>OZ017740.1:324666164-327066164 GCA_963969285.1 Odontomyia ornata | reverse complement strand
CCTCCGTCGCGGATGGACATCTGAAATAATTATCAAGGGAGATATTTATGAGAATAACAATACCAAAAACCTCAAAAGTCGAAATTCATTGAACTTTGTTAAAAATATGATGATCTTGGCATTTCATATTTTCTCCAATAAAATCGTCTTTGACATGTTTCTTGATTTGATTCGATCTGGTGACTGCATTTTGTAAATTGAATACAAAACCCTTCTGACATGAGCGTAGGTCTGTTTACCCGACTTGTTTAATGTTTGTTGAAAGTTAATTTGCCAACTAGCTCTTCTAGCGACTGGATCCTAAGTCTGAGTTCCTCATTTTCTCTCTCATACTTTTCCACTTTATCATTAGCTTTGACTGGTTGCTCTATTTCAACGACTGATAAAATTTGCAGTTTTTCTTTTTCTTCATTGCTCTCTAATCTTCGCTTTAACTTGTCCTCGCTCGTCATCGTTGGTGATAGACATACTCGTTCTATTTTGTTGCTAAAGCCATCAGGCTCCTCCATCTCGTTGCTCTTGCAGCAAGATTCGAGGGAATGTTCATAAACCGGGATAGCCCTTGAATGTCTTTAAGCTTTTTGAGACTTCTTCAGAAGGGAAACTTCACGTATTCGATAATTGTTCGAATGATTCGACGGTGATGATGTTCAATTAAAGAAATTAATTTCTAACTGACTTTTATAAGAAATTATTGGCAGGAGCGATTAAAAACACGTCTGTTTGCAATGACTGCTGGGCGTACATCTATTTTTGTAGGTTAATAAGAAGGACAACCCATTTATGAAATAATGACTTATGTATCTGTAACAGATAATAATACAAATTTACACCCAGTGTACACAAAACAAATGATAAACATTCCCAATTACTTCGTTTCGAAATTCCACTAATTGCATCGCGCTTATCACGTTCTGATCATTAATAAAACATTTTGTCAAAATATCCTTGGAAATTAAACTGCAACATTTCATAATAAATGTATCAATGCCACCAAGTGTCGAGAATGCATTCCCAAATGCGGCAAAACATTCTAAATTGCTAAAATAAATACGAGCAGAAATTAGTATAGGATTGCAGTTAATTTCACAATTTCCCTTTCAGCCCCTTCCACCTTTCCAGCATGCTTTCCTCTCAAATGCATCCAACTGGTGAATTATTTATGCAATTTATTGTAAACATTTGCATCATAAATTTTCCATTGTAATTATTCTGATATTTCAAATAATTAGGTATACGATGTGCGACAACATTAACTATTATCATCATCGCCATCATTCGGGCTGCAGCCTGGCGATGATTTTCAATAGGGAAAATAATTATTTAGTGGATTTTTCCTTTAGCGCCAAATGAATTATTTGCAGGCATGGTGATTTAGTTCATGGGAATAGATAAATTTATAGCGTAGAATGAGAAGGAGAATATAATTGAAATTGGAGAGATATATTGCAGATTACCAAATTGCTACTATGCACTTGTACGCATTTGAATAATTTGAAGTAATTTATAATGGAAATCGTATATTAAAATCTTTCCTAGATACTTTGCCTTAAATATTTGAGCTAATAGTTGTTAGAGAAACAAATAAAGTAAACAGAAGAGCTTTGTGCTTAAATGCTTAAGCTATGAAATGCAAATAATTTTCTTATATAACTAACGAACAAAGTCAAGAAACACCTCAATTATATGTATATATATATATATATATATATATATATATATATATATATATATATATATATATATATATATATATATATATATATATATGGATATGCTTTAACACTACAAAGCCTTTTAGAGATAGTTCGAGTATCTCATTATCTTGATAGAATATATTGGCACTCGGGAAGGTAATATGGTCAGTACCGCGCTTTGGCCAAGTGTGCGTCCACCTAGCTGTTCTGATTTTTTTAAACCAGTACATATCATAACTGAACGGGCTTATAGTCCGTCCGAAGAATTGCTTGAATTGAATTTCGTTGTCATCAACGGGATTCGAACCATGGACCTTCGACGTATGCAGCGAGCGCTCTAATCACTGCTACTCTCCTCGTAGAGGGTATTCTAGCTGGGAGCCCTCAGTCCCGGAAAGCCCCCGAAGGATGGTCGATGCGCATAAGATGGTACGGTATGAAAAGAAGTTGGGTCATACAGGGATCTTAAGGCGAAGAGAATGTTTTTGTACAGACTCAAGTCTACGGCTATATAAGTATATTGTATATAAAGTCCCAGATTATGCAGCGGTATTGGAGAATAGAACTGACTAATGAAGTATAGATTTTGTTGCCCAAATATTCTTAAAGTCTTTTGCTCTCCATTAAATATAACCTAGCATTTTAATGGCTTTAAACAGAATTTCAGCGTAATGAACGTTGCAACTGAATTTCGTGTCTAAGACTACGCCAAGGTTCACAACTTTTTGAACTCTTCTCATTTGTGTGTTATTAATTTTGTAACTATATATGATGGCATTCCTTTTTCTTGAAAAGCTTATTACCTAACACTTTTCCAAATTGAGTTTAAGATGATTCTCATTGCACCATTGATGGAGGATGGTTAATTTGGATTGGAGAAAGGATACATCGGTTGGAGATTGTATTCCATGATACAGTTTCAGGTCGTCAGCATAATAAAGGTAAGAAATATCAGACAGCGCTTTTGAAAGATCTCAGACGACGATATTGAAGAGAAGTGGACCGAAATGACTGCCCTGAGGAGCCCCAGAGATGAGATTGATCTCACGCGATAATTGACCATGAAACTTAACAAATTGTGTGTGGTCTTTCAAATAGGACTAAATCTAGCTGAGCAATGAACTGTAAATGCCGAAGCTATGGAGTTTTTGCAACAATATTCCATGGTTGACTTTATCAAACGCTTTACTGAAATCTGTGTATATGGCATCAATCTGGTTTCCTTGCTCTATGCTACAAAGAATTTCTGACGTCAAAGCGACTAGATTAGCGGTAGCAGATTTTTTTTTACGTAAGTCATGTTGCTCTTGATTAAGAAATCGTTCAATGAGGGGAGAAATTTTACTACATACGAGTATAATTTTCTCAAATAGCTTTGGCGTAGTAGATAAGATTAAAATACCCCTATAGTTCGACACAAGTCGTTTTTCACCTTTTTATGGATTTGTTACATAACCAGTATACCCTGTGTATACTGGTATGAACTGGGAGCTCATTTGATGTGTATCCAATATACATCATCAAGGCTCCCGGGGAAAGAACTCACTGTAACACCACTTACCTGCTACTCTGTCCATTTTCACTAGATCAACCAAGGCAAAAGTTCACTTGAAAGCATGACTTTTATTGTATTATTGTTATTTTCTAAAAACATTTACATTACATTAGAATTTCCAACTTATTTTAAAACTCTAAATATCAGCCAGCCTGAAGAGGGAACCAACTTGTCGTATTAATGGTTCGGGGTGGCCACACGGCGTGAAGCGCCAAAGGGTCGGTTGAAGATCGCGGCGCAAGCCAACACCTCACCCCTCACCATTTTGTAGCAGACTGGACAGCACTTTCAACTTAAACTTAAACGCGAATACTTGCATCGATGTAGATAAAGAATGGGTAGCAGCACGCTCCCTTTTGGATTTGAATACACACTCACTGGTATAAGACTGCCCAAGAACATTAAATACCATTCTGAGTAGCCGAACACGTGCGCTCTCGTTCCACGAAAGTTTTTCCTCCCCGCTTCGTCTCGCTTGCTCGGCTGGTGAATATGCGAAACTGGGGAAATTGAGCGAAAGAGTGTTTTTCGCTTAAGCTTTCGACTTCGAAAGAGTGCTTCCAGTTTAAGCGTTCGGCTTTCCCAAGATCTCTTGAGGTAAAATAGCGAAACTGGGGACATTGAGCGAAAGAGTGTTTATGCCGGAACTTTCGGTTTTCCTTTCCGCTTACCTCTCTTCGAAGCACCCCGTTCGTTCACGATGTGAATATCGTTGCGGGTTGAACTTTCACGTTCACTTAACTGCTCGCTTATTTACTTGCGCATGTGTTTCTATGGCTAAATTTCATTGGCGAAGTGCGAGTACATAGGTGTTGTTTGCTCGCTACTATTGCAGTTATGAAGCGGGAATATATTCGAGGTTGTTTATGTGTTCACTCGCAACAGATTGATGTTATGAACAAAGTGATGAACTGAATTAGATAGCAGATGTTCGCTGTCATCAGTTAAACTGATCAATACTTCGTCGTAAATGTTAGAAAAAATAAGATCTAAGCATCTAACACTTTGTTTGGGTATAGGATTAATTGGAAGAAGACCGTCTTTTTCATCGACCACAAATTTAAAGTTTATTCGATTAAAATCACCAGTAATGATAATTTTATCTCTCTCATCAGTAATTGCAGTGATTCTAGGTATCACTTGACAGACGTCATCGCAGACCGTTTCGTTCGATTTTGGGGGGACATAGAAGACGCCAATATACAGGCTAGGTCTTCCCATCTTTATTTTGACCACTTCATGCTGGAATAATTTGATTTGCATGGGGCTTACTAACTCGCTCATAAAGGAGTTGTGTACTGTGATCAATGCACCACCTCCTCGTGACTGTCATGTGATATCTGGGCCCCGATTATCTCTGTTAAACACTCCAATTACTATCAAGGATCTCTGAGTTAATGTGAGAATCATTCAAGCATATTTCGGGAAGGGTGAGGATGCAAAAATGGGACGATCTTGCATCAATGAAAATGTCGTTTCATTTGCCACACATACCACCACAGTTATGGTAAACTTATCATTTTGCTGTTTATTGGGGACGAAAAAATGTATGGTGTTGCTCGATTGCCCTTTGCAATGATGAGATATGATGAGAGCAAACAAAGGATATATTTTAAGGCGTTCTTTCCTGATGTAGGATGACACCAAGCTCTTCATGGAAGGAGAAATATACAAGCCAAAGAGCCTCAAAATCTATTGGAAGACCTTCTTTTTGAATCATGGTTTTTAGGCTTGCCTACGTTTTCCCGTCTTAACAAGTTGTGCTCGTATCTGGTGTCTTGTGCATAAATGACAGGTAAAGCCGAACCAGTTCGTAAATTTCGTTATCTCTAATTCGAGATCTTTGATATATTTTATCCAGGTCAGCACCTGAAACCATAGTGGCCCTGACTGTAGGCGGCAACAACGGTGGTTGGTGTTAGTTGGGGCAAGTGATATGGGTTGTGAAATTGATCGGGACGAAATTGGAATTAATTCTTCTCCACGCACGAACCTACTGTGAGTATCCTGTCTAGAAGAAGATTTATTTTTTAAGTGCAGGATACTGCTCCAGTTTTTGTGAAGAAGACGTATCTGAGTCTAGGACTGTTTCCAGTGAACTACCACGATCACTGACAGAGTATGGCTTTGGATCAACAACGAAATGCCACAGTCATTCAGTCGTTTAGAAGAAGAAAATGGGGATTGAGGTTTGGGATTTATGCTAGTAGCAGAGTAGATTCTTAGTAATGATAACGGATTTACATATGTAAATTCTTAGAGCTTTTTATTTTTCCACTGTCTTTGGATCCAGGGGTTCACAATTTTATCAATCCATGAACAAACATTTTTCTTCTTAAAATTCTTGAATTTAAACGACCTAATCAGAGATCTGGGACTGTCGAAGTCTGCTTCAGAAATTTTGGCTTCTAGGTTAAAAATTTCTAATCACCGCATAAGAGAACAGAATTTATTCAAACAATTTTCTGAAGAAGGTGATTTCATATTTTGTAAAGGTGTATCTAGTTTAATGGCTGCAACGGAATTACGAATTTACGTTTCTAGTGAGTGGCATTTATTCACAGACTCGTCGAACTGGAGTCTAAAATATGTTCTCTTACACAATGGGAATAAATTAGGATCATTGTCTATTGCACATACCATAAAAGTAAAAGAAGAATATACATGTATTGCTCTTGTTTTGGAAATATAAAATATGTGGAAAATAACTGGCTCATATGCGATGATTTAAAAATTGTCAAATTTATTTTAGGCCACTATGGTGATTATACAAATTATTCCTGTTTTCTTTGCTTGTGGGACAGTAGAGCAAAAAATCAACACTGGGTTAAAAAGGGTTGGCCTTCTCAGAAAATGCTAGTTTCAGGATGACAAAATGTGATAAACTCACTGTTAGCACTCGTATCAAGGTATATAATTTTCCCTCAGTTGCATATAAAATGAGAAATTATGAAACAATTGTCAAAGGTCTTTAAACAAACGGAAATTATTTCTTTTTTCTATCAAAAATGTTCCCAAAACTCAGTGCAGAAAATAACAGATAAGATCATTAACAAAAGGCACAAGTTTTACGGACACTGACTAAATAATCTGTTTTGATACAATATTTGAAGGATCTGACCATCAAAGTTTTGAGTGCAGTCTCTGAACTGATAAGGCGCAGTTGATTTTGTGTAGCCCCCAATTTTCTCGATCTTGTCGTGCTCAGCTGTTGATCTTCTGTCTTTCCATAATTTTGCTGGTTTCCTTTCAGGGTAGCAAGAATTTATATTAATTTATATCCATCCAAACCACCCAATCAAAAAAAGGTAGCATTGAATTTGGTATGTAGCTTTTCAGTCAAAATAGATAATTACCACAAATAACACACACTAATTGTAAAGAAACGATTTGTCATTCGATTTAATGTTACATCTGTTCATTTTTATACATTCAAACATTGATTCATTAAAACTCATCTTCAGATGCTCGACGGGAGTTATAACCATCTTTTCCGATCCTAGAGAAGATACAATACCTCTAAGCTATAACACACCTTATCTTATCCAACGCTAAATTATGCAAAGCGAGCACATTCCTACATTTCACTTTGCCCTGCATCCCTCAAAGTAAAACTTGTCATTTTAAGACTTGTTTTGAAAATTTCTCATCAAGACCTTTCATTTGATACCCATATTGCCTACATGCGATGAAATTTTTTGTCAGGGGCCACTCCCCTATATGGGGAGACCCCCCCGTAAACCCCTTATACATTTTTTTTGTGGTTAAGGTTTGAAGAGGGCGTTACTTTGCACCTACCTACAAAATCTTATGTTTCTAGCTTATGTAGTTTGCGAGGTATGATGTGACACACGGACGGACCGACAGGACGCGAGTTTAGTAGGCTTTTGTAAAATGATTTTACAAAACCCTAAAAAGAGACCCGCTCACTCGTTTTGATTAATAATGGGGGTTGTCCGCCAATTGTAAAGGACGATGACCGGCCATCCACCTTTTTTTTCCAGTCCCCAATTAGCGACATAGTCTTTTTCGTCGCAGTTTCCCAAACTGACGACTACTTGCTCTTAGCGTAACCTCGAACTAATCCCGAACCCTTGATCAATTCTTGAACTGATTTGTTGCGACAAGACAAAAGTGACGTTCGTACTGATTGTTTATATTTACAAACGTGTTGTGCTCGCGAAATCAGTTTCAAATAAGAAGTTTGTGAAAGTTTGGTCGCGTGAATCAGTTTCAAATAGGAAGTTGTGAAAATTAGTTCGCCTATGTCACGTATAAAGTAGAGTCCACGTATACGGTTGAGTGATGGGTGAAACGCGCTTCCGGCACCCGCACTGATAGGGTGCCTCCAAGCGTGATGCTGAATTCATCCGCGGAAGGTAGTAATAGTTTAATATTCAGAGTTTTTACATAACCCAAATTCGTTGAGGCGTTAAAGGCTCACTGTAGAGCTTGAGCTGCAAAACAGAACGCTTTCACCCTTGATACGGGAGAGTGTTCTTTGGCAAAAATAGTTTTGTTAACGAGCTCCATCCTTTCCGGGTACGAGTAGAGTCACTTTTGGTCTTTACTCATATTGTTGAAAACGAAGATGATTGGGGTCCGGTATGCTTTAAGCTGTTGCTGTCAGGGGCCGGTACTTTCCACGATGTCTCTTTGCTCCAACGATGGGTTGTGAATGCATAGACTTAAAAATAAAATTTAGTATAGTAATGGTGTCTACATATTAACCACGTTACATTGTAAATACATAGCCCTGAAAGGATTTTTCCCTTCTTTTAATTATCATTTAGTGCAAGCTAAATAAATCGATTGGCAGCCCGATGCTGAAAATGAGGCAGTTTCACTTGTAACCCCACTACACCACGCAAACTACGATCTGTATATCAAGGAACCGATTTAATGTAAAGCTAGTTTTACTCCAATTTAAGCAGCTACCGTGTTTTTGCACGATTCATCAGATACAAAGAATCTAGAAGATATCAGCGTTTTTGATAAAACTTTACTAGGAAATTCAATCAAAAATGTAGCATATCATTCCATGAAAAGGCAATACAGCCGAGGTATCATGCATTTTTGTTGCAACGATAGAAAATTGATATGGCCATAACTTTACTCTGTACCATTAAATTTATCCGAAAATGAAGTGTATTTCCTGTTGAAACTTTATTACTGGTTATTTCTCAGCAACCACGAGGGAGCTCTGGTTGGGTCCTATGGAAGCTCTTCCAGAGACGGGTGTAAGCACCACAGGCTTATGCTTATGAGCCCCAATTAAGCCCCAATTAAGAATATATTTCCTTGGTTTAATCACGAACGTCACTCTCTTGCACGTAGGAATGTAGTGAAATAGTTAGATATAAATGTCCGTGAAGGACTGCTTCCTCGGCGAAAGAGGATGGTTAGATCCGCCGAGATTGGCCTTCTCCGAGGACGCGTGAATGAGCTGGCAGGCTAGCGTTACGGTACCATGGGCGGGTTGTTGTCCCAAGTACAAGGGCCCACTAGAAAATAATTTCGCATTCATCAATTAAAAGGGTGTCACGCCGAGGTAACCTACTAAGGGTTGAAATTGCTTGCTCAAAGAACAAATTGGACCTGGAGAAAACGGGCGGACATAAGAGATCTCGTCGTTACCGACGATACTTATTGCCCACAAATAAGAGTGGGGCATTCAGGTGGAAGCAGTGCCCCTTCGCACCCTCGCAACCGTGTCGTGGACATATATTTCTCATTTGAGTGAAAACATACAAACATAATTTGCATGCATTTTTCCATCAAATGAGGAGTATAAACGTGGCGAATTTATGTTATAGTATTATGCAATGGAATAACATAACATTATACCATAAAAGGGCACGTGAGCGGAAGGCCACTCTACCCGGCAAGAGCCCCTATAACACAAGAAAAGGGGAGAGCTCGCCGGATGGCTAGCTCATTTCAGTGGAGGAGCCGGACATCGTTGCAGGTCCCATATCCGGTAAGGTGTTACGAAAAGGAAAGACCGATATTTAAATTTAATTACAAAACATATTTATTTCTAAGCTTTCCGACTTCAATTTATTACTTTTTAAAATTGTGAGTATACTATATATGCATTTATTAATTTTATTTTTTTGATGAAGTATTTCCAACACAATTCCAAACCAAATCATTAATACAATAATTACACCAAAGAGAAAGAGTGGTGAGAATTAAAAACATTCAGAGGCACCATACTTTAAATTCGATAGCAAGCACTTCTCAAAGGTAGATAGCTTATCGCGAATAATTTTATATTGTTTAATTTCCTTTTTGATACCATAGGATAATGTTCAACGAAATTATGCCTCAATAATATTCATAATCGAGCTACTTTGTCTTGGAAACAAATTTCGGGCATTTCATGGCAACATCAATTTGCCGTTGGCGTGTTTGTGTGAGTAAGCAAGTCGCACATTCAGCGTATTGTACGACAATTGCTATAGGCAAACTTCATACGGAATTCCGTCAAATGCAAAAAACGGGGGAAGCTTATAAGACATTTGTGGATCAAGTGCACACTGGACGATTTTTTTCGCGGGGTGCTTTCACCTGGCATGTCCCAGTGGATGTCCTACTCAATCCACTTGGATTTGCCAGGTGAAGACTACCCGCGAAAAAAATCGTCCAGTGTGCACTTAATCCACAAATGGCTTACAAACTTCACGATCAAGTTTGTCGGATAGCTTTGGAATCGTCAACTTAGCGGGAACCAAAAAAAGAAAAAGTGTGCGACACACGATGATTCAAAATTACGCTCAGCGTTGTATTAGTGTCCGCGCTGGCGCACAATTTCGATCAAATTCACTCATCCGTTTCTTGACAACTCGAATATGCTAATACGCTAACCCTTTCTATTTACAGTTTCGCACCAGATCACTACTCGCTCAGCGTCACATCAAAACTCAAGAATTGGCTTGAGTACATGCAGCACACAAGAAATCACTGCCGTCGAACGCGAAAATAAACACAATCAGTGAACCAAACAAGGTGTTGCAGCGGCGGTCCGTCAGTCGCTGAGCGGAATCTGCTTTGCGCGGCAGCCTCGGGAAATTCTCGAAATCTTTCAGGTACAAATTTAAAACAATGCCTCGGTAGGAGCACTTACAAGTGATGATCGAATAAAAGCGCTTAATAATCACGGAAATGATATCAATTTTCCAAACTTGTTGCGCGACAGGTTCGATTACTCTTTGCTTGGGCGTCGCGATGTATACGCAGTGAAGATTCAATACCGACTCCGCGATCCGTTCTGATCTCCTCATGATTTAGTTGTCGTATCGGTAAATCTCAAACCACTGCCAGCTCAGCTGAGCAATACGATGATGTGATGCACTAGATCAGTGCTCCCATGTCCGAAATTTTAGTTTGCAGATTTGAATTTAAAAATTAACAGAAGTAAAAAATGATAAAATTTAAATAATAATAAAAGTTAAATATCATAAGGAATATAATTGAAAGGAAACGTTTAAATTTAATATAGAAGAAAATGATATAGAATTTACATTTAATAACAATAATAAAAAAATATTTTATGATTTATAGCCATGAATGAAAGTAATGGAATTTTTTTCCAAATATGCGATTAAATTTTCGGATAAGTGTTATGAAGTTTCTCGAGCAGTTGGTTTAGGCAACTGCTCGATTATTACAGGCAATTGCCACAATCCTTGTGGTCTCTTGCAGGAGACATGAATTACGGAAAACTACAAGGAAGCACATGGAAACCTTCGGTAAAGCGCAAGATAAACCTTCAGCACGGACTCACCTTCCACTAAGACCGGCCTGACATTTTGCCAATTTTACCCGGAGGATACAGTTTTTCTACGCAAAGCAAAAGAAATGCCTGCCAACATCCACTAAAACCTGCAGGAAAAGATGAAATCTAACACTTTCGATAAGACACTTCCCACATTTATCGCGTGCAGAAATGAAGCTTCAAACCACTTGCACAGCAACGGCTGAAGAATTGGCATTTTACCGCAGAGACATTTTGCACACCAACTAAGCCCCGACAGTTTCACGGCTGAAAAGTTTAATATTTTAAAATAAAATCACATCTTTAAAAGACATTCAAACATTGAAAGAAACCATAGATTGATCTAATGAATTACAGAATCTATAATGTTGTATTGATTTTTCTACAAAGTCAAATATGAATATCTATAAAATTGATGATATAAGGAAGAAGGTACTTATCAATTTAGTTTATCTTTGTCTGCCTTATGAAAGTCATCTGCCGCCAGCAACGTAATCCGTCCTGACGTCCTCAACTTTCCGCTTTCATCCAATGGATGAGATAGCTACCCTGCTAGTCGGTAATTTTTTGCCAACGTTTTCATTATAACCTTCCGCCTTTATCAAAATTTCGATTTCTTTTTACCAATCCACTTTGACTGACTCATTAACTAAAAAGAAGGAACGTCTGTTAACTCTTAGCTCTTATTTCCTAGTATATAGCGGTTAGCCGTTTCAATGTCAGCGTCATTTGATGCTTGGGAAGTACATCGAGAGGAATTGCATTATTGCACCATATACATGAACCATTCCTCACTCCAGACAGTTGTAATCATTTGACTGTGGTGAGTTTGCATAATCCATTTTCGGTTTCGGGAGATGTTTGTTTATATGTATACCGCAAATTTAAAAGCATTGATAACGAATGAAGGGCCCACTACGTGTTGCAGACTTTTTCGTAGCACTAGAGCCCCTCTCGGGCCCTCGCTTCCTGCAAAAAGCACCTCCAACTTTCTCGGCCCATTGACCGCGCCCTCCAATTTTGAAATCCGAGCAGCGATGAGCTATCTTCGTCGACCGAGTCAGACCAGCGTTTCCTCGGTTTTTTTTCACTGGTCTCCGGCCTTCAGTTCTCCTAACGAATATCTTTTTGGGTATCCGTTGTTCGTCTATACGATTCATGTGTCCAGCCCATTGCAGCTACAAGTGTTAAGACCTCCGGTTTGTCAAAAATCGCATACAGCTCATGGTTGTATCGAATTCGCCATTGGTCCCCATTTAGCTTCGCTTCGATTATTCGCCTCAGGATCCGTCGCTCAAAGGCAGTCATTATATTTGCAGAAGCTTGGGTTAGGATCCAGAGTTAGTGCAGCCGATGGAGGCTCCCCGCAGACTTCTATAAGCTCGGAGTATTAAGGAGGTTGTTGAAATATGATACCAATCTTTCCTTAAAGTTGGTTTCATCAGAAGTAATATTGCCGATGTCATCATGACAGAACATGGTTTTGGGTTGATAACTACGTTTCAGGCTTTTCATGACTTTGTACGCTTGTGTTGTGTTATTGCTCGCTAGACTTACATCTATACATCTTAATTGGTCTTCATAGTATTTTCTTTTCTTAATTCGAATTACCTTATTTGCTACTCTTCTAAGATTTTCATAGTGTTCTCTCTTCGCGCTGGTTTTCCTACCTACATATTCTTTGTACGCCTGATTCTTTTGTCTGACGCATTCTGGCATTCATTATCGAACGAATCATGTATCTTGCTCCGGGCTGGATGTCCAATCGTCTGTTCTGCTACGGCCTTAAAAGCCGCTTTCACTTCCATCCAGAGCTCGTTGCTTATCTTTAACGATGCGTCTGATAAGATGGGAGCCAGCTGGTTGTCGAGGGGCTCCGTAAAATTTTTGGCCACAGACGCCGTTTGGAGCCTTTCGATGTCAAATTTTTGTAGAGAGCTGGTCTTCGCCGAATATGCCTTTGACTTACGAGATCGACAGGTTGATTTGATCATGTTGTGATCTGAGTTACAATTGGCTCCTCGGTATGTACGGACGTCAAGTATGCTCGAGGCCCAACGTTGTGAAGCATTTGGTTTTGAGTGTTGCCATCCAGTGATACCCAGGTCATTTTATGATTGCATCAATGCAGAAACCAAGTCAAACGTATGACTAGATTTCTGCTACATGCAAAGCTAATCAGACGCTAACCGTTGCCATTTGTTACATCGTGGAGGCTTTATCCTCCAGTCGTTCCTCAATGAGATAGCTCATTGCCAATCTTAGATTTGAAATCACCCAGAATTATTTTTGTATCGTTTGTAGGCAATGAGCTCACTAGTCTTTCCAGGTGATTGTAGAACGTTTCCTTTGTTTCTTCGATCGGGGCGTGAACATTTATTAGCCCGATTTTTAAGAATTTTGCTTTTATACGGATTGCACACGACCGTTCATTGACTGCCTAAAACTCAATAACGTGCAATTTGAACTGTAGACTAAGTTCGCGGTATAAATTGTAATTTTGAACTCGCGAGTCGTGCAGGGTATCCGGCTGCCACGCAGCCAAATTGTGAGCCATGGATAGGCGGTGGGAAGTCAAACTACATCTTGTTGGGAGTGGTTATGTAGGGTTTTCCATCCAATTTCGTATCTTTATATGAATTCACTCTTAAATTTTTTAAATAACTGTAAATGTCAAAACGTTAGTCAAAGTCAAAATTTTCATCATGGTAAAGTTCACGAATCTGCAATGTTGGAAAATCATTAAAAATTACTACCGAAATTTTGAATGGGTGGTCGCAGCTTTAAGAGCGCTTACTCCAAATTTTGGCCATAATAATCGTCCCACCCGACAGGCTGTGCGTACTATAGTGGATAAGTTTGAGTTCGAATATTCACAACTGGATGTTCTAGTGCCAAAAAACGTCGAAGCGAAGGAGATATCGCAGCCGTAAGTATACCGGTTCCAAGTCGAATTGGGCATCGCTCAAACAACAACGTAATTTGCGATAAAATCTTGGCATTCATGGTTAGAAGATCTAATTGACTCAAGAACTAGAGCCACTTCACCATTCGAAACGCCAAAACTTCTCCGATTGGACTCTGGCAAAGCTTGACGAAAATGAAGAATTTCACCGAAGAATCATCTGCAGCGATGAAGCTCATTTTTCGTTCAATGGCTTTGTTAATAAGCAAAATATTCGTTATTTTTCAGCAACAAACCCACATGTGCTGCTTAAGACACCGTTGCATCCCCAAAAAAATACTGTTTGGTGCGGTTTTCATGCCAGAGAAGTGATTTATTTCGTGGATGAAAACGACCGTCATGGTACCGTCAATGGAGAGCGCTATCGTATTATGTTGGAAGATTATCTGTGGCCAGAATTAGGTGGCATCAGCGATATATGGTTTCAACAAGACGGTGCCATTAGCCACCCAGCACGCCTCCGAATCGATTTATTGAAAGACAAATTTGGTGAACGTGTTATCTCGAGAAATGGTCCGGTCGTATGGCCACCTCGTTCATGCGATCTAATGCTATTGGATTCTTTTTTATGGGGCTATATCGGGCCACTGGTCTATACCAACATATCAACAATTTTAGACGAGCTCAAATCCAACATCCAACGCGAAATTGCCACGTCCTGCTCGAAATGTAAAATCAGCTGAAGTTATTGTTACAACAAAATTTTAGCTGTGCAAGCAAAGGTAAGCATGAACTTTTGGGTTATGCAACGCAACTTAGGAAAATGATCAAGGAATTCATGAGTTGGTTTAGTGGATGAAAATAAGGTCATTAAGATTAGAAAAAAAAAAATGATTTGAAGACAGAAGATTTAGAATCGCAGTATAAAATGAGTACATTCAAATATAGTGCTCCAAATTAGCTTTTCTGCATTGATTGTAAAAACAACATTTGAGGAAATTTCATTTAAGTAAACTCTAGCTACGCAATTTGATTGAAACATTTAAATTTCCCGCTCCATCCAATTTCTTACCATCATAATCCGTTATCCCAAAACGGATAACATGAAAACGAAAATTCCTACAATGTACATCAATCATCGCACACTTTTCATTTATATTTGAAATATTTCATGTACACTGGATCCTCCGCCTGACCCGATGCAATTTCCTTCTAAAACCGATTTCTTATCCTTCGCCATAAATTGTGCAGATTCAGCCCACCCAACTACGTATGTACGTCCGTTACGTTTTTATATTTTTTTTCTTGCCTTCACGATTCAATAGATACATTCTACAATAAATTTCAATTAAAATGTCGTTTTAATACTTCAATAAACATTGAATCAAATTTTCGCATAGCGTTTGCTCGTCCTCAGCTGGTTGGCGTGTAAGCCATTTCCTCTTGAGAAAAGGACACCCAAATGCTCCGCGCCCTATGCAAGTATGGAAAACCTATCGATATGCCAGCGATAATATTCATTTCTCTCGAAAATTGCATTTTTCCTTAAGTGTATTTGCCGTTGTCGGTGGCAGTTGAGCTTCCTTCCAAGTCGAATCTTATCAGATATGTACGTTTTAGATCGGATTGAAAGTTGTACTAGTAAAAATTTTGTTCATGTCCTCATCCCCTTCCGGATCGCACTTCTTTTTCGGTCACATGCCTTCCCTTCCCGTATCCCAGAAAACCCACACAATTTGAAGTGACGCGAAATTGTTCGCTATCTGTTATCAAAATATCTTTTGCATTCCGGCTATCAACGGTGGCAAACTTGTACGACTATCTGCAGACAGACAGACGTACACCAAAAGGATTTGAAACCGAATGCAGATTATAAGGGTGCGGAGGTTCGAGTACATGAAGCGTACACGGTTAACGCGCGGCTGCCGCTATACGAACTTTTCAATGTGAAATTATAGGAATGACGTTATAAATCGCTTTCTCGCGATTTTCCAATCCCATTCGATGGAAATTGTCTCGCATGTAGAATTTTCCCGTGTACCACGCTAGATTGTATTGTGAATTTCGCGCTAAGGAAAATTTCCGCAACTATTCGAAACAGAGTATATGGACCAGAAACCATTCGAGAGATAGATGGGTAGGTAGGAGGTACATGCGATGTTTTTCGAAGCTGCGGGAGAGCAAATATGTATCTTTGGATGAATCGAATTTTGTATCTTTTCCGATGCACAAAATTGTGCATTGGATGCAGGGAGGAAGTGCATCTAAATCACACGGAAAAGTCAAGTACAACGTGAACCGTAATAATTTTCACTATGCGGCAGGCCAATTTGGTAGTGGAAAATTATCGAGCACTGGTCTATGAAGGGTACGAATGGATGACAGAGCATTGCAGTGCAACTAAACAAATGGTTTAAATACCATTGGATAAGTTTGGTTGGGTTAGGTTTGAAGGATTTTCCTACGAAATTGGGAGGTCATTGGATTTAGATGATTTTGTGATAGGAAATACAATATGACCGTTTACTCGGACAAATAAATGTTTAAATACATTTTTCTTCTTTAGAAGCCGTCGGCCCTTGCTTTGTTGTGTGAGCAGATCCGTTTCGACTCATTTGAGTCATCTTCAGTGTCTAAAGGATGTGTGCTTTATATATATTAGTCGTAGGATGGGTTCAGCAGGTAGAACTTAAATTAGGTCAGGCAGAGGGATATAAACTTTTTGTTTTTTTAATTGTTGGTGTTGATTTGTTCTGTTGCATTACGTTTCGGTTTTTGTCTGTGAGTGTGGTCTAGTACTGAGAAATTTGCGTCGGAATTGGTAACAAGTTGTTCGTTGATAGTTTACAGCCTGTTTTTCTATGTTTCATAATCGCCCATTTTAAAAATTTTACAAACTCGCGGACAAATTAAAAAACCCCGTCTAGTTAGCTCAACGGTTGTATTTCGAATCCCTCCTATCAGTTTTTCTCCGTCTCTTCTTTCTATTACCTATCCCTGCTCAATTCAATTCGGATTACAGCAGTAGAATGGATCACGCACTGACTAAAAGCTCTTATACAAGCATTAACTAGTGGTTTTTATACAAACTAAATTTTCATTACAGCTCGGCTATCCTGATTGGTTAGTCGACCTCAACTAATTGTCAAAATGCAAAAAGCAAATCTAAAGTGACAATTCGGGTTTTCTCTGTCTTTTCTGAGGCTACAATATGAAAAGCAAATTTAAAGAGACAATTCGTTTTCAAAAGGGTTTGTGTTGCGTTGTACTTCTGTGGTTTGTGGTCCAGATCCCTGCGAAAACCACTTACGTATTCGCGAGGATCCTACAACTCAGTCATAAGGCAACTGAGTCAGTTGACGATTTTCGATGTCTTTAATAACGTATTGGTTACTTGGTAATATTTTGTGTATAAGGCACGGTCCGCGGTACTTAGGGATTAGTTTATTATTAGTGCCAACGTTGGTGTCCATGATACGGATGACGAAATATTCTCCTAGATTATAAGTTTGGGGCTAATTGCTTTGTTTCTGGAAGTACTAGAGGTTGTAGTCCTGTGACTTCTGAATGGTGGAGGCAGCACGAGCCCTGAGATCATCTAGGTTGCGATCTGCGTCCTTATTTGTCTTCTCTCTTAAGTATTCAGTTAATTTGTCAACAATTCTACCACTCTGCTCTATCCCGAACAGAAGTTTACTAGGAGACTGTTTAGTGGTATTGTGGATGGTATTGTTAATGTCATACTCAATCTGGGACAAAAGGTTAGACCAATCGGCATGATTAATGGGCTCACTAAGTTTGGCAAGCATAGGTTTCAAAACTCTATTTACCCTTTCCACTTGCCCATTTGCTTGTGGAGAGGCGACGGCAGCTTTCACATGATCAATGTTTTGTTTAACCAAGTATGTGCTAAAATCCAAAGAGGTGAAGCAAGTTCTTCGGTCAGTTATTATGCGTCTGGGACGACTGGAATAACTAAAATATTTATCAAGGCTATTGATAACTTCTCGTGTACTTATTAAGTTAACTGGATACAGTTCAACATATTTAGTGAATCCATTTACAACTAACAATATGTGTTTCTTCTTTGAGTTGATAGTAGGTAAAGGCCCGTAGTGGTCCAAGTGTACAGTATCAAATGGTATTGGTTCCTTCGGTATGTTATAGAGATTATATTCATTGGAACAAAGCGGTGGGGAGTACATAATACATTTTACACAGTTTCTTATAAATTTTGCGACTTCTGCAGTCACTCATAAGTTTTTTCTATTCCTAGGTGACCAATCTTTTCATGCGTCAAACGAATACATTATCCTCGATTTCTAATGGTACGTATATTTCCGTTTGTCCGGATTCATTTCTTCTAAAGACAAGACCGTCCAATAACTGGTAACCTGGAACTGGACATAAGCTTAGTTGTTCGCGAAGTTTTTGCATGCGTTCGTCCCGATTTTGCATGATTTGGATCAAAAAGTCGAAGTCGTTACTGTCAACAGTGGCTAACACTTGATTAGTTACATCAGTTGTGCTTCCGGATGGTGCCTCTGCAGAGATGCTAGCATTTTCATTAGAGTCTTGTAGAAAATCATTGATTCTAACAGCAGGATACATAAAAGAGTCGTCAGTGTTGGTATAAGGGACAGCGGACATTATGACAGAACAGCGAGGGGCATTAGTACTGGCTTTCGTTGATTCGTGGCAATGGTCTAAGGATAAGTCAAGTTGAGCGTGATTAAGAGCGCAAGTGACGTACCGAGGATCTATCATCTATTTTGCTTCAGAAATAGTAGCTCTAGAATCATTATCAGTTGTTAATGTTTGGAGAAGGGCAGAATGTAGAACCTGCTCAATGCGTCTACATGCCCCACGGATACTCGGCTTCGGTGCTGTATTCTGTAGTTATAATTCTCAAGCTCAAGGGCCCATCTGGCGATTCTTGGTTTTTCATATCTTTTGTTAAGAGTGAGCGTCAGAGAACTACAATCTGTTATTATCTAAAAAGCTATGCCTTCTAAACAGACTCGGAAGTGCCTCAGTGCATGGATAACGGCCAACGTCTCCAGTTCGGAACTATGATAACGGGTGTCGTAGCTTTCGAAAAAATAGTACAGGGTGAAACTTCTTATCGACTTGCCTTTGTAACGATATTGCTCCGTAGCCAGAGGAGCTAGTATCGAAATGAGGTTCAGTTTCTTTTTTTGAAACATAAATTGCTAATAATGGGGCAGCGGCTAACTTAGTGCGCAGTTCAATGAAGGCCGCGTTACATTCATCAGTGAATTTGAAAGCTACACCCTCGTGGGTGAGGTATTGCAGCGTTTTGGCTATTTTTGAGCATGGTGGGATGAACTTGCAAAATAAGGAGAACTATCCTAAGAATGTCTTAAGTTCCTTCTGATTCCTCGGTATAGGATATTGCTTGATGATTTTTTAATGGACCTCACTTCCAGAGGCACTGACAGAGTACCCTAAATACCCGATCTCTTCAAATGCAAATCTACATTTTCCCAAATTTAACTTAAGGTTCTTTTCGGTAATACGTTTCAAGACTCGACCTAGCAGCTCAATATGGTCAAGGGATGCAGTTGCGGTCAATATATCGTCCATGTAGACAGCAATGGATCCAGACTCGAGTATTTCTCTAAATATTTCGCGAATAAAGCGCTGGAATGCAGCAGGTGCATTTTTCAGTCCGAAGGGCATCCACAAGTATTTATAGTGACTGTTTGGAGTTACGAATGCTGTTTTTTTTACAGATTCAGGTGTCATTCGAACTTGATGGAATTCATTACGCAGATCTCAAATTCAAGAACTTCTTTCCGGCCAAATAATCGATGCAGACTTCTATAAGTGGCAGCGGAAAATTGTCTCATATGGTCTATTTGTTTAGGGCTCTGTAGTCCACACATATTCTCAATCCACCGGTTTTCTTCCTAATTAAGACTATGGCAGAAGCGTATTGGGAATTACTGGGTCTAATTATCCCCTTCTTTAGTAGCCCTTCTGTGATCTTTTCAACTTCTGTTCGCTCGTGGTAAAATAATTTTCGTGGCGTGCAGTGAAACGAAGTGTTATAATCTAGGCGAACATCTGATAGTGATGGAGCGCTACAATGAGATTCAGCGGGCTCAAATAGTTTCTCTAAATGATCTTTCTAAGGGATTCAGTGTGGTTTTTGTTCAGGGACATATTTATTTCTAGGGTTTCTGTGTCATCTGGGGGTAATGTGGTAAATTCGGACAATGTTCTATAATTATTGTCGGTTTGATCATTAACGGTGCCTCAGCGTTGGACGAATTTTTATCAGTAGATCTAATGTTGTTAAGTTCATGGGTAACTTCCTCAGGAGGTTCGTATTTAACACATGGACTGGTTAATCCTTTATTATTTGTCAAGGTTGCAAACTCGACAACCACTGATCAAAACAACGAGAATTCTAAGAACTAGAGCTTTGATTTCCCAACCTGGTGACAAGTGACGACTATCTTTTGCTGGTTAGAGATACATTAAGAAGGATCAATCCTGTGTGGAATCTTGAGGAAAGTCTGTTTTCAGGTGACGTGGCGGGCCGTTGAGATTCCAGTGGAGCTCATAAAATATGGTGACAGCGAGAACATATAACGAACGAGTGGAGCCAATCAATTATATTCCCTTCCAAAATAAGTGACAAGCTACAGTGCGAAAACTAAAGAAGCATATCACTACTTTGTGTGGCGTACAAAATATTGTCAAAATCTTAGAAAATAAAATCAGGTCATACGTCAACAGTGTCATTGGAGAGCACCACGGTAGCTTTAGAGCAGGTAGATCGACTACAGACCAACAGTTTACAGTCAAACAGGTGCTAGAGAAATACTGGGAGTTTAACATAGACGTCGAATTCGTTGACTTTAAGCATGCAAGCGACAGACTTCATGCTAGTGTACTGTATCAAATAATGCTTTGCTTTGATATCTCAGCCAAATGAGTCCGTCTCACCAAAATGACAATGACTTCGATAACCTCCCAAGTCCGCATCAACTCACCGAAGCCTTTGACAAAAGGATCGGACTAAAGCAGGGAGATGCGCAGGGTCCAAAGCTATTCAATTTGGGTCTTGGATATATCATAAGAAAGCTACCTGTAGATACAAGAGGTACGCTACTATACAAGTCGACCCAAGTGATAGCCTATGCGAATGACATCATAATTTTGTCATGCTCGCGAACAACCGCCAAACAACTTTTTCTGAAACTCGACAGCGAAACAAAACTGGTAGGGCTATAAATTAATGAGAACAAAACACAGCAAATGACGCAGTCGAGAAAAAATACTCCCACATCATATGCCCAAAATACCACACTTGGTGAATGCAATATCGAAAATATTGGCGCATTACTGTATTTATACGCGAAAATAACGAAAACTAGTAATGAAAGAGATGTAATACGCCGCAGGATACAGTTCCTAAATAAAATATTTTATTCAATTTTGAAGATGAGCTGCATCCACAGGAAAACAAAGTTTCAAGTATATAAATCTGTGATACGACCTGTGTTATGCTATGGGTGCGAAACATGGACCCTAACCCAAGCATCCGCAAATATATTCAACGTCTTCGAAAGCAGGGTCCTGGGGCAAATAATCGGAGCGAAGCTAGACGGAAACCAATGGCGAATTCGGTACAACCATAAGCTGTATGACATTTTTGACGAGCCAGCGTTCTCAACAATTGTAAGACTGCGGAAGCTGCAATGGGCTGGCCACATGAATCGTATGGACGAACAACACATACCCAAAAAAGTATTCGATGCGAGAACTGAATATCGGAGACCAGTTGGGAGACAAAGGAAACGCTGGTCTGACTCGGTTGATGAAGACAGTTCATCGCCGCTTGGATTTCGAAATTAGAGGACGCGGTCAATGGACCGAGACAGTTGGAGGCGTTATTTGCAGGAAGCGAAGGCCCATAGTGCAAAAAAAAAAGAAGAAATATAGGAAAACAAAGACAGAAAGTGACACTCGTAATGACACCAGCAAAATAAAGCAAACTGCTATAATTATATAAAACCAAGTAAATTTCTAAAAGTACGCAAGACAATTTTACCGGTTTCATGCAACTACAATACATCACCAAAAAATCAACCGTTGCAACAGCAAGCAGGCTAGAACATGACACCCTACAAACCAGCCCTGGAGAAGGCGCCCAAGGCTTCTATGTCAGCTGGTCGTTGCCCGATTACTATTGAGAAATATCGGGTCTGCTTAACACTTCCACCGAAAACTACAGTGTTAGCCCCAGCAGTGAATTGGATGCAATCAGGAAAGTAGGCGAAGCACACTCAGCAGGTGTGTGAGATCAGGTGAATTTCGTCCGCCAAAAGGCCGAAGTTTAAAGCGCAGATGAAACCATTGGTAATCAAAGCCTCCTGAGCCAAGAATGATTGGATGGAAAAGCGCCTACCACTCAGCACTCAACTGTGGACGCGGCGTTCCAACGTTTGAGAAGTGGATTTTGTATTTAAATCTAACAAAAAACTGAGTGAAGATTGTAACGTGTGTAGTAAAAGTTTTGTGCTGGAAGCTGGTTTTATTGCTGTGATCGGCTGTTGGTGTTGTTTGTAGCTAATGCATTGATTGTCCAAGGTTATTAAGGAGATGATGAGGGCTTTCTGTCTCATCGCTGGGGGCCCGAAATTCCTCTGTTAGCGTCGTTCTTCTCTGCCTTCCGCCGCAGGTTTTCCTTTACGGTACTGTGGAGTCCTAATAGAACTGTTGGGATGACATCAACCTAGCATGGGTTTTCTTCATGGCATATGAATTAATTTGAAAACCTAGCCTAGGAACAGCCGACATACGAGTATTACTTCAGGCTAGGCCTCTTTTTTCTACGCTTAAAGATGCCTTCGAGCTACTGAGATCCCTTTTGTAGCAGTAAAAGTGAGATGGAAATGTATTGCTTGGATAGGGTACCATCCAATCTCAATCCCTCTGGGAACTCAAGTAAGTCCTTTTTAATTTTCAGGACTGTCCAAATGTAATGTGCCAAACAGTTTCACTAGCCGACCCACCGTAGCAGTTCTCCAATTATAATTTCCGAAGAGAGCTTTGAAATTTTATTGAACAGGTCATCCTGCTGCTTGCTCTGTGTTTTGTAGGCGCAAATGGCGTCGTCCGTTCCTCCTGTGCAAAAAGCTCAGGGGAGATACAGTGTCTCATGTATATAGTGCAGGTAAGACATTTATATCTGCTCAAAGGCTGATTTAAGTAGAGGTCAGTCTCACCATGCCTTCGATTAAGTCACGGCTTGAGGTCCGGAATCACGCATCTTATCCACCTGGGTATCAACTCTGCGATTATCAACACCACCATATGAGAGACTATAACATCCACTTAGCTCTTTATGTCAGCATCTGTACCAAATGCTTTCGGTGTAGCTCCTTGCTGAAAGTTCACCCCACAGCTCTATTCCGTAAAATAGAACAAACTTCACGGTGCTCATCAAGAGTCATCTACTTGATGTGGTGGACCCCTTGGCCATTAGTCTTCTTAATTCCGATACAACTGCCGTAGCATAATTGGCTCACAGCCTGATTTGCTCAGAAAAATTTATCTCGATACTTATCAGTTGGCCCAATTTAACTGACACTTTCTAGATCCTTACAGTCCTTACTTTGGAGATTCTCTTCCTTACCAGGATGACTACTTTCCATAGTGCCAAGCTGCCCAAGCCCAAGCAGTCATTCAGTTTCACATTCGGTGCATTAGTGTACGTAGTTTAAAATGCACATGCTTGACTGTATGTTTAGTGGCTTGCCCTGCAGTATCATCCACATAGTTGATCAAGCTTCACTTATCTAGAAGCTCAAGCTTTAGTTGCAAGCCAGACGAGATGCTCCACAAGTCA
Source organism: Odontomyia ornata (assembly GCA_963969285.1). NCBI lineage: Eukaryota > Metazoa > Arthropoda > Insecta > Diptera > Stratiomyidae > Odontomyia > Odontomyia ornata. The sequence continues at coordinate 327,042,341 of OZ017740.1, read as the reverse complement.
GGGCTGAGCGTGGAGTCTTAAGTAAATCCTAATGTAACCTACTTGCTTCGGCGATCTTCTCTTCTGTCGTAGAACATATATTTTTTGGAAATCAGAAAAGACTTCCAGTGCTTTCAGGATTCCCGCCCTTTTAGTGCAGTTGAAAGCATTTCTGACGTCAAGAGGAAGCAGCAGGACAACCCGTCAGGTGAAACTTCTCTGTGCTTCGACATTTATTAATTTATTTATTGTCAAACAATACCTTACAGACTAATGCCCAATTACAAGTGTATATAAAACAATAAGGTCAATAAACAGTAATAATGCATAGTGTACTCGTATTATCATTAAGGTTAAAGCACATTTTTGAATCTCAAAACGGAATGTGGGATAGGACCAAGCTCCAAGAAATTATGCGCTCTCTGTAAAAGAACCATGACTGAGTTGAATTTTACATCTGTACGTGCAAATGGTACTCTAAAACTTTCCAAAAAACGAGTTTGTGTAACTGCATTCCGAAATTGTCTGCAATTAACCAGTTGCCAATCGATGTGATGATGATAGAATTTAAAAAGCAGACACTCATCTAGATATGTTCGGTGAGAGTTTAACGTTGGTAATTGGAGTATGGAAAGACGATCTTCATAGGAATGGTAAGGTAAATTGAAATTACGCAACAAAATTCTGGTAAACCGCCTCTGAACAGATTAATAGTGGCTACAAGGTAGCCTTGGTGTGGTGACCACGCTTGTGAGCAATATTCGAGGAAACAGTGGACCAGTGTGACAAACAAGCGAACTGCTATTTGAATATTATGAAAGACTTTTACGAGGCGCAGTATAAAACCAGACATTTTGAAAGCTTTGTTTGCCATTTGTTGGATATGGACATCAAACCTAAGGCTAGAGTGAAAGAAAACTCCAAGATCCTTTATTTGAGTAGCACCAGCTAGCACCTCAGAATCAATTGAATATGTGAAAAATATGGGACATTTTTGAATTGTGAATGACATTATGTGGCACTTAGGAATTTTTAAATGAAGATGGTTTTAACGGCATCTATCACTTATAATATTAAGATCGTTTGATAAATCAAGGCAGTCTTATGAGTTATCAACTCTTCTGTATAGTATCAGATCGTCTGCATAAAGTAATGATGGTGAACTTTGACATGAAGGCAGCTCATTGATAAATATATTAAGTAATAAAGGGCCAAGCATGGATCCTTGTGGTACTCCTAATGGTAATGAGGAGTTGTTGGATCTCCTGCCATTTATACGAACACAATATGAACGGGAAGTGATGTAGGAATGAAACCATGTAAGCAAGCTTTCAGAGAATCCATAATGTTTCAGCTTCGTTAGCAAGATTTTATGCGGTACGGAGTCAAGTGTTTTTCGAAAATCCGCCTGTATGGTATCAACCTGGGAGTTGGCATCTGAGCCTTGCGAAACATAATGCGAAAATTCCAGCAGATTGGTCAAAGTGGGCCTATGTGTAAAGAAGCCATGTTGTTGATTAGATAGCATAGGAGCTAGCACAGGAACTAGCTTAGAATGCATTACCCGGTCAAAACTTTTGGGAAATGTTGAGTAAACAAAAATAGAATGGTAGTTTGAAATATCGGACAGATTGCTAGATTTGAAAATGGGAGTAATATATGCCATTTTCCAAATATCAGGAAATATACCATTAAAATGCTAAGGTTAAACAAATAAGACAATGGGGAAGAAAGAACTGACGAAAGCAATTTTACAAAAAAGTCAGGGTTTCCATCTGGACCAGGGGCAATAGAGTCATTCCAATTGATTAGTGTATTTTCAATATTAGAAGGTAATATGCTGATATCATCCAAAACGGTTTGATACGAAAAGTTAGGACTGCAACTATGGTTAGCAGGAGGATTAGTAAAGGTAGAAGAGAAAAAACGTGCGATGAGATTAAGAATTAATATGGGTTAGCTGCACACTAAAGGATTTGGTTCCCAAATACTAAACAAAAGTGAAACTGTTTACTTGCAATTAGTCTTTCACTTGAAAGTGAGCGCTGTTTCGAGCCCAGATAGTGGCAGTACCATGTTCGTCAGGATACCATGTTAGCAAACTTCTGTTGTGATGTTGCTCGCTCAGCTAAAATTTTTCTTGCAAACCATTCGGGTAGATCTTTTGGGCGACTGTGCTTCAATGTAGATTAATTTGTATGTTATGGCTCATCGCAGAAGTTTTTGGCCTTGGTTGGGTCTTCTTGGGATACTCGGCAATTCCCTGTTCCTGGAACATGTTTCGAATTGTCTGGTTTTGGATCAGCGTACTGGCAGAGGACGCGGTGTATCAATTCTGTATACTCCTCCTTTTTAAGCCCTGTCTTGCCACAATTGTAGATAAAGAAGGTCATGTTGGCCTCCTTGAAGCCCTGTATTTTATGCCCAAATCTTGTACAAATATCTCTCTGTTTTTGATTTTACCCTTTTTTAGAAGCTGTTTGGCTACTTTCTCTGTAAGGTCAATTATTGCCACACAGTGAACGCTATTATTTAGTTAGGTCAAGCTTAGTTTTGACCTGTTTAATCCATGAAAATTGTAATTTAAGGTGTTCTCTATCTCGGAAAAATGCGTAATGCAGTAAATGCCCCTGATTTTGGCAGTGGTCATAGGCTGAAGTGAGGCTACGGTTGCTTTTGCTCCACTGACTTTTTGATTGCGCTACGGAACCCGTCTTTGTTTACTGCCTCTGATTTCGATCTCACCAGTAAATCGTTTTCAGAGTGAAAAATATGAACAATGATCTTATTAGTAAAACAAAACCTTCTCCTCTTTTATTTGAAAATTCTTTGGATTGTCAATAAAAAGTGAGAGAAAATGTTCTATAACGACATGACATAAAATGATGAAAATCTTAAACCTAATTGAAAATCTTCCATCCAAGACTATTTCTCATAGCGGCAGCAATTATCCTTTTTCAAGCGTTCTCTATTTCATTACCACACCATCACTTGCTGCATGAAATAAAACCTTAATCCTGTTGAGAAATTTTAAGAATTACAATTTCGACAAAAATGGATTGGTGTACATGTTGATTTCGTCATTTCATCCTTAAACTCAATACCATCAATTCTGCATGGTGTCAACTTGTTGTGCTCGTACATTCTCACCTGTCTTCAGTTCCTTGCAAAAAAAGGGAATCAAGCTTTCCAACGTGCAGTGGAAACTTGGTGTCGAGCTCGTCACATTACTGCTCATAATGTAAGCAAAAAAGTTATAATCGAATTTTCCGAATGTGTGTTAAATTGTTCGACATGTCGGAAAAAGTGCAAGGACTTCAAAAAAATGTGTGTGACAAGTTACATCGATAATTTGAAGTGCAATTGCAACTAGAGTGGAAAAAATGCCATCCCCATCATTCAAATACTCACTATGCACTATAAAACGGTTACAGGCGAAATCCTCTGAACGAACACGGTTGAGATTTCAAAGGATTCTCCATTTAAAATCCCGGGAAAATGTTAATGTTCCATCAATAGCCCGGATCCGGATCATAGTTGGAAATGGGATGTTTGGTAATTTACTATCAGCTGTCATTGTTGACTTTCCGCTTTTCCGATGATTTATTTGTTTCATGCTGAAATACAAACTCCCGTCCGTGAAGCGCAAAATGACTCTTTTTCAGCGATTTATGAAACTCAAATGATTCAATCTGCTATATCCTGGGTACAGTGAAAGCTACCATAGCTGCCAGAAGTATTTCAGTCGGTGGAGCAATATTTTATACATTATTTTGTTTAAAGGGAAATTGAGATTTAAATTTCAAGATCGATCAAATCACATTGAGCGGTGAATGGAGAGGATATTATTCTGGCAAACATTTGAATGTTGTTTTTATTGGGTTCAATGAATATTGTCAAGGGTATTTCCTGTTCATTAAGTTTGACTTTTGCATGGGTTATGGTCTTATGAAATGTTGAGGTCATTGCAAAATAAATAGGCTTCATTAGAGTTTAGTGTGGTTGGAGGTGTGTGATAAATATCGACTTATTTCGGTAGGAAACTGGCGCTGAGATTGAGGGAAATAGCATTTACAATTACCTATTTTATTTTTGAGATATAAGGATGTATTTAATCGTTGGTTAATTCAAATAAACTAATGTCTCCCTCTTATATATGAGTAAGGTTCGCTGTACCTCTATCAAATTTCAATTCAACTATAAGCTTTTTTTATGCCTATCAAAATTCTGTAGGTGTGCAAAATTTTTAACACAAACACAAATTTTAAACTTTCAATATCTTAGGCTAGGTTCTGAGGTTGACAGGAGAGGTGTTTAGTGGGTAGTCCAGTCACCTTCTTGCAAGCATGGGAGTCCCACACTCTGTACGTAAATGGGCATTCACCTTCCTATCACAAAAAAAACTTTCAATATTGCTGTATGTTGTTGCGACCACATTGCGTTTGCATTTCAGAAAATGTTATTTCTTATGATGATTTTTAATCTCTGCTTCCGAGGAATAAATTTCATAGTCAACACAAAAACGCCTGTGAGTAAAAATTCAGACATTATATGTCCTGCCACAAAAATCATCAAATTAAAATCACATCCCTTCCACTTCACCATGTTATGCATAAACATAAAGTCGGCTCCACAAAGGTGCATGGACTTTCATCCTGAAAATACTTTCGTAATCTTATGAATTTAGATTTATCTAGACAGCTATTCCATTCACCTCTAAAGTTTAGGTTGTCTGTCGACTGACGACTGACTCCTGGCGTTACAACTATTCTATACTAATTTTTTTTCGTCCTTTTCTTTCAGCTTTTCCTCAGGACACATAAGCGTCGCGATAACATAAATTCAGCAATTTCAATTTTTTTCCTTGCTCTTTTTTCACTCACTCCATGCTCCTTTCTTCGCACAACTCACCGGAACTCCGACGTAACGGTGATGTAACGAACGTACTTGGTATACATAAGAAGCTAAAATGGACATATCCGTCGTATCTTTAGCCATAGATCTGATCTATAGATGTGTTTTCTGTCAAACAGTTTGCCAAAAACTTTTCCACTATAAGGCGTTTGATACATGGCGGAATATCCTTTTTGTTGTTTCGTCGTTTGTCGTTGGTTCGGTAACGGTTCTCTTCTCTAAAGAATTTTACTGGCGTCTTTTTTTCTCATCCTGCTCTACCTCTTGTTAGTTCGCGATGGTAAAAGTTTTCGCCGTTTTCGCATGCTGTACCAAAGGAAGGATAAAGAGATTTTGGTAAAGTTGTTTACGGTAGGATATTTTATGATAGTAGGAAAATATTTGGGTCATGTATTTGATTCTTTCATTTTTGGTTAGATTGGAAATAGTTAAGGTGGATGGGATAGTGTGGTTGCGGAAATGGTTGTTATTGTTGTTGTTAAAAATATGTTTTTCCTTTATTCCAAGGTGATTTATGTGTTGTGTTGGGTGTTAAAGGACGGATGTAGTTTAGGTTATGATTTATTCTGTTGTTGTTTGGTTTGTAGTTTTTGATCATGTAAAAAGCAAAATATGAAAGTTATGCGCAAAATTTAAACTCTGAATAAATCAAAAGTTCAAAAGGCAGCTAAACGTTTATCAGTTAACTTAGACGTGCGAAATTCATGATGAAAAATTAAACGTTCCAATAAAAATGAAATCTTTTTTTATTTCAGAGTTCGTTTTACATTTGAGGATTTCAAAGGACGAGTTCAAATGGCTTACGTTCAGATATTTATTTTTCATTCGGTGAGTATGAAATTGTCAGTAATAAATATGAACGAATGACTAGTAGGCGCTGCGACGTCCTACAAATAACGACAACAACTTTTTTATCTATTAAATAATGATAACCTTTATTTGCTTGGAATGTCCACAGGTAACAATGATTCGATGTTGTCGCAACGCTGTCTTATTTCAGAAAGAAACTCATACTTTTTCCTCGCTTCGCTCGTTCTGCTTTGGTACTCGTTTGATTTGTTCGGCTTCTATACTCGATCTTCCAGTCTAGTGGGAAGATATGTTTTATGTTGCTGCCGGTTGTTACATCTGGCAGGCGGATAAGTTCGAGGCTGCACTCGGTCGCTACAGGGCTCCCTGCCTAGTAATTGCAAATTGAAATTGCGATGATGTTTGGCTGGTGGGTAAGTCCGGACTGGTGGTCGTTGGGGTCAAGGGCTTTTGATGTTTGCATCCCAGCTGAGCCAACGATTACATAGTTGAGTAGGATGTGGCCGGTTTACGGGGTTGTTTTCAACGTGATGTCCTCTTGCGATCATTGTAGGAGTTCGCGAAAGAAATGGCGTGACGATTTTGCTTGAAACTGTGGCCGGAAAAGCAGTCTCTGACGGAACAGACTTGTCGAAGTTTGCAGATGGTAATATCTGTGGTGTTAATTGACGTGACGCTAAAACTGGGCTATCACTGCCAGGATCCTGGTTAACAAGGAATGCTGGTTTGAGGCGTTCCGTCGAAACGCTTAACTGTTTGCTGTTCACGACGATGGTGAAATTTGTGTTTGAGATTCTGTTAATTATTCGATGTGGGCCTGTGTTTGGTTGCCGTACTTCCTGTCTGACTGCGTTAACTCTAAAAACACTTGTGCACACGTCCTGAGGCCTTGTGAACAAATGTACTCCGGTTGTTTTGCGATCAATAGCTTTAGGCCCGATTTTTGACATTTGTATTTTGAAATTTTCACTGAACAAATGTGAATCATTTGAGCTGTTGTCCTCGACCAGGAATTCCTCCGAGAGTCTTAATGTTGTGCCCAATAGTAGCTCCACACAGTTGGCTCCCAATTCATCCTTATAGCAATTTCTTAGACCCAAGAGTATGTCCGGAAGTAGAATAGGCCAGTTCCCGTCATCTTCGTGACACAAGATGACGGCTTTTAGTGTCCGATACCTCCTTTCCGCTAGTCCATTCGAAGCAGGGTGATAAAGTAACGTTCGTACTATACTGGTTTCTTTAAAATTAGTCAGTGACCTGAACAAGGCTGGCTCAAATTGTGTTCCCTGGTCGGTGACAACAATTTCTGGCGCTGCGAAGCGAGACACCCAGGTGGTGTAGAAGGCTTTAGCTATTGGGTCTGCTGTCTGTTTTTTTAATGGTACTGCATCTGGCTACCTGGAATAACCTGTCAACCATCGTTAAAACATACCTAAATCAATCTATATCCAAGTGCACTTCTTGAAAGCGTTTGTCTGGGACTGGAAATGGTAGCGTTAACTGTACGTCTGCCGCCTTTTGATCTTTGGCAAGGAAGGCAACAACGACGCCAAAGATGCACGTCTTTTCTCATTTGGGCCAAACAAATTTTTGGGCGATCGCACGTAACGTTGCTCTTGCATTTGGGTGGGCACAGCGGTAAAAGGTGGCGAAAATCCGTTTACGAAGCGCAATTCAGACAAAAGGTCTAGTGCGACCTATTGACAGATTGCAGTATATTTTTCTACTTTGAGTGTTAATGCAAAGACGTCGAGTTGTTTTGAATAAGATCGTTCATTCGTAGCGGTAGTAATATGGCTTCTATACGGGACAGCAAATTTGCGGTAATATATGTGCAAAGTTTGGGCAAAATTGTCAGATGTAATTCTATTATCTTGACTGCCGAGGCGATGCCTCATCGGATCTCTGGTTAAAGGCAAAAACAAGTGGCTTGTGATCAGTGCGTACAACGAACTCTGAACCCTCCAGGCAATGTTGAAAATGGTGGATACTCCTGTATACGGCAAGTAACTCCCTATCATAGGCGCTGTAGCTAGACTCAGCTGTGGTGAGTTTGGGTTGGAAGAATGCAATTGGTTTCCATAGGTTGTCTTGTAGTTGATTAAGCACTCCTCAAGTGTGGTATTCGATGCGTCGGTAGACAAGGCCAGAGGTCTGTTGCTCTGGAAATACACTAGGAGTGTTGCATCTGCGAGGTATTTTTTGCATTTTTCGAATGCTGCGTTTGTTTCTTCGGTTTAAGTTATTGGAGTGTTGTCGTTCTTCTTTGACTTGGGCAAGAGTTTATCTAGGGGAGCTTGCATTTCTGAAGCTTTTCTGATAAACCTTCGATAGAAGGTCATAGCTCAAAGAAAACGTCGAAACTGTTTGATATTTGGTTTCAGAAAATTCCTAATTGCTTCAACCCGCTTTGTTGGGGGATAAATTCCCTCTGCTGAAATTATATGTCCTAGATATTCGACTTGCTTAACTCCTAGTGTACATTTCGCAATGTTGATTACAACTACGTAGTCGTGCAGCTTCTTGGTGTGGAGGTGTTTCTCATGTTGTGTATCTTAAGCGATCAATATGTCATCAAGATACCAAGAGCAAAATTCGAGGCCCTTGAGAGCCTCATCCATAAACCTTTGGAATGACTGGGAAGTGTTTCTGAGGCCAAAAGTCATTACAGTGAATTCATAGAGGCCAAAAGGGGTTACTACCAACGTCTTTGGAATGTCCTCCTCAGCAAAAGGGATCTAGTGGAATGCTCTATGCAGATCAATTTTCAAAAAGACTTTCTTACCAGATATGTTTGACACGATGTCTTGAATGTGTCGCATTGGGTAGCGGTCTGCAATTGTCGGTGCGTTTAGACGCCGGTAGCCCCCCCCCCATGGCCACCACTTACCTTCCTTCTTCGTAACGAAATGTAAAGCCACTACCCAAGGGCTGTTGGATAACCTACAATAGCTAAGCTGTGTCATATCTTCAAATTCCGCTCTTGCTATCGAGAATTTTCCTGGTGTGAGTCATCGCAGGTGCTCTGTGACGAGTGGGCTATTGGTTACGATGTGATCTAGCACTGAATGCTTTTGAGTTTCGCTAATACGTGACGGGTTTGTGATGTTTGGGTATTTGTTCAGGATTTCGAAGTGCTTTTTTACGTCGATCCAGCCACTGGTTGACAATTGTGTCTTAGGGTCAAACAAACAACGGTTTTTTATGTCCACCAGCAGCCCAAAGTGTTGTAGGAAGTCTGCACCAAGTATCGGTCGGTTAACCTTTGCTACCACAAATCTGCAGCAAAAATTTCTCCAAAGGCCAAGTGAAACGTTGAATATGCGCGTGCCAAATGTTTGAATTGAACTGCTCGGCCATGGTCTGTGGGGTAGGGATAACGAAAACGTCAGCTCTCATATCGATGAGAAATTTAAGCTTCGTACTGGGATGAAAGTTTTGTTGCATCATATGTGCTTGCGTCTAGTGACGCGTTATTTAGTTTTTTGGGCCACTTTTAGTATGGACATCACATGGTTTTTCGCATTTTCTTGCCGCTCCACCGAATTTACGATGAAAGTAGCATATGTATGTTATTTCAGCGTTTAGTGGGGTTAGATGAACGAGCGGGACTGAAGCGTAAATTGCGAGTACGGCTGGGGCTTCTATTGAACTGCAGTCTGTCTACACGTGAATAAATGTTATAAAGCTCGCATTTGATTTCATCTCCAATGGCTTGTTTGACTTCTGTTGACTTCGGAAGCGAAGTGTGTGGACCGATCGCGTGTTTCCAGTAGCTTGTCAGCCATTTTGGTCAGCTGATCCAAATTCACTGTGGACTCTGTTTAAATATCTTGAACATGTGACGGAAGCCGTGTCAAATACACTACCGGGTGTATTCAAATGTTTTCAGAGCCATTCATGAAGTTGCCGCCTCATGCAAGGCTTCCAAATTATTATGAAATCATCAGATAACCAATCAACATCAAGAAGATCTTGCAATGCATTGAATACGCCGAATATTACAACTCCTGATTTCAAGAAGGAATTCTTTCAACTTTGTCAGATTACTCAAATATATTCGTATAATGAAGAAGCTTCACTGATTTATGACAATTTTTAGGTCTTTTTAAAAAAAAATTTTACATAGACCTACCTGTTTCGTAAACTGTCCGTGCGTTACAGCTAGTTTCGTCAGAAACTATAGAATCTAGAATGCTCAAGCTTAGTGAAAAGTTTAGAAGTGATGGTCTCTCAAAAAGTAGATCTTACCAAAAATTTTTTTAGGATACAACCAGTCTTTGCTGCCGCTTGCCAGTGAATATTAGGAGACGATTGCTCATCCAAAGGATATGAGAAAGGGGAAAGAAGGCGAAAGTTCAGATAACGATGGCAGGTCTGTGAAAATAAGACCAAATTTGAACAGGACAAGCAATAACGGTTCAACATTGAATACGGCATCGGCACCGGGGCCTAGTGGTAGCAGCTGATCAAGCGTTCGATTGATGGTTGAGAAGCGAGTACGACAAAAATTATCAAAAAACAAGTTGGGTAAACAGACCTACGCTCATGTCAGAAGGGTTTTGTATTCAATTTACAAAATGCAGTCACCAGATCGAATCACATCAAGAAACATGTCAAAGACGATTTTATTGGAGAAAATATGAATTTCTAAGATCATACTATTATTAACAAAGTTGAACGAATTTCGACTTCTGAGGTTTTTGATATTGGTATACTCATAAATATCTCCCTTGATAATTATTTCACATGTCCAGCCGCGACGGAGGAAACACATTTTTCATGTATTTACCCCCTGTGCCCCACTGAAGCAAAAACTGGCAGTTTAACAACTGTTTTGAAAAGCTCCCATGAAAACTTTTATTTCATACTCATATCGGCTACGTTTGATGAATTTTTTTTTTCAGGGGCCACTCTCCTGTACTGTTATCATCGATTAATGGCCAATTTTTTCGAATCCTAGAATGGTCACAAAACCCTTTTGCTAGGAGCTCTCTCCCGCCTCCTTGACTTGCTTCACTTATAAGCATTAATTGTAGGTACTGATCTACAGTCATTCATTAAATTGAATCAAGTGTTCAAAACATGCACCTTAAACGTTGGAGTTGGGAAAAACTAACTCAAAATTATTCAATCTTCGCATTTAAAACAGCCACTTTCTTGTTTTACGATTACTGATACCACCAGCTCAACCGATTCTCAAAGATATACATGACACCTATCATTACTGAAATTTTCATGCAAATCCTAGCAAAACTGTAGTGTCTGAGTCGGTAAAAAGCGCGTGTTGTTCCATAGCCATATGTTGCCATAGTAATACATGCAGCGCATATTGTTCCATACTAATACAGGAAAATTCAAACCGGTATAACTTCGCTAAATATTATTCAATCTTTATGAAACTTGCAGGGTAAATCAATCTTATAAGTAGTCATCTGTGTACTGAATTTCATTGAATTTAAGGGATTTTATTCAAGAAAACATAAAATCGATAAATCATATTTTTACTAACAAAGTTGAGTGAATTGTGACTTCTGACGTATTTGTTGTTGTTGTACTCATCAAGACCTACATTCTTGATTTTTTTCAGATTTTTCGGATCACAGGTGTCCAATCGCGAGGGGGGGGGACACAAATTTTTCGTGTATTTCCCCTCCCTGTGCGCCCCTCGAAGCAAACTTTGCCAAACGAAGACCTGTTTCGAAAAGCTCTCATCGAGACCTTTCATTTGATACCCATATCGGCCACCTTCAATGAAATTTTTTTTTCGGGGGGTCACTCCCCTATATGGGGAGACCCCCCTTAAATGCCTTATAAAATTTTTTTTATATTTGAACTTTGAAGAGATCACCACTTTACACCTACATACAAAATTTGATGTTTTTAGCTTAAGTAGTTTCCGAGAAAAACTGCTGTGACACACGGACGGACGGACGAACGGACGGACAGACAGACGGACAGACAGGACGCGATTTTAGAAGGGTTTTGTAAAATTATTTTACAAAACCCTAAAAACGTAATCTCAGCAAAAAACGATGAAGATTTAGATATGGTCAGTACCACGCTTTGGCTTTGGATATCCACCCAGCTGCAGCTACAAAGAGTCTTAGATCGGATCTCAGTTGGTTTTAGTTTAGTTTATTACGTTTAATTTTATGCTTTGCAGGTAGTTCAATCTTTCCTCTTTTTTCGCATAGATTTTTCCCTTTTAACCCATTAAAGCCCACTGGCAACTAAAGTTGCCATGGCGAATTTCTTTCATCCTGTGTGCGTCTCCAAACTTTGGCTGATGCATAGCTCATACACGATATATTTTCTTCTGAATAGAAAAACAATCAGTTAGTCTGTTGTTTTCGTGTGAAGTGTGAGGATAAAATTAAGCAGTGTTGTCGAACACAGATTTCAAGCAACATGGCAGCGACACGTAACTGGTAAGTAAAGCTATTGCTATTATCTGCTTTCAATATAAATGTGGTAATGTTATTTCTATACTTTTGTTTGAATTTTGTGCAAGCGGATGGCTTGGAATGCACTCAAACTTTGTTGGCGACTGAAGTTGCCAAAGAGATGATATGACTACAATTTTGACAGAATTAATTTTTTTTTAAAGAAACGGTTATCTTGATAAGTACACTAGTGGAATAGACCGTAGTGGCTTGTTATTTCATGAACTTATTGATCTACTCAAAGAGGACGAAGAATTAACACCTGACAGTATAACTATATGCCCGCCTGATGAGCCTCAAAATGCAGAGAAACATAAAGACTCTGATTTGTCCGACGAAGAGGCGGTGGGTGATATTGACCGTCTTCCTTCCCGCATACTGTGTTCCTATGTTTCGTTGCGTAGTTTTCAGCGGAATGAAGAGGAGGATAATGGCCGCATACTTCAAAGTGTAGATGAAATTCAGACACATGCACCAAGCTTCTCTTCAAATAAAAATGTGCAGGTTCCGAAGCGAAAGAAGATAACTCCAGTAAATTGGCTGCCCAATGCGAGCAAACTATCCTCAAATATTCCCGAACTTAGTTGTGAATATCTTCCAACCATAGAGGGTTTTCTAAGAGAAAATTTGAAAAGCCTAATCGAAGTCTTCAAGGTACACCAACCGATACGCAATGCAGAAACTCGTATACTCAAATGCTGCACCTGAGGAAATTATGTCATTTATCGGAGTGATGCTGTTGTCGGGATATCACCTCCTGCCTTATAAACGATTATACTGGAAACAAGATCCCGATGTACATACCCAGTTAGTGTTAGATGCAATACGCCGAAATTGTTTTGACAAACTGATGTGCTATATTCATTTAGCTGATAATGAAGCCAATGACTGAACCGATAAAATGTATAAAGTTCTTCTAGTTTTCGACCGATTGAATGATGCATTCAAACAAATTAGTTCTGGACCCACTGTTAGCATCGAAGGAAGCATGCATCTTTATTATGGAAAGCATGGCTGCAAGCAATTTATACGTGGAAAACCTATCAGATTCGGTTTCAAGCTATGGGCTGCTGCAGATCCTTCAGGGTATATCCATCATGATGAGCCCTATTGTGGAATTTCAACTCGTCTTCCTGCTACTGGCCTGGGTCAAGGAGGAGACGTTATTATAGGATTGTTTGAGCATATGCAGTTACCTATAGGATTTCGTCTCTACTTCGGTAATTTTCTCATATCAATTGGTTTGTTAGATTAGCTATGTGTCCGAGAATTGAGTAGAACAGGTACACTACGTGAAAATTGGTGCAACCCTGCCATGAAGCTACCAGAAGAAAGATATAGAAAAAGAAACTAAGAGGTGAGACGGCAACATCATCTACCGGTAAAATATTAGCTGTTCGTTGCAACCATAACCATATGGTAACGGTACTTACTAACTGTGATAACGTTCATCCAGTGAAAAAATCTAGCCGTTATTCGCGAATTGAAAAAAAAAAAATTCCGGTGGAAATTCCTAGTCCAATCGCTCGTTACAATTACAATATGGGTGGAGTAGACATTGCTTATCAATTTTTAACCTCGTGCCGTTGCAGAATCCACTCGAAAAAATCGTGGTGGCCCATTTTTGCATGGACAGTAGACGTATACTCTACGCAAGGCTGGGTTTTATATCGTCGCCAAGGGCATGCCATATCATTATTAAAATTCAGGTCACAGGTTACGATTGCCATTTAGAAGTCTTATGGAGCTCCTCCATTAGCATTCGGCGTTCGATTATCCTAAAAATTTACACCTGTCCTTAATGTCATCAGAGAGGATCGATCTGATCACATAATAGAAAAAAGTCCATCAAAGTATTGACGTTGCCGGATTTGAAGCAGGCGCACTGCATATGTATGCAAAAAATAAGAAATCCCCCTTCATCCTGATGAGTGCTTTGAAGTATTGCATGACCAGAAGTTCTGCTATGTGATTCATGTTAATATGTGCGTATTTAATTTGTTCATTATTTTCAAAAAAAAACAGCATGAATCATCTCATTGGCAACTAAAGTTGCAACTTCACAATCAGGCTCCATTGTCTTTAATTGATTAGATCACGATTTTATACTGTTTTATGGACTATACAAGTACATAACTAATATACCAAATTTCACTAAAAAAGTATTCACTAGGGAATTATAGGCTTTAATGGGTTAAATTATAATTATCGAAACAATTGAAAGCTTATATTGTCAGCGAGGGCATTTTAATGTTTCAAGATAGAGGTTATAGTGTTTTATTAAAAATAGATGTTCATCGTCCGTTAAGGACAGCAGCGATAGAATACTCCCTTAGTGAGCTAAAGGTCGAAGCGCAGCTGGAATGACCTTGCCTGACAAAGTGTACGCGTGGTAGCAGCTAGCTTCTGTGGCAGCTTGGAGCGGTTCTTTCTGCCAGCCTAAGGACCCACTAAAAAATACTTCGCGCGCACGATCAAGTCACTATACTTATAAACCGGTCCAAAAGTAAAGGCTGAGGCCGGAACTAAAGGGAAACTACCAGAGGTTCTCCTTTTTCCACTGGGTGTGATCGAGGGTGCGACATCGTCGTTGATGAGGAAGGTTGTGGCCTATAACAAGTAAGGGGGCATCTTCATAGGATTGGTGCCCCCTTACTTCTGTTTTTTTCTTTTCCTTGCTGATCATTTTACGGTTCCTAATTAAACTCTTCTTATTTTTACACAGCTATCTTCCCTTCTCATATCCTCTAAATATTTGTCACACGAAAGAGTAATAATTACAAACTTGAAGTGCCTTCCCTGGGGCGTATTAAAAATTCATTTCCACACGACTGGGAGCTCTGTGTATGCTGAATTTTCCACGACTTATATTTCACTATACCATTGAAAGAAGAAATAACTGCTGACCACAAAATTACTCCCGGTGACCGGGACAAGCCAAAGCAGAAAGATACTGTTGTAGGTCATATATTAGAGAAAAAAGAACTAAACTCACTTGATGACAAACGGCCGAGCAAGGCCGTACCATGGTAAACTCGGTTGGCTCAAAGGCGTTTAGAAAACTTGAAATTTACGCTCAATACGACACCGCGGCCAAATATTGCTTCACTTATTCCACACTCAATATTCACAGACGTCTCGCTGCAGCCCTTTGTTCCCAGCATGTTTTTAAGGTTTTGTAAAATAATTTTACGAAACCCTACTAAAATCGCGACCTGTCTGTCCGTCTGTTCGTCCATCCGTGTGTCACAGAAAGATGTTTGAGTCCGGGTCGAAGTTTCAAATATGTAGCATTGCAGAGGTCTTACCAACGACTTATATTTTTCGAGTTATGAATTCCTGTGCATGCAGCTGGCCTTAAAGAT
The DNA here is from genome assembly GCA_963969285.1 of Odontomyia ornata. Taxonomy (NCBI): domain Eukaryota; kingdom Metazoa; phylum Arthropoda; class Insecta; order Diptera; family Stratiomyidae; genus Odontomyia; species Odontomyia ornata. The sequence goes on along the minus strand of OZ017740.1, from coordinate 327,026,827 downwards.
AATCAAAACTGAGTTAAAGATTTTGATTGGTTTCTTGGGGGATGGAAAGCGCCATAACAAGATATGGATATTACCGCATAGGCTAACATTTGGCTCAATTTGTAGGGTAACGCGACTTTAATGTCAACAAGCAAGCTTTAGGGCTACGTTGAATACCAGTGGAGCCCGCTCATCACCCTGAGTCTGTCCAACCTTTGCGCGAAAGGCATTCGTCCGTTAGTTTTTGTCTCTGACTTGGGTCGTTTTTTGCTGGCATTCTGAATTGAAACATTATTTGGTAGAGTACAACTAAATCAATACTGCTGTATGGATGTTTGGATTAGTACACCGCACAAAAGTCAAAACCCGAACCTTGGCGCTAAAATTTCTCTCTCATTCCATGGTCGTAACGGAATTCGAGGTGATATGGTCAATATCACGCTCAACCATGTGATTATTACCAAATTTTTCAATTAGTACCCACCACAACTGGGTGGGCATCAGAAGCTCAAACTCGATGCCGCCACCGAGTTTTGATCTTGGGAGCTGCTGCGAAAGCGGAGTGTGCCCTAACCCACTGCTCCGCACGGACTGCCAATACTACTGTATGCTTGTTTGTAGTTTACGAAAGTGTATAAATGGTTTGAATCTGTTTTTAAATTGATTCAGTAAAAACAAATAACGAATGAAAAAAAAAAAACGCAACGAGAAAGCAGCTCGTCTCATCAATATTTTCACTTGCCTAGCTTAGTGATGTCATTCGTTACGTCATCAGTTGAATTGAAATCACAAACATCAACACTCACTTCCGCTCCATTCTAAGCTCATTCCCATTTAATCTATGTTTCAAGGATAATTCTACCATTTCCCAAGAAATCAGATGTACACACTTTTGAACACCTCCACATATTATCCATCCTTTAGGGCCAGCCCACCTTTAAAAAGCCAACAAAAAAAAACAGTACTGTAATGTGATGACAACAACAATAACGCCAGTTACTTCCCATAGGCATGTCTTCCACATCACATTCATTTTTGCCCCCAATTTTATGTTTTTTCTCTTGTTCTTCGAGTGTTTCAACAATTTCATCAAATTATTCTCAAAAAGTAAAAATAACATACATAAACAGACAAGAAGACGACGACGATGATGACGACAAAGAATTTTTGGTGGCATGTTGGCAAGCAAAAACATCCTTACGTGTCCCGTGCCTACTTTCTCATATGCCGCGTAACGTAAACGTATAAATTGGATGTAGGTGTACGAATGTCCTCGAGAGTGAACGTACGTTGTTCAGATAATTTTCGGGAGAGTCTACTCGTACCGAACTGAGCTAGGATTTTAAGTGTTGTCGAAGAGCGAAATTCACGAATGAAATGAATATTTCAAATCACGTACTTACACTTGTCGGCAATAAAATCTTTAGAAGGACTTTTCAACTTAACTCAATTTAACTCTAGACGCGCGCTAGATAAAGTTAAAATATAAATTGTACGTACGAGCGTTTATGTACGCGGAAATAAAAGCACTAGAATACGTGCGATTATTATTTGGTGTTTGGTAGGATGGTAGTGGACCTGTGGGTAGTGAGGGAGGCCCTGGGTTAGATAAAAGTTTCTAATGAGTTGTATAGTAGTTTTTAGGGGTTTCAAATGGTTATTAGATAAGATTTCCTCGATAATGATTAAGATGTCCTTAGAAGCTTTGCCGTACCGATAAATCTGACTGTTCTTTGCCAGCCGTTAGCTCCAAATCCATCCATTCTGCATCGAAGTTTGAAATAGAAAAACACACAAAGAATCGCTGTCAAAACAAAAGCCAATGAAGTCACTTAACTGAGCCGATCAAATAAACAGCAAAAACATGAATTTCGGTCACATCTTAACACTTTAAACTTCTATGTACAACTTGTAAAACATCCACAACCATACAACTAAAATGTCAATGTAAATGTCATAAACAGATCGTAATTCAGAATGGTAAACTTGAAAATATAATAATGTCGTAGCATTCACGATGGCAAATATGGTAAATAGTTAGATAGAGACAACTCATTTAGTTAAAAGCAAAGTATCAAAATCCTTTGTCTGAATTGCTTTCTTCGTTTGAAAATTTCGCTACTTCTTGGCAGTTTGAAAGTTAGTGTAGTCTCGAAAAAAAGGAAATTGATCGGTACGCACGTATTTTGAAAATCAAACTTAGCGACTTTGTTAAACGTTAAACGTTTTTGAAAATAAAGTTCTGTTATATTAAAGTGTATAGAAAGTGTTTTTCGTTCTATTATCTAGAACCGAGTTTTTCAGTGCAAATATTGACCTTTTGTCTTTTGAACCGTTGAGGGTCAACCTAAGTATGTACTTAATAATAGCTGTTGCTGATAAGCTGACTACAAACTTGAAAGGACTCCTACCAGAAACTGGAAATGATCCAATGCTAATGGAAAATACTTAAGCTACAATTTTGAAAAGGCACGATGCGTTAAATTCCGCACCGGTCTTTAGAGGTGGAATGCAAAGGTAGACCCAAGCATAAATAGATAGTATTATTTCATCTTTGCATATTCAAGATGACGAGCTCCGTGCCAAATATGTGTAAATCAGGGCCCCAAGGAAGTTGAGTTAGTGAAAGCTTGCAGTGAAATTGCAGAAATTCAATGATTTCGTTTTCTCATGGCAAAATTTTTTTTGTAGTGTTCATCCCTTGAATTGTTTGTTTTATTTATTTCAAAAATCGACTTACAAACTAGTAGTCCAATTACAAGTCAATTAAATAGATAAATACAAAACTATGCAAATTCAAAATACTCGTATGGAGGAAATTAAAAAAAATATGTAGATCACAATTCAATGATATCAAAAATTAAGAATTTGGTGTCAGTTGACTTTTGTTGTTTCAGCATGCTAGCGGTTGGTTGAATCGCCTGAGTTGGCAGCAAGGGCGATGGTGCGGGCAACTGTGGTGGTGGTGAGGGTGACTGAAGCGGTACTAACGGCGGTGTTGACGGCTGGACCTTGGAGTGCTTCAAGCATGCTGGCTTCAGATGGTCGGTGGAGAGGGCCTTGGAAACGCCGTTTACGTCTATCACATAGGCGCGGTCGCTGATCCTTTCCGGAGTACGGCTGGTCGAGCGGCTTCTTGACTGCGTCGATGCGGCGGAACACATATTCGTAGCTGACGAGGTCCTTGAAGACGAACAAACGGTGATCGGTGTGCCTAGCTGGTGGGACCGGACGAATCGCTATGAATCGGTGGCGTAAGTCTGCAACGAATTCATGAGGGCAACTGGTTGGTGTCGTTTAACGTGCGACGAATTTTCCTGAGATTCGTAGCGACGTGCTGAAAACCATCTCTGCTTAGGAGGTTTGCAGGGCTTCATTGAAGGTGGTGCGCAAGCCTAACAGAATCGCAGGAAGTGCTTGAAGCCAAGGGGTTTCGGGAACGCACTTCAAAGTGCTCTAGAGCGTTCGATGCATCCGTTCCACCATACCATTAGCTTGTGGATGATATGGTGTAGTATGGACGTGGTTGGTTCCCAGCAGACGACCGAGTTTATTAAGGAAGTCGGCTTCCAACTCATGACCTTGGTCCGAGGAGATCTCGCGTGGCTTGCCGAATTTGGCAATCCGGTGGTCATACAACGCCCTGGTGATGGTGCTGGTCTTGGTGTCGTGCACTGGTATTGCTTGAGGCCAGCTTGCATACCGGTCTATAATGGTAAATCAGTTCTCATAGCCATCATACTGGGGAAGTTTAATAAGTACGATGTGGATGTGGAAAAAACGCCCATCCGGCATTTTGAAGCTTCCTAACTCCGGGTGGTTGTGCCGACAGACCTTTGAACGCTGACATGGTACACACTGCTTGGCTCAGCAATAAACATCCTTCTGTAGACTCGGCCAGAAGAATTTCAGTGCTACGCGTTGCGAGAGTTGGTGGACGGTATCGAAGGCTTGGCGGCGGAGCACTGCTATCATGCAGGGCTTAATAGCTCCGTTGAACTCGATGTAGTGCGCAGGGTAGCCGTCCGAATCCAACTGATGCAGCTTGAAGGGAAGGCTCACCAGGAGGTGCGGCAACTGGTCATCTGTCCTCACTGATGGCTCGAGCAGTAAGTGTGGTGAGTACCGTAACCATCTCTACGCGAGAGAGCGCATCAGTGACGATGTTTTCTCTGGGTGTAGACTCCAATCGTGTGTCATGTCGGCCGATGAAATCCAACTGTCTCCTTTGGTGGGGCGAGGCTTTGTCCGAGCGTTGTGTCAGGGCAAAGGTGAGTGGTCAATGGTCGGTGTAGACCGTGAAGTGCCTCCCCTCCAAAATGCTCTGGAAAAACTTGATTGCTGCAAAGACTGTCAAAAGTTAGCGGTCGTAGGTGGAGTAGTACTGCTCGGTCCCGGATAACTTCCTCGAGGAAAATCCCAGGGGTACCCAAGTATCGTCATCGTGTTGCTGGTTCAAGGCTGTCTCAATAACGGTGTAGGATGCGTCGGTTCCTAGTGCCAACTGATACGAGGGTGAAAGGAATGCTGATGTAGTTGCTGTGGCGATGCTTTGCTTGCGGTTTCCAAAAGCGGCTTCAGTGTCGGGAGTCCAAGTGATTTGCAATCTCTTGGTGCTACAACGTTTCAGCAGCTCTAAAAGTGGTGCTTTTAACTTAGTGGCTTGTGGTATGGAGTGGCGATAGAAGCTGAGCATCCCAAGGAAACGTCTCCACGGTGAAGATTCAGCAGGTTTGGGAAAGTCGGCTTCGTCTTGGGAGCTGGTGGTTGAGAACCCGTCTCGCAGATGCGGTATCCGGCAAAGATGACCTCGGGTAGGCCGATCTGGCATTTATTTCAGTTAGTCTGGAGCTTTGCAACCTACAGTATGGAAAGAAGTTACTCGAGGTGACGCTAGTGATGGTCGTGGCTAGCCAAGACTACTAGAATGTCATCTTGGTACATGTGTACGAAATCCAGGTTCCGCAGCAGGAGGTTGAGTGTCCGCTGCATGGTTCGGGCTGCGTTGCAAATTCCCACGAATTCTGACTGCCTTTTTGCAAATGTCTTCTGGTGCTACCCGGATTTGCTAAAAGGCCCGCTAAAGGTCAATGACTGAGAATACTGAACCGCTGGCCTTCTGGATCAGATCCTCGATAATGGGCAATGGGTAGGGGTCCGGGTGGGTGTGGGCATTTAGTTGGCGGTAATCGGTAGCTCGCTCATTGGCTTGGCGAAAGTCAGATTATGCCTCGTTCCAACAGGGAGTCGAGCTCTGCTTTCGTTGCAGAGAGGCGTTCTCCAGCTAGGCGACGTGGTCTTGCGAAGACGGATGGACAGTGCTTGATTATCTAGTGGTGAACGGGAAGGTCAGCAATCGAAGCCAACTCACCGGGTTTTGGAGGTGTGTTTGCGTGCCTTGCGACGATCTGCTTGTATATTCCTCGGGTAGTGCCTTTCAAGGTCGATGGCTTGGGCACGGCACTGATGCTATGCACTGGTGGAGCTGGGTCAAAGACGCAGACTGTAGAGAGGCTGGTGCCGCCGTCCAAGAGGCGAGGATCTCGTAGGTCGATAAGCAGACCATTATAGTTGACTACTTTGGCTCCCAGGATGGCTGTCTAGACGTCTTCAATATAGAAAGGCCAGTGGAGTGGGCGGCGTAACCTAAAGTCCAGCGTGAGTCACTGGGCACCGAAAGTGACGATAGGCATATCATTGGCTGCCTGTAACATGAGGTTCTGCTTCTGAAGAGGCCTGGCAATGAGGTACCTCGGAATAATGGAAAGGGCAGGGCCAGAATCCACCAGAAAACGAGCTTTTGTGGTGCGACCCGAGACATACAGGCGCTTTTCCGGGTTGTTGCCCCCGGTGTTCACTGAGTACAGTGTCGGCAATCTTAGTTTTCCGAAAACCCGGTTCCGGTGCCTGGAGCTGGAAATGTGCAGGACTGTTTGCATCGTATCGCTGTGATACTAGCAATATCCCGTATGTGGTTCGAGACCTGGAGGCCGCCTCGCGATGAGAAGCACCCGCACTGCATGTTGACATTGGCCAATGGTTGCTGGGCTGCCTACCGTGTCAAACCTGTCAACTGTGCAATTGTTAAGCATAGGGCAACTAGCTCGGCTGCGATCTGGTTCGGGGAGCTGCGTGTTGAGGAGAATCTAGATGATAGTGTCGTGGAGCTCGTGATTACCTCCATGGACGTGGCCATTTTCTGCATGAAAACCTTTCCTTTTATCATGATCGGCGGAAGCCATCCCAGAGGCTCAAACATTGTCGCCATGAATGATTCCACTGTTTGGTCATCCTTTCTCCAGGTTGAAGTTCCCTTGTGTTGAAGATGAAAACTTCTTGTGGTGGATGCCACTGCAAGCCCAGAGCCTTGATTGTGTCCTCTGCCTTAAGAATCAGATGAGAATTCGTTCCCTGGCATCTACTGATATTTCTCGCATAAACTCGTTACAGTTCAAATTCCACTTTCACAAATTAAATCCATCCATACTTAAAAGCTGGGTTAATTCGTGATACAATGAGATTGCTTCAACTATCAAGCAAGTATTTAACCTCTCATGGAAATCGTTCTCGCTCATTGTTTGCTAGCTGTTAAAAGGTGCGGATCGCTTGAAAGGGGGCACTTGCTGCTTCAAAGGTAATCGTTTTCAGCCGGTAGTGTTTGATGATATCCGCTATGTTAGGACACCAGACGATTCGTTGAAAGTCGGTGTGCTATGCCTTGACTTGAATTTGCCGGTATATTTGTGCTATGTTGGCTATAAGGGCTATTGGATATAACCTCCACCTTAAAAGTAGTGCCACCAAGGTGCCCTGAATTATTGACACCACTAATAATATGTATATCATTCAATGATCTGCCTGATGAAGTTTTAGTGGACGCGTTGAAAACGATGCGTACCTTTGTAGTAGTACTAGTTTCCTTGATAACAGCATGGTGGGGTAGATCATAGAGTGGATTATTGACCGCACTCTGCGGCAGTTCTTTTATGTGGCTAAAACCCAAATAGTCCTGGAGGCATTTGTTGTATTCGCCCATCAGCTTTGAATCTGTTAGTAAACGCTTTTCCATCGCACAGTACCTTTGTATTACGATTTTCGTGATGCTGCCAGTTGGGTACGTGGGTCCCCCTTAAACGGCAGCTCATCATGAAATCTTCCGTTTTCAAGTCTCTGGGTAATTTTACTATAGTAAACTTCCATCTCTTCCTCTTCTTCAGTTGGAAATTTCTTTCGTTCGGGCTCTTCTTGCTCCAAAAATTTCCGGAGCGTTTGGTCGAGTTCCGTTGTGCTTACCATTGTTATGGCTGGGTATGAGGGTATGTTATTAACGGTAGGACCGGTTATTACCCAGTTTTTTGTGCCCTCCTGTACTATGTCTTCATAGATGTCAGCTCCTAGTAGTACGTCAATTTTAGCACTGATATGGTAGTAAGGTCTTATGTGGAGCCAGATAGATCTGAAAATACACGTCAGGTTGATAAAAGAAGAGATATCTGGGCTACCAATCAGCACACATACATCATGGCCAATCCATCAGCAGAGACATTTCAGAAAATCAACCTCGACGGACCAAAATGTTGATGGTATATCTGACCGTAAGTCAGATACTAAAATTAAACGTAGGTTGGCTTGGACGGAATAAAAACAATTTACTTGCCGTGTATATTCGAAAATGTTGTAGGTTTATCTGACCGTAAGTCAGATACAAAAGTAACTTCAGCTAAATGGTCTGAATAATCCGTGATATGGTGAGCAAGTGGGCCAAATTTACAAGTTTAGGGCAAGTTGTCTCTCAAATCACATAATCTAGAAACATGATGAGTAGGTCAAAAGGGGTACCCTCTTATAAGTTTCAGTACAAAATAATATAATTTTTTTTCACATTTAAGTTATTTTACCCCAAACTTTAAGGGCTGGCGACAATAGGACAAAGAACTGTTCAATATGACTGACACGAACCCTTCATGCAAATGCCTAATTTCATAATTAGCCTTATCCTCCAATCAGAGCTAATTTGTCCCATTAATATTCATACCATTACTAGGTACTTGCTTTGACGAAACCTCATCACATATGCTTGCTACCAGCGCATCGTATTAGTAATGCAAATTATATCATCTGTACTTGTTACTAACGTCTACTTTATTTAGCGGAGACAACCACAAGGATACAGTGTCGAAGTTAGTAATGCACTTCTTCCTTAACCATGAAATCCTTTTTTGTTAAATCCTTTCAAATCTTCATCAGCGCCCCTATGTTCGACATAACCAGGAGTAGTGATATAGCCAGGAGTATCGAGCAACAAGAGTTTCCTCTCTTGAAGGAAAATTTAACACCCTTACCACCGAAAATGTCTTAAAACACAAAATGCATACGCCATCATCGCAAACATTTCATTTTACACTACCACCACCGCTCATTCGCAAGCGTCTCTCGTCGTCGCGTCGTCAGAAATTTCATGTTAGATTGCGAATTAGATATGCAATTTGCAAGGATTCGAAATATGCATGTTTGTTGTTGGCAACATGTAACTCAAGCACACTATGTGGTAAAATGCAAATTTTCTAAGAAATGAAATTGTATTCGTTGTTGTACGCGATGCGGGAAATAGAACGGAATTTAATGTGCATGTGTCGATATCAAAGGATATTTTGCATTGGTTGATTTATTTTTTTGTGGATCACATATGGTGAAAATTTCCTAAGATTTAATCCTTAATTGCTACTTTTCGACATTAATATTTAACCAAGGTGAATTTTGAAATGCGTATCTGGAGGTGATACGTTAGGTTGAATATTATAATTTCGCCGAAGTGTGCAAACCAATTACATACGTTATGTGATGATTTTTCCTCCATTCTCGTACGTTTCAAAGCCGACCTTTCATCGGTTTTAGACGAGAAGTCTTCGAACGTGTCAACGAACTGTGTAGTGAATCTCAAGTGGTTTAAATGTCCGTTAAGGACTGCAGCGATAGACTGCTGCCTCAGCGAGCGAAAGCTTTGGTGCTCGCCGGGATCGGCCTTGTCTGAAGACGCGTGAATGCGCTGGCAGGCTAGTGGTGCGGTGTTGTGGGGCGGGTTCTTTTCCCCAGCACAAGTACTCACTGCATTCATTCGCATTCACTAATTAAAAGATCAAATAACTCGGTTCGACGGTGTCGAAGCCGAGGTAACCTACCGAAGGGATGGAATGCTAATGCAAAACGACAGATCGAGCCTGATTAACGTGTGCGAGAATCAAGAAGATTTCTTCGTTGCTATTCGATATTTACGACCCCCAAACAAGAGTGGGGCATCCAGGTGGAAGCGGTGCTCCTTCACACACCCTCATCCGGATCAAGATGCATTGTAGACATGGCCGTTTATTTTCCATTTAAATGAAAAATTCATACAAACATAATTCGCATAAACTTTTCCCTTAAATGGAAAATAAAAATGTTTCAGATTTATGTTAAAGTTGCACATGATGGAATCATATAAGAATTTAACATAAATAGGAAACCTCAGGGGAAGGCCACTCTACCCAGCAAGAGCACCTGCAACAAAGAAAAAGGGGTGAGCTCTCTCAATGGCTAGCTCATGAGTGGAGGAGCCAGCCAACGTAGCAGGTCCCATACTTGTTCAGGGTTCCATAGAAATGAAAATTCCGTAGCTTTTCTGGTTTTAACAATTCATTATTTTCATTTTTTTTAAAGATTCGTTGAAATTCAGAATGTTGCAAAGAAATTAAGAATGCAGCAAAGAACGTTGGCTATTTAGATTCCTGCAAAGATGCTTATCATCACTTGGTTTATTTGATTTGAACAATATGTAATTTCTATGATTTCTAGACACTTACTTTTTATTTTGCTAAAAACGGATACAGATACACTATTTCGAACGTTCACGAGTTAGTGGTGCAAATTACAGACAACTTATCGTGAGACTCCGACCGACTTTTTGATTTCAAATCGTAAACTACTTTTATCTATTACTAGCAACAATTTTCGATTTATTTGTTGTCTACGCATCGATTATTGGTTTTGATAGTACAGGCAGCAAGCCGCAATCCCCAGAGACGGAACTATCACACACCCCTGCGCGTATTCCTCCTCCTGACAAATAAAATTTGTTGTACAACTGCTCACCCAATATTCGACAGTAACGGGACCTCGTTAAAATTAAAATGACTTCATAATTGCAACAACAGCACAATTGCCTTCAGTTTTTCTAAAACTTTTAATGTTGCAGCACTCGTTTTATTATTTCCTTTTAATCACAGAACAAATTACTGATTTTTTTCTCGAGGATAGGTGGAACTCGCGAATCACCCTTGGTTAGGAATTGCTGCAGTAAAAGGAAACAGATTTTAAGTTTCATTTAGATGGAACGAATGAAACTATCTGCCGGTTTGAACAATGCAAAGCAAACAACTCATAGATATTCACTTCGGACTCAGATCTAACAAATATCTGAAAAAGAATTTACACAACTCAAACGCCGTGTCACTTCTTTTCAATTTCTTTTCACAAGAGCAACGGATGCATGAAGTTCACTATAGTAAAATTGAATTGCATGCGAGTTCAGTAAATAAAACGCGACAGTCCTCGCGCTCGTTGTGTAAACTACGAGTCCCGCTTCATAGGGATTCCGCTTACCTCGATGAGCCTCTCCATGGCGGTAACGTCAGATTCTCGTCGACAAAATTTAGCAATTGCTTCACTAGATTGTGTCGCATGGGGTAACCATTATTGATTTTATTTGTTATTTTTCATTTTTTATTCGGAAAAACTTTTTATCGATAATGGTAGCGGTGATAGTTGCGCGCTTATTTCAGGTTAGTAATAACAATATTAATAGTTGGGTATCAAATTGTTTCACACTTATTGTGTTGTTATTATTATGATATGGAATTTTTCGTAAGGGTCCCTCGAATAGTTTGCCTAGGTGTGCTGCTCGATGACTACAACTGTACCCATTAGGTCAACAAGTCCGGACACCTTTAGTCTACTCCAAGGTGGATGCTTGCAAGCTAGCTAGTTCGGAGAGGAATCTGGGTTGCATGTCTTCCAAAATACAAGTATCAGCCACCGATTCAAATGTCCGATTTAAAACGAGTCAATCAACTTCCAACAACCCGACTTTTTTTTAATTTTCTTTTCTTAAATCGAATACAAAACTGAATCAATCTAGTCTTATTAAAAACACAAAGCCAACCTACCGCACCGCATACCAAATCGCAACATGGAATGGACTATTCGCGGATCATTGAAACCATAACCCCTCGGCAGCATACTCACCTTCGCCGTCACTTTTCTCTGAAAAAGAACGGGTGCTTACTCGAAAGGAAAGAGTTAGTTCGTTTAGCAATTCATCTTATATTTTATCATGGTTTTGTAAAAGAATTTTACAAAACCTCAATAAAATCACGTCCTGCCCGTCCGTCTGTCCGTTCGTCCGTCCGTCCATCCGTGTGCCACACCACTTTGCCGCGCAAATTACATAAGATTTCGAAAGAAGAAGTTTCACCACAAAAAAAATTATAAGGTGTTTAAGGAGGGTGTCCCCATACAGGGGAGTACCCCCTGAAAAAAATTTCATCAAACGTAGGCAATATGGATATCAAATGATAGCTCTTAATGAAAAGTTTTCGAAACAGGTCTTAAAATGACAAGTTTTGCTTTGAGGGATGCAGGGGAAGGGGAAAGGTGCGAACATTTTGTGTACCCCTTTGCGATTGGATACCTTTGACCCGAAAAAACCTGAAAAAAATCACAGAGTTTGGAGGAGTACAAGTGCAACAAACAGCTCAGAAGTTAAAGTTCGATCCACCGTGTTAATAATAGTACATTTTATCAATTTTACATTTTTGACTATAAAATCAAAATGGGACCTTTAAATTTTCCGAAAGCTACGATTGGTAAATATATTTTGTGATGATTGAAAAAACACAGTTAACAGTAATTGTGTTTGAACAAAATTTCCTTCCAATCGATTACAAGTGTTCCTTTCGCTCGCAAATGACATTCGTCGCATCAAATGTATGCATTGCTTTGGATATTCCTTCTCTTTTTTTTTCATTTTCAATCGATTATAAGTATTCTTTCCACAATCACAATTTCTTCCACAATCACCATTTTAATAAAGATTCAATATTTCTTCATTTTTCAACAATGCCACGAAAAAGCATCGTTTGGAAGAAAATCATCCGAAGCAAATCATAAAAGGGAAAAGAGTCGTGAATTTCGCCTTCAGCAAATGCGCCGCAGAGCTTTCACTTCCAGAGCCGCTGGAACTGAAGAGCAACGTGGATCTCGCCTTCAAGAAATGCGCGCCAGAGGTTATAATTCCAGAGCAGAAGAAACGCGCCAACAACATATCGATCGAGGGAACGGATTGATTTGAAGTTTTAAGCATTTAATTACGATAGAGATCATGATTACAGGAATGCCGTGAATTTAGTTATTGGGTCAATGAATAAAGTTTGCGTGCATTGCCGTGTTCTGAAGTTCACTAAGGAATCAACTGGAATGTGTTGTATGAACGGTAAAATTGTTTTGTCCCCACTAATGGAGCCATCTAAGCTGCTACCTTCCTGGTGACACTTCTATTTCAAAAGACTTTCTGCAATACATTCGCCAGTACAACATATGTTTTGGGATGACTTCCTTCGGTGCAATAGACATTGTCAATAACGCCAGTTACATGCGCACTCTCAAAACTCAAGGCCAAATATATCACCGAATCGGTTTGTTGCTTCCTGTAACAAATATACTTTACTGGTAACAAGAAAAGAGAAGTCGAGCAGCGTTGCGCAATTAGTACTGTAACCAGACCTGAAATCATTTCGAACTTATAAACAATGTTGCACGGAAGCAACAGTTTGATTCCAGATACCATCAGATGACTATACTGTTGTGATAAGAGGTGGCAAAACACCATCTGAGAAACACCGAAAACGTTTCAAAACACTGGTGATAGGCGATGGAGCAGTTGTAATGGTGGGTACCGAATTCAATCGACGTGATATAATCATCCACCGTCGGAATACGAATGTGCAACGTGTTTCGGAAACACATCGATCGTACGATGCACTCCAATATCCATTGCTATTTCCGCGTGGAGAAGATGGCTACCATTCCGCTGGAGTTTCCAAGCAAAAGCTAATTAGTCTCATGGACGTCATCACCAAGAAGCATATTGTTGTAGAAACTCGATGCTTGATTTACTCAATTGATTGGCACAAAAGAGACCTGCCACACGCTCATAATTAATTTCTACTTCTTTGTAGCACTAACTCTCTCTCGAGCCTTCGCTTCCTGCAAAAAGTGCCTCGAACTGTCTCGTCCATTGACCGCGTCCTCCAATTTCCACGATGAACTGTATGCGATGAACTCTCTTCGTTGACCGAGTCAGACCAGCGTTTCCTCGGTTTCTCCACTGGTCTCCGGCCTTCAGTTCTCCCAAAGAATACCTTTTTGGGTATCCGTTGTTCGTCCATACGATTCATGTGGCCAATTCTTTGTAGCTCCCACAGTTTTACAATCGTTGAGACCTCCGGATCGTTTGAAATTTCATACAGCCCATAGTTATATAGTTATATATATTTGCCATTGGTCCCCGTTTACCTTCGCTCCAATTATTTCAAATTGATTTGCAATGGGGCTCGCCCATCTCCTTGCGTTAGTCCGATTTTCGGGCCAAAGGCATCGGCGAGTTGGCTATTGATGCAGACTGGGAGGTCTTCGACGTCATTGACATTTTGGTAAGACAGACTGATTTGGCTGGGATGTCAAAAGAAAGCATTTTTTGGTACAGTACGTTACGATCAATATTGTCGTATGCTTGCTTAAAGCATGTTGAACTCACAGCATTTTTCAAGTAGTCACTTGACACTAAACAATTGGTCCATCGTCAACCTGCTGCAAAGCCACCTTGATAATCTCCAATAATATTGTTGGCGTCTGATCCGATTTTATTTCCTAAGATACTTGAAACGATTTTGCATGCCATATAAAGTAGTGATATGCCTCTATAATTTTCGCACTGTAGCTTGTCACTTGTTTTGTAGATAGGGAATATAATTGATTGGATCTACTCATTTGGCATATATTCTTGTTGCCAAATGTGCTGGAAGACTTTGTGAATAGCTTTGTGAACACTGCTGCCACCATATTTTATGAGCTCCACTGGTATCTCATCGATACCCGGCGCTTTATTAATTTTTTGGCTTTGATGATGGAACAAGCTTCATTCAGATTTGGTAGGGTGTATGAAAGCTCTTCGCAGATATCTACAGGCCCCGATGCTCTGGAGCTATGAGGGTGATTAAGGCGGTTTTTGAAATATGATGCCCATCTTTCCTTAATCTTGTTTCCATCAGCGATGATATTGCCGACGTCATCACGACAGAGCGTGGCTTTGGGCTAATTACCACGTTTAAGGCTTTTCCCTACTTTGTATGCTTGTCTTGTGTTGTTACTCGCTAGTCTCACATCTATATTTTCTTTTCTTAATTTTAATCCTTATTCGCTACTCTTCTGAGATTTTCATAGTCTTCTCTTTTCCTCCTGGTTTTCCTACCTACGTATTCTTTGTACGCCTGATTCTTTTTGCGTAACGCATTTCGGCATTCATCATCGAACCAATCATTTCTCTTGCACCGAGTTTGATGTCCGATCATCTGTTTGCCGCGGTCTTGATAGCCGCTTTCACGTCCATCTAGAGCTCGTTGCTTGTTCTCAGAGATGCGTCCGATAAGATGGGAGCCAGCTTGTTGTCGAAGGTCTTCGTGAAACTTTTGGCCATAGACCCCGTTTGGAGTCTTTCGATGCCAAATTTTGGTTGCGGTCTAGTCTTCACCGAAAATGCCTTTGAGATATGACACCGATAGGTTAATTTAATGAAGTAAGGATCTGAGTTACTATTGGCTCCTCGTTATGCAAGAACGTCAAGTATGCTTGAGGCCCAACGTTGTTGGATCAGAACATGGTCGATCTGGTTTTGTGTATTGACATCCTGTGAGATCCAGGTCATTTTATGAGCGCGTCGAACGTATGGCTGCATTTTTGATACATGCAAAGTCTGCTGGCCGTTGTCATTTTCTTCATTGTGGACGCTATATCCTCTAGCCGTTCCCCGATGAGAAAGCTCATTGCCAACCTTAGCGTTGGAATCACCCAGAATAATTTTTGTGTCGTTTGTGGCGCCAAGCCGACTGGTCTTTCCAGGTGATTGTAGAACGTTTCCTTCGTTTCTTCGGTCGGGGCGTGAACATTTATTAGCCAAATTTTCATGAATTTCGCTTTTATACGGATCACATACAACTGTTCATTGACTGCCTTAAAATCAATAACGTGGAATTTGAACTCCCTATCCACAATAAAAGCCACTCCAAATACTCGTTTTCCAGTAGGCTTCCCACTTTTGAATATCATGTGCAATCTTATGTCTTGAATGCCATTTTCAGTCCAGTTCGTTTCATGGATCGCCAGTATTTTTAATTGATATTGACTGGCCTGTTGTAAAAGGTCCTTAACAGCGCCAGGGTAATTGAGTAATGCCATAGTCTTTTTGCCATTTGAGAGGTTGTTGCCGTGAGTTCAATTCATTAATCCATTCCGAGGCCTTTCTGCAGGTTTCGAAACATTGTAGGGTTTCCCACAAACGGGGAATCAGCCCGTCACCCAACTTTCTTTCCGGCGGTATGGTTATTACTTCGATAACATTATCAGGTGCGGAAGACTCGCCTTCACCTGCTTACGTCCCCACAAAGGTGGTGCTAGTAGGATTTATTAGTAAAGCTGTAGATGTATTTACAGTTATTAGCACTTTTCGGCATTTTATGTCCCATTATTGGGGAACCAGTAAATCCAATGTGCGACCCCGAGAACATTTACTACCATTTAATTGTGGGGTTTGGGATGAGGAATCATGGATGTTGTTGGTCATGGAAATAAGGGGTTCCCTCTCTCTTTCGCAAACGAGCTTGGGACCGTCTCCAGTGGAGCTATTTGCATCGGAGTATCTAGTATTAAAGGTACATAGCTGAAGAGATCTAGAGGACTTCTCGGTTAGCAATTACCAGCAAATAGCCCTTGAGGTTAATGACGGTCTTTCTCGGCAAACATATGTTAGTCTCCCAGTCTTGCATAGAACACTGGTTAGATGGACATTGAGAAAATTGTCAACGTGCTCAGGGTACGGATATTGACACCGGGAGCTTCGTAGGCGAGTGGAGGGCTAGCAGCTACGAACGCGTTGAACTCAATTGTGACTATTATCATATCTGCCTGCAAGTCCTGCATTCCACGTTGGAGAGCCCCATATGGCAAGCCTTCAGTGGATTGGTGGTAGTCTAAAATAGCTGAACATTGCTACTAGCTTTGACAAGAGGCCCGGCTTGCACGGGACTCGGAATAGGCATTCACAAAGCCCACTGCATACGATTCGTCCAAAAAGCGTCTACGGAGACTTATCAATAGCAGCAGGGTCAGCAGCTGGCAAAAACTGATAGACGACGTGAAAAGGGATTCATGGGACTTGAGCTACAAGCTGGTTTCGCGAAAGCTCAAAGCACTACGTTTGGCCTGCACATATGAGATGGAAAAGATTGATGTGATTGTTGAGGTTCTTTTCTCTACACACCCCGCTCTTGTTGAAGTGATTCACGGTGAAACTACAGTGGGTCGCCCACTTTTTATGAAGATTGAATAAGAGGAAGCAGTTTTATCCATGGAGGCAAACAAGGCTTCAGAGCCAAATGGATTTCCAGCTAAGGCTCTGCAGATTGTCTATCACTATTGCGCTAACTTGCTGCTCAGTATGTTCGACGCTTGCCTGTATGAACGAATATCTCCAAAGTGCTGGAAAGTAGCGAGGCTCGAGGTGATCAGCATAGGGAACGGGAATCTCGAGTCACCATTTTTCATACGAACCATTATATTGTGTATAATAGACACGGCCGGGAAAGTGTTCAAAAAACTCGTCAAGGGAAGACTCGCTGGCGCAATTCATGCTGCTGTGAAACTATTTTATGGAATTATGGCTTTGGAGTAGATCGCTCCGCAATTGAAGCTATCAAGGAAGTGGTGAGCGTGCAGAGGCACATACTGGTTCCACCCGACGGGTTGTCCTGCTGGTAACTCTTGACGTCGGAAATGCTTTAAACTGCACCAGATACGTGAATATTTTGACAGCGCTGGAAAATCCTTCCCAAGTACTAAAGTAATTGATGTGAATATTAAGCGAGTATCTGAAGGGTCATAGCCTGTTTTATGATACGAAGGAAGGTCTGCGGAGGATGGAAATTACATTGGGTATCGCTCAGGGCTGTATACTCGTACTTGGCCCTGTTTTGTGAAACATCTCTTACGACAGGCTTCTGAAGCTGCCAGATCAGTCACGCTTGATTGGCTATGCGGATGATGTTGCGGCGCTAGTTGCGATCAAACATGCGCAACATACGTTTGGTATGCTGACGGACTGAGTGACTGACTAGGCTCGCAGCTTCAGCCTCATATTGGAAAAAACCAAAGTTGTCGTTTTGACAAAGTAGAGTATTCCCCCAGTCAGGACTATCAATATCAACCAGTAGTGTATACTTGGGTATATTGATAAACTCATAACTGAGCTTTTCAAGTGAAATGGGGTAATAACTAATAAAGCGGGCAGAGAGCATAATGTAACCTGCACGTTTGAAAGCCAATAAACGGAGACTTTCCTCGTCAAGAAGATGACTTTCGTTGAGCGCTGTGCATACTATACTACTTTAAGGATCGGAGGAACGGAGCGGCGCACTTAACAAGGAGATCTATCGGAAGCGGTGGGTACAGGTGCAGAGAAAAAGAGTGCTACAAATTGCATGGGCATACTGAACAGTCTCTGGGTCGGCAATGTTTGTGATGGTGCAAACATTTACCTACGTACACGTAGAAGTGAAGACAGTAGCGAGGTAGTCGCAATTGAGGAGAGACAATACACTCTCTGCGATTGGCGATGGACTGCGCATCTGGTCCCTAAATTGAGGTAGTGGCTCAATCGAAGGCATGGAGAGATTGACTTCTATTTGCCTGGCCCTTGAGCGGGCATGCACAATATTGTTAA
Source organism: Odontomyia ornata (assembly GCA_963969285.1). NCBI lineage: Eukaryota > Metazoa > Arthropoda > Insecta > Diptera > Stratiomyidae > Odontomyia > Odontomyia ornata. The sequence goes on along the minus strand of OZ017740.1, from coordinate 327,008,763 downwards.
GTTACAGTCTCCCGGCTGCGTCTTTTGCGTAGGTGCATAGTGCCTGCCATACATTTTATGGCTATAAAATATAGGACAGGCAGCATGGTGACCTCTTCAATGGAGTTAGAGCGCCATCTCCGGAGATTATAATCGGAAAAATGCTTACATCCGTTGACAAATTGAACCACGTAATACATTACGTAGGAGCTGTCTTGCAGGAGAAAAAAGGCATACTTGAGCAACAGGAGGCATCAAGGCAGAGAATCTCCTCTCTAGCAATCTCTTCCCCTCCCATTCTTCCCGCTAGAAAGGAAATGTCTGGATCTCGAAGACGTCTCTAGGTGAAGGAAAACTAGGCATAGCCCGAAGTCATGTTCTAAACGGTTCCAGCTTAGGTTCGCAGCTGACAGGGAAGGTGTTTAGTGGGTAGTCTTTAGTGCTTGGTGCGCTTGGGGTCCCACACTCAAGGCGTGAATAGCCTTCACCTTCCAACCACAAAAAAATATATAAATTTTCAACAATAAATCATCTTTTCCTCTTAAATGATTAAAACCCCATACTGCGACAAATTCTCTCCTCATCGACAGCAAACTGCCAAATAACCAAACACTAATCACAATTTAAATTCCTCCAGCAATGATTATCCAATAATTCAAACACAATCATCATGCACTTGTACCTACATCCATCCCTCAAACAACATCCATGCTGCACTACTCCTTCCAAATCCATCCTGTTCGTCGTAAATCAATTAAATTAGCCAAGGAATTCTATTTTCATTCAAATCCCAAATGCTTGACGAACTACTGCTGATAGTTAAGAACTATCAAAGTCGAACAAGAAGCAAAACGTTCCTCCTCCTTTCGAGAGTACACTCGCCGCTAGTCATGACTTATTGTGGAAAGTGGAAAGTACTAACTGAAAAACGAGCACTGTCTATCGGAAAAGATACAAAGATACATTATCCGAGCAAATGATATCGGCCTGAAATAGAATACCACCAGAATGAACGGGCAATAGATTGGAGGTCCCTTGATTGGTTTGTGTTCTGACTATTTGCCGTCACAGTCCTCTGGGCGCAGTTGCTATGATCTTCGTCTTCGTCATCGCCGGCATCTCTAGGCGGCGTGCGATCTATAAATATCGACGCCGTCGAGGCTATTGCACTCTAACACGGTGAAAATCAGCTAAAATTAGAATGCGGGAATGGTTGATTGGTCTCCAAAGAATTTTCTCCAATTTGGCGAGTTTAAAGATATAATATCAGGGAAAGGGTAGGATTTAAAAACAGCTGAGAGGCGTTTCGTGCCTGTTTTCGGTCAAAAATTTAGGCGCCAGCAAATATTCTCGTCCTTTAATGTCTCGTTGAAGGATAGACAAAGAAAGGATTTCGCAGACAATGCCTTAAGCCGAAATTAAAAGCTGGAACTGTAAATACCTGAAGCTATTTTGTCTTTTGGATAAAGTTTGCTAAAACGGGAAAATTTATCATCTATGACTTAATCTAACTCCATGGGAATATGAATCCACTTCTCTATATTCATAACAAATGGATTCCTCGCATCTTGGAAACTCAACACCAATTCCATCGAGGACACATGAGCAGATGCACTTGCCTTATTAGGCAGCAAACAATGCTCACGTGGCTTCTCGGGTGACGCTACAAACATTTGCCATTTGTTTTAAAGTTTTTAATCTCGCGCCTTCGAAGGGTATCCAAATGCGCAGAGCTAAATATGGAATCGGAGGAATCTGAAATTAGACCAAGTGTTTGTAGTAAAGTAACTCGTCGCGTGATATCACACCACTATGAGTTTCCTAGGAGTCGAAGAACTACAATAGGATCCCCTGTTTGCTATGAGAGACCTCCAGCCGCCATGAACACTCGATTTGGGGCTGGTGCACTCCCTTAAGAGCTTTTTCATTGTGAAAAATGTTCTCGACACATGTCTTTGCAGAAACTTTACCACCATCCGCAACTAAATGAACATACACATGGATTTTTTTTTATTTTTCTCGATTCTCCGATTCAATTAGGACGATGGCCAGATGTTTACTCGTACGTTTCGTTACGAAGTAATTGTTCTCTCCTGCGGAGATTTTCAACGCTGATGCACATTCCAGTGGCCGTTGGAGGCAGTTGTGGCACTACTGGAGGCAAAAATTTATGATTGTGGAAATTGAGTAAAAAAGATTAATCGACACAGAATTGATGATGGTAGCAGTGCATATGGTCGAGTGTTGAATGGACCTCAATTCGTAGGAAGGAAACTGGGGGGAGACGGAGAAGTATTTTGGGGGTAAATTTAATTCTGGATAAATGATATATTTTATGTTGAAGTTGAAATGCTATTATTAATATTTAACGATGAGAAGTGTAAACTCCTTTCTGAAAGGTATAATTTATGATTGTTAGAATTTTTATAGAAACTCAGAATTTTCTAAATTAAAATTGAGCACATGGATTGAATAACTTGTTCATTATACCTGCGATGAGGAAGGCATCGTGGCTGGAGTTGCCTGCCGTGTTTGTATGGTTGTATGGCTTCGAGTCCACAGAAGAAATTTCGGAAAGGGAGCTGTATTGTCCTTCAAGTGCAAAGATCAGCCTTTTGTTCCTCTCGTGCATAGTTTTGTAATGTATGCCGACGTATGATTAATTTAAAATTTTTTTAGTACCCTCTAACCACTCAATCCAGTCTGACATTTTATTAAACAGCTTTTCTGCATTAGCTACCCCCCTGTCAACATGAGAACCCAGCCTGGAACCGTTTGACACATTAATTCATGCCAGGTCTCGTTTTGTTACGTCGTGAGGTGCCTTCAAGCTGAGGGATCCCTCTTCTAGCGGGAGGGGGCAAGGGAGGAGGAATTGCTAGACAAATGATCCCCCAGCCCCAACGCACCCGGCTGCTTTTAGTCCCTTTTATCCTTTAGGACTGCCCGAATATTATGAACTGATTCGAGCATCACCACTGTTACGAGTGACCTTTGTTACCCGACCACCTAGAAGGAACCCCCGCTTATACTATTCACGCAAGACCGTAAGAAAATGAAGAACTTATTTTGCGCACCGGCATAGATTAGCCACCGCGAGCCAAGGTTCAAAGTTAGGAATTATTGTGAAAAAGAAAAATTCGGATAGTCATGCGAATTAAAAAAAAAAAAAACACTGTGCAAAGTGGAGTAATTATCCGGATGTATGTAACTACTGAGCAAGTCTGCAAATAAATCCTCTTCCACACCAGACAAGGAAAAGGAAAAGTTTGCTTTCACGAGACGCCAGAAAAACGAGAACAAATGGCCATCCACTGCAGTTCCTCCGACTTTGTAGCTTCAATTTAAAGCGCTCTTGAACATCAAGACACAGAAACTGTCATATGGTCGCTTTGCGGTGCCACGGAATTTGGGACCTGATGGGATATTGTGGCGGTGGTAATTTGCAGGATATCTACCAAGTATCGGGTCCGCTAACAAAACGACAAATCACGTACATGATACACAAGGGGTACGAGTAGTTACAATCGATGAAAAAAATTCATAGAGACATAAAACGAGCGAACACCCTGCACACGGAGATGCAAAATCGACAGATTTCGGCGTATCAGCACAGATTACGGCGACGATAACTGCTAGGATCAATACGAATTCAAGGAATAAATACACTCGTTCTACTCACCGATCAAACTCATTCAACGTAAATATCCTGTTCACGTTAGACAAACTTACAAATATAACCGCATATTATAGAATATGCCACCACTTTTTCGTTTATGCTCTAAAATAAATCTTCGATAATTAAATAAGTAAACATTCACGAATGTGCTAGATGAAGCAAAATTTACATTTCAATTACCCAATATAACAACAGTTTGAGTGTCGCTGGTAGATTGCGCACAGCTAGAACAAAGTTTCTTTCCCCCGAAAAGAACTTAACGGGTTCTCGTTTGAGACGAATTGACGAGAGACCCGGGAACAATGAAATCTTCCTCTTTAGTGGAACGACCATTGGTGGTGACGGAAGCAAAAAAAACAAAACTTGGAAGATATTGAACACCGATTGAATTCTCAGCGATGACAACAGAAGGATTAAATTTGACGGTGGCAACCCAGTTTGCGGCATCAGTGACACAAAAAACAAGAAGTTTCGAATCGGTGACGGCTGGCAAGTAGCTGCAAGTTGTGGCGAAATCACCGGAGGCAGCGGAGGTTCATATTTAGTAAGTAAATTACATGATTTCAATTATCGTTAACAGTACAAATATATTTTCCTCTTTAAAATTGAAGCGTGCATTTTTTGTGAATTTCGTGAAAGTTTTGATTTGTTTGAATTGTGGTGATCTTCGGGGAAAATTTTGGACTTGGCTTGTGTTGTGAGCTGGCCTCACGGGTTGCGTTAAAAAGTAAGGAATATTGGTTCCAGGTAGTCTCCTTTGAAATTTCGGGATACCACCTCATGATTTTCCCTGCCTCCGAGTTTAGTGAGAATTGCTTTCGTGGCAGGGGACCCAGCTGGAGCTCATTGTAACGACGTGATACGCGTACTAAAAATGAATAAAAATAAATATCGGTACGAGCAAAGGGCACAAAGAATATGTCAGTTGAACGCGTTCTTGAGGTGGGACGCATATCAAGCCTTTCCCGAAGGTTGGATGAAAGAATACCGTGATATAATTTAAATCAGCAGCACAGGCCTAAGAATTCTCTCCTTTTTTTGAGTGATGGAATGTTGAGGATCTGTAAGCGCTCATCGTAGCAGCTGTAAGTAAGGTTATATTTGTAGAATAGAGATCGTGAGGAGACCATACCTGGGAGGCATACTCAAGGATTGACCGGGCTAGAAGTACAAATAGATGGACGCTGGTTGATATGTTAAAAGACTTGCAGGAGTATCGTTAAAATAAAACCAGTGACACGTGAAGCTCTAGTGGTTATGCATGAAACATGGATGTTAAATTTCAAACCTGGGTCAAACACTACTCCTAAATATTTAAATTTGTCCAAACGTGCGAACAGCGATCCATCAATCCAGTATTCATATAAAACTGGATGAATTTTGTTGGTGAATCTCATGTGATAACATTTTGAAATGTTAAGAGGAAGTAAATTACCTTGACACCAATTTCGGAGATTGTCAAGATGATTTTGAAGGTATGAGCAGTCTTTGCTGGATTTAATGGAACGATGAATTTTTAAATCATCAGCGTAAAGAAGACAATTAGAGGGCAGGCGTTGGGGAAGATCATTAATGAAAATGTTGAAAAGCAAAGGGCCTAAAATTGAACCTTGAGGAACACCAGTTTTGAACTTAATGAGGCCGATGAAAAAAAATTATTCCATGTAACGGTGCAGGAGCGATGGGATAAAAAGGATAAGATCCAGGAGACGATTGAGTCGGAAACCCGCAACAATTGGGGTTTGTTAGCCAAAACGCCGTGATCAACACTGCCAAAGGCTTTAGCAAAATCGGTGTATATGACATCAACTTGTTGGCTCTTGTCGAAAGCAAGAGAGATAATATTCGTAAGTTCTAGCAAATTAGTTACTGTCGAACGACCCTTAATGAAGCCATGTTGTTCATTTGCGAACAGGATACTGATTTCATCGTACATTTGTAATGCACAATTCGTTCAAGAAGCTTGCCAAAACAAGACAGCAAAGAAATCAGACGATAGATTTCACTACGATCTCCGGACTTATGGATCGGAAAGATGTTAGCATGCTTCCAGACGTCGGAAAAGCTGGAGGAAGGAAGGCTAATATTTAAAATAATTGATAGTGGGGTAGATAATGAAGAAGATAATGGCTTTACGAACAGATTTGGCATTCCATCAGGACCCGGACCACCATTAATGTCAAAAGTAAGCGGTACATTTTCAATTTCCGATGCAGAGGTCACGATAGAATGCACAATAGGGGATATAGAAGTATACGATGAGTATATAGTGGGGTTCGAAATCTTAAATGTGGAGGGAAAAAATTGAGCGAAAAGGTCACATATAGCTTGCCAATCAGAAGCTTGGCAGTTATGCCATGAGAAGATATTAGGATTATCGGATGTTGTTTTCAGAGAATGTATGTATGTCCAAAAAGGCTTAGGACTATTAGATCGCAGTGATGTTTCAATCATATAATAAAAAGATCGCATTGCGTTCTTAACCGCTTTTTTGGCTTCTTTACGAAGCAGTCGGTAGTTGGTGAGGCCAGTGTTAGAGTTGGAATACTGAAATTTTTTGCGCACCTGGTCCTTCAAATAAAGAGCGTCTGAGACTTCAGCGGAAAACCAGCTGGAGCTCTTTTTCCGAGGGGAACGGCAGATAGGTACATGGTTTGTAACTATGCTACTGAGATTCTCATAGAAAGTTGATAGCGCTGAATTGACATCGAGCTTCTGTAGCATTGAATTCCAGTCAATATTATCCAGCTCAAGCTGAATGGCTGCATAGTTGGCTTTGCGGAAATTAAATCTTGGTGAAAAAGGAGTGCGTTTGGACTGAGGTGCGAGAATAGGTAATCGAACCTCAAGTGGAGGATGATGGGGATCAGGTTTTACATATTCAGAGGGGGATTTTGCAGTCGAGGAGATAGAGGCAGGATTGGTCGTAAGGATGAAATCGAGAAGTTGATTGTTTTTGTTTGGGATCATATTTAATTGCGATAGGGAGCAAAGCGATAAAAAATGAGAAAACAGGATAGAGAGATAATTGAAGGATGACAGGGTATGAGAGCTTGAGTCCCACCTTAGGCGAGGCATGTTAAAGTCCCCACAGTTTAAAATAGTGTATGGAAGGTTGGTGCTGCAGAAATACGAAGATAATTCAGAAAAAAAAACGGTTGTAAACGCGGTAACGAGCATTGCAAGGGATATACACGTAAAGCAATACTTAACTCACGGCTTGAGAGATATTAATTAAGACAGTGATGCATTCTACTGGAAGTGACGGGAAAAGTCAGAGCAGACATCAGATTTACCTGAAACCAAACGATCTCTATCAGTTCGGTAGACATCATATAGTGGAAAAATTTCACTGCTGACGATATCAGGAATCAGCCAGGTTTCTGTTAAATGGATGAAATCATCACCGGAAATGGAAGAGGCAATTTTAAAAGCTTCCAACTTGGTTCGCATGCCACTTACATTTTGATATTAAAGATTGAAGCTATGAGAAGTGTTTCGATTATCAAACATTAAATTAATATTTGAATAAGGTTTAGGATGACCAGTTGTTAAAGTCTCGGAAGAGAGATCACCATACGACGAAATTTCTTCTTTTGGTTGCCTCGAAAGGTTTAATTAATGTTCCAGGAGGCCAGTATTCTGTTCCAGGAGGCCAGTATTCTGGTTGAAGAATTATAACTCTTCCCTCAATGTTGTCTTTTGTCAGTTTGTGGCAGCTGATGATATTTACTGAAGGTCCAAATTTCGTTGAGACTAATCACAGATGTCATTCGTTGATGTCTCATAAGCCAGACGGCAGACATGAAGAGATGGAACTATTTGTGGTGCTGATAGAGTCTCAGCGGAATTAGAAACATCAGCTCAGTAGCTGATGTTTCGCTCAGTACGTTGGTTGAATATCTGTTACAAGAGTGTTGGGTGAAGGGGGCCCATTTTTCAATATCGCACCTCGACGAAAAGATGAGGCCCATTTCCATCTCGGTGGCTTCGTCAACAAGCAAAACCCAAGAGTTATTGGTGAAAAGCCTCTCCATCTTCAACGGGTAACTGTTTGGTGCGGTTTATGGTCCGGTGGAGTCATTGGACTTTACTTTTTCGAAAATGAGGCTGAAGCAACAATTGATTGCGCTATCGAGAGATGATTGATGATTTTTTATGGCCGGAATGGATGGAATTGATCTGGGCAACGTTTACTTTCAACAAGACGGCGCTACGTGCCACACAAGCAACGAAACCATTGATCTTTTACGGGAAAAGTTTCCGGACCGTGTTATACCTCGAAGAGGTGATCACAATTCGCCACCGAGATCTTGTGATTTAACACCTTGCGAGTTCTTCCTTTGGGGCCACGTGAAAGAGAAGGTCTACGCCAACAGCCCAGCGTCGATTCAAGACCTCAAAGATGGAATTCGTGAGGCTATCGAGGACATAGGGCAGCCACTTTGCGATTTAGTTATGGAAAATTTCATGAAAAGGATATGGTCCTGTAAGCGTGGACGTAGTGTTTATTTGCCTGATGTTATTTTTCACTTTTAACGGCATACCTTTTTCTTTATAATGAAATAAACATCGGATCATTTATATTCAAAAAATTGCGTTTTTCTTTTAATATCAAAATGACGTCTCTTATTGGAAAACCGTGTACAACCTCAGAATCATTGCTGGCCAACAGTTTAGCGCTGTTTTTTGTTGCAGATTTAGCTTGCGACTTACTTCTCGTTATCATGGCAGGAGTATGTGCAGAGTGCTTTGATGATGAATACATATTGCAGCCGGCCTTCTGTCTACACGTGCGTTGTTTGGTGTTTTTGCTCGCGCCTTGAAAAGGGATCCAATCGTTAGCCGGCGTAGAGAATGGTGTTTCATATTTACTGTTTATAATGTTGCGTATTACCGGTGAAAGAGTGTTTGCTTTTGTTGTTGCTGGTTGGTTGGAAGCCTCATGAAGGCCCCGTTAAAGTAATGGCCAAATTTTTCTTCGGGAATGTTTCAAATGCATTTTAAACGGGCACTTGAATCGGCGGCTGAAGGACTGTAAGTGAGCTTACTCTACTCGCTTAAGACCGGCGACCGAAATTTGTCTCTGAACTAGCTAGCATGCAAACAGCCACCTGGGAGTAGACTACAGTTGCCCGGAATAGTTGACCTGTAGGGTACAGTTCATTGGTGCGTAGCGCGACTTCACGTCTTTAACCGACGAGAGGTCGGTTTGGATTTGATTCGGGAAATCTTAAATGGACGATAATAAAATCATTACATTTACTCTATAGCTGTGGACGTCCTTTGATTAAAACGTTAGATCACCTAGCGTTACTCAGAATGTAGTGAAAGTAGAAAATTTCAAATCTGGCGGAGTAAGATAACTTCGCCAACTCCCTAATATGTATACAAGAATAATTTTTGACCGTATCTTCTGTATAGTAATTTTTCTGAATGCAGATATAGTCAATCCTACGCCAAATCTCCAAATTTATACTTTTTTCAATTGTTTTCTCCTGAAAACATCTCATCGCACGTCTTATCTTTGTAACATTGTATAATCAAGTTCGTCAACACAAAAAGATCACACGTTAAAGAAAAAAACTCAAAATTTCTCCATCTTCTTCTTTGTTTTCTGTTTTTCAACATTCCTCAGCTTTTAATTTATTTTCGCGCCGCATCGCAAATAGCATGTCACATAGTATCTCTTTATATTGTAATAGTAGTGTCTGGACAGATTTATCAGCGATGCCATTGCCTGAAATATTCACAAAATAGTTAATGCTAAATTTAGTGCTGAGAAATTTTCCGTTTGAATTTTCTACGTCTTGAACGTTATCCTAGACATATGTATGCACCTTTACATGTGCCCATGTATTCTCTAGTACGAGTGTATGGAAAAAGAGATAGATTTCCCGAAAGTTTTCTCTCGTGTTTGAAATGAAAAACAAATATCTTACATGTGTACGTCCAACGAACAAACACTAAAGCTAAAACGTTTAGGTAAAAAACTTAGAATGTGGATGGTATTTTCGAATTGCAGATACATAAGTTAATCCATCTATCTTTTGCGCTAAGTGAGTGGCAACGTCATGAAATTTACTTTTCTAAACTTTTCCGTTGTAGCGTTTTCTCCCTTGCACGGGCAGACGTGGTGAAACTTGTACTTTCTTGAATTGAAAAAGATGAACATTTCGCTTTTACAGATACTTGTATGGGTTTGGTGCGGATAATTTTCTTAAGATGTTTTCATGCAACCTAACCTGACTGCGCGGATTCAGAGTTTTTGTTTGCTTGATTACGTTTTAAGAATACATGCAAACAGAATTGTAGTACAAAATGTAACAAAATAGAATATTCTGATGAAGAGAGAAAGGAAAAAAAAAAATTTAAGGAGAGGGTCAAGTATCTGAAAAATCTACTTGAGATACTTTTTATGGATTTTCGCAAACACTTTGAAAGTCTGAAATAAAAATAAATTTCTAATTTTTGAAAAGCGATATGAAATATTGCTTTTAAAATTATTCTATTAAATTTAAAGATCCATCTCAAAATACTATCAATGCCTCTTCCCTCATTTGATTGCATCCGTATGTCATTTTGGCCCTCCTCCTCCTCACCTTGGCGACTTAGCTTCTAGGATATGAATTGAATTTGTTAATACGACAGAATCCGATCAAGCATTACCTCATCTTTTTGGCTAGAAAAATAATCGTATAATTCGCTCAATGACGTCGATTATTTATAGAATTTTTATTATTAATATTTTTGCTCTATTTGCCCACAAATTTCGAGGGTGGTCGAATAAAGTCAGTTCAGTGTTACGCCCAAGGGCGAAATTGTATTGATGCAATAGAAGTTGTTGCTTTTATTAATTTTTTCCCTAAATTCAAACGATTTACCAACAATTTGAATGATGTTTTTAAACTTGGAAGAAAACAAGTGTATCTGAAGTTTATTTAGATTTTATTTCTCTCCGATTGAACAGAGACACAGCCCACATCTTGCGAGAAATTCGAACGACATGAAAATATTTATTTGAATTGGACGGAAATTGTTGATGAAGTATGAAAATATTTTGATGGCTATGAAATTTTAATTGAGTTTGATGGCTAAGGTGGGGGAGGTTTCGAGAAATATTTAGATGGGATCAAATTTTACGTTCTTGAGACATGTTATGAAAAGAATTTGACGAACTTACTTGAATATAAAATGCATGTTGAATTTTCATTCAAGTGACCTAATTTGAGTAGGTAGGATAATGTTCTAATCAGAACGGTTTTGTACTCATCTTACGAATTTTAGTTGCTTCCTTCACTCACTCATTAGTAATACCAATAATGATAGGCAAAAGAAAAACTTCAATAAAATGTACATCAAGTTCTCAGTTCAAAGGACAAAACCATTGTAACTCCATTTTTACCGGCCACAATTATATTTTTTTCAATTTAGCTGTTATAACTGATTGTATTACAAGATAAAAAATTAGGTAAAATCACCTATATACGAATAACTTTGGGTACATTTTTTTATATAAAGATGAAAATTATGGGGAAATTCATATATCACCTTACGCAAGTTACACCAAATCTACTAGGAAAATTGCACTTGAAACTTTGGCAAATAGTCTTACCAGCATTATGCATAATAACCATCCCGAAAGCAAGTGACATATTTAGATGATATAGCGTTGCATACGATGAAATGTTTTGTGATCGTGGGATGTGAGTTCGAGTCCAGCTCAAGTTAGAAAAAAGGTAAGAAATTTAAAGTATAATTTGAGTCTGAAATTCAAGTTTGAGGATAAGTAGGTGGCGTAAAGGGAAAGAGGGGACAATCAAGTTTAGGGAAATGGCTATACGAATAAATTTGCGGCTATTTTTTCAATGACTAATTTGATCATACATTTGGGTTATTTGCCTAAATTTTTAGGCTGATCACCTTAAATTTTAGCAGACCTGAAGATACCTAGAAACGTGTATGGTTTATACACCTTTTTTGAGCAATTATGTGCAAGTTCTCTTCTCTGTCTACGCATCTGCTCTAAAAATTTTGGGTAGATGCAATCAAAACTGTAGTGGTTGACAAGAAGAGAAAGGAGCAGCCAGACAAATAAAACGCCGTTGTGTGATTGCACCAACACGGAAGCCGATAACCTCTCATAGGAAAGATGGTAGCAAAGTACAATTCCCGGCCAGCAATATGAAGAAAAAGGCTAATCCAAAAAGCGGGAGATGTTCTAAAAAGAATAAAAAAATCAGCAAAGGAGTAAAGAATAGGCTCTTGAAAAAAAGGAGCTCTTAGACTGCATAGGGCATTGTCGGAGGAGCTGGTTAAGAGGAGCAGAAGGCTAAAGAAGCGCTGAGGGCTAAGCTTTAAAGGCACGCACAGAAAGCCTCACCTACAATAGCGTCCAGCCCAATTGAAGGAGATTGGGATGGAAGAAGAAAGGAAGAGGCACTTGGTGGGTATCGAACGCCAGATCAGGAGTTCCAGACAACGCTGACAAAAGGAGTGAAGAAAGCCGCAAATAAACTCCTTTAAAACGTGCCAGAAAATAAAGTTCACACGGACACCCAACAAGAAAAAGGACTTGATGCGAAACAGGAGGGAAAGATGCCCCGACGAAGACCCCGGTAGCAGGCACTGCTCGTGAAATTCCTAGATAGCCGATCCTACGTAAAAGTGTTGCGGAAAACCAGGGGAAATATAAGGCCCAAAGACACCAATACTGTCATTAAAGCAGTACGACCAATGTGGTTGAGCTAGATACTGGTTGGATTTAGAGCACAGGCCGACAACAAAGAAGCATTTCGCGATGCGGTAAAAGAATTTATCGGCAAAAGCACAGCTATAGCCTCGCTCGAGCCTATGGCAACGATCGAAATAAGAGACATTGACTGCGTCACGGAGCTGGTCAAGATAGAAGATGCTATCAAAAGGGAGTTCGCTAGCGTGGGCAAGATCAAAGCGAGGTTGGCACCAGAAAACCATATGGGACAAACGCATAGACTTGACCAAAAAGGGCGCCCTGCGATTTTTGAAAAAGAGCAAAGTAAGAATAGGGTGGGTTGTCTGTAGGATACGGCGAAGAGCAGCGACTCTTCAGTATTTCAAGTGCCTTGACTATTGTCAAACCCCACAAGTATGTAAAGGACCCGATAGGAGTTCCCTATGTTACAAATGCATTGAAATGGGACATAAAATCCTTTGCAAGGACGCTGATCCGAGACCGGATCTTTGGCATGTTTTTTGATAAGGAAAATGTCGGGTTTTCCAGGAATCCTCAGCCAAAGGAAAATCATGACTCCAATGACACGCATTCTGCAACTAAGCTTACACCGCACTTCAACCGCGCAAAATCTGCTTGAGAAATGATCAAGGGACATGAAAGCCGACATTTTACTGCTGAGTGAGCAACACTATTATGAATGTTCTGCATCATGGTATCCTGATGAAAGGATGTATCGAGACAGCGCTTGAATGCATATGGCAACGTGCTCGTTGGGGGAGACTTCAACGCTAAAGCCATCAAATGAGGCATGCCTCAAACAGATCTGCGGGAAAAACTTAATCTAGCAATAGTGGCCAAGACGGCGCTCGCCGTACTAAACACCGGAAATACGGCGATTTTCTACCGTATTGGTTTGCAAAGGAACCATATTGGACGTGACATTTTCTTTGGAGTCCTTAGTACGGAGGATACACGATTGAAGAGTATTAGAGGACTACTTAGCCAGTAATCATCAGTGTATTTTGCTTGAAATCAGTGATGCTATCTTCCGACGTCCATGCTCTCGAACTTCTATGATTGGGTGGAACATCAACAGGATAGACGTTGAGAGGTTCGTCGAAGTGCTCACAGCAGGTGCTCCGCTGCAGGGTGATTCGCAGGGGACAGTAGAACTCGCAGCTCAAAATGTGGTAAACTCAACTATGAGTATCATCATGACTGCTTGCAATGCTTCTATGCCCCGTCCAATACCTCCTCACGGCAAGCCCCCAGTGTACTTTTGGTCAACTGAGTATGCTGAAAAAGGGAGTGTCACAGCTTTGGCGTGAAGTTCAAGGGGAACTGAATCGTGATGAGGCATGCAATAGGGTAGCAGTATATAAGTCAGCCAGGAAATGCCTTCGTATATTGATAAACAACAGTAAGGTTTGCTGCTGGCAAAATTTAGTGGACAATGTAAACAAGGATCGGTGGAGCCTTGACTACAAGCTAGTTATGCAGAAGCTTGGTGCAATACAGAAACCTTGCATACATGATGTGGAAAGATGGGCAAGATAGTGCGGGCACTCTTCCCTGCCCATCCCGCCCGTGTTGACGCTGCCCAAGGTGAAACAGCAATTTAGAGTCCACTCTGCACATAGCCGAAATTGGAAGAGGCAGTTCTTTTTTTGAAAGCGAAGGAGGCTCCAGGTCTAGATTGTGCTCCAACTGCGGTGTTGCAACTTATCTATCACCATTGTCCTGATTTGCTGCTCAGCATCTTCACCGCTTGTCTACGGGAAGGAATTTTCGTGGTACGGTGAATGGTGGTGAAGCTCGTGCTGATCAGCAAGGGTAAAGAAAATTCCAGATCGCCGTCTGCATATCGCCCGTTATGCATCCTAGATACGGCTGGGAAAGTGTTACAGAAACTCATCAAGGGAAAACTCACTGACGTGATTCGTGCTGTAAGCGATGTATCTCCTCGGCAGTAAGGCTTTAAAGCCAGACGCTCTACCATTGACATGATTGCAGAGGTGGTGAGCGCGGTCCATAATGCAGAACATATAGCCACACCAAGCGACGGAAGCCTTCAACTCCGTTGGATGACTGGATATTCTAGATACACTGGAAAACCCTTTTCGAGCTCCAGAGTTTTTAATGCGGCTTTTGAGGGGCTACCTGAATTACCGAAGCCTGCTTTACAACACGACACAGGGCTAACGATGGATGGAAGTTGCATCGAGTGTTGCACTGGGATCTATCCTTTGTGCAGACCTAGGGAACGTGTCTTACGACGGGCTGTTGAGACTGAAGATGCCTTAATCGACTATGCGGATGATGTTGCAGCTCTAGTTGCTGGGCGCACCGTTGAACAAGCGCAAATACTTTGAGTGAGAGACTGGGCTCAGTCTTGTACTGGAGAAAATCAAAGTGGTCATCTTGACAAAAAAAAAAACACTACCTAGAGTAAGGATGATCAGTACTGGAGGTATACCAATTGAATCGAAGCCAGCGGTAAAGCACCTGGGGTTACTGATCGACTCAAAAATGAGTTTCTCTTTGTATGAGCAAATCAGGGCAACGGCTGAGAAGTCTGCTTCGAGAATATTGGCTCTGAGTTGACCTATGACCAACCCCATCAGAAAGACACCTCTCGATGAGTTCTGTAGGGCCAGTGCTACTATACGGAATATGGGGCGACATTTTCAGTAAGGAACGCGCCTGGCCCAGTTACAGAAAAGAAGAGAACTGAGGATTGCATCTTCCTATTCATCTCTGGTTTGGCGATGAGAGCTATTGCAGGCGTGATACTTGTTGCCCTCCTTGCTAGAGGGCACCACGCTATTTACTTGTGACGAAGCGAGGACGCGAAGAGAAACAGCGCTCACTCAACGCTTGGCAGCAGTCTTGGGTGAATTGCAGGAAGGGAAGATGGACTGCGTACCTCATTCCGCGTGTGAGACCGTGACTAAATCAAAGGCATGGTGAGACTGACTTCTATCTTACCCAGCTTTTGAGCGTGAATGAATGTTTTCAGTCTTACCTGCACAAGATTGGTAAGTTACGGTCTTCCGATTGTTGGCTTTGCCCAAAAGAGGAAGAAGGTGCCTGTTTCACATTATTTGCGTACCAAAATGAGATAGGCTTGTATACAAAAATAAGTAAAGCTGATAAACTTCGCGCGATTTCCACCCCGTGAACCTTTAACGCAAGAAGGTAACCCTTTTTCGCTTTTCTCTTCCCAAGCCCGTTGCCGTTCGATGAAATCATCCCAATGGAAATTTAACCTTGCTACCATGTTGCTCTTTTGTATGAAAATGCGCAGTGAATAGCTAAGTATGATATGTAGAGTCGCCCGCGATTCATTCAACTCGCTTCGAATTTGTATTCTGAGAGAAACTTGATTGCGACTGTATTCCTTCTTCAAAAATTAATTAAAATTTTGGGGCAACTTTTTTTCTAAATTTTGCAATCATTAAAAACCCCTTAAACACTGATTCTATTCCGAAAACTCCTTCACTACTAGAGCGCAAATTTTGACAAATCCGTAAAGAACTAATTATCAAATGTGCCGGGTCGCAACGGTTCACATCGTGGCGTGGCAACGTTTGATCTAATACAAAAGACGATCTTTTTTTTTGTTGAGCCACGCCAAAACAATAATCATTAATTAGCGTAAGATATAAAACTAGCAGTTTTCTCAGAGCGGCAGTTATATTTTCTTCCAACAACAACCGTTGAACCGTGACGTAATCTGCCCATCAAATGAAATTTCTTTTCAACTCTGCCACTAACTGGCGCCGATTGTGACCAACAAGCACCTCCTCGTTGTCGCCACTTGCCATATAACTCATCATCAGCGAGCAACTTTCTCCCCGTTCTTTTTTCGTTAGCAACAGCCATTTTCTACTCGTGTTGTCTATTTAAAAGCATCTCACAAACCCATGTATCCCTTGATAGCCTATACGTCTCAGTCGATCGTAATTTCCTTGCCCAGCTATTTCATACAATTGCAATCGAAAAATTTCCATTTCAGAACACTACCATGCAATGCGTGTCATATACAGTAGGAAAATATTTGAAAGAAAAACTGTTGTTGATGTAGGCTGAATCACAAGCTGACTCTCTTGTGGCTGCATATATATTTGTAGAGTTTTCTTATGTAAGGCTACAATCAGCCACAATAGTCATTTTTTCTAGTTCTGAACAATTAAAACACTAGAACACGAAATCGTGAACTACACAGAGGGAAAGACGATTTCACAATTATAACATTTTCGCCTCTTTTCTTTTCCTTCCTCCTCTACTCCTATTGCCCTTTTCATGAAAGTTCCTTGAATAAAAAGAATTTAAAAATTTAATTTAAAAGCTATCGGAGCCATCCGAAAGAGTGGTTGATATCCGCGCGACGTTAGATAAGCTTCAAATGTAGAGCAAATTTGTCGTATAGATTTACATTAAGTTGATGTGAAAAGGGTGAAATGATCCAATAAAAAAGTTTAGCTAATACAAATACTTACAAGAGAAATTTACCTTGAATATAACTTGCAGATACAAAAACATATTGAGTTTGCATAAGTAGAAAAATTAAAAATTAACTCCTTCACCTCTGAGCATGGTGCTCGCCATCACCGGTGTGTATCTAAGAGTGATGGCCTGAGGAGAATTAGTGCACACGTCGAAACCACCTTCTTCTAACATTTTTCTTCTCAAATAATTTTTCCGAAAAATTATTATTCAAAATATGCAACTCATTTATATGTAGCTGCAAACAATTCCATAAAAAGTAATTCCTTGAATAGTTTACCTAAGCGGACTGCTCGATTATGACAAACTGTCTCGGTCAACCGACCACGCTTTCCAGTTTTGAAATCCGAGCAGCGATAAATTTTCTTCGTCGATCGAGTTAGACCAGGGATTCTTTGGGTTCCCCACTGGTCTTTGCCCTGCAGTTCTCCCAACGAATACCTTTTGAGGATTTGTTGTTTGTTCATATAATTTATGTGGCCAGCCCATTGCAGTTTCCACGGTTTTATAATCATTGAGATCTCCGGCTTGCCAAAAATTTCATACAGCTCATGGTTTTTTCGAATTCACCATTGGTTTCTCTCTAGCTTTGCTCCGAATATGTGCATTGGGACCCTTTTTTCGAAAGCGTTGAGTATATTTGCGGGTGCTTGAGGTAGAGTTCATGTTTCACATCGATAGCATCGCACAGATCATATCACCGATTTGTATACTTGGAGCTTTGTTTTCCTGTGTATGCAGCTGGTCTTCAAAATTATCAAAACTGAATGAAATATTTCATTTTTGAGCTGTATTCTTCGGCGTATTTTGTCTCTTTTATTACAGGTTCTGGTTATTTTCACGCCTTAATACACAAATTACCACCATTTTGGGTATTATATTCGCTAAGTGTTATATTATGGGTACTTGAGATATTTTTCCTTGACTGCGTTCATTGATTTGTAGCCCTATTAGTTTTGCTTCGTTGTCGAGTATCAGGAAAAATTCTTTGGTTGTTGTTAGCGACCATGACAAAATATTGATATCGTCCGCATAGGCTACCACTTGGCTTGATTTGTACAGGGTTTTCCAATAAGAGGTGTTATTTTGAATAGCCCGCTATTTTGGTAGATGTCAATTTTGAAGCTGTCATTTTTTGACATTTGACAAGGAAAAACTACGCCATTAATAAAAATGGAACAATACACGCTTCAACAACGCACTGAAATTATTAAAATTCACTATAAAAATGGTGAAAATTTGGCAGAGACGGTTCGTAAAACTCGAACATTTTTGGGTCGTCTTGAAGCACCTTGTCGGACCGCAATACAGAAATTGGTGGAAAAATTCGAGCTGTTGGGACAACTCAGTGACGTGAAGAATAAAACCCGTGCACGTCACTCAAGAACAGCCGAGAATATTGCTGATGTAGCCGAAAGTGTTGAAGAAAACCCAGGTTTGTCCATTCTTCGTCATTCTTTGGAATTAGGCATTCCACAAACGTCATCACACCGTATTTTACATAAAGATTTGGGTCTTAAGGCTTATAAAGTACAGTAATACAAGAACTCAAGCCGGTCGAACATCAAAAACGTTGTGTCTTTGCTGATTGGGTCCTTGAAAAGCATGAAAATGATCCGAAATTCCATCGAAAAATCATCTTGAGTGATGAGGCCCATTTCCACCTCGGTGACTTTGTCAATAAGCAAAATTGTCACATTTGGGGCTCCGAAAACCCAAGAATTATTATTGCAAAGCCTCTCATCTTCAACGTGTGACTGTTTGGTGCGGATTATGGTCCGGCGGAGTCATTGAACCTTACTTTTTCGAAAATGAGGCTGGAGCGACAGTTACGGTGAATGGATTGCGCTATCGAGAGATGATTAATAATAATTTTTTATAGCCGGAATGGATGGTATTGATCTGGACAACGTTTACTTTCAATAATACGGCTCTACGCGCCACAGAAGCAACGAAACCATTGATCTTTTACGGGAAAAGTTTCCGGACCGTGTTATCTTTCGAAGAGGTGATCACAATTCGCCACCGAGATCTTGTGATTTAACCTCTTGCGACTTCTTCCTTTGAGGCCACTGGAAAGAACAGGTCTACGCCAACAACCCAGCGTCGATTCAAGACCTCAAAGATGGAATTCGTGAGGCTATCGAGGACATAGGGCAGCCACTTTGCGATTTGCTTATGGAAATTTTCATGAAAAGGTTATAGTCCTGTAAGCATGGTCGTGGTTTTCATTTGTCTGATGTTATTTTTCACTATTAACGATATACCTTCCTCTTTATAATGAAATAAACATCCGATAATTTAAATTAAAAAATGGCATTTTTCTTTTAATATCAAAATAACACCTCTGATTGGAAAACCCTGTATAATAATGTACCTTTTGTACCAATAGGTAGCTTCCTTATGAAATATTCCAGAACCAAATTCAATAGCTATGGGTTCAGCCCATCTTCCTGCTTTAGTCCGATATTTGTGTCAAAGGCATCGTTGAGTCGGTTATTAATGTGGACTTACGAGGTTGAAGGTGTCATTGTCATATTAGTAAAGTAGCCTCATTTGGTTGGGATGCAAAAGCGAAGCATTACTGGTACAGTATATTATGAACAATACTCTCTTATGCTTGCTTAAAGTCAATGAAAATTTGGTGTATGTCTATGTTGAACTCCCAGTATTTCTCAAGTACCTGCTTGACTGTGAACACTTAATCTATCGTCGATCTACCTGCTCTAAAGCCACCTTTATACTCCCCGGTAGTACTGGGGTGTATGATCTGATTTTATTTTCTATGATCTTAGAAAATATTGCGTATTGTGTTCGCACTGTACCTTGCTCCCTTTTGTGGCAAGGGAATATAATTGATTGTCTCCATTCACCCGGCATTTGTTCTTGTTGACGGATGTGCTGGAAGACATTGTGGATGGCTCTCTAAACACCGCTGCCATAATATTTCATGAGCTTCACTGGAATCTAACTGATGCCCCGCGCTTTATTATTCTTGTGGGCCTTAATGAGAGAACACGCCTCATCCAGAGTTGACTGAACCACTGGAAGCTTTGCAGAAATATTTATAGGCTCCGGACTCTGCAGCTTTGTGGAGGATTAAGAGAAAGTTCTTGAAATACGATGCCCATCTTTCCTTAATCCTGTTTTCATCAGCGATGGTGTTGCCGATCTCATTGCGGCAGAGTGTTGGCTTAGGCTGATAATTTTGTTTCAGACTTTTCACTACTTTGCATGCTTGTCTTGTGTTGCTGCTTGCTGGACTTACATCGTTGCTTGTCAATTGGTCATCATCGTTTTTTCTTTTCTTAATTCTAATGATTACATTTGCTACTCTTCTGAGCTTTTAATAGTGTTCTCTCCTTGTCCTGGTTTTTCTATCTAAATACTGTTTTCACGCCTTATTTTTTTTATCGAACGCATTCTGGCCCCCGTCATCGAGCCAATCATTATGTTTGCGCCAGCGTTGATGTTCAATCGTCTGTTCTGCTACTGTCATAATTGCTGCTCTCACTTTCACTCAGAGCACGCAACCTGTTTTCAGCAACGTGTCTGATAGGATGGAAGTTAGCTGGGTGTCAAGTGTCTTAGTGAAATTCTTTACTATAGAGGCAGTTTGGAGCCTTTTGATATTGAATTTCTACCGAGGACTGATCTTCGCCGAAACGCCTTTGACATACGACATCAATGGGTTAATTTGATCAAGTAATGATCCGAGTCATAACTGGATCCTCGGTGTGTTCAAATGTCAAGTATGCTCGCGGCCCACCTTTGTTTGATCAGAACATGATCGATCTGGTTTTGTGTATTGCCATCTGGTGATAACCAGGTAATATACATCAATGTGGGAAGCAAGTCAAACAAATGATTAGATTTCTGTGTTATGTGAAGTGAATCAGGCGCTGGCCGTTGTCATTTGTTTTCGCGTGGAGGATATATCCTCCAGTCGTTCCTCGATAAGATAATTAATTGCCAACTTTAGCGTTGAAATTGACCAGCTTTATGTTTGTGTTGCTTATAGGCAATGAGTCGACTAGTCTTTTTAGACAATTGCAGAGCATTCCTTCGTTTCATCGTCCTTATTTTTCGAAGCGTATCTGTTTTTCAACTAAGTTTTGAAGAATTTCACTTCACAAGCTTATGTATGAATGGCTTTCAACCGAGAGCTAAGAGTGAGTTTGAACAGTATTGCTCATGGTTATATTCTGGCGCGATGCAAACGAAACAGGCAACATAGGAATTGAGGGAATTATATTTTTTTTCAAAGTCAAAAGCGCTTTATTTAATACTAATCGTTATAAATTTTAAAAGAATATAAAGCAAATTCCAAACAATAACAATCAAAAAACTTAATGGCCCAAATGGCTCTCTAAGTTTGTACGTTATCGTTAACTCATATCATCAAAAAAAAAAAAACTATAGCAAATTCAATTAATTACGATTATTACATATTTTTAAAATTTAATTGGAAAAAGGAGAAAAAACCAACCAACACTATCCTAAAATTAATTTATAATCAAAACACAACAGTGAAACTTTGATCCTACACCTAATATGTTGTAACTTATTTCTAATAATATACAATCAAAAACTTTAACTTATACTAAAAAAATCAATAACAATGTTCCTAACCTAAGTGTTTAATCTTATCTCTAACGGAATATAGTGAACATTACATATACCTAACCTATACCTAATTTTTAACAAAAATAAACAACAACACTAAATGTAGCAATAATGAGCTGAAACTCAAAAACCAAATAACGAAGAACAACAAAACTGAAAATAAACACGAATAATTTAGACATTGTCATTCAGCCACCAATACCTAGATTGCCCCGTCTCAACTCGATCAGCTTCAACGAATCTAGCAAATGAGTATCTCCATTGAAATCGTTGGTCTCGTGAACTCAAATTAGGAGGATATCTTATCTTCTTATCGGTGGCCCATCGATGTATGTGATAGATGACTGGGACGCCGTCAGAATCAAAAACATATCGATTCATGTCCAAATACACGAATGCTTCTGGAGGAATGAAGCCAGTAGCGAGTCAAGTCGCTATATACCCGTCTGTAGGGTGGAACGGCTGTGAAATTCAAGGGTTTTCACTCACAGTCACAGATCTTGCGATATGATTCCGAAGAAGTTTCAATATGAAGATATCGACCCTCATCACTTCAGCAGTTTGATAAATTCTTCTATTCGATATATAATGTTTCCAATCCGTCTCAGGCTTTCTGTACAAACCAGTACATGCACGAAGACATTTCCTTTCGAAAACTCTTAATTTTTCCATAGTACTAGCGCTCTGGTTGTACCAGATCTGACAACCATATGTCAAAACTGGTCTAACCAGTGTCTTGTAACAGATAATTTTGACCTTTTGATCAATGTATCTGGAATGAAAGAGCTTTCAAGGGCCATGACTACTTTAAGTGCCTTACTGAGCATGATTTTCACATGTTCAGTATAGTACAGATACTGATCGAGATAAACACCGAGGTATCGAACACAGGATTTATGTGGAACCCGTTCAAGACTACCTCACCAGCCATGATGTGGAAATCTTTCCAATTATGTTTCAGGTCTTGACTGACCCCCTGCAGCGTTGTCCGAAACAAGATTGTTTCACACTTTTGCGCATTGATTTTCATTCGCCAATTGTCAGTGTACAGCTGTACATCATTGAACATTTTTTGGAGATTGCTCTGAACTATTGTAGTTTTTCGGTCTGCCGTATAGATGATCAGATCATCAGCAAACGCTACCAATGATCGCGTTGGCGAGACGTTAAAATCAAAGCCGTTCAATAGCTTGCGAATGAAGATTGAAAAGAGCAGAGGCGCAGTAACTGTTCCCTGCTGTAGACCATTCAAGACCTTGAACTCGCGCATTGTTGTCAGATTTCCATCAGTTACAACAAACGATTTCCCGTATAACATATTACACATCATGGCGACAAGGTGTCTGGGGAACTTGTCCTGAAGGAGTTTAAAAATAAGTCCATCTAACCATACCGTATCAAAGGCTTTCTCCATATCAATGAGACATGCTCCAACACATTGTCTATCATTTAGTTTCCAACAGATGTCTGAGGTTACTTTCGTTATTGCATGTGTGGTCGAATGCCTGGCACGAAAACCAAATTGGCAATTCGGCATCAACTCATTTTCCTCAATGTGGGCGTTTAATGCTCTGTTGAGTATCACTTCAAACACCTTGCTGATGTTAGGCAGCAAGCTAATTGGGCGATAGCTTTTGGGGCATGAAGATTCTTTTCCTTTCTTCAAGATCGGAAATACCTTAGCCTTTTTCCACTCATTTGGGAAATATGAATTGCTCAACATGTTGTTGAACAATATGCAATAGTTCCTAATAGCAACCTCAGGCAAATGTCGGAGAACTACATTTGGAATACCATCAGTACCATATGATTTCTTGTTGTTTATCTTGCGAAATATGAAACACAAGTCTTCATAGCTGACAAAATAGTCAATAAGATTCAAGCTCGGTATGAGGTCAGATGTTAATGTTTCATTGAAATGAAGAATTGATTGGCCGTTCAGGCTTGACTTGAAGTCGGAAACTTTTGCTTCAACGACCTCTGAAAAAACTTCGTTCCCTCTCTCAGGGTTTGGTAGATGAACCAATTCAAAATGTGTTCCAATCAGGGCAAGTTTATCCAATCCTTCACAAATGATCCTGTTTCCATTTCTATCCGGAGTCGTACTATTAATTTCGATACCAGCCCTATCGAGAAGATTTATCTCATCACTAGTGACTTCAAGATTCGATACCTTCACTCGAGACTTCTTGCGGATTATGCTATTCACTTTCGCGAACACGCCGTCTGGGTCCTGTGGGCTAATACCCCTCAATTTTTCCGCCCATTGATTGCTGACCTCACTCCTGAAGTATGACCGGATTAAGTTCCGGACATTCTTCAGATGTAATTTCAACAAAGACAACGAGGGATGGTTGTAGTCCAAAAATCGTCGATAAATATTGTTGACGCGTGTGAGAAGGAGGCTTTTCAATCTTTTCAACCTTGCGATGGTTGGTGTTTCATATCCTTCCATATTGTTTCGAAGTTTAATCTTGGGAACGACTTTCTCAATCGTTTCCAACGTCAGCTTCTCTAACTTCGACAAATAGACATCTATTTCATCGTTAGTTAGATTCCTGTCATTAGGAACCATTGAGCAAGAGTTGCCACCATCAGAAGGGGGACATTGCTTCTGGTACTCGCGATTAAACTTCTTTTGAAACTTTCCCCAGTCTGTTTTTTTGAAATTCAACCGATGATTTTCATGTTGAACTGGAATGAGGAAGAAATCATCCCTGTGATGATTGATTTCCATTACGATTGCGTTATGGTCGCTATCATAAGGAAGCACCTGCAGTTTCCGTTGAAGACTATTAAAGCTAAATTCGAGTCTTGCGTCAGCAATGCAAAGGTCCAAATATGAATTTGTCCTAGGGTATGTTGGGAACTCCGACCCATATAGAGTGCACCTGTATTCAATTTGGTTCTCTGTTATCCACGATTTCAGGAATACACCTCTTGGATTATTGGTGGCGTTCAGCCATGATGTATGCTTGGCGTTCAGGTCACCAGCAAGAATATAGTAGTTATGTAGCCTGTTCAATTCGAGTATTTCGAACAAGGAATTGAGCTCCTCCTTGAGCTTGAGAACAGTTCCACCAGTTGCATAGGCAGAGATAACGAAGAGGTTATCCCCACCTGGCAGTGAGATTTTGATAACGGACACTTCAAGAGATTCAAAGCTTTTGAATTCGACTTTTTCAATATTTTGGAAACGATAGAGTCTTCGAACCAATATCCCGGTGCCACCTCCCCCATCACTTGTTACCCTATCGTTTCTTACGAACTCAAAATCCTTGAATCTCATGGAGTGCCATGAACTGAGGTGGGTTTCGGTGAGAAGCACGATGTCAGGCTTTTGTCTGGCAATGAATTCAAGGAGATAATCACGCCGATGTAAAGTAACAATGGAGTTGACGTTGATCGAGATGAGACGAATCCTATCCGTGGGAATGTGGCTGGATGACAACTTATTTTGAGGCATTTGAAAGCCCTAAACGCTGAAAAACAATGTTAATTTTCGAATCTTGTTTATCGATTCGCTTCGATAAGGAATTTAGTTGCTCATAAATTTTAAGGAGCAGCTCATTATTGCCACTTACATTATTTATTTTATTTACATTGTCTGTTGGTCCTCTCGCAGCAAGTGCAAATGACACCCCGGGCTTGACGAAGTTGGTAGGTATCACACTGCGGTGTGCTTGACTTTGTTTTGAAGTTACTTTAACCTTTGCATCTTGATACCGGGGGCATCCTCGATATGATGCTGGATGACCAAAGGCACCGCAGTTCACACAATATAGTTTTTCTTTTGGCTCCGCCTGAGCCAATTTGCACTCGCCGGGAGCATGAATGTCTTTGCATTTGACACACCTATATTTCATGGCGCAATTGGCAGTCGAATGCCCGAATCTTTGACACCTGTAGCACTGGTTGACCTCACTTTTCTGGAGGCGTTCCCACCTCACTACGCGGAAGTTCAAGTACCGTATTTTCTGCAGGGCACTCGAACTACTTTTGCTCGAAATCTGGACTAAGTAGTGAGGCAAGTTTTTGCGCTCCACAATCGATCTCCTCGTTGCAAAGTTTTTGACTGTAATAAATTGTATTTCTGGTGCAGCTTCTTGGAGCACCTGAAGGAGATCGACTGTGTCCTCACCACAGTCCAGACCCTTCAATAAAAAGGTTTGGTTCTTCTCGCTTTTCGAGGTGTACGTGAAATGCGGAACATCTCCAGAATTTATGGCACTTTTTGTTGCCTGGAAATCAACCAGCGACTTAGTCCTTATTGTCAATTTATGGGCATTGACTCTTTTTACCTGAAAATCTTTTAGTCTATTTTCGGCTGCCAAAAGCCGAACCATATCTTTGCCCGTTTGCCCAAACACATTGATTGGTGGGACTTTTTCTTTTTTTTCATCAATCTTAACGGACGGACCAACAGACGGACCAGCAGACAAACCTTTTGGTTTTTTCTCCCGGTTTTTAACTCTAAGATATTCAATGAAATCATTATCTAATTTTGACGTTTTACCTGTATCCTCTTCAACGTTCATTGTTTCTTCCAGACCAGCTAGCGCTGCATAATAATTTCTGCTTTCGTTTGCGCCTCCTGCGCTGAGGACATCCTCTTGATTAGCTTCTTCCTGTGGCTTTTTAATTTTCTTCTCTTCGGTTTTTGGGGTTACTTGTCGGCTTTTCTTGCTTTCTTTATCCTTGTTGAACGTTAACGTTCCAACAAGTGCTTCTAAAGATTTAACTCGAAGCTTGAGTTCTTCATTTTCCTTTTCGATTTTTTCAGCTTTCTCTTTTTCTTGGATAAGCTGTTCGATTTCCATAACCGATAGGATTGTCGGGTTTTGTTCTTGATTCTCGTATTTTCTTTTAAGTTTTTTTTCGCCCATCATCATTGGCGATGGGCATGGTCCTTCTAATTGATGGCTGAAGCCATCGGGCTCCTCCATCTCGTTGCTTTCGCAGCGAGACTAGAGGGAATGTTCTCAGACCGGGACTTCCCTTGAACGTATTTCCACTTTTGATATTTCTTCAGGAAATGAATTTCAGGTATTCGATAAATGCTCGAATAATTCGACGGTGATGGTTTTCCCAATAAAATCAAAATTTGCTTTTGACTGGCTCGTAAAAAAATATTGCAATTGTTTGAAACAGACTTTTGCGAAAAATTAATTAATTTTTGAAATTCGAGGGAATTATATTCGCAACATATATCTGACCTAGGTTTTTCAGCAACAGCTCGTATCTAGTTCACGCTCACAGATTGACTTTTCCCACAATTTATTTGCATTTGGAGCGAATCGTGCGTGCAACGAGGAAAAATTTCCTGTATGAATAATACTTTACGAGGTGAACAGCAATTCCCAAAGGACGACGTAATTCACTACTGTATATCTTCTCACTAGGAATAGATACCTTTGGACTAGAAGAGTGGAAAGCAAATCATAAGCAAACAGAACTCTGTGGAATCATTTATTGGATTGAATTATTAATTACTAATTTAAGGGGAACCCTAAATCATCTACCAGTGAAAATTTTGGGTGTAAATAAAGTGCATACGAAGTTAACAGTTTAATTGCACCGTGTTGCTTATAAATATTAGGTCGTGAGCTATTCCGAGGTCCGTTTTGATAGGCAACTTTATTGACGTCAACTTTCGATTCACGTGATGAGTATTTCAATGTAATTAAATCATTTGGGCATATAAATATTTGTGGTGATTGGCCATATAATCCGATTAATTGGATATTAAAATCATTTGCAACTGCAACACAATCTAACTTTCAAGCATATCTGTGTAAATGAGAATGAATTGCAAAATTTGATGATTCTATGTTGACTAAGAGCCAGTGGCTGCCATACGTTGAAGTTATAGTATAAAAGCTAAATTGTGCATTTGAGTGGAATAGTTGTGCTTGTGACGTGAAGTCAATCTAAAGATGCCACTCATAATCTGTCATGTCACTGAGTCCAGAGTAGTCGATGATGTTAAGCAATGTCGAGATTGAGTAGACGATTGTTGTTCGAGCAGATTCTTTTATCATCGGGAGACCGGCCACTTTTCTCCGGCTAATCGATGTCCCGTTGTCGTTTCGTCATCTTCAATGCAAAAGAATAGTTCTTTGAAGCGGCGATCAGTGTCCGAGAAAGGTTCAACGTTAATAAAGAGTGTTTTGCATCGGAAATGCTCAAAGGACTTGACGAGTTGTATTTTCAGCATGGTGGGTGTTGTTTTGATTGCACCGCAGCTAATTATTTGCAACCATCATGCGAATGCAAGCAAGACTATATGAGTGAAAGATGCGAAGTGACAGATTTTTCAATGGTTTGTCCACTGCAAGAAGTATTATTGCCAAATTAATTGTCTTGACGTCTTTATTAAAAATAACTTGGAAGATAGCTAATATTTTTTGTTCCTAAAAAATATCTTCAAATGGTACTATTTTTTTTTTTTGCTATACTCATAAAACAAGATCGCATGCACAAATTCGGGTTTTATTGAATCTAGCACGAAAAACGGTTAAAATTTCTATTAAGTTAGAATATTTGATTATTAAAATTCGTTCCCTGAATTTAATGATAATAAGTTTATGAACATTTTTCTTTTTGGCTAAAAAGCATACTTAGCGTTTTCTAATCTGATAAGTTTATGTTTTCAGCACTTAATATTTATCACATACATATTTGTGAATGATAAAATATTTATTTGTGATTTTTTTATTTGCCTAATAATATATTCAAAGCAAAGGCTTTGTTCACGAATTGACTCTTTTGTCAATACGGGTCAGTTTCGTTTGATTGTTCTTTAATAACCACAGCACTTGAACTGGGATATTAATGGTGAATCGCGTTTTCACGGATAATAACGGCACTTGTGACCGTATTATCTTGAAGTTTATTTGAAAGGAGTAAAACCTTTTAATATTCACGGCACTTGTTACCGCAATATTATTTTAGCACTGATTATTGCAGCGGAGTGAATTGTTTTAATATCCGCGGTACTTGTCACCACTATATTAATTTCGAACTTACTTTTAACCAAGAAACAAAAACACTGTTGAATGAGGTTTAAAAACTGACTTAATTTATTTTGATTACAATTCTTTATATACAGATATGTTACTTACTCACTAGCATAAGCATAAACGAAATTCCCACGTCGTCAGCAGAATGCATCTTCACCTTGACTACCTGGCAGTCTAGGTGTCGCATAGCCAAAATGCAATGCGAGAAAAGACGTGCACGAGCACGAGTAATTGTAAACATGAACTTGGCTTAATAGTAAATATACTAGTAAATATGAACTTGACTTAGTTCATTCTACTGACGACGCGTCTAGTTATTTGCGTGAAAAATGTTTCAAAGCAATTTAATATTTACTTGGCCGTGTGAATTAGGAAAATAGTTATGTAGTGAATAAAAGAGTTTCAAAAATGTCCGCAAAGGACTGCAGCGATGTTCTGAGGAAGGTGTTAGTTCCTGCCGAGAATGCCCTCGTCCGGAGACGCGTGAATGCGCTGGCAGGCTAGCATTGCGGTGTCGTGGGGCGGGTTCGTTTCCCCGGCACGAGGACTCACTACAAAACATTTCGCATTCACGAATTGCTTGCAGAGATCACACGAGGACGACCGAAGTCGCAAATTTGTAGATAACCTCCACGAAGGAATTATGACTTGTTACGAGAACAAGTGCAACCTGACAAGAAAGACTAATTTGGGGTGACCTCGTCTTTACCCAAATACATTCAGGGCCCACAAATGAAAGAGGGGCAACCGGGTGGTGGTGAAGCCTCTTCATGCCCACCCAACCGGAATAAATCCAATGTTAAATTGTTGAAGTGGCCAGGTATTCCTCTTCTGAGTGGAAAACTCATACAACTTGAATTATATGAACTTTCCCATCAGAAGGGGAGTACCCCGGTGACCAATTTATGTCATAGAATTATACAATTGAATTGCATAGCTCTATGCCATAAAAAGGCACTTGGCTTGGGCCACTCAACCCATGAAGTCACCTGAAACAGAAGAAGGAATTAATCTGTACCCGGCGGCTGGCTCATTTTTTGGGGTGGAAGCCTGCCACCGTACCGGGTCCTATACCCGACTGGAAAAGACTGGAAGGGAAAAGACCAATTTTTTGTTTAATTCAGCATTTTATTTACAATCCGCATATTTTTCAAGAATGGTAACCTGTCACTTACTGTAAAATGATTCGCTTCAAAATGCAAAGCTTTCAAAATTTGCGATAGGACATACATCAAAGCAAAGGACCGCCAAATTCGATTGTTTAACACATCGTTAAGCATTCATGTTCCGAGCAAAAAAAAAAAGGTGAGAGCTCCTATTATTTACAGTACAAAAACACCAAATGCTGCATGTTTATACTATGCTTTTCAGGTTAATTTTTTTTTTTTTTTCCCTATCTTAAGACTTCCTCCAGTTTCTCTTAATTATTTAGCAAGTTTTTCAAATAACCGAGTTGCTTTTCAACAGACAAAGTAAGAAAAATTTATTTTAAGCAAGTTCAGCTAACGAAAACGCGTCCACTAAATTTCTAGGCTTGCAATTAATTTGAAATCAAAACTCAACTGTCGAACGCGCTCAAAAAAAAAAAAAACAACTAGGGGTGACAAGATGTGGATCTACGCTCAGCCAAAAGCTAATTTACTAAAGACATTTCCTTTTTCAACAGAAAGGAACTTCGAATCTGAGGGAGTGTGTTTATTCGTTACTTTTCTTCTTTATTTCTTTATATAAGATATTTTTCTTACTTCTTCAAAGAATATAATAACTCGATTAGTTTTCCTTTTTTTTTTGTTCTAAAATCTAATATATGTATCTAAATATTTTCTGGTCCTACAGAGATACATCTTGTGTGTGCTTAATTAACCAAACGGATCATGTAGGAAATTAGAGTTAATATACTTGTATATATTAAAATTAATTATTATATAATTTTATTAGATCAAAAAAAAGGGACTCACCGCATGTTCCGTCGAGCGCTCGATGGGTGCTGGATACGTCCTGTAAATCTTCGCTTTTGGTTAACTTAAACGCTACAATGTAATTCGATAATGATCTAAGGCCGAATAGTTCACCTATCACTATAAAAGTTCTTTGGCCGAATGCCATACAAAATTTAGTAATCAAATCACTTGAAACGGGCGCTAGTGTGAATCCGTTTTCAAGAATTGTTCGTAACTCTCCTCATCCATAAGTTTATCAATTTCTGAAGTTTCACTGAGCTTCACTTTGAATAACCAGCCTTTTCATAACACGATGTATTTCTTAACCCTGGGGTATCCTCAACTGATGTGTTCTTCTCTACCACAGTTCCTGACACAGGAGAATATAATTCACTCGCTAGCGGTGGATGCAGAACACAAAATCATTTCGATGATTGTGGGGCCAGTTGAATACGCTGCAACACGAGGAACTGTCGATCCGATGCGCTTTGAATGTCAGGAATGGCGAACGTGTTTCCGTTAACCAGCTCGTCCCAGACAATGATCAGTAGAGCGGGGGGTTGCCGAAACCTTGAAAACGAACCAAACGCGGCATCAGCTAATTAGTACTGCTCCAGTGCTGGTTCTTCGGACGGATTGAAATCGTCATCGAAATGGGGCTTGGGTATTGTATGTGTACGAGTAGTTATCAATCACTGTAATCACGGCAGGCCATGGACTGATTGCGGCTTGTCCTCAATTCAAATGGCGTTGGGTACCCGTATTTATCCTTGCACTATCAACACCGTGATTGCATTGAGAAAGTTTTGGTCAGCTCTAGGTGCACGGCGACTGGTAATAATTAATAAAAAAAAAGTTCACATCACCATAGTATTCCCCGCAAATTTCAATTGTTGGCTGTTTCGACTCACCAATAAGTTCGTAAACACACTCTCTTATTTTAAAATCTATCACGCGCGCAGATAACAGATATTTGTTCTTCGCACATCACGGATATTTTTATTTTATAGTTACAAATAGTTTTAGATTAAGTTTATGTTGAATCGTCATTTGAAGTGTTTGCACGTTATGAAAATGATTTAATACACATGCCTTGTTTTAAATACTAGTGTGCAATATTTTAATTTTGAATGATAATTTTAGTTTAATTTTAGGTAGGGTTGCGTTTGAGCCATTAAAAGTTTAATATATTAATAATTGGTCAAGAACTTAATGAACTTGTTATGTCCCGCAAAATAAACAGATACGACATTGTATAACGTATAGAATGCTTATCGCCTCCTCAGGATTCACCACTGAATCACTAAAAGCTGGCATTTGACTTTCGTTCAGGGAATCTGATTCCAAGGAATATTCACTTACTCCCGCAAGGTTCCGGAATCCTTCACGTCTTCCCGCTAGATTTGTTCTTGCTAGTTGCCTGATAAGAGGTTTTAGCCTCGTGATGGCTTGATCCTTTGCTATCGGAAATAATTGGAAGTGAAGATGTGTCTGTATTTTGTGATTCTCTAGGAGTATCACAACTGCTGGTTGATTGGTAATCGTGGTCCAGCACCGTGCTATCTACAGATTTCTTTCCCGAAGTACGATTACCGCGCGTTTTGCAATAGTAACTAAGCAGGTTAGGCTTATTTTGCGTAGTAGACAAATGTGCAGCTAAATGATTTGATTGTTGCTGCTCGGTTGCTTTACCGAAGATTTGGTTTGGAGGCTCCTCGTTTTGAGATATTGATGGATTTCCAACGACTGTTGCAGCACTATGTTCCTTTCCAACACGAACGTTATTTACTTGCTTTGATCGATGTCTGCCGTAAGTTGTGGGCTGGGGTACTGAAGTCGTCTGAGGTTCGCGATCGTGTTCTAGAAGCTACACAATCACGTTTGGACGAGTTGTTTTTCTTCTCACTTGAATCCTTCTGGTGAGATTTATCATGTTCTCGATTAGTGTTATTATCGGTTGGGTTCTGGCGACGTCTCTTGTGACTTGAATGTGTCGATAAATCTTCACAACTTGGCAACGAGTTTCGGTCCGATATCCGTTTTCGTTCAAATCTTTTGGGGTGCAGGATTTGGTGATTGAGATTTATACGATCTAATAGATCCACTCGTGTTGGTACTATTTTCTAACAGGCGTTGTTGTCGACGTCGCTGTGTTGCCAACGTTACACAAGGAGTCGGTGTTGGCTTCGTTATGTGTCGATTTTGTTCGTAGACTTCGCGAGTTTTTCCCGATTTGTGTTTTTGCTACTATTTTGGTGGCTATTGTAATGTGAATGGCTACTGGAAGCTTGTGAACCTGGCGCCGTGGTCGTGTTGCTACGATGCCCCTCCGTCACTGCCGCGAGCAATTGATTGTTAACGGGTTCGGCCATAGACGACACTTAACCGTCCACTCTATGTCACTAATCATGCCCCTGAAGTGAATTTTTCCTGTCCTTGTCCTATTTAATGTTTTGATTATACCGAAAATTGTGGGGGAGAAGGGAGTTGATCGATGTGAACAACACTAGTTCCAATATCTAGGGTACCCCTTTTTTTATATGCCGTTTGGGTAAGGTGACTGTGGCAGTGTGCTTGAGTAATGATAACGTAACTTCTACTCGAATTATTTATCAACCAAAATATTGACCGCACTAGAAACGCAACCGGAATTTCCATCAAATTTCGAAGTTACTAATTGAGTTTTCATTTGTTCGCAACGATGCGACAATAAAGGAAATCAATACTCACAAAAAGTTGCCATACAAATAACAGTAGAGTTCACATTTCGCATTGCACACACACTCCCTATCCCGACGTATCTTGATTCCGGATGTGCTTTTAATACATGAAGGAGCTCCAATGAGGGGTAGCTTAGAATATGAACACATCCTTGACTCTTGATAAGGAAAAATAAATCACTTGTATTATTCCATGCTATTTCACTAACCTGTTATAATGTTTCACAATAAAACTGTCTATTGCGGCATTTAGAGTTCCGTTTTCCATTTGGTTGTTTTGCTGCTGCTTCGTAAAATTGAATCGAGAATTCGAAAATATCTATACCTCAGAACAGATATTTTCCCAAACAAAAAAGCACAATTTCCCAAAAATTCCGATGGAAGCAATATTTAGGCGCGAAAGACTTGACAAACGTTGGCGCCAAGTCTAGAGAAGTAACGAACCCGAATTTTCTCGAAATCTTCACAAGACCTTCGACATCATTGAGTCACCACTATTTTCTATTTAAACTCAACTGCAATAATAAATAACTAAACAAACTTAAAACAATTCAGTCAGGACTTCTTGCCTACAACACCGAATAACGTTCTATCCAGACCGCCGGCAAACTCCCTCGTGTTTTTCTCAAGTTCCCGAAAAAATGGCGGGGCCGAACCATCGAGCAACGAAACAGCAATGGAAAATCGCGAAAAGTTTCGTTTAATAGTGACATCTATGGGTGGATCCGCGATGGTGATAATGCACACTCGTTTCGGTTGTTTTTAAAATCTACGTCGTCTTTTGTAGATTCGCTTAAGTTATCAATTGAAAGCAATTTTCGTTTATGATGATTAGGCGTAATTAAGTGGGAAAAATGCAGAGAAACGATTTAAATGAATTTATATTTGAAAATGCTCTATAAGTCAAAGTTATTGTTTCTTTAAATTTTTATTTCGAAATTCGCATTTATACTCTGCACTGTAAAGAATTAACACATGACGTCATAATTATTAATACGAAAAATGAAAACTAAAAAAAAAACGAGTGTTGCGATGGGGAAGGCGACTGAATGGCCACTCATTGCTAAATTGAGTTTGTGCTGTGTGCCTGTGGCAGCGCTGGCTTTTAGAGCCATAGTCCTCGATTACTACAGTTAATTGATGACGATGAAAGATTAGGTTGGTGTTGATAATGAACAGGCTTACCTTTACTTAATTAAAAAAAAGAGCTTCAACATGATTTCAATACCCCACCATCTCACTCTTCATACATTATTTATTTAATAGTCAAATGTAATCTATGTCTAATTTGATTTACTACAAAACGAAATGAAAACTGAGTTCATTTCATTAAATCTAAAGCAAAAATTTATAGTTCACCGCGGGATAATATACATTTCTTTTTCTTCGATTGAAGAATTATTATTTTGTATGTATAGATTATTATAAAGTAAACTTTTTATACTGGAAGGAATGAATAAAATGAACTGTTAAACCGTAACCGACGGTCGTTACATTTTGTTCAACCCGACCGGGTATAGGAGTCGCATCGATGGCAGGCTCCTCCGCTAATATTGGCTAGCCATCGGGCGCGCTCCTCCGTTTTTTTGTTTAACAGCAGATCTTGCCGGATAGAGTGCCCTTTTATGATATAGGGTTATGTGATTTCATCGCTTAACGCTATAGCATAAATTTGTTACGTTTGCATTTCTGATTTGAGGGAAAGAGTCATATAAAGTACTTTTGTATCAGTTTTTCACTCAAATGGAAAGTCTATGTCCACGTGTCCGTTTGGATCTTGATCCGGTTGGGACGGTGCGAGGGGGCACCGCCTCCATCTGCATGCCCCGCTCTTATTTGTGGCCCATAAGACGAAGTCCTCCTATGTCTGTCTGTTTTCCCCAGGTCCAGTTTGTCTTTTGCGTTAGCAATTTCCGACCCTTAGTTGATTACCTCCTTTTCGACTTCGGTCAACCTTTATTTGACCCCAAAAATTCGTGGATAAGAAAGTCTTTTGTAGTAGGTCCTTGTGCTGGGGGAAGGGACCCGCCCCACGACACCGCAACGCTAGCCTACCAGCACCTTCACGCGTCTCCAGACAAGGCCAATCTCAGCGGATCTTAACATTCTTTTCCGCTGAGGCAGCAGACAATCGCTGCAGTCCTGAACGGACATTTATCCATATCTACTTTCACTACAGATACTCTCCTTCTGTTTGTATCTATTCTGTTTCTTAGTTATCTTCCAGTGGCATTTGCCAAAATAGATGCACGAATTCAAATCGCTCTTAATATGAGGAAAAGAGTACTCAACGACATGACCGTCGTTTTCTAAGAAACTTGCTCTTCCTAGCACCAGCGTGCTGGTCTAGTTAAAACTTCACGAGACACTCTACCTATAATTCATATAAAGTAATAGTACCTACGATGCAACCAAAAAGTTTCACTTGCTCCATAAATAAATTTCTATCTTTTAGCTAAAATATTCTTTCCTCTATGCTGCTCTCTTTACAGGAAGTTTTCGCCAAACATTCTACCGTCCAAGAATTATTTGAAAAATGACTATGAGGTCACGAAGTCATTTACATAGTTTTCACGTTTATCAGTCCAAATCTTTTATTTCCTCTGAAACAAACTCATTCAGGTGGAGTGGATTTTTTTCCTCTTCCTGGGCTATATATTAATATGTATGCAATCTTTCCACTTTCATCCATAATTCATCACTGAAAAGTTAATTTTGTTGAAAATTTATGAAACCAATCATTTTTTTCCATTCACCCTCCTTTGATTGTCAAGAGATGAAACGGTTGAAAAACGAAGAGTCTAAAGAGGGAAGTCATAACTAATATATATGAAAGGGCGGGAAATTTTTTTTATGGATATAGGAAAGCAGGTGTTGAATTTATTTTACCCTTTTTCGGTAATGATTTTCCTGGAACAAGTAATCATGGAAGAAAGCAACTGAATCTGATATTTGAGTGGGCAGAAAGGAGGTTCGATGTTTTTTTAACGAATATCTGATGTACCTACCACCTGATAGGACTAATAAGAATTTTACTATGAGAGCAAGAAAAAGCTCTGGCAATAAAGCTTTGGGAATCAATTAAGGGCTGGAAAACATGATAAAATTCAACGCAGTCTACTACTAGCTTAGTTTGAAGTTTTAATTTAGTCCTAACAAATAGAAATCATTTCAGTACCCATAAACAAAGATGCAGAAATACCCAAAATAACTTGAGAAAGTTTGAAAAAAGCACTCTAAGGATACTCAGTCTTGTTTCTTTCGCTGCACTTAACGGGCTCCATCAACAGTTTGGGTTAAAAATACTCTTTGTGCACCTTGAACCCTCAAGCACGAAAAGGATCATATCTCACCGCAACCACAGTACCCTTGCTTTCGATTAAGCATAGCAGAACGAAAAAAATAACATAAAATAAAATAATGTGAGCTAACATATTACGGCTATGACCCCATTCCCAGTGAATCAAGTCAAGCTTGCAGCCATTGAGGCAGCTTTCTGCTAGCTGGTTGGCGTTTTGCATTCATATGTCAGTAACAGAGTTTTCCACATACTTGATTATATATATTCGAAAAGTTATTGCCCTCGAAATATATCTCTGCTTGCCACTGCCACCGCCTTAACCAAATGAATGGTTCGTGAATAGGAAGGACTTTTTCACATTATGACGCTGCAGTGAAAACGAGGAGCGAGCAAAGGAGTGAGCAAAAAGTATGAATGAATGGATTCAAGCCTTTTGCAAAGCAAAAATAAGAACCGAGACCCATTACAATTCGTTTCCATGATGTATAAATGAATCCATATTTTAATACGGATAGCAACTGTTCAAATCATCCTTGAATTTATATTCATATGGCAACGAAGGTGGGTACAGAAGAATTAAATTCCTTGTGAAAATATGTGTAGTCGATAAATTTATTAAAGTTATAAAGTGTTTGCACTGAGCACATGCTTTCGGGTGCAATAAAAGAATTTATGAAGAGTAATATCAGGTCACATAAAAAGGATTCAGATAGTCGAAATGTATCTAACCATCGTATGGAGCTGCAAAGTTCAATGAGGCACTCAAAAGTGATGTTAATTTATTATTTATGTAACGAGCATGACATGGAAATCGCCTATAAAGATAATTAAGTAGAATGAATATTTGTGAGTTGATTATGCAATAGCGGTTTTTATCTTTTCTATAAAATGAGAAAATCGTAGTCTATGTGGAATCAGCTTTGAATAAAATATCTGCTTGTTAAGCTTTTAGGGTTTTTCCTAACCATATTGACCGAAACATAAATTAAAATAAACTGAAAAACTCATAGCGATCTTGGATTCGTTAAGTATACTTTGAACTGTATTGTACCACCTCGCAACACAGTCTTATGAGGTCAGATGAGGTCTCAAATCATCGAAATTTAAGCCAACTTTAGCTAAAACGGTAATAAAGTCAAAATCGCAATAGGTTGATATTGTATTACGAGTATAGTAAGTAACACTTGTTGTTGTTGTTTTTTTTTGCTTTTTCACTACAGCCCCTTTCGGGCTTTTTTTTGTGGTTGGGAGGTTAACGGCATTCATGCACTGAGTGTGGCACTCTCATGTTGGGAAGCTACTGGACTACCCACTTAACACCTTCCCTTTCCACCCAAGAACCCAGCCTGGAACCGTTTGACACATTACTTCGGGCCTGATCTCGATTTGATACGCCGTGCGGCGCCTTCAAGCTAGGGGATTCCTTTCTTAGCGGGAGGGGAGAAGGGAAGAGGAATTGCTAGGCAATCTTTCCCAACGCCCTGATGTGCCTGGCTTCTGTAAGTCCCTTTTCTCTAATAGAACTGTCTGAGCATAATGTGCCACTGGGTTCCAGTTGTCAACCGATCAATGCATCACCACAATTGTACTATCCGGGGTGAGCTCTCTCGGGGGAGGTCCCGTCGCAGCCTGTTCCATTTTTTGCACGCAAAAATGTATTGCAGGCATCGTCTTCTTCTTTTGGGCAAAAGTAACAATCGCGGGACCGTGACTTACCAATCTTGTGCATGCAAGACTAAAAATACCCATGCCCGCCCAAAAGCTGTGTCAGATAAAAGTCAGTCTCATCATGACTTTGATTTAGCCACGGTCTCACATCCGGTATGAGGCACGCAGTCCATCTTCTCCTCTTGAAATTCACCCAAGACTGTTGCCAACCGTTGAGTG
Organism: Odontomyia ornata; assembly: GCA_963969285.1. Classification (NCBI taxonomy): domain Eukaryota; kingdom Metazoa; phylum Arthropoda; class Insecta; order Diptera; family Stratiomyidae; genus Odontomyia; species Odontomyia ornata. Next base: position 326,970,384 of record OZ017740.1, on the reverse strand, counting down.
AGCACTGTCTCTCTTTGCGGGCAACCATCTCCCTTGCGTTACCGCTTCGATGCAAATAAATAGCACGGCACTTTCTACTAAGGAGGTCAACAGGTATCACGCCTTCAATAAGTCTCACTGCCGAATCAGAGACTGTTGGATATGAACATGCGCTCCTCTTCTCCGTACCTGTGACAAGCACTTTCGTTATACCTCCTCACTGAGAGCGTTGATGAGTGCTGACCCCACAGCACTCATCAAGAGGCGTCTTCTTGATCGTTTGGGCCCCCTACGTTGGCCATAAATCGACCCGGAGCCGATACTCCCAAAGAAGAAGTGTTGCCCTGATTTGCTCAGAGAAACTTATCTTCGAGTCGATCAGTAGTCCCAGGGTTCTTCAACGTTGGCTTTGATTCGCTTAGTATGTCTCCAATACTGGTCATCCTTACTCTAGGGATTCTCTTTTTTTGGCAAGATGACCACTCTGGTTTTTTAGAGTGCTAGACTGAACCCACGAGCAGTTATCTAGTCTCACACTGGGCACATTATCATATCTAGCCAAAGTTGTGCTTGTTTAACGGTGCATTCAGTGACCAGAGCCGCAGCATAATCCGCATAGCCGATCAAGCGTGACTCATCTGGCATCTCCAGTCTCAGTAGCCCGTCGTAAGACACGATTCACAGGTCTGGACCAAGGATATATCCCTGGGCAACACCCGATGTAATTTCCATCCTTTTTTGGCTCTGTGCCGTGTTGTAGAGCAGGCTGTGGTCCTTAAAGTAGTCCCTCAAAGCCACATTAGATGTTCTGGAATTTAAAAAGGGGTTTCCAGCGTATCGAGAATATCCACCGATCTAGCGGAGTTGAAGGTGTTCCTAACGTCGGTTGTCATCAAAAGGACGATCCGTCACTTGGTGCGGCTATATTTCTCTATCTTTTGAGCCGCGCTCACCACCTCTACAATCGCATCAATGGTAGGACGTCCTTCTATAAAGCCGTACTGCCAGCAGTGAGCATTGCTGTTATTAATCAATTTGCGAAGGCATTTCCTGGCTAAATTATTTGCTGCTATCCGGTTGCATGCCTCGTCACGGTTCCGTGCCCATTGAGCCTCACGCCCGAGCTTTTGATACTCCCTTTGCATTTAAGCGATTTCAGTCGACCACCAGTACACTGGGGGCCTGCTTTGCCAGGGTTTTTGACGTTGAATAGAAGCATTGCAAGCAGTCGTGGTGATGCTCATAGTTGAGTTTACCACCTCTTGAGCTGCCAATTCTTCCATCCCCTCCGAAGCTCCTTGCAGCGACTCACTTGCTGTGCGCACCTCGACGAACCTTTCGATGTCCATCCTTCCGATGTTCCATCCAGTTGTAGAAAGTCGAGAGCACGGACGTCGGGAGACAACATCACTTATTTCAAGCAAAATGCACTGATGATCACTGGCTGAGTAGTCCTCTAATACTTTCCAATTGTGTATCATCCGTACTAAGGACTCCGAGGCGAATGTCACGTCGGGTATGGTTTCCTCACAGCCAATACGGCGGAAAGTCAGCATATTTCCGGTGTTTAGTACGACGAGCGTCATTCTGGCCGCCATTCCTAGGATTTGTTTTCCCCACGGATCTGTTTGAGGCTTGTCCCATTCGATTGCTTTAGCGTTGAAGTGTCCCCATCGAGCACGTTGTCCTCTGTGCTCGAGACAGCGCCGTCCAGAGCATTAAGGTTGGCTTGGAAAGATGATATCGATTCGTTCGGCGTCAGGTATACAGTAAAGAAGGTAGTCTCTGAGCACCGACCCCACACGAAACCATCCCTCCATCCATAACTCTCCGCTTAGAAATCACTGTTCCACCCCCAGATGGCGGTGGTACCAGTTTTGTCAGGATACCATAATGCAGGACTTTTGTCATGGTGTTGCTCACTCATCAGCAAGGAGTCAGCTTTCATGTCCCTCGTAAACTGCTCAAGCAGATTTTGGGCGGTTGAACTGCGGTGTAGGCTTAGATGCAGGATGCGGGTCATCGAAGTTCTGATTCTGCCTTGGCCAGGCTTCCTGGAACACCCGGCATTTTCCTGATCCCAAGACTTGCCCAAAATAATGTCTTGGATTATCATCTTTGCAAAGAATACAGTGTGCCTCCTTCGTACACTCTTTTCTTTTATGTCCCATTTCACCGCATTTGTAACATAGGGTACTCCTATTGGGCCCTTTGCATACTTGTACGGTGTGACCATAGCCAAGGCATTTGAAACATTGAAGACGCGTTGCTCTTTGCCGTATCCTACAGACAACCCACCCTATTTTTACTTTGCCCTTGTTCAGGAATTGTTCGGCGTTCTTTTCAGTCAAGTCAACTATGGCCATGCGTTGTCCTCTATTGTTTCCTGGCGTCAGTCTCACTTTAATCCTTCCCACGCTAAGGAACTCCCTTTTGATGGCCTCTTCTACGTCGGCCAGATCCGTGACGCAGTCAATGTCTCTTATTTTGATCGTTGTCATCGGCTTGAGCGAGGCTATAGTTGCGCTTATGCCGAGGACTTTCGTTACTGCGTCGCAGAATGCTTCCTTATTGTCGGCATCTGCTCCGAATTCGACCAGTATGTGGCCCGACCACGTTGGTCGTACTGCTTTAATAGTACTGTTGGTGTCTTCGAGTTGGTCGTACTGCTTTAATAGCAGTGTTGGTGTCTTCGAGCCTTACGTTTCCTCTCCGCAGCACCTTCGCGTAGGACCGGCGATTTTGGGGTTTTGCGAGCAGTGCCTGCTGCCGGGGTCGTCGTTGGCGCTTCTGTCTCTCCTGTTTTGCATCATGTCTTTTTTCTTGTTGGGCGTCCGAGCGAAACTCACTTTCTGGCATTTTTTGAACGAGTTTTTTGCGGGTTTCTTCGCTACTCTGATCTGTGATCTGGTACTCCACGCCCATCAAGTGCCTCTTCCTTCCGTTTTTTATCCCGATCTCCTTCGATTGGGCGAGACGCCATTCTTTTATTGATTTTTACTGGTGGAGCTATCTGAATGTGGCCTTTAGATTTCACCCCAGTGATTCTTTAGCCTTCTGCTCGTCTTCGGCCTTTAACCAGCTCCCCCGATAATGCCCTATGCGGTCTGGGAGCTCCTCAGTTCAAGGAGCCCAATCTTTACTGCTTTGCGGATTTTCGGGGAGTCGCATGCAGATTGTATTCTTTTCAGAACATCTCCCGCTTTTCGGAATAGTCTTTCTTCATCGTGTCGCTGTGCGGCAATTGTACTTTGCGACCATCCTTGGGAGAGGTTATCGCTTTGCGTTTCCGAATTCAGTACTTTTCGACGTTGACGATGAAACACGCAACGTCGTTTCGTTTGCTTGGTCACTCGTTTCTCTTCCTGCCGTAATCTCCTCATTGGTTTCAGGATGGTTCTTTATTATGTCGGGATTTACGACGCTTGCATTGGTTGCTTCGGTAATGACGTGACCATCGAATGTTCTTTATACTTTCTTCCACCACTGAAGCATCCTGCAGAGTTTCCCGCTTTTTCTTTAAAGGACGATCTGGCGTTAGCTTAATTTTTTTGCTGCGCCCGAACGCCGCAGGAATCTCAGTCTAGACCAGATTGTCTACTAATCTCCGTTTTTCGTCCGTCTTCACTGTCATTGTATTATTCGTTGTTTTTGTCATCGTTAGTACCGCTCTCGATGTACTGTTAACATCGTGGCTGCAACCGCTGGTTGCGTCGTCACTGTTATTATTTTTATTTCTTTTTTTGATCTTGTTTAAGTGTTTTTGGTTGCTCTAGTTTTATTAGGTCCCCCCTCGGAGCCGCTTTCACCGTTCATGTGTGTAGTCACCATTTTGGTCCCATGGTTATCTTTACAGGGCAAGGAGGCCATGCGAGGGTTGGCACAAGCCCTTATGGGGGCAAGTGCTCAGAGCCAGACCAGCGCTAATCGGGATTCCATCTCAACCGAACCTACACCACTAACCCAATGGTACGAACTTCGAAAGTACTCCGAAACCTGCCCAGGTTTTGTCAGGACGGAGACAGTATGATAGTTGAATTGGAGCCGTTCACTCATAAGTGTCACCTCCACGTTACCGTGCAAAGCAACTTGGTCGAAACCATCACTTTCGCCAGCCCAAAGCATCAATTCCAGTTCTTTGTCTGAAGCGCAGTCCAGATTTAGTCAGGGTCGTTACCTGTCATCCTAGGAGGGAACCTCACGGCGCCCCCTATATCCTCGGGTCCATGGGGGTGGCACTTCCCAAAGAATGCTAGCCTCCGATAGGGCTCTTGTCGATCAGCATTTCCCCTGCAGGAATTTCCTCGGGTGCGTAGGGAAGGGCACTCCCCAAAGAATGCTAGCCTCTAAAGGCATTCCTGTCGGCTGGTATTCATCTTGCCACAGTACGTTAGGATCAATACTGCCGTATACTTGTTTAAAGTCAAGGAAAAATCAGTGTACGTCTATGTTGAGCTCCCATTATTTCTTAAGAGTCTACTTGACTGTAAACAAAAATACTCTTGGTGTGTGAACTGATGAAATAAAAATATCTTTGAATTCTTTATACGCTTGATCTGTGCCTGAAGTGTGTCGCTGATCAGCATATCGCGAAATGGATGAACGTTTGTAGATAGGTCGAGAATGAACGAGCCATAGTACGAGGGTGCTCCCAAAAGTACCCAACCCGACAAAGAAAACAGTAAGAAAATTGCGAAAATGTTTTTTATTGTTCAACATATTCTCCTCACAGCTCGATGCACTTTGTTCAATAGCTTCGATACCCACTTTATAGTAGGAACCGACAAGTTCCTCAAAATAACTACTAACCGCAGACTTTACCTCTTCATTGCTGGCAAATCTTTTGCCGCCGACCCATTTTTTAAATTCTGGCAAATAGGGTGCGTGAGGAAGCAATTTGAACTTCAACTCATTGATTTTAGCCATCACAATGACCACATGTGGACTGGCGCGTTGTCGTGATGAAACAACACTTTCTTTTTCGTCAGATGGGGCCATTTTTTCTTCATTTCATTACTCAACCGCTGCAATAAGGCTGCATAATACGCACCGTTGATTGTTTTTCCTTTTTCGAGATAATCAATAAATATTATTCCACGCGCATCCCAGAAAACGGATGCCATGTCCTTGCCAGCTGATTAAACTGTCTTTGCTTTCTTTTGAGCCGGTTTTCCCTTTTCAGTCCACTGCTTGCTTTTTGGGGAGAGCTATTCTGTTTCCAAGTAGGAGTCCTGGCCGAGTCTGCCTCATCTTTCGCGTGCAAAAAACTTGTGGCAGGCATCGTCTTCCTCCTTTGTATAAAACCTACAGTTGGGCAACCGCGATTTGACAATTTTGCTCAAGTAAAACCGAAAACACTCATGCTCGCTCAAGAGCTGGTTCGGGTAGAAGTCAGTCTCACCATGACTACAATTCTCTTTCCTTTCATGCTGTTCAACCAGGACTACTACCAATCATTGTATGAGCGCTGTCTCTCCTCGTGAGCAAATGTTTCGTCTCTTTGCTTCAACGCAGGCATATAGTAGGGCAATCTATAGCAAGGATGGCGATAGATATCACGTCTGTGATGATTGAAGACGCAGTTAGCAGTGCTTCTCTACTCTATACCTATGTCAAGTGTTTTCGGTACAGCTCTTTGCTGAGAGCGTCGCTACATATTTCTGCTTCATACAGTAGCACTGACTTAATTGACCGCATCAAAAGTTACTCTCTTGATGAGTTGGATCCTCCAAATTTGCCCAGAAACACTCATCTTCGAGTCAACCAGCAACTCCAGGTACTTTACGAATGCTTTCGATTCAACTTTTATGTCCCCAATACTGATCATTCTAACCCTGGAGATTCTCTTTTTTGTGAAGATGGAGACTCTCTTCTTTTTCAAGATAACAATGTCAGTTTTCTCCAGTGCTAGGCTGAACCCGCAAGTAGTCATCTAGTCTTTAACCCGGTGCATTGGCATGCCTAGACTAAGCAGCGCCTATTTAACGGTGCGTGCAGCAACTAGCAGCGCATCATCATCCGCACAGCCAGTCAGGCACGGATCATCAGCAGCTCTACGTGGAGTCTGGCCTTGCATCGTATCATAAACAGCCTTCGATCCTTTAAGGAGCCCCTCAAAAGAAGCATAATATATTCTGGAGCTAGAAAAGGGAGTTTCAGCGTATCCAAAATATCCACCCATCTAGCGGAGTCGAAAGTGTTCCAAACATCTAGCGTCACCGACGACTAAACGCCACCACTGTGCCAGATAGTTATCCAATGTGCATTTTTTACAAAATCGACCTACTTAAGGTGTTTTATTCTTCTTCTTTGCAGCACTATAGCCCCTCTTGAGTCTTCGCTTAGAGATAGTTAGAGCGTCTCATTCTCATGACCGTATCGATTTTTTCGGAAGTTGGTTTGGTCAGTACCATGCTCCCGTATGGCTGCTCAGCTATGATATGATCTGATTAAATTAATACATATCACCACTGAGTGAACACTCATAGTCTGTCCGAATAATCCCCTGAACTAAATCACGTCGCTCCCAACAAGATTTGAACCTGGGACCTTGGGCTTATGCGTTCATGCTCTAACCACTAGACTAGGTGTTTTACCATATCCCAATTAGAGAAGAGGACATTCCAAAAACAGCCTGTTTAAGTTCACTGCAATGACTTGGGTCTACGCAACGCAGCCCAATTGTTAAAGCGGTTCACGGACTTGGTACTCCAAGTTGAAAATGGGAACAGTCTCCTCATGTCTCGACTGCTGTATTTGCAACGTCGACAATATTCTGGTCGCTTCCGAATCAGAGAATTACCATAGAAAGTATCTACGGTTGGTGTTTGAACGCCTTGCTGAGGATGGACTTGTAATCAATGTGACCAAATGCTCACCGGAAGCAACAGAGGCATTTCATCTCCACCACCTCGGGTGCAGTTAATTCGAGACTACGCATAACCTACGACAGTAATGGCGCTTCACCGTTTTCGACAATTTATTCGGAATGCAGCCAGTTCACAATCACCATTAAACAATTAACTCTCCACTTCACAGAAAAATGACAAAACACCAATCATTTGGTAATCAGCAACAGAAAAAGCGTTCTAAAATTGCAGAATTGTCTGGCTGACTGGTGCACTTCCTGGCAAACAAGGAGCTGAGGCTTCCAACTGATGCGCCAGACGTAGCGATTAATGCAGTGCCCGAGCATCTGCAAGCAGGCATGTGGCTACCGCTTCTTTTTTATCAGAGACCGGCTACCAGCTACAGCGTGTATGACCGCAAACTGCTGGCCATATACAGCAGCATACGTCACTTTCGGCACTTTTTAGAAGGGTCGACGTTTCACATCCTCACGGACCACAAGCCATTTACCCACGCATTTGCCCAACAATTTAACAAAGTATACCACGGCAACTTCGCCATCTTAGCTTCATTTCCCAGTTTTCTACGTAAGATACATTCCTGGAGCTACAAACAGCGTCACGGACGCTCTGTCTTAGATTGAAGTAATCTCAGTCCCATCGGTTGTTAATATGAACGAATTGGCGCTTCAGCAGCAAAAGTATGCTGGACTGCAGGACTCCTCTGCAATAATACCACGTCATTTATCTTACAACACTGACACATCACTTTCGAAAGTGCACGCGTTCGTTCCATTGATGTTGCGTAGAAAGTTATTCGACGTTTTTCATCATCCAAGCGACTGAACAACTTTCAAGCCTTTATCAAGGAGATTCATATAGATAAACATGAAAAGAGATGTTCGAGTATTGTGACAAAATTGCGTGCCATGCCTGCAATAAATCAATCAAAAATTGGCCACCAGCAAAAAAGCCCGACACAAAACTTTCTGATGCTCGATAAAGGGTTTCAGCATGTACACCTGAACATCATCGTGCCTTTGATACCATCTAAAAGCTACAAGTATTGCTTGGCAGTAATCGACCGATTTTCAAGGTGGTCCGAGGCAATACCGTTGAGTAACTAAACAGTTGGAACTGTTGCTCAAGCATTTGTCAATAACTGGATAACGTGATTTGGCGTGCCACGTACAATTACAATGGATCGAGGCACTCAGCTCGAGTCGTCACTTTTCAAGGCGCTTACCTATTTCATCGGATGCGATTGAACCAGGACGTCACCTTATTATCCCGCTTCTGACGGGTTAATCGAACGCTGGCACCGCACGCTGAAAACCGCAATCATGTGCCACGAGTGAAATCCGTCTTGGCCGGAGATACTGCCCACCGTTTTATTCGGACTACAGGGAACCATCAAGGAGGACCTGGCAGCGTCTCGTGCGGAAATTCTATAAAGAACTATGCTTAATTTTCCTAGAAGATCAATAGTTCTGCACTGTACAGCCGTCAAATCACATGAGTTCTTAGTTAAATTACGAGAAACTATAAACCAATCGCAATAAATAACGTGCTCAAAATTCGAACCAACAAAGTTAATCTGTTCAGTATTAACGATTTGTTTATGGTTCTTGTGTAACCATCAGTCTGTCTCCCTGTGCCTACAATTGAGCTACGGCTTCAGATCACAGATGAGGTATGCAGTCCGTCTTAGCTTCACGCTGTTCACCCAAGACTGCCGCCAATCATTGAGTAATCGTTGCCTCTCCTGGCAGGCAGCTATCTCCCTTGTGTCTTCATTTCGATACAGGTAGATAATACGGCACTCTCTAGCAAGGAGGGAGATGGTTTTCACGCCTACAATGTCCAGCATGGCCGTATTAGGGACTGTCGGAACTATGGATGCAATCCCCAGTGCTCCTCTACTCTGTACTAGTGTCAAGCGTTTTCGGCACAGCTCCTTGCTGAAAGCGTTGACTCATAGTCTTGCTCCGTACAACAGCACAGACACTACGGCACTCGTCAAAAGTCGCCTTCTTGACAGGTACTGAAATCACTTTAACTGCTCTGTGTTTTTCATCTCGTGTCTAAGGCCCCATAGTGACCTCTCTGTATATCAACTATGGTAGCTTATCTCAACTCACACTTATGTACCTAGTGTCAGGCAGTTGATTCAACAGAGAGCGTAAATAAAACGCAAACCAAAAAATAAAGCTGAAAGTAAGTGGAGTTATAAATAGCTTTCAAGGGTAAAATTTTATCTTTAAAATACTCGTACATAAACACTCAAGAGAAAAAGTAATTTGCTAACCAAAATTTACCAAGAGATCCTCCGTTAGTTAATAGCAATCCCAGCTGCCTAATAACCTAATTATGACTTCCAATATACGAGGACTCTGCAGACGCTTCAACCCAGTTTGCATATACTCTTGAACTGCAACATAACTTCCAATTCTTATAATCACAAAATGGTTATAATTTATCCTCTTGGTAGCTCAAACTACAGATTCTTATTATTCTGAGAAAACAAGAGAAAAGGACTTAAGGAAAATCTACTGAATTCCTGATAAGCAAAAATATCTACGAAGAGTGTTTACGAGTACATACACTAAGAATAGGGAAATGTTTAATATTTGCTAGACGTATCCAAACCTCTCGTTGGTTTGGTCCAACGTCGTCCTTTTTCGCTTCTGATAAGAAACGATATGAATCTCACCAGGTGAAAATTACTCCCAATGGAGTTGTAAACTTTCATATGAATACCGCAATGATTTCCACCCGCAAAGCACAAATGCATGCGTTTAGGATACAAGTTTATATAGCAACAAGGATACGCTGAATTTGTTCTTGAGACAGAAAAATTCCTGCTCGTAAGAAACACGTCTTAATCCTAAGATGTTGATCAGCACGTGCAAACTGATAAGAACATTTCATCCGTCTCAAGTCTCTATTTGAAAAGCTTGACCTTAATTCCATTGGTCGCTTCGTCGAATTGCAGCTCAGTTTAAATCCGCGTAGATGCCTGAGCTTATCGTCAATCAAGGATACTCGCAGATATAATAATACTAATCCGCTTTGCAAACAAATTCATCGGCGAAATTGTTTTGTTTCGACCCAAGGTCAGCAGGAAATATAAATCGGGATCACGTGGTATTCTAGCGTTAAAACCCATTTGGATACCCCATTCCCGGTGCGAGTCCGTCCCATCGCTAGCGTCGATTGTCAGCAATCCGGGTCGCTACTGTTAAGTAATATTCCCTTTGTTGGCGATACTTATTCACGCTCTCGACAAAAACGACCAAGGACTTATATTTTGTGGCTTGTTTATCCAACCGTCGGGAATAAAGTAACTAAATAGGTGATTATGTGGTTGTTTCCGGCAACCGTACCAATTCGTCGAATGAATACCCAGGATTTTGTGTTAGCCTTTTTGGGATTTCGAGTTTCTCAATTGCTAACGGAGACCACTCACTTTACCTCACTCCTTAGCAGAGCCTTAAGAAAGGACCATCTAGTGTTATTCTATTTGTACTTATAGTAGGTGTAAGAGAGTTGGAGAGAAATCGCTCAGCGTTTTTCCATTTTCTCATTCCGAGTCCTTATTTTTTCCTTTTCTTCTATTCTGATTCTGATTCCTTTAGTAAATGTAATAAAGACTTGAAGGCACCGGTAATGGCTAACCGTTAGTTAGAATTTCGATTTAGGCCCAGACGATAATGTGGGCCACGAAGTAACAATTTCAAGTGGGGATGGAAAGGACTTCTCATTGTTATCTTCCCTTTTCGTCCTTTCTAGCTTGTTTACAATGCGAGGGTGTTTAGATGTTGAGAGGAAGTTATTGAAATTACCAACAATTTGAGATAATAAGATTCCTTTTATATGAAGATGGGGAACATCTGTTACTTGGTACCATTGTTTTGAAGTGTTGGTAGTTTAACAGGGATATGTGGAAGGAGGTGGTCTATGAGCATTTATTGAAGAGAATTACGAATCAATAGTATACAAAAATTTACATGTCTCTCAAAATCAACAACGTTGGATTTATTGAGATTGTGTATGCTAGTAAAGTATATACAGCTCCAATATTTTTGATTAAAAAAAATGTCAAATTTTTATACTATTAATTCGTAATTCCTATCGATAAATGCTCATTAACGCCATTTATTTTTAGTCAGTAATTTGGTTTATTTGATATCGGGAGGCTAATTCTCTTTTTTCTTGAAAAGCTTCGGGCGTTACTTTTTTGAGTGATCAGACGCGTTTTAACTTCTTTGAGTCATCCGCAGATACTGAAGCAAGGCCCGACTTCTTTTCAAGAACAAAAAACAACATTCATTTATACACACACACACACACACACACACATATATATATATATATATATATATATATATATATATATATATACATATATATATATATATATATATATATATATATATATATATATATATATATATATATATATATATATGTTGTCGCGTGTTATGGTTCGTGGCCGATAATTTTAATTTTCCGGGAAAGTTTCACAAATCGCATTTAAATCTAATTTTTTACTGTCTATCGACTTTATATTTCAACTGTCTTAACTATCAACGAAATTTACTTCACTATTGATCAATCAATATCGCCTTTACTTCACGCTCCACTCTATCGCAGTTTTACTATCGCGGTCTTACTATATCCCCAATTCATTCAGCTCGGCTTTATATAGTGTCTCTAGTCATTCAATCCATTTCTCGTACATTGGAATATTCGAGCAATTCTGAATGGAAGCAGTGACGTCACTTTCAGATGTTGATCATGCTTGGTTGATTCTTGTGCTTTCGAGTGCATTCGTTTGTTGATCATAATGTCATTGATAGCTGCAACAGTATCTCACAGAAATGTTTGAACATGGTACTCTGCCCCCACCTCAGTTATTTTCGCCCCGAAAAAATATGTCGCCAGCCTTCCTGGGTGTAATATGGGGCAAGATGGTCCAGGTGCACGATTTTCATTTTGGCACTCGGCTTGCGGTGCTCCTGTATGCGATATTCAACGTCAGTGATTCGCTTTGTAACTCGGCATGGTCCCTCCCAATCAACTGCAACTTCAGAGACGTACCTTTCCGCCGTTGTGGGTTGTATAGCCACACCAAGTCATCTTGCTGGAAGCCAGTAGAATTTGCCTTTAGATCATACCCGGATTTCATGTGGTCAGCAGCCGATTCGAGGTGTTTTTGTACTGTCCGATGTATCTGGTTCAACCGTTGCCTGAGCTCACTTGCGTACTCCGGGATCGTTTGGGGCTTCTCAGGGGGTGTTCCGAGCTTTGTATCAGTCGGCAGACGAATAGTCTTTCCAAAAATGACTTTGGCTGGGGCTTCGCCCGTGGATGCATGTTCGGCAGCTCTATACGCCATCAAGAATAATGGGATGTGCCGGTCCCAGTCCCTTTGCTTCTCGTCAACCATCTTAGCCAGGTGTTTATTGAGCGTGCTGTTGAAACGTTCGACTATTCCATCGGATTGGGGATGCAGCGGCATTGTCCTCATTTTCCATATTCCCAGCAGCTCACACATTTCGCCAAAAACTAGTGACTCAAAGTTTCGGCTTCGATCTGAACGTGGTTCCCAAGGTACGCCGTACCTACTGACCCAATTCAACACTAGCTGTTTGGCTACAGTAGTTGGCCACAACCAGCGTGTATCGATTTTTCCATTCGGATTCAGGAAACGGTCTTGCGATGTCAACAGCAATCCTTTCAAATGGTACCCCCATGTTGTAGGCTTGCATTTGTCCTCTCGTTCGTCACTTTGAACCTTTGAAGGAAGCCCAAATTGTGCATCTGCGACACGAGTCTTCTACGTCTTCTCGAGCGTGGAGCCAGTAGAACCTTTCCCGCATTTTCGCTAAGGTCTTGTTAACACCAAGGTGGCCTCCCGAGGATCCTTCGTGTATCTCCTTAACCACATCGTGGATTCGGCTTTTGGGAAATACATTTTGTATCCTATGGGAGCTGCCATCCGCCGTTTCCCATTTCCGATTGAGTACGCCACCCTCCACCTGAAAGGAGTTCCATTGTGCCCAACAGCTTTTCAGGATTGTACCATGCGTTGAAACGTCCTTCCACTCATGTCGCCCAGTTGTCTCCTTCTATATGAGCAATTGTCCCATGTCTTCATGGGCTAGCTGGGCGTTTCGAATCTCCTCCGATGACCAACCTTAATCGAATTCAGTCTTTTTCACTTGCAGATCAACGGGCGGTTCGTTTTCCTCAATCTGTCGGCAATGCTTGCAGTTAGCTAGACCTGGATGACGAGATAAGGCGTCAGCATTTCTATGAACTCTGCCCTTGTGAAGTAGTTGTTGTCTCACTAGGTCTGGTCGGATAATCGATTGGGTTGCATCAGTGTCGCTTAATATGGTGCAATATTATTCGTCAATTTGACCTGGAAGGCATAAGTCTTCTTCTCTACGATGTAGTCTTGACACGGTGATGGTGGCGCTGGAGACGTCGATCTTCCTAGCCAACGTCCAGCTGACGAAGTTGGCCGCTTCAGTTTGATGGGCTTCCATTCTAGGCTCCTGAGTCGGTCTGGATCTCCACCTAGCTGCACACTTGGGACAATAGCTTGGTTTCCTTCGCTTCTTGCAGTATCTTTGCAGGTGGCCCTTCTCTCCGCAATTTCAGCATCTAGGCGCACCATTTACCTACGGGTTTCGCTCAATTTCCACGCGCTCACACCTGCACTCATCTGCCACTACCTCGCAAACCCGGGCAGTGGTACGAGCCACATTTTTCGCCGCGTATAAGTTCAGACTATAAGCCAATGCATTCTTAACCGTTTGCTTCTGAGCCAAACAGCTTGTTGCAATTCCCGGTTCCTTAATGCACTGATGATTGCTTCTGTTGCTGCGTCATTTCGATGTTTTGGGTCGTATGCTGGGTAAGCCAAAAGTGCCAGTCGCTCAATGTCTTGGGCTAGCTGCTGTAGGGTTTTGCCAGACTGCTGCACCCGATGCCGAAGCTGTGACCGATAAATCTGCTTCAGATGATTGTCCCCATAACGCATGTCAAGCGCATTCATTATAGCAGCCGAGTTTGAGTGCAATTCAACGGAAATAGTCTGCAAAAACTCGGCAGCTGGGCCTCTCAGAGCAAAAATTAATGCAGTTGCTCGTTCCTGCTCATTCCAGTGATTTGTTTTATTGGCGGCTTCAAACTGCAGTTATAAGCGGGGCTGGTGAGGTGGTTACTACTGCCCTCGATGCTTCCAATTCCTTTTTCATTTTTTCCATCTTATGATTGCTTCTCTCCTCGACCTGGTAAACCTTTTCTTCGACGCATTTAATTTCTTTGTTCATATTACCGAGCTGCGCTTTTATTTCGTTTGACTTTTTTGCAAATCTACCTTGATTTCGATTGCTTGTTGCTCCAGCTGCGCTGATTGTTCATCGATTGGGTGTACAGCTTAATAACTGGAATTTGACACTAGATGTCCGCACTAACAAATATCGTGAAAGCTCGAATTTATATATATATATGTGATACAGCTTACATTTGACAGCTATCAAAATCAGTCAACAAAACAATTTTATCTTATGTGCATCATTACTATTTTCACGATGAATAACTTCGAAAATTGGAGAAAAAGACAGCATTTGCGGGAGGTTCTATTGGGCCATTTTTTTTTGCAAAGAAAACTGCTGCCGGATGTCATTGTTTGCTTGTAGAAGTTTATGGCGACGATGCTTTAGTGAAAACACACTGTTTAGAATTGTTTCAGCGCTTCAAAAAAGGCGACTTTGACATCAAAGACAAATAACGCCCAGGACAGCCAAAAAAGTTTGAAAACGAAAAATTGGAGACGCTATTCGATGAGGATTCGTGTCAAACGTAAGACGAACTTGACAAATTGTTGGGAGTGACTCAGCAAGCTATTTCTTGACGTTTGTAAGTCGCCGGATACATTCAGAATTAAGGTAATTGGGTCCCCTATGAGTTGAAGCCGAGAGACGTTGAACGGCGCTTCTGTATGTCTGAAATGCTGCTTGAGCGCCATAAAAAGAAATCATTTTTGCATTGGATCGTGACTGGGGATGTAAAATTGATCCATTATGACGATCCCAAGCACAAAAAGTCATACGTCAAGGCCGGCCAACCAGCCAAATCAACGGCGAAGCCAAATATCCATGGCGCGAAGGTTATGCTGTGTATTTGGTGGGATCAGAAGGGGCCGTTATATTATGAGTTGTTGAAATCGCGCCGGACAATCACAGGTGACCTGTACCGAACACAATTAATACGTTTGGCGCGTGCCATCATCGAAAAACGCCTGGAATATGCGACCAGACAGGAGGCTATAATTTTTCATCATGACAACGCTCGGCCGCATGTTGCAGGACCCGTGAAAAACTATTTGGAAAATAGTGGATGGGAAGTTTTGGCCCACCCGCCTTAAAGTCCGAACCTTGCTCCGTCTGATTTTCATTTATTTCGTTCGATGCAAAATGCCCTCACCGGCATACGCTTAACTTCAGAGCAAGGCATCCGAAATTGGATAGATTCGTTTTTGGCCGCCAAGCCGGCGCAATTATTTTGGGATGGAATTCATAATTTGTTTGAAAGATGGGGAAATGTTGTAGCTTCCGATGGACAATACTTCGAATAAAATATATTGTAAGATTTTTCCACAATAAAGCATCAAATTTCGCTAAAAAATTCCGGTTATTAAGTTGTATACCCAATATGTCACGAAAATCTTCTACTTCACTATCAATCAATATCGCCTTCAATTCACACTCTACTCTTATCGAGATTTTACTATCGCAGTTTTACTATCACAGTTTTAGTATTACGATCCCCCCCATCCATTCAGCTTGGCTTTATATAGGGTCTCTAGTCATTCAATCCATTTCTCATATTTTGGCAAATGTTCTGATGAAAACTACCTGGAATATTCGAGCAATTCTGAATACCCGCAGTGATGTTACTTTCAAATATTGATCATGGATCTACTTGGACAAGTCTTGTGCTTTCGAGTACATTCGTTTACTTTTCTTAGTTGCTTCTTTTCAATCAATATTCATCATGATGTTATTAACAGTTGCGACAACAATTGCGACAGTAGCTCGCAGAATTGTGTGGACATGTATGTATATTTGCTTCTTTTTTTGAGTAGAACAGAGAGGCTATATGAAGGCTACCACCAGTCCTTATGGTAGCAGGTGCTCAGAACCAGATCAGCAATAATTGGGAGTTTGTCTCATCTCAACTTACATCACCAATTCAACGGTGTTAACTTCGAACGTACTCTGAGGCCTGTTAACCGGGACGAAGACTTTATGATACTTGAACTGGAGCCATTCATGCGCAAATGTCACCTTGGTAGTATTATGCTATACAAATAGGTCCAAAATATGCCCACCAGTCCAGTACATCAGTTCTAATTAAATATCCTATTGCTAGTCCAAAGATCGTTGCCTGTTCGAAGTTTACAGGGGAACTTCACGGAAACCTGCACTTCTACAGGTACGTGGGGACCTACTCTCCAAAGTATACAAGCTTCCAAGAATACTCTTGTCAATCAGTACTCCCCAATGGGCTTCTATTATGTTTATAATTGGTTATTTTTGTGTCAGTATGATTATTTCTAATTAAGGCAAGTGTTTTTTAATGATACTGCCAAAATTATTCTAAAGATGAAAATCAGCGATTCCACTTCGTAAAACTTTTTTTCATTAGCGAACCGTCGGTTTCACCCTAACTCACGTTTTTCAAATTCTTTTTTTTGGTTTTAAGCGTCTCGACTAGTTTTTTGACGAGCCTCCTCCCACCCTACATCGCAAGGGCTAGTTAATTGCGACCTCGCGACCCCGGTCAACTTAGCTGATTTTATTTATGACAATCATCGTCATTAGGTATCCTTGGAAAATAGCCCAGACACTCAATCACCTCAGTATCTGCGCTGTACCTTGGAAATTTATACTAGGGTAAAGCAAATTGATGCAGCTCCTCAAATGTCAATCCTTTCTTACAAAAACTAGGGTATTTCCGTCATAGAATTTTTTTTTTCAAGCCATTAGTTTAAAATTCCAACCCAAATGAGGACGCGAGGGAGATGGTTGCCTGCGAAGAGGGACAGCGCTCGTTCAACGATTGGAATGGGAAGGTGGGCTGCGCGCTTTATCCCAGACGTAAGACCGTGGCTAAATTGAAGGCATGGTGAGGCTGACTTCTATCTGACGCAGCTTTTCAGTGGGCATGGGTATGTTCAGTCTTACCTGCACAAGATTGGTAAGTCACGGCCCACCGATTGTCGGTTTTGCCCAGAAGAGGAAGGCAATGCTCGCCACACATTTTTTGCGTGCACAAAATGGGAAAAGCTGCGAAGGGACCTCTACAGGGAGACGGGAGAGCTCACCTTGGATAATATACAGGTAGTCGCGGTGATGCTCGAATCTGCTGACAAATGGAACCACGTGGCACATAATGTTCGGCCAGTCCTAAAAGATAAAAGGGACTCACAGCAGTTGAGGCGGCGCGATCGATTGTCTGGCACTTCCTCTTCCCCTCTCCCCTCCCGCTAGAAGAGGGAGCCCCCAGCTTGAAGGCGCCTCACGGCGTAACAAAACAAGACCTGGCCCGAAGTAATGTGTCAATCGATCCCAGGCTGGCTTCTCAGGTTGATAGGGGAGATATTTAGTTGGTGGTCCAGTCACCTTCTTGCGAGTATGGCAGTCCCACACTCTGTGGGCAAAGGGCATTCACCTCTTTACCACAAAAAAACAACCCTTGTTCTTATTCGCAGTTCTTGCTGTAGTGATGATCTAAGGTCATTGTCTTCAGCCGCATATTTTTATAGGATATGCCATCGGACTGAATTGTCTACACTTTTTTGTGCACAGTCTATAGAGTCCTTTTCCGTTGGTTATGAAGCAAGTGAAAACTGTTGCCAAGGTAGATTCAAAAGATGGAAACGCAAGAAAATCGACAGGAACTGTTACTATGACAATTTTCATACTTCACTATATAATCTTTCTCGCTTGTATTTAATTATTTACTACTCATTATAGCTCCTTGTATTTTCTTCTCTCGGTTGCCATCAGGAAAACACAAAAAAAAAAAAACAAAAAAAGAAAGACAACAACATCATACGAACGACAAACTACCCCGCTAATGATCGTTGATCGTGTTTAGTGTATTGGTGTCCAATTTTAGATCCCCCATATACAGTCCGTTGTGCAAGCGTAGTCTGGCAAATAGAGTCGCCTGTTTGGCCGGGGGTTAGTTAGTGAAAAAGTCTAGGAGCAGAAAAATGCCAAGTCTCCCCGGTTGGTCTGTTTAAGGCTGATCTACGTTCAACTTCTTGGTCTTTGTCTTCTTCTACTTTTACTTCTCCTCTCGATCATCTTCATCAACGTCTTAGACACAAGTGTGATCTCACTTTTAAATAGTTTCATCTTTTATTTTCCTGGTGAATTTTCACTGAGAATAAAAAAAAATGTATTCGGGGAAAGCAGGAGCACAAGCACGAGCTAAAGTTGTAAAGTAAAATTATATTAGATCAGATCGCGATTTCGTCCAGTGTTTCAACTCCTTTCGTCGTCGCCGCTACTAACTTGAGACTTTTGCATCCCTTAGTGCATTTCTAATTTAGTAGTCAAACGGACAGGATCAAAATACTACAAAAATACTATTTTAGCACTTTTTGATTATTTAAAGTTTATCGGAGTTTTGTTTAATTTTGGAATACTAATGTGACGTGTTTTTGGATACAAAATATAAATATTAAACAATAAATTCGCAGTTTGAAGGAAATTTTTAATAAATTTAACTTTTTTGAGTTTCGGTTGGAGTATTCGGAAGTATATTCGTTTTATTTCGGGTAAGATCGGAAAATATTTTTAAACATATAAAATTTTTTTATGGCATTTGTGAAAGTTCGATGCGAGTTGAGACTGCCGGATAAGTGCAAGGATAACGTTCATTTTCAAGGCTGTTGTAACAAGTGATTTCCAAGATGAAGCATTTTACAGGAATAATCAAAGTATTACGTAATCTTCCGCACAGTTTTGAAGTTAGTCAATCGTAAATTTTTGAATGAAATTTTGGTACCTAGCAGGTGTTTTCGTAAAATTTCGATTGGATAATCTTAGCAACATATTTAGAGCTAATTCGATACAGATGAAAGGTGGATCTATGAAGGTAGAGATAAGTTTTCCAGGTATTTTAAGACTTTTTCGGGGATATACCACTTTTTGAAATTTTTATTCCGCTGATTTTTTAATTCAATTCATTATTTCAATGAACCATGCACCGTCAGACAGCATACATTGACGCGAATATACCACATCCTCATGCTACCACATGTGTTCCTCACGGAAATACCTCAGTTGAGCAATGATCCCATGCCGCGGCTCGTCTTCCTCGAAAACGATAAATTTTCCAGCTCGGAATCATTGAGCTCATTACAACTTCATCTCAACGTCTTTCAAACCTTTAGCAATTCTCAAAACAAATGAAGATCGCCCCCTAATGAAAAACAAATCTCAACATATTTAAAATCTGCAGTAGAATATCTTTTGTTTTTTGTCCTTCGGCGACGAATGCGCAACGGTCGTTACTGTGACATGTTGCTAGCATGTGATCAACATAAGATCGCACAACATACCGCACAATAAAAACCAGAGATTTCTTCTGAGTCACATTCATATGTGGATTTGTTTAGCGGAAAAAATATTCAGACTGCGATTAGGATGCGAATGTACATAAAACAGATCCTTGCACGCTGTCGACAGTTCAATGAACAAATTTCTTCCTCCGCAACTTCGAGGAGGTACAAATGAATGACCATGTACGGCGAAACGAACGGAAGACGTTCAAGTGGTGAACAATAATTCATTAAGAAGAGTGTTTGTGAACGGATCGGAGTGCGCCAACTCGGCGATTAGCCAACGCTAAGCTAAGCCCCGTTAGCCATGTGCGATATGAGAAAATTGTGAAAGTGATTTTTCTTTTACTTTTCGCGGTGCGAGAGAGAAGAAGAAAATTGATGATTGATCAGAGAAGACAGTTTTCCTTGGTGATTTTCCTGTGTACTTTTAAGAAGTGAAAAGTGTATTTATCTAAATTTTTAAATTTATTTTTTTCAGTTTTTTTATTTCATTAATCCTTTTTGCATATTTTCAAATTTAAAAAAAAACTAGCTCATTATCAAAGCCTCTGAAAGTTCCATGCTTCCTTGCATTCGATAGTGATTATGTAAGCATATGGAATGTAAAGAAGTATGGAGCAAGTCCGGGCCCAAAATCATCGTTGAGAGATTCACCATTGAGGTCACCACACTGGATCTGCTGGACGGTCACATTCGCTCACCACTTTCTCTCGGAAATCCAAAAGGTATTTATTTTTAGAATTTACGATTTAGCTTAAAAATAGCTTTCGAGAAAAAATAGCCATGGAATATTTAAGATGTTTCAATTTTTGTCACTCCACCTAATAAGCCACCACTACTTGGACATTTTGAAATTTCTTTTTAGGTGTTTCCCGTGCATAGGTGCCGAAAATAGATCGAGAGAACTCATCGGGGTTCGGAGAGATGTCTGGGGAGTCTGACAAATAGGAAAGCGAAGGGGAAGATTGCAACAATGAATGGTGTAGGCAGAATACAGTTGGCAGTCATATATCAAATTACATTTATCACTGGGAGACCACTCGGAACGTTTGCCCCACCTAGGAGGGCTGGCTGATGATTTGCACCAACACGATGAGACTAGGATTGAAAAAGCTAGCAAAATATTTTTGAAATGATGTCTGGTGTAGAGCTGGGGGAGATGATCGGGATGAGTACGAGTATGTGCCCAAGATAGTAATTGTGAGCAGATTGAGTCATGATAGTTTTTACGGCAGAAATGTCTAAAAAAAGCATCTTCGAGGGAGACAAGTGCCGATGGTGATGGTATCATGTGACTTGGGGATCATCGTCTGGTTGAGCTATGACGTATGCTGCAAAAAATGTGTCTCATAGGTGAGTATGTTTTAGAAACTAAAATTTTGAGACATGGAACACATGTTTGAACGGTTTTTTTTTCAATATTAGGCTAGGGTAAAGATATTTGTTGGGCTTATTTAAGTAAATTTGTTTAAATACCTTCTAAATATGAAATTATAATTACTGGGTGTATAGTATTGAAATAATTTTTCAATTCTTCAAAAATCTGATTTAAAAGGAGCTAAATATTAAAGATGAAAGAAATTGATTCCATGTAAATTTTCAATCAGTTCTTTTGTCTTGTAAAACAATTTATATACTCCTATACCGATCATTTGATGATAGTAACAGGCAATGATTTTTGGTAAAACTTGTACAGCAGCATTATTGTTTGCCTTCTAAACAAGGGTGCTTCGGGGAAGCCCAAAGTTGCCGAGCCAGATCGCGGTGTTAGGCAATGTTAGAATAACTCCAATTAATACTAGCCCTGATATAACTAGAACTCAAAGGTCTAACGAGAAAATTTATGAGGTGATTTTGAATTTCTTTTAAGAGAGAAGTCACTGATCGTTTTTCAAAATCTGCCTCTTCCGCAGGAACTACCAATCCTACAATGAAAAAGAATAGAAAACAAAGAAACCTTCTTCTTCGTAATACTACAGCTCCTCTCAGGCCTTCCCTTCCTGCAAAAACCGTATGCAACTGTCTCGGTCTATTGATCGCGTCCTCCAATTTTGGAATACGTGCACAAGCAGCGATGAACTGTCTACGTTTTCCGAGTTAGACGAGGGTTCCCCCACTGATCGCCGCCCTTCAGGTCTCCTAACGAGTACCTTCTTGGGTAACCGATGTTCGTCCATAGGATTCACGTGGCCAGATCATTGCAGCTTCCAAAATCTTACATTTGTTGAGATCTCTGGTTCGTCAAAAATTTCATACAGCTCATGGTTTTATCGAATTCGCCATTTGTCCCTGTATAACTTCTCTCTAACTATTCGGTTCACGACCCATCGCTCAAAGGCGTTCAATATGTCTGCAGATGCTTGGATTAGGGTTCATGGCTCACACTCACAGCAAAACACAGGTGTTTTTTACTATTCTGAAAATCGTCGAACATTCATTTCCAGAGGCAGAATATTTTTGCTTCACCTTCATCTGGGTAGGACTCAAGTAACCGACTTCTCTTCCTCCGGAAATGTCTGGTTCAACTCTAGCCCCAATGTCTGATGAGCTTATATGCACGTTGAACCGGAGATTAAAATTTGGACAAATCAAACTCAGAACTGAGGCCAACTTAATTTTACTGGGCTCAAAAGGGAGCCCGCATTGCGGCCTGTAGTTAAACCTACAAGGTACGTTCAAAAATAAACTAGACTGAGCTAAAATAGAAAAACAGGGGCTTTATTCTGATAAATTCGAGATTATTTATTCAAAATAGTCTCCTCCGGCCTCGATACACTGTTTTGCGCGATCCGAAAGCTTTTCGAAAGAGTGTTTCAGGTCATTGACCGGAATGTCGTTAAGGATGTCGGTACAAGCCTTTTTGGATGCCCTCTACGGACGCAAGCGTTTTTCTTTCATGAACAAATACGGTTTCCCGAATAGGTAGAAGCTACAGAGAGCCATATCAGGCGGAAACGATGAGTGATTGATGGTTAAAATGCGATTTCCACTCAAAAAATCCAAAAAATTTTATGACAAAAGTCTCATTTGTTT
The DNA here is from genome assembly GCA_963969285.1 of Odontomyia ornata. Lineage (NCBI taxonomy): Eukaryota > Metazoa > Arthropoda > Insecta > Diptera > Stratiomyidae > Odontomyia > Odontomyia ornata. The sequence goes on along the minus strand of OZ017740.1, from coordinate 326,947,866 downwards.
TGGAAAATACCTTTTCAGTTAACTTGTGCGGAATAAAACGTGCACAGACCTTTCGCAAGCCCAAATGATCAGTTAAAATGCGATAAATCGTTGTTTTGGAGATATTCAACTCTGATTCCATGAATTTCAACGATGATTCCCGCTCATTTTTGATAAATTCACGCACAATTTCGATGGAGTTTTCGGTGATCACTGATTCTGGGCGGCCCGTATGATCATTGTCATTTATGTCCTCACCACCATCTCTGAAACGTGTCAACCACTCATGAACTTTGGCACGAGATAGGTAATCATCGCCACAAACTTTTTTTATCAATTCAAATGTTTCGGTAAACGTTTTACCGATTTTAAAACACGATTTGATATAAGCTCTTTGATCGAAACTCATTTTTGTACCGATGAAACAAACATACTGTCACTTTAGACGCAATAACTTCGCTTCCACTAAACCCAATGTCACCAAACTTTCACTGAAAGTCAGGGAGGGATGGAACTTTCCAACGCACATTTACAGATGGCGCCACCAATAAAATGTTTATGACAAAAGTCTTGTTCATTTTGGAAAACACCTTGTATGTCTTTTGTAGCAGCTCTATCGGATCTGCTTTACCAAATGGAGCTAAGTTGCATTTATCATGCATTTCGCCTTTTTGTAGTTCACGTTTTGCTCTCATACACGGTGTAGCCAAAGTTTTTATCTGGAATATACAAATATAGCATTTGTACCACAATAATTTCGATGTGGTCTCCTTTAAGCATTTGAATACTCTGGTTGGGAACTCCAGTTGCTTGTTGAACGATAAGATTACTATGATAATTTGGTCCTATAATGTTATGCCACAAGGCTCCATCTCCAGACCAAACCCCCTGTCGATCAGCAATTGCCAAGTAACCAGTGCATTGGATATGCTAAGTCGTATTTTGCTTAGAGACCACGGCTATTGGTACCTAACAAAAAGTATTTTTGGTGTCCTTAGTAGATAAGCATCTAGCGTCCTATAACTTTTTCGAACTGCAAAAGTATTACGAGCCATTACCTTGTTAACTTTCAATAGTCTACCTCTACTTGGCCGATCTTTTGAGTGGGCTGAGATGTTTTCAGTCTTACTTCCACAATATTAATAAGTCATGATCTCTTGACTATAAGTTTTGCGAAAGATGGAGGATCGCTGTTTTAGCAATCGCTCTCCCTCCCTCCCCGTCTATGAGAGTTAGTGAGGACTATGTGTTCGAAGAAGATTCTACTCTCCCTTACACCAAGCTGTTGTCTAACTCTGAGTTGATATCTTTCTGCATGGCAGGAGAGATTGGGTACTACCTTCATTTAATAGGGGGTAAGTAATAAGTAGTCTGTGTGGCCTAGTGGTTAGAGCATGAACCCATAAGCTTCAGGTCCCAGGTTCAAATCTCGTTGGCAGCAACGTGATTTAGTTCAGGGGATTTTTCGGACAGACTACGAGTGTTCACTTAGTGATGATATGTACTGATTTAATCAGATCGTATCATAGCTGAGCAAGCACACGGGAGTATGGTACTGACCAAACCAACTCCCGGAAAAAATCAATACGGTCATGAAAATGAGATACTCTAACTATCTCTAAGCGAAGGCCCGAGAGGGGCTGTAGTGCTATAAAGAAGAAGAAGAAGTAATAATCTAATTTGTCCAACTTTTACTCCCTGGTGCTTTATAGATGACTACTTATTGGCATTGCTTCTTTACGTACAAAATTCAATCGTTCCTCGTTCTCAAATCCAGCCACATACTATTTGAAAAAATTGACCCCTAAATTCAATTTCTGGCCCAGAGCGGGTACCAACAGCACTTGTAATCACTTTCACCAGCCCTCCAGACAAAATTGTACCGACACTTCCCCCTATACTTGGTTTTGTGGACTATCAACTTACTGTTTGTTTCTTTCCAAGGGTACATTCTGCCCCCAGTTCCTCAATTTCAATCATTTGCCCAACAATCATATTTGACACCCCAAGATTTACTAAGTTTCTGAGCCACCTGCCCAATACCCAAACATTCAGGTATGGTCCCCTGTTCCGGTAATTGGGGGAAGACTTAATAGTTTACATGGCCCCCTGTTCCTTTCTGAAGTGTCTTTCAGCTCCACTCTTTTTTCCACTGCTTCAGACTGCACCATTGCAATGATTTTAAGTGCTTAAGTTTGTGCAGGGCACGGTTGTCGACTGTCTGGCACAAGTGTTAGGGAGCTTCATGTATGAAGAAGACCAAGTTTAGCTGACTAGTTTCGATTGACATATTGATATATGCGGGATTATATGAGGCGAATTATTGTCACGCCACGAAGCTATACTGCAAAATATTTATCACGCGTACTCCAATCTACAAGACATACCGATAAATTTTTATTGTCTTTAGAAATGTTGTATTTTGTGTCAATTAAGCTATTCTACAGTTATTCACATTTTTTTATCTCATTAAAGTTAGCAAACATGGAGGCTTGAGACAAACGCAAATATTGTACAAAAAGCAGTAATTATTTTCTGCGAAGCAGGTCATTGTATTACAAGAGGAATGTGAAGCATAATGATGTTAAATTGGCTGAAGTGAACCACTCAGATCTGTCTAAAGGATCAAAACTTGGCGGGTGTAGTTGACTTTAACCTAGTAAAACAACAAACTAAGCAGTTTAAACGGGGCGACCACCTTCTCTCTTCAGGAGCAGCCACTCCTGATAACCACGGGCTGCTCGACCACTTATGTTTATTACACCGTCAATTGGTTCTATGAATGATGTAAGCTTAGAGACTGCTTCTTGTCAGCCTCATTCGGCGATCATCAATCCACCTGGTTGGTTAACAACACTCCCGGATTTAGGCTGATCTAATACCTCAATCTTGCCGTGCTTCTGTTTGGAGTTACTTCACTGACTGTCATGCTATCCTTGGGTTTAGCGAAGGCTCAAAGGCAAAGGAAGATTGTTTCAATTCCCGGCATAGAGTAACCAGTTTATCCAATGATGAAATCGTACATATTTAAAGCTTCCCTTGGTAAAAAGAGTTATGTTGCGACGAAGGTCCTTTAACTGTATTTCTCTGAGTGTAATTTCACCGCCATAGGAACAGGCCCTCTGTCAGTGCAACATATACCCTAATCAACTCAATTCAGTCTTATATATGAAACTAGACTTTCTCTAAAGCTTGTCATGATAATCTTATGGTAAAAATATTTTCTTAAGTTTGCAGACACTAACGAAATCATACACATGATCTACTTTTGAATTAAATTGATGAAACTGAAACTAAATTCATGACATAAACGAGGAAGTAAACTTCAGTTTGGCCAAACCTGACCGTAGCCGACTACAACCTTAAAAGTGTGGATGACGTTGAACCTGTGGTGTTATGAGTATATGGAAGTGAAACTTGGACCCTGACGAGTGAACCCGAAAAGGCAGTGGACATATTTCAAGGAAAAGTGCTCCGGAAAATCAACGGCCCAGTGAAACAAGAAACAGAGTGGAGACTACGTTCGAACGATGAGTTATATGAACTATTTGATGATCCACCTGTATCCTCTTGCGGAAAGCTGGCTACCCAAAAGAACATTAACCGGTAGAGCACAAGCTAGACGTTTAGCAGAAAGACCAACGACTCGCTGGGAACACACGATAGAGGCTGAGAGCAGATCCTTGTTGGGATTAAACAACTGGCGGGCAAGGTTGCGGAACAGTGTCGGTTGGAGAAGATTAATTCTGGAGGCTAAAGCGCGGCTTAGGCTGTCACGACATAGACGATGATGATACACTCTTGAATAACTTCGCAGCCATCCAGGAGAGTTTTGTTATACCTGCAGTTCTTCGACTTATTTGGTCCAGTTGCTACAAAATTTGTTATCTCACTTTGAAATATCAATCTGTTCCATCTCTTCAGACTCCACTGTTTGGTTGAAAACGACTCCAAGCATAGGGCGATGCCACAACCAGCGCTTGATGCCACGATATTAACAGTACATCGGGAGTGATACTAACGATGACAAAAACGGCGATGGTTACAATGACAATGAAGACGGACGAAAAACGGAGAGCAGCAGACAGTCTGGCACAGACTGAGATTCCTGCGGTGTTCGGGCGCAGCAAAAAACTGATGCGAACGCCAGTGCGTCCTATAAAGGAAAAGCGGGAAACTCTGCAAGACGCTTCAGGTGTTCGAGCGGTGGAAGAAAATATAAAGAACATCGGAAATTCGACGGTCACTGCTACGATCGTTACCAAAGTGACCGATGCAAGGGTCGTAAATCCCGACATAACAAAGAACCATCCTGAAGTCAACGAAGAGATTACGGCAGGAAAAGAAACGAGTTACCAGGCAAATAAAGCGATGTTGTATGATTGCATCGCCAACGTCGAAAATGTGGCGGAAGTACTGCATTCGGAAACGGAAAGCAATAACCTTTCCCAAGGATGGTCGCAAAGTACAATTGGTGCCCAGCGACACAAAGCAAAAAGGCTATTTTGAAAAGCGGGAGATGTTCTGAAAGAATGCAATGGACTCCCCAAAAATCAGCAAAGCAGTAAAGACTGGACTCCTTGAACTAGAGGAACTCCTGGACCATATAAGGCATTTTCGGAGGAGCTAATTAAAGGCTGAAGACAAGTAGAAGGCTAAAGTAGCGCTGTTGGTGAAATCTAAAGGCCCCGTGCAGATAGCTCCACCATCAAAAGTCAATAAAAGAATGGCATGCAAATAAGAGAGACAGAAGCCTCGACAAAGACCCCGGCAGCAGGCACTGTTCGTCAAACCCCAAGATAGCCGATTCTACGCGGAGGCGCTGCGGGACATCGGGGGAAACGTAAGGCCCGAACACACCAACACTGCGATTAAAGCAGTACGACCAACGCGGTCGGGCCACACACTGGTCGAATTCGGCGCAGAGGCCGTCAATAAGGAAGCATTCTGTGACGCAGTAAAGAAAGTTCTCGGCCAAAGCGCAACTATAGCCTCACTCAAGCCGATGGCAACGATCGAAATAAGACATTGACTGCGTCACGGATCTGGCTGAGGTGGAAGAGGCCATTAAAAGGGAGTTCCCTAGCGTTGAAAGGATCAAAGTGAGACTGACAACAGAAAACAATAGGGGACAATGCATCGCCATAGCTAACTTGGCTGAAGAGGACGCCGAAAAATTTCTGAATCAGGGCAAAGTGCGAATAAGGTGGGTTGTCTGTATGATACGGCGAAGAACAATGCCTCTTCAATGTTTCAAATGCCTTGGCTATGGTCACACCACACAAGTATGCAAAGGATCCGATAGGAGCTCCCTATGTTACAAATGCGGTGAAATGGGACATAAAAGAAAAGAGTGTACGAAGAAGGCGCACTGTATTCTTTAGAGGGTGCTGATCCAAGACCTGACTATGGACACGCCTTGGGATCAGGAAAGTGTCGGGTTTTCCAGGGAGCATTAGCCAAGGCAAAATCAGAGCTTTGATGACCCGCATCCTGCAGCTAAACCTTCACCGCAGTTCAATCCTGACGAAACTGGTGCTGCCGCCATTTGGGTTTAGAACAGTGATTTCCAAGCAGAGAGTTGTGGACGGGGGGATAGTTTCGTGTGGGTTCGGTGCTCAGGGACCATCTTTTTTTGTGTGTACCTAATGCCGAACGAATCGATATCATCTCTCCAAGACAAGGTTAATGCTCTGGAGGCTGCTATCTTGCACGCAGATGGTAACATGCTCATTAGGGGAGACTTCAACGCTAAAGCATTCTAATGGAGCATGGCTCAAACAGACTCGCGGGGAAAAACGAATCCTAGAAATGGTAGCCAGGACAGCGCTCGTCGTACTAAGCACCAAAAATACACCGACTTTCCGCTGTATTGCCTGTGAGGGAACCATATCGGACGTGACATTCGCCTCGGAGTCCTTAGTACGGAGGATACACAATTGAAAAGTATTACAAGACTACTCAGCCAGTGATCATCAGTGCATTCTACTTGAGATGAGTGATGTTGCTTCCCGACGTCCGTGCTCTCGGCTTTCTACAACTGGATGGAACATCGAAAGGATGGATGTTGAGAGGTTCGTTGAGGTCCTCACAGCAGGTGACCTGCTGCAGGGAGCTTCGGAGGGGACGGAAGAATTGACAGCTGAAGACGTTATGAACTCAACTATGAGCATCATCACGACTGCTTGCAAAGCTTTTATGCCTCGTCTAAAATCCCGGCACGGCAAACCCCCAGTGTGCTGGTGGTCAACTGAATCACTGAAAAGCGAAGGGAGTGTCACAAGCTTTGACGTGAGGCTCAACAGGCACGGAACCGTGACGAGGCATGCAACCGGGTGGCAGCATATAAGTCAGCCAGGACATTGTAGTGAATAAGAGATTTTCATATGTCCGTGAAGGACCGCAGCGATGTTCTGCTGCCTCGGCAGAGGAAGGTGTTGATTCCTGCCGAGAATGCCCTCGTCCGGAGACGCGTGAATGCGCTGGCAGGCTAGCATTGCGGTGTCGTGGGGCGGGTTCGTTTCCCCGGCACGAGGACTCACTACAAAACATTTCGCATTCACGAATTGCTTGCAGAGTTCGAGAGGACGACCGAAGTCGCAAATCAGTAGATAACCTCCACGAAGGAATTACGACTTGTTGCGAGAACAAGTGCAACCTGACAAGAAAGACTAATTTGGGGGTGACCTCGTCCTTACCCAAATACATTCAGGGCCCACAAATGAAAGAGGGGCAACCGGGTGGTGGTGGAGCCCCTTCATGCCCACCCAACCGGAATAAATCCAATGTTAAATCGTTGAAGTGGCCAGGTATTCCTCTTCTGAGTGGAAAACTCATACAACTTGAATTGTATGAACCTTCCCATCAGAAGGGGAGTACCCCGGTGACCAATTTATGTCATAGAATTATACAATGGAATTGCATAACTTTATGCCATAAAAAGGCACTTGGCTTGGGCCACTCAACCCATTAAGTCACCTGAAATAAAAAGGATTAAATTGTACCCGGTGACTGGCTCATATTTTGAGGGGGAAGCCTGCCACCGTACCGGGTCCTATACCCGGTTAGAAATGGAGGAAAGGAAAGACCCTCGGGTACGTTTTTAATTCATTTTTATTTTTTTTCTTTCAATTTTCAATCAATTCATTAGATCATCTATACCTAATCTAACTTATTGGTTTCTAACAGGTTAAATTCCGGTATTACACATTTTCTGATACTCTATAGCTGACCACAAAATCTTATTTGGAATTTGAATATAAATGAACTATTTATGTTACACTTATGTACATTTTGTATGGTGATAAATAATACTTAAATAAAAGGCAGAATTTTAGTAATGAATCAATTTGAGAAAGATAATCTTCAACACAGGAAATGTTTCAATTCCAATCTACCTTTCTGACGAGCGATGTTAACAGGGTTTTCAAAATTGCAATCTCTGGTTGAGAATTAATTCCAAGCTCTTAGAGAGCGATTTAATAGACTAAAATTATCGCCCTTTATTAAATTTTTGACTTTTAATTATAAGAATAATGTTCAGATACTGTTACATTACAGACTTCTGCGGAAAATGCCAGAACAACGATGTTGCAAGTGATTATTTTGCATGTCCCATAATTATCTCTTTTTGTTGCAACAAATACTCGTTTATACTTGTATTTTACCTGAACTGTCATTCTAAAATCCCAGTTGAGAAATTACATCATTATTAACTCTCGTTAAACACAAAAGCTTCGAATTTAATCTAAATTTTTTATCTGTCATTTATAATACCTTTTTATATTTTTGAATGGTGCAAAATTTATTGTTTATATTGTCTTTGATTTTTATCATTTCAAATTGTTATTCTTTTTATTGAATGGGTTTAGGCTATTATTTTAGGTGTGATATTTTATCTTATGGTTTAATTTTACTAAGAATTTGAATCAGTGCTGTCATATAAATGGGTAGTAGAAAGATTTATAGGGTAAATAATTAGGTAAATTTGTTTATTTAAATAAATGAATCAGTATTATTTTATAATTATTATTATTAAATAATAAGGTAATGTTATCTTATTTTTTTATTCAAATTTCGGGAACTTTTAACGGAGTATCACTAAATGCAAATGATATAATGCCTTTGATGTTCAAGTACATCGACAAAGCGTAAACTGAACATACTCTTTATTATATTAAAAATCCAAAATTTTTCATGAAATTGAAAAAAATGTTCACTTTCAAGAACTGATTAAAATATGTATGAATATAAAATTAAGCCTTCAAAATTAGACCAATAAGTATGCTCATTTACATATCCGGTATCGAAAACTAGTAAAGTGCAGATATTTGAGAGTGCCAAAAAAAAATCTATAGCAAGAAATACATTGAAGTTCACGAACAAGAATTACTAAAACCAGGCGTAATCTCTGGATGCACAACGTAATCAGTATAAAAATGGATACATGCAAATTAATCGCTCTGAACTCAGACAGATTCATTCAAATTAATCGTGTGATAGCAAAGTTCTATATGCAATTGATTACATCATGGTGCTATAATTTTCATGCGAACTTTATCCAAAAATATTTCGACAAAATTCATTGAATGCCACATAACATTCTATAGAGAAAATTATCTCTTCAAGATTATGTTTCTTAATGCTCAGGTCGTCTTGTATCTGAACACGACTGATAAGCTTTTCTTACAACTACACTTTCAATCGACGCTTTTAATTCTAAGGTTTTGTGACTTGAACTTCATACGGGATTCCAATAAGACGCGAAAATGAACATGCATGCAAAAGCTAATATGAATTTTCTATTACTTGAAATAATGTGAACTACTCAAGTTATGTCTGCGCCGAATAATGTGAAAGCCTCCTCTTCTCCCGACAATTCTGCAACCTTTCCTTGCAATTCCCGAAAAGCATGGACAGCCTCGATTTCCTGCTTCAGCTCTTTGATCGTTTTGCTAGGATCAATTTCCACGGTGAGCGTGCTGTGTGGCAATGTCTGGACCGTTATTATCACTTTGTTGTTTAGTGCAACTGGCCGACGTGCTTTAAATTTGGGCCTTCACTTCACTTCTTGCTACAGAATCTTCGCAAGCATTACTTTGTGCATTTCTATCGCGATCAATTTACTCCGACCACACACGCACTTTTATTTTTTCCACGCAAATATCCACCGTGTATTTACTAGTTTTTTCTCTTGTGTCTAATTAAATCTACATTTGCGAACTACCGTACTTTTCTTTTTCGTTGCCACATAGGGAAACGTGAGAAGATTCGAAGAGATATTTGTCGATCAAACGCGTATTTATTTTGTTCGGGTTGCCGGTTTTTCTTCGAAGACTTGCTCTCTGATCCTTCACTAGTTCATTTCACCCCAAGCATGCACCATTCAAACACAGAAATTATTCCATGAAAGTGTTCTGTGTACTTCTGTGAAACGTTCCAGTTTGTTTGTATTCTCACGATTCATCTCTGTGTGCACGCTTCTTCTAACAAGTATTGTGGAGGAGTTTCCGAATTTGTATTGGAACATGTACAGTACATTAACAACAACGATTCCACGCGAACCGACTTCCTTAATCGATGAAGCGAAGTTGCATCACAGCATTTCGAAAAATTTCCGACAAAAGAGCTAACGGTTAATTACAAATCCGTTACATGCTAAGTGCATTGAGTAACTAATTGTTACTAAATTCGGGGGCAAATCAATGACGCCTTTTTCCACATTTTCAAATTGTTTCTTCGTTTCATATCTCCTTTGGGGACCTGATTATTTCTGGGAACTAAAGAATAACTTTTCGACAAATGATTTAAGGGAGGGAGAAACCTTTGGACACCCAAGCGAAAACACTTCCACTAGATTTTGACGGAACACGAGTTTTATTCCACTTTTCGCTAACCCACACGACTAACAAGGTGTTCACAATTTGCACGATAACTTTATCGTCTATTTTTTTTACAATATTTCACTGTCTTTTACGCGAGAAACTTTTCCACGTGTCTCGGCGATATTCTGATCAGCCCGCAATCTCCTCTCACTCCCAACTCGCTTCTTCTTTACGCGGCGTCCGCGCTGTCTGGCGGTTTCGAGCAGACTGCTGATCTCCATCCCATTCCTCGTTTGTCAGACGAAGCATCAGACTCGACTTGCCGGCGCCACTCTCCCCGATAATTCCAATTTCCAATGTTGTTATGTAGTTATCACCCATTTTCACGATTTACGACGCAATAGCATGCAAATTTCGCAAGCACAATTTAATATTCTCCACACTCAAGCAACTACGACACTTTATGGGCAAGTAGAACAATACGAACCCATTCAGAAAGGGGGAAATCACACAATTGAAGGTTTTTGTTGCTATCAAATGTACTTTTTCCTTATCATTTGTAGTTTATGACGGCGGTATTTGCAATTTCCCTTTTCACTGTCTTTTGTAGGTTCAATTAAGTTATCAATTGAAGGCAATTTGTCGTTTATGATAATTAGGCGTAATTAGGTGGGAAAAATCGGAAGAATTAGACAAATTTTAAGGGGTTTAAATGATACAATGATTTTAGCGTTCATATAATTAACAGGTTAAATGATACAATGATTTTAGCATTCATAATTAAAAGGGGTTAACCGTTTCGTTCTAAGCATTTGCATACCGCGTTACACCGCAATTCGTTAAATTATCTTCAAAAGATATTGTAATAAGATACTACACATTAGAAATTTTTAAACATTTTTAGAATTTTGTTTCCCGGGTGTTAAGTACAAAGGAAATTTTTCCACTTATTATTCCTGCGAAAAAAAAACGAGTGTTGCGATGGGGAAGGTGACTGAATCGACTGAATCCTTATTAAATTGCGTTCGTGCTGTGTGCCTGTGTCAGCGCTGCTTTTAGAGCCATCGTTCTTAGATTACTACAGGGCAGCTAATTTTCTCGTGATCCCAAGGCAATGCGGATTACGAAAAAGGAGCTGAAGGATCTTTCTGTGTCTCACGGGTTGCCTTCGGCGTCGGGACTAGAGATGACGAACAATAAAAGAACACAATTAACAGACGGACGGACTGACTTATGTCTATGTTTGCCTGGAAGTATACAATCTTTGCGCGTTTTTGAAAATATATGCGGACGGACAAACAGACGTGCCCAATTATCTATCGGCGCAGGTCTTTCGCGTGGTATATCCCCACTTCTTTTCCCGATGGATCCGTTATCAAGTAACGGTTAGGTCCCATTACCTTCTTTATGCGGCTTTTCAGGAATCGCCTGTCCAGCTTGGCGTTGTAATGCCCCGCGGCGTCACTTTGGCGGAAATTTCGCCGGAAAACTTCATCTCCTTCTTTGAAATTAGCAGATCGTGACCGGAGATTGTACTGCGCTTCATTTGCACTACCTGCGGCCTTAATCTTCCGTCCGATCTGTTGGCGGAGGTCTCCTAAACGTTCGTGGGGCTCCAGCGCAACGACCGGGTCTCCCAAACACTTTAATTGCCGTAACAGTCGGTATGATTTACCGTGGCAAATCATGTGCTGTCCAAAGGCGGCAAAGTAAGGGGCGACACCGGTGACGGAATGATACGAGGATCGCAGGGCGCATGTGATGGCAGACAATCGCCGATCCCAATCCTTTTGAGATGGGTGGACGTAGGAACGGATCGCGGCCAATAGGGTGCGGTTCAACCGTTCTGACGCGTTGGACTGAGGAGAGTATATGGGCGTCAGTTGGTGTTCAATGCCATACTGCTCAAGTAGGCTCTTAAACTGCCGAGACCGGAACTGTACTCCATTATCTGAGTACACACTCTCTGGAACTCCGAACACATGGAATACCCGGTTCTCTAAGAATTTCACGATCGATGGAGTTGTGAATTTACGGATAGGTTCCACCATTGGGAATTTTGAGAGCTGATCTAGAACGACTATAGCTCCGATGTGTCCCATGGAAGACCGAGGATATGGACCGAGTAGATCGATGTATAGACGCTGGAACACGCGTTCTGGGACGTTGAGTTGACCCATAGGAGGTCGAAGAGGCTGGTTGGGCGCTTTGGTGCCTTTACAGGTATCACAGGCGCTCACGTAGTCTTTGACCTGGGATGCCATTTTAGGCCAAAAGAAGTATTTTTTTAGTCGCCGTAGTGTTCGACCGTAACCTCCGTGGGCACTTAACGGATGATCATGTGCGCGGAGGATCAGCTGTTGTGTCATTTCCTCCGGTACCCAGAGTTTCCAAGACTCTTCTTCCTGCCATGGATCACCAGTGGCGTATTCGTTTCGTCTATACACATAGCCGTCTATTACCTTCAAGTCAGGCAGCTGTGTCTGTTGGGTCGCTATGGTTTGCCTCAACTCTTTGTAGCTATCTGATTCGAAATGTGGGCTGTCCAAATCTATTTCGATGGGGTCCTCGTCATTTATTGTTATTTCGGCTCCCTCTGGGGAAAACATCCGTGAGAGAGTGTCGGGTACGATGTTCTGGGTTCCTTTCCGATGTTTGATGGAGAACTTGAACCCTTGCAGTTTAAGAGCCCATCTGGCTAGGCGTCCACTTAAATCTGCCTGGTTCATCAACCATTGTAGTGACGCGTGGTCCGTGATGATCTCGAATTGGTGGCCCTCGATATAAGCTCGGAATTTCTTCACAGCCATTACCGCTGCCAAACATTCTTGCTCGGAAACAGTATAGTTCCTTTGGGCCGAATTCAGCTTATTGGACATGAAGGCGATGGGAGCTTCCTCCCCTTCGTCGGTCAATTGCACCAGCACGGCTCCTACTCCATGTTGACTTGCGTCACAATGAATGGAGAAGGGCTTCGTGAAGTCGGGGCTGTGCAAGACAGGAGCTGATGTGAGGGCTTGTTTAAGCTCTTCAAATGCCTTTCGGCTGAGTTCGGTCCAAACGAACTTCCCTTTCCGCAACATGTCTGACAGGGGCGCTGAAACTGTTGCATAATTCCGAACAAACCTTCGGTACCAACCGCACACACCAAGGAAACGTCGTAGCTGCTTCACAGTTTTTGGTAAGGGGAACTCATCAATCGCACGCGTTTTGTCTGGATCCGTTTTGATAGTGCCATGTCCTATGACATGGCCTAAGTATCGGACTTCTTTCATGACAAACTTACTTTTCTGTACGTTGATGGTGAGTCCCGCCTTACTGATGTGCAGGGCTACTTCTTGTAGAAGTAGGAGGTGTTGATCGAACGTTTCCGTGATGAGTAAAAGATCATCGAGGTACACGAACACTTGGTGTTTCAGGTGAGGTGGGATGACCTTGTCCATCAACCGGGTCATCGTTTGCGGCGCATTACACAGGCCAAAGGGCATTGTGACGAACTGATATAATGGTCGTCCAGGCACTGTGAAGGCGGTCTTGTCCCTCGAGCCCTCATCGAGTGGAATTTGCCAGAAGGCGTCTTTTAGGTCGAGACTGGTGATATAATTGGCTTTCGGCAGTCTCCCTAGTATTCCATCGATGAGTGGAAGAGGGTACGCGTCCTTGATGGTAACCGCGTTTACCTTACGGGCATCAAGACAGAGGCGGACTTTACCTGGCTTTACAACCAAGGTTACCGGTGAGGACCAGGCACTTTGGGACTCTTCTATGACCCCCAACTCGAGCATCCTATCTAATTCCGCATACACCAATTTCTCCATGGCTGGCGAGATGGCGTAGTGTCTCTGTTTAATCGGTTTACTATCGCCAACGTCAATGGCGTGTGAGACTAGGGTGGTGCGGCCAAGGCCTTGGGTAGCGTAAGATGGGAAAGCAGCAATGGATGCTTCCAGGCGTTGCCGTTGGTTAGACGTCAGGTCATGCCTATCGGGAGTAGAAGTGATTTCGTTGACATTTCTGGTTTTTAAAGACAAATCGGTGAATAAATCGGAGGCCAGTCCAAAGCGAAGGACGAAATCGACACCAAGGTATACGTTCTGAGTCAAAGACGGGATAATGTAGAAGGTAATATCCTTCGTCTGACCCCTGAACGTCACGGGTGTTGTTAGTTTACCTCGTATAGGGTGTTTGGTGCCATCAGCTGTACTGATTTCAGTGCGCCAGGATTTAATCAAGTTCGGGTATTCTTGGAGCACTTTCGAGCCAAAGCTCGAGGCAAGACAACTGATACTGGCACCCGTGTCGATCAATGCAAACACGGTCTCGCCCAACACTTTAATTGGATGATAAGGTCTGATCTCATTCTCAGCAACCTCCGAGATGTTACAAGAGTTTACGGTTTGACGGCAGGTGCGCACTCTCTTGCGGAAATTCCGCCAACGACGGGTTGACCATTTTGTCGTGCACGGACGGGAAGTGACAACTTCGGAAGCAAATATTCGCTCTCGAGCCACCCGATATTCCTGCAGTCTAACATGATAAGGTTTTAGAGTGCGTACTTGAGGCTGCCGCGGTTCTTCTGGCAGTGACTGCGATGGTCGTTTTAATATTGTCGTTGGTGAGGTCTCCGGAAGAGAGTGAACATCCCCAGTCGTAATGGTTATGGCTGGTGGGTTAACGTCAGGTTGGTTGGGGTGAGCCGCTGACTGAGGAGCTACTGCTGGGGTTTCGAGTACCGCTGAGGTGGTCGGGTACTCTTTTGGCCGTTTTTTCGTGCGGCACATTCAGAACAGTCCGGGAAGTAAGTGTCCGGCTTGCCGCAACCGTAGCAGAAAACCTTACGTTCTGCGCGGCATGAAATGAACCGGTGTCCGGTTTGGTGACAATTCCAGCAGGTCGTAAGACTTCCCACTGCCGCTACAGCAAGCTGGTCTGGGTCCAAATCATCCTCCAGATCTAGGGTGGTATAATCTGGGGCCAATTCCGCGATTCCTCGTCGAGGACCCGTCCTGGTTAGTAAGTATGGCCGGTCCCGTAGGTCTTCCTCAAACCCTTCTATACGACGCACATTTCTCAGCAGGGCCTCCATACTCTGTGGATCGGAGTTCACGATATGCCGACGAATCTCCGGTCTTAGATTGCGCTTTAGCAGGCGAAGAATTTGGGTAGAAGACAATGGCTCTGACAGCTGGTCATTCAACCGAAGGATATCGGCTCGATATTTATGGAAGGACTCGTCTGGACGCTGCCATCTAGCATTCATCTTATCCAGGACTAATTCGTCCATGTCGACCGTAGGGTATTCCATGCGGAGTACCTCCTTCAGCCGTGACCAGCGTATGGATGGTGGAGCTGAATGTATCCTCCAATATGTCTCCAGGGCTGCTCCCCTAAGCAGCATTGGCAGGTATCCTGCGAGCGCTGTGCGGTCTCCTGCTAGCATCTGCTCAATCAGTGACTCCACCCGACTTATGAAAACCTCCACCGTTATCGTATTGGGTTCCCCACTGAAATGTAGATTCCATCCCTGGATGATGCTGGGGATCTGTGTCGGCTTCAGCCGATACATGTCGTGTGGATGGAAGCGTTGGTCCGGCGGAATCACGGGAGCCTGATTTGGTGGCGGTGCTTGGCTCAATCGGGGCCGGTAAACTGGAGCCAACGGATTCATGGCTGTACCTGGCCGGATCCGTTCGGGATCACGCCGCGAGTCTACTGGGAAGTCCCACGGATTTGGGTCCGAATCCCACATAGGAGGAGTTCTTGGCCGGGATGGTGCGGGGTTCTCTCTCTGGCTCTCTAGAGAGGCGAGCCGGGTGGACATGTCCTGTACGAGCGCCATTAGATCTCGTAGAACTGTGGCTTCCACAGCCACCGGTGGACTCGCTTCTTCTGCAGGCGGAACTGCTTCAGCCCTGTAGTCATCGTCTCGTGCACTCCTTGTAGTGGATGGAAGGGGTCCGCTTTTGGGGACAGCTCCACTTGTACTGGAGGACTGAGGTCGTTCTGTTGCTGGCTGTGCGATTTCCAAAGGCTGTCGACAGAGCGGGCACGTGGATGAAGTTTGCCGCAGTTGTGCCAAACACAGCTGATGTAGCCTGTGTCCGCACTGCAACCTCTGGCTTGTAGTTTCGTCCATGTCCTCGTGACAGATGGAACACAATAGAGCTGGTCCGGCATCCGACCGCAACTTTCTCCTTTCGGGAGTTCTTTTGGTGGGCATGCTAAAAGAAATTTAAATTGCTAACTAAAAACCTAAATAAATATATATATATAAATAATGAAAATGTGAAAAAAATGATGCAAAATTTATGATTTGTAAGTGGCCGTCAGTGGCGAACTATAGTCGAACCTCACAAAAAAAACCAAAGTGTATGAAGAGTTTTACTCGTTATCAAATAAAAATAATCGGTCTTTCCTTTCCGTCCTTCCTCCCAAGTATGGACACCATGGCACAATCCTTCTAAAACGTTTCAGGGACACTCTCTTGTGGCACCATGAAAATCAGGGTTCCGAAGTGATCCCTCATTAGCAAACTTCTCAAGTTACAGCTTGTCAGCCCAGGGTGGGATTCTAATCCACAAGCAGCGCGTGTCTTGTCATGGATAGTCATGGATTAGCTAATCAGCCAATCACATGAAATCAAAATCCATGTAATTTAAGACACTTAGGCACCGCTGGTTTGGGGAGCGGATCAGAATCCTCCGCAAAATAGATGTTGGGATAATAACCTCCGAACACAAAAAGGGACTCTAATATAATTTGGCCTTACTAGTTATACAATGGTGGTAAACCACCAAGGTATAAATCAAAAGAAGGACCAAACGATATTGATGTCCGAAGACAACACACGTTCGGAAGTTACTCGGCTGCTGGGGCACGATTAGTGCAAAAACCCTCGGGAGTTATCTACCCGCCAAAATTTCTAACACCTTGTGGGGACACCTAGAGACGATGGACTGTCTCGTGCTCACGACTGATGATACAGCCGGGCTTTTCGGGCCCCACGTTGGGCGCCATTTGTAGTGAATAAGAGATTTTCATATGTCCGTGAAGGACCGCAGCGATGTTCTGCTGCCTCGGCAGAGGAAGGTGTTGATTCCTGCCGAGAATGCCCTCGTCCGGAGACGCGTGAATGCGCTGGCAGGCTAGCATTGCGGTGTCGTGGGGCGGGTTCGTTTCCCCGGCACGAGGACTCACTACAAAACATTTCGCATTCACGAATTGCTTGCAGAGTTCGAGAGGACGACCGAAGTCGCAAATCAGTAGATAACCTCCACGAAGGAATTACGACTTGTTGCGAGAACAAGTGCAACCTGACAAGAAAGACTAATTTGGGGGTGACCTCGTCCTTACCCAAATACATTCAGGGCCCACAAATGAAAGAGGGGCAACCGGGTGGTGGTGGAGCCCCTTCATGCCCACCCAACCGGAATAAATCCAATGTTAAATCGTTGAAGTGGCCAGGTATTCCTCTTCTGAGTGGAAAACTCATACAACTTGAATTGTATGAACCTTCCCATCAGAAGGGGAGTACCCCGGTGACCAATTTATGTCATAGAATTATACAATGGAATTGCATAACTTTATGCCATAAAAAGGCACTTGGCTTGGGCCACTCAACCCATTAAGTCACCTGAAATAAAAAGGATTAAATTGTACCCGGTGACTGGCTCATATTTTGAGGGGGAAGCCTGCCACCGTACCGGGTCCTATACCCGGTTAGAAATGGAGGAAAGGAAAGACCCTCGGGTACGTTTTTAATTCATTTTTATTTTTTTTCTTTCAATTTTCAATCAATTCATTAGATCATCTATACCTAATCTAACTTATTGGTTTCTAACAGGTTAAATTCCGGTATTACACATTTTCTGATACTCTATAGCTGACCACAAAATCTTATTTGGAATTTGAATATAAATGAACTATTTATGTTACACTTATGTACATTTTGTATGGTGATAAATAATACTTAAATAAAAGGCAGAATTTTAGTAATGAATCAATTTGAGAAAGATAATCTTCAACACAGGAAATGTTTCAATTCCAATCTACCTTTCTGACGAGCGATGTTAACAGGGTTTTCAAAATTGCAATCTCTGGTTGAGAATTAATTCCAAGCTCTTAGAGAGCGATTTAATAGACTAAAATTATCGCCCTTTATTAAATTTTTGACTTTTAATTATAAGAATAATGTTCAGATACTGTTACATTACAGACTTCTGCGGAAAATGCCAGAACAACGATGTTGCAAGTGATTATTTTGCATGTCCCATAATTATCTCTTTTTGTTGCAACAAATACTCGTTTATACTTGTATTTTACCTGAACTGTCATTCTAAAATCCCAGTTGAGAAATTACATCATTATTAACTCTCGTTAAACACAAAAGCTTCGAATTTAATCTAAATTTTTTATCTGTCATTTATAATACCTTTTTATATTTTTGAATGGTTCAAAATTTATTGTTTATATTGTCTTTGATTTTTATCATTTCAAATTGTTATTCTTTTTATTGAATGGGTTTAGGCTATTATTTTAGGTGTGATATTTTATCTTATGGTTTAATTTTACTAAGAATTTGAATCAGTGCTGTCATATAAATGGGTAGTAGAAAGATTTATAGGGTAAATAATTAGGTAAATTTGTTTATTTAAATAAATGAATCAGTATTATTTTATAATTATTATTATTAAATAATAAGGTAATGTTATCTTATTTTTTTATTCAAATTTCGGGAACTTTTAACGGAGTATCACTAAATGCAAATGATATAATGCCTTTGATGTTCAAGTACATCGACAAAGCGTAAACTGAACATACTCTTTATTATATTAAAAATCCAAAATTTTTCATGAAATTGAAAAAAATGTTCACTTTCAAGAACTGATTAAAATATGTATGAATATAAAATTAAGCCTTCAAAATTAGACCAATAAGTATGCTCATTTACATATCCGGTATCGAAAACTAGTAAAGTGCAGATATTTGAGAGTGCCAAAAAAAAATCTATAGCAAGAAATACATTGAAGTTCACGAACAAGAATTACTAAAACCAGGCGTAATCTCTGGATGCACAACGTAATCAGTATAAAAATGGATACATGCAAATTAATCGCTCTGAACTCAGACAGATTCATTCAAATTAATCGTGTGATAGCAAAGTTCTATATGCAATTGATTACATCATGGTGCTATAATTTTCATGCGAACTTTATCCAAAAATATTTCGACAAAATTCATTGAATGCCACATAACATTCTATAGAGAAAATTATCTCTTCAAGATTATGTTTCTTAATGCTCAGGTCGTCTTGTATCTGAACACGACTGATAAGCTTTTCTTACAACTACACTTTCAATCGACGCTTTTAATTCTAAGGTTTTGTGACTTGAACTTCATACGGGATTCCAATAAGACGCGAAAATGAACATGCATGCAAAAGCTAATATGAATTTTCTATTACTTGAAATAATGTGAACTACTCAAGTTATGTCTGCGCCGAATAATGTGAAAGCCTCCTCTTCTCCCGACAATTCTGCAACCTTTCCTTGCAATTCCCGAAAAGCATGGACAGCCTCGATTTCCTGCTTCAGCTCTTTGATCGTTTTGCTAGGATCAATTTCCACGGTGAGCGTGCTGTGTGGCAATGTCTGGACCGTTATTATCACTTTGTTGTTTAGTGCAACTGGCCGACGTGCTTTAAATTTGGGCCTTCACTTCACTTCTTGCTACAGAATCTTCGCAAGCATTACTTTGTGCATTTCTATCGCGATCAATTTACTCCGACCACACACGCACTTTTATTTTTTCCACGCAAATATCCACCGTGTATTTACTAGTTTTTTCTCTTGTGTCTAATTAAATCTACATTTGCGAACTACCGTACTTTTCTTTTTCGTTGCCACATAGGGAAACGTGAGAAGATTCGAAGAGATATTTGTCGATCAAACGCGTATTTATTTTGTTCGGGTTGCCGGTTTTTCTTCGAAGACTTGCTCTCTGATCCTTCACTAGTTCATTTCACCCCAAGCATGCACCATTCAAACACAGAAATTATTCCATGAAAGTGTTCTGTGTACTTCTGTGAAACGTTCCAGTTTGTTTGTATTCTCACGATTCATCTCTGTGTGCACGCTTCTTCTAACAAGTATTGTGGAGGAGTTTCCGAATTTGTATTGGAACATGTACAGTACATTAACAACAACGATTCCACGCGAACCGACTTCCTTAATCGATGAAGCGAAGTTGCATCACAGCATTTCGAAAAATTTCCGACAAAAGAGCTAACGGTTAATTACAAATCCGTTACATGCTAAGTGCATTGAGTAACTAATTGTTACTAAATTCGGGGGCAAATCAATGACGCCTTTTTCCACATTTTCAAATTGTTTCTTCGTTTCATATCTCCTTTGGGGACCTGATTATTTCTGGGAACTAAAGAATAACTTTTCGACAAATGATTTAAGGGAGGGAGAAACCTTTGGACACCCAAGCGAAAACACTTCCACTAGATTTTGACGGAACACGAGTTTTATTCCACTTTTCGCTAACCCACACGACTAACAAGGTGTTCACAATTTGCACGATAACTTTATCGTCTATTTTTTTTACAATATTTCACTGTCTTTTACGCGAGAAACTTTTCCACGTGTCTCGGCGATATTCTGATCAGCCCGCAATCTCCTCTCACTCCCAACTCGCTTCTTCTTTACGCGGCGTCCGCGCTGTCTGGCGGTTTCGAGCAGACTGCTGATCTCCATCCCATTCCTCGTTTGTCAGACGAAGCATCAGACTCGACTTGCCGGCGCCACTCTCCCCGATAATTCCAATTTCCAATGTTGTTATGTAGTTATCACCCATTTTCACGATTTACGACGCAATAGCATGCAAATTTCGCAAGCACAATTTAATATTCTCCACACTCAAGCAACTACGACACTTTATGGGCAAGTAGAACAATACGAACCCATTCAGAAAGGGGGAAATCACACAATTGAAGGTTTTTGTTGCTATCAAATGTACTTTTTCCTTATCATTTGTAGTTTATGACGGCGGTATTTGCAATTTCCCTTTTCACTGTCTTTTGTAGGTTCAATTAAGTTATCAATTGAAGGCAATTTGTCGTTTATGATAATTAGGCGTAATTAGGTGGGAAAAATCGGAAGAATTAGACAAATTTTAAGGGGTTTAAATGATACAATGATTTTAGCGTTCATATAATTAACAGGTTAAATGATACAATGATTTTAGCATTCATAATTAAAAGGGGTTAACCGTTTCGTTCTAAGCATTTGCATACCGCGTTACACCGCAATTCGTTAAATTATCTTCAAAAGATATTGTAATAAGATACTACACATTAGAAATTTTTAAACATTTTTAGAATTTTGTTTCCCGGGTGTTAAGTACAAAGGAAATTTTTCCACTTATTATTCCTGCGAAAAAAAAACGAGTGTTGCGATGGGGAAGGTGACTGAATCGACTGAATCCTTATTAAATTGCGTTCGTGCTGTGTGCCTGTGTCAGCGCTGCTTTTAGAGCCATCGTTCTTAGATTACTACAACATGTCTTCGCGAATTGATTAACAATAGCAAGGCTCACTGTTGGCAAGACCTAGTGGCCAATGTGAAGAAGGATCCGTGGATCCTTAGCTACAAGCTAGTTATGCGGAAGCTTGGCGCCCTACGGAAGTCTTGCATACATGATGCGGAGAGATAAATGAGATAGTGCGGTGACTCTTCCCAGCTCATCCCGTCTGTGTTGATGCTGTCCATGGTTAAACAGCAGTCGAGTGTCCACTCTTCATACAGCCGGAACTGGAAGAGGCAGTCCTTTCATTGAAAGCGAGGAAGGCTCCAGGTGCAGATGGTGTTCCGGCTGAGGTGTTGGAGCTTGTATATCACCATTGTCCTGACTTGCTGCTCAGCATATTCAACGCTCGCCTACGGGACGTGAATTTCCCGGTACGATGGAAGGTGGCGAGGCTCGTGCTGATCAGCAAGGAGAAGGGAAATCCTGAATCACCCCGTCTGCATACCACCCGTTATGCATGCTAGACATGGCTGGGAAAGTGCTCGAGAAACTCATTGAGGGAAGACTCACCGACGCGATTCGTGCTGCTGGGAGCCTTTCTTCTCGGCAGTGCGGCTTTAGAGCAGGACGTTCTACCATTGATGCGATTGCAGAGGTGGTGAGCGTGGCCCAAAAGGCAGAGGCACATAGTCGCACCAAGCGACGAATCGTCCTGTTGGTGAGACTCGATTTCAGGAACGCCTTCAACTCCGCTAGATGGGTGGATATTCTGGAAACCCTGGAAAACTCCTTTCAAGTTCCAGAGTATTTAATCCGGCTTTTGAGGGAAAACCTAAAGGACCGAAGCCTGCTCAACGACATGACACAGAGCCAACGAAGAATGGCCGTTACATCGGGTGTTGCCCAGGGATCTATCCTTGGCCCAGACCTGTGGAACGTAACTTACAACGAACTACTGAGACTGGATATGTCAGATGAGTCGCCCTTGATCGCACCGTTGAACAAGCGCAACTTAGGCTAGGTATGCTGATGCGCCGAGTGAGGGACTGGATGACTGCTCGTGGGCTCAGTGTGGCACTGGAAAAAACCGAAGTGGTCATCTTGACAAAAAGAGAATCCCTAGAGTAAGGATGATCAGTATTGGAGACTAAAAAATCGAATCGAAACCAGCGGTCAAGTATCTAGGGCTACGGATCGACACAAAGATGAGTTTTTCTGAGCAAATCAGGGCAACGGCTGAGAAGGCTGCTTCGGGAGTATCGGCTCTGAGTCGACTTATAGCCATCGTAGGGGGACCCAGCCCATCAAGAAGACGCCTCATGATGAGTGCTGTAGGCTCAGTGCTACTGTACGAAGCAGAGGTGTGGGGCGACGCTCTCAGTAAGGAGGTATACCAAAAACGCCTGGCACAGGTACTGAGAAGAGAAGCGCTGAGGACTGCATCTTCGTCTCCGACAGTCTCTGATTCGGCGGTGAAATTCATTGCAGGCGTGATACCTGTTGACCTCCTTGATAGAGAGCGCCGCTCTATTTATCTGCGTCGAAAGGAGGATGCAAGGGAGATGGTTTTCCGCGAGGAGAGACAGCGCTCGCTCAACGATTGGCAGCAGTCTTGGGTGGATTGCACGAAGGAAAGGTGGAGTGCGCGCCTCATTCCGGATGTGAGATCGTGGCTAAATCGAAGACATAGTGAGACTGACTTCTATCTGGCCCAGCTTTTGAGCGGGCATGGGTGTTTTAAGTCTTACTTACACAAAATTGGCAAGTCACGGTCCCCCGATTGTTGGTATTGCCCAGGAGAGGAAGACAATGCCTGCCACACATTTTTTGCGTGCATAAAATGGGACAAGCTGTGAAGGGCCTTCTATAGGGAGACGGGAGAGCTCACCCCGGATAATATAGTCGTGTAGATGCTCGAATCGGTTGACAAATGAAACCAGGTGGCACATTCTGTTCAGGCAGTCCTAAAAGATAAAAGGAACTCACAGCAGCCGGGGGTGTTGGGGCTGGGGAATCGCTTGACTGGCACTTCCTCTTCCCCTCTCCTCTTCTGCTAGAAGACGGATTCCCAGCTTGAAGGCGCCTCACGGTGTAACAAAACGAGACCTGGCCCGAAGTAATGTGTCAAACGGTTCCAGGCTATGTTCTCAGGTTGACAGGGGATGTGTTTAGTGGGTAGTCCTGTTGCCTTCTTGCGAGCATAGGAGTCCCATACTCTGTGCGTAAATGGGCATTCACCTCCCTACCATAAAAAAAAGAGTAAAAACGGCTTGCTGATACAGATTTTTCTTCAGTGTCCTAGAAGGCTTTTGTCCCTTTTTTGGGAGTGTTGAGCTAGTGTTGGCACTCTTCACCACTCAATTGTCCACTAAATTTATTTTGAATTTGATTTTTTCATAGATATACTATGGCTGGCAATCGCTGTGCTAAAACGTTCAACTTTTTCATTTTGTTCGCTTTTGTAGGAAAAGATCTGCACCCATCTGTTGCATCATATCCTTGTTCCAAATGGTGGAATAGTTTATACCGTCCTTATTTAGAGTCATCTTCTTCTTTAGGTTGATCTCTCTATGTTGGCCATCAGTTGGCTGAAAACAAACTCACTCGGTGCAGCAATACCAGTTGTTTCCACAATTGCTGGAAAAATTCATCTTCAAAGGTAGCGATTAGTCTACTACTTACAAATCAACCAGCGCTTCCCTGGTAGTGATTTCTCTAAGAGCTGTCTTCTTATCATGATAAACACTTCGATTTTCTTCAATGGAAAGCTGAATTTGCGAATAGTTATCCAGTCCCTCTCTCGGTGCATTAGGATACTTAGCTTAAGCTTTTTTACGTCTTTTATTAAGATGCTTTAAAGCCTGGACAGACGTGTGGTATCGAACGAAACCTGATATCAGTACTCTAGGTAGCCATGATGTACACGCTAACTTAGTATAAACCTAGTATGAACTGTCAAGTGAAGTCAGATGTCGATATGAAATGACTGCAAATGTTATGTTTATCTAATTTTTAACCTATATTTTTCAAGCATTTGAGGGAAACATGGTTCCATCAGCGCACATAATTGGTAAACTTGCCGTTAAAATTATATAAGTAAATAGTCAAAAAATCAATCTGTTTTATTTGATACAGGGATTTCGTTTTGGTATTGATACTAGGTTTATACTACGTTTCAGAGCGTGGTTTACTACGTTTAACGTAGTATACGAGGTTCCGATTCCGCACGTCTATCTAGGATTTTATTGAGAATTCTGTCTTCACAGTTTTTCTTGCTAAAGCTGGGTGATAAATACCATAGAAGACACCAACGAGTGCCAAGTAAAAATGCAAAATGAGCCAAGCGAAGCTTTCTCCATAGAGAGAGATTTAAAACAGGGAGGCGGTCTTGCCCCAACTCTCGTCAACCTAACTCTTGAGTACATAGTAAGAAAGGACTCGTCCATCACAGTGAATGCTACGCTGATACTGAATTCAGCGCAATCAGTGGCATATGCAGACGCCGTTGATATAATGGCCCAATCTGCAGGAGGTATTCAAAGAATTTAAGTAACTGGCAAAGAATGTTGAGTTGTGGATCAACAAAAAAAAACTTAGTTTATGACCCTCACGTAAAGAAATACACCCACTGAACAGTTTTAGTCCACGTAGTGTAATGATTAAAGTGCTCACTGCGTAAACCGAAGTTTCCTGGTTCGAGTCTTGTTGCTGACAACGAGGTTTGTTTTGAGCAATTTTCTGGATGGACTATAAGCCCGTTCAGTTATGGTACGTACTGGTACATATCGCAGTTGGGCGGATGGACCTACGTACACAAACGTGGTACTGGCTATATAACCTTCTCGAGTGTGAATACACTTGATCAAGATAATGAGATACTCAAACTTTCTCTAAATGAAGGCCCAAAAGCAGCTGTAGTGCTAAAGCAAGCGGAAAGTTATAATCGATAATTTCAACTTTGAGAATGTGGATGACTTTGTATACCTAGGGCCTCAGTTCTTAAAAGACGGTAGTAAAAAGGATTAAACACAACGCCACATATCAACACCAAATAAAACGTATTTTTTAGTTCTCTCTCTGATACGATCCAAAGATTGGTACCACAAAAGCAAGCTTAAACTGCAAAAAAAACCGTACTATTTCGTTGTGAAATGCGGACACTTATAAAGGTATCGAAGAAGGAAATGACACTTTTGAAAGAGAGTGCTCCAAAAGATATTAGATCCCATTAAGCGTGGAGAGTTGTGGTGAATCCGCTGTCTGTACAACGAACTTCAAATTTCTATAATCGTTCAGCTCAAAAAGTACCACCACTTATAACAGATATCTGAATCAAGAGTACCCATAAAGTATTTAAAGGCTACATTCAAGGTAATCAACCACAAGAAAAACCTCAAAAACGATGGGAGGACTCTTTCGATGCAGAGAATGGAATGATTCTAAATACACATAACTGGAAGACATGATCGCAAGACCAAGAACACGATGTATCTGAACAACCAAGCCCTAGTTTCGTCTGTGGCACCGTCAAAGAAAAAGAGACTATCACATGATATGTGTGTTGAGACATTATATGGTCTTGGTGTCTTCTTTGCCTTCAAAGATTGACCTTTCCGCTCCAGATCCATTACTGTGTAAACTGAGCATTCCACTGTAATTTCATCTTGGATGGCATCGATACGGATAGTATCTCGACAAAAAGAGTCCACACTATCTCGTCAATTTTTTTTTACTTCATATAAGCAATGAATCTGTAGAGTACCGAGCTACATGACAAGTTTATAACCCAGGTTACATGGGGCCCTGATCACTTCATCCATGAAATGTTACCAGCAGCGTGACTTACTACTGTAGGCAAACGTTTGAAGGCAATTTTCTGGCCCACTTATACTATCAACCAGGTGAATATTGCTTACCGGTTATGTGCACATTGATCTTCTTATTGGAGTCTTGGATACACCCTTCACAGTTTACCAACTCTAGACGACCACCAATACACTTGGCACTTGCTGTGTCAGAGAACGGTTCATAGGGTACTCATAGTTAAGTTTGCTGAATATGTGGTGAACTGCTGGCAACCTACTCTCTGGTTGATTGTTCTATAGTAGAGCACCTGTCATGACCATATCAATGAAGCCCTCCACATCCCTTCTTCTAATATTTTCTCCAAAAGCAGAAATCAAAAACATGATAGTTGGCAGACATAAAAGTGGAGTTCAATGGAAATGTACTGATAATTACAGACTGAGTAGTCCTGTAGTACTATTCAATTCTTATGGTCTTTATTCCCGATGCTAGCGATTTGTTGCTTCAAAGATGTTCGCTAAGCCGGCAGGTCAGCTTTCAAATACCTCAAAAACAAATCAAGCAGCTCCTGGGCGTTGATTATGCAGGGTAAGACCACCTGCAGGACATAATTTATCGGAATAGTGCTTTGACTTTAGTTCCTGCTTCCTGGGAAAGCTTTTAAACATTGATCAGTTTTCTTCTAAATGAAAGTTTATATTTGATATGGTAATGTTGAAATGTTCGATGATCTCTTGGTACCTGAATCGCAGAACTTCTCTGGCTTTAACCAAACAATACCTCCAATACTTCTCTGTCAGGATTTCGTGACATTTTCCCCAAAAAATGGCTTTCTGTTTCGGTATATTTTTGGCAAAGAGAGCTTCTATTAGATCTGTGGAAAATGGTTAAAACCAAGACAATTTAACCAATCTGCTTTTATCTCGCTTCTCATACTGATTTTTTAACTTCTTTCTCTGAAATACATTGTTCTCTGTTGTTTTTTTGACGTCAATCTCGTTTTAACCCTGGTGCAAAAAGTGTTTCTTTTGGTGGCCACCTCCGTTCCCAGCAAGTTTGTTGCACAGTCAATCTCCCTGAATTCGAGGGTTGATATGTCTTCAAAAAAGGACATTCTTAACCAAAATCATGGTTGTTGCTGCAAATAATACAAGTAGTTCACCCGGCCAGGTTACTTGTAATGCTTTCATGGCAGCTCCAATTCATCTGGCCTCTAATCTCTCACCTCACAATTATGATATTCATTCGCTGCACCGGCAGAGCTTACATCAGGGGTCCACGCCATGGCTTACTTCTTATTCTCTGCGTCATAGGGTGGTCCAACCAAAACGTATATAGGGTGGTCCAACCAAAACGCACGATGTTAATTGTAAATAAAACCAAAAGTTTTCAGAGAATTATGTTAATATTTTTTATTGTAATCTTTGGGCATTATGTCTGAAATAAAATATCGCCCAAATGCTCGCCCCGGCTATGGTGGCATACTTCTATCCGATGGTTCATATTTTCAATGACTCTGAGACATATTTGAGGTTCAATGTAGTTAATGTGCTGAAGTATCTCATCCTTCAGCTCTTGAATTGTTCTTGGCTTATTGACGTACAATTTTTGTTTTATATATGCCCAGAAAAAGAAGTCCAACGGTGTCAAACCACATGATCGTTGTGGACAATTAACATCGCCACAACGTGAGATAACACGGCCATTGAATTTCTCGCGCAAAAGAGCCATTGTTTCGTTGGCTGTGTGGCAAGTGGCACCATCCTATTGGAACCGCATATTGTCCTGGTCCATAACTTCAATTTCTGGTTACAAAAAGTCGTTATCATTTCACAATAGTAAACGCCATTCACGGTAACTGATTGGCCGTCCTCATTTTCGAAGAAGTACAGCCTGATGACGCCGCCAGCCCATAAACCGCACCAAACAGCCACTCTTTGTGGATACATTGGCCTTTCATCAATCACTCGTGGGTTTTCATTTGCCCAAATGCGGCAATTCCGCTTGTTAACGAATCCACTAAGGTGAAAGTGTGCCTCGTCGCTGAAGATGATTTTCTTTGTAAAGCCACTATTCCCTTCTGTCTGTTCAACCAACCATTCGGCGTATTGCTGACGCTTGAAATGGTCAGTAGGCTTCTGCTTTTAAGTCGATTGAATCTTGTAAACGTGCAAATTCAAATCTTTATTCAAAACTCGCATCAGTGATGTTCGTGAGATGTTCAATTGTTGGGCAATAGGTTAACGGCTCTTCTATCACACTATCGCGAACAACAGCAATGTTTTCCGCAGAATGAACCAGGCGAGCATGTACAGGTGATTCGACATTTCCTACAGACCCGGTTTGCTGAAACTTGCGCACATTTGGTCAATTATGCTGACCAAAAAAATTACGAAGTGCACAAAATGCATTTTAATTTGAACGCCCACTTTCGTAAAAAGCTTCAACAACCTTAACGCGCTGTTCAGCTGTGTACCTCTCCATGGTTGAATTTGTCAAAAATTGAAACAAAGAAATGTCAAATTAAATTGGGGTAGTAACTTGACGTTAAGGTGAGACTCACAATTAACATCGTGCATTATGGTTCGACCAACCTTGTACTCATCTTATAAATTTTGTTTCTTACTTTTATATAAAATTGTTAAACAAAGTCAATGCATTTAATTTTAACTAGTTCAATAATCTTTTTTCAATTTAAAAAATTCCCAGGAAACATTTTTAGTTCCCACAGAAATAAAAAATAATGTTTGATGGTCAAGTTCCATCCGATTCTGCCATAATCTTGAGCGTGTATTGCCAGTTAGAACATTTACCATTCAGAAGAAATTAAAAAAAATCCATGATAAAGAAATTTGCAGGAAGGAATCGTATACAAAATCCTCGTTATATAACTTTTCCATGACAACAAAAGGATTTCTCCATAAAAGTTGTTTTACTTGATTAGCACGTATCCTAGTTACTTGGAGCTACATCAATAACGACATGCAAATACCGCAAAAATACAATAAACATAGTACGGTGTGTTTTTCGTTCGTCATCCAAAAAGTCAGGTTTACTGTAATGCTTGGTTGTTAAAATCCTTTGAATTTCTAAATTTCTAAATTAAACGTATTTATAAGTAAAATTTTAAATTATTCTCTTGTGCGGCCACAGAAAATTTAGAAATTCAGCAACCGAAATCAAGCGACCAACATGGCTTATAGCTACATTCATTTGAAACCTGTGCGGAATGTTATGTTCAAGCCGGACTTGAGAAGCGAAGGACGATTTTTGCGACCTTTACCCGAGCCAGTAGGATACCATGGACGAACAGTGTGGTATGACGGGTTGTCGTCCTATGAACGTGTCTTTTACCATCAAACTTTGAGCTCAGCACGACGCTATGCATTTTTCGAGCCAAGTCCTTTGATTCCCAACGATGCCCTGGACTTTTGTCTTGCGTCGCGTTACAATCATAGCTACGAAATTTTTGGCGAGAAAGTCGATACTCTGCTTCAGTTGGAATCGGTGGACATGCCATCGTTTAGACGAATCAGGAATTCAATGGATCGTGAACCAGTCAAAATTATACATTTGGGACATCCTTTGAGGATAGGTAAATTTTTGATTCTCTAATAATTTTACCGTATAAGGTTCACAATTTTTGAAACTATTCCTTTTTCAGGTGGTCTAAGAGAAAAGATATCACCACATAGTGTCAAATTAATTAATAGCGGTCATCACAGTCAAATGACCAATCCTGGATATTCACGACAACCTGCGGATGGAAATACCTTTAATTATTAAATGTAAGGGAATGCTATAAGCTTCGAACTAGCGTTCGTGTAACTACAGTGATCTTGCAAAAGTGTTTGGTACAAATTAATGTTAAATATTTTGTCGTATGTCGAGAGTGTGTGAAAGCAAGCGTGAAGCATTTAATCTTATCCAGAATTCAAAGTCGGGAGTCCATTGGATACGATTTGTCTTCGTTTCAAATTAAGGTAGTTAACGTTTTAAGTGAAATGAACGTATTTAATCTAATATTTATTGTGGTGTGAATTTAACATTTGAATGAATAAAATTTCATTATTTGATGAAAGCTTCATATTTTATTTATTTATTATTTGTTTATTTTAGCTTTAACACAAACAAACAACAACAGTATATTACTGTGTCCAAAAAATAAGGTGACGTTTGAGTTTAAACTGCGCGCGTCGAATGGTTTGGAAAATTATTTTTTTTTAGGTTGGTAGTACTGTCAGTGACATCTATGTCAAATTCACATGTCAAAATAGTCATTAGTGTTTGAGACGCGTCGTGTTGTGAGCTGCAAAAAGTAAGATTTTCGTTTTTTGCGATGTCGAAATTTGTTGAATTTGCATTAAATTTTGTTTGCGGAATCAATTTTCTGGTGCGGATACATTGAGGATGGTGCAGAAAGCCTTTGGTGATGAGGCTATGCCTAAAAAAAATGTTTACAAGTGGTATAGTGAGTTCCAAGCCGGCCGTGAACGTATCGAAGACAAAGAGCGTCCTGGGCGACCACCAACCTCTTCTCTTCTTCGATTATCGTGGTGTTGTGCATTATGAATTCCTTCCACCGGGCCAAACAGTCAACAAGGAATATTATTTGAACGTAATGCATCGTCTGTGTAACGCTATCCGTCTAAAAAGGCCGGAATCGTGGAAAGACAATTCTTGGTTTTTACGCCACGATAATGCACCATCCCATACTGCACTCGTAATTCGTGATCGTTTCGCCAAAAACTCAACCCATATCGTTCAGCAACCACCGTTTTCACCTGATCTGGCGCCGCGCGACTTTTGGCTGCTCAGCAAGCTCAAAAGACCGCTCCGGGGCCACCGTTTTGATACGATAGAAGAGATTTAAGCCACAGCGAAGACGGAACCGAAGGCCATCCCGGAAACGACGCGTATCTCAAACACTAATGAATATTTTGACATGTAAATTTGACATAGATGTCACTGACAGTACTAACAACCTAAAAAAAATAATTCTCTAAATCCTTCGACGCGCGCAGTTTAAATTTAAATGTCACCTTATTTTTTGGTCACAGTAGTATTTAGCAATAATGAGCTGAAACTCAAAACTTTGTCGCAAAACAAAACACGAATAATTTAGACACTTATTCAGTCACCAATACCTAGATTGCTCCATTCCAGCAAGACCGGCCTTACTGAATGGTTCAACGTCTAGCTTTCGTTGCATATAATGTTTTGAATCACTCTTGTCAGTTTTCCAAAACATTAATTATTTAAAAGTCAGTCCAAAGCAAATTTTGATTTTTATTGGAAAAAGCTTTTATCGTCGAAAGAATCGACCCACGGAATCATATCGAATATTATTTTACTTCGGTAAATCAACAAAAACCAATAATCCAAAGACTTACTCGGGACTGCTGGTATGGAGGAGCCCGATGGCTTCCCTCCGTTGGGGGACCCCGGGGAGAGTAGCAATATAAAATTGGCGGCAATCGTCAATAAAAGGAGACATACGAGTGTCACGGGTGGACCTTGGGAACAGAATAACTGTAGAGGGAAAACAATAAACTAACGCGCACCGTTTTTAGGTCTTTGTAAAATTTTTTACAAAGACCTACTAGTTTCGCGACCTGTCTGTCCGTCTGTCCGTCCGTCCGTCCGTCTGTCCATCTGTCCGTCTGTCCGTGCGTCACAGCTGATTTCCTCAGAAACTATAAAAGCTAGAATGCTCAAACTTTGTGAAAAGGTCAGAAATGATGATCTCTCAAAAGTTAAGGCCTTGACAAAAATTTAAAAAATGCTTAAGGGGGGTCCCCCCTAATAACGAATTGGCCCTTAAACATTTTTTTTAACCAAAGGTAGTCGAGTGGGGTATCAAATGAAAGGTCTTGATTAGAACTTTTAGAATCTGAAATAAAAAAATCATTTGATGAATTAGGGAGACCACGGGAAGGCAAAATGTACCTAAAATTTGTGTCCCCCTCCTCGCGATTGGACACCTTTCAGCCGAAAAATCTGAAAATTATCACGAACATGGACCTTCATGAGTACAAGGGCAACAAATACCTTAGAAATCGAAATTCACCCAACTTTGTTAATAATAGTATGATTTGTAGATTTTACATTTTTGCCCATAAAATCAAAACGGTGCCTTTAAACTTCTTGAAATTTTGCAATTATATAGACTGACATAAGATATATATGTTCACAAAATTTAATTGAGATTGAATCATAATCAAGTGAGTTATAGCCATTTAAATTATATGGAATTACAACAACGATAACACGTGTTTATGGTTCATATAGGGTTTTCCAATAAGAGGTGTTATTTTGATATTAAAAGAAAAATGACATTTTTTTAAATAAATGATCGGATGTTTAGTTCTTTATAAAAAAGAAGATATGCCGTTAATAGCTATAACAAGCATTGGGTAAATAGCCACTACGACACGCTTACAGGACCATATCCTCTTCATGAAATTTTCCATAACCAAATCGCAAAGCGGCTGCCCTATGTCCTCGATAGCCTCACGAATTTCATATTTGAGATCTTGAATTGACGCTGGGCTATTGGCATAGGCCCTCCCTATCACGTGGCTCCAAAGGAAGAAGTCGCAAGGTGTTAAATCAGAAGATCTATTCAAAATAACACCTCTTATTGGAAAGCCCTATATATATTTAAAATTGACTTAGGTACTTTTATTTTCTTTCAATTTTCATGAAAATTTAAGGAATAGTGTTTAACTTGAACATGATCAATCGGCCGAGCATTCAGAAAAATCATTTAAGCTAGATTAAAATGGTGGCTGCACTGTGCTTATGAAAGAAACTGCGCATCTTTTGTATAAATTTGAACGATTTCATATCTAAGTATTGGATGAATAATTCAAGTTATCGATTCGCGCCATTAGAAAACTTGCTTCTAACCCTAGGATGTTTACAAAGACCTTCTGGTAGGAGCACTCTCCTGCTTACTCAACTTGTTCAATAATCAATTTATTGTGTTCAAAATACAATGACTCGGTTGATGGTTCTCATGCGTCTGACTCTTTCCGATTTTTTCCGTGGCCGGTGCTCTTCAATTGGTGTTACCATAATACTCGACCATCCTGACATTGAATCTTCTCGATTCATTACTCCGTCTCTGAACTCGCAGCATCATCGTAAAAATCGAGCTCGAGACTCACGACGATTCACGGTTTCAACTTGTCGCTCGTATCCACCGAACAGAATTTCCGTTTGTGGGACGTGCGATTACCACGTCCCCGACGAGATATCTGTCGTTTCGTAAAACTCTCGAAATGATGTAGGGCTCACGATATTTGGGCTCTAACTTTCGAGATTCTCCCGTAGTAGGAGGTATATTCTCTAGAACGATGAGATCTCCTTTTTTGTAGATAAAAGGTTTCTTGTGTTTCGCGTTGAACCTCAATCTCCATTTCTCTCGTTTGGTGCTGATTCGCTCTGCAGCTTCGGTTAACTATATCGCATTCCGTTAGATCAGCAGTCATTTCATCTGATGTTAGAGCTATAACTAAACGATTTGTGATGACGTCTCGAAGGCGATAATCGAATCTCAACTCGATCGGACTAAACTGATTCACAGAGTGACATTGCGAATTCAGAGACGACTGAAGATTGCGCAATTGTAAATCCCAATTCTTATGATCAGTTGGCGCAGATCTTAGAAATGATAAGATAAACTGATATGCACGTGCGATTTGGCCATTCACTTGAGGCGTTCTGACGGCAACCTTAATATGTTGAATCTCATTAGATGCGAAGAATTCGTCAAATTCTCTCAATGTAAAAGCAGTGCCTCGATTGCCAACTATGGGTCGATGATGGGCTTTGATTTCGTAATTTTGACAGCTCTCAAAATTGAGTACATACTGAACGAATCAGATATTCCAGTGATGTACAAATTACGTTGACGACTGTGTGGAATAGGTCCCAGGTGATCAACGTGTAACGTCCAGAACGGAAAAGCTGTCACTTCATCCGAATAGAGTTGACTCTCTGGTTTGGCCACGATTCTTTTATTATAGCAGCACTCTAAGAATGCTGCGATGTACGACTTGATATATTTTTGGAGATCGTTGAATCAAAAATCTTGCGAACTTGATTTATAGTCCTCTCAAGAGCAAAGTGGCCCATGTCATCGTGGTACGTGCTGATGATTTCCCACCTGACTGCAGATGGAACGATGAAATTGAGATCTTGGTCAATCTTACGATAATCGACCGTTTTTGGGCTGATAATCTGACTTGATCTGTTTGGATTGAGCAGACTCAATATCGCCTCTCAGAACCACCATTCAAAAGCTTGCGAATGAATATCGAGAAGAGCAGAGGCGCAGTAACTGTTCCCTGCTGTAGACCATTCAAGACCTTGAATTCGCGCATTGTTGTCAGATTTCCATCTGCTATAACAAACGATTTTCCGTATAACATATTGCGCATCATGGCGATAAGGTGGCTGGGGAAACTGTCCTGCAGAAGTTTAACAACTATTCCATCTAACCATACTGTATCGAAAGTTTTCTCCATATCAATGAGACACGCTCCAACACATTTTCTATTGTTTACTTTCCAACAAATTTCTGAGTTTACTTTCATTATTGCATGTGTGGTCGAATGCCTGGCATGAAAACCAAATTGGCAATTCGGCATCAACTCATATTCCTCAATGTGGGTGTTTAATGCTCTGTTCACTTCAAACACCTTGCTGATGTTAGGCAGCAAGCTGATTGGGCGATAGCTTTTAGGGCACGAAGATTCTTTTCCTTTCTTCAAGATTGGATATACCTTAGCCTTTTTCTACTCATTTGGGCAATATGAATTGCTCAACATGTTGTTGAACAATATGCAATAATTCCTAATAGCAACCTCAGGCAAATGTCAGAGAACTACATTTGGAATACCATCAGTACCACATGATTTCTTGTTGTTTATCCTGCGAAATATGAAACACAAGTCTTTATAACTGACAAAATAATCAATAAGATTCAAGCTCGGTATGAGGTCAGATGTTAATGTTTCATTGAAATGAAGAATTGATTGGCCGTTCAGGCTTGATTTGAAGTCGGAAACTTTTGCTTCAACGACGTCTGAAAATATTGCATTCCCTCTCTCAGGGTTTGGTAGATGAACCAATTCAAAATGTGTTCCAATCAGGGCTAGTTTATGCAATCCCTCACATATAATCCTGTTTCGATTCCTATCCGGAGTCGTACGATCAATTTCAATACCAGCCCTATAGAGAAGATTTATCTCATCACTAGTGACTCCAAGATTCGATACCTTCACTCGAGACTTCTTACGGGATAAGTTATTCCCTTTCCTGAAAACGCCATTTAGATCCTGTGGGCTAATATCCCTCAGTTTTTCAGCCCATTAATTGCTGAACTCACTCCTGAAGCATGAACGGGTGAAGTTCTGGACATTTTTCAGGTGTAATTTCGGCAAAGACAACGAGGGATGGTTGTAGTTAGTCCAAAAATTGTCGATAAATATTGTTGACGCGTGTGAGAAGGCTTTTCAATCTTTTCAACCTTCCGATGGTTGGTGTTTCATATCCCTCCATATTGTTTCTATGTTTAATCTTGAAAACGACTTTCTCAATCGTTTCCAACGTCAGCTTCTCTAACTACGACAAATAGAGATCTCGTTACTTAGATTCCTGTCATTAGGAACCATTGAGCAAGAGTTGCCACCATCAGAAGGGGGACATTGCTTCTGGTACTCCCGATTAAACTTCTTTTGAAAATTTTCCCAGTCTGTTTTTTGAAATTCAACCGATGATTTTCATGTTGAACTGGAATGAGGAAGAAATCATCCCTGTGATGATTGATTTCCATTACGATTGCGTTATGGTCGCTATCATAAAGAAGCACCTGCAGTTTCCGTTGATGACTATTAAAGTTGAATTTGAGTCTTGCGTCAGCAATGCAGAGGTCCAAATATGAATTTGTCCTTGGGTATGTTGAGAACTCCGACCCATATAGATTGCACCTGTATTCAATTTGGTTCTCTATTATCCACGGTTTCAGGAAAACACCTCTTGGATTTTTGGTGGCGTTCAGCCATGATGTATGCTTGGCGTTCAGGTCACCAGCAAGAATATTATAATCATCATGCCTGTTCAATTCGAGTATTTCAAACAAGGGATTGAGCTCCTCCTTGAGCTTGAGAACAGTTCCATCAGTCGCATAGGCAGAGATAACGAAGAGGTTATCCCCACCTGGCAGTGAAATTTTGATAACGGACACTTCAAGAGATTCAAAGCTTTTGAATTCGACTTTTTCAATATTTTGGAAACCATAGGGTCTGCGAACCAATATCCCGGTGCCACTTCCCCCATCACCTTTTACCCTATCGTTTCTTACGAATTCAAAATCCTTGAATGTCATGGAGTGCCATGAATTGAGGTGGGTTTCGGTGAGAAGTATGATGTCAGGCTTTTGCTTAACAATGAATTCAAGGAGATAGTCGCATCGATTTAGAGTAACAATAGGGTTGACTTTGATCGAGATGAGATGAATTCTATCCATGGGAATGTGACTGAATGGCAAGTTATTTTGAGGCATTTGGAAGGCATAAGCGATGAAAAACAAAATTAATTTTAGTGTTTTTTTATCGATTCTCCCAGATAAAGAATTTAGTTGCTGGTAAATTTTCACAAGCAGCTCATTATTGCTACTTACATTATTTACATTATTTGCAGCATTTTATACTAGTCCTCTAGTGGGGAGTGAAAATGATACTTCGGGCTTGAGGAAGTTAGGAGGTAAGACGGTATATGGTGGACTTGTGTTTGCTTGGGAACAAATTTTACTTTCGCATCTTGATATCGGGAGCATCCTCGATATGTTGCCAGATGACCAAAAACACCGCAGTTAACACAGTATAATCTTTCTTTTAGCACCGTCTGAGCCAATTTGCACTCACCGGGAGAATGAACGTCTTTGCATTTGAGGTACCGATAGTGCATGGCGCAGTTGGTAGCCGAATGTCGAAAATTTTGAGGCCGATAACACTGGTTGACTTCCAATTTAATGGTACTAATACAGTTTTACTGACGTAAATATTAAATCCTCCTGCTATTAGCAAAGTTTGACGAATTTCAGCCTCTAAGTTATGTGTTATTGGATTTAGCTTAATGATTTTTAGAGCCCTCTGAAAGAAATATTGCAAAAACCTACTAGTTTCCCATCCTATCTGTCTGTCTGGTCACCTGTCTATCTGTCCGTCGATCCGTACGTTACAGGAAATTTCTGCCGAAACTATAGAAGCTATAAAGCTCAAAATTCGCGAAAAGGTTAGAAGTGGTGGTCTCTCAAAAGTTTAGGTCTTATCAAAGTTATCAAAGTTTTTTGAGGCGGTCGCCCCTTATAACGAAGGGACCTCGCATTCTCAGAATCTGAAAAATAAGTCATTTTTTGCATTAGAAGTCCGGGGGGAGAGAAAATGCGCGAACAATATTTGTGTCCCCTCCCCTCAAGATTCAACACCATTGAGCCAACAATTTTAAAAAATCATGAAGGTAGGTCTTTATGAGTCCAAGGACAACAAATACCTGAGAAATCAAAATTCACTCAACTCTGTTAACAAAAGTAGGATTTGGAAATTTTACATTTTCCCCCAAAAACTCGGAACGGTGCCCTTAAGCTTCTTAAAGTAGATTTATGTAGGTTGATATAAGACCCTTATGCCAACAAAATTTCATGGAAGTTAAATCATATACCGTACATTTTCCCTTCCCCTGCCTCTTATGGCACCGATAAGGCAGTTTCAAGACTGGTTTTGAAAAGATCTCATTAAGGCCTTTCCAATGACACCCGATTCAACAACCAATGGTGAAAAAAAAACTTTGAAGGATCACCTCCCTATATGGGGAGACCCCCTTCGAAGAAATCGTTCACCTTGAAATTTCAAGAAGTTACCACTTCTGACCTTTCCACAAAATACTGTAACATACAGACGGATAGACACAGGTCGTGATTTCAATAAGGTTTTTGTATTTTAGTACAAAACCCTAAAAAGTACATTATAAGGAAATACATAATCAAATATACTCAAATTTAACGATGATAGATTATAAGGAAATTTATATAATATCATGTACTCGTTCCTAATGGTGATAGATTATAAGAACATTCAAATATTAAAATATACTCATATTTCTTCTTCCTCTTCTTAGCACTACAGCCCCTTTCGGGCCTTCGCTTCCTGCAAACAGCACCTCTAACTGTCTCGGTCCGTTGACCGCGTCCTCCAATTCCGAAATCCGAGCAGCGATGAACTGTCTCCACTGACCGAGTCAGACCAGCGTTTCGTCGGTTTCCCCAATGGCCGCCGGCCTTCAGTTCTCCCAACGAATAAGTTCTTGGGTATCCGTTGTTCGTCCATACGATTCATGTGTCCAGCCCATTGCAGCTTCCGCAGTCTTACAATCTTTGAGACCACCGGTTCGTCAAAAATTTCATATAGCTCATGGTTGTATCGAATTCACCATTGGTCCTCGTCTAGCTTCGCTCCGATTATTCGCCTCAGGACCCGTCGCTCAAAGAGGTTCGATATATTTGTGGATGCTTGGGTTAGGGTCCATGTTTCACACCCATAGCATAACACAGGTCTTATCACAGAATTGTTTACTTGGAGCTTTGTTTTCCTGTGTATACAGCTGGTCTTCAAGATCGTCAATACTGAATAAAATATTTTCTTTGCCAGCTGCATTCTTTGGCGTATTCCATCTCTTTCATTGCCCGTTTTCGTTATTTTGGCGCCTAAATACACAAATTCGCTAACATTCTCGATACTGTATTCACCAAGTGTGATATTTGTGTATTTGAGGTACTTTTTCTCGACTGCTTCATGAGCTTTGTTTTTTTTCGTTGATTTGTAGCCCTACTAGTTTTGCTTCGCTCTCGAGTTTCAGGATGGGTTCTTTGGCAGTTGTTAGTGACCGTGACAGAATGTTGATGTCGTCCGCATAGGCCACTTCTTGGCTCGACTTGTATAGAAATGTACCTCGCGTATCGACAGGTAGCTTCCGTATGACGTACTCCAGAGCCAAATTCAATAGCAATGGGGCCAGCCCATCTCCCTGCTTTATTCCGATATTTGTGTCAAAGCCATCGGTGAGTCGGTTATAGATGCAGATTTGGGAGGTCGTCGACGTCATTGTCATTTTGGTAAGACGGATTAGTTTGGCTGGGATGCCAAAACCAAGCATTATTTGGTACAGTACGTTACGATCAATATTGTCGTATGCTTGCTTGAAGTCAACGAAAATTTGGTGTACGTCTATGTTGAACTCGCAACATTTTTCAAGTGCCTGCTTGACTGTGAACAATTGGTCTGTTGTTGATCTAGCTGCCCTAAAACCACCTTGATACTCCCCATAATACTGTTGGCGTATGATCCGATTTTATTTTCTTAGATTTTGGAAAATATTTTGTACGCCGTACAAAGTAATGATATGCCTCTATAATTTTCGCATTGTAACTTGTCACCTTTTTTGTAGATAGGGAATATAATTGATTGGCTCCACTCTTTTGGCATATATTCTTGTTGCTAAATATGCTGGATGACTTTGTGAATAGCTTGACGAACACTACCGCCACCATATTTGATGAGCTCCACTGGAATCTCATCAATTCCCGGTGCTTTGTTTTTCTTTTGGACTTTGATGATGGAACAAACTTCATCCAGAGTTGGTGGGGCCAATGGAAACTCTCTGCAGACATCTATAGGCTCCGATGTTATAGAGCTGTGTGGAGGATTAAGGAGGTTCTTGAAATATGATGCCCATCTTTCCTTAATCTTGATTTCATCAGCGATATATTGCCACTGTCATCACGACAGAGCGTAGTTTTGGGCTGATAACCACGTTTCAGGCTTTTCACTACTTTATATGCTTGTCTTGTGTTATTGCCCGCTAAACTTTGCATCTATACTTCTCAATTGGTCTTCATAGTATTTTCTTTTCTTAATTCTAATTATCTTATTCGCTACTCTTCTGAGATTTTCATAGTGTTCTCTCTTCGTCCTGGTTTTCCTACCTACGTATTCATATTTAGTGATCATCAATCATAAGGAAATTTATATCAAAATAAACTGATATTCAATGATGATAGATCATGAGGAAATGTACTAAGAGCATATGGGTCGGTCTTCAAAATCAACGTCACTTGTTTCTACTAATATCGCCGATTGTTGAATTTGGGAATGCCGACTTTATTTCATTGCACTGTACACTTAACCGATATCATGAGTTTTATGGATTTAATCTACGATTCAGAATACACAAGCCTCTAAAAGATGAGAGTACTGGAACAGCTGGGCTGACAATTCAAATCCCATTCCCGAGTCACGACAGACGTTTCTCACTCGTAATTCTTCGGCTCAGTTGTATCCGCCTATGCACTGTCATAATCTCGCGAAGAAATCTGTCATTCAGGACCCGTGTATTTCATGCCACTTCACCTTAAGGTAAAGTTAACCTAGTGAACTAACGGCAGATCTT
This sequence comes from Odontomyia ornata, assembly GCA_963969285.1. Lineage (NCBI taxonomy): Eukaryota > Metazoa > Arthropoda > Insecta > Diptera > Stratiomyidae > Odontomyia > Odontomyia ornata. The sequence continues at coordinate 326,907,211 of OZ017740.1, read as the reverse complement.
TTCCCGAGATCACGCAGTCATGGTATTACAGGTGGTCAAGGGCTAGCAGCTCAATACGTGGTGTACTAAACTATGAGTATTATCATGTCCCCTTGCAGCGCTTCTATAACCCATTGGAGACTGTAGTACAGCGAGGGTAGTGAAGTTGGATTGACTATCAATGTCCGTAAACAACTGCAGCGATGGCCTGCTGTATCGGCGAGCGAAGATGTTGGTGCTCACCAGAATTGGCCTTGTCTGAAGACGCGTGAATGCACTGGCAGGCTGGCATTGTGGTGTCGTGGGTCGGGTTCTTGTCCCCAGACTCACTACAAAAGAATTTCGCATTCACGAATTAAGAGATACAAATACGTATTTACGTATTGACCGGAGTCGAGGCCAAGGTAACCTAAAGGTTGAAATTGCTAAAGCAAATGGTAAACTGGGCCTGGCGAAAACAGACGAGACTTGAGAGGATCTCGTCTTTACCATGAATACTTACGGCCTCCTAATAAGAGTGGAACATCCAGGTGCGTTTACACTAAATATCAAGAAGAAAAATGTTCCGTTCAATTATAATAAACAAAAGGGTACTTACCCAGTCCTCCTCCGACGAGTGCTCGTTGATGGGGTGGGTTAGGCCTGCGAACACTTCGATTATTTATTTCTTAATCGCAATTACAAATGATGCAGTGGGTGGAATATTACGTAAATATAAACTAAAATCACACTCAAAGAGTCTTAGGCTGACTTTCACTTTTCGTCCAAAAAGCTGCTTTGTATATCTTGTATACGACTGTTCGGTTACGTACTAAACTTAAGCTTTTTCTTCTGCTTCCTTGTAGCTCTTTCTGGTATTTTTCTACCGTTGTTACCGCGGTATGGCTGCTGTACGAACAAACTTTGACGATGCTATATTGGATTGAATTTCTACCAGATGCGCTTTTTCAATTCAATACCAAGTTGTATGATATTAAACCTTCAGTTTGCGTAGCCTTTATCTGGGACTAAGCTTCAACTAACGCTAGTAATTTGAATTTTAATGGTTTGCTATCAACATTATTGTTTTTATGATCGTTATTTTTGATTGGGCTGCTGCTGCTGTGGAACAGTGCATTAACTATCTGAAGATTTAAATTCGAATTTGGTTATGATAAGTTTGATGGGTAGTTTTGAACTGACCAGCACTGACATTTTGGTAACGTAACAATGTGGTCTGATGATTGAATATTAAAATTCATACACTGACGGGTTATTTCTCTCGGGTTCGTTTTCCTTGGAGCTGGTGCGATTTAGCATCCTAGCTCCATTCTATCTGTGAGCAATTATTGGCTCACCGTGATTAACGAGATCATATTATTTTGTTCTTGTTTATAGTCAATTATATTTTTTAAAAGCTAGCGCGGATAGTTGCATAAATTTTATGTGGGAGTGCTTTGCGTCTTAGGATTCCCAGGGTAGTGTTAGGATGTCGGTATACTTTGTCGAGCAGTTTAAGTGCTTTGTCACGCACGTATATTTCGACAGGTTTGATTCTGAGGTCCTTGTATACCTATGTCCGTATTTCTAACATACCATGGGATTTCGAAGATTTGTCTAACGCTTTTGTTTTGCAGGGATTGCCGTGCCTTTTTGTTGGTCCATATCGTCTGGTAGAAGGCTATACTCCCATATAGTAGCATTGGTCGTATTATTTGTTTGTAAATCAGCAGACGGTTCTTGATATTGAGTTTCTTGGCCTTAAGGAGTGGCTAGAGTTGGGATAGCTCACTGTAGCAATGTTCTCGTTTGTTACGTATGTGGACAGTCCAGGAGCGTGTCTTGTCGAATGTCAGTCCTAGGCATTTGGTTGTTCCTGACCAGGCAATATTTTCGTTTTCAGCAGTCAGATTTTTCGGTTGTTGTTGTCTTTTTCTAGTAATAACTAATGCATGGGTCTTGTCTGTGTTTAGCTTGATCTTCCACTTGCGAAAATATACGCAGTACGACAAACGTATGTATATGGAGAGTTGCAGTTTGGTGGTGATGACTTTTGCTTGTCTGATGAGTATAGAATAGGGACTTGTGGACATTTAAAGGCAGCAGAGGTAGGTCTGCAGTAAAGATGTTGTATAGTATGGGGGAGATGGGTGATCCTTGTGAGACTCCAGCTTGAATTGGCCGCATGGTTGAGAGGTGGTTGTCAATTTTGACACGAAATGATCTGCCTTTTAGAAAGGAGCCAATGATTTGGACGAGCTGCAGTGGCATTACAGATTCATGCATTTGTAAATAAGTCCTGCATGCTAGACTTTATCGAAGGTTATGGTTAAGGAATTGGTTATGTCAAACATAACCAAACTCGTTTGGCCCTAATCTAATGTGTTGGACCACCCTAGCAAGCTGAAGTTCTATAGAGTGTGCTGGTTTGAAGCCAAATTGTTTTTCTGGAACTTCTGCATCGAGAATGTTATCCGGGAGCTATTTTACCATGGTATTTGATAATAAATGAAATCCCGGTGCTTTATGTCTGTTCCGTACTTGTATGATGTCTTTAACCTCTTGAAGACAGGTGCTTTGTATTAGGTCGAAGTCTGTAATGTCTGACCTCATGAGCTTGTTGGTCAACCGATTGACGTGATCTTCATGTTCATCAAGGTCCTCGTCATCAGATGAATTTTCACAGAACTGTTGTTTTAAAGTATCTGCGAAGGCCTCCGCCTTACCAGAATTGTCGGATTTGATACCGTAAGGGCCGTGAACTGGTGGCATTATAAGCTTGTTTTTAATACGAAAATATTTTGAAACCCTCCAGAAAGCGTCGTACCCAGGCTCCAGACTTTGCAAGAAGCTTTTCCAATGTTCATTACGGAATTTTGATATCTAATCACGAATTTTGTTCGTGATTTGATTTGCTTCCTGCCGTAATCTAGGATCACCTGTGTTTCTAGCCCTTCTTCGAACTCGATTCCTCCTCCTTATTAAGTTTTTGATGTCGTTAGGGAGTTCATAGGGGGTTTGTCACCCTTGTCAGAGTTGTGACTGTGTTGTCAGTTTTTGCCTGTATTATTTTATTTGTGATTTTTTCTATCATTTTTTCAGTGTCGCTGGCAGTTTCAGGTGTTTGGATAATGTTTTCTATAGCAAGTGTGACTTGGAAAGCTTGTCAATCAGTTTTCTTTTTTAACTTGTAGGAGTTCGTCTGTGTACATTCCTCCTATTAAGAAGAGCACCGGTTTGTGATCGGATGAAAGTTCGTCGAGTACTTCGATGCGTAAATCGTGTTCAAAGGTACGTGATATACCAATATCGAGAGGATAACTATTTCGGTAGCCGTAATGTGTTGGTTCGGTGGGGGTATGCAGGCTTAATGGATTATCTGTGATGAATCGATTTAACTCACTCCCAGCACGGTTGCTTCTCACAGCTCCCCATCTTTGGTGATAGGCATTGATGTCTCCGGCAAGCAGTATGGAACCCTTAAAAGTACAGAAGTTTTTTAATATCTTCAATGAGCGTAGATGCATGCGGGCCGCTGTATACCGAGACTACCACGAGTTCAAAAGAATCCGTCCACACTTGAATTGCAGTGGCTTCTAGCGTCTGTAAGGTAGGTGTCAATAATAAATTATGGTTCACATTCCTTCTTACGTTCCGCCTCCTCTACCCACCCATTATTCTGTCATTTCTGTGCAGAGAATAGTTAGGGAAGCGTAGGCAGTTTCCAGGCTTCAGAAAGCTTTCCTGGATTAGAATAATGTCAAACTTATTATCAAATATAAGTTGAGTCAACTCACCAGTCTTATGAAGCAGGGAATTTGCATTCCATGTGAGAATGGTGAAATGATCCCTAAAGGTCATTATTGTTTATTGGTCAGTGTGCTGTTGATACTGTTTTGTGATGCAAACATTCCCTGAATTATTCTTGCCATCAGGCCTGGCATCATGGTTTGAAACTATGTCTGCATGGTGGCAAAGAGTCTGTCCATGTTGTTTTTTTTATTTTGTGGAATGTTTGCTTGTTTTTGTGTGTTTTTATTTTGTTATTGTGTAGTTGTTGTGGTGGTTTTAGTGCTACTTGCAGCTTCAACTTGTGCGAACAATTGCCTGACATTCACCATAGTTGGCTGGATGTTCTCCACCACAGTTCACACATTTTGACTTTTCCTCTGCTTTTTAACATATTTTGAAAAATTGTGGAGCCCATCGCATTTAACAGAACGGGCTTGTGCGTGACAGTTTTTGGAGGAGTGACCAAACTGCTGACAGTTGTGGCACAGGACTTGTCCTGTACGGGGGCGTTGCGCTTCGACAGTGCATATGAGGTGACATATTGTCCTTATATTGCATATGTCAGTCTCAGATTTGGGAAGGAGGAGCTTCACCAATCTGGACGGCCCATCTCTTAATTTTATATAGTGGATTTCGATGGGGTGAAATCCTTGGCTCTCCAAATCTTCCTTGATATCATCAATTGATAGTCCATACAGACCCCTGATGACCACATTCAGATTCCTTTCTTCAGGAAGGATATACGTGTGGTATTGTCATTTCTGTCATGTATTTTGTCAGTTTTCTGCGGTGTTGCACTGTCTGTCGAATTACCTGGATGCCCGAGTAGACCCTTTTGGCGGATTCATGTTTAATTCCAAGTTCGTCATATGCTTTAGGACTTGGGTCCACTTTTCAGGCTCTCGAATGATGACGGATATCGTTGTCCGTTTCTTGTCGTCATCTGGGAATTTGAATGGGGTATGTGCTGTGGGAGTGGTTTTCTTTTTTGGTGGGATAGCCAGCTCTGGTAGAGCCACTGAGGGACGCGGTGGTGGCAGAGCAGGAAATTCTTCATCCTCCTCAGCAGAGTCTTCCTGCATGGACTCATTTTCTTCACCTTCTTCTTGTTTTGCTTCCCCTCTTCCATAGCTTCTTCTTCTGAAGAAGGAGAAGAGGGCGGACAGCTCTCTGATGAGGAAGATGAAGACTCCACTTTCCTCTTTTTATTTTTATTCTTCTTTTTTTATTTTGCCAGCGCCAAATCCCTCAATTGCTCCATGAGCTCTTTATTGATTCGGCGTTGTTCTGCCCACTCCAAGTTTACGTCAACCAGTTGCTGTAGAGCCTGCCTCAACTGCTGTTATACTTCGCTAAGCTGTGCCTGTACAATTTGTGAAGCTTTCAATTGGGAAATCAGCAGAGCAATCTGCTGATCTTTGTCCATTGTGGATATACCCGTCATATCCATAACCCACCCAAACCAAACTCAAACACTTTAAAGTCTATCCAACTATATAAATACTTATTATGCGAATCAAAAATAATCAAAATAATATGGTTTCGCAACCAAGGAAAGCAAAAATCACTAACCCAAAAGACTCCTTGCTTTTTTGCCAGCTTGCTCTTTCTTCTTCTCGTTGGGGTCTTCCCTACTGCTCGCACTTTTCACTTTTTTTAAATTATTATCACTGTCTTTATAGCTTCTGACGTCGATCGGTCACTATTTTCACTCACTAATTGACGACTTTGACTTTGAATGTCCGCAACGATGCACGGCTTCCACAAGACTGGTGTCTATTTTCTTCCAGTTCTGTTACAAAGTTTTACAAGGTGCCCTCACTCACACACTTATAAAATGTATAGAATCTTAATTTGCATTTTGGTTCTTAGTGATTTTTACCACTATAATTTTTGCATGAACCATACTTTTTGTTTCGATTTGACATCGATAATGCACCCACAGATGTATTTGGTGTATGTATCAACTCGAATTGACTAGATGCGGTCTCTATTGACAATGCTCTTTTTTTGCTGAGTACCAAGTTAAATCCTCCTCCAACAATAGATGCTGCTGTATATTTTCGTTCAGTAAATTTTCTCCAGGTTTTTCATTTCATTCGTAAAAGTGAAATCTCTCACGAATTTTACTCGTAGACGTTTTTTCCGTAATGTTTGATTAATTTGAGCTTTATCTGGTTGTATGTCTTGGTGTTCTCTATATCTGGCGCAAATAAATTTTTCAACACTTCTTACGCAACCGACTGTGACTATCATTGGAACTATTTTTTTCCCCAATCACATTAATTTCCAAAAACTGATCAAATCTTTCTAAATATGATTTGACTTTACCACCCACTGGGTCGAACTAGTCCGTGAATTCTATTATGAGCGCCATTTTGGGTTAAAGACACCTCGTCGCCAAGTTTTATGTTTGAACAAGGTACGAACTATTTGCTTAGACTGTCAGTGATCAACTGACTGTAAAGAACGCAATGGCGATACAATGATCTTTACAAGTGTGGATGTGTAAGTTATACACAACACTGAGATGAGAAATAGAACCGGTTAGCAGCATATAAAGTAGCCAGAAAATTCCTTCACAAAATGACTAACAGCAGTAATGCTCGTTATTTGCAAGATCTAGTGGACAATGTGAACAGGGATCTGTTGGCCCTAAGCTACAAGCTGGATACGCGGAAGTGAAATGACTAACGCAAGTGAATAATTACAATTGTATGATCAGGTTTTCCTTTAAAAATGAAACGAAAATTTCTGTCTCGACGAAAGTATAGTTTAAAAATTCAAATCAGAATAAATGATAACATGTATAGTATATATCCTTAGGGATAGGTAACTGACTATTTGCTTTTGTCTACCAAAAAGATCTACAGTCCAAGCTCCTTTTACCTTTACTGTCCTTCTGTTACATATCCCTGCAGCGATTAACTACTACGATATCCGGGAATAGAAAGGAAAATATTCTACCTGTAATCCTACAGACAACACGTGGCATTCAAATTTAGTGCACTTACATTCAACGGAGCGCGATTTAAAATTGTCCGTGCTTACGTTTAAATCATGTCCCAGTGCTCTATTGTGTCCTTTGCTACTCGTTCAGAGTATGAATGAATCTAATCAAATGGATGTTCATTGTCACATTTTCGCTTATACTTTCTCTCTCTCTCTCTCATCTACGTTAAACGGATTTGGAAAGGAAGTCGACTGACAGCTATTTCATAACAGAGAATACATCCAATGATACTTTTACTAGCTCATAATCTTATCCCATTTCATTCTGTATTGCCTAGAGGTTAGGAATTTGGGGTTGAGAAAATCAAACATTCTTCATTCTCTTCTCGTTCTCTCTCTCTGGTCTCCGTCTTTCTGACCATTATTCCTTGCCACCTTTTAGACAAAGCACAAGTCATTAAGATAACGAAACAAATGACAGAATTGAGATCGCTTAATTTAACCGGAGTCATGGTGAAAGCCTTACAATTTTGGGACTTTGTCATTATTATGTCCTGTTTCGTGTGTTAGCAAAATGATAAGGTTGTTCGGGTAGGTACAGTCTCGTAGCTGCTTCATTTTCCACTTGCTTTAATATTTCCTCAATATTCATCTTAATTATTTGCCGCTTGGCTATCGCTGCTCGAACGGATAATTAGAATGTCCTGGCAATTTAGTAAATGAGGGGTAAAAACCGTGCGCTATGACAAATGTATGGCTTTTTGGTAGTAAAAGGATATGATGAAGGCAATGACGTACTTACAAGAGTTAAGAATAGGGTGATTTGAAATTAAATGATAATGGAAAGTGTGATGATTTTGAAGGATATCGCAGATGAGAGCATAGTATAGGTGTGATGTTTAACTTTAAAGGATTATTTTGTTGATACTGAGAGAGATACGAACACAGATTATCATTAAATATATATTTAAGACAGGGAAATTTTTCTTATATGCAATGTATCCTTAAACGTTCATAATTAACCTTAAAGATCAGCTGAGACTTTTTAAATTATCCAATCAGGCTATCGAACAGTTATACACCCTATTTTCAAAATATTCAATGCTACGCATCATTTCTAAGAACGCTGGCTTTTAGATTAGGGTCTCAGGGTATATTTATAGTTATGTTTAAGGTAATTTGAAAAGTTTTGCCCATTCGTTTTCATTTTCTTTATTCTGATTATCCTAAACGTGTTCAACCGCTATCATGAGATAAAAATTTACAATAATAGGATATACAACATTGATATTAGCGTTCTGAATGGATTGCCTAAGGTTGACACCCTCAGGAGGGTTAGATAAATTATAAATAGGATTGTAGGACCTATTTTGAAAGCATAAATGAGTAAACACGATACAAGTAATGAAACTCTTTCTCAATCGAAGGAAATTTAATGTATAGTTTAGTGTATAGTTCATAATTAGTTTTCTTTGAAGTTGTAACAATTAGCAGGCCTTGGTTCAATTCATTTCTAATTAAAGGGATTTTTCAGATTATATGTAGCCATAATGCCACGGTTAAAGCTACAGTTGTGCAAGTCGGTAATAGCAGAGAGCCTAGTTGAAATTCATTTGGAGAACTATATGTTCATGCCAGGCCACCTACATAAAAAATGTATGTACATAAAAAAGTGGCATATGACAAAGGGCGACCATGATGGAAAATTAAAACAGTTTGATAAATAGCACGTTTTTTTAAATAATTGATTAAACGGGAAAAGAAACATGACATAATTCTAAATGAAAATTTAATCAAATACCAGTAACCGACCTGCACAATGAATAAATACTTCAGGTAAAACTTTACTTCCCGGTAGATAAATAAAGGGGTTGTTATAAATTTTGTACCGTACCGGCTGCGCCAATTGTTATAAATTTTGTTGACAAATTATTATAAACCTATTTTTGCCCACAGAAGTTGCTCCTTACCTTACCTGTAACCTTTAGTGCAGAGAAAGGAAACACTTGATGGTAGTTTTTCTTTTTAAAACGTTATAATTATTCAAAATATACTATGATAGTACAACTAAAACTACAAATATCATGACAATTTATCAAACTATGCTAATTGGTCGCTCCAACGTAGGCGGGTGGATATTGGGGTCATTCACTGGACTGGGCTACCCCTGTTCGTGGTTGTAACCGGTACTTGTGGCTGGGGTGCATAGCGTTGTCGGCGATGTTGTGCATGCTTCTTCCGTTGGTTTTGGCGGTAATTTTGCTGAAGGGTGGTGGCCTGGTCTTTGAAACGGGCCCGTTCCTGTGGTGATGTCGATGTTGATTACGAAGGTGTCTGAGGTTGGATTCTAAGGTAATCCAAGCGCCGAGCTTGACTTGTCATTGTCAAAGGAATGTGATTGTTCCGTAGTGTTGATTGTATCTGAATGTTTAGGCACATTAGATACTCAACCGCGTAGCTGCAACCAGTGCTGGTTAGGACGTTGATGATATCCCGCTTTATCTGTAAAGCTTCGAAAATATTGACAGCTCCACCCAAGTAGTCTTCAACATAATTGTCTGCGTTGCTTGGTTTGAAATGTTGTCGTTATTACTGACTATTTGATGTAGTGTGCGCACAGCTTGTAATGGTGCTGATCCGGTGCCGTATATGACCGTGTTAAGTTTAAAGTCAATTATCAGTTCCTCGGTGGGAAATCTCTAGACTATTCGTCCATAGTTAGCACTAACGGGGTCCATTAGGATTTGCCTGTACATCTTTACGATGTCGGTGACCATGACGATGAGGAACGTCCAAATGTTGCAGAGCAATGTAAAAATGTCGTTTTGTATGGTCGGACCAACCATGAGGTTGCCGTTGAGGGATACTCCTGATGTGGATTTGGCTGAAGCGTCGAAAACCACCCGCAGTTTTGTTTTGTTGCTTGTGGGCTTAAAGAATGCATGGTGCGGTATTTAGTATGAATGCTGCTCATCCAGCTTCGTTGCCAAGGGTAGTATATGTCCGAGCTCCAAGCATTCCGCCATAAATTTGTTGTAGTCTAGCTGCAGTTGATGGTTATGTTGAAGACGCTTCTCCAGGTCATGTAATCCTTGAATTGGTCATTCTCGCGAACCACCAAGTGGCTGAAATGTAGGTCAAAAAGGAACTCGTATTAGATATCTGCCACTTTGAGTACGATGAACCGAATTTGTATAGTGAGTCTCACATTCCGTTTTTTCAGGAGTCCTGACGGATTTTTATATTTTCTAGTTGCCAGAATTTCCACGTTACTAACTCTACATTGATTGTGCTCATTGCCGCATCGTTTGCAACATGATGAGCGTATGTTGCCGTTGAATGGTTGCCACCGGAATTTACAATTCTCGTAATGATCCATTCAAAAAATGTATTACGAATTTAAATTTGTTACTTATGATGGCGTGTTGATCCAGTATGATGCGCAAGGTTGGTTCCGCACTGAGTAACATGTCGATATGTGCTGGCTTATCAAAGTCCGAATCCACTAGTTGTAACGTGCGACTGATGCCAAGATATTGCCTATTGATCCGGTGTGTTGGAATGTCCTCCAGTATCTGACGCACTATTAACGCTGATACCGTAAGGTTCTGCATGCCGCCTATTGAAGAATGTTTCACTGTACTCCGTTATTCCTCTCAACCTTAATTCCAACACGATGTTTCGAAGCCATGAAAGAGCAATTGCTCCTGTTCAATATAAGTTCCGAAGGACTCTTCTGATTTGATGATAGCTGGAGCTGAGAGTTTAGGGAAGGATTGTTAGCTTATGGTCTGGTTGAAGATTTATGCATGCAAAAGGACATAAACTGACAAATTTCTAGTGGATATCTCCATGTAGCAGTGAACAGAGTGTCCTCAAATTTCAAATTATAGCTTTGAGTGAGCTTGACTACACCTGTTCCGTTCAGGATAATGTTTTGCCGGTCAATCTGACACATTCTTTGTCTAGGTATGGCTGACGGAATTGCAAATATTCAAGCATTGCTATCATATAGCTGTCTCCACACTATTCCCTAATGTCTGAAGGTGTGGATTGCATAAGTATCTCTTCCAAATATTTTATGTATCTCGTTAATTACACAATGATGTCCACTACGTATTGATCGGTCATTACCTTTGGAAATTCATTAGGCGTAACTTCGAAATATTGCAGCAGGTTGTACTTTAAACCCGAAATTGATGATGGAATATCACAGGCCTGAAAGGTGTTGCTTCCAAGATTCGAGGGATCGTAGAAAAGGAACGTTGTTAGTGTCAGATGCTAGATCGTGAGGATATGCTGGAAAGCAAACTGGAGTACTTATGATATACCTCGTCCAGATAGTTCTCGGTTCGCTTGAATATTGCTAAAAGATGGATGTTGAGTTTGCTGTGGTCGATTGTTTTGTACCAGGGGCTAAATTCGTTTATGTGGTCCAAGCCTCGTTAGAGTTGGCTCTGGAATCGTTGCAGCTGCGTTGATCTTTCTCGTCGTGCTGTTTAGCGTTTTGGTGGTTTTGAGCATTAATTTTGATTGACTGTCAATGGAACGGATAATTTTCCTTTGATTCTTTGAAAGCCCTTTGATGTCCTCGAAAACTTCATCATTTACGCTAAAAATTGCTGTCATTAAATTCCCCAATACACCTGTCGTCGTCTATTGTGTAGCAATCTTAAAGTGGACGTTTTTTGAAGAATCTCATCCTTGTATTCCTCGAGATGTTGCAAAGTTCCAAACATCCGATTTCGGTTGAAGCACTTGAACTGGCTTCACAGAAATCGCTTCCACATTGGCCTGGTTATGCCTTAAGTTGTCCCATGGTAATTAAAGCTGGATTTTTAAGGCTCCCCTGTGAATTTGAGCAGTTCCAAGGTGGTCAATATAGACACCGGGTAACAATTGAGTTACTGTCACATTGCAGCTTATTTGTGGAAGTGCACAACGAGCAGGTTGGATGCTGATATCGAAGTTCGAGGCTTCTTAGGGGTGATTGCTGGTGGTACGGGTTGGGGTTGGTTTGAGTGCGTAGATAAATATTCCGACCGTGTGTCTCCGATTGGAGCTATTTTGGTTCTTTTGCGTTTTTTTCTCCTTGTAGTTGTTAGATACGCTATTGCTGGCGGTGATTGTTTCGATGTTTTGACTGGCAAATGGCAGACGACAAATCTTAGTGATGGGCCACCTTGTTACTCTGCCGTGGAATTCGACAGAAGCAACGCATACTAACCCGTCAGGTCCAGAGTGTACCTCTAACATTCTTGCAAGAGGCCAGTGTGTTGATTGAAAATTGTAATTTTTGACGGGGACAAGTTTTCCTGCTTGAAGATTGGGTCTGTTCGTCATCCATTTTGGCCTTTCTTGTAGTCGAGGGAGGTATTCGAGCTTCCACCTGTCCCAGAGGTGTTTGCGGATTTGCTGGACGATTTCCCATTTGCGGCCAACGTGTTTGTCAGATGGCATGGATGGCATTTTAAACAGATTGCATCCTGTTAAAAAGTTCCCTGGCGTGATTGCGGCGAGATCAGTTGGATCGTTACTAACCTCTCAAAGAGGGCGTGAAATAAGGCATGCTACGACTTGAGCCAATACTGTGTATAGCTCTTCAATGGTTAATAATGTTTGGCCAATTGCTTTTACCAAATGCCGCTTCATCGATTTCGATCCAGCTTCTTGGACTCCACCAAAGTGTGGGCTACCAGGAGAAATGAATTACCATTGAATTTTCCCGTTAAGAAAAAACTCTTCACGAAGCTTTGTAGCTTCTTTGAAAGCTTGCTTCAGCCGCTTTTCACTGCCTTGGAAGTTGGTTCCACAGTCGCTATACATAGTATGGCATTTCCCTATTCGAGTGATAAGCCAACGGATGGCTGCAATACACGCTGCAGTGGAAAGTTCACTTACTGCTTGAAGATGGAAGGCCTTGTAATTTAGTCTTTCAAGGTTTTTGATCCACGTCCGCCGTTCCATTTAATCGTTGTGGGACTGGCGTAGTCTAACCCAGTATGAGCGAACGGCTTTTTCATTTGGAATCTGGGAGCTGGTAGCTATCCCATTAGCTGGCTTCCGGGACAAGCAGGAGATCTGAAGCATGTGAAGCATTAATGCAATATGCTCTTCACAAACGACTGGGCATTAGTAATCCAATATTGCTGACGAATGGTTGCCAGTACTAATTGTGTCCATTCATGTAATGTTGTCAAGTGAGCCTGTCTGACAACAAGCTTAGCAAAAGAGTCTCGAGGTAAGATTGCTGGATATTTTGCATTTTTGCTGATTGGAGCATAGTGAAGCCTTCCACCTACCCTGAGCATTCCTTGCGAGTCAGTATGTGGAGCTAAAGATTTTATGCAGGAACCTTTCGATACTTCAACCTTGCTGCATATTGCATGTTGTTCTGGTGTAAAGGCATGCTGTTGTGATAAGTGTGTGCATTTTAATTTAGCGTTTTGCATCTCTTTGAAATAAAATGGTCCAAAGAATTTGTAGTTTGCCATCACTTTAAGTAGCTTCGGTAACCACGAGTACCTTGTGAATATTTCTGATTCCGGGCTTAGTTCAGATACTACTATACTCACTGAACGTGGTTCGATTTGTGCTGCTTCCTGCTCGATTGTTGATTGCGCTACGTTAGGCAATATTGGAATATCTGTATTTGTGAGCCATTCCGGTCCCTTCTACCAAAGGGATGAGTGAAGCAATTGTTCCGGACGAACTCTTCTTGACGCTAAGTCGGCAGGATTTTTGTCTGCAGTGACATGGTGCCACTTGTGTGCTTTGGAGACGTCATGAATGAGGTTCACTCGGTTTGCAACAAAAACTTTCCATGTTGCTGCTGGTTTTTGGAGCCACGCCAACACAATCTTAGAGTCACACTAGAAGAACACTTTTATGTCCGTCCACTTACAAGCCTGTTTCAGTTGCTTAATAGTTTCTGCCAGCAAGACGGCTCCACACAGTTCAAGACGTGTGATGGAGAGTTTCGGTACGTTGACCTTTTTAGTTGAAGCAACTCGAGTTTTTGCGATGATTAGGTTGGTAGAAATATGTCCATTGATCCCAAGACACGTAGGTAGATAGCACATGCAAATGCTAGTTTTGATACATCGCAGAGCCCATGTTGTTCCACGGCCGTGCTATGCGTAACACTGATCCACCTTGGGATCCTGAGCTGCTCGAGTAATGAAAGCTGGCTTCGTGTTTCTAGCCAGTCCTTCACTACCGATGGATGAAGTACTTCATCCCAACCTAATTGTTGTTGCCTTAGGTTTTACATGATGATTTTTCCTGTTATTATGCAGGGTTGTAGCCAGCCAAGTGGATCAAATAGCCTGCCCACTTCTGAAAGAATCAAGTGCTTTGTAAGCTTCTTGATGTCCTTCTTTTGAATTTTGAAGAAAAAGGCGTCTTTTGCTGGATGACATTTCAATCCTAGTGTCTTAACCTCTTCAGACAATGCAATGTCTAGTGATTTTTGGCTCCCTCGATCGGATTCTGGAATTGACTTTAAAAGCTGTGCGTGGTTGGCTGACCACTTTCTTAAGTGGAAACCTCCCTTTCCAAGAGTTGTTCTGAGCTCACAGTGTAGCTGTTGTAAGTGCGTTAAGTCATCTGAGCCAGTCAACAGATCATAAACATAAAAATTCCAAAGTATTGTCTCAGAAGCTTCTAGATAATTGCCACGTTCGTCGATCGCTACTTGTTGGAGAGTGCAAATGGCGAGGAATGGTGCACATGCGGTGCCATAAGTGACCGTAGTCAGTCTATATTGTCCGATTGGCCAATTTTTAGAGGTACTCCAAAGAATACTTTGGTAATCACAGTCGCTATCATGCACATGGAACTGCCGGTACATTTTTTCTATGTCAGCATCAACAATATATTTGTGTGTACGCCATCTTAGAAGTTAATAAAGCACATTGTTCTGAATAGTCGGTCAAACTTGCAGTACATCATTTAGAGGTTTGCCACCTTTAGATTTCTGAAACGCATTGAAATCCACGTAGCCTTGTTATTGAGGTTTTTTATTTGATATCTTCATGGTGTGGAAGATAATAGCAGTCCGCACTATGCAACAGATGGTCAGATACCTTTTGAATATGACCAAGCGCTAGGTACTCATTCATAAATGCATGGTATTCCTTCTGTCATTCAGGATGGCTAGATAGGCGCTGCTCAAGCTGCCGGAACCTGATGTGTGCTGTCCATAAGGATTCTTTCAGCTCTTTATGGCAATCGACGTTGTCCTTGAGTGGTAACATTACGGTATATGTCCCATCCTACTCTCTTTGCGTGTTCTGAAAGAAGTGGTTTTCAGTTTGCACATCGTCTAGAGATGACTCTGTTGGTTTATGAAGTTCTTCAATTTCCCAGAATCGTCTCACAGCTGTGTCCAGGTCCTCTGTTGATACAAACGCAATAGAATTACTGCTCTCCTGAGAGCTGTCGGTTGGTTCAAAGAGAATCCAACCTAGTTTTGTGTTTAAAGTGCATGTAAACTGCATTCTAAGATGTTGCCATAGATGTCTGCTCCTAGCAGGATATTGATCTGCGCAAGGCGGTAAAACTCAGGATCTACTAGCTTCAATCTCCTGATGCAATTGGAGAGGGTGATATTTATGCTGATTGTAGGCAAGATAGCTGTGATTTTCGGGATAATCAGAGCCGAAAATTGCGGAGAGGCAACTGTTTTATGACTTTCGATGGCTGCTGTGACGTTGGAAATTCCTCGTGCCGTTACTGCCTCTGAATATCCAATGCTTCCAATAGATAGTTTGGAATGGCTGCGCTGCAATCCCAAAAGTTGCACAGCGGATTCATTATGAATGACCGTTGTGAACCAATATCCATTAATGCTCGAGGTTTCATTATTTGATCTTCGCTGTTTCTGACTGATATTAGGGCAGTTGCAAGCAAGACCTGTGTGTTGCACAACATCGCATTGTGTGTGGTTGATTTCGGTATAGATGCATCTGATGAGACTGATTTTGGTATTGTAGCATCTTTTACAATACATGTAGCAATGTTTTGTGTCGCTTTGAGCAAAGCTTGCAAGTCTTCTTTGACTGGCACTGTTTCACTGCATGCTTGACGGACAAACAATTGAAATATGAACGTGTGTGCTTCACTAGTTCCCGTCTTGCAACCACTGTCGCTTTTTTGAACTGTTTACATTCGAACAGGTGGTGTTGTTTGTTGCACATAGCGCATTGGAGTGATAAAACCTGCGTAGTATCCGTGGTCACCTTCTTCTGTGGTTTCACTTCCGAGAATGGTTTTGCGAGGGTCGGCGTTTCCAGGTTTGCGAACCTCTGCGTGAGAAAGGTTATGAATTTCTTTAAACTTGGTACCTCTCTACTGTCGCTGATCAGCTTTTGCCATTCAGCCCTTGAATCTTCATCGAGTTTGCAGTTGAGCATAAATACGATGGCAAGCTCAAAGCCATCGATGTTCGATATTTTGAAACTTGCTGTCAGTTGATTGGTTGTGTTTACCATCTCCCTTAACCCTGCTGCTTAGTTTCCGGAGCAGATACTTGTATTCCACTAGCGCTGCAAAAGCTCTTGGGCTATAATCGTTGTGTGGTCGTACCTGTCACACAAAAGTGACCAAGCAGCTTCGTAAGTGTTCCCCACAATAGCGAAATAGCCTATCAACTGCTGCATTTTCTGCACGCTCAGGATACCTTGGTTCTCGTGACCCATGCTTTGGAACAGGTCTCGGTAAGAGATCCAGCTGCCTTAGCTCCTGTCAAAAACAGGAATTTCGACTCGGTCTAGTCGCAATCCTTCACTGGCAGTGTTAGATAGTTGCAACTGTTCTAAACCAGTAGCCTGAAACTTGTAGATCCCTTCCTTGAAATGGTTTGATGCTCCAGGACAGGTCTTCGATGTAAGCATACTCTTCGTTGTATTTGGCTATGAGCCCATGGTCGCCTTTTTCTCTTAGTTCTGCGTGGGCCTTTGCACGCATCTCTTTGCAAGCTCTCCATTTTTCTTCCAGGCGGGCTAGTGTCGCTCCAAAATAGAATAGAGAGTGTCGATTAGAACCGTCTTTTTTGAAATGGGTCACAGCACGAGCGATGCTACCGAAGCTCAAGTTTTGCGACGCTGCTGGGCTGACCATATCTTTGATTGACCTGTGCCAACACATACAGCAAAATATCCTGCAACACAAGTCTTTGACGAATTGAGCTGGTATGAATGTCTTGCGGTGAATGCTCTAACTAAAACCGGGTACCACTACTTGATTGTACTCTGGAATTCCTTGAACGGCAGAAGTCCTATGATGGCTTCAGAGATGTGTGTCAACTTGCTCCTTCGTACGGTATTTAAAGAACCTTGAGGGTCTTCGAGAGGGGTTCCTTTCTAAGTCCCGTGATATCCAGCTCGACGGAATAATGTTCTGGAAATGAAAAAATTGCTTCTTGTAGCGGCTGTAATGTTAAAATGTGAAATTAAACTCCCTTGTTCAACTTTTACTTTTATTGGATTTTCACAGTAATTTTCCTACATAAAATTTCAATAGCTTGCATTTCATTCTGATATGCAAGCTCATTCGTTCACTCTAACGCCAAGCGAATTCCATTTAGGTTGCATATATTTGTTGATTTGCAGAATGCAACCATTCACCCCAATGTTGATCTGGTGGCTAATGTTCTCTGTTGGAATTTGCTGATCGATAAGGTCGATGATCGATTGGTTTGCTGTTAGATGGTTGTTGACCTGCTATGGTTAGGCGATGTTATATTGGGGCGCATTTGAGGTTCCGCAAGCAAAAGGTGTATTAGCGCTTGTTGGTGATATGTTTGATGTTTTCGTTTTAGCATTGTTCCTAACAGATATCTAGTCCTCGTATTTGCCGTCAAACTTTGGGATGTTATTGGTTGAGAACTTCACTGCCGCTGGTGTTATTATCCACACTTCCGTCGTTGTCAACCGTAACAACATTCCACTGGTCCGCATTTGCCCCTATGTGAGTGACTCAATAATTTCGGTAACGTTTCCTGCCTGTGATGGAGTTGTCTGAGTTTGTTGCCGCTGTTGATAGGTTCATGATTTTGCGTTCAAGAAGGTTTCGTCCACTTCATCTTGCTTTTCTTAATTCAATTCTCCTTCTTTTTCCTCCACTTTGTTCTCTATTTCGGACTGCAGCTCGAGAAAATTTGTACATGTCTTCTCTAGCTGGTCTAACCGCACTTGTACTTCAACTGGCGTCAGTCTCGGATGTCTGCATCCACGAGTTTTGAAATTGACCGCTTCGTGTTCGTGCGTTCCCGCCGGAGTTTATTCAAACTTGACATTTTGTGTTTGCACTGTCCCAAAATGTATGTATGATGGCACTACACTTTTTCGTTTGTAGTCGCACACCGATTCCGATGCAAATATGCTTGCAGAATTGTTTTGTGCCTACACTGTCACTTTTCCGCTTAGTAAATGCAAAAAAGTCCGCAAATAGATTTAGTTTTTTTCCAAAGTATAAATGTTTTCTCTATTACTTTAAAGGGATTTGGCTCGACGGACCAAAATGATGGGGATTTATACCGAGTAAAACGGCCGATGGATTTAGATTTGAAAATACGTTTTATTTCTTTCTAACGTTCCTCTTGTAACAAGATACATGTGTACAGTGAGTTTAAAGAAAAGAACAATTGGATAGGTTCAAGTTTGACTATAGGAATTTGTCATCGCGTTGTTTCCTATATTAACAAAACATCTGAATTTTATATAGTCAAAAATAGTTTTTATTAAGCGCACAGAAACGAACTTTATCGGTCGGAGTAAAGAACTAGAAGAAATTATAAACACAATAATTTAAGCTAACATATTTAAAAGTTGTTCGGCATCTTTGACCTGATTCACGGAGAGATGGCGCTTTGCCGCTTACAGGTCCGCTACAATGCTTCCTTCCTTAGATGTGTCGACATCGAATGTGACTCTCTGTTTTTTGTTTTGACTCGGTCCCGCGTAAGTTTTTGTAATTGGAGGTCTTCAGCTGTCATAATCGGCAAATGGTGATGGTGTTGGTTCTTCAATGTATGGGTTTAAAATGTAGGCTGGTTTCAATCTGTTGATTGATATTTGTGATGTTCTGCCGTCCATGAGGATTTTGAAGATTTTATCGGACGTTCACTCACGTACGCGAAATGGACCAACATACGGCTGCTGCAAAGATTTTTTGGCCACGTTGACTCGTACAAAGACGTGACTGCACGTTGTCATGACTGCACGATGGTGTTCAACAAGTGTTGGCCGCAGTCGTCGCATGTCTTTTCGAAATTTTGACACAAATGCTGCCTCGTCACTTTTACTGTCCGTATCCTCAACAAAATCTCCTGGAATCCGGAATGTGGTACCGTATACCATTTCCGCTGCAGTACATTTAATGTCCTCTTTGTAGGCAGATCGAAGGCCGAGAAGAACTGTATGCAGAGCTCGAAGCCAGTTTTCATCTTCATAACACATGAGTGCTGCCTTTAAAGATCGATGCCACCATTCCATTTGATGAAGGATGGTAAGCAGTCGTCTTGATGTGCTTACAACCAATTATTTCGGTTAGCGAACGGAAAAGCATAGATTCGAATTGGCTACTGCGATCTGTTGTAACGATCCTTGGTGTACCGAAACGTGAGACCCAATGATGATAGAAATTGGTAGCGATTGTGTCGGCGGTGATTTTGGTAATTGGTACGGCTTCCGTCTATCGCGAGAAACGATCGATCATCGTGAGGACATACTTAAAATTGTTTACGACTGGCAGTGGACCAACTAAATTGAGATGTATGTGGTCGAATCTTTTATCTGGCGCTGCAAACTTTAACGCGAAAGTCGTGACGTGTCGGCTAGTTTTAGAACGTTGGCACTGAATGCATGATTTCGCCCCATTCGCAATATCCTTGTGCATTTTTGGCCAGACGAATTTTTTACGAGGTAAACGACTGGTAACCTTCCCACTGAGGTGTGACAGGTAGTGCACAGAATCAAATGCTTGACACCGAAGTGCTTGTGGTATGTAGGGTCGTGTGATACCTGTCGATAAGTCACAGTACAAATGCTTTCCACTCTTCTGTACTCTCTGCAAATCCAACGATGTTTCCGAGTGTAACAGACTTTGTAATTCGCTATGATGTTGTTGTTCCACTGCTACGTCTGCCATACCGAGTGCGTTATGTGCGGTAACTGCATCAAGTCGAGATAGAGTGTCTGTCACAATATTTGTTTCACCTTTAACGTGGAGTATGTCCGTCGTGAACTGGGAAATATACTCCAGTGGTCGAATTTAGCGTGGTGATGCTTTTGATGACTTCTGTGAGAAAGCGTAGCATAGTGGCTTGTGGTCGGTTCGTATCACGTATCGATGTCCTTCTACTCTGTCTCGAAAATATTTGATCGCCGAATAGATCGCTAACAATTCTTTATCGTGGGCGCTGTAGTTTTGTTGAGCGTCGCTAAATTTTTTGGAATGAAATCCTTGTGGCAGCTAAATTCCATCGAAAAACTGTTCCAGTACTGCTTCCATCGCGAGATTTGAGGCGTCCGTTGTTATAGCCAGCTGATACAAGCTGCTGCTGCTAACAATGTTTTACTGTCTTCAAAGGCATCAATTGTTCTTGACGTCCAATTTACAGGCCTTATATCATTTTTCCGGGAATCGCGCAAGAATCCATTTAGCGGAGCAAGTACTTCTGCGGCATTGTTTAGGAATTTGCGGTAAAAATTGATCATGCCCAAGTAGATTTTGAATAGTTTTTGGCCTTTCACATTCCAGTATTGCATCAACTTTTTCTGGTAGCGGCTTGATTCCTTCGCTGCTTACCAGAAATATTTTCTGAAATTGCATTTGGTGACATTAATTTGGATGCCGTGTTCCTTTAATCGAGTGAACACTTCCTGTAAATGTGTCCGATGTTCCTCTTCTGAGCTGGACGCGCTAAGGATGTCATCCAGGTATCCAAAACGGTAGCTTAATCCCAAGAGAACAATGTCGATATACCTTTGAAAGGTTTGGGCTGCATTCCGTTGTCCAAAAGGCATCGTCATGAACTCAAAGAGTCCAAAGGGTGTGATAACCGCTGTCTTTTCGATGTCCTCATCTACAACCGGCACTTGATGATAGGAACGGATTAAGTCTATGGTCAAAAAGATTGTCTTCCCGTGTAGATTATGATTAAAATCTTCCATTCCTGCCACCAGATATCGATCTGGTATCGTAACTGCGTTCAGTTTTCTGTAGTCGCCACAGGGTCTCCATTCCCCCGACTTTTTTGGGACTGAGTGTAGTGAACTAGCCCATGGGCCACTTGAAGGATGACATATTCCATTTTACGCCACGTACTCAAATTCAGCTTTTGCGGATTGATATTTTTCCTGCGGTAATCAGCAAACTCGTTCCGCGATTGGCGGGCCTTTCGTCAATATGTGGTGTTGGAGTATTGTCTTCTTGGTTTGCGACGTTGTCACAGAACTCGTCAGCTCAGGAAATTTGGCGAGGATGTTGGGAAATAGCATCTTCCTATTTACAGTGGTGATTGCTTCGGCTGGCTTATCTGAAAGTGTTGCGACAGCTTCAAGATATGTCTTACCATCCACCAACCGCTTCCGCTTGATATCAACGAGCAAATCGAAGTGTTAAAAAATCAGCTCCAATTATAGGATGATCCACTGCGGCAATGTTAAAACGCCATTTAAAAATCCTTCGTAGTCCAAAGTCGAGCAAAAGGATCTGTTCTCCGAACGTGTTGATTGTCGTTTCATTTGCAGCGTACAATTTCCGTTCTTCCTGATGCGTTTTGCCTTGGCTAGGGACTACCGATACCTCTGCACCTGTATCCACGAGGAATCTTAGCCCTGTTTGCTTGTCTGTTGCTAATAGGCGACTCTTGTTTAAGTAGACGTCATCGCTGACCGCATTTGGCGATGACGGTTTTACTTTTCCTGTTCGGAAAATCAGCATGGTGGATGGCATTTATTCGCCGTTTTCCCGAGTTTCCAGTGATAAAAACAATTTTTCTCGTCTGTACATTGATGTGTGCGTGTTTAAGACCTTAGGCACCAGCGAGCACGTGAACGGGATCGACCTTTAGAATGTGAATGTTGATTTCCTGCATTCACTTCTAATCTGTCGAGTCGGTTTGATATTTCCACGAGAACTGGATCTGAGCTCGGAGCAGGAGTTTTTGATGTCGATGCTATTACAACTGGGGCAGCGTTGAACTCCTCGACAATTTTGTCTGCCATTCCGAGCAGTATTGCGATGTCTCTTTCGGTTGATACGGACATGATGGCGCGTACATGCACTGGTAGACGTCGTAACCATAATGCACGTAGAGAATCTTCTGGCGGTTTTATTTATTTTATTTATTTATTTATTCCATCTTACAGACTAAACAATCCAATCACAAAATGGAACGCAAAGAACAATCAGCAAAATTTAAATGAAAAAGAATACTCTCTCTTAGTTTTTTCTTAAATGCTATGTAAGAAGAGGGGAAAGGACCAAGCTCGAGATTATTATGATTTCGTACGATTCTTAAGATTGGTGAATAGAAATATAAATCAGTTCTAGCATATGGTATAACGAAATAAAAATTCATCCGAGATGAACGAGATGTTTGTCGGAAACGTAGCTCAGAAAAAATATTTAACGGGACTTGATGGTAGCAGAGTTTGTACAAAAAACATTGGTCTAAATAAGTTCGTCGGGATATTAGGGATGGAAGAGATAGGAAAGATAAACGACTTTCATAAGGCTGATACGGCAAATTAAACTTAAGGAAAAGAAAACGCGTGAACTTTCTTTGGACAGTTTCTAAAGAAGTCACGAGATAAGAATATCGGGGGGACCAGATAACAGAACAGTATTCAAGCAAAGGGCGAACAAGACAAACAAATAGGCGGACAGAAGAAGAGATGCTATTGAATTTATGTAAATGTCTAAGGATAAACCCGGAAACTCTAGACGCTTTAGTAATCACATCTAAAATATGTGCATCAAATTTGAGTTTTGGATCAAAAGTTACTCCAAGGTCTTTATGACTGAATACTTCAGAGAGCAAAGCATCATTTAATATATAATTAAAATTAATAGGAGAGTCCTTAAGAGAAAAAGTCATTTTATGACATTTAGTAGTGTTAAGACATAAATAATTTGAAGCACACCATTCATTAAGAGCATTCAAATCATTTTGGAGGAGCTGACAGTCTAAATGGGATTTGACTGCTCGAAATACTTTGAAGTCATCTGCATACAAAAGGCACGAGGAATTAATTACAATGGGAAGATCATTTATAAACAACAGAAAGAGAAGAGGCCCGAGAATTGAACCTTGTGGAACGCCAGATGAAGGACAAAAAGGACTAGACGTAGTACGAGAGAGACTTACTTGACAGGGACGACACGATAGATAAGATGACATCCAAGATAGAAGAGCACCCGAGATGCCAAGAGCTTCAAGCTTACGACAAGGAAGTAAATGATTCACAGTGTCAAAGGCCTTGGAGAAATCTGTGTAGATCACATCAACTTGCAGTTGGTTATCCAAAGCTCTTGCAATACTGTTTGTGATCTACATCAAATTAGAGGTAGTGGAGTATCCTTTGAGAAAGCCATGCTGCTCTGGAGCAATAATAGGAGCTAGTGAGTTTGAGAGTCGATTATGAACCAACCGTTCAAGTAACTTTGGAAAGCAGGACAGTAAAGAAATAGGGCGATAATTGGAAACTGACGTAGGATCACCACTTTTAAAAAAAGGCACAATATTAGCTGTTTTCCAAGGGTTTGGGAATGTACCAGTACTCAAACTTAGATTGAAGAGGAGAGATAAAGGAAAACTAAGCGATGAGGCTAACGACTTTACAAATATGTTTGGCAAACCATCCGGCCCAGGGCTAATATTAGGATCAAGAGCATTGATCAGAGCTTCGACTTCAGATGCATCAGTACAAATAAAGGAAATTGGGAAGAGAAGATGATTAGGTAAGACAACAGGATGCACAGTTGCAGCGGAAGAAGAGAAAGTTGAAGAGAAAAATTGGGCAAATGAGTCAGTCACTTCTTGAGGAGAAGAAACCTCTGCACCATTCCAACGGACCTTACTAGGAATGGAAGAAGAGGATTTCAGCGATCTTATATAAGACCAAAAAGGCTTTGTATTATTAGCCACAAGGGAGCTATCCAGACTGCTGAAATAAGCCTTCAAAGCATATCTGATCTCTTTTTTGGCAATAGCACGCAGCCTGCTAAAATTACATCTTGCTTCAATAGTGCCGAGTGTTTTAAAGACACGATGTGCCTTATCTTTTGCTCGTAGGGCACTAAGCACTCGCTTTGTTAGCCAAGGCTTATGATTTGCTTTACGGAATGTCTGAAGAGGCGTATAACAGCGAATAAGATTATAAATATATTTGTAAAATTTATCCAAAGCAGCCTCACAATTTAGGCCTCTAAAGAAATCTAGCCAGTTGACTGAAAGTAATTCTGTATTAATTGCTTCATAGTTAGCTTTAAAAAAGTTAAGTTTTGGAGCGGGATGAGGTTTGTTAAATTTAATTTCATCGACCATAAGATCTATAGATAAAGGAGGATGGTGCCGATCAGGAGGAACATACGGATGTAAGGCTTGAGATACAGATAAATGGCTAACTGGAACATTTGATAGAACAAGGTCAAGGAGACGACCATTAGGATTGCGGATATGGTTAAATTGAGAGAAGGAGCAATGAGATAGGAAAGATGACAGGGTTATAGAAAAAGGGTCAACTGACGAGATTGAAGGAGTAGTATAATTTTTCCACACTATGTATGGTAAGTTAAAATCCCCGCAAACTATTATTTTGGCGTGAGGATGTCGCAAAACTAGATAAGAGGATAGATCATCAAAAAACGTCTCATAAACAGTTAAAGGTGAATTACAAGGAATATAAATAGACAAAATCAAGAACTCTGTATTATGAGGGAGAGAAATTTTGATAATAACACATTCTAAAGTAGGAGAAAAACAGAAATCAGAACAAGGAGAACTAGGTAGAGCTTTGCTAACTGCAACTAAAACTCCACCACTATCAGCCTTATTAGTGGCAATCAGGTCACGGTCACATCTATATGCAATATGATCAGGAAACATTTCAGTGCTCAAAATGTTTCCATTCAGCCAGGTCTCGGAGAAGCAGATAATAGAATCATTACTAACTTGATAAGAGATAAAGAGTTACTCAAGCTTGGTCCTTAATCCTCGTACATTTTGGTAAAAAATAGATGAACACATTTTATTAGGAGAAGAGAAGTTACATTGAAGAGTATTAAGGTTTGAAAGAGATTCATTGACGTTTAAAGAGGATACAGTAGAAAAAACATTATGATTATTAGAATGTTCATCAAGATTACTTGTGACTAGAGCTTTGGGATTTCGTTTATCGCCCGACGAAAATTTCTTCGTCTAGATTCAAACGGCTTAACAAGAACACCAGCAGGCCAGTGATTTGGATTCAGTACAATATCACTATTCGCAGAAATCACCAATTTGAATGAGGCAACTACTTTGTCCGTTAAATGTTCCTTAGTCAATTTATGACAAGTAAAGACTTTAACGGATGATCCAAACTTTTTGTTGACATAACGCTTTAGGTCCTCAACTGAAGTTTCGTACGCCACTCTAGATATAAAGATATTCTTCAAAGGTATAGAAGCACGAATGACAGGAGAATCGAGATCTGTTGAGGGAACGAGGTCACTCGATTTCTGATGTTGAATTGGAGGTGGTATTTTCTTCGGAATCGCTCCCCGACTGTTGGATGAAGAACCAGGTGGGCTGATCATAAGTAAATCAGATTGTTGATTAATAGAAAGCGGCCTCAACAGCGAGTTGTTCTTAGTGACGATTGATTGACCAGATTGACCAGATTCCGCTCTTTCCACATAGTTGCAGCAATCCGGCTGTAATACAAACGCTGGCTGTATCTGCATATCTTGTTGAGCAGCTAGTGATGTATCAGGTACATTTAAATTGTCAGCTTCCGAAACCGTTGGTTGTTGGTTAAAAGATAGCGGCTTCAACAACGACTTACTTCTAGTTGCGAGCCTGCCATGTTTTGGATCTGACGGAATAGATGTGATGGCTTTTGGTCACGCTTTTTGAGCTCCGTTAGCACTTGCGTTAGCTGCTGTTCAGGAGACGCCACAAATCGAGCAATCAATTGCGTTTTTAGCTCCTCGTATTTATTTCCGACCGGCGGATGTTTTACTATATCCGCAACTTGCTTGAGGATGGTAATATCCAGGGATGTCACTACCGTGTTAAATTTTGCCGTATCTGAATACACTTTATAATGACCGAAGGTGGATTCAATCTGGGAAAACCAAAGTTCGATTTACGGCTCCCAAAATGGCGGTAATTTTACATCACGCACGGCTTCTAGTCGAAGGGTTCACTACCGGGCCACAATTCACGCGCCAGATTTAGCGAAGTTTTCGGGGTTTCCGTAGGAATATTTCTCTCTCCAGGCGTTGACTCTTCGCCACCGGTCACCATTGTTTCAATTTTTTGTTTTTTTTCACTTGTTTATTAATAACAATAAAACGTAAGGGTTACCAATTATAGGAACTTGTCATCGCGTCGTTTCCTATATTAACAAAACATCTAAATTTTATATAGTCGAAAATAGTATTTATTAAACGCATAGAAACGAACTTTATCGGTCGGAGTATAAAACTAGAAGAAATTATATGCACAATAATTTAAGCTAACATATTAAAAAGTTGTTCGGCATCTTTGACCTAATTCACGGAGAGATGGCGCTTTGCCGCTTACAGGTCCACTACATGACGTCTGTAAACTGACATCTATCCGAGACTGTGGAAATTAGAAGCCTCTCACCTTGATGTAATTTTGATTATTGTCGTTTGAGGTATAAAAATGCCCGAACAATAAGAATTGAGCAATTGTCAGGTTGAATTTTAGTGGCAGAATTGGTTTTTTAATCAGAAACTACATTTTCTGACATAAAAGATCATTTTAAGGATTTTCTGAATTCTTATATTTATTGACGTCTGGTCGCAACAGTATATCATATTACCCATCTTAAAAAATATAGTTTCTGAATCAACATTTTTCGATGGAAATTTAGTATGGATTTCAATTTAATCTTCATTGATTTATTTAATTGTTGTTCCGGAACTCCTGTTGCTCCTATAAAAGCATTACAATTTCAATCTTTTCAATACTGTCCTTCATTCATTGCCTTCATTTGTTTTCAACAGTATCGGTATATTTTTTCATCTAGAATTAATATATTATCTATCAAATCATAAATAGAATCGAATTCACCTTGGGAGGCATATCAAAGCATATCGCACCCCCGATAAACCTGGCAAATTTGCGAAGAATGAAGAAAATGGAATGGAAAACTCATCGAAATTTTTAACCTCCTGAACCGCTTGTTTCCCGCCCAATATGATACTCCCCTACTTCACGTAAAATTCTCCTCCTTCGTCCGTCTTAAAATCGTAACAGTGCATAAGATTTAGCTTTGTGCCAAAAACAAAAAAACTTGGGGATTTAGGAATGAGTACAAGACACGAGCGAGCAAAATCAAGCAATTTGAGAAAAAACGAAAAATTTAACCTCTCGTAAGGATTCTGCCATAAATCATTTGTTCTCCTGACCAAAGAAAGAAGAGAATTGAAGTTATGGCTTTCTAGCCTGCGGCATCTTTTGGGTAATTATCGGTGAACTCTGGGAAAAGGCAACTTGATGAACTTTCTGCACATGAAAAATGATCAAGGCACTTGCCATGAAGGACTCAGCTCGAGGCAGGTGTATAACTCGCGTAAAACAAGACTCCCAAAGCATTCAGAGCTACGAGTATTTGCATTTTTTCTAGATAGCAACAATTATGAATACCTTAACTGCCGCATTTTATTATCCTTCACTGTCGCCTATATAATTGGATACTACACTGCATTTAAAAGGTGTGAAAAAGGACTTTTACTCAGTCTATTGCGGAGCTTGTTTTTATCACGAGGACCACAAAATCTTCTCTGCATTACGGGTACACTTCATTGTTACAGGTGCTAAGTCGTTGCATTCCACAATGGCTTTTTTCGGGTGACATTTAATTAAATTCATTTGAAATATGATCCTGACAGTCTGGGAATGAGTTTTCCGGAGATTTTCATCTGACTTTGTCGTAAATGAGATTTGGAAATTAAACTCTGCCTTTTTCATACTCATCGAATGCGGCGTATCAAGTGTTTGTGACTCAGGGCTGAGGATGCTTTGAATACTAGAACTGTAATTGAAACCGGACACGCAGTGTCCGAGTACTCGGGAAATAATCTTAGGGAAGGACGACAAAGTTTTGTGTGATGCAGTCTTAGAAAACTGTCAATTGGGTTGTCGTGAGAGTTTTACGTAAAACATGTAATTTATGTGGCTTTTTAAATTTTTTTTCCTTGAAAAATTAAAAAAAACGTATTTAAGGATAATACTTTTTAGGACTAAGCATAGCGACTAGAATTAGAGGAGTACTATATTCTATATCCTTTCTTGAAAATGAGTTTCTAATACACATTTGCAATCCTACATACTATCCTGACCTCCCCGGAAATTCTACTTACTCCCCTGACACTCACATCCTTAATGACACTGCTTGCTAGAGCGATGGATGCTTTCTTGTGGTTGTGACTAAACTCCTCCAGCTTTCCTCCAAAGCAGCGAAAAAAATTTAATTAAAATGCGCTGGCAGTTGGCAGGAATAAGTTTAAAGTTTGTACGTACCCCTTTTTCTTGCCCGCCGCCATTTTCCACCATCATCGTCTTCATCCTCTTCGATGTCAACGTTTTTGTCCTTTGCAACAAGCCAGCACTCAACTGGCTCCTTCAAGTTCTGACACCCATTACCCAACAACAGACTAGTATCCTTGGTCTTTGGTTTCTTTCATCGAAAACTTTTCTATTGCATACTGCCGATGGTGCTGGTGCTGCTGCTAGGACACTTTAGTTAAGATCCGGAATAAGAAATTTAGTTGGCAAACTCATTTACATACCGAAAGCATATTTGAAGTGTAAATTTTCATTTGCTGCAAGGCAATATTAAACGAGTGCAGAAAGGCGGCGATATTCCTTTGGATATTACTTTCAGGTCGATTGGATGGTTGGTTTGGTAGGATTGGTCGTTTGACTCCAAGTGTGGGAGTGTAATGATAGAGAACTGATTTCAATTTTCTCACACTTTATGTCGTTCTTGCGATTGTATCGCTTTGAATCCTTGGAATGAATTATTTTGAGATTCGATTATTCTTTTCTAGGGTAT
This sequence comes from Odontomyia ornata, assembly GCA_963969285.1. Lineage (NCBI taxonomy): Eukaryota > Metazoa > Arthropoda > Insecta > Diptera > Stratiomyidae > Odontomyia > Odontomyia ornata. Next base: position 326,878,205 of record OZ017740.1, on the reverse strand, counting down.
TAAGATATTTTATCAAGATTTTCCAAAGAACTTACTTTGTTTGATTGGTTGTGATGAAAACTTAGCCTGACTTCTTGTATAGCTCAACCTTATTTTGTGGTTTTATTATTGTAACGCTGAAGAATATAGTTTAAATGATTTTGAATGAATTGGAATAAATTATTGTATTAGAACAATTAAATATTAGATGCAAAATAAAAGAATTTAAATAACAGAAACAGCAGCTTCCATGGACAAAAAAATTTAAGAGTTCAACTGCTTCGCAAAATAAATTCGTGTAGACAAATGAAAGTAGTAAATTGAAAAAGAATGATTTTTTGCCTAAAATACATAACACCTCTGCTATCATTACATGATCTATCATGCGTAATCGATATGACGTTGTCTCAATCTCATGAAAATTTGGCGCAAGTCCTAGGAGATTTTGCTATTAATTGTGACTCAATTAAAGCAACTAACATGTACCCTGGAGTGATTTGGATATGCACACATAAGTAGTTTTGAACCATTTTACTATAGATAGCCCAGTTTTCTGGGTAATTATTACAGCTGAAGTGTGTTGAAAATGTATATGTAGATACACACATATTGACGTATCTTCCATCGATAAACCACCCGCTACTATTATTCAGTCTGCTTGTAACCCTCGCACAATAAACTTGGCTTCCATTTGATCTAACGCGTTTCAATACTTACACGTCGAACAAATAACGCCAACGCGGAACAGGCCCAGGTGTAAAATTATCTCGGTAAATTATTTGGATTGATCGGGAAATCGGTTGATTTGTGCGGATTTAGATATCTGTGATTTGGGTTGTTACCCTGCACAATGCCGAGAGAAATTGCAGTTCGATAAACTGAAACTCGATGTCGGCATTTTTGCGAACGCAAAAATTAGCAAAATGTATCGCGAAAGAGGACACTGAGACAGACAGCAGCAAACTCAAAGAAGCACTTGGATGGCTGGTTTTAGCAACAGAAACCAACATTGCGAATAATTTCAGTGATATATATAGCCCATCGGCCATCTGAAAATTGTTTTAAATATTATTCAGCGAGTCAGGAATCGACAGAGAAGTCTCTACGCGAATAGACCTGACAGGAGTAAAATTAGCTGATTGTCCATCGATGGACGATTTTATTGGGATTAAATCGATGGAAGCATGGAGGAGGTACACTGTTGTGAAAGTCATTATCACAGATTGAGTAGTTGCATTATTGTTGCTCGAAAAACTCAACCCGGAGTACCAGCCATTCATTATGGGTTTGACAGCAAGTGGCAAGTGCTCCTCAATCTTGTGCTGACAAGCGCCATAAAAACTGAATCAGCATTCGTGAAAGGACGCAAGAAATTGGGAATTACAAGCGCCAACAAAAGTAAAGTTTGTTTAGGCATTTAGTACAACGATGAATGCAACAAAGACAGCTGACTGGTACATTGACAGCGGAGTATCGCGCCATATGAGACTATGTCAAGATATTATAGTTGGCTTTCAGAAAACATCGCATCCCAATTTATGAGTTTCTAATAATGAGCGCCTAAAAGTGATCGGTAGTGGTAGCACGTACGACGGAATTGACATTTTGGTGCACAATGTTTTATGTGTTCTCAGTTTAGACGCAAATCTTCTGTCAGTCAGTGAAACCTCCAGGGCGGAACTGATCTGGTAATACAAACGGGTGCAACTGCTATTGTTGAGTTCTCGTCTCCAATTCCAGTGAAGCCAACGGGAACTGGCGTTCCTGGGGTACCCGAATCACTTAATAAAAATACTAGGACATTAGCTTGATCCAAAACATAGTGGCTTTGTGATTGTTCGATAACAAGATCAACTCATTGCTGCGAACTTCAACCCTCGAGGCATACTCAGGTACCGCGGGTAGCTGATGAGCCCCTACTTTCAGATGGTCAGCTGATTGGTTGCTGCCCTTCGGGGAGTATCGTGGTGGCTGCAGGTTGAAAACAAAGGTTGACATTGACCTTATAGTGCCAGATATAGTTGGGTCTCGGATCTACCAGTATGAAAGTGGAGAGTACCCTCAATGTAAACTGGTTCCGAATTTGGGGGCGATAATTCGCGGTTAAACCAATCGCAGTCTAATGTTGACCGTGAATTTAGGCCTTACAAGGTAGATACTCACGTTAATCATACTCGAATTGTCAGTCAGTGCAATCATTTAAAACAAAAACATTGTCAAATTCGACGCTAGCGGTTGTTCGGTGTACAACTAAAATAACGAGTTGCTCGCTAAGGTAAATACGTGCAGTGGTGCTTACAGGGTTCAAGCAGATCAAATACGTTGTGTATTGATGACACAATTTTGCGACGACGAATTTTGCGGGTCAAAGGCATCGTTTGACAACTGTATCACTTACGCTAAAGAAAAATCTTCCCGGAAGCCATTCAATAGAGTGAATACTGACATAAAATCAAGTGGTTTAATTGACTTGATTCATATGGATGTGTGCGGACCTATGGGAACCGCATCAATAGGTGGAGCAAAATATTTCCTGACCATGATCGACGACTTTTCACGAAACGTGTTCGTCTCATTTCTTTCGGAAAAGGGAGCTGTTGCTGAAGTTTTCCGACCATTTGAGACGACGGCTGGGAGTCAGACCATAAAGAAAATAAAACGCATACGAACCGACAATCTAACAGAGTTTGTGAATATGGCTATGACGAATATAATAATTTCGGACGATTTGCAGATGCAAAACATCCGAAATTGTCCACGAGACAACCATCCCATTTACGCCCGAGGAAAAGGGCATTGCCAAGCGTATGAATCGAACGCTAATAGAACGTGCAAAATGTATACTTGTGGATATAGAACTCAATAAGGAATTCTGAGCAGAGGCGTTTAGCCACGCTGCGTATTTAGTGAATATCGATCGGTCAATCGAACTGTAGCTAAGACACCGGAAGAAGTATGGTCCGGACAGCGACCAGACTTGAGCTACTGAAAAACGTTCGGAAATCATGTGATGGCCATTACGGAGGAAGGAAGATGCAAAAGCATCCCAAAAGCTATTCGTTGGTTACACCGACACGCAAAAGGGGTTACGATGTTTTGACCCGAAAAGGAAAAGAGTAATAATTAGCCGTGATGTCAATTTCATAGAAACAAGTATGGCGAATGGTATGACCTCATTTGATGGAATTCACCTCAAATTTAGTTATTGATATATCTATGGTACCAGATGGCAATACCCAAAACTGAATCCTCCATGATCTGATTCAACAAGCATGAGCCATGAGCATCCTTTACATCGGTCCATATCGAGGCGTATTCAGAGAAGATCAATCATCTACAGAAATTCAAAACCAACAGGCTCCAGACAGTGTCTGTCTGGCTCTGAGTCATTGTTCCTATAAGGGCTGGTGCCAACCCTTGCATGGCCTCCCGACTCTGCATAGACAAAGATGGGACCAAAACAGCAACTAGACCTGCATCTCTGACATTACTAGACACTAAACATTCAAAGAACGAAGACAAATGAATGACTGTGCAAAAAGGCTCATATCAACCATATATGATCGCGGCAACCGTAGGGAAAAAAACTGCGCGCACTCTAGAACGCCCTATAAGTGAACAGCACATGATGAACCACCCCGAAGTCAAAGCACAAATCGTGGAAAAAAAGCAAGAAGACCGACAAATTGCAATTGTGTGAAACTGCTGACATCAACGTAAATGTAACTGATGCATTGTATCCAGCGAAGGAAGTGAAGAACTTCTCTTAATAAAGAAGGTTAGAAAGCACAGTAGTCGTTGAGCACTATAATGCAGAGAGACAAATGCAAAAAGTAAGGAATAATCTGAAGAAAATAAAATCTGAATATGAATGGTAAAAAATTATTAGAAAATGTGTAAAGAACGGGCTATAGGACTGCATCGGCAGTTATCGGTAAAGCTAATTGAAGGCTGAAGAAGAGCCAGATGAGCAAAAGGATTCTATTGAAGGCGCATAGATAGCTACACTACTAAATACTGATACGAGTTCCTGCCGTTGTCAGCATTCTCTTGTGCATAAAAACCAAACTTCATAAGTATCAAGTTCTAAACTCCTTGTCACAAATTTTTCTTTTTGTTTTCTTTAAATAATCGATTATTTTACTTTTGTTAGCCCCTTGTTATCACCACTTGAAATTTTATTTATTATTCCTATTAACGCAAATCATAACTTACCCTATACATTAAGTAAATTTAAATTTTTTCCTCTATTGTTTTTTAGTTCATTAGCAAACTAAACTTTACTTCCCTATTTCCACTAGTAATTTTAAATGTATTCCCTTGTTACTTGTGTTTCCCATTCATTCATCGCAATGGAACAGCAATCGTAAACTAATTATATCTCCTAATCCCTGTACTCGTATGGTGCTTTTACCAGTAAGCGTGTAACAAATCGCCCAGTACAATAAAATGGATGCAAGTATTTTATCGCCTGTCATCAATTAGAGCTTGATCGTTGAATCTCTCATGAACGAAGGAATATTAGCAAACGGTGTGAATATTCACCTTCCCAACATTAACGGTTGCATAGTGGGGACGGTAGCATGCTGGACTACCAATCTGGAGTTCTACTAGGATATTGGGACATAGAAAGATTAACAGAGTGAACGAGATTGAAGTGTAATGAACTTCGATCACGTTAACCCTGGACTGCAGTGGATGATTGGAACAAAGGGTTACGGGATTAGATTAGTCAGTTAGTAGTGAAGTCGGAGGGTGGAAGAGTCTCGGCGAGCCAGTGAGGCTAGATTTTGGCGAAGATTGGTTTGAAGGTTTATTTGCTCGATAGTTCCGGCATTTTTGTGGGAAGAGAATATTTTTCTGACAACACAGGTGTAATTTGGGATTATTTTATTTGGCAGATTGAAAGGTAGCAAAGTTTTGCAAAACAGGATAAAGGTTGTAATATGTGTAGTTTCGAAAAGTCAGTCGGAAATTGAATTGTGCTCGACAACTAATGGTCAAACATAAAAACATTTATCAACGTCTGTTGATGGCTAGTGAATAAAAATATGTTAAAGACGAGGGGTGTGATGGCTTTGTAATAAAGTTTAAGTTTATTGAAACTTTAAGTGTCCGATTGAAGTTGAGTTTCTACACATAGTTCGACGTAAAAACCGAAGAGAGCTTGAATTGTGCAAATGAAAAAAATTGGGCAAATTTAAACGAACAGTGGAATGATAATGAATTGACGTGAGCCTGAAAGAGACTTGTGACAAAAACAAAATTACCCATGTTAGACCAGGAACTCCAGGCAGTGCTTACAAGAAAGTGTAAGAAGCCATCGAAAAATGCTTCGAAAATATTCAAAAATATAAAGTTCTCATGGATGCTCAACAAAAGAACTACCTGATGCGAGGTAGAAGGGAAAAAGCCACGGCAGCAGGCACTGCTCATGAACCCCAAGGATAGTCGATCCTATCTTGATGTGATGGGAGATCAGGGGAGATAATCGAAATTGCTATTAAAGCAGTGTAATCAACCCGGTCTGGCCACATAGTGAACGAATTCAGAACAGAGACCAATAGTAAAGAAGTATTCTGCAATGCAGTCTAGAAGGTTCTCAGTAGAGAAAGAACTGTCGCCTCACTTGAGCCTACGGTAACGATCGTAATAAAAGACATCGATTGCATCGCGAAATTGGCTGAAAAAGTGGAAGCCATCAAAATGGAGCTCCACAGTGTAAGCGGGGTTAATGAGAGGTTGAAACAAAAAAACGATAGGGGACAAAGTATGACCATTAACGACGGGGCTGAAAAGGATGCCGAACAACTTCTTAGTTAGAGAAAAGTAAGGAGACGATGAGTCATCTGCAGACTACGGCGAAGAGCACTACTTCCCTGCTGCTTTAAGTGCTTTGGTTATAGTCATACCAAACAGAGATGTAGGGAATCTGATAGGAGTTCACTATGCCGCGAATGTAGTAAAATGGGAAATAGAAGAAAAAAGTGTACGAAGGAGGCATGGTGAAACTTTTGCAAAGATGCGAATTCAAGAAGAGATTGCAAGCACGTTTGAGGACCGGGAAAGTATTGGGGTTTCCAGATAGGCCTAGCCAAGATAAAAGCCGATCTTCGATGACCCGTATACTGCAGGTATGTCTAGACCACAGTATAATTGCCCAAAATTCACTTGAGCAGCTTACAAGGGTTATGAAATCTGACTTATTGCTGCTGAGTGAACAATACCTCGACAAGTGTTCGGTATTAGGGTACATTGAAAAAACTGGTGCTACCGTCATCTGGGTTCAGAGTCATGTCGATTTTCTAGTGAAAGGCTATAGAAAAAACGATGGCTTCGTGTGGGCTCATCGCTCAGGGACTACATTTCTTATTGTGTTCCTAACGCTGAACTAACCAATCTAATCTTTTCAGGTCAACCTTAGCCTATTGGAGGACACTGTCTTCAACTAAGATGTCTACGTTATCGTTGCGGGAGACCTCAATGCTAAAGGAAATGAATGGGGCATGCCTCAAACTCCTCGGGGAGAACGGTTAATAAATGAATTATAGCTGCTACAGTAAATGAGAAAATAACATGAATGGCAAAAAACGCCTTATGGTTGCATTATCGACTGCAAATTATCCTCAGAGTCATTGGACTAAAGTTGTACTTAAGTACGGTCCTAGAGATGGTGGCCGGAACAGGATTCCGCGTGCTAAGCACAGGCAAACTGCAAACTTTCTGCTGTATTGTGTGTGAAAAAACCATATCCAACGTGACATTTGTCACAATTGGAGAGCATTAGACCACTAATCAGCCAGTGATCACTAGTATATTTGTAGGGGACTGAAGGGCTAGCAGCTCAAGATGCGGTGAACTCAACTATGAGTTTACAGCGTTCAAGTCCTCGGCACAGAAAACCTGTGGTGTACTGTTGGCCGACTGAAATCGCTTAAAAAGTGAATGGAGTGTCATAAGGTCAGACGTGAAGTTTAATTGACATGAAAGCGAGGCGAGACACACAACTGGTTAGCAGGATATAAGTAGGCTAGGAAAAACCTTCACAAAAATGATCAAAAAGAGTAAGGCTCACAGCTAGCAACATTTAGTTACTAACGTGAACAGAGAATCGTAGGCTCTTGGCTACAAGCTAGTAATGCGGAAGCAGAAAATATCGACAAGATAGTGTAAGCACTTTCACAGCCCATACCGTTTGTTTTGACACTATCCACGTTGAAACAGCAATCGGATGCCTACTCTTCATGGGGTGGACCTGAAAGAGGCAGTCAATTCATGAAACCCTGGAAGGTTCTAGGTTCAGATAGCATATCAGCTGAAAAGTTTCAGCTCATCTATCACCACGGCCCGGACTTTCTGCCCAGAATATTCAACAGCGGAACGTTAGAAGGTACTGATGCTTTCTCTTGTTTACCAGTTGCAACGAGAAGAGAAATCCCGGGTTGCTATCTGCATATTGCCCGTTATACATGTTGAATATGCCTGAATGAGTGCAAAGTAAAATTCAACAACATGATTTGTACTACTGAGAGTCTATTACCTCGGCAGTACGGCTTTAAAGCAGGGTGCTCCACCGTTGATGCGATCGCAGAAGTGGTTAAGCGCTGTTCAAAAGGCGGCCGTACATAGCCGTTCCAAGTAACGGATAGTTCTGCTGGTGACATTTGATGTTCAGAACGCCTTCAACTCCACTAGATGGGTGGATGTTCTGGACAAACTGGAAACCAGTTTTCAAGTCCCAGAATATCTTATGCAAATTTCGAGAGAATGCCTGAAACACTGAAACCTACTTTATGATTGCATGCAGGGCCAACAAAGGATGGAAATTACATGGGGTTATGCTCAAAGGCCTATCCTTGGCCAAGACTTGTAGAATATCCCATACGACCGATAGGCTATGCGGATCATGTTGCAGCGATAGTTGCTAGACGCACCATCGAATAAGCGCAACTTTGACTTAGTACGTCAGTGCGCTGGATTAGAGACTGGATAACTGCTCACGCATTTTGCCTGGTTCTAGAGAAAACCTAACTGGCTATCCTGACAAAAAAGAGAAACCGTAGAGCAAGGACTGTCACTATTGCGGAAGTACTGGTTAAATAGAAACTATCCTTAAAGCACCCAAGGTCGCCGATCGACTGCAAGATGAGTTTTTTTAGCAAATCAGGGCAACGGCTAACTAAGCTGCTACCAGCGTGTTGGATCTGAGTCGACCAATGGCCTACGTAACATAAGAGGGCCCAACCCATGCTATAGAGTTTGTGCTACTCTTAGCAGCAGAAATATTGTGCAATGCTCTCAGCAGGAAGCTGTACCAAAAATGTTTAGCACTGAGAATTGCATTTGCATATCCGACAGTTTCTGATTCGGTGGTGTTAGTCATTGTAGGCACAATACCCATCACCTTCCTTGCCAGAGAGCGTCGTGCTTTCTGCCTGCATCGAAACGAAAATACGAGGTTAACAGTTGCCCATGAAGAGAGATAATACTCACTCAATAATTGGCAGCAGACCTGGGCAAAGAGCACGAAGGAAAGATTAACCGCGTACTTCATCCCTGATCTGAAACCTCAATTGAATGCATAGTGAGACTGAATCTTACCTGACCTGGCTTTTGAGCCGGCGTGGTTGTTTTCAGTTTCACTTGGACAATATGAGTGAGTTGCGGAGCGTCGAATATACGGTAAGCAAAGCAGAGTAAGATGATAACTGCAACATGTTTTTGCATGCAAAAGATGGGACATGCTGCGCCAGGACCTTTACAAGATAAAGGATGTTTGGATTGGTTGACAAATGAAACCACGTAGCACGTTATGCTTGGGCAGTCCTAAAGGGCTCACAGCAGCCATGGACGTTGTAGTTGGAGTTGCGATCACTTCCCTAGCAATTCCTTTCCCTCCCTACCCTTTCAATAGAGAAGGGGTATACCAACTTGCAGGTGCCTCACGGCGTAGCAAAACGAGGTTTAGTCTGAAGTAATGTGTCAAACGGTTCCAGTTTAGGTTTTCAGGTAGGAACCCCATCCTCAGGGCTTAAATAACCTTCACCTCCCAACCACAAAACAGGAAAAAGCAAGGAGATAGGCTAGACCCATTACTATCTGATTTGGCTCTGGAATATGCGATAAAAAAGCTATCTGTCGATTTGAGAGTAGCCTATGCTACAAATGCCTATGCTATGCACATGACATCAACTTTTTGTCACAGGTGTTAACGGCCAGCAAAGAACTTATCCAAAACCTCAACAGCAAAACAAAACTAGTAAGGTTACAAATCAACGATGCTTTGACAAAACTCATGGACTAGCCGAAGGAAAATACCTTAAATATCAAAAATACCGCACTTTGTGAATACAATATCAAGTGCATGAGTAGATCTGCAGAATTAGGTGTCTAAATAGTGACAAAGGTAACAAAAAAGACGAAATACACCGAAAAATACAACTCATAAATAAAATATTTGATTCTGTTCTGATGATCTTGAAGCCCAGCTGCATAGACAGGAAAACAAAGCTCCAAGGATATAAATCTGTGATAAGACTTGAGTTTTGCTAAATGTATGAGATATGGACTCTAACTTAATCATCTGTCAGGATATTGAATGCCTTAGAGTGACGAGTTCTGAGATTAATAGTCGGAGCGAATTTAAATGTAGACCAATCGTGAAAACAATGTAACCATGACCTGTAAGAAATTTCTGGCGAGCCGGAGGTCTGAATGATTCTAAGACTGCGGAAGCATCCATAGACTAGCCACGTGAATTGTATGGGCAAACAACAGATACCCAAAAAGGCATTCGTCGGGAGAACTGAAGAGCAGAGATCAGTGAGAAGATCGAGGAAATTCTGGTATGACTCGGTCAACGGCAATGGGCTGAGACAGTAGGAAGCGATTTTTGCGGGAAGCGAAGGCCCATGAGGGGCTGTAGTGCTACAAAGAAGATATATGTTAAATTTTGGTATTCAGAAGATGTAGTTTGGATTACTGACTCGCGAACATAAGCTTACCGATATGTGCACCCTCCTACTACTTCGACTAGATAAATTTGTTTTTAGACGTTCATGAGAAGAAGTATGGATCATACTACATGGGCTGATACATTCCGGGATTTTTCAATATGTGGCAACGCTAAAAATGAACAGGACTCATTTCGAGAGGCTCATCCAGCGCTAGTTTATGTATGAAGTTTCATAGCATTTCGTCCACTTATTTAAAAACTACAGTCATTAGAGTGACGATTCTTTCGCGATCGGAAGAAAAAAACGGAAAAACAGGAATATCGCGTCTTGGTACAATATTATTTTTTGATGGGAAAAACAAATGAACAATCATTACAATGGCTGCGAAAATGTTAGTTTATACCTGTTTCCTCAAGAACAACAATTTATTGGTGGTTCGGTGAATTTGAAATGGGTCGCACAGGCACCGAAGACACAACTAGCTCTGGAAGGCTGAAAGAGGCTACGAGTGTAGAAATCGTCAAGCAATTGCATCAGTTCAGCGAGTGTTTGGCATCTCAAGAGATGTATTATGTACGATATTTGAGAGATGAAAAGCTATCGGCGCAATGAGTGCTATGTTTGCTGACCACGACCAAAAACAGCAGCGTGTTGATGATTAAATGGATAGTTTGGCGTTGTTGCAGCGCAAAAGAACAATTTTTTTTGACATTTCGTAACAATGGATGCAATTTGGGTCCATTTATATACGCTTGAGTCTGCAGAGTGGCTGGAAAGGTCTCAAGAGCCAATCAAAGCGGCCAAAAGACCAACGCTTGACCGGGAAGGTGATGATTTCCGTTTTTCGGAATGCTCAGGGAATAAACTTCATGGGTTACCAGCGAAAGGGAAGAACAGCCACAGGAAAGTATGATGCAGCGTTATTGGACAAACTGAACGATGGAATAAAGAACAGATGGCTCCATATGGTGACGACAAAAGTGCTCACTCAAAAAAGCAAGGCGCAACGGATTTACAAAAAAAAAAAAGAAAATTGGCCTGTATTTATCAAATAAACAAAATAATTGATTATTAAACATAAACTTGCGTTAACAAAAGATTCGATTCACGAAATGTGAACATTATTGAACTCATTTTCTGAAAATACCCATCAAAGGGGAAAAAAAAAGAAAATCATAATACCTACTTAGTAACTTGCCTCGCCCACAATCAATCCCAAAATGACTTGAGTGAAAATTTAATTATATACACCTACCTTAACCATTTCCTTAACCTCCTACTCTCAAAACTCACGTTAAATTATCCCCGAACAATTCTATTAAAACATTTCTTAATTAAGTTTTCGCACATCATGGAAGCACAACCATATCAACATCATTATCGTTATCATTCAGAGTCAAGTCTCGCAAATTGAAAGGATACGTATCTTCACTTGAGCAGCATCCTGAACACAAAGTCCTAGAACACACAAGCGTCACCCAAGCAAGAATTTCAACTCCTTAACCGTCAAAATATTTAATTTGTATACTTGTAAGGAGTTCTCTCCCAGTTTGGTTGGATGATGTCATTTAACCGCACGTACGAGTATCTTGCGCTTAATATCTCGACAAGGCTTCTCATCCTTTGAAGCGCTCCAAGTAGGCAATATTCTAGGAATTTGAAAGGGTCACGCTCTTTTAGGCCATTTTGTGCGATTCACATTGACATGCATGGTTAATTGATATGATAATTTCGACTCTTCAACTTGATATCCTTTGCCCAACATTTTCCCACCACTGTACCCGTTGGCTTGTGCCGAGAATCATCATAAGGACGAACCCTTCAGGGGATTATGACGTTAAGTATGGGATATACTCCTAGGTCTTAATTTCGGATATCAGGATACTTATACGAGTACAATGAACAATACAACAAATGAAATTCTCTTTAGTCATTCCTAGAATTCAATGCTGATGGGATTTTCCCTTTTTTTCTGCCTCCCGTATCCTGAATTTCATCCTCAACTGAAAGTTCAGTTTATTATTTAGGCTTTTACTCAATCCGGGTTGGTAGTCATTTTACTGGAGATTAAAAGGATTTGACGATAGATTTAGTTGGATTTAAAGTATTTAATTTGAGGACAAACAAATGATAAATCAAGAGACAAATGAAAATAAATTTCACAGCGATTAAGGATTTGGATTAATAGGATGGGCAGATATGCGTGGATTAGAGGGTGTATATGAGCGAAGTTTGTTTGATTTCTGGTCGAGGTGGAGCATGAGTTTGCTTTGATGGTTGAAAGGATGAATATTTTGAAGTCAATGTTATGTTACATGATTTCCAGAAAGTAAGTCAGCCATTTGCTATTGTTTCTAAGGTTCAGTTATTGCTCTAATATTGCTTTAATTTTAACAATTATCTGGGCAAATAAAAATTCAATTTGAAAATGAAGATATTCCTTTAGTTTGATAAATGTATAAGGGAAATATCTTTTCTGTTAACCTTAAAGATTCAATCCAATTTGATGTCTGGTAAGATGTAATATAGTTTTAAGTTGTGGTGCCTAAACAGGGCAATTGGCAAATACAAGGTGAGCCTTTTTACTTAGAGCATGGACAACAGCGAATAAACAATAAAAATGAAATAAAATTAACTGGAGATCTCGACACTTTGAGTGTGGAATAAATTGTAATTATTTGAACAAAACACAAGATTTGACCGAACTAATTTTCTATATAATTATAGAGCAAAGGCAAACGCACAACTGAACGTGAAGGCTCAGGATTCAGTGAAAAAACTTCACGCTCTCTGTAACGCCCTATAAGTGAAGTGATAATGAACCACCCCGAGATCGGAAAATAAATTGCGGCCGACAAAAACAAAGAGCAAGGAGACCAACGAAGTACCATTGTATGAAGTTGCTGACAGCACCGAAAATGTCACTAAAACAACACTGGATATAAATCCAGGAACTGAAGCAGAGATCCTCTCTCCCGAGAGGAGGTTGGAAAACACAACAGCTGTGAGCACTATCAGGAAGACAAGCTAATCCGAAAAGCGTGAAACATTCTGAAGAGAATCAAACCTAAATGTGATTCAGAAAAAAAAAGTTGCCAATCAGTAAGAAACGGACTCCTGGAGTTAGAGGAGCTCCTAAACTACTCGTACATCATGCATTACCAATGGAGCTAGTTGAAGGCTGAAGAAGGGCAGAGCCTTGCGAGGAACCGCATATACCTCCACTACCAAATAAACGGCCTCTACTCAATCCAAAGGAGACCAGGATAAAAGGAGGATAGAGCGGGTACTTAATGACCGTGAAATGTTGGACCAGAGATTCCAGGCAGTGCTAGCAAAGGCAGCTAAAGAAGCCGCCAAAAAGTATTCCGAAATGCTCCAGAGAATAAAAGAAATACCTGATGTGAGATCAAAGGGAAAAAACCTTAACAAAAGCCCTTTTGGTGGGCGATGCTCGTGAATTCCAAGGACAGCCGATTCTACGCAGATGTGTTGTGAGAGATAAGGGGAGGGGTAGTGCTCAAAGACACCAAATTTCCCATCACAGCAGCACGAGTAATCTGGTGTGGCCACATGCAGGTCGGATTTGCAAGCATTTTGCGCTACAGTCAAGAAGGTTCTTGGCAAAAGAGCAACTGTTTTCTCGCTCAAGCCAATAGTAATGAACGAAATCTACGTCACGAATCCAAGCGGGCTAGCGTAAGCAGGGTTAAAGCGAGGCTGATACCAGGAAAAAGCAAGGGATAACGTATGGCTATCGTTGACTTGACCTAAAAGGCTGCGGGACAGTTACAAAGCTAGATAGTTAGAAAGTAAGAATATAAAGTTAGAAAGTAAGAATACATACATACATAGACGTACACCAAATTTTCGTTGACTTCAAGCAAGCATACGACAGTATTGATCGTAACGTACTGTACCAAATAATGCTCGGTTTTGGCATCCCAGCCAAATAAGTCCGTTTTACCAAAATGACAATGACGTCGACAACCTCCCAAGCCCGCATCAATAACCAACTCACCGATGCTTTTGACACAAATATCGGACTAAAGCAGGGAGATGGGCTGGCCCCATTGCTATTCAATTTGGCTCTGGAGTACGTCGTATGGAAGCTACCTATCGATATGCGAGGTACATTACTATACAAGTCGAGCCAGATACTGGCCTATGCGGACAATATCAACATTCTGTCACGGTCACTAACAACTGCCAAAGAATTCTTCCTGAAACTCGACAGCAAAGCAAAACTAGTAGGGCTACAAGTCAACGAAAAAAAAACAAAGCTCATGACGCAGCCAAGAAAAAATACCCCAAATACACCAAATATCACACTTGGCGAATACAGTATCGAAAATGTGAGCGAATTTGTGTATTTAGGCGCCAAAATAACGAAAACGGGCAATGAAAGAGCCAAAATATGCCGAAAAATACAGCTCGCAAGTAAAATATTTTATTCAGTATTGAAGATTTTGAAGACCAGCTGCATACACAGGAAAATAAAGCTCCAAGTATACAAAACTGTGATAAGGCCTGTGTTATGCTATGGGTGTGAAACATGGACCCTAACCCAAGCATCCGCAAATAAATTGAATGCCTTTGAGCGACGGGTCCTGAGCTGAATAACTGGAGCGAAGCTAGATGCGGACCAATGGCGAATTCGATACAACCATGAGCTGTATGAAATTTTTGACGAACCGGAGGTCTCAAGGATTGTAAGACTGCGGAAGCTGTAATGGGCTGGACACATGAATCGCATGGACGAACAACGGATACCCAAAGAGGTATTCGTTGGGAGAACTGAAGGCCGGTTGCCAGTGGGGAAACTAAGGAAACGCTGGTCTGACTCGGTCGACGAAGACAGTTCATCGCTGCTCGGATTTCGAATTGGATGACGCGGTCAACGGACCGAGACAGTTGGAGGTGCTGTTTGCAGGAAGCGAAGGCTCGAAAGGGGCTGTAGTGCTAAGAAGAAGAATAATCATCTGCAGTTTACGGCAAAGAGCAGTAGCTCTCCACTGCTTCAAGTGGCTTGAGTATGGTCATACTACAAGGGGATGCAAGAGACCCAATAAAAAATCCTTATGTTGCAAATAAAGTGACATAGGACATAAAAGAAAAATCATATTGGTTGCTTCTGACCAGAAAAGCTGGTCACCCCGTTGAAACTGTTTAGCTTGTTGTCTCGCTGAGTTATAACCAACTAAACCCGCCAAGTTTCCATCATTTAAGGCAAGAATAAGTAGGATGAGCTAGAAGGTTATCTGCACAATTCGTCTGTTCTGTTTGCTTTTAGAAAGTAGAGCTTCTGTTAAGATCCGATTTTCCCTATGATCTTGCACTCAAGTCCTCATAGATCACTGTTCACGTTCTCATAGATTACTGTTCACGTCCTCCAAGAGCTGCAGGCAACAATAAGCATTGGTGATGCCACTCAGTCTATGGAGCTCCTTTCTGGCTTATCTACAGGGTGGGCCAGAAAGAAATGCGAATTTGAAAAAATCATTAAAAAAAAACTGATTACAATTCACATACAAATTTTTCTTTCTATAAAAATTGACATCTGGGAAATTCATTTCTTAAAAATAACGTCATCCCGCTGCAAACATTCTTCGAATCTGACCCTCAAATTGGTAAAAACTCGCTGGCACATTGCACGGGGAATAGCTGCCATTTCTTCCCGGATATTGGTCTTCAACTGGTTAATCGTGGCTGGGTTATTGGTGTAGACTCTACTTTTTAGGTATCCCCACAAAAAAAAGTCCGGTGGCGTCAGATCCGGACTTCTAGGAGGCCATGCAATGTCACCTCGGCGCGATATTAGTTTCCCAGCAAACATCTCGTTTACGACCGCCAAAGAGGCATTAGCTGTATGGCATGGCGCGCTATCTTGTTGAAACCATGTCACACAATTATAGGCTTCAAATTGTTGCAGTTGTGGAAAGAAAAAATCCCTTAACATGGCTATGTATCGGTCAGAATTTACAGTGACAGATTGGCCTTGTTTTTTCGAAAAAGTAGGGTCCGATAATTCCGTTCTTGTTGACCTTGGGCGTCCTGCAGGCTTCTGTTTGAGAGTCGAACCAGTCTCTTCGAACTTTCTGACCCACGATCGAATCACACTTTCTTTCGGACACTGATTTAGGTCATGTAATCCAAACTCACGCCAAAATAAACGCCGAACAATAGCGCACGAATTGTGATTTTTAATAATGTTTAACGCAGAATGCACGTTGCGCTCCGGTGAAGTGATCCATCGCGACTAAATTTCCGAGAACCAAGCTACTTAACCCCACCACCCGCGCAGTCCCCTCTCTAAAGCTTCAAACGCAAGAGTGTTTTTAAAATCTTACGCCTTTCTGGCCCATCCTGAATATACCCTATTATAATCTACATTCCATCCTAAGTTTTCAAGCACCGAGCAAGACGTTGAAGCCTGTGTGTCACAGTCATTAAACTCATTGTAGAGCTATTAACTGGAACGCTTTTATTTCCCAAACTAGCTGCAGTTACAGTTAAACCTTCACAAGGAGGTTAGTAGGCCTATTTACAGTTGATATTCACCCAACAATAGACAAACGAGATGCACTGACGGGCAATTGCTAAAGGATACTCCAGCAATCTTCATTTGTGCGTTGTTATATACATATGTAAATATATATATGTGTATAATATATATATATATATATATATATATATATATATATATATATATATATATATATATATATATATATATATTATATATATATACACATATATATATATATATATATATATGGGATTCGTTTTAACGGGTACACGGGTTAAAGTTTTTTAGTACTGTATTTTAAACGAAAAGCAGTTACAAAAATATAATATTCAGCAAAACCAGTTCTCCAGTTGCACGTGTCATCTTCTTTCTCTCTCGTGTCATTCTCATCTTTGTAGTGAATCCAAAAAATCTGCAATTCGCCCCACGACTCGGCCATCCTGTTCTGCTATCACTTGTATCATTCTCAAAATATAGCTCGTCTTCTGCACCTGAATCTTCATGACACGGATACCTCTTCATATAATCGGCTGCTATACTTCTTTTGCCGAGTCCTTCACCGTATCCGGTCCTTTTGACACCATAGCAATTGTTTGGTTTAACAGTTGTAACCCGAGTTTTTTGTGCACCTTCAAGCCTCCACCAAGTTGCGCCCTCCGGACAGCAACTATACCTCCAATGCTGTAAGCACTCGCTGGCTTGCGTTTCCAACTAAACGCCTTACTATTCTTGTTCTGAATCAGCTGTATGTGTTTCACCGCTTCGTCTCGCAGGCTTGATCGTTCCTCGACAAAAAAGACTCTTCTCCAATGATATCCCGCAAAGCTAAGTCATCCGTCAACCACATCTTCGTTCCTATTAAGAGTTCGAACGGTGTGGTACCAATACTGTGACTATACGACGAGTTGACATATTGCTGCAGCCTCTCTAGATGTCTAAACCACTCGGCGGGGTTGTCAATAGAAAATTTCGTTAATACTTGAACAATGATCTCATTCATATGTTTGATTTTCCCACTACCCCGCGAAACTCCAGTTGTCAAGAAAACGTGTTCGATACATTCCTTGTCACAGTAATCACTGAAGATGTTTGAAGTAAACGCTGACGTCGGGGTTTTCCAAAAACCGTCGCTTGATTTTTAAGTCCAGTGATGAGCTGTTCAGTTGCTGTCAATTTCGTACGATATATGTAGGAACTATGTTAAGACGTCGGTAACTGCAAAAATATGTTTATAATTTTTCCTCGTTAAAGGCTCCGGTCCTAAATAATCGATGTGGTGCGTGGCCAGTGGACGATTGCCTTTGTCAATAGGATTAAGCCATCCCTTTTCTTATTATTTTTTCCTTTCCGCCAGAATACACTTCACGTAATTTTCGATGAACTTCTTGATACGTGCTGGAATGAGCGGGAACCAGAAGTCAGATTGCAACAGGTGCTCAACTTTTTCAGCACAAAGCGACCTCGTTCGTGGCTCGTCTGATTATGTCGTATTGCATTGCCTTGGGAACGACTAATCGCAAGTCTCCACCGTCGTTTTTGTAAACGATACCACGCTGCACTACGAAAGCGTCGTCAGTACCGGATCCTACAATCATTTTCTCCAACTCTGGATCATCTTTCTTTACGAGTTCAACTCGCTCAGTTAAAGCGCAATGGTCCCGGCTTGTCAAGTAGACCGATACTGGGCTACGACTTAGAGCGTCGGCGTGCTTCATTGACCGACCTGGTTTATGTTCGAACGTATGTTTGTATTCGTCAATTCACAATGCCCATCATGCTACTCGTACACTGCTTTCCTTCTTCGTCATTGTAAGAGCCAAGACTTGACAGTCTGTCACAATTTTCACTGGATTTCCCAAAAGATACACTCGGAACTTCTTGAGTGACTGACGATTGCCAGTATCTATGTACTTATACTTTTATTCTGCTGGCTCGTTTCCCAACTGGCGTAATATATCGGATGAAACGGCTCCTAGCCAGTACATGGAATCGTCGGTGTGAAGTTCTGTCTCAGCTCCAACACGAAAGAGTTTAAGAACTGGGGCCTTGGTCAAAGTGGCTTTTATCTCGTTTAAGGCTCGTAATTCGGTAGTTCCAAATTTGAAAGGACCTTCGTCTTTCAATAAGTTCGGAAATAACCTACCAAGCCCAAAAGGCTCTGCACATCTTTCGCTGACTTTAGCTGACCATAGTGTTCAACAGCTAGCGTCTTATCATTATTTGGTCTCACAGTCCCTTCCTCGACAATATTTCCTAGGTATACAACTTTTCGTGTAAACATTTTACA
The DNA here is from genome assembly GCA_963969285.1 of Odontomyia ornata. Lineage (NCBI taxonomy): Eukaryota > Metazoa > Arthropoda > Insecta > Diptera > Stratiomyidae > Odontomyia > Odontomyia ornata. The sequence continues at coordinate 326,859,454 of OZ017740.1, read as the reverse complement.
TTTTTTCCAAATAAAGTGAACTTTGTACTTACTAGCTGTCTTCATGACTCGTCCATGCTCTGCGCAGCCTTCAGCTTCGTTTCTAGTAGGAATAAATATATCGTCAAGGTATGCTAACATCGTTACGCTGGCTCAGAGGTTTCTGAACATGGCTCTTATGTGTCTTTGGAAGACCCCTGGTGCATTGCAGATGCTAATTGGAACCCACACAAACTCAAACTGCCCGTCTGGCATTATAAAGAACGTGTACTTGATGCTGCCCTCTTTGACCGGAACATGATAGAATTCGTTCTCCAAATTAAATACGCTGAACACCCTCGTACTCTGCAGTTCATCCAGCAGAATTTCTATAATCGGCGGTGGGAATCGGTCTCGAACCATCTTTTGGTTTAGTAACTGATACTCGACGTACATTCTTGTACTACCATTTTTCTTTTTCATCAAGACAATAGGACAAGCATATTCATATATGCTAGGATAAACCACGCCTTCCTTGACCAGCTGTATCATGGTCTTGTTGACTATTCCGCGCTGTTCAGCTGATAAATGTCTAGGACTTTGATGAACTGGCATGTCGTCTTTAAAACGTATCTTCATTTCAACGTGGGTACGTCTTTCATCCATCGGTGAATACTGCTTCTTCACTTTGTCTTTAATCGTCACGTTATGGATGCTTTCTACGTCCTCCGGTCAATCGCCATAATGTATGCTGGTGTTTAATACGCTCTTAACGTCGTTTTATTTGTATGCCTGAAGTTTAGGAAATACGGCCTTCCGGACGCACAGCACCGTACAAAATAACTTCACTCGACTTGGCGTCAGGAATACCATCAATAATATACTGGCTCTTGCCCGAATGTTTGGTAATTTCCAACGTCAGGCGTCAAAAATACCATCAATAATATACTGGATTTCGCCCGCATGGCTGGTAATTTCCAACGTCAGGCGTCAGGAGTACCATCAACAATATACTGGATTTTGCCCGCATGGCTGGCAATTTCCAACATTCAGTACACATACTCTTGGTATAATTCGCCACCTTTTTTCTTCGTCTGACTTAGCCGTCCACGAACATCTTTACTAGTAGTTGTACTCGCAAACTCTGATGACAGCGATCTTTTCAACAATGTCCAGTATTTATTATGCGGTTCGAAATTTACGAAGAGCTTAGCGGAGCCACGAAGCGGCTTTTTCGCGTAAGTAACTTTTCAGAAATTATTCCAACGGCAAAGATCGGTGGTCTCCTCAAATGACGTGAGCCACCTTTTGACGTTTTATATGCCGTCTCCACTAAACATTTCCACAGATTCTTCGACGTCCTTGAATGAAAGCTGTGGGGTAAACGTTCTTGTAGCCGCGTACTCGCTGTGAGTGCTAACATCGTCGTCGATTTCGCTTTGTTCATCGTCTGGCTCCTGTACACTTCGACATTCCTCGACGTGGTTTCCTTCAGGTGTGCCCGCAGCTCGTCCTTTGTACCCATGGTCTTCAGGCCCAACTCATGTAATCGACTCTGCAACTACAAGATTTTTTAGTCGCGCAGCTCATCTGCGAATATTATCGTTGGTTCGCTGTCACCATCCTCGCTTACGTCATCGGCTGACGTCACCATTTCTCCACCCGTCTGCATTCCTCGTCGTTTGAGCGCCCCAACTTTGCAAGCGGTTATTATCATAAGCCGTTACCGTGCCCCAAAAATAAGGCAATCCCCTTCTATGCGCCATCGTCGTCTGAGCGCACTAAAAGCAAGGCGCTCCGCTTTACTGAATCGTCATCATCTGTTTGCCCCAAAACTCAAAGCGCCTGTCATCACACCAAATAAAATAGCGTTTTGTTTGTGTGCCCCGAATTGCAAAGCAATCTTTGTGACACACTATTATCGCCTATAGGCCTCAATAAGAAGATGCTCCGAAATGCAAGGCGCTCCGTTTTATACCACTCGTCGTTCATATACCGTACTCGTATGTGCGCTCCAAAATGAAAGGCACTCGGCATTGATACACGGTGTCGTCGTTTGTGCGCCACAAAATGATAGGCACTTGCCGTTGATACACGGTTTTGGCGTATGTGCGCTCCACAGTCACACAACGTCGTCGTCTAAGCGCCTCCGAATTCAAGACACTCGTCGTACAGACTTTTGTTTGCGTGGCACAAATGCAAGGCGTTCCAAATTCATGCACCGTATTCATCTATCAAAATCAAACAAAAGCGTACCGCGTCGTCAGACGCCGTCTTAACGATTGCATTTCAAAAAACAAACCCGCAACGCTTCGCCACCATACGTAGTTGTCGTTCTTTTCACCTGCCAAACTGACAGTACCACGCTGCTGTGTACATTGCCTTCGTGTGTATGTGCAGCCTCCAAACTACCAAAAAGGAAAAGAAATTCTTTGTTTTAGTTGGAACTGAAGTGTTGAACATATGCTATTTTCATAGAAAAAATTGAAATGGCTTACATTGGAAGCGTTTGTATGACCAAAAAATTTTCTTAAGAAGCATTTCATTTTCAAAGCGGGCCAGTCAAATCATTATTTGGTTTTCTTAAAACAAAGGGTGCCGACAGGAGATTTACCTTTTGAGCTCGTGCTGCCAATCGGGATTTTTGTATCGCTACCTTCTTCTTTGTCCTTAAAAAAGGAAGACGGAAACTGTCGCTAGAAACTGCTGGTGCTGCCTGTTTTGAGTAGACACTAGTTTTGGGTCTTAATTGTACGTTATTTTTCTTACACTTGGGGAAAAAATAAAGACTTGAAGAGGAGTCCATTATTATTTCATGAAGCTTTGTTTCTAACTTTTTGTAGAGTTGTCTGTAGTAGCAGATCATCATTTCACGTATTCTTGTTGACACTGTAGAAGATTGTTAGTCTTGGATATCATGCAATTTATTCGCGCTGGACGGTCGCCAACAGAAATGATAAGGTTTTTTCGGGTATCTAAGATCCACAGTTTACAATATTGGTCAGAAGTACGCGGCCACGGAAAATTATGAAGAAGGTTCTCCTAGTCGAGCAAAGAAAATTGATGTGAAGGAGAGGACGGCAAGGACTCCAGATGTTGTTCGAAGGAGGATCCTGGGAGCTTGCTTAAAATAATGACGGCCATCTTGAGTTTAAGTGAGGCTTACATGCGTCAAATCATCGATGAGGACCTGAGCTACACGTCCTACGTAATAAAGGTGCGACAGATGCTGTCCGAGGTTGCTAGAACAAAAAAAAAATTGCCCACTGTCACTTGTTTCTATGTTCACTCAAGAGCAAAGCTGCGGGTCGCATCCGGTTTTTCCCTCCCAACTCCCAGATTTAAGTCCCCTAGGCTATTACGTGTAGAGCCTATTGAGCGGGCTACTAATAAGTCCAGATATCTTAATGTGGCATCCCTATAGACCGCTGTTGAAGCAAAGCTCATCAATTTACAACGAGAGCAGTCAAAAAAGGTGTGCTCGCGATTCAGGTGGAGAATTGAGCGGTGATTGAAGCAAGCAGGGATAGCATTGAGTTACTCATTTGAGATCTCAGCTCAAAAATACGTAACGGTATTAATGTGCTGCAAAGCGAGCACCTGAAGGTCAAGCTTAATAATTCCACCAATATCGCCGACATCTTCAGAGAGCTGCGGAAGACCTGCCCGAGCCTCGGGAAGCCTCAAACCTCAGCCAAATACCTTCTCCAAAACCAATCACTACATGAAACATCCTTCAATCCGTTATGTGGATCTGACGGCATCCCCACCAAATTCCTTAAAAGATGCAGCGAATCCCTGCATTCCTTCCTCTCGGAACTTATTAACCACTGAATCCTCAATGCCTACTTCCCCAAGCTATGGCGCCTCTCCATTATCGTCCCGATCCCTAAGAAAGGCGAAAGTCCACTACTCCCAAGAAGCTATCGTCCCATTTCCTTGCTCCCCACCACAAGCAAGATCTTCGAACTTGCCATCAAAGAATCCATCGACTCCCATCCAGAAGACAACTCTATCATCTCTGACTTCCAGTTCGCCAATCGTCCAAATCATTCCGTTGAGCACCCCCTCCTCATCCTGAAATCACATATTGCCAAAGGCGATGCAAAATATACTCTGACTGCTGCCTGTCTCATTGACATCCAGAAAGCCTTCGATACTGTCTGACAATATGGCCTAATCCATAAACTCCTCTCCACATTTAACCTCCATCCTCACCTGTACAAACTTTTACTTTTCTTCGTTACAAACCGCGCCCAATCCGATACCTTCCCTCTCAAAGCGGGGATCCCACAGGGGCCTGTTCTGTCAGCCCTTCTGTTCTCCCTCTGCGCAGCGGACATTCCATCACCCCCGACCCCAATAAGGATCTTTCAGTATGCAGATGACATCATCATTTTTGCATCATCTCGCCAATTAAAGTTCATCAAAGCTCCCCTCAATAATTATCTCGGCCAGTTAGGTGACTATCTTTCAAAGTGGAAACTAATGGTCAGCCCAGCTAAATGCAAAGCAATCTTCATCAAGGGCTACACCCACCTTAAAAAATCATTACTTGATGAAGTGCGCAATTTAAGCTTGCGAAATAAGGGCATTAGTATCCCTCGGAAATCCGAGGTCAATTATCCGAGGGTTATAACTAACTTCCGTCTTTCTCCTATCCCCCAAATAAAAAAGAACCTTTGTGCGGCCACCACGGCCCTCCACTCACAACTGCTGCTCATCCACTATAAAACCACCTATCCCATCAAGACCAGAATCCTCTGCTATACCTCACTAATCCGCCCCATCCTATCCTATGGCTTTGTCTTTATCTGCGACCTGTCATCAGCCCAAATAGAAAAGCTACGCACCCTGTGACAGACCTGATGGTCCGTCACCAAAAAGTCTATGACAAAGCCCAAATCCCTCGAATAGAGTACTTCCTCACCAAAATAGCCCTCAAGTTCCTCTGTAAAGCCCAATCTCACTCCAACCCCTTAATTACTCAATCCCTCAACACTGACCACGACCTCCTAGATGCAATACGCTTCCCAAAACACTTTCCTAAGTACCTTTCACTTCTCAACAACCGCAGTCTCATCTTCGATGCTGATGGTTGAATCACGCTCTTCAACAAACCCCGTCATGGTGAACCGAAGTTCTCTGAGTCACAGTTAGTGCCCCCGCGCAAAAGCTCCGATGACAGACGCTCTCACCACCCCTTTCAGGACTACGCTACTATGCCTAAGCCCCCCAACCCCTATTTCCATCCCCGAATCCTGGCTCTTTAACATCCTTGCCTATTCTCCAGCATGATCCCCCCCTGGTGTTATTTAATGGAACGTGTTCATCCGTTTTCGCTTCTCTTTTGTTTTCATTTCAGAATCAATGGGTCGGAGGCACCTTCCGCTGCTATTGACATTAGATTAGTAAGACTCTAAGTTAAGACAAATGATGTGTTATATAGTATAACTAGATTAAGAAAAACCATAGATAAGGAAATAGTCCGCTAGGTTAATTATAGTGTAAGAGCTAAGCTTGAAATGTAAATATTATAAATTTGGAATGAATGAAATGAAAAAAAAGGAAGTTAGTTAAGTTTTAGAAGTCAAGTTGCATTTTTAAAACTGTCAACCGTAGGCTCCGAATTACATTAACGTAATAAATAATCAAAGATGAATTTCAATTGGTACAATCTAGTGCTGCGAGTCCAGAGTTTCAGAGAACAGTACTGAAGGATCTAGTGAAACAGAGTAAAGATCGTAAAAACGCCTTTGGATAACTTACTAAATGTTTTTTAATTTTGTTTTTCTGGGGGCTTAGGCAAAGAACAACAGGAAATTTCCTTCCAAACGAACAAATAATTTCTTAAAATCTCTTATGCGATGATTAATATTTTGAATAAGTCAGATTAGCTTTAAAATATAAAGTCCTCTCACTTTCTGGATAGAACATTTGCAACAATTTGTAACTAACCATATTAATACTCAGATATCTTTTCTAATGCTAAAATCTTAATATGACACTTTCACCTACGTAATTTTCTTTATTTGACATCAAAAGAAAATCTTTCGTAAATTGAAAATCTTCAAACACAAAAACACGAACCAATAAAAAGTTAAACTTAAAAAAAGTCATGAGGAATAAATTGCAGTCAGAATAAAAATCGTAAACATCCTGACAATGTAGAAAATGAGAACAACGAGTAAAAATGCCAAGGAACTGAAAGCAAGAAATAAAGAAAGTTGGAAGCAAACAAAGACAGTATCAATAAGAAAGCATCTTAAAATCCAATAGAGATTATCTATTTCTCACAAAATACCCGACGCACTCAAACACACAAACCCGCATAAAACGTATTCAACTTTTCCAGGATAGATAAATCGCATATACGAGTAGATCCTCATATACGAGTATAGGGTAGTATAGAGACTAGAAAACTTTTCTATCTTTACGTGAATCTGCAATACACACATTTTCTCATATATTTGATTGTCTTTAAAACTTATTTTTCTTATTTCTTTCTTTTTCTTCTTCATGCAGTCAATAGAGAATGGAAGCATTGAAAATAAAATTTAAAATTAAAACTTAACCATTGTGCGAATGTTGAACGGAAAAAAAAGAAAGAAGAAAGATACGACTAGATGCTAGTGTATAGTCGGTAAACATTCATTGCATCATTGTTGATTTGCTTCCTTCGTCCTTCTTTCTGCTTTTATTTCTACAACGTATGGAAGAGCTTACATTGTATAGCTTGAGAGGTGTTTTTGGCAAACTATCATTTAGATTGTTGGATTTTAAGAGTTCAAAGTTTAGTCGTAATTGAAACGTTTTTGAAATTGAAACATGTGAGAAAAATGGTGGTAAGGAGTTGCCTTTGACCGTTTAGAGTGTCTGAAAGGATTGATCTAAAGAAAGTTTTATTTTTAATGGTATAAGGGATGCCGATTTAGATTAAATTAAAAGTTAATTTATTTGTGATTATATGAACATTTTTTTTAAATAAGTTTCTGTGATTTTGTTCAGTAAATATAACATTAATATTAAAAACAAAAATAAAATATAGTTTATTTAAAAAAAAATCATTAAAAAGGGCATAGTTTTCCATTTTTGTGCAGAAAAGACGGATTTCGCAGTAGGAAGCGTGTGGTCTTTGAAGAGATATGATCAGCATACCGTTTTTTCTAAAGAAAGAGCTGACTGCATCATCTGGAGCAAATGGTCGGTTATTGAAGCAACATCTTATAAATCTGGCAGTCAGGGTACGGATTCCTAGCCAAGTGAATTTTAAGTTTTCTTGACAAGCTCTGCAATATTTAGTCTGAAAATCCTTAGAGCAAGGATGCTCAGTATTGGAGACATACTAATTGAATCGAAGCCAGCAGTGAAGTACCTGGTCTACTGATCGACTTGAAGATGAGTTTCTCTGGGCTAATCAGGGCAACGGCTGAAAACGCTGCTTCAGAGTATTGGCTCTGAGTCGACTTATGGCCAACGTAGGAGGACCCAGCCCATCGAGAAGACGCCTCTTGATGAGTGCTCTAGGGTCAGTGCTACTGCATGGAGCAGAAACAGGGAGTTACGTTTTCAGGATGGAAGTGTAACAAAAACCCTTGGCACAGATACAGAGAAGAAGAGCACTGGGGAGTGCATCTTCATTCCGTCAGTCTCTGATTCGGCAGTGAAAGCGATTGCAGGCATGAAACCTGTTGCTTGTCTTGCTAGAGAGTGTAGTGCTATTTACTTGCTTTGAAGTGAGGACGCAGGGAAGATGGTTGCCCGCGAGGAGAGACAAAGCTCATTCAACGATTGGCAGCAGTTTTGGGGAATTTCACGAAGGAAAGGTGGACTGCGTACCTCCTCCCGGATGTGAGATCATGCTGAATGGAAGGCCTGGTGAAAATGACTTCTACCTGACCCAAATTTTGAGCGCACACGGGTGTTTTCAGTCTTACCTGCACAAGATCGGTAAGTCATGGTCTCCCGATTATAGGTTTTACCCATGAGGAGAAGAAGATGCGGGCCACACATTTTTTGCACGCAAAAAATGGGACAGCCTGCGAAGGGACCCTTACAGGGAGACGAGAGAGCTCACTCCGGATAGTATAGTCACTGTGATGTTTGGATCGGTTGACAAATGGAACCATGTGGCACATTATGTGTGGACAGTCCTAAAAGATAAAAGGGGATCACAGCAGCCGCGGACGTCGGGGCTGGGGGTCACTTGCCTGGCAATTTCTCTGCTACTCTCACCTCTCGCTAGAAGAAAATTGACATTTTTATCAGCTGTGCAACCACTGAGCAGCTCTCTACCAATTATCGAGTTCACTGAGCTCCAGTTCACGTTCCTCAAAGCCTTCCGGTCTACATTCTTCTTGAACTTCGTTTTGATTACAATCTACTGGCGATAATACGATGAAGTCATAAAATATCATTTTATCAGGCCAAGCACCCTAAAGGGAATTGAAGAGCTCAAATTATCGGTACCAAAGCTTAAATTAAATAAGGAACATTCGCCTAGAATCTAAGATATCAGCAAATAAGATTAAAAACTTTTTCCGCAAGGGGAAATAAAAGGAGGCGAAAGTTAAGTCAACTCTTTCCGGGAAAGGACACAAACTTAATTCTCCACCGCTACAAATATATTCACATGCACGCAGATCCAGCAGAGATACATACAAATTATCAAAGAGAAAGAGTTAAGAAACGAAGCCAGAGCTGCTGTTGAGGCAACAATGGCATACATACAAAAGGAAGACACTCTTGAATTTAACACTTCGTTGGCAGCAATTAAAGCACAAGTAAAGCGCAAATCGGAGGCAGAATGTAAATTAAAAGAAGGAGCAGCAGCAAGAAAGGTTGAAGCAAAAGAACCTGATCCATCAGAAAATAAAAATCTAGCATGTCAAGGCGTATATTTACGCTATCCGGAATTTTATCGAGAAAGGAGTAATTTACAACGATGAATAAATCTTAATTAAGTGTCCGCAAGTGAGGATTTTACCGACGATCATCCTACGAGGGCCAAATGATTTTTAATCGTAATGAAACATGGATACAATTATTTAATAACTTACCTCCTCTCCTGACTGGCTAGCAATATCAGGCCGCTGCTCACCATTCACGTTCCTCGCTCAAATTCACTAGTATCTGCCACGGAAGGGTAAATGAGCAAAATTGCGACATTCTCGAGTGGAAATTCAAAGACCAAAATTACGTGGGACTGGTGGATAAATAACACGGACGACACACCACGGGTTGGTACAACCATATAATTCTCGGCGGGGATGAAGAAAAAAAGGGAAATGCGAGGATTATCGAAGGAATCCTCAACTCGCGTCAAGTTGTAAATAAACATTACTGACAGTTCAAACTGTCACCCAAATGCATTCAGCGTATTCAGTGCGTAATGTATTTTACTCCACCAGGACCGCCATCGAGTAGAACTCGTTGTGAGTGAAATCGAAGTGAGGGGAACTACTCCCATGAATTGGAAAACCCATTTCTGAAAGATGGTGAACCATGAAACAGGATTTTCCTGGTGAATGGGAAGAAACGTTAATCAGAGGTTAATTAAGCCCGAGAAGGTTGGCGTGCTTTCTCTTTCGGAGTTTTCCATCAACTGGTGGGGGAATACGAAGAGAAAATTTTTCGACGCGGAAAGTCTGGAATTTGATTAAGGAACTAGTACGAGACGACTGAGACCCGGCGGTGGCTATATCAAGAAGCGAAAAAAGAGGCCCTTAAATAAACGCATCTAAGTGGCATGTATTTTATCAGGGGAAATTTTGTGTTAAAAGAGATTTTTGAAAACAAAGAAATACATTTTGAAAACAAAGAGACACATTTAATAGAAAAAACAGAATTCGAGTCACGTTAATTAAGATTTTCTTTTCTTGTATATACAATTCATTGATTTTCAGCGTCTGAAAAGTGTGGCTCAAAAATTCTTTTCCCGGGACGCCAACCAGGCAGAAAGACCGAGGGAGTTAATTAAGGTGGTAGTGTACGGTGAGTGGAGTGAACGATAGTGTGGTTTTAATCTGTTCTCGTGTTGTCGGTGCTAAAAGATAAGGGAGGTGTTAATTTCGGTTGTCCGGGTGTGGGAAGCTGCGAGTTGTTTGCAGTGGTAATATTTTTAAATTGTACTGCGTGGTAGGGTGTTTGAAAGGTGGTCTCCGATGTTAGTTGGCGGCGAGTGCCAAAACGTTTTCATGTGATAATTTCGCTCCGGTTGGTCGTTTTCTCATTTGGACGAACTTTTGGAGGCTCGTTGAATTGAACGAGTGGCACCCACACCTGTCTTTGGGTCAGTTAGTTGGGTTGGTATAGCGTCAGCCGGAGTAGCCCCAATATATTGCTGGGGCGGCAACGGAACTGGTAGTAATCTTTACTTGTAAAATTTTTGCTAATTTTATGCAATCGAACATATTCGGACTATGGCTTTAAATGTACTAGCCTTAACCACATGTTGGCGTGGCGGGGTAGGTTTAGGCGGTGGTCTGGTATTTTCAAAGCGAACGTGCATGGCAGCCCAGGGTCAAATCTTGAAAAGTCTAGGCAGTCACAATTTTTGATTCAGTGGATTTTTCTAACTGAGTGCTAGTGCTTGGGCCAATGTCTAACAATGGGCTCCAACATTAGCTTTGCAGACTCAAATAAGCTGAATGATGAATTTTTATTGTATCAAATCTGAAAAGGAGAAACAGTGGTATAGTCAAACCGGACGAATGATGTAAGCCTAGCAGAGAGGGGAGACGATAGAGTTGAAGGCATGAGGGCTACAAGGGAGAAGTTGAACCAACCGAAAGGAGTGGTTTACCTGGTAGCCAAAGGAAGCGGAGATCTGGAGGCATGAATGCTGAAGGGAGAAGCGGAACTAGATTAACGGCGTAAACGTAGTAGATATGGGGGCATATTGGGTGGTGGAGTCTGACGACTGAAAGGGAAAGACGAACTGAGTGAACGACATAAGCCTGATAGAAAGGAAAGATGAAAGAACTGGAGGCATGAAAGTCAGAAGAGAGGTCTGGAACCGAGTGGTGTTACACCTCAAAGGTTAGGTGTTTCAATGGGGCTTACGGACCCGGGTTAGCTCGTCTGGAGGTGGACTTGTCCAGTAGAGCCTTCATAAGCCACCAAGCGATGATTTGGCTTGAAGTACAAGTTTACTGGCCTCCCGAAAAAATTCCTTTTTCCACAGCTTCGAGAACTCGTCACCAGTCTTTGCGCCCGATTACCACACTACTACACTATCGGAGAAAGTGGAATTTGTTTCAATTGTGGTTTAGACCACTCTTAAGAATCAGCTAGATCATCCCTCACTCCACCTGGGTATCACTTATAACAAAACTGCCTTGTTTCTCACGATTTAGCCCCTTTCATCACTTCGGTAGCTGGTCCAACTTTCTGAATACTACATTACCTATTTGCCACACGAAAATTCACCATCTAAACCGACCTGTATAGGGCTTGTTCTAAGAAGTGAGTGCAAAACCCTAACCTAGGTTATAATTGAAACAATAAAATCACAATAATATTCAATGATATTCATAAAAAATTTCCATAATGATATCAAATTAAGCAAGATTCAACTTAAACGCGATTTTTATCACAATCAACACAAAGTCTACGACTCTTGTTGATTTGCTCACAAAGGGCCCTTTGGGTACTTACTCTTCCAGTTTTCAGCATCGCCGACTCTTGTTGACTTCTCATAGAGGGTGTCTAAAATCAAAAAATCCTTCTTGGATACTTCGAATGCAACGCTGTCTTCACGAGTTCACCACTCTCCATATCTTTGATGGTATACTTCTACCAACTTCTCGTTAATTTCCTGCAGCTCATCTGCGCTTCAACCTTGAACACCTCTTACCAATCGATCTCACACCAGCCAGTTACAAAATGACTCGTTCCCTTATTCGTTGAGGCTTATAAACCCTTGGTCTAATGAGTCGCCACTATTTTCCCAGTCAATGTTCAAGATTCAAGCCTTCTTGGTTTCAATTCCATTGCCAGTTATTTCATTTCGGAACCGGCTGGGCATTTCGCAGTCCACAAACGTCCGGAAAATATTGTGGAACACCAGCGATATTTGGGAGTAGTTAACTACTACAGAAGATTTCTACAGGGCATGGCAGAAGTCTTTGCATCTCTCAACGGTCTCATTTCAAGCAGTAAAAAGAACGATAAGATACCGATGATATGGAATGATCAATCAACCAAAGCGTTCAATGAAAGCAAGAAGCTCATCGCAAATTATTCACTACTAATGTATCCTGCACAAAAAGAACAATTGACATTGTACACGGACGCGTCGAATACCACGCTGGGTTTAGTCATTGAACAATGGGTTAACAAAGATTACAAATCCTTAGCGTTTTTTTTTTAAACATTACAGCACCTACGACAAGTAGCTTTCAGCCCTACACAAAGCCACCAAATATTTTCAACATATACTGGAAGGCTGCGACTTCATCATCAAGACGGATCATATACTGTTAATTTACGCATTTTAATAACGTTCGCGCAAAACATCACCGATTTGAGCTCAGCGATTCGAATATATGGCACAATCCGCTACCGACATCTGATACGTGAATGGTAGCAAAAAAGTTGCGTGGACCCAGAATTGAAGAAATTGACGCTATTATCAAGAGGAACACAATTACTGCCAGTGCCATTACACAAGCACAAGCTAGGGATAAAGAACTCGAATCGTGTTGGAAAGGTGGAACGTCACTGCGACTCCAAGCTCACTCCCACCCAAAGCAAGGAAGCGTCGTACTGCAATACAGATGTTGAACGGACAAAGCAGACCATTTGTGCCATAGATGTTACGACATGCAATTCTCCAGCAAATCCATGGACTATTACATCCAGGTGAACATACCACAAGCTAGTTGATGCAAAGAAAATACGGTTGGTCCAACATAGGAAAAGATATAGCCAGTCCGCATTCTGGAAGAATTTTTTATGGATATTAATCATTCCGTAGATCTGCAGCTCTTGGTCGAAAAATCAAAGAGAACCATGCAACAACTCTATGCAATTCCAGCGGTACATCATCGCAGATATGCGCTGGTTGTTTGCAAAGGTCTAACTACCATACACAGGACCTCATCTTGTCATCGGACACCTCAGCAATTAGGTCCATCATATTCAAGTTGACAATAAGGTGATCACAGTATCGATGAAACGATCCAAACCAGCTCATCCACCAGATAAAGTCGAAACGTTTAACGTGAGTACCTGCCACGCATAGGCCTTATCTCATGGTTCACAGACAGGACTGAATCACCTGTTTCTGTAATGCCAGTTGAAAACCCGCCACACAATAGTTGGTGTGCTGATCTCCAATCAAGTCACAGAATAAAAACCATAAACTACCACATTTTAGCCAGGATAGGCTCCTCACCATGTAGAGGGTGAGAGTAACCTGCCTTGGCTTCTCCCTAACCCGTGGTACCGATCAAACCTCTGTTCAGGTTGTGGGGCGCTTCATCCGAGTATTGTTACCGATTTTCGCTCCCAACAGCGATGGGTTGGTGACCCAGCTTTGAGCCCGAGTGGTTAGCACCTTAGAAAACTAATCTCCAGATCTAGAATCCCAGTTCTAGTCCACCTCCCTGCGGATATCTATCTATGTACCTAGAACCTTCCTTAAACTACCTGATACCAAAACCATCACCTACCATCATCAAGAACAATTATAACAGAACAATCGCAACAAGACGAGCACAAACATCTTAAGACACCTGAGACCTAGAAAAACCGGCAGTCTCTCTCGCTAAGTAGTACTGCAGTCACTTTTGAAAAGCTCATCGAGCATAGGACTTTAACTCCGCGAATTTTTTTTCATACGTGAAACTTTATTGGATGTCTGCGGGGGATCTAAGTGATCCTGTGCCAGATACACTACAGAGCTCAGCATATGCCGGGCACTCGGATATTACATGCTGCCAAGTCTAACTTTCTGCCTCACAGATTTTACAAAATGCATCAACTACGAAACGTTGTCTAAGCAACCATTCAATCAAACTTCCACGTCCTGTCAGTAGGCACCCCAAACCAAGACAGAAATCCAAGTGTGGAGCATCGCCTAGCTGACAAAACATAAGGTAAAAACATATACGTCACACGTGCCTTGGTATACCCATTCCATTTGGTTTGCCAGGCAGGAATCATGCGATCCTTCCGCATAGTCAGAATGCTGGTCAGACTCTGACATCCAGCGTCAATGTCTAGTAACCACTCATGCTCACTAACAGGCATTCCCCTCTGTAGCAGGAAAAACAAGCCTCTTTGGATTCTATCCAAGTCAAGCAATGGAATTCCTATTAGTACCTGCAAGGCGTCAGTAGAAACCATACGACATTCGGGAAGGTATACTAGCAGGGCTACTGTGTGACACATCATAAGAAGACTTCTGCCAGTTGCACTCGTTGCACTTTCAATGAATACGGGTGCCTCGTATGCCGCGCACTCGATAAACAGACCAGCATATACTCTCTTGAGAGTCCGCCTTCTAGGTCTCCAGTTCTTCTTACACACTCGTCACAGCGTTGAGGCTAGAAGCGTGGGACGCCCCTTCATATCCCTAAAATGGGGCCAGAAGGAAAGTCTCTCACCCACACAAATTCCCAAGTATATGACTATTGTCTCATTCTTCAGAGCTTGTCCCTCGTGCTTCACCCTTCAGAAGCATCCCCGATATTTTCTCAGCAAAGACGGTGAGCCCTTTTTGGTTACACTATTGCTGCACTTTGCACATAAACTGCGTGGCTTTATCTTTCAGTTCCAGTCGGCTTTGACCTTAAAGCAACAACAGCAAGTAATCAGCCTACGCACAAACATTGCTCTGCCAACAAGTCCTCCATAACAAAGTGCCATATAAATGGACCTGTAAGGACATCCTCTCTACACTGATGTTTCCGCTTTGTCCCACAACTTTCAAAGCCCTGATCCCTTGCAAGCAACCGAAGTTAGTTAAGCCAGAACTGCCGGCCATCTCAGATTATCAAAACTACCCTTGAAGTCAATGAAGACTTCCAGGACACACTTTTGCATACTTGCTCGTACCGCGGACATAACATGTAGTCATACGTTGCTAGTGCAACGCCCCGTACGGAAGCCGTGCTGCCTATCCAACAAAGTTTCAGCAACCAACTCCTCCAATATCTGGACCATGACCCTTTCCATCACTGTCGCAAGTGATGGAGTTAAGGAGATGCCCCTATACGATTTCGGCCAGCCAGGATTCTTATCTGGCGACTTTAGCAGCACAACTACCTTGGCACGCTTGAAATCAACAGGGAAGCAGCCTTGTTCAAAGCACTTGGAGAAAAGACACTGAACATAGTTTGGTATGGCTCGCCAAATGCTTTTACATACCTCACCAGTCATACGATCCCAACCAGGTGACTTCCTACTGCGCAATCTTTTGACATCCATGTCTCTCTCCCGGCGCTGGAGAGGGGTAGCATAGTCCTGCTCTGTAGCATTTTCAAGATGCTGTGTCTCATATTTGGCTCTAGGAAATAATTCTTCCAGTAAGTGCTCAACACACTGACTCTGTGTTGGTGTCGCATTCTCATGAATACGGAGTCCCGACACGTCACGTCTGTTGCTCCTTACTTCACAGATTTTATGTGCCTGCCTAGACGGGTCATCAGCATTATTATTAGCGAAGCGTTACCAATGTTCTTCCTTAGACTTCGTGAGCAGTCCATAATATTCGTTCGAAAGTTTCTGGTACATCTCTTTAGAACTTTTTCCTTACACACCGGACATCCTTTCACTTGGCAAAAGCAGCCGGGTGGCTTCTTCTGAGCATGGCATTGTTGACACGGACAAAGCACTCTGGCAAGTAAGATAATATCTGTTCAATGCAAGCCTTCGATCTGCTCTTGCATCAGTGCCTCGTACTTCACCTTCTCACACTCTGAAACCAGAGTCCAGGTTATCCCAACATGTTGACGAGCATCATAACGACTTCAATGAGGTTATGGTCACTCATTCCCCTGCCAGCCACCAGCCTCTATCGGAGTTTCTGGGAACATGTAGTAGCAATTAAACACGTAACATCAATAACCTTACATCCCATTGGACGATCGAAGGTAGACAATTCACAAGGGATATTTAGCACATGCAGATCATGGACAAGGATCAGCTGCACCAGCGTTTTCCCTGGCGTACAAAAACAGAACGAGTCTTCCATGAGGAGGACTTGCTGTGCCACACCAACGAGCCAGCATTGGCATCCAATCGCAGAAAGCAGGGCTTGCCATCAATCAGTGGTAGGACTCGATCTAAATACCCTAGGAATGGCTCAATAGGGCTACCGAAATCACAGTACACACTCACAACAAACAGCTCTTTACCCACACACACACGCACACCGCATTCATCCGTCAAGCCATGCATGAACAAACATTCAACACTTACATCCTTAACAACAATAGCTGCTTCGCCTGCCCCTTTTGAACGCTTATATATGCATACTAGAAGAAAGGCCCTTAAGAGCACCAAACAAGACCCAAAGTTCCTGCGAAATTGCCAAGGCATCATGATTTTCGTGAAGATTTGCTCCTAGCTCATACATAACCACATATCTTCTCGCATAGTTCAAACGTACGATTTTGTGAGCAGCCATACTTAGTGTCTAGCATTCGTCCGTGCAACCTGCTCAGCGTACATTAAGTAAATGGGTGCCCTAATTGTATGCGCTGCAGTCACGAGCGGCACAATTCCTGAAATATTTTTACGGTTTGTGCAATGCAGTACCCTGTGCCCTGGCTGCAAGCAGCGAGAGCATTTTATATCCGTGGTTCGACAATTAGATACCCAGTGGTCGAACTCACACCCTATACGCCATTCATTTCACATATGCTCTCTCACTGCTAAGCAGTGCCTCGATGACCTGCTGGGTACCCTTCACAATCACCTTTGACTTTTGGCCATCGGTCCCTCATGAATCGGTCATGAGAGCATCCGGATTCCCTTCTCGAAATTTTTCTTACTCAACCGGTCGCTCAAGTTTGTCTCATAATTGGCACCCATCAGCGTATCGTTGCTCAGATAGCGGCCCACATCATGAATGTCCGCTTTCAAGCCCAAGCGGTCCTTCACTTCAACCTCCAGTTCTTTTCCCGTAAATATTTTACTCTGAGCAACAACCTGTCACTCTTGCTTCTATGGCATCCTTATTGCAACGTCTTATCTACCAAATACTAATCTTTCCCCGTGATGATCAACCAATTCACCGTCAATCAAGAAAAGGGAACAGCGAAATCATATTCAGCGTCTTGAGCATCGCTGACTGCGAATTCGTAACATTTGTCAATTTTTGAACATTATTTGGCGGAGAGTTAAGTGGAGTACGAATAATTCGAACTTGCACGTCAAGAGTAAAATAAAAATGTCAAAGAAAGGTATTTCGTCACTCACTACTCGTTAGAGTTTGAGAAGAGAAGCATATTTTTAATAAAGATTTATGTTACTGTTTTCCACCATCTTTTGTTATTAGATAGTGATTCGCTATAAGTAGTGTGCCTAATGCCACCTTTTGCAAAACCAGGGAAGCTTATTTCATTAATTTTCTTTAACTGTATTTTTAAATTCAACCAGCTTAAATATTCTGAATATATTTACACTTTGACCAAATTTAAATTTACTTTTGGTATGGAGCTAAATAATATAGTCTGCGTGGCTTAGTGGTAAGAACACTAAGCCCGTAAGCCGGAGGTCTCTGGTTCAAGTCTCGTTGGCGTCAACGAGATTTAGTTCGAGTGATTCTTCGGACGGACTAGATGCCTATTCAGCTATGATACGTGCTGGTTTAAAATCAGAATGTATCGAAGCTTGGCCTGAAAGAGTGGTGGTGGGTTATTTGGTGGAATATCTAAATTCCTTCTTTCCCAACAATACAGAAGCCTTCATTCAAATAATTTTATTGAAGTCCTTGTCAAAAATATTGATTTCATTACCAAATCTCATCAATCAATTGATCAGAGTGCAGGAGCATTCTGATTCCAATTTCTTCCTGTTTTCGTTTCTTTCCTCTGTAAAATCATCGTTGCAAGCTCGCCATCAGCAATCACCCCTTCAAATATCCTGTCTCAATCTGAAGAGGAAACAGAATATACTTCGCACAGACTAAGGCGATAGTGTTTGTCTTTTGTAATCTAAATTGGAAAATTCCAAAGATTCCTGCCTTGCCCTTCTCATTTCGCTAAGTACATAAAATGTGTTGGCAATACTTGATTGTCTTGTCGTCGTCTTCCTCGTCGTAGTTCTCGTTCATTCGTTTCTCGCCCGGACATTCCAGTATTGACTCCCATTTTCGCCACCCAATTCTCCTTAAGATCCGGTTCTGTTTCATTCCATCAATGATCTAAATTACCAAGTACCGGCAAAGAAATCCTTCAGCTTCCGCCAAAGGAGCCGCCAGGACATAGTAGCCACCAACCTTACGGATGAGAAAGCTAAGAGAGCTTCGCAAGAAAGGATGAAAAGGGTGACTATGGGTTAAGGCTTTTTGCGTCTGCATAAGATGTAGCAAGAGTTGGGGTGGAAGTTTCTACCTCGCATTTCCAATCTATTTATTTTGCCGTATCTTATTGATATCATCAATGGGATAAAAGCGCTTTTGAGAGTGAACCTTTAATTACGTGAGACCAGTCGGTTTTGATAAAATTAACGTGATACGGATGATGGGGGTTCGAATTGGTGGCATTTTCCAATTGAATTTTAGTCGTTCTCACTGTTTTATTTCCGTTCAGTTGTGTGAGGGCAGTTAATGAGCTTTTCAGTTAGTGTTGAAATAGATGAGAAAAATTAAGTAATCTTAAAGACAATGAGTATTGGGAAAATATCAGGGAGCATAAATTAGATAAATTACGATACTACCCAAGCATTCGCCAAGTGTTAAAATGCTGTTGTAGAACGCTGCTTGTATGTTTGGTCATCGTAATGTTTTAAACCGCTTCCACATTTCCCCGCAGGGGGGATGCTGGTCGACAGGAATACTCTTGGAGGCTAGCAATCTTTGGGGAGTTCCGCCCCCACATACCCGAGGGAATTCCCGCAGGGGGAATGCCGGTCGACAAGGGCACTCTAGGAGGCTAGCATTCTTTGGGGAGCGCCACCCCCCAGGGACCCGAGGATATGGGGGGTGCCGTAAGGTTCCCTCCTGGGACGACAGGTAACGACTCTGATTGGATCTGGACTACGCTTTAGACAACGAACTGGAATTGATGCTTTGGGCTAGTGGATGTGATGGTTTGGACCTAGTTGCTTTGTGCAGTAGCGCCGAGGTGAAACTCGTGCATGAACGGCTCCAATTCAACTATCATACCGTCTCCGTCCCGGTAAAGTCTTGGCAGGCCTCGGAGTACGTTCGAAGCTCGCACCATTGGGTTGGTGGTGTAGGTTCGGTTGAGACGGACTCCCGATTAGCGCTGGTCTGGCTCTGTCCCCATAAGGGCTTGTACCAGCCCTCGCATGGCCTCCCTGCTCTGTAAAGATATCCATCGGACCAAAAAAGTGACAACATACACGAACGAAGATAGCGGCTCCAAGGGGGGACCCAATAAACCTGTAGCAACCAAAAACACATACAGAAGATCAAAAAAATTCAAAAAAGAAATAAAAAATAACAACGACGATGCAACCAGCGGTTGCAGCAACGATGTTAACAGTACATCGAAAGACGGAGACTAGCAGACAGTCTGGTTCAGAATGAGATTCCTGTAGCATCCGTGCGCAGCAAACAAATTATGCGAACACCAGAGCGTTCTATTAAGGAATAGCGGGAAACTCTGCGGGATGCTCCAGGTGCTCGAGCGGTGGAAGAAAATACAAAGAGCATCGAAAATTCGATGGTCACTGCTGCGATCGTTATCGAAGCGACCAATATAAGGGTTGCAGATGCCGACATAGTAAGGGAACATCCTGAAGCCAACGAGGAGATTACGGCACGAAAAGCAAAAAGTGACCAGACAAATAAAGTGACGTTGGGTGATTGCATCGCCAAAGTCAAAAATTTGGCGGAAGTACTGGATTCAGAAACGGAAAATGATAAACTCTCCCAAGGATGGTTGCAAAGTACAATTGCCGTCCAGCGATATGAAGAAGAAAGGCTATTCCAAATAAGACAATCTGCATAAGACTCCCGAAAAAACAGCAAAGCAGTAAAGGTTGGGCTCCTTGAACTAGAGGAGCTCCTGGATTGCATAGGGCACTAGTGGAGGAGCTGGTTAAGGGCCGAAGACGAGCAGAAGCCTAAAGATGCACTGGGGGCGAAATCTAAAGGCCACATGCAGATAGCTCCACCATTGAAAATCCATAAAAGAATGGCGTCTACCCCAATCGAAGGATATTGGGATAAAAGAAAGAAGGAAGAGGCAATTGATGGAAGTGGAGCACCAGATCATGGGTTCCAGATAGTGCTCACAAAAGGAGCTAAGAAAGCCGCAAAGAAACTCCTTCAAAAAGTGTCAGAAAGTAAAGTTCGCCCGGACGCCCAATCATTAAAAGGACCTGATGCAAAACAGGATACGTAGAAGTCCCGACGAAGACTCTAGGCGGAGGTACTGTGAGAAATCAGAGCAAATGTAAGGCCCAAAGACACCAACACTACCACTAAAGTAGTACGACCAACGCAGTCGGGCCACAAGCTGTTCGAATTCGGAGCAGAGGCCGGCAATAAGGAAGCATTCTGCAACGCAGTAAAGAAACTAAAGCCTCGCTTGAACCGATGGCAACGATCGAAATAAAAGACATTGACTGCGTGACGGATCTGGCCGAGGCAGAAGAGGTCATCAAAAGGGAGTTCCCTAGCGTGGGAAAGATCAAAGCGAGACTGACACCAGAAACAATAGCGGACAACGCATGCCAATAGTTGAATTGATCGAAAAGGAAGCCGAACAATTCCTGAACAAGGGCAAAGTAAGAATAGGGTGGGTTGTCTGTAAGGTACGGCAAAGAGCAATGCCTCTTCAATGTTTCAAATGCCTTGGCTATGGTCACACCACACAAGTGTGCAAAGGACCCGATAGGAGTTCCCTATGTTATAAATGCGGTGAAATGGGACATAAAAGAAACAAGTTGGGTAAACAGACCTACGCTCATGTCAGAAGGGTTTTGTATTCAATTCACAAAATGCAGTCACCAGATCGAATCAAATCAAGAAACATGTCAAAGACGATTTTATTGGGGAAAATATGAAATTCGAAGATCATACTATTATTAACAAAGTTGAACGAATTTCGACTTCTGAGGTTTTTGTTATTGTTATACTCATAAATATCTCCCTTGATGATCATTTCAGATATCCATTCGCAAGGGAGGAAACACATTTTTAATGTATTTCCCCCCCTGTGCCCCCACTGAAGCAAAAACTGACAGTGTAAGAGCTGTTTTGAAAAGCTCCCATGAAAACTTTTATTTCATACTCATATCGGCTACGTTTGATGCATTTTTATTTTCAGGAGCCACTCTCCTGTACTGTTATCATCGATTAATGGCCAATTTTTTCGAATCCTAGAATGGTTACAAAGCCCTTTTGTTAGGAGCTCTCTCCCACCTCCTTGACTTGCTTCGCTTATGAGTATTAATTGTAGGTACTCACCTTCAGTCATTCAATAAATTGAATCAAGTGTTCAAAGCATGCACCTTGAACGTTGAAATTGGGAAAAAATAACTCAAAATTATTCAATCTTCGCATTTAAAACAGCCACTATTTTGTTTTACGATTACTGATAACACTAGCTGAACCGATTCTCAAAGACATTCATGACACCTATCATTCCTGAAATTTTCATGCAAATCCTAGCAAAACTGTGGTGTCTGAGTCGGTAAAAAGCGCATGTTGTTCCATAGCCATACAGGTATGTTGCCATAGTAATACATGCAGCGCATATTGTTTCATAGTAATACAGGAAAATTCAAACCGCTATAACTTCGCTGAATATGATTCAATCTTTATGAAACTTTCAGAATAGATCAATCTTATAAATAGTCATCTGTGTTTCATTGAATTTAAGGGTACCGGTAGATTTTATTCAAGAAAACATAAAATCGATAAATCATACTATTACTAACAAAGTTGAGTGAATTGCGACTTCTAACGTATTTGTTGTTGTTGTACTCGCCAAGGCCTACATTCCTGATTTTTTCCAGATTTTTCGGATAACTGGTGTCCAATCGCGAGGGGGGGGGGGGGGGACACAAATTATTCGTGTATTTCCCCTCCCTGTGCGCCCCTCGAAGCAAACTTTGCCAAACAAAGACCTGTTTTGAAAAGTTCTCATCAAGACCTTTCATTTGATACCCATATCGGCCACTTTCAATGAAATTTTTTTTTCGGGGGGTCACTCCCCTATATGGAGAGACCCCCCTTAAATACCTTATAAAATTTTTTTGTTTTCGAACTTTGAAGAGAACACCACTTTACACCTACATACAAAATTTGATGTTTCTAGCTTAAGTAGTTACCGAGAAAAACTGCTGTGACACACGGACGGACGGACGGACGGACGGACAGACAGACGGACAGACAGGACGCGATTTTAGAAGGGTTTTGTAAAATTATTTTACAAAACCCTAAAAAGTGTACGAAGAAGGCAGACTGTATTCTTTGCAACGATGCTGATCCAAAATTGATTGATTTTGGAAACGTCTTGGGATCAGGAAAATGCCGGGTGTTCCAGGAAGCTCTAGCCTAGGCAAAATCAGAACTCCGATGACCCGCATCCTGCAGCTAAACCTACACCGTCGTTCAACCGTCCAAAATCTGCTTGAGCAGTTTGGGAGGGACATGAAAGCCGACTTCTTGCTGCTGAGTGAGCAACGCCATAATAAAAGTTATGGTATTCTGATGAAACTGGTTCTGCCGCCATCTGGGTTCGGAGCAGTGACTTTCAAGCGGTGAGTTGTGGACGGGGGTATGGTTTCGTGTGGGTTCGGTGCTCAGGGACCATCTTTTTTAGTGTTTACCTAACGCCTAACGAACCGATATCATCTTTCCAAGCCAAGTTTCAGGCTTTGGAGGGTGCTGTCTTGAACGCAGAGGGCAAAGTGCTCGTTGGGGGCGACTTCAACGCTAAAGCAATCGAATGGAGCATGCCTCAGATGGATCCGCGGGGACAATGAATCCAGGAAATGGCGGCCAGGTCGGCCCTCGTCGTACTTAACGCCGGAAATACGCTAACTTTCCACCATATTGGCTGTGAGGGAACCATACCGGACGTGACATTCGCCTCGGAGTCCTTAGTACGGAGGATACACAACTGGAAAGCATTAGAGGACTACTCAACCAGTGATCATCAGTGCATCCTGCTTGAGATAAGTGATGTGTTCTCCCGACGTTCGTGCTCTCGGCTTTCTACAACTGGATTGAATATCGGAAGGATGGACATCGAGAGGTTTGTCGAGGTGCTCACATCAGGTGAGCCGCTGCAGGGAGCTTCAGAGGGGATGGAAGAACTGGCAGCTCAAGACATGGTGCACTCTACTATGAGCTTCATAACGACTGGTTGCTGCGCTTACATCAGGTGTTGCCCAGGGATCTGTTCTTGGTCCGGACCTGTGGAACGTGTCTTACGACGGGCTTCTGAGACTTGAGATGCCAGATGAGTCGTGCTTTGTGGCTTTGCGGATGATGTTGCCGCTCTGGTAGCTGGACGCACCGTTGAGAAGGCGCAACTTAGGCTAGGTATGCTGATGCGCCGAAAGAGAGACTGGATGACTGCTCGCGGGCTCAGTTTAGCACTGGAGAAAACCGAAGTGGTCATCTAGACAAAAAAAAAGAGTCTCTGGAGTGAGGATGATCAGTATTGGAGATATACAAATTGAATCGAAGCCAGCGGTGAAGTAACTGGGGCTACTGATCAACTAGAAGATGAGTTTCTCTGAGCAAATCAGGGCATCGGCTGAGAAGGCTTCTTCGGGAATATCGGCTCTGAGTCGACTTATGGCTAACGTAGGGGGGACCTAGCCCATCAAGAAGACGCCTCTTGATGAGTGCTGTAGGGTCAGTGCTACTGTACGGAGCAGAAGTATGGAGCGACGCCCTCAGCAAGGAGACATACCGAAAACGTTTGGCACAGGTACGAGACGAGGAGCACTGAGAATTGCATCTGTCTCTGACTCGGTGATGAGAGTTATTGCAGGCGTGATACCTGTCACCCTCCTTGTTAGAAGGCACCACGCTTTTCACCTGCGCCAAAATGAGGATGCGAGAGAAATGGTTGTCCGCGAGGAGAGACAGCGCTCGCTCAACGATTGGCAGCAGTCTTGGGTCAGTTGCACGAAGGTGGACTGCGCACCTCATCCCGGATGTGAGACCATAGCTAAATTGAAGGCATGGTGAGATTGACTTCTATCTGACCCAGCTTTTGAGCGGGCATGGGTGTTTTCAGTCTTACCTGCACAAGATCGGTAAGTCACGGTCTCCCGGTTGTCGGTTTTGCCCAGAAGAGGAGGATAATGCCTGTCGCAAATTTTTTGCGTATACAAAATGGGTTAGGCTGCGAAGGGAACTCTACAGGGAGACGGGAGAGTCACCCCGGATAATATAGTTGCGGTGATGCTCGAATCGGTTGACAAATGGAACCAGGTGGCACATTATGTTCGGGCAGTCCTAAAATATAAAAGGGACTCACAGCAGCTGGGGGCGCTGGGGCTGGGGAATTGCACGTCTGGCACTTCCTCCTCCCCTCTCCCCTCCCGCTAGGAAAGGGATTCCCCAGCTTGAACGCGCCCCACGGCGTAACAAAATGAGACCTGGGTCCAAAGTAATGTTTCAAATGGTTCCGGGACGGGTTTTTCAGTTAACAAGAGAGCTATTTAGTGGGTAGTCGAGTCACTTACGAGCATGGGAGCCCCACACTCAGTGCTTAGATGGCTTTTATCTCCCAACCACAAAAAATATATAAATAAATCCAGATTCAATGCTTTCATGGATGCTATGGCGAGCACAGAGGGTTATGTGCTCATCTGGGATATGCCTGAATCAGATCTTCGGAATAGTTTGATTTTGGATATGGCAGCTAAGAATAAACTCGCTTTATTGAACACATGGCACACCGCTACATTTAGCTAATGGGAGGGTGGTGGAACTATACCGGATGTAGCATTTGCTTTGCCTTTGTACTAAGTTGGAAAAACTAGAGGACTACTTGGTTAGACATCATCAGCACTTGAAATCTTTGACGGGTCTTATCAACATCCATATGATCAGTTTTTCACACTCCCTCCAATGCAATATAGAACAGGTGGACTTTGAAAGGTTCACGGATATGCTAACGGCACAATCACCAACGACGGAATTTCAACGGGGTGCGGAGAACTTCTAACTAAAGACATGGCAAATTCAACTATGAAAATCACTACGTCTACTAGCAAGTCTTCTATCTCTTGTCAAGAATCCTGCAGCGTCAATTCCCCAGTGCACTGGTGGTTATCTGAAAACGTTGAAAATTGATGGGAGTATCACAAGCTCTGAAGAAAGGTCCAGTAGTAGAGGAATGCACTGCATTCACAGCTTATAATTTAGATAGGAAATGCCTCCGCAAACTCATTAACGGCAATGAGGTCAGCCATTGGCAAGACTTGGTGGATGAATTGAGCAAGGATTCATGGGGCTTGGGCTACAAGTTAGTTATGTAGAACCTTGGTGCCCAAAGGATGTCTGCTCATACAAGGTGGCACAAAATTAATCATCCAATTTTGCTTTTAAATAACTTTTTTAATTCTTGAAAAAAAAATTATTTTGAGTGATGGAAATCTATAATTGGACCTTTGAAACATTTTCCAGTAAGTGGAAAAGATTATATTCATCAAGTGGCTGCCGCCAGCATTGATACACATTTGTGCCCCTTTTAACGCATTTTCCATGACTTCCCGCAAGATTTTCAGTGACAACTGCTTGCATTCCTTTCGAATATTATCTTTAAAGTCTGCGATTGTCTGAGGCTCTTTGGCATCAGCCTGCAACTTCTAGTAGCCCCAAAGGAAGAAGTCTGGGATGGTTAAGCTGGGCGATCTGGTTAGACATGCCAAATTGTCAAAACAGGAGATTACGTGACCAGGAATCGCTTCCTTCACAATATCTATTGTGGCTCATGATGTTTGTGTGAAATTCTATATTATTGTACATAAGTTATAAAAATCCTCGTAGCAGGAAAAAAGCAAAAAGGCGTCCAACGTTTGTGCTTGTTTCTACAAATCGCAAGTATTTTCGCCCTGCACTTAATTATTTAAATGGCGCTAGTGCTTATTTATTTATATTTGAGTATATGTTATGGCTTTTCATGCATCACACGTGGATTTTCAGTGCCTAGGCAACGAAGATTTTGCTTATTGACGTAACAGCTTAAGTGGAAATGCGCTTCGTCGCTCATAAAGATTTTTGATACAAAATCGTCCTCTTCGTTGTTGAGATTGAAGATAACTTGACAGCAATTCACACGTGACAGATTGGCAGCAGGCATTAACTGATGCACTGTTTGCACTTTTGATGGGAACATGTGTAAGTCTTCCACTAAAATTCACTGTAGGGTCCATCTGGTGATGCCCAATTGTGTGGTCTGTCGTCTAGTTGATGTCAGCGTTATCGGCAGCCACAGTAGCAATTTTCTCGGTCAAACAACCAGGCTGGTAGCAACCATGCCCTGCAAGGCCTCATGTGGTTCTAGTCTGTTTGAGTCAAGCAGCTTAGTGCCAGATTGTTTGCCCAGTTGGCGTACCACGGTTCACAAATTCGAAATTCATGCTGGGCCAACATTACTGACCGATAATTGGTCAAAAAAATCGACACAATTATTCCACGCTTTTGCAGAGTATAGCGCTCCATTGCATGTCTGTTTATATACTGCAACTGCCAAATTTACAAATATCAAATATAGTTCACGTGCGACGCCATTTGCAAATGTTATGACATCTTCCGATAGGCTGATTCGTTTTGCGTCACCCTGTGTATATGCAGTTAAGATTAAGAGATTGTGTGGACTCTTTCACCTATCCATTCTGTTCGTATTGTGGGCTCTTCCCCTATCCATTCTGTTCGTATTGTGGCCAACGACGATAAAACACTAGTGGAATGTCAACTTTTCAAGAAGATGGAACTGAAAGAAGCAGGGTTGCCTTTGATGGCAAGAAAGGCTTCAGGACTAGATGGGAGCTCAGACTTGGTTGCACTTTCAATGTTTTCTTGCGAAACGTGGTACACTGGAAGTTCTGGAACATAAAGAGACTCGTGCTGATCAACAAGCGGAAGGAGAATCTAGGTCATCATTTGAATACCGTCCACTGTGAATGCTAGACATTGCCAAGAGAGTATTCAAAAAACTCGTCAGAGGGAAACCCGATTGCACAATTCATGCACCTAGAAGTCTATATTCATGGTAGTATGGACTCAAAGCAGGACCCTTCAATATTGATGCAATCAGAAAAGTGGTGAGCGTGTTCACCTGAGCAGTTTCTTGCTGGTTATTTTTGACGTTATAAACGCTAACACATGCGCAAGATGGGCATACGAGTTTATACTGAAAGTGCTTGAAAATGGTTTCCAAGTACCAGAATATCGGATGCGAATCATGAAAGAATACCTAAAGGAGTGCAGCCTGCTCTACGACATGGAGGCCGGATGAATGATAGTTTGATTGAGTGTCACTCAGGGTTTCATCCTTTACTCTGCTTTGTAGAATATCTCGTAAGATAGACTACTCGCGTCACGTCACGCTTGACCGCTCATGTGAATAACGTTACGGTGTAATTCACTGTCCACATATCTGAGCATGCGCAACCCAGACTAAGCACGCTTATGGGCTAAGTGAAGAAGTAAATCACTGCTTGACGGAGACTGGAAGACAAGTTTTTCCGAGCAAATTAAGGTAACGATACCAAGGCTGCAGCCATGCAGTCTGTACTACTCTACAGATCAGAGGGTGTCACTCTCGGCAAGGAATGACACTGAATTTGGTTGGCACAGGTGCAAAGACAGCAAACGCCACGAATAGCACGCACATATCGAACAGGTTCTAGGCCAGCCAGAACTCAGAAACATTTACTTGCGTAAAAGCGAAGGTGAAAAAGAGGTGGTCGGTGGAGAGGAACTATTGGCAACAAATCTGGGAGGGCACCATAAAAAGAAGATAGACAGCACGCCAGATCCCCAACCTGAGGGCGCGGTTAAATCGAAGGCATGGTGAGACTGACTTCTACCTGACCTAGCTCCTGAGCGGGCATGGATGTTTTTGGTCGTACCTGCGCAAGAATTGTAGGGATTGACTGCGTCTTTCGCATATGAGTGGTATATAGTATGATTCCTGCCACATATTTTTTACCTGCAATAGATGGGATATATAGCACATTTATTACTACAGTGAAACTGAAGCACTCTTCCTGGAAACTCTAGCTGAAGGGATGCTTAGGATGATTGACAAGTGGAAATACGTGAAACATTTCACGCAAGGAGTTCTGAAAATTAAAAAATGCATACAAAAGCCTCAGGAGGCATCAAGGGTGAAGAGGTCTCTATTCTAGCAATCCTTTCCCCTTCCTTTTTCCCTAGTAGAGGAGGGATTCATGTATTTCGAAGGCAGCTCTAGGCGTAAAGAAACGAAGCCGAATCCAAAGTAATATGTCAAATGGTTCCAGGTCCCGTTCTCAATTTAACATATGCCATCTGAGGCCCTGAAGACAACCGTAGCTAGAGATTGGAAACTTCTTATATGCATGTGTGGCTGTTCTTTCTTGAAAGTGGCACGGCTGGTATTGATCAAAAAACTTATAGCAGATACAAAAACTCCACCCGCATATCAAACACTGAGCATGGTGAGAAAAAAACAGAAAAGTTTTTAGATTCAATGGTTAGATTCGCACTTTCATCATGTTTTAAAAAACTTGAAAATTTTTTGCCAAAAAACACTGGATTCTGGAAAACGCGTTTAACGATCAATTCAATCATTGAAGTTATCCAAGCTGTAGCGAGGGCTGATGTAAATTGTGGTGCATTTTATGCTTCACATGTGGAATGCATTAAATTTTGCACACTAGAGGGCTGTGTTGAATGCGCTCAGGCGTCGTTTTGATGCATAAAGATATTTTTTGCGGAGAATTGAGACGTTCAAGAACTGAAGATGGTTCAATTCAAAAATATGTCCGTTTCAATTCAAACTAAATTAATCCTATCTTATATTCAGCAAAACTCATTCAAACCTAATTAAAATATTACTCATGCACATTTTTTTCCCACTAAACCAACCAGATTAATTTAAATTAATTAACTATCCACAACCCAACCAATTCTTAACAAACAATTTTGCCTAAGTCATTGATTACGTCAATCAAACTTCAAAACCACAAAGTTCACCTTAAAATAATAATCACCGCCAACATTACTTTTCCAACCGCAAAAAAGGCCCACAAAACTCTCTGGAAATCAAAATAATGACTTCCTTATTCAGCAACTTTTCTTCCACTTCCACTTAACAACTTTAAACAAAACTTTCCATCAATTTTCCTTTGAAAAAACTTTTAAGACCATAGGTACATTCATTATTTAAATCATATACAAAATTCAATGAAAAGGAAACAATTTCCTCTTGGCAATTTTCTTTTCGCCTTATCTTAAGTGCTTGTACGTACGCCAGGACTCGTCTTTCATCTCTTAGTCAGCACCTCCGTCATCGACCTCCTTTTCATTTGCCTTCGAATTGCCAGTTTTCGATTGAAGCAAAGTTGACCAGAATAATTTCACTTGATTTGCTTACGGATGTAGAAGCTGAAAACCTTTAAACTTGGTCTTCTCCTTCTTCATCTTGTTCGTGTTTTTGTTCTTCAGCTTCTTCGTCTTGTCCTTATTTTCTGCCTCTCTCACTCCCTCTCAATTTTGTCTAAAAACGAATTAATTGCCCAGAAGGGTTTTCTCCTAAGAACACCACAAAGTCTTCTTTGGTTGTGTTCATTCTTTTGTTTAACTATACCAATCTGGAGTGATTTCGATGGACTTGGTTTCAGGACCGTTTCCTTTCTGACTTACCGTTATATGTTTTCAGGAGCACGTTGGTGAAGAGCAGTGCTGGTTTTGGTTCTTATATGAGGACAATTTAGAACATTGGTTGGGAGTTTCTTTCACTTCTAAGTAAAGTACAATAGGTCTTAGAAAGGACTGTCCAGGTTTGTTTTGGTAGACTTGGTATTGAAAAGAAATTAAGAAGCATAAGAGTGGGAAGCAAGAACATTTAAGTCAGTCACTGTAATTCATTTTTCTTAATCGAAGCTTCTATTGTCATGACCTGGCGATTGGAAGAGGAAGGACTTTTCGGGTATTAAAGCAGGCAGTACTGCCAAATTGGACGTCCGAAAATAGTTTGAAATTGAACTCTCCAGGTTCTAATTTAAAGCAGGCAATCTGGATCTCATTCACCATTCTCAATTGTTACAAACACAAGCTGGACCAATTATTAATCCGTTGAATGAGAACAGAAAAGTCATTCGAGTGTTAGAAATAAGAACTTCTTAAGCTCTTTGGGGTCATGTCCTTTCAATTTCGGTTTGACGTTGTGGTCAAACGACTTCGAAACAACCGACAACAACTTTATCCGACAAGGATAAGCAGCAGTTGAAATTAACGTCATGTATTAAAACTGGAAAACCGCAAAAGCAATTAAGACCGGGATTACTCTCGTCAAATTTTCCTTAATTATCGATTAAAATGGCCGTAATGAGCGATTTAATTTGCTTGAATGTTTTTCTGGACATGGGTTGGTTGGATGAGAACGACTTAGGAGTTATGTTCGTGTCAACTACACTTCAACTTGAGCATGGTGTTAGGTGGAAGGAAAAAAGTTCTAGGGATAGTATGATTGTATTAAGGTCAGGAGTCATGGTCGGGACGTTATGTCCTGGAAGCAAAAAACCACAACATTCACCACTGGCCAACACAACCTTTTGGCTAGTCTCAAATTACATTCAGCACCTTCTATATGAATTTTTGAGTGTAATTATGAAAGATTTGAATAGTTTAGAGCACGTTGAGAGAGTAATGGTGGTTAAGTAGGAAAAAGGATTCAAATGCGTGGTAAGCTATCGCTAGTGTTTAAGGCTTTAATTTATTGCAGATAGAAGTATTGAGAGTCCATAAAGATAAATTATAAGGTTAATAGAGTTGAAAACTTCAACTTCAAGTGGTTTAGCAGAAGAAACGTAGACTCAAGTAATATTTTCATGGATCCAACTAGTCTTGGGTTTAATCGTAAGAATTTCTTGGTAGTTTTCAAACGCTCTTTATGATTAAATGATTTTTAATAGTTATTTTTGTTCGTTTGAGTTTTCCCGAAGGAAATCTAAAACGACCTTTTATCGGTTATAGACTTGAAGTCTTGGAATATGTTAACTGGCTATACCCATCAGGTCAATAAGTCCGGACACCTTTAGTCTACTCTGAAGTGGCTGCTGCCAGGCTAGCCAGTTTGGAGAGGAGTTACGATCACAGATCTTCCGCAAGCAAACTAAGTCCGAATACAGATTTATCAGCCACCTATTCAAATGCCCGATTAAAACGGGTCAATTCAACTTTCAACAACGGGATTTTACTTTATTGCGTTTCTATCTCTTTCCGACCATACGGCCAGTCTAAAAGAGAGAGACAAAAAAGAGGCAGTATCAATCAAAATTACGCGTTCCCGGTTATTCACCTAGGTGGTGCCTGAAATAAACTACTCGACCCCAAAACTGTATCAATCAAATCTTATTAAAAACTCAAAGCCAAACTACGGGACCACGTACTGAACCGTAACACAGAATTGAGCAGTTTCATAATATCGAAAACCTAACTCTCGGTAGCATACTCACCTTCGCCGTAATTTTCTTCTGAAATGGCTGGCGCAGTTGAAAAGAGAAGAACTACATAATTATCTGAATTTTTTTTGAGGATTGTGTCAGTATCAGTTCAGTTCACTTAGGGCCACTACATAGTACTTTTAACATAAACTCTTTATATTTCTATAAATTTACTTAATTACATATAAATATATTAGCCTATTTTTGTTTTCGCTGATTAGCTTAAGAAATGCCTACTAAAAAGACCCCGGACAAGCGTCGGCTGTGATCAGGTGCAGTGCCAGCAGTGTTGTGCTCGATCCGCCATAACGAGGTGAGAGACGATTACGCAGTAGAAGAACTCCGCTACAGCCATGAGCTGCAGCGACAATGTTTGGACATTCTGATGCTGTCTTCAAACAGTTGTCCTCTATGCTGACAACCTATCGAAATCATAAAACAAGTAGCTGGAGACTCACTCTCCACGACTTAGGGAGTAGTACTGTAGAGCCAACATGAGCTGCCACTGTCTAGCGAGCCTAACATGGGAGCTATGGGGGGACCAGGAGTGAGGCTTTCATTAGGGATGCCAAGTCCTCCAGGGGTGTCAGACGCAGTGACCCTCCAAGATATCATGGTACTACTGCAGTGCATGACGACTCAACTTGACCACGATGAACGAAGATTGGAAGCTGTGGCTTGACATAAGTCACTTACACCGCCACAGTGGGGTCTGGACCAAAACACATGGGCGTTTCCGTTCATACGACTGATGGATTTACAATGCCTACTCCTTGGCTCTGCCATGAATTTGATGGCCCCGGCCTACCAAACACGCACCAGTAATGTGACCCTACAGTCAGCTGGACCAGTTGCATCTCCAGCACGCCTTCTACTGCAGAACAAAATTTATCGAGTACAGCTCATACAGACACTGGCATTGATGAACAGCTGGAACATATACTTCAGTGGAGAATTTGATCGTTACACGTGGAATTATTCATCAAAAAGGTGGTGACTCTTGTAAACGAAATGCTGGCAGGTGACTCAACCACACCCCACTTGCAGGAATTTTTTCTTCACTGCTACGAAGCCCGGCACTGGAAGTCTACTAGAGGATCTTCATGAATCTACTTCAAAAGTAATGGCCTCGACTGAAGGCCACTCTGTGGGCAGAATTTCCATAAATCAACCAGGAGAAATTTATTCGAGATAAAATGCAGTCCCAAACGCAACGTCCGGAAGAGCCATTTGCCACGTTCAAGGCAGATTTTCTACACCTCAACGATCGGCTATTGGTTTCACTCTCCCAGGGGGAGATATTGTCTCTGCTAAAATGAAAACTTCATTCAGAGATACAGAGACATCTGTGCATTACTAACGTTCCTGACACGGTCTCTATTACGAATCACAAGTCGCATCGAAGGAGTGGAGGAGGACATTAGCGAACGGTCGTTGAAGACCTCGTGGAGTTACTGAATTAGCAGCAGTAGATTATTTAGACAATAACACGACTCAAGTCATCAGTAGTGGAGCCCACGTGAGTCACGAATCAGAATCAGAAAGTGACCCACCTTTTGTAGAGGCAGTCGTTAACCCTAAGGTCTGCTGGACACCGATTCTCTACATGTCCAGAAGATCCATCGATCTTCTGCTATCACTGTGGCAAGGCGGATACATACACTCCAGATTGTTCGGACTGCAAATGATGGAAAAACTTGCGAACGAGTGTCCAGGCCGGTAGGAGGCACTCAAAGCCAGTCTGGGGGGCGACACTTTAACCGACGCTTTCAAAGAAATAAACCAAATAGAGCCAGACTAGTGAACCACCTCTACCCACCATGTCTAACGATTTCAAGTCTTCCAAAGCAAAATTTATCGAAAGGGATAGGCTTAAGGTAGTCGATAATCCGGTTGCCCCGTCGTATAAGAAACCGTACCATGTTCGTCTGCGGGATTACCTAGCGGCTCATCAATGCATCTTTAGTGACAACATTTTGTGCGTACCGTACACCCGGGGGAAGTAAGCCACCTGTCGGATACGAAACTTCTGAAGAAAGTGAAGGTGACACAGTGAAGAAAGTTTTTATGTGTGATCTGGATAGACGAACTATTGAAAAATGATATCGCCCATATGCTTCGGTACAGATCTTGCAGGAGTGGACGGTAGAGCTAACAGACACTGGAACCAGTGTCAGTTGCATGGTAGCCGATTTTGCAAGAGAAGATCAAATCCAGCATTTCACTACCTTTTTGAGTACGGCGGACGAAACTCGTCACTCCATTGTAGGAAAACTCATGACTGATGTCATTTTTAAGGGTACAACCAAGTCACTGGATTCTTATATTATACCCCAACGGCTCAAAATCTGTATCAAGGAGTTGACTTTGTTTGACAGCTTAACTTCTTCTTCTTCTTTGTAGCACTACAGCCCCTCTCAGGCCTTCGCTTAGAGATAGTTAGAGTATCTTATTTTCATGACCGTATTGATTTTTTTGGAAGTTGGTTTGGTCAGTACCATGCTCCCAGTTTAACTTGGCTCCGGCATTATTTACCAGTAACTTCATTGACTCGGTCACAATCACAGATAGCCAGACACTGAGTGCGTCAGCTTTGACACATTTTAGACGCTATCCAACCACTACGATTAGACGCGAGCATAGCGGTTTTTCCCTCGCATGAGAAAGTAGGTCTCGGCCGGACAACTTTGGTGTCCCATAATATATATGTGGGGGACGATAAATCCATCAAACATAGACATTTTTCCATATCTTCGGCAAAGGAAATGCCGCTATACGCCAAAGTCGTCTGGATGTTGGCACTAGGTGTAGTTGAAGAATCGCAAAGTACTTGGGCTATGCCAGTTACCTAAGTGGTTAAGCTGACTAAGGTCCGACTATGGTTAGATGCCAGGTGCTTAATGCCGTCAATGTTACAGATGAATATCTCC
Source organism: Odontomyia ornata (assembly GCA_963969285.1). Taxonomy (NCBI): domain Eukaryota; kingdom Metazoa; phylum Arthropoda; class Insecta; order Diptera; family Stratiomyidae; genus Odontomyia; species Odontomyia ornata. The sequence goes on along the minus strand of OZ017740.1, from coordinate 326,824,736 downwards.
TACCGTTGATCGAGGGTAGTTTAAGTCGGTTACCTCATGCACACTTTATTACCAGCTAAGATCACAAAAACGCATTTGTACACTCTGGGAGAAGGAGAAGCACTGTGTATATAGATTGTAATATAAGTATGAACTGCTAGTCCAACAAAATCTTTCCTTTTCTTTTATTCCTTCAGCAAAATGAAGAAAAGGTCCAAAAAAGAATAGTGCAAGTATATGCTGAGATTAGTAGTCCACGTGGCGTAGTGGTTAGAGCACTAAGCCCGTAAGTCGGAGGCCTTTGGCTTAAAGTTCGTTGGCACCAGCGAGATTTAGTTCGAGTTGTTCTTTGGACGGACTATAAGCCTGTTCGGTTATGATACGCGCTGGTTTCAAATCAGAACGTATCGGAGCTGGGTGGAAGGACATACGGCCAAAGCATGATAATGATCGTATCACCTTGTGGACGGCCGATACATTAGATCATGACAATGAGATATACTCTAACTATTTCGAAGCGAAGGCGCGAAAGGGGCTGTAGTGTTACGAAAAAAAATGCTGAGATTGGTTTTCTTAGTTCACGAGAGATAATGTGTTTTTAAGTTTTTTTAATTTTTTATTTACATGATAACCACTTCAGTTCTCTTACTTCAAATCTTGATGCAAAACCCATGCCGCCCAAGGTATCTTAAGTCTTCATAATATTACCAAGAATTTTTATCTTGTTTCTAGTTTTTTTCATTAATGTATTTGATTCTCTACGTTAATTTCATTATGTTAACTGAAATCCTCTCGGAAGCTGTATGGCTAACTTTCATGATATTTGCCTGATAGTACTTCACATGGCTTCACAGTGAGACTACATATGAGCAATGTCGAGCACTTGTACCTTGATATCAGCACCAGTAATGGCATAAGCATATTCCGCTGATACCATTGCGCTATGGTACTGCGGGAGCATAATTAATTGTTTGATATACTGAGGATATCGATACTATGGATACGTTCATCTATGCATATTGCTTTGTCGGTTGCACCATCGTCGTTAGCGCACATTAAATGCTATATCACGCCACGAAGCAAAACGTCTCTTTTACCAATGACAAAGACCCGAGGATATGGACGTTGCCGTGATGTTCGTCCTGAGATGACAGGTAATGACTCTGACTGAATTTGGACTATGCTTTGGATAATGAATTTGAATTGATGCTGTGGGTTGGTGGATATGAAGGTTTGGATCCATGTAGTAATCGAGCAGTCGCCTAGGTCAAAAGCTCGAAAAACAAGATAATACTTGATCCAATTTTAATTGTAAATTTTAAAATAATAAGTATTCAAATTTACAATTAAAACTCAATAACCGCAACTCTTTTGCAACGTAGTTTATAAAATGAATTGCGGTGTAACGCAATGGGAGATACCGGTTGGACGCAAGCAGAGGGCTCGCCAAGAAACCACCGTTGCGACAGAGGGAAGTCTGTTTCGGATTGCCACACATTGGAGACATTGTAAGGAAATGCACCGGCAACGAATGGATATAGCATAACATTCCAGTGATCATCTAAACTACGCTTCAGGCAGTCGGAAATGTCGCGATTTTAAGCTAAATGCTTGCGTTATCTCCTATCATTCATTGGAAATTCCCTATACGGATGACATTGTTGGGAGAAATTTTATGGTGTGAAAACCTTATTAGGAGTGTGCGCTAGTGAAAATCATAGTTTGTTGTTTACTATGGCAATCTTCTCTTTTAGTAGGTTGCCTTGGCCTTGTGCTGGGGTAAAGGACCCACAATGCTAGCCTGCCAGCGCATTCACGCATCCTTAGACAAGGCCAATCTCAGCGAGTGCCAACATCCTCGCTTGCCAGGGCAGCAAACCATCGCTGCAGTCCTTTACATACATTCACATCTACTTCGTTTCACTACACCTAGTTGCTTTACACAGTAGTGTTGAGGTGACACTCGTGCGTAAAAGACTCCAATTCAACTGTCATACCATAAAACCTTGGAAGGTTGCGGAGTACGTTCAAAACTCGTATCATTGGGTTGCTGGTGTAGGTTCGGTGAAGACGAACTCCTGATTAGCGCTAATATGGCTCTGAGCATTTGTCCTCATGATGGCTTGTGCTAACCCTGGCATGGCCTCCCTGCTCTGCAAAGATAACTATGGGACTAAAAAGGTGACTACATACACAAACAGAGATTGCAATTTCGAGGGGAAAACCAATCAACCTGATGTAGTTTCAGCTGAAAAACTTAAAAATCGTCCAAGATGACCCCAAAAAACAAGTAGACATACAAACAACGATGTCAGAATCAACAGTTAACGCCACAGCACATTAAGAACGGTACGGTATGAGGACATAACGATGAAGAATATAATAACGATAAAGACGGACGAAAAATAGAGAATCACGGATAGCCTTGTCTAAACTAAAAGTTTTGCGGCATTCTAACTCAGCAAAAAAGTGATGTGACTGCTAAAGCGTCCTAAAAAGATAGAGTGGGAAGAAAATATAAAGAACGTCGAGAATTCGGTAGTCACTGTTACGCTACTCGTAGACCGTATCCTGGCTGGGAGCCTTTGGGCTCAGAAAGCTCCCAAAGGATAGGCGTGAGCACTCTTCGCTTAGCCAGTAGGCTATGGCTGCGAAAATATCAAAAATTCAATCTTGATTAATTGTAGAGGATAAAAATTATCCTCCACTGCACCGAGCAATTAAATTTTCCACCCCAAAGAAGCGAAGTTGTGAAAAATTAAAAATCAAAACTATGGCCGAAAAATACCTCCTGCTGCCGTTGGACCACCAGATTTGATTCCTGGCTTCATATGAACAACTTACCTCCTTGCGGGCCATGGTAAAACTGAGATTTTGTGTCATGAAACAATGAAGAATAGAATTAAACTGCGGCTATCAAAAAACGAAATAATTTTCGTTTAGAGTTTCAAAGTTATATTCAGAGATATCATACAGTCTAGTTATTTTCACGTGAATCACGATAACGCGGGGGCGCCGACGCCAAGGACACGTCATTCTGGGCACAGCAATGGGAAGACGATGGATTGTCGAGCTGTGCTGAATCCGGGCTCACAAATAAACCTAGTCACCAAAAGAATCATAAAAAATTGGGTTTATCATCGACACCACACCTTGCTTTCATTGAAAGGGTAGGCGGTAGCACTGAGAGGGCAAACCATAAGGTGAACCTCGGCCTAAGATCCAGATTATCAGGATATGCCACGCAATCAGAAGCCTACTCATGGACAAAATTATATCACCGCAACCGTCTCAGAACTTGAACACATCGGGATGGCACATTCCCAAAAACATAAGGCTGGCAGATCCAGGCTTCCACCAGACGAAGCGTATTGACATGTTGCTGAGTGCCAAAAACTTTTACGAGGTCCAAGCCATTGGACAAATAAAGTTGGGCCCATAGCTCCCAGTGCTCCAGAACACGCTCCTAAGGTGGATTGTAGCCGGAAGAGTGATCTCACCTCAAGTGTCTTCGGTGACATGCATCATCTTGGCAGAAGATAACCAGCTTAATCAGCTCATCAAGCGATATTGGGAGGTCGAGGAAGTACAGGATACGCAGCACAAGCTTACGTTAACTGAAAAGGCTTGCGAAGTACAGTTCTATCAGACAATGACAAGATATGCCGACGGCCGTTTCTTGGTTAAACTCTCATTCAGCAAGAGCCCTGAGACCTTAGGTGATTCCCAGGGGTGGCCACTAACAGATTTATTACCTTGGAGCGTCGACTGGAAAGGAACCAGATCTCCATGGAGGAGTATATTCGGCTTGAGCATATGGAGGAGGTAACATCACAGCAGCGGGAGGAATTACGATACTTCCTTCCACATCATTGTGTCCTAAAGCCTTACACCAGTACAATCAAGCTGCGGGTGGTTTTCAATGCATCCAGTAAGACGACTACAAACGTTTCGTTAAATAATGTCCTTTATAAAGGGCCTACTGTCCAGGCAGAACTTTTTTCGATACTCCTGCGTTTCAGGATGCCTTGTTTCGTATTCAGCGCCGACATCAGATAATGCTCTATCCTAAAGACCGTTGGTACCATGGCCTAATTTGGAGAAATAGTTCAACGCAACCAGTGCAATACTATCAGTTGGGAACAGCACCATACGGCACGACGTGTGTCCCGTTTCTAACTACAAAATGTCTGCAAGTTCTAGCACAAGAGAACCAGCAGAAAGGTCCCTTGGGCAGCACCGCGTTGGAGATGGATTGCTATACGATGTCATGAGCGCGGTGGACAGCTTAGAGGAGGCACTTTGCAAAAAGGCGGAGCCATGCACCATACTCTCGAGCACAGGTATGCATTTGCCCAAATGGTGTGCCAACCACCCTCTAGTGTTGAAGCAGATTAAACCTGAGGACCAACAGGTCTAGCTGAACTTCAGTAGCTTACACGAAGACTATATTAAGACGTAAAGAGTCATCTGGCGTCCAAAGGCTGACGAGTTCCAAATCCAAATCAACCTGGATCCAACCGATGCGAAGTTCTACAAGAGGACGATGGCATCTAATAAAGCCAGAATGTTCGATCCATTGGGCATTCTGGGTCCTGTGAGAGTATTAGCCAAGCTATTTCTGCAGAAATTATGGCGGTTGGAATTGAACTGGGATGCAGAATTGCCAGTGGAGATCCATTCCCAGTGGCCCGATTTCCGCAGCAGTCTGCCAACATTGCAGCAGGCCCGATTTTCTCGTTACATCAGTACAAATGAGAAACCCGTGCAAGTACAGTTGCACACATTTTGTGACACCTCCGAGAAGGCATATGGCACAGCGATAAAAATGCGGTCAACCCTGAGGAGTGGTCAAGTCATCGTCAAGTTGCTGTGCGCGAAGTCAAGAGTGGCCCCGATCAAAACACTTACTGTTCCACGCCTGGAGCTATGGGCGGCGAAACTAGGCGCTGAGATCACAAGACAAGTTAAGATAGCGCTCAATCTGCAGGAGTTTTTTCAGGTATTCTGGACCGATGCTGAGATTGCCTTGCCGTGGATCAACTGTACTTCATCATCGTACAATACCTTTGTGGAGAACAGGGCCTCGGCCATACAAACCCTCTCAAGGCCAGATCGATGGCAATACGTAGCGTCTGAAGACAACCCAGCTGACATCCTGTCACGTGGGATGCCACCGGCTGAATTGAGCCGCTGTAGTATGTGGTTGCAAGGACCACCATTTTTATCCAGGGTAGAACCAGTTTGGCCTTCCGAGTGTCGGTGTGGGGGCCCCTTGCGACTTGGAGACAAAACAGACCAAGACCACTATGATAGCAGCAGAGCACTCTTTATTCAGCAGATCCAACACGGCAACTTCTTCAAGAGCCTGCAGCGCAAAGTGGCCTCCATGATGTGGTTTATCTGTGGTCTTAAGCTGGCAGTTAAGCAATCTCAACTGACAAATAAAGCATCCACGAGTGAAGAATTATCCACAGCCCTGGAGATGATTGTTAGGTGTGTACAATCACAAACTTTTAACTGCAAACTTTTGGCCATCAGGTTGGGGCGGCAAATCTCCAAGCACAGTCCATTGATGGGACTCGTGCCATTCCTGAATCCAGGGGGCATAATCCGTGTCGATGGGAGGCTGGAGGCTACCAAGATCACATTCAATACCAAACATCCCATTTTATTACCGTTCAAACGCCCGTTCACCAGACTGCTGGTGATGGATATCTATTGCGACAAATGCCATCTAGGTGGGCAAACGCTGCTTGGTACCACTAAACAGCGGTTCTGGCCAATCCGAGGAGAACAACTCGCAAGATCAATCGTTCAACGGTGCATGTGGCGCACCCGAGTCAAGCCTAAGCTGTTTGCACAAGTCATGGGAAACCTGCCGAGTGCACGTATTCAGCCAGCTCGTCCGTTTATTTATTTCTGTGGGCCTATGATGATCCATTACTGAAGTAGAGGTACCCAACCGCAGAAAGGGTAACTAGCCATATTTTGCAGTTTCGCTACAAAGGCCGGCTATTTGGAGCTAGTCAGCAATTTAAGCACAGGGCTGTTCCTCTGTGCTCTCACACGTTTCATTGAACAACGAGGACACTGCCGAAACCTATTTAGCGACGTCATCCACTTTATGGGAGCGCACAACCAGCTATCAAAATGTCGTCCTCATTTCATTCCAACGAAGCGCGTCAAGAAGTAAAAACGGCGTGCTCCAGCCGGGAAATCGAGTTCCATTTCATCCCTTCATGCGCACCTCGTTTTGGTGGCTTGTAGAAGGCAGCGGTCAAATCAGCCAAAAATTTGATCCATCGAGGCAATTTGCCAGCGGCTCTCACCTGCGACGAGTTGCATATCTTGGTGGTTGACGTGGAGACTATCCCCAATTCTAGACCACTGACTCTGATGTCAAACGATCCCAATGATTTGGCAGCTTTAACTACAGCAAACTTTCTCATCGGAGAACCTCTCACAGCTATGGTGAGTGGTCACGCAGAGCCAGTCACCGGAGGTCTCCATGCCCGGTGGAAGCTAATCAATCACCTGAAACTCGCAAGCGCAAGATGCTTCATGTACCGATTAATTGACCGACCACGACATCCACCAGTAAACCATCGGCTACCTGGGCATTCTCGGATTGGTTATACTAGTGATCTACCTTCACTGGTGTTCCTGCAAACAACAATACAAGTACCGTTACCTAGCCGCTACAATCTACTACACACGTGGGTGAGTTCCTGTCACCCCTGAGCACCCATCAAGGCCTGATCCGGCAGCATCAACGCTTTAATCAACTAACATAGTTATTTAAGGTTAATTAGCACTCTAATAATCAGCCCATTCGCAATCAATTCGATTTATTTGATTGATTTATCAATTGATCGATCATTTTAATTCAATTCGCCACAAAGCGAAAATCGATTTTTCATTCATGTTTTTAATTTGTCAAAACTTTGAAGCAAAAGTTTATTCATGGTTCAATTGTTGGTTGTTCTGTATCATAGCTGCTGGATTAAAAGATTTTAACGAATTTTGCGGTTTTTGCTGAATGTGTTAAATAAAAATAATAAAATCAGAGTTCGGGACAAAAGAGTCCCGGGGCAAACACATTGCAAAATAACATATGATACTCTGACGACAGAGGTGGAAATGTCTCTACAGTGGAGTAGAGAATGAGCCCACCTACATACTGTCTGCATTGCGTAGTGGTTAGTGTACTCATCCCGTAAGCCAAAGATTCATTGCTCGACTATCGTTAGCAACAACGAGATTTAGTTTGAATTATTCTTCGGACGGACTATAAGCTTGGTCAGGTATGATACGTGGTGGTTTAAACAATCAGAAGGTATCGCAGCTAGGTGAATGAATATACAGCCAAAGTGTGATACTGACCATACCACCTTGCAGAGTGCCGACACATTTGATCATGATAATGGGATACTCTAATTACATATCTCTAAGGGAAGTCCCAGAAGGGGCTGTAGTACTACAATAACAGCTACTGTACGTGCTATGCATTACATTATGTGTATCGCAACTCAATAGTTCAGTTCCTACACTTGATGCAGTGTTTACACAAACGTACTGTACTGTAATATTAATTCACTACAGCAATTGTTTGTTGTGTTTACTTTACAATGTTGTTTGGGAACGTGTTTTTACACATAGTAGACTCGTTACAAACACTATATATACGTTATTGCACTTCATATCACCGTAAGACTGTTATTCTGACTAATGTGAACATGGTTCGGTCCCTATTAGTTCAGATTAGCGAGAATTCCACTGTATCTCATTATTAAAATCGAATGTATCGGCACTCGAGAAGGTGATATAGTCAGTATCATGCTTGGCCATACGCCGATCCACCCAGCTGCAATACGATCTGATTTGGAACCAGTATGTATCATAATTGAGCGGGCTTATAGTTCATCTGAAGAATACCTCGAAACAAATCTCATTGTCACCAACGGGATCCGAACCAGGAACCTTTGGCTTACGCAGAAAGTAATCTAACCACTACACTAAGCGGACTTGGATTTCATTTCATTAAATATGAAACAGTATGCATTGAAATTCACGATAATCAACTTTAAAGATCTCGAACATCAAAGTTGAAACTTTTGAATTTAATAAATATTGAGTGAAATGCAGAAACCTAAACTTCGTCTATTCTAAATTTAAATTCCAACCCATAATTTCATACTTAAATAATTGCACAAGATTTCTTATCGTACTTTCGCTCCGAAAATTCCAAATATTCTTGAGGAAACTTTAACTAACGCTTTCATGTTATTATTCCACACCTTGATCTTCTACTGTCCTTCAGGATCCATCCCTCCATCTCTCTAAACTTAAAAACCCACTCAAATAGCTTCCAAATATCCTTCTTGCAAATAAAACCAACTACTCCCACAAAATTCCATAGAGGACGCCCATGAGGGTGTATAGGATTTTAATTTTATAGATAAGCGCGTCGGTTCATCTTCCGTGAAATTGCCTTCATGAGCTATCCACAAATATTTAGATTCTCGTCTCGTGGATGGAACTTTGTCTTGAGAGTAAAGTAGTCACCACCATTGCGATATTGCCATCATCGCGTCTTTTACTCAACGCAAGCTTTACTTTGGCATTTCGCGATGCCATGGTATAATATAAATTTTCCTCAGGACAGAAGAATGTTTCGGTTATATCTTCCCGCCAAGGATATATTGTACATACTTTTTGTGTATGCTACAAGTTTCTTCCTTTTTTAGTGATATTTAAATGGATAACGAATAGCGCAACAGTAGAGCGTAAAACAGCTCCCACCAACCTCGTACTCGTCACATCGCGCACAGTGGGCACTCATTGGCGTCGTTCTTAACATCCTAGCCGAAGAACTAGGGCATCTAAAAATTAAGAGCAAAAAGGCACTTCTAAACAGCAGTAGCGAGGCAATAGTCAGGCTTTAACGGACGAACAGGAGGCAGCGGCGGATCGAGTGAAAAATTTCAAGGCAACGAGATACTTACTCTCCATAACGATAATCTGCATAATTTATGTTAATGTATTTAAGTTCTATATTTCTTTCGACTCCCATAGCCGCCGAGTGATGTTATCGTCCTTAGCGGTGCCACGGCGAGAGGGTCCTGAAGTGTGGAAACTGGATACAGTCAAATGTATAATATCTACGCATCTTATCGCAACTTGAGATCGGTTTTCATTTTGAATGATGTAGCCTCGAGGCAGGATTCAAGGACCAACAAAACAGACTAAATAAGTAAAGTAACTTACTTTTCCACTTATTCCTGGAAACGACCAAACAAGACAACATGACGAAAATGAAAACCGGAGAAGGGTAGATTATGATAATTTTGTGGAAAGAATACTAATTGTAGAAGAGGACATGGCGAAATGGTCGGAAAGGCAAGAAAAAGGACTCGAAATAATTGTCAACAGAACTTGTTGGTGATAATATTAAAATGGTGAAATCTCTGACAGTTGAAATTAAATTAATTTGATTAGAGTGCAGCGCATTAACTTTGTCAGTTATCTTTTTTTCGGGACAATAAATATCCATTTACTTGCTGGTAGGGAGTCGTTATATTTTGAAGGAATCAAATGTGAAAAATTCAGGAATAAATTCTTTATGTTGCTAACTATTGATTTTTTCTCTAAAAGGGATACAAATGCCAATTAATTTTATTAAATGCCACAACAAGTTCACAGGGAAAATTTTTTTGAACGTTTTACATGACCAGACAAATAATACATAAATTAAGGGTAAATTCCATATTAGGCAAAATATATCAGAAACTTGAGTAAATTATACTTAGCTCGTAAGGCCATCAGTATTACACATAATAATCGCCACGACAACTTACCATTTGAATGCGTCTTAGGTGAATGGTTTAATTATACAATTCTAAGGATAATATTGTCGCGTGTTATTTGGTTCGCGGCCAATAATTTTAATGTTCCGGGGAAGTGAAAACGCAATGTCTTTTAAATTAACTTAAAAGAGTTTATTCAATTAATCACAAAAATGCACAATTACTTATTTTAGTATTTCACAATTTTAAGTTTCAATAAGTCTATAAATTTGTCATTCAACTGTCCACTTAAAATCACTTCGCACTCAAACAATCAATCGTCTTTACTTCGCGTTCCACTATATCGCAGTTTTCTATCGCGGTTGTAATGAATGATCCCCCCATTCATTCAGCTCGCCTTTATATAGGGTCTCTACCTATTCACCCATTTCTCGTACATTGGCGAATGTTCTACCGAGAGGTACCTGGTAGATTCGAGCAAATTAATGAATGGAGTGACGTCACTTGCAGATGTTGATCATGCTTGTTGGGTTCTCGTGGGTTCGAGTAAATTCATTTGTTGACGTTCTTAATGATTATGAAAACAATTGCGACAGCAGCTCGCAGAATTATTTGTACATGCAACACTGCCCCCACCTCAGTTCTTTTCGCCCCGAAAAGATGTGTCGCTATTTGTAGTCAATTCTCCCTGGGTGTAATATGGGGCCAGACGGTCCAGATGCACGATTTATATTTTAGCTCTCGGCTTACGATGTTCCTGTATTCGGTATACGACGTCGTTGATTCGCTTTGTAACTCGGTATGGTCCTTCCCAATTATGTTGCAACTTTGGAGACCTACCCTTTCGCCGTTGCGGGTTATAAAGCCACACCAAGTCATCTTGCTGGAAGCCAGTAGAATTTGCCTTTAGATCATACCTGGTCCTCATGCGGTCAGTAGCCGATTCGAGGTGTTTTCGCACTGTCCGATGTATCTGGTTCAACCGTTGTCTTAGATCACTTGCGTACTCCGAGACCGTTTGGGGTTTCTCAGGGGGTGTTCCGAACTTTATATCGGCTGGCAGACGAATAGTCTTTCCAAAAAGGACTTTGGCTGGGGCTTAGCCCGTCGATGCATGTTCGGCAGCTCTGTACGCCATCAAAAATAGTGGGATATGTCGGGCCCAGTCCCTTTGGTTCTCGTCAACCATCTTGGCCAGATGTTTATTGAGCGTGCCGTGGAACCGTTCGACCATTCCATCGGATTGGGGATGTAGCGGTGCTATCCTCGTTTTCTGTATTCCCAGTAGTTCACACATTTCGCCAAAAACTAGTGACTCAAAGTTTCGGCCTTGATCTGAATGTAATTCGCAAGATACGCCGTACCTACTGACCCAATTTAACACTTGCTGTTCAGCTACGGTAGTTGCTTCCTGGTTGGGAATGGGGTAGACCTCGGGCCACTTGCTGAAATAATTGGCTACAACCAGCGTGTATCGATTTCGCCAATCGGATTCAGGAAAGGGTCCTGCGATGTCAACAGCAATCCTTTCGAATGGCACGCCTACGTTATAGGTTTGCATTTGTCCTCTCAGTCGTCGCTTTGGGCCTTTGACGGAAGCGCAAATTGTGCATCTGCGACACCAGTCCTCTACGTCTTCTCGAGCGTGGAGCCAGTAGAACCGTTCCCACAATTTCGCTAAGGTCTTGTTAACACCAAGATGGCCTCCCGAGGATCCTTCATGCATTTCCTTTACCACATCGTGGATTCGGCTTTTGGGTAGTATAGTTTGCATCCTATAGGAGCAGCCATCCGCCGTTTCCCATTTCCGCTTGAGTACACCACCCTCCACCTGAAAGGAGTTCCATTGTGCCCAATAGCTTTTCAGGGTTGCGCCATGCGTTGAAATATCTTTCCACTCCGGTTGCCCAGTCGTCTCCTTCCATACGAGCAATGGCCCGATGTCTTCATCGGCTAGCTGGGCATTTCGAATTTCCTCCGATGACCAACCTTCATCGAATTCAGCCGTTATCAGTCGCAGATCAAAGGCGGCTCCTTTTCCTCAATCCGTCGGCAATGCTTGCAGTTAGCTGGACATGGGCGACGAGATAGGGCGTCAGCATTTCCATGAACTCCGCCCTTTCGATGAACAATTTCGTAGTCGTACGACTGCAATCTTTCGATCCATCTCGCAACTTGTCCCTCGGGGTTTTTGAAGTTAAGTAGCCATCTCAGCGATGCATGGTCCGTTCGAAGAACAAATTTCTGGCCATATAGGTACTTGTGGAACTGCTTGGTGGCCTCTATTATAGCCAATAGCTCCTTCCTGGTCACACAGTAGTTCCTCTCACTTTTCGAAAGAACACGACTGTAATACGAGAGGACTCTTTCTTCGCCATTGATCTGCTGGGAGAGTACAGCTCCAATACCGCCGTTGCTTGCATCAGTGTCAACTACAAACATTTTTCCGGGTTTCGGATACGCCAGCACGGGTGATTCACACAGCTTTTCCTTCAGGGTCTCAAAGGCTGTCTGGCATTGTTTGTTCCAGACATACGGACGATTTTTCTCGGTTAGCTGATGGAGACACTTAGCTATTTTGGCAAAGTCTTTGACGAATCTTCGATAGTAGGTTGCCAGACCCAGGAAACTTCGTAGTTGGCGCTTGTTGTTTGGTGTTGGCCAAGTTTTCACGGCTTCAATTTTCTCAGGGTCTGTTTTGACCCCTTCTGCTGATACGACGTGTGCCAGGTATTTTACTTCAGCTGCGAAAAGGGTACACTTGTCGGAACTAGGTTTCAAATTTGCCAGTCGCAGTCGGGAGAAAACCTCTTCTAAGTTCCGCACATGCTCTTCGAACGTTCTCCCGATGACGATGATGTCATCTAGGTACACCAAGCAGGTTTTCCAGGTTAGACCACGTAGCACGTATTCCATCAAGCGTTCGAAAGTGGCTGGAGCATTGCAAAGCCCAAACGGCATCACCACAAATTGCCACAATCCGGTCCCAACTGAAAATGCGGTCTTCTCTCGGTCCTTCTTGTCGATTTCTACCTGCCAGTAGGCACTCTTGAGATCGAGTGTAGAAAACCATTTTGCGTCGGCTAAAGTGTCCATGATGTCATCGATGCGTGGGAGCGGGTAACTATCTTTCTTAGTGACGTCGTTGAGCTGCCTATAGTCGACACAAAAATGAGTGCTACCATCCTTTTTCTTTACTAGAACTACAGGCGCGGCCCATGGACTTACAGAAGGTTCAATAATGCCTTGTTTTTCCATGTCCGAGATCAGCGCGCTCACTTCTCCTTGTTTGGCTATAGGGAGGCGTCTGGGTGCTTGTCGAATCAGCTTGGCTCCCTGTGTATCTATGACGTGAGTTACCAGGCTCGTTCGGCCTTGGTCATCCGGGCTTGTTGAGAAGATGTCACTGTACTTGGTGACCAGATCAGAAGCTCGTTTGAATAGCTGTACTGGCAATTTGACCTGCTTCAATATTGCAGACGTTGATTCCCGGGCTTTGTCTGTGTCTTGCCTGCTTTTCCAATGATGGTCGTGAGTAGCTTCCAAAGAGGTGGTGGTGGAAACAGGCTGGCAGCTGCCGATGACTTCTCCCGCTTTGATGCTCGTGGTTGAATCTGCGGTGTTAAGGACTCTAACCGGCACATATCCGTTCCTCAAAGATCTTACAAGGCTTCGTCCTACAATCAAACTGCGCAATGCGGACGTCTTCGTTGGCTCTATCAGATAAGATCGGTAGTCTCCAGAATCACCATCAAGCTTGGCCCATACAATGCTTTCGGAAGAATTCGGTACATCAGTGTCAGTACATACCACTACATTCATCTTGGGAATTTGGACGCTGGGATCCTCCATTAGTACTTCGACATTCTGCCATTTCAATACTCGTTTGCCCAAGTCCAACGTGATTCCATGTGGTCGCAGAAAATCCATTCCGAGAATGCAGTCATCCATAATGTTCGCGACCAGAAAATTATGTCGGAATACAAGGTCTCCCAACTGTATCTGGAGCTTGACCTCTCCATGAAACGGTGCAGTTTCTCCCGTAGCTGTCCGTAGTGAGAAAATTCTGCCCTTGTGAAGTTGTTGCTGTCTAACTAGGTCTGGTCGGATAATCGATCGGGTTGCACCAGTGTCGATTGTTATGGTGCAGTGTTCTCCGTCAACTTGACCCGGAAGGCATAAGTCCGCTTCTCCACGATGTAGTCCTGACACGATGATGGTGGTGCTGGGGACGTCGATCCTCTTAGCCAACCTCTGCCCCACGAAGTTGGCTCTTACATGTTTCCCGACCCCTCTGTTTGAAGGGTTTCCATTCTGGGCTCCTGACTCGGTCTGGATCTCCTCCTAGCTGCACACCCTGGACAATAGCTCGGTTTTCTCCGCTTCTTGCAGTCTCTTTGCAGGTGCCCCTTCTCTCCGCAATTCCAGCATCTAGGCGCACCATTTACATGCGGGTCTCGCTCAATTCCCACGCGCTCACACCTGCACTCGTCTGCCACTACCTCACGGACCCGGGCAGTGGTACGAGTCGCATTCTTCGCCGCCTCAAAGTTCAGACTGTAAGCCAATGCATCCTTAACCGTTTGCTTTTGGGCTAAACGCACGGCTTGCTGCAATTCCGGGTCCTTTAGTGCGCTGAGGAGTGCTTCTGTCGCTGCATCATCTCGATGTTCTGGGTCGTAGGCCGGGTAAGCCAAAAGTGCTAGTCGCTCAATACCTTGAGCTAGCTGCTGTAGGGTTTCACCAGACTTCTGCACCCAATGCCTTAGCTGTGACCGATAAATCTGCTTTAGATGATCATCTCCATAACGCATGTCGAGCGCATTCATTATAGCATTCGAGTTTGAGTGTAATTCAACGGGGATCGTCTGCAACAGCTCGGCCGCTGGGCCTCTTAGAGCAAGAATCAATGAAGTTGCTCGTTCCTGCTCATTCCAGTGATTCATGCGAGCGGCTGCTTCAAACTGGGTTTTGTAAATAGTCCAGACCGTTTGCCCATCGAATATTGGTGCTTGCACATTTCTAGACGAGCCTTGCACTGCGGTTGTAAGCGGGGTTGGTGAGGCGGTTACTACTGCCTTCGCTGCTTCCAATTCCTTTGCCATGTTTTCCATCTCATTGTTGATTCTCTCCTCGACTTGGCTGACCTTTTCCTCGACCCGGTAAACCTTTTCCTCGACCTGGTCAACCTTTTTCTCGACGCCTTTAATTTGTTTGTTGCGACTACCGAGCTCCGCTTTTATTTCGGTTGACTGTTTCTCCAGCTTCTGTGTGATGCCTGCCTTGATGTCTGCTTTGATTTCGATTGCTTGTTGGTCCAGCTTCGCTGATTGTTCATTTAGCTTCGTTGATTGTTCATTAAGCTTCGTTGATTGTTCATTTAGCTGCGCTGACTGTTCATCCAGCTTCGCAGTCAGACTGGATGACTGTTCATTTAGCTTCGCTGATTGTTCATCTAGCTTCGCAGTCAGACTCGATGACATCAGCATTAACATTTGCATCAGCGCATTTTCTGGCTCCTTTGATTTTGGTGTTTCTACTTCTCCACCTTCTGCGCCTTTTTCCGCATCTGAGAATTCACCCGAATCCAGATTCACACCTTCCGACTCGTTTTAGTCACGCAAGCGTGCAATCAGTGTGGCCTTTGTACCTTGCGTAGCCAGGTTTCGCTGTTCCAACTCTTTCTTAAGCTCCGACATGGTCAATTCATTAATTTTTAAGTTTAAGCTTCGTGGCATTTTTAATGTTTCTTTAAATTTTACTATTGTGCACTATAAAAATGTTCAAATTTTCACTTTCAAAATTTTTCTTTCGCACTTCTTGACACCGCTGTCGCGTGTTATTTGGTTCGCGGCCAATAATTTTAATGTTCCGGGGAAGTGAAAACGCAATGTCTTTTAAATTAACTTAAAAGAGTTTATTCAATAAATCACAAAAATGCACAATTACTTATTTTAGTATTTCACAATTTTAATTTTCACTAAGTCTGTAAATTTGTCATTCAACTGTCCACTTAAAATCACTTCGCACTCAAACAATCAATCGTCTTTACTTCGCGTTCCACTATATCGCAGTTTTCTATCGCGGTTGTAATGAATGATCCCCCCATTCATTCAGCTCGCCTTTATATAGGGTCTCTACCTATTCACCCATTTCTCGTACATTGGCGAATGTTCTACCGAGAGGTACCTCGTAGATTCGAGCAAATTAATGAATGGAGTGACGTCACTTGCAGATGTTGATCATGCTTGTTGGGTTCTCGTGGGTTCGAGTAAATTCATTTGTTGACGTTCTTAGTGATTATGGAAACAATTGCGACAGCAGCTCGCAGAATCATTTGTACATGTAACAATATCTCCCGTGACTCAATGCTTCAGGCTTGCAATTTGTTGTATTGCAAGTTCGATTTAAGTCTGGAGTGATTAAATATTTGAATTAATTCAAATGAATGAATATTTATCCAACATTAAAAAGAAAGTAAAATAAAAGTCTCAAAAAAATTTGGTGGCCGTGTTACAAAACCAGTATACGAGTGCGCTATGAACTGGAAGCTTGATTTGATGTGTATCCTATATGCACCACCAAAGCTACCGCGGAGAGACAGATCTTCCTGTATGCCACTTACCTGCTATTTTTTTCCATTTCGAACTAGATCAACAAAGAGATGAGTTTATTTTTAGAAATCAATTTCATTTAACTGTTTTATTACTATACACGTTGAATTGCATTTTAATTTCAGCTGTCACACAAGGTCATTCAATACATTTTCATTAGTTGAATTCATCTCGTTCGATGGTCGTATTGCTTGGAATCCTCCTTTCGTTCCCTGACAAATCCATAAAGATCAATGTTGAATGAAGTGCCTTTGACTTTCACTTTGATTTGCTATTCCTTCTGGCTGGCGAGTCTTGTCATGTTTGTTGGGCGTTAGCCTGTAGAAGAAGCTGAGTAAACAAGCTATTAGATCTTGGTAGCCAGGAATGTCAAACAACCGGTTGAGGTTCACGGCTCAAGCCAACACTTCACCCCTCACCAGTGTTGCCAGATTGGGCTTCAAATAGAGGTTTGGGCTATTATTCTTGGTCAACTCCAGGGTAAAAATGTTCATTGGCTATTTATAGCCGATCGGGCTATAAAAACACCTCGCGTCGAGCAATTTGGGCTATACTGCGCCAAAGCGCAGTTATTTCGGTATTTTGCTCTTGAGTTTAAATATTGGCGGGCTAGTGTTACGTCTAGGTTGGCAGCATATGCAAGGCACAGTCACTGCCTGCACTACGTCGTCTGTGCATCCACCGCGTTAACTTTGGATTCCCGCTCGCCGAGTTGTATAGAGCAGTGAGAGTAAAACCGCGAATGGTGAATATTTTGAAATTGGGTCATCATCATCACCATGGGTGAATGCGGGAAGTATTTAAAGCATTATAATCCAGCATAGGAAAAGGAGGCTGCTCTGGAAGGTAATATAAAACTGTATAACCTTAGAGCGAGTTCGTGCGGTGCTCATGTCGACATTTCGCTGTTGTAATTACTGTTTTTTTGTGATAAATTAATATTAAATTCTACGTCATTATACAAGCTGGCTTCAGCCAGCATCTAAGGAAGATGTGCTTCACGGAAAACAGGTAGCTTTCGGTAAATTGTGTGAAGTTTTTCTGGGTGCACATCATCAAGATTTGATGGTTCACAAGCGCACTAAGAAACATGAAAGCAAGGCAAAAATTTGATCACAAGTGAGCAACATAGCCTACACAATTACGGTGAGCTCTTAACGCAGAAATATTAGTTTGTCATTCATACTTGTTTAGAGTCGTGGCTATTTCGCCTGGGCTATTTGTCGCCAAAGTTCTGTTGTCTAAGTTCTTGTACTGAGACAACGCTGCGCTGAATTATTTTAAAAGGAAGAAAACAATTTTGGCCTTATGTCAAAGTCTCGTTGCCCCAGTGCATGTACTGAGACAATCACACGTACTAAACGAAATTGAATTTAGCAGATGCTTGTATCAGCTAATTCAATATAGACGGAATAAAATGCGTTGATTGTTATGACGGTCAAACTTGACTGACTGACAATTATTCAATCGCTTCGCTTATATCTATTCTACAACTATTTTGCTCATATGCAAAATCCTTAGCTCACCTGAATGTGGTTTGTCGTTTTAGCTGTTCTAGTTCTGAGGCATAGGCTTGGTAATCTTGCGAGGATTTGTTGATTGAGTTGTTGGCTGTTTTGATGTTCATGGTGGGTGAATGGATTCTTATATAAGAATCACTAAGATAATTTGTGTATCGGATTTGAGTGTACAGTCTAAATCCATTTTGATAATACGGGAGCCTTCCAAAGATAGAGTTGAGGCTTTACCACCGCAGACAACATTCACCACTGTACGATTGGTCAATGCATAAATCCAATCATTCGAAAAGGGGATTTGGTTCCACAAGGCTGTATTTTCAAGTTCCGTTATACTGCATTCGACTGAGGACGGAATTCCTTCAAGAGCATGACTTCACAAGTGCTGATGTTTGCTTCCTTGTGGTACAGTGGGTGAGATTGTTGACACATGTGAATAGATGGTTCCATTTAGATGTATGTTATGGATAATACGAATCACGGTGTTGACTGATAATGAAGTATCGGACGCGAGGAATTGTCGCTATTAGTCAGTTATGTCTTGCTACTGGTATGGGAAAAAGTCTAAAGACATCGAAGGTAATTGTGTTGACGAGTGGGACCTTGCATTCAAATAAAATGAAGTCTTCGATTAGTCTGGAGCTAAGTGATGCTACTTTGAACAGTCCTAAGAAGTTGTCGTTAGCTGCTGGAAAACTTTGCGTATCAGGTAGATGCTTCTACGACAGCAATAATGGGTTGAAATTTCTATGTTGGGTATCAGTGATGATACTTACTATGGAGGCTTGAATGCGTTGCAAATTGATGGTAATAAGCGTCATTTTAAACGACAGCAACGTGATGAGATTTGTCACCTTACTTTGGTTGCCTTCCGAATTGGGGCCTCTTACAATGTTGGTTAATTGGTCTGGCTCCTCCTCATTTACCTTGAACCTTTGCTGGACAGTTTCTTCACTTTGCTTGATGATGTTCAACGTAGAATCTTTAATAAGGAATAAAATTTTTCTTGAACCTTCGTTTTAAACCTTTGATCGTTTGAGTTGTCTGGTTAGCTTATTCTCCGTCCAGAAAACCAAAGAACGATTTTGCTTCACTACCAATAATGTTGAAGGCTTCTCTTTTGGTTCAAAATTTTAGCAATCGGTTGATGTTTCTAATTACATGTTGCAAATGTATGAAGTAGTCCCTCAGCATCAAGCAACTGCTCATAAATGTCCCCTGTTCACAAAGCTGTCGCAACCTCTTCGTTCCGCTTTCTAACGTTGTAAGTTCGGTCCAATATGGCCGTAAATCATAGTAGATTACGAGCTTCCATTCACTTCTCGATAAATATGCTTTACCTAGTGATTGGAAATGTAATCCTAGATGTAGACCATAAGTTGACACGTTAACGGATTCTGCGCGTACCAAGAGTACTATCAGACAGACCAAAAGTAGTGAGACAATTGACGTGTCTTTTTTCCGTTTTTTGCGTAGATCTTTGAGGCCCCAAAGTTCTAGGTCCTTTTAGATGGATAGTCGCCTCTTAGACTTAAGGATATCTTCCTTGAATGTGCCTTCTTCACAGTGTGTGTCTTTACCGAGTGGCAGTATAGCAAGTCGATGTATGGCTCTCTTTATAACACCTGAAGAAGTCTGAACGTCGGCCACTCGGACGAAGCCATCATTGCCCTTATAAATTTTTGTGATTCGTCCAAGTGGCCACTTCATTGCCAGCATGTTGTCCTCCTTGATGATTACAAACATACCCGGTTGAAATTTGGCAGCTCTGTTTCCACTTAGAGCGATATTGTAATTGATTCAGGTATTCTTCTGACCAGCGTCTCCGGAATTCGTGCTTAATATGGCTAACAAGTTTCCATCTCGTAAACAACCCGCCTTTTACTGGTTCTGCCATGGCGTCTACGATAGCTGTTGGAGGTTTTCCGATGAGAAAATGGCCTGGTGTCAGTGCTGAGAGATCATAAGAATCTTCTCATAGTGGTGTTAATGGTCTTGAATTGAGGATGGGTTCGATTCCACCACCCGAGTTTGTAGCTGTTCATATGTTAAAGTTGCTGATGAAGCTTCCCGGTGTAGCAAATATTTGGCCGATTTAATTGCCGTCTCCCACAGATCGCCGAAATGGGGCGTACGAGGTGGCATAAAGTGTAAATCTATATTTCGGGTATTGCATATGGCGGTTATCCTCTCTTGGGATTTTTTGGAATGTAAAGACGTTGCTTATTCTTTAAGCTGATTATGGGCCCCCATGAAATTGGTTGCATTGTCGTAGTAAATTTCTACAGTAGTCTCGTCTGCCGATGAATCGTTTAAGGGAGCCGATGAATGCTTCGGTGCTAAGATCGCTCACCAGCTCTAAATGTACTGCTTTAGTGACAAAACAACAAAATATGGCAATGTACCACTTTTGCGGGCGAATTCCTCGTCCATGGTAATGAATCATCTTGGCCCCGAGAAGTCTACTCCTGAATTAATAAACGGTCACGCAGGCTGTAGACGTGTTGATGGTAAGTTTTCCATGACCTGAGGAAGCAGCTGTGAGTTTGCTCGAGTACATCGTATACATCGCTGCACAATGGATCGTGCCAATGATTTTCCTTTTATTGGCCAGAAACGTTGCCGTGTAATCATAAGTATTGCCTGTGGCCCAAGATGGCAATTGCCTTGGTGAATGTTGGTCATCAGCAGTCTAGTCAGTGGAGCAGTATCGGATGTTTTGCATCAAATGATAGGCTTGATGCCTCTAGTCTTCCCCCAGCAAACAGTATCCCTTTTTCGTCGTTAAAGGGGTTAGACTAGTTAAGGGGCTGTCCTTTTTGAGACTCTTTTGATAACTCAAATCCTTTATCTCATCATGTAGTCCGTCCTGCTGGACGTATTTCACGATGACCTCCAGCGCTCGGGATAGTTCCCAACTTGTATGTTACCTTTCCCCCACCGTATCGGATCGCAAACTTTTACTAATGCGCTTGGTAAACCCTAACACATATGCGATGATTCTCTGTAATGTTTTAAAGGGGCTACCATATTGAATATTGCCAATAAAATTAGCGGTTGTGAAAATGTTTGCCGCAATAGTTAGTTTTGCCTTCCTCTTCTCTAGGTCACATGTTGGTCTCTTCGTATATTCTGGTGGCCATAGTATTTCAGCTCTATAAAAGAAGGGAGGTCCGTATAACCAAATGCTACAGCCAGTGAATTCCTCGTGAAAAGATGTCAGCTGGGTTTTTGAGTCAACATGCCACCATTGACTTGGTATTGAATTGCTGATATTCTATTTGCAACGAGCGTATTGTAAAATGACGCTGTGGGATTGATCCATCCGAAAAAAATTTCGAAGTCACTCCAGGAAAAACGTACCACCTCATCCATATGTAGAGCGGTCTTGACTCTGTGGGCCAGCTCTGCTCCTAGTTTGGCTGCACAGAGATCCAAGCGGGGAATGGTTACGTTCCGGATTGGAGCTATTTGAGATTTGGTGCATAAAAGATGTACAATAATTCTTCCGTCAGTTGAGGTAGCTCGAGTGTAGACTGCTGTTCCATATGCTCTTTCTGAAGCGTCACAGAATATGTGCAACTGCGTTCGCTTTGGGACTTTCTTTGCAAAAACATGTCTAGGGAATTGTGCCTTCTGCAACGCTCGTAAACTTTTGCGGAAGTTGTACCATCTGGTGAACATTTGATCTGGTAACGCTGCATCCCAGTCCAGCTCCCATCGCCATATGTCTTGTAGAAACAATTTGGCCGTGACAATGACAGGTCCCACGATGCATAGTATATCGAAAATTCTGGCAATAACAGAGTATATCGTCCTTTTTGTGATTTTGTTATTTTTGGATCGAGGTTGATCCTTATTTTAAAATCGTCCATCTTAGGGAGCCATGTTAGGCCGAGTGTTTTGATGCAATCCTCAGTTTGACTTTTAAAGTCCAGCTGCATCTCTTTGTCGTCAGGTGCGATCTTGTGTAGAAGGCGAGGGTGGCTGGCACACCATTTGCAGAGCTTCATCCCTGCACTAAATAGGAGTTTGATTAATTCATCTTGTGCCTGAACTGCTTCTGACTGGAGATTTGATCCTGTCATGAAATCATCCACATAGAAATCTCGTGGCAAGATGTTGCCACCAAGTGGATACCGCTGAATTTCCTCTTGAGCGAGTTGTTGAAGGCATTTGGTTGCTAAATATGGAGTACACGTCATTCCATATGTTACGGTGTTCAACTGATAATACTGTAGTGTTCGATTTGAATAATTCCTCCAGATCAGCAGTTGGTATTTACGGTCGTCAGGATGCAGCAGAGGCTGCCGCTACATCTTTTCAAAATCGGCTGTGAAAACATAACGATGCAGTCGGAAACGAAGCAAAATTGAAATTAACTCGTCTTGAACAGTTGGCCCAGTGTGCAGTTTTCCGTTCAATGAGACGTTTGCAGATGTTTTACAGTAAGCATCGAATACTATTCTGAGTTTAGTAGTACAACTATCTGGTTTCAGGACATAATGATGAGGCAGGTAATATAGTGGACGTTCACACGACTGAAGTGTTATCTCCTGCATATGCCCAAGGGTGATATATTCGTTCATAAACTCCTAGTACTGACGCTTCAGATCTGGATTCCGTAGAAGCCTCCGTTCTATACCAAAGAATCTGTGAGTGGTCATATCCCTTGATTCAGCTAGATGTTCAGGATCGTTATCGAAAGGCCGTCTCACCAGAAATCGACCATCATGCATTCTTTGTGTCATCTGGCAAAAATATGTTTCACATTATTTCTTGGCAGAAGTATACTGTGGTTTGTTCTCCAGTACTTCCTTCAGCTTCCAAAACCTTTCGATTGTGTTGTTTAACTGTAGATCTTTTGCAAGGACTCCGCATGAAACAGAAGGAGATTGGTCTGTGCCAACTTCGCCGGCCACTATCTAGCCAAGAAGCGTATTTTACAGAACTGGCAGTTTGCTGTCTAGTTTTATTTGGCCGATTGATAAAATGTCCCGGAAATGTTCGACACTTGAAAAAAGATCGACGCATTCTGTACCATGGAAATTTGGATCAGCAAGTTCCAGGTTCCTCGGTATGGGCCACTGAGATATGTTCAATTTTATAGATGGTTGAGGAGATATTATCTTCTCCATTATATATGCTTCTAAACGCGTGGTATATTCATTCAACCTTGAGTGCAGTGCAACGTTCATCCTTTCCACTGATCCGCCAACCTTTGCAATAAAGGTCGAGTGGTGACATGGTGCTTCGATTAGTAATAAGGCTATTTTGGGAGCCCAGATCCAGTACTACTCAGAATTCCATTGTTTTTCTGTTGCTACTACTCAAATTCACAACGGCGGTGCTCAAAAGGACATATTTCATTTTTCCTTTATTACTAAGCGTGGTCAAGAAGAGTGCCAAGCCATCTTGTTTAGTGGTTGCCTTTGAGTCTTCTGGCGATGCCGTTGGTTATTTTGGAGTCGAGGTTGTTCCTAGGTACAGCAAGCTATTGTGTTTCTTGGTGCACTCATTATAACCACGTGATGTACAGTTCACCGATTTATGTCCCTCCCGAAGGCAGTTGACGCACAAACTTTTGCCTTGAATAACTTTCAACCTTTTCGAAGAAGTGAGACACAGAAAGTTTGGGCAATAATAGACTGGATGAGATTGATTGCATACTAGACATGATGACATTGTTATGCCCATACTAGTTGATTCTACGTTTTACTTACGGGGTTCTTCACGGTTCTTTGGTTGATTGCCATGTACCTCAAATGCTTGGAAACGTATTCTCAAAAATGCTAAAAACTCCTACAATGACTGGAGCTTGCGTGAGTTGGCCAGCGATTGTGCGAGACGGTTTCGAGCTTCCTGATGAGGAAAAAGCAACGGATCCCAATTTTGTGTAGCCACATTGATGTTCTCCAGACTTCTTATGCATTTGACCGTTGTATCGTGCAAGGATCTCACTGCTGCTGCTGAGAGCCTATCACCTGTGATGGATGGTGAGCCATCAGCTTATTGAGGAGGGCTGTCACCAATGAGCATCAGTTTTCATATCGTTCGTTCAGAGTCTTCCATGCAGAATCATAGTCGTCTTCAGAAAGCGCGTAATTTTGTATGAGTTTTGCCGCTTCCCCGGTGAGATTGGCCTTTAGGTACCACATTTTTTTACATCTGGATAGTGGTTGATTATGAATCATTTCACAAAATAGATCGTGAAGTTGTCACCACTGGGGATGGTCGCAGTCAAACTTAGGTAGGTTGACTTTTGTCTGCGCAGGTGTCCCATTAATTGCGTCGCACTCACCTTTCAATCGTATAAGCCAGTCTTGAGACAATTCTTTCAGGGTGTCGTGTTGGCTAGGTTGTAATCCATCTTTTTCAGGAACTGTACCAATCTCGTACATGCTTTGTTTGTACTCCTCCATTTGTGACCAGTAATGATTGATTGAGGCAATTTCCAATTTATAAAATTGCCGGGTTGACTTTTAGCCTCACCAGGTCGAGAAAGGAATCGTCGTAATGAATCTGCCAAGACGTTATAATGTCGCACTTGTTCGATGACCTGAGATTCTTGTACTGAGACAACGCCACGCTGAATTATTTTAAAGGAGGAAAAAAACCTTGGCCTTATGCTGGTCTCGTGGCGTCAGTGCTTGTATTGAGACAACCACACGCACTAACCGAAATTGAATTTAGCCGATGCTTGTATCAGCTAATTCAATATAGATGGAATAAAATGCGTTGATTGTTATGATGGTCAAACTTGAGTGACTGTATTTTATTCAATCGCTCCGCTTATATCTATTTTACAATTATTTTGCTCAGATACAATTTGCTAAGCTCACCTGAATGCGGTTCCCACAAATTTGCAAGCGCAACGAAATTCGTGTGTCTTACAGACAAATAGATGACGTTGCGCTCACTGTGAGAATCTTTTGTTCAGCGCGCACAAGATAAATCCATAGACATGGAGGTATTTCATGCGTGCTAGACAAAACAAGCATCATCTTACGAGTACATGCACGTTTCAGTGAGTTTAGAAGAGAACTTTAATTAAATGAATTTGAAGGAATGCAATTATGGTGAAAATTTGATGAGCTTAGAAAATTTAAGAGATAGGAATTTATGCTTGGTTTTTAATTCTTTAACTGTCGACTGTTGTGTGATAATCTAAAGCTGTTGTTTAATTTTTTGACCAGAGTTGTCGGTATTTCATAGCTTTTTTAGAAATTGTAATTGTATTAGCAGTAGCATAACATTCCTTGTTCCTATTAAGATTGTCACTGCCAGGATTTACTCAGATGATAGTATGGATTAAAATAATCACCAGCAATTAATATCTAATTAATTTAATCTTAACATTTGTCTTGTTAAATTTAGTGCTTTAATATTTGATCTTTTCTATCACCAGGACATTATTTAAAGTAACCATTACATCCATCTTATAATAAGAGTCTCCGAAACAACTAGTCCTCACAACTAAAGCAAACTCATCTTCATTGCGCTGAAGCTATAATACCAGCTAGTGACTTTCTAATGGATATCGCGATATACAACAACGACATCACACCATCCGACAGACACCCAGTGTATAATGACAATGAAGCTTTCAGCACATTACCATTAATTAATTCCAATCCATTTATATCCTTGATTTACGTTTGTAAATGCGATAATAAATGGCTGAGACCTTTACACACTCTTGCTTCGCCCACTCCACCGGCCCACTTCGCCGGCTTTCGGGACTAGGCCTTTTGAAGCCTATTGTATACAATATATAATGGTTTCAATGACTTTCAGGATATGCGTACCAGCAGTGTGGGAAGTATGAGTATTTTACAGCCTAAAGTGCCCAGAATATCTCTCTAACCAAAAGTGTCGGAGAGTGAAAACCAAAACGGCTCTTTACAATGGGCGACTTGTGTGGGGTTAAGAATTACAATGAAGAGAGACAGAGAGAGAGGAAGAGAGACGACAGTAGGAGGAAAATTGCGTGAATGGTATGGTATTATAAATACAATATACTTGTATAAATGGAAGTTATCTCATAACAAGGCAATATATCACTGCATGACCAGGAAGAGATGGTATTTTGGTATCCCGGTGTATTCCATTTAATGTTTACTTAACATTCATTCTCTCTTGCAATTCTATAGCAGATCCGTTCCACTGAATATAATTTTAAAGCTTATAACGGCAGTTTTTCGGGATTAAGTATAACATTCGTTTATTTTAAGAGCTTTAGTTGTGGCAGGATGGATGAAAAATTGGTGCAAGGATGTCTAATGAAAATGATAAAAAGAAGTAATCCTGATCTGGTCTGGTGTTGGCAGGTAGCTTTAAAGTCAAATGATTTACTTTGATATTTCTAGCGGAAAAATAAATGCAAGAACAAAATATATGGGTCGTGAATATGTATACAAAATCTTACATTATTGATCTAAAAGGCTGCATTTTCTAGCCTTAGTTATTATATCCTCATTTCCTTAGTACCCCTACAGTTGCTCTAGTATATTGGTTTTTCTCAGTAAAGGATTGAATTGCCTTGGTTTTAGATTCCACTTTTTTCCGGGGTGGTAGTCTTCGTCCATGCAACAAGTACTGTTGAGGCAGTGCTCTACAGTATCATAATAGACTTAATGGAATTTTCAGAACTAGCATTTCCGATTAATTTTCTGGTCCATCTTTTTGGGTTTTTTGAAATCCCCAATCCATTTTGAAGAGTCTTGTAAGGATATGTAAGTTTTTCTTGCTTGACTATTTAAATTTGAATGGTTTTTCTGGCCTATGATTTAAAGGAAACGGCTGATGTTACTACCATGTTTGCGTTTTGTGCAGAAAATGAAGCTAGAAGATTGCATCAGTAAAATTTAGTTTTGAAATTGAAATGAGAAGCTTTGACATGAAACCTCCATTGCAAAAATTCTTTATTTTCCGTGTGAAATGCAAGCTAGCAGCCCGTTCAAAGCTCACTTCCATTAAATGACTGATACATTTTTTTGAAGTCGAACGATAAAAAGAAAATAAACCATTGCCTATGTGTGACAAAGTTGGTCATTTTGCGAATCTGTGTAAGAAAAAAAAAAAGAAAAGAATAGAACAAATTCATTGCTAACAACTCATATGGTAACGTCGTTTTTAGCATAAAGAATGTCTCCGATTGATTTCCTCATCGACTCGGGTGCAATAGAACATATGACTGGACACAAATCAGTATTAAGGAATGAAAACCATACAACAACCAGAGAGGTAACTATAGCGGATGGCTCCAAGGCATTTGTTGAATAGCCTGGTGAAATTAAATTAAATTTATCAACCGGCATGCGTATGGTATTGCAGGACGTTGATTGTGTTTCGTCCTTGTGCATGACTTTGGTTTCAGTTAGTCAAAACGTTGAAATACGTGACTTGCTATTAACACCGGAACTGCACCGGTGGTACATTTTTGTTGTGAAATTTATGCTAAGCGTGGTGAATAGAAAATGGCAAATATATAGTTAAATCTGATATCGAAAAGTTAAGCCGCTCGAACGAAGCTGTATGGAAGCTGCAAATGCATGGGTACTTGCTGAAGACGAAGTCATAGAGTGCTACTCATGATGCCCTGCTGGAGGTCCCTATGGGACCAAATCAAATTACACCACGAGAAAAACACCATTGTTTCGAAAGTGCAAGTATTTAAGCAATGTCAACACAAAACTCGCAGACGATGGTGGCATGGAAGAACTTCTTGTTATAACAGGATCTCACTCCAACAAGACTAGTGTATCAACGAGCCAATGCATTCACCTTCAGTCAAATCATTATTATGGAGAAAGCTAAGCTTATCTTTAAATGTCTAAATTCCAGTGAATTGGAGCAAAACCACTTTATAAAAGTATCTCAAATAAACCCATATGATTCAAAAAATGCGAACAGTTTTGGCGTAAGGTATTACAACCTTACGTCCGAACTGATCGACTAAAGAACAATGCAACGAATGATGCTCTGCGTATATACAACAATCTTCCAGAAATAGTGAAAAAACGCAATCTCATTATTGGTTTTTAAGATCAATGATAAGTTTTATAAACTCGGTTTTTTTACTACGTCGTTTTATATTTTTTTTCATCTCTGAGAACTGTTCACGAATCGAACTAGACTAGCAAGAAAGGAGTACCCCACAGCATTTCGTGTGCCCCTTATAGCAATGTTTTAGCATTACCTGGAGGAACACGTCGGAATCGACGACGTGTGAAGTGCAGGTCGCAGAGCGATATAAGAGTGATGGAGAGAGTGTTAGGGAATAGAGGTATTCAAAATAAAAACACACAATAGAAAACCTCTTTCAAAGTGCGGTTTCATTCCAATGGAATTAGCCTGAAGTACTCAAATTGTCGTTGATGTTATAGAGTTCACCAGAATTGTTTAATAATCTTGTAACAGCATCGAACGTGAAGGACGATAATCAGTTGACCTTATAAACGGTGATTCATAACAAGTGTACACATTTTTGTCGAAAAAAAACATAGTTGTTGTGAAAATTGAGCTATAATGTTTATTTAATGTTGTCGCGTGTTATTGGTTCGCGGCCTATAATTTTAATGTTCCGGGAAAGTGAAAACGCAATGTCTTTTAATTTAGGTTGAAAGAGTATATTTAATTAAATAAAATGCACAATAATCAGTTAACACTTTCACTAATTTTAATTTTCACTATTAAAAATTAAAATCTAACACTTGTCCATAAATTTTTTATCGCAATTGTCTTCTAAATTACTTCACTATTACGAAACACACTTTGCACTCAAACAATCAATTGTCTTTACTTCGCGTTCCACTATATCGCAGTTTTCTTATCGCGGTCGAATGAATCATGATCCCCCATTCATTCAGCTCGCCTTTATATAGGGTCTCTACCTATTCACCCATTTCTCGTTTATTGGCGAATGTTCTACCGAGAAAATTAATGAATGGAGTGACGTCACTTGCAGATGTTGATCATGCTTGTTGGGTTCTCGGGGTTTCGAGTGAATTCGTGTTCTTCATTGTTGTGAAAACAATTGCGACAGTAGCTCGCAGAATTATTTGTACATGTAACACTGCCCCCACCTCAGTTCTTTTCGCCCCGAAAAGATGTGTCGCCAGTTGTAGTCAATTCTCCCTGGGTGTAATATGGGGCGAGACGGTCCAGATGCACGATTTTCATTTTAGCTCTCGGCTTACGATGTTCCTGTATTCGGTATACGACGTCGTTGATTCGCTTTGTAACTCGGTATGGTCCCTCCCAATTATGTTGCAACTTTGGAGACCTACCCTTTCGCCGTTGCGGGTTATAAAGCCACACCAAGGCATCTTGCTGGAAGCCAGTAGAATTAGCCTTTAGATCATACCTGGTCTTCATGCGGTCAGTAGCCGATTCGAGGTGTTTTCGCACGGTCCGATGTATCTGGTTCAACCGTTGTCGTAGATCACTTGCGTACTCCGAGACCGTTTGGGGTTTCTCAGGGGGTGTTCCGAACTTTATATCGGCTGGCAAACGAATAGTCTTTCCAAAAATGACTTTGGCTGGGGCTTGGCCCGTCGACGCATGTTCAGCGGCTCTATACGCCATCAAAAATAGTGGGATATGTCGGTCCCAGTCCCTTTGGTTCTCGTCAACCATTTTGGCAAGGTGTTTATTGAGCGTGCCGTTGAAACGTTCGACCATTCCATCGGATTGGGGATGCAGCGGTGTTGTCCTCGTTTTCCGTATTCCGAGCAGCTCGCACATTTTGCCAAAAACTAGTGACTCAAAGTTTCGGCCTTGATCCGAATGTAGTTCGCCAGGTACGCCGTACCTACTGACCCAATTTAACACTAGCTGTTCAGCTACAGTAGTTGCTTCCTGGTTGGGAATGGGGTAGACCTCGGGCCACTTGCTGAAATAATCGGTTACAACCAGCGTGTATCGATTTCCCCATTCAGATTCAGGAAAGGGTCCAGCGATGTCAACAGCAATCCTTTCAAACGGTACCCCCACGTTATAGGTTTGCATTTGTCCTCTCAGGCGTCGCTTTGGGCCTTTGACGGAAGCGCAAATTGTGCATCTGCGACACCAGTCCTCTACGTCTTCTCGAGCGTGGAGCCAGTAGAACCGTTCCCGCAATTTCGCTAAGGTCTTGTTAACACCAAGGTGGCCTCCCGAGGATCCTTCATGCATTTCCTTAACCACATCGTGGATTCGGCTTTTGGGTAGTATAGTTTGCATCCTATAGGAGCTGCCATCCGCCGTTTCCCATTTCCGCTTGAGTACACCACCCTCCACCTCAAGGGAGTTCCATTGTGCCCAATAGCTTTTCAGGGTTGCGCCATGCGTTGAAACGTTCTTCCACTCAGGTCGCCCAGTCGTCTCCTTCCATACGAGCAATGGTCCGATGTCTTCATCGGCTAGCTGGGCATTTCGAATCTCCTCCGATGACCAACCTTCATCGAATTCAGCCGTTATCAGTCGCAGATCAACGGGCGGCTCCTTTTCCTCAATCCGCCGGCAATGCTTGCAGTTAGCTGGACATGGGCGACGAGATAGGGCGTCAGCATTTCCATGAACTCCGCCCTTTCGATGAACAATTTCGTAGTCATACGACTGCAATCTTTCGATCCATCTCGCAACTTGTCCCTCGGGGTTTTTGAAGCTAAGTAGCCATCTCAGCGATGCATGGTCCGTTCGAAGAACAAATTTCTGGCCATATAGGTACTTGTGGAACTGCTTGGTGGCCTCTATTATAGCCAATAGCTCCTTCCTGGTCACACAGTAGTTCCTCTCACTTTTTGAAAGAACTCGACTGTAATACGAGAGGACTCTTTCTTCGCCATTGATCTGCTGGGAGAGTACAGCTCCAATACCGCCGTTGCTTGCATCAGTGTCAACTACAAACATTTTTCCGGGTTTCGAATACGCCAGCACGGGTGATTCACACAGCTTTTCCTTCAGGGTCTCAAAGGCTGTCTGGCATTGTTCGTTCCAGACATACGGACGATTTTTCTCGGTTAGCTGATGGAGACACTTAGCTATTTTGGCAAAGTCTTTGACGAATCTTCGATAGTAGGTTGCCAGACCCAGGAAACTTCGTAGTTGGCGCTTGTTGTTTGGTGATGGCCAGCTTTTCACGGCTTCAATCTTCTAAGGGTCTGTTTTGACCCCTTCTGCTGATACGACATGTCCCAGGTATTTTACTTCAGCTGCGAAAAGAGTACACTTGTCGGGACTAAGTTTCAAATTTGCCAGTCGCAGTCTGGAGAAAACCTCTTCTAAGTTCCGCACATGCTCTTCGAACGTTCTCCCGATGACGATGATGTCATCTAGGTACACCAAGCAGGTTTTCCAGGTTAGACCACGTAGCACGTATTCCATCAAGCGTTCGAAAGTGGCTGGAGCGTTGCAAAGCCGAAATGGCATCACCACAAACTGCCACAATCCGGTCCCAACTGCACATGCGGTCTTCTCTCGGTCCTTCTTGTCGATTTCTACCTGCCAGTAGCCACTCTTGAGATCGAGTGTAGAAAACCATTTTGCGTCGGCTAAAGTGTCCATGATGTCATCGATGCGTGGGAGCGGGTAACTATCTTTCTTAGTGACGTCGTTGAGCTGCCTATAGTCGACACAAAAGCGAGTACTACCATCCTTTTTCTTTACTTGAACTACAGGCGCGGCCCATGGACTGACAGAAGGTTCAATAACGCCTTGTTTTTCCATGTCCGAGATCAGCGCGCTCACTTCTCCTTGTTTGGCTATAGGGAGGCGTCTGGGTGCTTGTCGAATCGGCTTGGCTCCCTGTGTATCTATGACGTGAGTTACCAGACTCGTTCGGCCTTGGTCATCCGGGCTTGTTGAGAAGATGTCACTGTACTTGGTGACCAGATCAGAGGCTCGTTTGAATAGCTGCACCGGCAATTTGACTTGCTTCAATATTGCAGACGTTGATTCCCGGGCTTTGTCTGTGTCTTGCCTCCTTTTCCAATGATGGTTGTGAGAAGCTTCCAAAGAGGTGATGGTGGAAACAGGCTGGCAGCTGCCGATGACTTCTCCCGCTTTGATGCTCGTGGTTGAGTCTGCGGTGTTAAGGACTCTAACCGGCACATATCCGTTCCTTAAAGATCTTACAAGGCTTCGTCCTACAATCAAGCTGCGCAATGCGGATGTCTTCGTTGGCTCTATCAGATAAGATCGGTGGTCTCCAGAATCACCATCAAGCTTGGCCCATACAATGCTTTCGGAAGAATTCGGTACATCAGTGTCAGTACATACCACTACATTCATCTTGGGGATTTGGATGCTGGGATCCTCCAGCAGTACTTCGACATTCTGCCATTTCAATACACGTTTGCCCAAGTCTAACGTGATTCCATGTGGTCGGAGAAAATCCATTCCGAGAATGCAGTCATCCATAATGTTCGCGACCAGAAAATTATGTCGGAACACAAGGTCTCCCAACTGTATCTGGAGGTTGACCTCTCCATGAACAGGTGCAGTTTCTCCCGTAGCTGTCCGTAGTGAGAAAATTCTGCCCTTGTGAAGTTGTTGCTGTCTAACTAGGTCTGGTCGGATAATCGATCGGGTAGCACCAGGGTCGATTGTTATGGTGCAGTGTTCTCCGTCAATTTGACCCGGAAGGCATAAGTCCGCTTCTCCACGATGTAGTCTTGACACGGTGATGGTGGTGCTGGGGACGTCGATCCTCCTAGCCAACCTCTGCCCCACGAAGTTGGCTCTTACATGTTTCCCGACCCCTCTGTTTGAAGGGCTTCCATTCTGGGCTCCTGACTCGGTCTGGATCTCCTCCTAGCTGCACACCCTGGACAATAGCTCGGTTTTCTTCGCTTCTTGCAGTCTCTTTGCAAGTGCCCCTTCTCTCCGCAATTCCAGCATCTAGGCGCACCATTTACATGCGGGTCTCGCTCGATTTCCACGCGTTCACACCTGCACTCGTCTGTCACTACTTCACGAACCCGGGCAGTGGTACGAGTCACATTTTTCGCTGCCTCAAAGTTCAGACTGTAAGCCAATGCGTCCTTAACCGTTTGCTTTTGAGCTAAACGCACGGCTTGTTGCAATTCCGGGTCCTTTAGTGCGCTGATGAATGCCTCTGTCGCTGCATCATCTCGATGTTCTGGGTCGTAGGCTGGGTAAGCCAAAAGTGCTAGTCGCTCAATGTCTTGGGCTAGCTGCTGTAGGGTTTCACCAGGCTTCTGCACCCGATGCCTTAGCTGTGACCAATAAATCTGCTTTAGATGATCATCTCCATAACGCATGTCGAGCGCATTCATTATAGCATTCGAGTTTGAGTGCAATTCAACGGGGATCGTCTGCAACAGCTCGGCAGCTGGGCCTCTTAGAGCAAGAATCAATGCAGTTGCTCGTTCCTGCTCGTTCCAGTGATTTATGCGAGCGGCTGCTTCAAACTGGGTTTTGGAAATAGTCCAGACCGTTTGCCCATCGAATATTGGTGCTTGTACATTTCTAGATGAGCTTTGCGCTGCGGTTGTAAGCGGGGCTGGTGGGGCGGTTACTACTGCCTTTGCTGCTTCCAATTCCTTTTTCATGTTTTCCATCTCATTGTTGATTCTCTCCTCGACCTGGCTGACCTTTCCCTCGACCTGGTAAACCTTTTCCTCGACCTGGTCAACCTTTTCCTCGACGCCTTTAATTTGCTTGTTGAGACTACCGAGCTCCGCTTTTATTTCGGTTGACTGTTTCTCCAGCTTCTGTGTGATGTTTGCCTTGATGTCTGCTTTGATTTCGATTGCTTGTTGGTCCAGCTTCGCTGATTGTTCATTTAGCTTCGCTGATTGTTCATCTAGCTTCGCAGTCAGACTCGATGACATCAGCATTAACATTTGCATTAGCGCATTTTCTGGCTCCTTCGATTTTGGTGTTTCTACTCCTCCACCTTCTGCGCCTTTTTCCGCATCTGAGAACTCACCCGAATCCAGATTCACGCCTTCCGACTCGATCGCGTCGCGCAAGCGTGCAATCAGTGTGGCCTTTGTACCTTGCGTAGCCAGATTTCGCTGTTCTAACTCTTCCTTGAGCTCCGACATGGTCAATTCATTGATTCTTAGATGCAAGTTTCGTGGCATTTTTATTGTATTGGCTTTTTGTTTTTTTTTTCAACAGTTTTTACGTTAGATTTCACAACTGTGCAGTTTAAAAATGTTTAAATGTTTTCACTTTTCGAAATTTTCTATCTCACTTCTCGACACCACTGTCGCGTGTTATTGGTTCGCGGCCTATAATTTTAATGTTCCGGGAAAGTGAAAACGCAATGTCTTTTAATTTAAGTTAAAAGAGTTTATTTAATTAAATAAAATGCACAATAATCAGTTAACACTTTCACTAATTTTAATTTTCACTATTAAAAATTAAAATCTAACACTTGTCCATAAATTTTTTATCGCAATTGTCTTCTAAATTACTTCACTATTACGAAACACACTTTGCACTCAAACAATCAATTGTCTTTACTTCGCGTTCCACTATATCGCAGTTTTCTTATCGCGGTCGAATGAATCATGATCCCCCATTCATTCAGCTCGCCTTTATATAGGGTCTCTACCTATTCACCCATTTCTCGTTTATTGGCGAATGTTCTACCGAGAAAATTAATGAATGGAGTGACGTCACTTGCAGATGTTGATCATGCTTGTTGGGTTCTCGGGGTTTCGAGTGAAGTCGTGTTCTTCATTGTTGTGAAAACAATTGCGACAGTAGCTCGCAGAATTATTTGTACATGTAACAATATAAAAATTTGGTCCCTTACAATTAAATATGAAACATTACTTCTTACTTCTACTTACACAACAACATTACTTCTTACTCTACTTACTTCTACTTAATTTTCGATGACATTTTCGCACATTTCTGGCGTTATTAGGCGTATGTTAGCTCGAATATTGTTTTTTAATGCTTCAGTAGTCTAAGGAGCATCAGCGTAAATACGATCCTTCAGAAATCCCCAAAGGAAGAAGTCACAAGGAGTCAAATCACACGATCTCGCCGGCCAATTTATGGGTCTATTTCGTGAAATTATTCGATTTCCATAGAGCGCGAAATGTTTGCACTGGCGATTCATTATTTTTGTAAAAAGTTTTAACAATAATAAAACGTTCAGCTGATGTGTATGACTTCTTCTTCATCTTTTTAGCACTACAGCCCCTTTCGGGCCTTTGCTTAGAGCTAGTTAGAGTATCTCATTTTCATGACCGTATTGATTTTTTCGGAAGTTGTTTTGGTTAGTACCATGCTCCCGTGTGTCTGCTCACCTATGATATGATTTGATTAAATCAGTACATATTACCACTGAGGGAACACTCGTAGTCTATCCGAAAAATCCCCTGAACTAAATTACGTTGTTCACCAACGAGATTTGAGCCTGGGACCTTCGGCTTATGCGTCTCATGTCTCATGTGTATGATGTCATGGTTAAAATTGTAAAAGACCAAACTGTCATAATCTGTCAATATATGGACCTGAAATTGGTGATAAATAAGAGTTAAGGCCAAAACTTACGACAGATACAAGCCATATGGTAGCAATTTGCATATGTATTAGTCGGCCTACTATGGACAAGCTTCCGGTAGCTGTCATCCAACTGCGGAATTAGCAAATGCTTATATTTCGTCATATATACTATTTCCCGAATAAAAAACGTCCCGAACGCATTCCGTGCATGCTATAAATTCACCTTGTATAGCCCATTGTGCTCCTAAACTTTCCAAGACGAGCAAATGAAGCACACGTTTTGCACCTTCGACTGATAGCTCAGCGTTGAGATGTAAACAAACTCCTATAAATTCACTTTGGAAGGCGATAAAAACTAAATGGGTATAAGAACTGAAATAATTTTCACTTCACTAGGAGCGCTATTGTGTTCTCCGCGGATCATCTAGATTTCACTGTAGAAATCCGTCTCTAAACCGTACAAAACCTCGAATTTTTGTTGGCACCTCCACAATTCTTCATATAACGCCATGTAAGTTAGCCAGCAAAGTCGGCCTACTAATGGTCATGTGTGTGGTAGTAAGCGCTGCTGCTATATGGCTTGTATCTGTCGTAAGTTTTGGTTAAGGCCCATTCACATGAGTACACTTGTTATGAATCACCCTTTAGTTTGCACGGTCAAAACTGGTACATCAGCACATTTGATGAGCGGCAAAAAATTGTTAGAGCAATAGTAGCGATGAGGTAATGAAAATTTAGCAGAAAGTTACATGTTCTAACTGCCGCAAAACTGGTCATTACCGTCACAATTGTCCAAAGTTGAGCGAACAACACAAAAGAGGCGAAAACTAGCCACAGCAAGAGATATGTTAAGTCCATTAATGAAAATTTGAGTTCTAACGTGCTGTTTTCGATGTTAAATAATGAAGTTTCTAACGTATGATATATCGACAACGGCACCACAAGACAAATGTGCAGTGATCGAAAATACTTTGCATCAATTATGTGGAAGAAGAGAACTGTTGCTGTTCGTGATGGTGTTCCTACAGAGGCTCATGGTGTTGGTGAAGGTGAATTTGTGTGCGAGATAGATGAAAAATAATTGAAAATCAAGCTGATTGTCGTTTTGCATGGGTGATTGCATCTTTGTGAAATGACTATCATATGACAATTAGCACCAACGCCAGAGAAGACTATTTTCAATATTACTGATTGTGACATACGATAAATGTGTGAATCGTGTCTGTGTGGGAAGATTACACAGAAATCGTTCCTGTTGATGGCAAAACGATGATGCCAAGGTATTTTGGACCTAATTC
Source organism: Odontomyia ornata (assembly GCA_963969285.1). Taxonomy (NCBI): domain Eukaryota; kingdom Metazoa; phylum Arthropoda; class Insecta; order Diptera; family Stratiomyidae; genus Odontomyia; species Odontomyia ornata. The sequence continues at coordinate 326,788,044 of OZ017740.1, read as the reverse complement.
ACACTGCCCTGTGTGGTCCGATCGAGATGATTACTTCCAGTGGTAAGCAATACTAGCTGATGATTTTAGACGTTATTGTTGCATCTACTTTCTACATGATAAAAGTGAAGTCTACGAGATCAGCGAGTTTATTGAAGTGGCTGAAAAGATTTATGGGTAGCGAATCAAGGCCGTTTTTTGTGGTTGGGAGGTGAATGTCATTTACGCATAGAGTGTGGGACTCCCATGTTCGAAAGAAGGTGACTGGACTACCCACTAAGCACCTCCCCTGTCAACCTGAAAACCCAACCTCGAACCATTTGACACATTTTTTCGGGCCAGGTTTCGTTTCGTTACGCCGTGAGGCACCTTCAACCTGAGGGATCTCTTTCCTAGCGGCAGGGGAGAGGGTGGGAAGTGCAAGGAAAGCGATCCCCTAGCCCCAACGCCCCGGCTGCTGTAAGTCCTTTTTATATTTTAGGACTGGCCGAGCACAATGAGCCACCTGGTTCCATTTGTCAACCGATTCGAGCATCACCGCGACTATATTATCCGGAGTGAACTCTTCTGTCTCCCTGTAGAGGTCTTTCCACAGCCTGACCCATATTATGCACGCAAAATATGTGTGGCAGGCGTTGTTCTCCTCTTCTGGGCAAAACCGACAATCGGGGGACCGTGACTTACCAATATTGTGCAGGTAAGACTGAAAACACCCACGCCCGCTCAAAAGCTGGGTCAGATAGAAGTCAGTCTCACCATGCCTTTGATTTAGCCACGGCTACACATCTGGGACGAGGCACGCAGTCCACCTTCTCTTCGCGCAATGCCAATCGTTGAGACAGCGCTGTCTCTACTCGCCGACAACAATCTCGCTCGTATCCTCGTTTTGGTGCATTTAAATAGCGCAGCGCTCTCTAGCAAGGAGGGCGACCGGTATCACGCCTGCAATCGCTCTCACCGCCGAATCAGAGATTGTTGAATACGAAGATGCAGTCCTCAGTGCTTTTCTTCTCTGTACTTGTGCCAAACATTTTCGGTATAGCTCTTTACTGAGAGCGTCACCCCATACTTTTGCACTGTACAGTAGTACTGAGCTTACAGCACTCATCAAGAGGCGTTGAATGTGCTGAGCAGCAAGTCAGGACAATGGTGATAGACAAGCTGCAACGCCTCAGCTGGAACACCATCCGGACCTGGAGCCTTCCTCACTCTCAACGAAAGGACTGCCTCTTCCATTCCTGCTGTTTTACCATGGACAGCGTCAACATGGACGGGATGAACGGGGAAGAGTGCTCACACTATCTCATATATCTTTTCCGCATCATGTATGCAAGGCTTCTGTAGGGCGCCAAGCTTCCGCATAACTAGCTTGTAGCCAGGGCCCCACGGATCCTTGTTCACATTGTCCACTTGATCTTGCCAGCAGCGAGCCTTGCTGTTGTTGATCAATTAGCGGAGGCATTTCCTGGCCGACTTATATGCTGCTGCGCGGTTGCATGCCTCGTCACGGTTCCGTGCATGTTGGACCTCACGCCGAAGCTTGTGACATTCCCTTCCTTTTTCAGCGATTTCAGTTGACCACCACTACACTGGAGGCTCACCGTGCCGAGGTTTTCGACAGGGAATAGAAGCATTGCAAGCAGTCGTGATGATGCTCATAGTTGAGTTCACCACATCTTGAGTTTCCAGTTCTTCCATTCCCTCCTGATCTCCCTGCAGCGGTGCACCTGCTGTGAGAACCTCGACAACCTCTCGACGTCTTTCCTTCCGATATTCCATCCAATTGTAGAAAACCGAAAGGACGGACGTCGGGAGGCAACATCGCTTATCTCAAGCAGAATGCACTGATGATCGCTGGCTGAGTAGTCCTCTAATACTCTGAAATTGTATATCCTCTGTAGTAAGGACTACGAGGTAACTGCAACGTCAGGTATGGTTCCTTAGCAACCAATACGGTGGAAAGTCAGCGTATTTCTGGTGTTCAGTACAACAAGCGCCATCCTGGCCGCCGTTTTTGGGACTCTTTTTCTCCGCGAATTTGTTTGAGGCATGCCCCATTTAATTGCTTTAGCGTTTAAGTCTCCCCCAAAGAGCAAGTTCCCATCTGCGTTCAAGATAGTACCCTCCAAAGCATTCAGCTTGGTTTGGAAAGATGATATCGATTCGTTCGGCGTTAGGTACACAGTAAAGAAGTTGGTCCCTGAGCACCGAGCCTACTTGAAACTATTCCCCCGTCCACAGATTTCCGCCAAATAATCACTGTCCTGAACCCAGATGGTGGCAGTACCAGTTTCATCTGGACACTAAGAGGCTGAACTTTTATTATTGTATTGCTCACTCGGCAGCAAAAAGTTAGCTTTCATGTCCCTCGCACACTACTCAAGCAAATTTTGGACGGTGAAACTGCGGTGTAGGTTAAGCTGCAGGATGCGGGTTATCAATGTTCTGAATTTGCCTTGGCTAGGGCTTCCTGGAAAAACAGGCATTTTCCTTATCCCAAGCCGTGTCCAAAATCTGGTCCAGAATACAGTGCGCCTCCTTTGTACACTCTTTTCTTTTATGTCCCATGTCACCGTATTTGTAACATAAGTAATTCCTATCGGGTCTTTTATATATTTGTGCGGTGTGACCATGGCCAAGGCATTTGAAACAGTGAATGTGCTGCTTTTTGCCGTACCCTGCAGACAACCCATCCTATTCGCACTTTGCCGTCCTTTTCTCTCAATTCTCAATGATCTAGTTTTAATAACCAACGGAAAACTACCCCCAATGAACTGGCCACTAAGCTGAACAGTGGATCTACATCCAGGAGATGACGGAGAAGTTTGTTTCACCACGATCAAAACTTTCTACTCAAAGTTAAAATGACCCGTCGTCAAATTATGTCGCTTTTTGCCTACCGACAGCAATACGCAGGACTGCGGGTGGCCCTGTTTGTTTCGTTATGATGAGGCGGGTGGAGATGTCTGAGTAAAGTCGTGCCCTGCAAGAACCTTGCTGCAATAGAAGCCCGTGAAACATCGGACCCTGAAAACAATACTGTCAAAAACACCTTCTTAACGACATTGCAATCAATTTAATAATTTGTAATCAAATAACGATAGCTACTTACATATGTCTGGCTCATATCCTTTTGCTCTTTTATTTTTTTTTTCTAGTCTCAAACCAATTCTGTGTGAATAAGGTCTTGCTTTGATAACCCAAAAACAGTTCGTATTTTTATATAATGGCAATATATTTCAACTGGTTTCACGTCAACACTATCTCTTGAGGTAGTTTTGAATGACTTTTCCAGAATTTCTTGTGGTATCTCCGCTCCAGCTTGGCAGATGATGGTTTCTAGGTACTCCAACGTTTGAGGTTTGTCAATCTAGCTAGACATGACATGAGTGTAGCTTCCGACAAAAAAAATCCATCAGCGTTAAATTGCATGATCGTTGGGCCAGACGTCACCAAACCGTGAAATAATGCGACCTATGAACTTTTGATACAAAACCTGGCATTGTGCATTCCAGACATATGGACTATGTTTCTCGGTTAGCTGATGCAGACATTTAGCTATTTTGGCAAAGTCTTTGACGAATCTTCGATATTAGATCTAGGTAGTCCGCTTGGCCTAGTGATTAGAGCACTGAGCCCGTAAGCCGAAGGTCTCTGGTTCGAGTTTTGTTGGCGACAACGATATTTAGTTCGAGTGATGCCTCGGACGGACTATAGGCCCGTTCAGCTATGGTACGTGCTGGTTTAAAATCAGAACGTTTCACAGCTGGGTGGACGGATACATGGCCAAAGCGTGATAATGATCATATCACCTTGTGGAGTTCCGATACATTCGATCATGACAATGAGACACTCTTATTATCTCTAAGCGAAGGCCCGAAAGGTGCTGTAGTGCTACAAAAACAAAAAGAAAAGAAAAGGTCACCAGACCCAGAAAACTTCATAGTTGGCGCTTGTTGTTTGGTTTTAGCCAGCTTTTATCGGCTTCAATTTTTTTCAGGGTCTGTTTTGACTGATCTACTGATATAACGTGTGCCAGGTTTTTTACTTCAGCTGTGGAAAGCGTATACTTGTCGGTACTAAGTTTCAAATTTGACAGCCGCAACCGTGTTAATACCGGGTACGGGCCGTCATAAGGTAGTGTGAGTGGGGCCTTAACCTTGTCGTTTTTGACGAAGACGTGCGTGCTGTTTGCCAGGTCCTTGTTCATGAAGATGTCCTTTGTGTATGGTGCGCCATGTTGCGCGGGGCTAACAAAGCAATCCTCATGCGGAGATCCGTTAGGAAGTTGGAATCATTCACGCCAGCCTTGGAGGTGTTGGGAAATTCCCCATGTAGTCGAAGCATCGAGCCGTGAACCATATCGGCTGGCATCGATTCGATTTCCTCCTTTAGCGTCGATCGCAGTCCTAATAGTACAATCGGTAGTGCTTTCGTCCATTGGGGTGAGTCTTGGCAGCGGATCGCGGTTTTGACCGTGCGATGCCACTGCTCCACTATGCCTTTGGAAGCCAGATGGTAGGCATCGTCCGCAAGTGCATGACTCCGAGTAGCCTTAGATCCTTTAATACCTGGCTCTCGTGATGCGTGCAGGGACTCCAAAACGGCTCATCCATATGTTGATTAGTGCCCCGGTGACTGCTGTGGGCGCGATCGTCTCAATTGGTATCGCTTCGAGCCAAAGGGAGAGCCTGTCCACGATGGTGAGGCAGTATCGGAACCCTTCCCTTGGTGGGAGTGGTCCGATAAGATCGATGTTGATGTGCTCGAACCTCGCATCTGGCAGGCTGTATTTGTGCAATGGTGGCTTAGTATGTCGAGTGATTTTGTTGCACCGGCACGGCAGGCAGGCTCGGACGAACTTGTTGATGTCGAAGTTCATCGAGAGCCAGAAGCGGCGTCAGTGATCATCTTCCTGGTCGCTCGAGTGCCTGGGTGAGAGAGGCCATGGATGTTCTGCATAACTTTTGCTGGAAACTGCCGCGGAATGAATGGTCGTATCCTCTCCAGAGTGATGACGCTGTGAAGAGTTAGGGAGGAGTCGGTCAGCTTCTGTTGTGTCTATTTGAGCGGCTGGTTTTGGCTGCTTAATAGTGCTTGAAGCTCGGGATCATCTTTCCGAGCTAGGGCGATAGCGTTAAAGTCAATAGATTTTGTAATAGTTACCCTTGAAAGATAGTCAGCGATGGCGTTCCTTCGGCCTGGTATGCGTCGGATGCCCGGGGTGAATTACGATATGAAGTCCACCTGGCGTTATTGCCTCGGCAATGCTTTTTGGGAGCGCTGCTGGAGTGCGAACTGCAAGGGCTTGTGGTTAGTGAAAATGGTGAAAACTGGCCCCTCGACCATGTGCCGGAAGTGTCGGATTGTTTTGTTTATAACTTACAGTTCCCGATCGTACGTGCTGTACTTTCGTTGGGCGTCTGTTAGCTTTCTAGAGAAGAATCCCAGCGGCTTTGCGGTTCCTTCCCTCGATTGTTGTAGTACGGTTCCGATGCCGTTGTCTGAGGTGTCGACGCAGAGAGACCATATGGCACTGGAGTCGGGATGGGCCAGGGACGGGGCTTTCCCTATGTTTGACTTGGACTGCTCGAATGCGACTATCGCGTAGTCCGTCCAATTGAGACGTGTTTGGTCGCGTTTGCGGTTTCCAGTGATCAGCTGCAGTAGGGCACGCTGGTGTTGAGCCGGGTGTGGGAGGAAGCAGCGGTAGAAGTTGACCATCCCCAAGAAGGACTTCGGCTGGTGTACGGTCTTTGGCCTCGGTGTTGTGGAAATTCCCTCCGTTTTTTCGGGTAAGTATTTCAATCCGTGCTTGCCGATGGCGTGTCTCAAGAACTTGACTTCCAATTTTCCAAATTGGCACTTAGGGATGTTGATGATCAGACCAAATGTGGCTAGTCGGTTCAACACTTCCTTCACGTGCTCCAGATGTGCCTGTTGGTCGGGCGAGATCAGAACGTCACCGAGATGGACAAATACGTTTTCAAAGCCTCGTAGCATCTCGTGCATGAAGCGCTGGAACATCTGGCCTGCGCTGCACAGTCCGAACGTTTTGTACATAAATTCTTACAATCCGACTGGTGTGAGTCAGTCTTCGGTATGTCACTGGGTTCTACAGGAATTCGACAATAACCCTTTTGCAAGTCGATCACGGAGAAGACTGACATTCCGTGAAGGGCTACGGTGCAATCCTGGAGGAATCCAATAGGATAGTGGTTTGGGATTGTGCGACCGCTGAGCGCACGGTAGTCGCTGCATGGTCGCCAATCTCTGTTTGGCTTTTTCACTATGTGCAAGAGGCTGCCCCATGCGGTTTTTGATGGACGGCAAATTCCATGCTAAATTAGTTCGCGAAAGTCAGCTTTTGCGGCGGCCAGCCTGTCGGGGGAGAGTCTTCGTGCCTTGGCGTTGACTGGCGGTACCTTGGTTTGGATGTGATGCGTGATCGCACACCTGTTGTTCGGTTATTGGCTGTCGTCTGAGATGTTGCCGTAGTACAACAGCAGGAACCGGAGTTCGTCACTGATATCCATTGATAGTGAGTCCACTTTGGGCGGTTGTTTATCTATGGGCGCTATAGTTGTTTTGAGTCATGCACGTTCAATGAGTCGTCTGCCTTTCATGTCGATGAGGAGACCGTAATTTTCGATGAAGTCAGCTCCGATGATTGGAGAACTTACATCGGCTATCATGAAGGTCCACTTGAACGGCGTCGTAAGTCCCAAATCCAATTTTACCTCCCGTTTGCCGAATGTACTAATTTGTGAACGTTGAGGCAGCGTCGGGAGAATTGAGATCCTGGATGGTTGATGGGATATATGAAATGTCTGTGCCAGTGTCGATGAGGAAAGCGCTCAGCTGATAGTCTCATGAAATCTTAATCGTTGGATCGTGTGATGAGAGGGCGCTACGTGTGAACAATTGGTACTTAGAATAAGTTTTTTGAGTGGGAGCAAGGCTGCCGGCAGTTTTTGGCTTCCGGCCCATGCTGATGGTACCAGCAAAATTATTCGTCGTTCGTTCTGGTCCAACGTGTTGGTGACTCTTGCTGCTTCGGTTGTGTGCGACGTACACCGTGTTGCGAGGTTGGCCGCTCCCTATTGCATAGCGTCCTGAGCGTGTCCTCTTTTTTCATCATCCGGTGGCTGAGGGCTCGTACTTTGGAGGAGAGGTTGTTTAGCTCGCTATCAATTTGGGGCGTTGGTGGAGTGCTGTATCGCAGCTCGTCGTCCTTCGCAATCGCTGCCACTGAGTGCCTGGTGACCTCGTGCACACGATCAGCAATTGTTGCGAGATTCGACAGTGGGGCATCATTGGCCGATAGGATGCTCCTCAGCGTGACATCAAGGCGGTTCAGCCACATTTGCTGCAATAAAGGATCGAATACGTTTCCGTTAGCGAGCGTACTCATCTGATTGAGGAGCTGTGACGGACATTGGTCTCCCAGCTCCATCTTCGAAAGGAGCTTTTGGATACGCTGCTGTGTTAAGCCTGCATAGGCAGCAAATAGAGCGTTTTTCACTGAACTATATTTGTTTCCCAATGGCGGGTTCATTACAATGTTGCGCACCTGCTGCATTGCCCTTGTGTTGAGATTTGCCACTAACAGGATGAGTTTGGTTGAGTCATCGGTGACGTGGCTCGTGGCGGAATTCGCGTCAGCCTGGGCGAACCAAAGCTCAGCGTTCACTTGCCACAAAGGTGGAGCTCTGAACGCAAGGCATGCCATCCCATCCGTGTCGTGGGCCTCTTCTTTCAGTGCAGGTCCGGCTGGGAGGACGGACATCAGCGTTGATCGTGGTGCTGGTTTGGTCATCTTACCCGGGTCGGGTGGTCGAGGCTACGCGACATTTGACTCTTCGAACGTGGCTGCGATACAGCTTGTAGGCGAGGGCAATAGAGTTGATGCACAACAGCAGTACTATTCATAGTTCGATTTTCGAAACTCTGTATTTGCAACTCGTGACGTCTCCTTTGATGGCCGGTGGTTGCGAGTTGTCCATTCGTGGAATCCTGTCGCTATGCTCAGTGGACCTTAAAGCACGGTTCGTTGGCAGGATCGCTACTATAGGGTACATAGGACGAGTGAAAGAGTCGGCTTTATCCTATAAATAAATTTATTTAATGAAGTTTTTAAAAACAATGATAATTGTGTCAGCAAGTCGTAACGACGCTTCTTTGACGAGTGAGAGCGAACCAATGCGCCGGCCGCTTATATGCATCAAAAATGCTGACGCATATCTGTTGCTTCGCCGGCGGTAGTCATGCACCTACGCTGCGTTATCTGCGACGTTACCATCAGCAAGTGTATTCTTCTTATCGTATCACGTATGTTGCAGAAATCCGCGGGTGCATGTTTCATGTACATGCGTTGCTGTTATCTGAATTGCTATTCGAGATTGCATACCCCGTGGCGCACAAGCATGTAAGCTGGCTGTTGATGCGATCATTGTGTGATATGTTGGCAACAATGTCGTTTGCGTGGCTGGTCCGCCATAATGTCATCTAGGTACAACAAGCAGGTCTTCCAGGTTAGGCCTCGCATTGCATATTGCATCAGGGTTTTGAAGGTGGCTTGTGCATTGCAAAGCCCAAATGGCATCACCACAAATCGCCACGATCCGGTCCCAACTGAAATTGTGGACTTTTCTCTGCCCTCCTTGTCGACTTCTACCTGCCAATAGCGATCGAGTGTAGAAAACCATATTGCGCGGGGCTAAAGTGTCCATGATGTCGTCAATGCGTGGAAGTGGGTAACTATCTTTCTTAGTGACGTCATTAAGCTGCCTATACGTGACATGAAAGCAAGTGCTACCATCCTTTTTCTGTACTGGAACTACTGGTGCGGCCCATGGACTGACTAATAACATCCTGTTTTTCTATGTCTGAAATTAGCGCGCTTAGTTCTCGTTATTTGGCTAAAGGAAGATGTCTCGGTGCTTGTGGAATCAGCTTGGCTCCCTGTGCATCTATGACGTGAGTTGTCATACTCGTTCGGCCTTGGTCATCCGGGCTTGTTGAGAAGGTGTCACTGTACTTGGTGACCAGATCAGAGGCTTGCTTGAATAGCTGCACTGGCAATTTGGTCTGCTTCAATATTGCAGACGTGAATTCCCGGGCTTTGCCTGTGTCTTGCCTTCTTTCCCAATAATGGTCATGGGTAGCTTCCAAAGAGGTGATGGTGGAAACGAGCCGGCAGCTGCCAATGACTTCTCCCGCTTTGAAACTTCTTGTGGTATCTCCGCTTCAGCTTGGCAGATGTTGGTTTCTAGGTACTCAAACGTTTGAGGGTTGTTAATCTAGCTAGACATGACTGTTAGTGTAACTTCCGACAAAAATAAATCTATCGGCGTTAAATCGCATGATCTTGGGGCCAGTTGACGTGCATCGTTGCACGCAATGTGTGGCAAGTCCCCGAAATTTTGTTGAAATCACATGTTCTAAAAATCAATATCTTCTCGTCGGTTGCAAAAATAGTTCGTGATCGTGTGCCTGTAGTGCTCAGCATCGACTTTTATGCTTCGACCTGCATTCTTTTCGAAGTAGTAGGGCTTAATAATGCCGCCTGATCTCAATCCACATAGAACAATTATTTTTTGGGTATGCAATAGTGCCCCGTAAAAACTTAGTTAATTGAAAAGCTTGGATGTAGACCGTTTTTCTGCAAAACAATTGCACAATGTTCACGCGATTAACCGATCCATTTCCAAAAATTTCTGATTCCAAACTGATTTTTGATACTTTGTAAGTAAGTGTTTATTTGCAGCAGTATTTCTGACATTGGTGCCAATTAAGGAAGCACAAATTAGATTATCGTTTATTTAATAAAAAACGTTGACCAAAGTAAGAAAGTTGACAAAATTATATAAATAATCTAAGCTGTGTCCATTTTTGAGTATTATTCGATTTCAAATATATTAAAGTGCCTTAAATCATAACATCTCCCCATCAAACAAATTTAATTTTAGTCCTTCTAAAGTTCTATTAAAAACCCTCCTGTTGACAGAGTCAGAAGTGTTGATGCAAGTTAACTTCCCATAAGAATAATTACAAAATTCTCTGATTTATTTCTATGAAACTCAAGAACTTGCTGAGTTGTCTAATTTTCCTTTGAAAATTTCAAAACTTTTTCACATTGCAAACAAACCAAAACTGTCAGTTCAAAGTCTATGACTCCTAAAAGCCGGCAATTGAACCACAAGCGAAAACGGTGAGGCAGGCGGAGGGAGAGAGAAAGTTGCAAAGAAGTGAAATTCCACTCAACAAGGCTCTACAATTAAAGAAATTCGTTTGACTTAAATTTGCCATTAAATAAATCACTTGCAAGTAATTACCCAAAGTTGGATAAAGTACAACGCCGGGATACTTTTCTCATTTTCCTAGAACCCCTGTCAAGTGGCTTAAACCCGATCTGTCTCTTACATTCTCTATTCTCGAAACTCTTTAGTTGATTTTGTGCCACGCAAACTGGACAAAGCGTGGAAAGGATGAACTTTTCAGGATATTTTTCTTCATTTTTTGTCGAAATCGACCAAAAAGCACTTTTTCTGCATTAACTTGTACTAGCGCTAGAGTCTAAATAGAAGGATATGTAACAGCAAAGCATTTGTTGAAATAGAACTAGCATCAAGGACGCATATTTCCACATCTTTACACGCAAAAGATTGAGAGAGTATAGGGACAAAAACACGTTAGGGATGGAGGAGTTTGAGAGGTGGCAAAAAGATTCTGATTAAAAAAGGCCGAAGGGTAAGCGAGCATTTTGCAATTAGTCGACAGTAATGAAATCGGCCTTTTACAAAATTAAATTTCATCCTGACTTGCAAGGAGTCACAATCAGAGTTTTCGCTAAGCAATGAGGAAAAGTGCTAAAAAAAGTGTACCGTTAACGAAAAACATGCCAACGAGGAATGCTGTTTTTTTCACCATTTTTGTTCTTTACGGCCTTTTTTCGCGTTTTGTCATTTCTTGAGACGTTAGCGCTTCTTCTTTCATCTTCTTAATTTCCATCTGTGTGTGGATTATCCAGACAACGGTGGATGAAAGATGGTAAGGGAAGGAGAAAGAAAAGTTTTGAAGAGGTTTCCAGGGATGAAAAATTAGATTTGTTTTGTTACGGGCAAGTTGTTTGTTGGTGCTGTTCGGCTGTTGCTACTCAATGCCATTATCCTTAAGATCCTTTCGAAGGCGCTAGAGTGTAAGACACAGTGGGATGCTTACTGACAACGAAGAGCTGGATGGTGATGAGCTATTCAAACGATACTTGCCAGTTATTGAAGATTATCCTTGAAATATTTTTCCAGCTCCTTAGATACTGTTGAGTGACGGAAAATGGTCTAGACAATTGGAGTTCTCTCGTTTTTTCCTTTTCTAAAGAAAAGAGTGGTCGTAGCAAGGTGTATTTTTTAGCTTTCAGAAAGTGCTTTTTATCAGAAATTTCTACGTTTTGAATGAAAAAGGAACTGATTTGTTAGCATTTAAAAATAAATGTTAACAGGTTAAGCATACGATTTCAAATCCTTCCGAATTTAATCCTTGAAGAATACTAAAATTACCTATTTATGGAAACACTTAAACGTCATTTCCAAAAACGTAAAGTTTCTGCTTGAAATTTTAATCAGGACACGAACGACTTCACCTCAACAGGATCTCGACGTCCACTGTGTTCTAGTTAAGACACAGTTCTCGAGCTGTTGTTATTATTTGGTCTGGTATCTCTGTTAGAAGTTATCCTGTCCTTAATCGCTTTAATATCTGACACGTTGCTTGAATTTCAACGAGATCAGCATCATATCCTTTAAGTTTACTGTCAGCTATTTAAGCGGATTAATTGCACTCTATGGCGAATACAGCACTCGAGTTTGCAATTTCACGTCATGAAGGATTTTGTTGCCAATAAAGTATTAAGTGTACCGAAGTGAAAGGATGCAGGTTGGTATGCTCTCTGACTCGATAAATCTACAGCAAGGACACTTGATATAGATACAGGTATATCATTTCCAAATCATTATCTGTCGGGTTAGAGGTGCTAATGAGATAGCAGATATAAATTGAATGCAATTAAGCAGGATATTGAATTTTATTGTTTAAGTTTATGCGGGTTGGAATTCATGGTGTTAATTTGTTAAAATTTGGTTGTGTAATTCAAGTAAGGTGTGAACAAGTAAAACGTGTCTTAAAAAATTCTTGGATTGAGCTAAAATTGTCAAAATTTGAACTAATATTTGTAATGATTTTTTTCGTTCGCGTACGCGTGATTGTCGACTAACTATTTGTGGGATCATGTGAGGCGAGTTCTTGCCACGCCATGAAGCTACATTACAAAATATTTATCACACTTTCTCTATTCTACAACACATTCCGATCAATTTTTATTATCTCAAGGAATGTTCTATTATGTGTGAATAAAGCTACTCTATAGTGTCAATTATTTTATTTATCTGATATCCGCAGGACGATTCTCTTTTTTTTTGGAAAGCAGCCAGGCCTTACATTGTTATGTGAGCTCTATAGAAATGTAGGAAAGAAAGAGATATAGAGACGACGCGGTCAACCGCAACACGGGAATTGGGACAGTCTCGATCTGGCTGTCGGCGCGCGTGGTTACAATAAACAGAAATAAAGTATACAACTAAGACATAACTAAGTGTTTTTATTTACTGGTGGCCATGTCATCCTTTCATGAGCTTATTTTCCTAGATGGGGGCTCAACCGGGATATTAATAAGTTTTATGTGAAAATTAACAGGTGTTTGACACGGCAAGAAAAAAACAGTGACGCTAACTGTGTTGAAAAATCACGGAATATAAGCGAAATGGAAGAAAATGCGTATAGGCTCACAGTGCCGCAGTTAAAAGAAATATTAAAAGCAAAAGACCTTGGTCTATCGGTATACAAAGCCAAATTAGTGAAACGCATTGCCACAACAAATCCATCGGGACAGTGGATGGGGGAATTTCGAGAAATGGCCGAAAACAATTCAGTGAACGGCGCGTCGGGCAGGGAGGATGGCATTAATGCAATTATGTTGGTGGCGGAGACTGCCCGTGAGAGTGAAATCGTTTTATATAAGAAAGAGTTAGCCGAACGGGCACCCGCCTTAGCGCGTCACGAAATAGAGATATTACGGCGAGCCAATCATTTGGTGATAGTGTTAGCGGCGACAGTGGTAGTCACACCGAGAACAATGCAGACGAGCATGCCGATATAGAACATTCGCGGGTAGTGCGCCCGAGTTCGGTGGTGCACACTACACCCAAGATAAATGTTGTGACGCTAGCAGACCTTCTTAATATTTTGGATGGAAAGACGGATATCTATGAAACATGGGAGAAGCAGGTTTTGTTTTTACGACGGGCGTATAAACTCGACGATGATATATCGCCGAACGAATAAAATTATAATGTGACGACAATTCGAAGATCGGATTCGGAAGAGAAATGAGACGTTCTGTGACTACGTATATCAAAAAACGAATCCCGCGAATTACCTTTGCCTGGACGAAGAGGAAATTGTAAGCTATGCCATTGACGGTATTCTGGATTTACAATTGCGTAATATGGCTCGTTTACAGTGCTTTGTGTCAATGCCCCCTTTACTGCTTGCATTTGAGGAAATCTCCTCGCAAGATCTGAAAGGCTCGACGAAATCGAAAGAAAATGCTTGTGGTGAAAAACGTCCAACCAGTACAGTGTTGAAGCGATGTTGGAACTGCGGGGATGACACGCTTGAGCGGTGAGTGTCCAGATAAGTTGAAAGGGTTGAAGTGTTTTCGGTGCAACAAGTTTGGACACACTAAAGCATAATGCCAAGGAGCACAATAAGGAATTGAACGGGAGGCAGATAGAAAACACTGTAATGTATTAAATACAATGGCCTACAAAATAGTGAAAAGAATATTGAAGCTATGTCCGAAATGATCTTCATTTAATGACGAGTAGCACCTACAAACGTCTGGATGCACCTGCTTTGAAGGCGTCGACAGTACCCTTCGACGGCATAGGTTCAGTTGGTTTGAGAACGCTTGGTAGCTTCACTGCAACGGTATGTGTGGATGGAATTAATTTTGTTTTGCAGATGCACGTTGTTCCGGACGATTATGTGGGATGCGATATTTTGCCCGGAGCAAAGCTGATAAACTCCGTTGAAGTACAGCTAAGAAATGAAAATGCTATGTTGGCAGAGCTCAACGCTAAATCTCATACGGATAAGCTCGAAGCACAGCACGATTTCTAAGACGCAGTGAAGGAGATTATGCGCATAAATGTCGTAGAAGGGCCCAGTTTGCAGTTGTCACACATTAAAGACCGAAACATAGGCTGTACATTAAGAGATTTGACTGAAATCTACAAACCGCGACCAACGAAGAGTACCGGTGTGGAAATGAAAATTATCCTAAAGGACGATATTCCAATACAACAAAATCCAAGAAGCTTGTCGGCGGAGGAGCGTGATATCGTGGGCGATCTAGTCAATGATTTGATCGAAAAGGGCGTGGTCAGACCAAGTTTGTCGGAATATTCTAGTCCAATAGTATCAGCAAAAAATTGAAAGATTAGAATGGATGTAGACTATCGTCTACTAAACAAGAAGATGATAAGGGACCGTTTTCCGTTGCCTTTGATCGAGGACCAGCTGGAAAGATTACAGGATGCCACCGGATTCACTACTCTGGATTTAGAAAATGGATTCTATCATGTGCCAGTTGAAAAGAGCAGCGTGAAGTATACGGCGTTGGTTATATCGGATAGGCGGTTTGAATCCTTGCACGTTCCTTTTGGTATCTGCAACTCACCGGCAGTTTTTCAACGACACATCAGAGCAGTATTTAGAGACCTGTTGACGGATGGAACCGTATTGTCTTATCTAGATGATTTGATAATTCCGGCCAAAGACGAACGAGATTGTTTAGAGAAACTTCAAAGAGTGTTCTAGGTCGCAAGTGAACACGACGTAACGTTTAACTGGGGAAAGTGTATATTCCTGGAAAAATGAGCGGAGTATTTAGAATACATGGTCTAAAACAGCACTATTATGACAGGAAAGAAAAAAACGATGGCAGTAACAAAGTTCAAACGACCAAAAACAGCGAAGGACGTACAGAGTTTTTTAGGGCTGACCAGCTATTTCCGTAAGCTTATCAAAGGGTTTTTAATTATAGCTCGTCCTCTCTCTTATCTGTTCAAAGACGGAATAAAGTTTGAATTCGGAGAAGACCAGGCTAAAGCGTTTCAACAGCTAAAAGACATACTTACACATGGTCACGTTTTCAAGTTGTATCGAGTCGGATCCGAAACCGAATTACATACGGGCGCGTCGAAGAAAGGACTCGATGCCATACTTTTGCAGAGTGGCTATGAAGATGGAAAGTTACATCCAGTTTACTAAGTAAGTTGGAAGAGGACACCTGCAGAGGAGAAGTATACGAGCTATGAATAAGTTTCGCGGTTATTGGTTGGGTAACCCGGTGAAGATTGTTACAGATTGTCAAGCTCTTGCCCTAACTATGGTATAAGAGGAGACGTCCTTAAGAGTGGCACGTTGGGCGTTGTTAATTGACAAATTTAATTATAACTTTGAACATCGACCTGACAAGGCTATGAAGCATATGGATACTTTGAGCCGATATCCGGCATCAGTATATCTTATCGAGAAGAGAGTAGATGCTTTAATGGAACGAGTGCACCGAGCCCAGCAGAACGATAGCGAACTACAAAAAAATCATTCAAGATATAAACGACGAGAAACACTTTAAACTGCGGCAAGGAATTCTTTACCGCAAAGAACGAGGAGATCTTCTAGTGGTTGTACCCAAGGCCATGCAGTACGATGTTATGAGAAGTGCGCACAAACGTGGTAATTTCGGCATTAGGAAAGCCGAATATGTTCTTCGACAGGAATTCCGGTTCCTGCACATGCAAGCCCGCATAAGGAAACTCATCGATGCATGCCTAGTCTGTATATCAGCCGAGAAGTAACAAGGAAAGCTAGATGGCTTGTTACATCCGATTGACAAAGGTGGTGGGCCACTAGATACCTATCATGTTGATTATCTTGGACCGATGCCGTCGACCAGGAAGTGTTTCAAACACATATTTGCTGTTACGGATGCATTCACCAAGTTTGTGTGGCTGTCTCCAACGAAGTCAACGACAACGGACGAAGTTATATCACTGTTGCAGAAACAAGCCACTGTTTTCGGAAACCCACGTAGAATTGTTTTAGACCGAAGGACTGCATTCACTTCCGATGCTTTCGGCGAATATTGCTGTGACAAGATAATAAACTACATTCCCGTCACGACGGTAGTCGTTAAGTAGAGAGGCCAAACCGAGTGATTATCCCAGTGTTGACGAAGCTGTCTATAGAAAATCCAGCAAAGTGGTTTAAGTTCGTTGACAAAGTCCAACAGAGCATTGATTCTTCATTTAATCGTAGTATTGGAATCGTAGTATTGGAAAGTTCAAAAAGAAAATCGCAAAACATTCAATCGACGGCGTAAAGCCGTAAGCCCGTATGATGTCCATGATATCGTAGCTGTTAAAAGGACTCAGTTTGGAGGAGGTCTAAAAGTCCAGAGGACGTTTTTGGGCCCTTATCGGGTTGTAACAGTTAAGCGAAATGAATGGTATGGAGTTGAAAAAATCGGTGACCACATAGAACACAAGGAGACTACGACGTCATCTGATCATATGAAGCCATATCCAGAATGCCAAGATGCAGGCATGACCGTTGAGACTTTATTCGAGGATTCGTCGTCCGAGGATGAAGTAGGTATCGGGGACGATCCAGCCATCAGAAAAGCCAAGTGTAGGAAAGAAACAGATATAGAGGTGACGCGGTTGACCGCAACATGGAAATCGGGACAGTCTCGATCTGGCCGTCGGCGTGCGTGATTACAATAAACAGAAATGAAGTATACAACTAAGACATAACTAAGTGTTTTTATTTACTGGTGCCCATTTCATTCTTCTATTAGCAGTAGTATTTTTCTACGGTAATTTAAAACCTTTTCGTCACTTTAAAGTAAGCGGGCACGTAGGCTTGAGACAAACGCAAACATTGTACAAAAAGCAACCGCTACTTTTTCTGAAGATAGTCGCTGCGTTACTAAGGGAATGTCAACCCTAAAGATGTTAAAGTGGCTGAAGTAAACCACTAATCTCTGCCTAAAGGATGAAAACTTAACAGGTGTAGTTAAATTAAACCTAGTAAAACATACTAAGCAGTTCCGACAGGGTGACCAGCTTCTCTCCACAGGAGCAGCCACTCCCGATCATTATGGGGCTGCTCGACTAGTTATGTTCGTTACAGAGCAGTCTCTTTGATCCCGACGGAGGCATGGAGAGACTGAAGGATTTTGCTCTTCACTACTGAAGAAACAATTGTTTCCGCATTGGAATGATGCTTGTTGTGATTTTAGGCCATTTATCTTTGAGTAAAAGTCCCTGTCTTCTTCGGAAGTATGCTAATGCAAACCGCTAACCACTCATAAAAACTAAATTGGGTGTCATTTAGGACTGATTGATGATGCGGATTGTACCCCTGCCAGTCATCAGAATAGCTCCCAGCAAAAATTAATGCAATTCCAAGCAGTGTATTCAAAAACCTCAGACACCCTCATTTTGTTTGAAATTATACTATCCAACTTGAAACTGTATAAAAATGTAGTTCTAAAAATTTACCTTAAAAAGAAATAATCTTCATTTGCCTCCTATTCAACGCTTGCCTCAGGCTTTCCTTCTTTCTATTCATCCGGAAACAAGCTCTGGTTATACCTATCCTGAAGCCTGGAAGAGATCCGCACTCTCCCGACAACTACAGGCCCATTAGCCTACTACCAGGTTGAGGTAAGTTCTTTGAAAGAGTAATCCTTAAAAAAATTAAATGATTTAATGGCTAACAATAATATCTTACCTTATTTCCAGTTCAGCTTCAGAAACAGATATTCAATAGTGCATCAGCTTTTCCGTGTTACAAAGGACGTCAAAGCAGCGATGTACGATCAGTTGTCTGTAGATTTGGTGACGCTGGACATAGAAAAAGCCTTCGATACGGTCTGGCATGACGCACTTGTCTATAAAATTCAGGAATATAACACACCCCCATAATTGTTGTAACTTTCACAAGCACTATTAACTAACAGGAAGTTCCAGGTCAAAGTAGGGGAACGGACTTCCCCAGTGAAAAGTATTACTGCCGTTGTTCTCCAAGGCTCCTGCTTAAGCCCATCACAATATAGCATATATACGTCTGAGTTCCTTTACTTACCAAACTGCCAAGTTGTAGCTTTCGTAGACGACATTTGCATATACAGCATAGGCGCAGACCCAAATTCTATCATTACTAGCCTTGAAACGACGTTAGAACTTAATATCAAGACTACCATAGATAGAAAATTAAAATTAATGTTGCAAAAATGAAGTCAATATTCTTCACCAGGAAGCGTAAGCCTGTTCACCTACCCAAGCGACCAATAAATTTTCCAGGGCAAATTGTTATCTTAATTATCTTGGGCTTACATTTGACAGAAAACTAACCTTCAGAAGTCATATTGAGCATATCAGCTCCGAAGCGTTCAAAGCCGTGCTCTCGCTATACCCCTTTCGTAACCATAATTCGTGTCCCAACACCAGAAACAAAGTCCTCATCATTAAAAAGGCGATCCACCCGATCATCCTGTACGGATCACCTACCTGGATCCAATGAGCTAAATATCTAGTAACAAAGCTTCAGATCACGCAAAATAGATACCTGAAAATGGTACTTAATAAATCGTTTTAATTTTCTTCTGATAAATTACGCAACCTTGCTGGCGTTAGTCCGATTGATAAACTTGCTGCGTTGCGCCATGATAAATTAAACGCGAAAACAAATGACTTGCCCAATCTACTAATTCGTGGGCTGGTAAACTGAAAACCAGCAGTTACTACCACCTATCTCTTTGGCCGCAATCTAAATCTATATATAAACCTAAGCATTTGAGAAATAAAATACAGTTGTATTTTCAACGTCAAACAAAGCCTTAATTCTTTTCTCTAGTGAGGCTGCCAGAGTTAGTTTTGAAGATATATTCTAGTACTGCACTAGTGATATATTTAAGGTTAATTTAACCCATTTCTTGTAGTGCACTGAGTGAGGTCCGGGCGATGAAACAAAGCCTTCACTGTGGCACAATCCATTGGTCACCCCGATTTGATTCAAAGCTAGCACAATACAGCAAAGCTGACTGTTGATATTTGCAAGAGTACGAGAACCATCGAACAAGTCCTACAATGGAGAAGTTGACAGCTGCACAATTCGAGCTGAAGACCAAACTGGAACAGCTATTGATAAGCTTCAGGAAGGATTCGGTTTCCAAGAAAACAAAGGAGTACCTAAGCAAGAAGTTAGGCTTGTAGGAAGGGTACTCGTCCGAGTAATATCAAAACCATGAAGATTTGAAACCATTTGAGGTGACCACATCGTACCATCCATACTTTGCAAACAACTATCATGAAAAAATTTGGAAGGTATACGAAAAGCTGGCATACCTACCAAATGACGCAAGGGAAAAATAGCGAAAACTTCTTCTAACGAAACTCTCATGGTATCATCATCTGGGACCTCATCTGGAGATAAATCTGCCTCAAGACCAGAACGTTTTGCAGATTTCAAGCTGATAAGCGATGACGAAGAAGTAAAGAACGTTCTTCCAAGAATGATCAGGAAGCAAATGGCCTTAATGAAATCCCTTACCTACATTATTCAAGACATGACTCACATTTAAGGTCAACTTGCTTCAAAGGCACGTGAACCTTTGAACTAGCACAGAACGATTAAGCAATATGGAAACAAGCTACTGACATAAGCTCTTTTGACTACAAGCCTGAACTCTGCCAAGAACTGCACTGCTGGACTCAAAAAAACGATAATTTCATTCCAGGAACAAATGAGAAGTACTGAAAGTGGTAACCCGCCGCCGCAATCAAAGGATACCGGAAAGCAATTGCCAAAAATCTTATTGCCTTTGAGGGAGATCATTTACAGTGGATTCAATTTTGTGATTTGTATCTTCAACAAATTGGCAATGCGCAAAAGATGTATTACCTACTTAGCAATCTATCAGGTAAGTCAAAGCGATTAGTGCAACACTTGCCAGTCTCCAGGGAGAATTATTTAGATGCATGGAATCTATTGAAGGAGACATATGACAACAAAAGGCTGTTAGCGGCACATCTTCTCAACAAACTTCTGTCTCAACCATCGATCCCTGTCAAATGTGCATCATTAGTAAAGGATCTACATGACGTAACAAACGAGTGTCTATTGGGACTCAAAAATTTGGCCGTTTCAATCATCGCTTGGAATCCAATACTATTACATGTACTGGGAAAAAGGTTGGACCACACTACACACACGTTGTATGAGCAATAATTGGCAAGCCCCCAGCAGCTAAGCACTGTGAAGCATTTTCTATCATTTCTGGTGAATCAATTTCAAAGCTCTGAGGCCTTCGGCAAAGGGAGCTCGGCATCAACGAACCAAAAACAAACTAAGCCTACTTCTCTAGCAACGTTATTCCAAGGGAACATATGCAAAGTGTACAAAGGAACGCATCGGCTCGTTTTCAGATTGTAAAGAAAAATAATCTTTGTTACAATTATTTGAAGGTGGGCCATAATAGTCAACAGTACTCACTCCGAGGTTCCAAAACGGCATAATACATTATTGCACATAGACAGTGTTTCAAAGGGCAAATCAACTCCTAACAATTAGAGTACTAAGTTCAGCTCTACTTAACCTCAAACAAAAGCAGGCACATCGACTTCGCCATCAAATTTAACGACCTTTGCAGCGAAAACTAACAACACAGCGAGAAACAACATGTTGCTGAGTACGGTACTCGTCAAGGTTTTGACAATGGATGGTCAAAAACACAAATGTCGAGCTGTTCTTGCCTCCGGGTCTCAGTTAAATTTCCGTGCCGAGCATTTGTAATTGAACAAAGAATTTAAAAAACTCAATCCGGAGTAAACTTCTCAATACGTTCCAGGACAACAGGATTCTCAGCCAGAATCGAAGCCTTCGTTCTACTACAGACTACAACATTTCAACCGTCAGAATTCATTGATATCTCATCATGGCCTATTCCACAGAATGTGTCGATGGAGGATCCTGGATTCAATCAGTCTAGTCAAATTGAGCGGAAAACTACTTGCTGCTTTCTGTTGGACAAATACGATTGGGGAAGAAATTGCCAACTCTACAGAATAACGTGTTCTGGTAGAGCGTCTCCGGTCGAGTGATAGATTCTGATGCCTATAAATTTAGCTGCAGTATCTGCAGTCATGGCCGAAGTGAACTTCAGGAAAGGTGCAAGAGTTCTGGAAACTAGATGAAGTGGAGTCAGGCTCAAACTTTACGCAGCAAGAAAAAGGGTCTGGCTTTGAAACACAAGTTGAACAAGAACAAATCACTGAAACAACAGTACACCAACTTCATGAAGGAGTACCGTCAGTTGGGATATATGGAGGAGGTCGACATTCAGCAGCTTCCTACACCCCATTACTTCTTGCCGTATCACTGTGTCACAAGCCCAGACAGTACCACAACTAAATTGCGAGGGGTATTTGACCCGTCAACGAAAACAACTACGAACATCTCTTTAAATGAAATTCTTCACACTGGACCATTTCTCTAAAACGATGTCTTTACAATTCTGTTACGTTTCCGGCTTCCGATGTTTCTGTTTATGGCAGACATTGAGAAAATGTACCACAAAATAAGGGTAAAGGAAGAAGATAAGAAATTTCAATTAATATTTTGGAGAGACCATACAAATCATCCAGTTAAGTATTAACAACTAACTACGGTGACGTACAGCATGACAACAGTTCCATACTTAGCCATAAGATGCCTCAGACAAATAGCCACACAAGCTGAAACATAAGTCCCATTGGGTTCACAAAGCAATAAAAAACAATGTCTACATTGATGATGTAAAGGTGGGAGCTAACAGGTTAATGGAAGCCCTCACCGTACAAAGGTAGCTAAAAGAATTGCTTCAATCAGGAGGATTTAAATTGAGGAAGTGGTGCGCAAACCATAGTCAGCTATTTCAGGGTATTCTCAGAGAGGACCAAGCAGATCGATTCAATGTCAACAGCAAAGACAGCTACCAGGTGAAAACATTAGGCATAATCTGGCTCCTCCATGAAAAAAACTTCTACCCAAAAACAACCATCAAACTAAAGGATAATATTTTTTGGTTTTACGGGCCGATGTTTTTACATGGCGATAAAAGCGTGTGGATAAGGAATTCAAAATTTGAAACAAATTTAGAAACGAAGGTGGCACTCTCAGTCACAAATGAAGGAGATATGCTCTCTGTTATCGATCACCGGAATTCTTTTCAACGTTTGCAAAAAATTTTCGATAATGTTCTTCGGTTTGTGAATGACACTAGAACCAGCAAGCCCAAACGCTCATCGCATTTACCTGTCAAAGAATCGGAAGCAGCCACGGCACAACTTATAAAAGAAGCTCAATGTCGATACTTTTCACAAGAGTTAGCCTGCCTTGAAAAGACGGACATGGTAGGGAAGCAAAGCAACTTGAGCTCACTCGCTCCATTCTTGGACAAGAGTGGTATTATCAGGGTTGGAGGGCGATTACAAGAAGCTAACATCTCATTTGATGCAAAACTCCCAAAGTTGTTACTTTACAACGACACTATCACTCGATTGGTGATGAAAGATATTCATTTAAAAATTTCCACATCGGACCGCAAGGATTACTCGCTACCACGCGCCAAAAATTTTAGCCCGTCGAAGGGATGACAATCACACAGTCAATTATACCAGATTGCGTTCATTGCAGTAAAGCAAATCCAAAAATGTTATCTCAGATGATGTGTAATATGCTAGAGAGAAGAATCAAACCTGATAAGCCATTCCAAACAACTGGATTTGATTTTTGCAGCCATTTTGGATCCATTACAAAATTAGAGGAAAAATGCCTCAAAAATGCTACGTGGAGGCATTCGTTCGCTTGACAACAAAGGCAGTACACTTAGAAGGGGTCAGCGATTTAACTACCTACGCATTTTTTGGGGAGTGGAAACGTTGGTAGACAGACCGTGAAACTGCAAATATTTGTATTGCGATAACGCTACAAATTTTGTGGATACGCGAAACTAACTGGAAGAACTCTGCCCAGCAATATATTCAAAAGAAGTGAAAGAAAGAATTAATAAATTTTGTACATTGAAAGGAATCAAATTCCATTTCGTCCTACCAGGAGCTCCGAATTTCTGCAGATTGTGGGAGACAGCCATCAAGTTCGCCAAAAACCTGCTTCCTTGTAGTTTAAACAACAATGCACTTGCCTATGAGGTGTTGGAGATGGTTATGGTGCAAGTAGTAGCGATACTCAATTCACGACCTATCACACCAATGTCTTCGGATCCAGAGATCTAACTGCATTGACTCCGAGACACTTCCAAATAGGCAAACCGTTGACCAGTACCGCGGAATCCACTGAGAACCCTCAGCGAGGAGATACACACGAACACTGAAAGCGCACTCTTCAGCTCAAAAATAAGTTCTGGCAGCAATGGTGCAAAGAATATCTAACGGAGCTGCAATATCGAACCAAATAGAAACACCAATAAGAAAATGCACATTAATAAAAGTCTTGATAAAGCAGATTATGTTATTACAATTTTTGTGGACCTGAAGAAGGCCTTCGATAAGGTTGATTATGACCTGTTACTTCAAAAACTTGAATCGTATGGTATACAAGGCAAATCGAAACAGCTTTTTAAAAGTTATTTGAAAGGAAGATTCCAAAGAACATCAGATAATCATGTCTTGCGCAATTAGCACCAATGAAATTGTGGGTTCCTCAAGGATCCATACTTGGACCAACTTTCTTTTTGCTATACACCAAGAATTTGAATATATGTTAACTGAAAGCTCATCACACATTATATGCTGGTGATACTGTACTTCTTTATTCAGGTTAGACAAAGTTGCCACGGAGAATATCGTCAACGAGGATCTAATATTGTTCAAGGTTTATCGAAAACAAGCTAGCATTGAATGCTACAAAGATAAAACACATTATTTTTAAACAGAAGAACAGTTAAGACATAAAAAATGACCAAAAAATTAGCGGCGTAAAATTGCAAAGAGTGTTTGAAATTCAATATCTCGTTTGACATGGTTGCCACATATAAATTCATTTTTTAATTTGTCAAAACTTTGAAACAAAAGAGTGTTGATTGTTCAATTGTTCCTGGTCTGTACCATAGCTGCTAGATGTTCATTAAAAAATTTTCAACGAGTTTTTGAGTTTTTTGTTGAATGTATTAAATAAAGATATTAAAATCCAAGTTCGCGACAAAAGAGTCCCGGCGAAAACTTTTGGAGGCCGCCGGCGAGATACACTCGGTATTTATTTTGCCACACGTAACTGCATAATTGTTTTTTTTTCCGGTAAACAGGTCGTGAAGTGCTTTGTGGTGTTTTGTGTAGTGTCCAGATTGCCTGATCAAGGACCCTAAAATGATTGGCACGAATCGTCGAAAGCGTCATTTCAAACTACAAGAAGGATTCGCCCTCAAAGGAGCAGGAAGCCGGGTATTATACAGAGTGACTGCGGCGACTGAAGGCCACGTGGGAGGATTTTGAACTAGGCGATAGTCACATCCGATCCCTACCGAAGGTCACTCCGTCGCACGAGTATTTTACTCAAAATATATACGACACTACCAAAGGCAATTACTTCCGTTATCAGCAGCACTTCCGCTACACACGCTAACTGGGGAACAGTCACCAAAAGGGCTCGAAATTTAGGATAGCGAGTACAAAGACTACTCTGCAGAAGCCTCGGCACCAAGAGATACCAGTGTGGTCAGGATGCTGCGTCGCTGCAAAGTCATGGCAGGCTCGTTGAGGAGGATCATTGATCGTTTGGACCAGAAGAAGGTCACTGGGACCTAGTACAGGTGTAAATTTATGACCCTCCAACGAGGTTGGCAACAGCTGAATGAATATCACCGGCAGATCGTTGAGCTCAATGACGATCGTGAAGCGTATGGTTATAACGTGCAACAGCACACTCATTTGAAAGATTGGGTCATACGTCTGGAATCGAAAATGGATGCACTCAGCGCCGCACCTGCCTCAGCAACTCTGGCTGTGTCTCCTCTTACCATGCCTCTGCCAAAAATAAAACTCCCCACCTTCGATGGGAACTATTGACATTGGCAACAATTCCACGACATTCTCCTGCAAATGGTGCATGGCCAACTGATGTCCAAGTGCCAGAAAATATGGTACCTCAAGGCCGGTCTCACTGGAGAAGCGGAGTTTTTGATTCGAAATTTTAATTTGTTGGATGACAACCACGAGGCGGCACTGACAAACTTGAAGGAAAGGTACGACAACCGGCGACTATTGGTAGCAACGCTCATCAATAAGTTGATAATTCAGCCATCTCATGTTAATCAAAGGCCATCAGTGGTGGCAATTAAGGCTCTACATGATACCACACAAGAGTGTCTCAGAGGTCTGAAGAACCTGCAAGTGTCCAAAAGGGACTGGGATCCCTTGCTGCTACATGTGCTAATCCGAAAATTGGACCCAGCGACTGACGCATCATACAAACAATCGTCATCCAACCCGCGCGAGCTACTATTTTTGAAGATTTTGTTGGACTTCATCGAAAAGCGTTTCAAGGCCTTCGAAACACTCGGCCATAAAACAAACGGACCGGAGATCAATTGTAAGAAAGCCACCAAGTCGACCGTGACCACCACGGTAGCTTCTTGTTGCTTAATGTTTGGGCAGAATTGCCCGCTTTGCTACTGCCAGGATTTCCTCAGGATCGCTGCTGCAAGGAGACTAAGTTTCGTTTGCGCTAAGAAACTGTGCATGAATTACCTTCATGAAGTACATCAGGCTTCCGGCTGCGCGGCCAGAAGTTGCAAGCAGTGTTCCAAGAATCACAATATACTGCTACATCTATCTGAAGACAACAAGCCCAAATAGACCAAGACGATATCCTCGAGCACGACAACGCCAAAACAAGACTCGAAACCACAAACAAATACAGAACCGCCATCGCTCGCTTTAACGACTCAGATGGAGGCCCGACCCCAAGGACATGTTCTTCTGGGCACACCCGTCGTCAGGCCGGTCACTAGCAATGGGAAGACGACGGATTGTCAAGCTGTGCTGGACCCGGGCTCACAAATAAACCTAGTCACCAAAAGAATCATAAATAGATTAGGTTTATCATCGACATCACACCATGCCCTCATTGAAAGTGTAGGCGGCAGTACTAAGAAGGCATACCATATGGTGAACCTCAGCCTATGATCCAGATTATCAGGATATGCTGCGTAATTGGAAGCCTACGTCATAGAAAAAATTATATCACTGCAACCGTCTTAAAACATAAATACATCGGTATGGTACAACCTCAAAAACATAAGGCTGGCAGATCCAAACTCCCACCGAACGGAGCGCATCGACATGTTGCTGAGTGCTATAGAGTGGGCAAATAAAGTTGGGCCCACAGCTTCCAGTGCTCCAGAGTACGCTCCTAGAGTTGATTGTAGCCGGAAGAGTGATCACACCTCAAGTGTCTACCGTGACTTGCGGCATCCTGGCAGAAGATAACCATATTAATTAGCTTATTGAGCGATTTTGGGTGGTCGAGGAAGTACAGGATCCGCAGCACAAGCTTACGTTAACTGAAAAGGTTTGCGAAGTACATTTTTATCAGACAATGTCGAGACGCCCCGACGGCCGTTTCTTGGCTAAACTCCCATTTAGCAAGGATCCTGAGACGTTAGGTGATTCCAAAGCGATGGCTACTCGAAGATTCATTGCCTTGGAGCGTCGACTGGAGAGAAATCCTGATCTAAGATTTCCATACGAGGACTTCATGGAGGAGTATATTCAGCTTAGGCATATGGAAGAAGTGACGTCGCAGCAGCGGGAGGAATTACGATACTTTCTTCCACATCATTGTGTCCTGAAGCCTGATAGCAGTACAACCAAGCTGCGGGGGTTTCGATGCATCTAGTAAGACGACCACAAACGTTTCGTTAAATTATGTCCTTCATTTGGGGTCTACTGTCTAGGATGACCTTTTCTCGACACTTTTGCGTTTCAGAATGCCTTGTATCGGCAGATAGTGCTCCATCCTGAAGATCGTCGGTATCATGGCTTAATTAAATAGATCAACGCAACCAGTGCAATACTATCAGTTGAAAACAGTAACGTACGGCACAACGTGTGCCTCTTATCTAGCTACAAAATATCTACAGGTTCTAGCACAAGAGAACCAGCAGAAAGGTCCTCTGGGCAGCAGCACGTTGGAGAAGGATTACTATATCGACGACGTCATGACTGGGGCAGACAGCTTAGAGGAGGCACTTCGCAAACAGGCGGAGCTATGCACCATACTCTCGAGCGCAGGTATGCATTTGCCCAAATGGTGTGCCAACCATCCTCTATTCTTGAAGCAGATTATACCTGAAGACCAAAAGGTCCAGATGAACTTCAGTAGTTTACACGAGGACTACATTAAGACGCTAAGAGTCATCTGGCGTCCAAAGGATGACGAGTTCGAGATCCAAATCAACCCGGATCGGAACGATGCGAAGTTCTCCAAGAGGACGATGGCATCTGATATAGCCAGAATGTTCGATACATCGGACATTCTAGCTCCTGTGATAGCAGCAGCCAAGCTATTCCTGCAGGAATTATGGTGATTGGAATCGAATTGGGATGCAGCATTACCAGTGGGGATCCATACCCAGTGGTCCGATTTCCGCAGTGGTCTGCCATCATTGCAGCAGGCCCGATTTTCTCGTCACATCAGTACAGGCGAGAAACCCGTGCAAGTACAGTTGTACACCTTATGTGATGCCTCCGAGAAGGCCAGTCGCGCAGCGATATACATGCGGTCAACCCTGAGGAGCGGTCAAGTCATCGTCAGGTTGCTGTGCGCCAAGTAAAGTGTGGCCCCGATCAAGACACTTACTGTTCCACGCCTGGAGTTGTGTGCCATGATACTAGGCGCTGAGGTCACAAGACGAGTTTCTGCAGGAGGTTTTTCAGGTATTCTGGACCAATGCCGAGGTTGTCTTGGCGTGAATAAACTCTAATGCATCATCACACAATACCTTTGTGGTGAACAGGGTCTCGGCCATACCAACCCTCTTAAGGCCGGCCCGATGGTAACCCGTAGCGTCTGAAGACAACAAAGCTGATATTCCGTCACATCGCATGGCGCCAGCTGAATTTATCCGCTGTAGTATGTGGTTGCAAGGACCACCCTTTTTATCCAGGGCAGAATCAGTTTGGCCTTCTGAGTATCGGAGTGGGAGCCCTTGCGACTTGGAGATGAAACAGACCAAGACTGCTTTGGTAGCGGCAGAGACTCCTGAAACACACTTTATTCAGCAGATCTAACACGGCAATTCCTTCAAGTAGCTGTAGCGCATAGTAGCCTACATGATGCGGTTTATCTTTGATCTCAAGCCGGCAGTCAACCAATCTCAACTGACAAATCAAGCGCCTACGAGTGGTGAATTATCCAAAGCCTTGAAGATCATTGTGAGGTATGTACAATCACAAACTTTTAACTGCAAACTTTTGGACATCAGGTCGGGGAGACAAGTCTCCAAGCACAGTTTGTTGATGGTACTGGCACCATTCAGCCAGCTCGTCCGTTCGTCGACTTCGGTGTAAATTTCTGTAGACCTATGATGAGGCATTATCGACGCGACCGCAAAAAGGGTACCTAGCCATATTTTTCTGTTTCGCTGTCCATCTGGAGCTAGTCAGCGATTTAAGCACAGAGGTATTCCTCTGTGCTCTCAAACGTTTCATTGGGGGACGAGGATACTGCCCAAACCAATTTCGCCACAACGCCATCAACTTTGTGGGAGCTCATAACCAGTCATCAGAATTGTCGTCCTCATTATATTCCAACGAAGTGCGTCAAGAAGTAACAACTGTGTACTCCAGCCAGGGAATCAATTTCCACTTCTCCCCTCTACGCGCGCCTCATTTTCGCGGCTTGGGGGAGGCGGTGGTAAAATCAGCTAAAAAGTTGATCCGGCGGCTCTCACCTACGAGGAGCTGCATGCCTTGGTGGTTGGGGTGGAGCGGCCTGAACGCCCATCACGGCCTGATCCGGCAACACTAACGCTTCAATCAACTTACATAGTTATTTCATTCGATTTATTTGATTGATTTATCAATTGATCGATTATTTTAATTCAATTTACCAAATTCAACTTCAATTCGTCACAAAGCGTGAATACTTTAAGTTTCGAGTACCACGTTTTTATTTTAATCAATTTTGTAACCCATTTTTCATTCATTTTTTAATTTGTCAAAACTTTGAAACAAAAGACTGTTGACTGTTCAATTGTTGCTTGGTCTGTATCATAGCTGCTGGACGTTCATTAAAAGATTTTCAACGAATCTTTGAGTTTTTTGTTGAATGTATTAAATAAAAATAATACAATCAAAGTGCGGGACAAAAGAATTCCGGCACAAACAATTACCATGGAGAAAGCTAAGTTTATCTTCAAACATCTAATTTTCAGTGAATCAGAATAAAACCCCTCGATAAAAGTAGTTTTCTTTTTACTGCGTCGTATTATAATATTTTTTTCATCTCTGAGAACTGTTCACGAATCGAACTAGACTACCAGGAAAGGAGTACTTCACAGCATTTTGTGTGCCCCTTATACCGATGTTTTAGCATTGCCTGGAGGCACACGTACGAATCGATGACGTGTAAGTGCAAATCGCACGAGCGTTATGCGACGATGAAAGATTGATGGAGAGAGTGGTAGGGAGTGGAAGTATAAAAAAAAAACAAAAACTCCCCAATAAAACTGTAAGCGTGTGATCCAATCTTATTTTCCAAGATTTTTGAAAATATTTTGTACCCCGTACAAAGTATTGATATGCCTCTACATATAATTATCGCGCTGTAGCTTTTCATCTTTTTCGTGAATAGGGAATATAATTGATTGGCTCCACCTTTTTGGCATATGTTCTTGTTGCCAAATATGCTGGATGACTTTGTGAATGGCTTTATGAACACTGCTGCCACCATATATGATGAGCTCCACTGGAATCTCATCGATGCCCGGCTTTGATGATGGAACAAACTTCATCCAGAGTTGGTGGGGCCAATGGAAGCTTTCCGCAGACATCTATGGGCTCCGATGTTGTGGAGTTGTGCAGAGGATTAAGAAATAAAAATCTTGAACGAAAAAAAAAACGCTAAGCGTCTTTGTATATCACCATTCAGCCACCAATATCGAGATAACTGGTCTCAGCTCTATTCATTTCAAAAAGCCAGTGTTGTTTTTCTTGCATTCTGAAGTACCATGAGATGTCTTCTGTTTTTGTGTATACTATGAATTTTTGTATGCATCTGACCCTTCATGTTACTTGAACTATCAAAGTCACTTGCATGAATCCGTTTAGTAGTATGATGGTCAAATAATGGGATCCCCTGTCGTATTGAAAGAAACTCATATTTTGACTTCATTCAGAAGCAATTTTAAACATATTCCATTTAAGAATATAATATTAAATAAGCAACTTCAAAAAACAAGGACAATTATTCAATTTTCTTGCATTCTATATTTATGTTCCCATTTTGCGAGACACACTTATTCAAATTAATAAGAAAGAAAAACAACGTCTTGCAAATTCATTGAATGAGATAAAAAAAACTCAAATGCATATGTTCCTTACGATTGAGTTCAAGGAGTGCTGCAGACAGTCTGCTCTAGAAATTCCCATTGAAAATCATTGAATTTTAACTAGTTGAGTCCGTCAAATGCATAACATTTCCCTATTCTTATTCTTTCTACAAACACAAACACATGCTCTCTGCTTTTGATTTCTTTTCAACTTCTCTCGGATTTCTATCCATTACGAATCCTTTCGATAAACACTAGTGAATCGTTGAATATAAGGAATTGAATAATCTGGGAGAATTCAAATGGAACACCAGCTCTTACTTAGCATTACTCCCTCTCCGTCCCCCCGCTCTTTTTCACTTGCTCTCATCACACAGCTGACGAGAGCAAGTGCCAAGTATTTAGAATTATGGTCACACATTATATTCAGTATAAGGCACAGATACTCGTACTATACAATGCATCCTCGAAACCGTTACTTCAACTTGCACATAATGCAAAGTGAATAGAGAGGATGGAGCACATCTCCGTAACGATACTGTCATACTTTGTGAAAGTGGAAAAATAGAGAGACCATTTTTGGCATCTGTGGGCAGCCAAATGCAGACTGATGCCACTCATCTGCGAAAGGATATACTCACAGCTCGGCAGGAAGGTTATTCGAAAGGGTTTTGGGAGGCAAGTGAAAAAGTAGCAAAAAACAACGAAAGCAAAATAGTCAGGGCATTCCTGATGCTTTTCACATTTCGTAACATGGAACTGTGGGTATCCGCAGAACAGAGCCACAAGCCAATATAATGTTATGTAAAGTTATTCTTATTTTATCCTACGCTCAGCTCTTGGCTTTAACTGGCATGCCAGAGTTGCTGAGCTCACTCCAGCCACCTCACATGGCTCGGATGTTGGTTATGTTTTTCGTACTATATCCTGTGCCCTATAATACTCGTATCCTATTCAGCAACTCTAGGACCCAGTGAGTATCCTGCGAGCAGTGAAAAATAACGTACACATGACCGGTTGGCGGGAATGTGAATGAAAAGTGAACGTTGCATGCATTTAAAAGAGGCAAAGCGTGCGCTTCAGTGCCCATTATATGTCAGAAGATATATTATGTCCTTATATCTCACTCTCTTGCCATGCATTATTCGTAAATGGATACATATATTAATTGTGTACCACCTTCCGTATAACGACACGGAAGAGAGTTGTACGGGTACATTGCAAAGTGCCTGGGAGTTGAACTCATTGCAGAAGTCCTTGAATGGTGGTAAGCGAGCCAGGTGCCACCTGGTCCAGATGATGTTTTAGTGTCAACCAGAGCTGAATGTGTGCAGAGATTCTGTAAAGCTGAAACCTTTTGTTTAATATTTGGTGAGAGGCTCATTTCATTACGCTCATTTTGTATGCGAGTTGTGTGCCCAAGCATTAATTATGAATGGTTCTATTGAATGTTAATGAGAATGGTGATGCATGTAAGGACGCTATGGGGAGCTATTTTCATTTGGATGTGAATGCGAACCAAGGGGGAACTGTTTGTCGAAATTTATCACACAATTGTATTTATCTGAAATTTTATACGGAAAATTCCAATCAAATAGAGATTTTTGAGGTGAAACTTGATGGGGTAAACATTTTCAGATGTAACAAAAAAGCGAAACCGTCTATAGACTGGGCAGATAACAGAACGACATTAACGTGACAATCTTTTGCGTGTAGCAAATTTACTCATAATGCCATTGAAATTTGCGAGAGTTGGTGACTAAGCTGTTTAATTACGCCCAAATAATTTCCAGGCAGACTAAGATAGCCCGTTAGGCAACTGGGAATGACGCTTGCCTAGCATGCATCCCTACTGTCCGCAGCTGGTGGACATTTGATGGTGACAAGCGAATGAGTGAGAGTAGGGTAGGTGCTCCAATCGGTGCTAGCACCGATTCCGTCCGTTCCCAATAAATGCAACTGGCGGCAGCGGGTGATTGTTAGTGGGTGGCTTAGAATCAAGAGCAAATGTTTAATGGTTGATGACAGCCTTCCTGGGTCTTAACAACAATTACACTGAAGTGCAATGAATTGAAGTAGCTATGGCAGATAGTGGTTGATTCCGGGCTGATAGGTTCTATGCTGACGATCCGAAAATCTTCATTAACAGAATATTGTCAGAGAAGTGGTTACCAGAGGATTGAAGAAAAAGTATAGTATGTCCTGTAAACAAAAAGGAAAACAAGTCAAGGTGTATTATAGAGGAACTAATGTGTACGTCGTATAAAGTCCTTTTCAAGCCCATAGAAAGAAAACTCTAGCTAAACTGTGAAAGTATTGTAAGATAGTATAAAAGAGGCTTTCGAAATGGATAGTCTATAATTGACCATCTATGCTCAGTTAAGTGGGTCTTTGAAAAGTACTGGGAATATATCGGGAAGCACCAACTCTCTGTTGACTTCACGCGAGCACATGACAGTGTTGACAAAAATACTCTTTATAAAATAATGCTCGACTTTGGCGTCCCAACAAAAGAAATCTACACGATGCTAAATACAGAGTCCCAGGCCTAGTTAAACGACAAACTGACGGACAGCTTCAAAATGAAATCAGGCTTAAAACAACAGGACGGCCTTGTTTCAATTCTCTGTAATATTACGCTAGAGCTAGTCACGTGGAAGATACACGTAACAGCTGAAATTTCTGGTACACTAATGTTTAACTTCTCAAAATTGGTAGCGTATGATGATGACGTTAATATTATGGCCGATAAATTTCAGAAGCTAAATAACTATTTTGGAGCCTAGAGTCTAAATCAAGACAAATCGGCTTACGAGTTAATGAAACTGAAACTTAATTCATGACTCAAACTTGGAAGAACAGTCCAGTCTGGCAAAAAATGAGCCTGGGAAATGTTAATTCTATATATGTGGATGTTTTATTTTCATGGCGAGATGTGTCACATGAGTACCTTAAATATAATGTGCTTTTGAGTGGGCACGGGTGGTTTCAGTCTTACCTGCACAAGATCGGTAAGTCACGGTCTCCCGATTGTCGGTTTTGCCCAGGAGAGGAGGACAATGCCTGTCACACATTTTTTGCGTGTACAAAATGGGTCAGGCTGCGAAGGGAACTCTACAGGGAGACGGGAGAGCTCACCCCGGATAATATAGTTGCGGTGATGCTCGAATCGGTTGACAAATGGGACCAGGTGGCACATTATGTTCGGGCAGTCCTAAAATATAAAAGGGACTCACAGCAGGCGGAGGCGCTGGGGCTGGGGGATCGCTCTTCTGGCATTTTCTCTTCCCCTCTCCCCTCCCGCTAGGAAAGGGACTCCCCAGCTTGAAGGCGTCCCACGGTGTAACAAAACGTGACCTGGCCCGAAGTAATGTGTCAAACGGTTCCAGGCTAGGTTCTCAGATTGACAGGGGAGGTGTTTAGTGGGTAGTCCAAGGGTATCCTCCATAGGAGCCCCACACTGCCAGACTCGGCGGGCGTAAATGCCTTCACCTCCCTACCACAAAAAAAAAATATAATGTTTTACTTCGTGCTCCGATTCTAAGGTCACAAGTGGTGCCTAGACAAAATGAGCTTCATACTTACAAATCAGTCTAAAAAGGCAGTGGATATATTTGAACGCAAAGTGCTCAGAAAAATTTACAGCTCAGTGAAACAAGGAACAGAGTGGGAATTACGTTGCAACGATGAGTGTTATGAATTATTTGACGAACCACCACTACCCATTTGCCTAAAGTTTCGCAAATTGCAATGAAGAAGCCATGTAGAAAGAATGGAAGAACCGGCTACTCAAAACGGCATTACAGGGTAGAATACAAGATAGACGTCCAGCGTGAAGACAAAGGACTCAATAGGAAGACACGATAGAAGTTGATGGAGTGATTTGATGGTGAGCGAGGTTACAGAACCGTAATGATTGGAGGGAATTAATCCTGTAGAAGATGCAACTTGGGCCGCCGCACCATAGATTTTGATGATTGTTCATTATTTAATATAAAAATAATTAAGAAACATCAATTATTTACCCCCCAAAAAAAAAACAATAAATAAAATACACTCTATATGGTACCGAAATACAAAAATTTACAAAAATCTGAAATTGTTTCTTAAATTGAGCATGCCTGAAACTATGGACAAACTTGCGATTGGCGGTACGTGCAATGTTAGTGATGAATACTACCATCTTGGAAACCAAGCACTTTCCATATACTCCCAGCGAAGACCTGGAGAAAATTCGTTTGGGTTTGGAGAAGTTTGAAGGTGATGCGGAGAGCAGTGAATTTATGGAAATTAAAACAAAGATAGAGTTTGGACTTAGTGGGATAACAAACATTCAGCCATTTATGATGGTAATAGGCAAACTTCTACTCAAAGTGGAGGGTGAGGATGGGGAAGCAAAAGAAGTAGAAAATGAAAGCCATGTACTCCCTGCTGTAGTAAGTAGGATGTCTAGATCAGGTTTACTAGTGAATTCTGAGGACGGAACCAAAACTGGAGATATAAGTGAAAAAGAGGGCATCAAAAAAGGTCACAAATAAGATGAGCAATCTACGGAAACGCTAAGAAAAACAAGGAGATTTGTGTTGCCAGAGTTTTCCACTCCTGTGGCAGAACATGTGGTTCTCCTGTGAACGCTCTGTTCCAGTAAATGGCTTCCTTGAAAAGTGGCGAAAGGCGTCATCAAATATCAGTTATTTAGGTGGAGCCTGAGTTATTTGAAGGTACAGTCCTGGTTTGGTTTCGCTCAGCCCGAGAACATATTGCCAGTTGGGATGAGTTGTGTCGCCAATTGCGGGATAAATTTTGGCCTCCAAACTATGATGATCTCTTCTGGGAGGAAATCCATCCTAGAACGCAAAGCAAACATTAATTCATCGGGGTCTACGTTGCTGCGTTGCATAAGTTATTTCAACGGCTGATGAAGACATGCTCTGAAACGAAGAAACTTAAGGTGCTTCGGAGCAATTTAACTTCGTTCTACCAGCAACAACTATCCATGCGGACCGTAGCTCTTGTGGCAGAGTTAACAAGTACGAGACACCGACTGGAGGATATATCGGTATCAGTGGAAGCTTGTGTGCCCCCGCTAAATTACAGTACGTAACGTTTGGTAGAGCTAGATCTAGGCTACGCAGAGGCTCCAATCTTGAATGAAGTAAACACTTTAGTGGGAGCACCACGACACTCACGTTGGATGTGTGGTAGTCGGAACATTGTGCCCGAGGTCGCAAAGAAGCCATGTGTTATTCCGAATGCGGGCAATGAGGTATCATAAGGTTTAGTTGCCCGAACTGTTCGCTTTTGTGAGCGAAACAGAAAAGGGACCATTCCACGTCCAAGCAGTTGGGTAAAAAAGACGTGCTCACTAGGCGGCGTCTATTCTATCGACCAAAGAGTGTTATGAAATTGATCCTTATTATGAAAACTACTGCGAAAGATATGTAAGAATATACAAAGTTGTACTTATAAGGCCGTAATGTTTTCAATTAGAAAAGAAAAACCATTACCATTAGATAGACCAAAATAACGATAAACTTATAATAGCTATATACCATTTTCAAAAAAACTTGTTTAGAAACTGAAATGACTGTTAATTATATTTAAAACGTAATAATTGTATATTTTGAATAAATGCATATACTTAAGCTTTTTACGTATGTTTGGGCTATTTAAGTTCATACAATTGTGAATTTATTATTTCGGATTAAAGTCTGTTTTTATAATAGTAGAGTTTTATATAAAATTATACATCCCTTTTCATATTGAAAAAGAAAAATTTGAGTAACTAGACAAAAAAAGAAATCTTTCCTTTTCAGTGGACAGCCGTTAATTTTCAGGAGGTAATGAAGGTGAATATGCTGCCGGGGGGTAGGGTTTTGATAATCTGCGACTGATCGGTTTGGTGATTTGGTTGTTTTAATGCGCATGACGGGTATTTGAATCAGTGGCTGAAAATTTATATTCGGACTTAGTTTGCTCGCGGAAGACCTCCAACTGAAACTCCTCTCCGGAGTAGAGTAAGCAATAAACCTTTTCAGAGCATCTACATAGGAATGCATTTTTCGTCAAGTCTGAGACTAGTTTTAAGTGTATGGGTTTCGTGCAAAAGCGTACAAAAAAATATATAAAAGCTTTATTAGGCTTCTTTCCGCAGATTCTGTGCTGAAGGAATGTACGACCACAAAATTCAATACCAACTTTTTTGAATGGACGTGATGGTTGGATGGCTTCTGCTGGAATATTACCCATGACTTGTTCCTTAAGTTTTGGACTCGTCTTATGCCACTGAATACATTTGTGTACAATAATTGTGGCAAATTGTCTGCCTTTGAGAGGCCAAAGTCGTTGTTTGACAATAGCCAAAAGCTTTTGAGGGCCAAAATGTAAGTGTTTTTCATGTAGGTCTTGTGCCAGCATTTTAACGATACCATTGGAATGTGGCAGTAAGATTTGATGTTTTGCGTCGTAGTCTACGTTTGCCTTTTCAATTCTTTCACCAACTTGGCTAAGACCGTTTTCATCAAGAATGGGTTGTAGAGCGTTTAAAGAATTTCCTTGAAGTAAAATCTGGTTCTGCTTTAGTTGCTTCAGCTCTTCACTGAAGACGAATGCTTGGATTGTTTGGAGTATACTAGATAAAGAATTCGGAAGTTTTTCTGGTTCAAGAGTGCCCACTCTTTGCTCGGACAGTGGTTTCTGGAGATTTGCTGCAAATCTGTGTAGGTAAACCATGATGTATGTTTGGAATTTAAATGAATTCCTGTGATTTATGGCTTCAAAAATCGATGGAGATGTATGAACAATAAGAGTTGCCTTTACCTTTCGAGTCTCTGAGTCATGGTGAGTTGGCGTTTTCGGCCATTCGCTTGGTGAAACAAGAAGGAACTCATGCCCATTGAACCATATTTTGGATGTGAGCAGTTCATTTGCTGTAGCATATCTAGACAGGATGTCTGCTGGATGAAACTCTGAGGGAACATGCCTCCATTGTGAACTACATGTGTGATATTGAATGTAAGAGACTCTGTTTGCAATGACATTTTGAAATTGGAAGAGGAAGCGATAATTTCAGCTTGAGTTGTTGTTGAGTCCGTCCAATAATACGTCTGTTCAATCTGAATACACACCGATTTTTTTACTTTTCCCATAATGTTACCAGCTGCATACAATTCGAGCCGAGGAGTGCTTAAAATTTTGAGTGTGGCTATGTATGACTTTGACCATAGAAGGTGACATAAACAGTTATTGGAATACATAGACTGTATGTAGATAACCGCTCCATAGGCATTATCACATGCATCTGCGAACTCATTCAAATTCACTTCTTACACCGTGTGACTTGGTAATGCAAAACGTGGAATAGTGAAAGAATTTGACTGATCCAACTGTTGTCTAAAATTCAACCATTTTGATTTAAGTTCGTGTGAGAGCTTGGAGTCCCAATCTTTTTTTCTTTTGCCACAACTGTTGCAGGAAAATCTTTTCCCAAAATTACGATAGGATTAATTGGTCCTAGTGGATTATATAATAGGGGTACCGGTTAATTTGCTTTTAGACAATCGGAAATAGTTTGTTGAGCGACGCCAAGTGATTTTGCAAGTTTGGGATGGATCTTGGTCGAGCAATGTCTCCAACTCGTGATCTTCAAACTTTTTTGGCTGTCCGGGTCGTTCATCGTCCTCCAAGTCAAAATTGCCACTTTTAAACCATGCATATTACACCATACACTTCCACCAAAAAATGATAACTTTCGGCAGACTTTTTCTTCAACGAAGAAGTACTTCCCGCAAAAACACTTTATTCGGCACTAAATTCGACATTTTCAGAGTAAAAAAAGTATTGTTGTTTACGCTTCAGCTAAATGACACATACTGATTCTGAAACTATATGGCAGTAGCTTTCCAACACATATTTGGAAAGTTGAATCACTGGAATAAAAATCAAGTTACGCCATCTGTTAACCAGTACCCTTATTATAAGGGCAATATCATGGAGAAAAAAGCGTTTTATCACCTCGTTTTGACTTGAAAAGTTCACTCAAATTGAGTAAACATCTGTTTTAGGGTACCAGATGAGTCTAAGTGACTTTGCAGCAGAAAATTGATTCCGCAAACGAATTTTTATGCAAATTCAACAAATTTCGACATCGCAAAAAATGAAAAAGTCATTTCTAGCAGC
This sequence comes from Odontomyia ornata, assembly GCA_963969285.1. Lineage (NCBI taxonomy): Eukaryota > Metazoa > Arthropoda > Insecta > Diptera > Stratiomyidae > Odontomyia > Odontomyia ornata. The sequence goes on along the minus strand of OZ017740.1, from coordinate 326,749,151 downwards.
TCACAAACGACAATAATGAATATTTTGACATGTAAATTTGTCACCTTATACTTTGGACATAGTAGTTTTTTTGCTATATCTGTTGTGAACACGTACTTATGAAGATAAAAACGTAGAAGAATTGAACAAGTGGGTAAGACAGACCTAAGTTCATGTCAGAAGGGTTATGTACCCAACTTCTCCAAAGTACAGTCGCCAGCAACGAATAAAGTCAAGAAACATGTCAAAGAACTGTGCAAGTTTAAAAGAAAATCCTTCTTTCACTATTTTCGACGGTCACCATTTTGTAGCAAACCAACAAAAATCCCTCAAATCATGAATTCCCAAAAATATATAGATTAATGAACTTATTTGAAATTGCTCTACAAGACTTGAAGTGCTCGTTTCGACCTTTCACGTTGATCATAGCAGTTCCACGAAACACGTAACTTGACATTTTAAGACAGCTCAAGGCAGAGTGGTTTCTATCACTGGGAATTTCTTTTGAATTTTGCACTGTGGGGTTTTATTGTGGACTCTCTGAATGCGTAAGACTATCTTTGGAGTCAAAATTTAATAAAGTGTGATACCGTATTTTGCAGACAATTTAGGCACCACTGTCATTTCTTGATAGTCTCTAGTTGGTAGTAGAAATTTCAAGCACTGGTGGAAGTTACTGTAGTTTTTCTTGCAAAAGACATAAGAAGTTTTTTCTTTGGTACTTAAAAAGGTAGCTGCCCTTATCATTTTTCTTGAGTCGACTGTCACCAAGACTTTCTAATAATTGAAACCGTGTTTCTATAAAATTTAAAAATGCTGTTAGCTTGAGAAATACTCTAGGCTCTTCTAGAGATTGTTCAAACAATCAATGTGTCTCTATGTCCACATTCTGAAGAAGTAGATGAATAATTATTGAGTCCCAGCTGTCAGTCTCTGTACACATATTTCTTATACCATAAAGTGACTCTTTGATGGTATCTTGTAGTGTTTTCAAATAATCAGAAGATTCTGTGAGTGCAGCATGTTCAAAATACTATTATGAAATGCCGACACAATGAGGCGTTGATCATCATACCTGTAACATAAAATGATCCAGGCTATTTGATAATTTTCATTTGTAGCAGGTAAGTGCTGAATTAAACGGCTTGCATCTCCCGGTAAATTTGAGCGTAGATAAAATCATTTTTGGGTATCAGGCATGGCTTGCCCATGGATCATTTGCTCTGCAAATAAGCACAATTTCAAGTAATCACTGATTGAGGAATTGACATGACGAGTATCATTAGAAGTGGAGCCATTTGCTACCATAGTCCCCAAAAGCCTTACTACGGCAGATTGGTATTTCTTTTCCAATGTTGCTGCCTGGATGGCATCATACTCATCATTTTCAGCTACAAGTTCGTGATGAGTGTCAGAAATATTTTGCCAGTGATTTGCCAACGTAGATAAATGTTGTTGGCAAAAAGGAGTGGAACGACTGGGTTGTTTCCCCAGTAGGTTATTCACTATGTTAATTGCCTGATTCAGCAAGGCAATTAATGAAAGTTGCTTTTTGATCAGTTTGTCTGATTTGGAAGCTGGTAACGTAATTTCCAGTTCCCTTAACCTATCTTTCAACTCACCTTTAAGTTCTTCGCACACCTCCTCACTTGGGCTGCATACTCCTCCCGGAAGTGCTCATGTTCCTTATTTGTACTTTGGAACGTTTGGATCTCTGCGTCTCTTTGAACGAAGGTTGCCCAGTTAGCCTTCAACTTATTCAGACTATTTTTATAATGGCACTGATTTTTTTCTGGATTTGGAGACGTTGTAGAAATTTGACAGATAGCGCTCTATGGCCTGGCCATTTGTGACTTGTTGTGACCCAAGAGCCTCCATGATAAAATTTACTAGCTCTGTAATCGTGATGATGGGTGAATATATTATAGTGTTATCAAAGATATCAGATTTTCTGTATCTCTACCGAAAGATATCGAAGGTACAGAACATACCAAAATATTTTATCGAAATCGAATTTTCTGTATCTTTAATGAAAGATACAAAAACAAACTACTAGATATCGAAGATAATGTAGTTCGAGAAGAAGTTCACTGAAGCTGTGCTCAAATTGGCCCAACTTGGACAACGGGGTCACCACATGCTCACGTAAAGAACTTTAAATTACGTGGATGAAGAAATAACAATAAATGCATTTGATAAGCAGATGATTTTATTCTCGGATTCGTTTTCCTTGGAGCTAGTGTAATTTAGCACCGTAGCTTCCTTCTATCTGTGAGCAATTATTTGCTCACCGTGATTAACGAGATCATATTATTTTGTCCTTGTTTATAGTCAATTATATTTTGTTAAAGCTAGCGCGGATAGTTGGATGAATTTAATTTGGGAGTGCTTTGCGTCTTAGGATTCTCAGGGTAGTGTTAGGATGTCTGTCTACTTTATCCAATGTCCTCGTTTGTTACATATGTGGTCGGTCCAGGAGAGTTTGTTGTCGAATGTCGGTCCTAGGTATTTGGCTGTTCTTGACCAGGCAATATTTTCGTTTTCAGTTGTTGTCTTTTTCTAGTTATAAATAATGCCTGGATCTTGTCTGTGTTTAACTTGATCTTACACTTGCAAAAATGCTTCAAAAGTATGTCTACGGAGAGTTGCAGTTTGGTGGTGATTACTCTTGCTTGTCTGGATGAGTATAGAATACAGGTATCGTCGGCATATAGGGACTTGTGGATATTCAAAGGCAGCCGAGGTAGGTTTGCAGTAAAGATATTGTATAGTATGGGGCAGATAGGTGACCCTTGTGGGACTCCAGTTTGAATTTGCTGCATGATTGAGAGCTGGTTGTCAATTTAGACACGAAATGATCTGCCTTTTAGGAAGGAACCAATGATTTGGATGATTTGTAAATAAGTCCTGCATACCAAGCTATGTCAAACATAACCAAACCCGTTGATTTCCTGCTGTTTAGCCCTATTTGAATGTGCTAGATCACCCTAGTAAGATGGAGTTCTGTGGAGTGTACTGGCTTCTGGAACTATTTCTTTTTCGGTAACAACCTCAGTCAGTCAATTTAGTAGCACCCAATCTCCTTTTTTTTTGACAGAGAGGATAATAGGCTTATATGTCACCAGTTCTGTGGAGAAAGGAGGTTTTTACCAGGTTTTGGAAGAACAATAACTATTGCCAATTTCCATATTTTAGGGTATTATCGCAAGTGGAAAATTGCGTTTATAATCGTTGTTATTGCATAAAGAATGTTACCCGGGAGCCATTTTACCATAGTATTTGATTTTGAATTAAATTCCGGTGCTTTTCGTCTGTTCAGTACTTGTATGATGTCTTTTACCTCTTGAAGACAGGTGCTTCGTTTTAGGTCGGAGTCTGGAATGTCTGACCTCATGAGCCTGTTGATCAACCGATTGACGTGATCTTCATGTTCATCAAGGTCCTCCTCATCAGATGAATTTTTACAAAACTGTTGTTCTAGAGTATCCGTGAAGGCCTCCCCCTTACCAGAACTGTCGAATTTGACACCGTAAGGAGCGTGAACTGGTGGTATTATAAGCTTGTTTTTAATATGACAGTATTTGGAAACCCTCCAGAAAGCGTCGCAACCAGGCTCCAGACTTTGCAAGAAGCTCTCCCATTGTTCATTATGGAATTTTGATATCCGATCACGAATTTTGTTTGTAGTTCCTGGCGTAATCTAGGATCACCTGTCTTCCTAGCCCTTCTACGAACTCGATTCCTCCTTCTTATTAAGTTTTTGATGTTGTTAGGGAGTTCATAGGGGTTGTCATCCTTGTCAGAGTTGTGACTGACTCTTTTGCCTGTATTATTTTGTCTGTGATTTTTTTTTTAATTTTTCAGTGTCGCTGGCTGTTTCAGGTGCTTGAATAAAGCTTGCCAATCAGTTTTCTCCTTTACTTGTAGGGGTTCGTCTATGTATATTCCTCCTATTAAGAAGAGCACCGGTTTGTGATCGGATGAAAGTTCGTCGAGAACTTCGATGCGTACATCGTGTTCAAAGGTGCGTGATATACCAATATCGAGAGGATAACTATTTCGGTTGCCGTAATGTGTTGGTTCGTTGCGAATATGTAGGCTTAATGTATTATCTGTGATGAATCAATTTAACTCAGTCCCAGCACGGTTGCTTCTCTGAGCTCCCCAACTTCGGTGATAGGCATTGCAGTCTCCGGCAAGGAGTATGGGACCCTAAAAGTGGAGAAGTTTCTTAAAATCTTCAATGGGCGTAGATCCATGTGGGTGGCTGTATACCAAGACGACCATGAATTCAAAACAATCCGTCCGCACTTGAACTGCAGTAGCTTCTAGGGTTTGTAAGCTAGGTGTCAATACGAGATCACGGTTCACATTCCTTCTCACAAGATTGGCCGTTCCGCCTCCCCTACCCGTTAATCTGTCATTTCTGTACAGAGGATAGTCAGGGAACCGCAGGCGATTTCCAGGCTTCAGAAAGGTTTACTGGATGAGAACAATTTCAAACTTATAATCAAATATAAGTTGAGTCAACTCACCAGTCTTATGAAGCAGGGAATTTGCATTCCATGTAAGAATGGTTGGATGATTCATAAAGGTCATTATTGTTTATTTCTTAGTGTGCTGTTGAAACTGTTTTGTGATGCAAACATTCCCTGAATCATTTTCGCCATCATGTCCAGCATCATAGTTTGGAACTGTGTCTGCATGGTGGCAAAGAGTCTGTCCATGTTGTTATTTGTGTTTTGTGGAATGTTTGCTTGTTTTTGTGTTTTTATTTTGTTGTTGTGTAGATGTTGTGGTGGTTTTATTGCTATTTGCAGCTGCAACTTGTGCGAACGATTTCCTGACATTTAGTTGGCTGGATATTCTCCACCACAGTTCACACATTTTGGCTCTTCCTCTGCTATTTTCAACGCATTTTGAAAAATGGTAGAGCCGATCGCATTTAATACAACGGGCCTCTGCGCGACAGTTTTTGCAGGATTGTCAATACTGCTGACAGTTGTGGCACATAACTTGTCCTGTAGGGGGACGTCGCGCTTCGACAGTGCATATAAGGTGATACATTGCCCTTATATTGTATATGTCAGTCTCAGATTTGGAAAGGAGGTCCTTCACCAACCTGGATGGCCTATCTCTTAATTTTATGTAGTGAATTCCGATGAAGTGAAATCCTTGGCTCTCCAGATATTCCTGGATGTCGTCAATTGACAGTCCATACAGGCCCCTAATGACCACTTTCAGATTCCTTTCTTCAGGAACGATATACGTGTGGTATTGTATTGTAATTTTTGTCATGTATTTTGTCCGTTCTCTTTGGTCTTGCGGTATCTGTGGAGCCATCTGGATCCCCAAGTAGACCCTTTTGGCGGATTGATGTTTAATTCCAAGTTCTTTCATATCCTTTAGGTTTTGGGTCCACTTTACATGCTCTCGAAGGATGATGGGTGCCGTTGTCCGTTTCTTCATTGAGCGACCCAGCGGTGCCAGAGCAGGAAATTCTTCATCCGCTTCAGCAGGGTCTTTCTGCATGGACTCATTTTTTTCATCTTCTTTTTGTATGGCTTCCTCTTCCATAGCTTCTTCTTCTGAAGAGGGAGGAGAGGATGGGCAGCTGTCTGATGCGAAAGATAAAGACTCCACTTTCGTCTTTCTGTTTTTATTCTTCTGTTTTGATTTAGCCAGCGCCAAATCCCTCAATTGCTCCATGAGTTCTTTATTGACTCGGCGTTGTTCTGCCAACTCCAAGTTTATGTCAATAAGTTGCTGTTGAGCCTACCTCAACTGCTGTATTACTTTGATAAATTTTGCCTGTACAGTTTGCGAAGCTTTCAATTGGGCTGATCTACTGATCTTTGTCCATTGTGGATACATCCGTCATATCCACAACCCATCCAAACCAAACTCAAACACTATGAAATCTATCCAACTATTTAAATAATTTTTATGCGAATCAAAAATAACCAAAATAATATGGTCTTCCAACCAAGGAAAGCAAAAATTACTCACCCAGAAGACTCCTTGCTTTTTTTGCCAGCTTGCTCTTGCTTTTTCTCGTTGGGTCCGCAAAGATGCACGGCTTCCACAAGACTGTGGTCATGATTTTATTTTGTTCTCAATTACTATTTATACAACTTTTTTTGCATGTGCAAGTAAATGAACTTTGCCTGAAATGTTTGTACGTACATTTTATCATTATTTTGGGCAATTACCTGTGCATGTTACATTATCTAAGCATTTCTTCGAGCAATTAGCTTTGATACATGATCGATGAATGAGACGGAAATCATTTAGAGGTAATTGCCTGAAAAATGTGGAATGTCATTTATGCTACTCAGATAAACATATGGATGTTACAATTAATTGAATTCTGCGTCTAGCACTCGTTGCGTGTAGACGTGTTTTTAATTCGCTCCTATCAAGAATTTTTATAAATTAAAATAATTTTTAAAAGCGTCAATTAGAAAGTAATTTTATAAAGAAACTTATTACATCGTCGAACTATTCGAACAATTTATCGAGTATCTGGACTTTACCTGCGAGAAAGTTTCAAGAAAGAAAAAAAGTTTTTTTCACCGGGGGGATGGAGGAGCCCGACAGCTTCCCACCGCTGCGGGACCCAGAGCCAGGCATTTTGAAAATTACAAATGATAAAATAAGCAAGCGGAAAAATGAACAAGACAATTGTGAGTATGGAAAGCGAATTACGATTTAAAGCGAAGATTATGAAAAAGTAACCATGGCGAATGCAAGGGTTACGAAACAAAATGACGAATTAAAACTCCGGATACAGAGTTTGGAAGATATGGTCTGGACGTTGTCAAATGGGAGCAAACAAAAAGCGAAGCCACAGAATACGTCCGGCAAAGAAGAGCCGATACTAACTAAGAAGAATGAAAAACAGGAAACAACAAGCAAGACCAACGGGAAAGGAGTACCAACATATAAAACGAAATCGCAAGATATGAGCAAGACAATCCATGATGCGGAAAATATCCTGAGCGCAGGAGGACCGAACGACAGCGCCAATTATTATCCGGTGCTGTCTGCAATAAACGAAGAAATGGACGTCGAGATAGAGAGCAACGATAAGATAGGTAATATTGATAGTGATAATAATTTCATCACATATTTAAAATTAAAAAATAAGCAAAAGGAGAAGAAGCCAACCGGTGTATCTGCTGGTCCTCCTAATAAAATTAATAAGGTAAATGAAAAAGTTCCTCCAATAAACGTTTTTGGGCAGCGTGGAGGAGATATGGTTCGATTATTGGCAGCCGAACATAAAATCGAAAACTTTGAAATTAAAAGAGTGACCGGTGATAAGCTCTCGATCAAGGCAAAGACACTGGCTGACTTCAAACAGGCAAAAGATGCTCTTAATAGTGTCCAAGCTCCCCACTTCACATATGGCGTATATGTGAAATCAGACCTTCCTGTTGAAGGGCCTGGACTGTGGGGAGAATATAGTTGATCTCCTTGAGATGTTGCAAGAAGCAGCACCAGCTGCTACGTTCATCTGTGTGAAAAATTTTGCTACAAGGAGATCAACTGTAGAAGGTAAAATATTACCATATTATTTAGTCCAAATTTCCAACGACAGCAGTCCGAGTGCCCTCCAACAGGTAAGGTACTTAAACTTTAGAGTTGTGAGGTGGGAACACCTCCAAAAAACTGAGGTCAACCAGTGTTACAGGTGTCAAAGATTCGGTCATTTGGCTGCCAATTGTGCAATGCACTATCGCTGTGTTAAGTGCAAAGATATCCACGCCCCCGGTGAATGCAAATTGGCTCAGATGGAGCCAAAAGAAAAATTGTTTTGTGTTAATAGCGGTACATTTGGTCATCCAGCATCATACCAAGGGTGCCCTCGGTATCAAGATGCAAGAGCTAAATTTTCACCAAAGCAAACTAAAGTAAATCACAATCTGTTACCTCCCAACTTCATTCAAGGGCTTTGAATTCGTAAGAAACGATAGGGTAATAGGTGATGGGGGAGGTGGCACCGGGATATTGGTTAGAAGACCCTATTGTTTCCAAAATATTGAAGAAGTCGAATTCCAAAGCTTTGAATCTCTTGAAGTGTCCGTTATCAAAATTTCACTGCCAGGTGGGGATAACCTCTTCGTTATCTCTGCCTATGCAACTGGTGGAACTGTTCTCAGGCTCAAGGAGGAACTCAATTCCTTGTTTGAAATACTCGAATTGAACAGGCTGCATAGCTATTATATTCTTGCTGGTGACCTGAATGCCAAGCATACATCATGGCTGAACGCCACCAATAATCTAAGAGGTGTATTCCTGAAATCGTGGATAACAGAGAACCAGATTGAATACAGGTGCAATCTATGTGGGTCGAAGTTCCCAACATACCCTAGGACAAATTCATATTTGGACCTCTGCATTGCTGACGCAAGACTCGAATTCAACTTTAATAGTCCTCAACGGAAACTGCGGGTGCTTCCTTATGATAGCGACCATAACGCAATCGTAATGGAAATCAATCATCAAAGGGATGATTTCTTCCTCATTCCAGTTCAATACGAGAATCATCGGTTGAACTTCAAAAAAACAGACTGGGGAAAGTTTCAAAAGAAGTTTAATCGGGAGTACCAGAAGCAATGTCCCCCTTCTGATGGTGGCAACTCTTGCTCAATGGTTCCTAATGACAGGAATCTAACTAACGATGAAATAGATGTCTATTTGTCGAAGTTGGAGAAGCTGACGTTGAAAACGATTGAGAAAGTTGTTCCCAAGATTAAACATCGAAACAATATGGAAGGATATGAAACACCAACCGTCGCAAGGTTGTAAAGATTGAAAAGCCTTCTCCTCATCTGCGTCAACAATATTTATCGACGATTTTTGGATTACAACCGTCCCTCGTTGGCTTTGTTGAAATGACATCTGAAGAATGTCCGGAACTTAATCCGGTCATACTTCAGGAGTGAGGTCAGCAATCAATGGGCGGAAAAATTGAGGGGTATTAGCCCACAGGACCCAGACGGCATATTCACGAAAGTGAATAGCATATTCCGCAAGAAGTCTCGAGTGAAGGTATCGAATCTTGAAGTCACTAGTGATGAGATAAATCTTCTCGATAGCGCTGGTATCGAAATTGATAGTACGACTCCGGATAGAAATGGAAACAGGATCATTTGTGAAGGATTGGATAAACTTGCCCTGATTGGAACACATTTTGAATTGGTTCATCTACCAAACCCTGAGAGAGGGAATGAAATAGTTTCAGAGATCGTTGAAGCAAAAGTTTCCGACTTCAAATCAAGCCTGAACGGCCAATCAATTCTTCATTTCAATGAAACATTAACATCTGACCTCATACCGAGCTTGAATCTTATTGATTATTTTGTCAGCTATGAAGACTTGTGTTTCATATTTCGCAGGATAAACAACAAGAAATCATGTGGTACAGATGGTATTCCAAATGTAGTTCTCCGACATTTGCCTGAGGTTGCTATTAGGAATTATTGCATATTGTTCAACAACATGTTGAGCAATTCATATTTCCCAAATGAGTGGAAAAAGGCTAAGGTATTTCCAATCTTGAAGAAAGGAAAAGAATCTTCATGCTCGAAAAGCTATCGCCCAATCAGCTTGCTGCCTAACATCAGCAAGGTGTTTGAAGTGATACTCAACAGAGCATCAAACGCCCACATTGAGGAAAATGAGTTGATGCTGAATTGCCAATTTGGTTTTCGTGCCAGGCATTCGACCACACATGCAATAACGAAAGTAACCTCAGACATCTGTTGGAAACTAAATGATAGACAATGTGTTGGAGCATGTCGCCTTCGATACGGTGTGGTTAGATGGACTAGTTTTTAAACTCCTTCAGGACAAGTTTTCCAGACACCTTGTCGCCATGATGTGTAATATGTTATACGGGAAACCGTTTGTTGTAACTGATGGAAATCTGACAACAATGCGTGATTTCAAGGTCTTGAATGGTCTGTAGCAGGGAACAGTTACTGAACCTCTGCTCTTTTCAATCTTTATTCGCAAGCTATTGAACGGCTTTGATTTTAACGTCTCGCCAACGCGATCATTGGTAGCGTTTGCTGATGATCTGATCATCTATACGGCAGACCGAAAAGCTACAATAGTTCAGAGCAATCTCCAAAAAATGTTCAATGATGTACAGCTGTACACTGACAATTGGCGAATGAAAATCAATGTGCAGAAGTGTGAAACAATCTTATTTCGGACAACGCTGCAGGGGGTCAGTCAAGACCTGAAACGTAATTGGAAAGATTTCCACATCATGGCTGATGAGGGTAGTCTTGAACGGGTTCCACATAAATCCTGTGTTTGATACCTCGGTGTTTATCTCGATCAGTATCTGTACTATACTGAACATGTGAAAATCATGCTCAGTAAGGCACTTAAAGTAGTCATGGCCCTTCGAAAACTCTTTCATTCCAGATACATTGATCGAAAGGTCAAAATTATCTGTTACAAGACATTGGTAAGACCAGTTTTGACATATGGATGTCAGATCTGGTACAACCAGAGCGCTAGTACTATGGAAAAATTAAGAGTTTTTGAAAGGAAATGTTTTCGTGCATGTAGTGGTTTGTACAGAAAGCCTGAGACGGATTCGAAACATTATATATCGAATAGAAAAATTTATCAAACTGCTGAAGTGACTAGAGTCGATATCTTCATATTGAAACTTCATCGGAATCATATCGCAAGATCTGTGACTGTGAGTGAAAACCCTTGGATTTCACAGCCGTTCCACCCTACAGATGGGTATATAGCGACTTGTCTCGCTACTGGCTTCATTCCTCCAGAAGCATTCGTGTATTTGGACACTGATCGATGTGTTTTTGATTCTGACGGCTTCCCAATCATATATCACATATATCGACGGGCCACCGATAAGAAGATAAAATATCCTCTGAATTTGAGTTCACGAGACCAACAATTCCAATGGAGATACTCATTTGCTAGATTCGTTGAAGCTGATCGAGTTGAGACGGGGCAATCTAGGTATTGATGGCTGAATGACAATGTCTAAATTATTCGTGTGTATTTTCAGTTTTGGTGTTTTTCGTTATTGAGTTTTTGAGTTTCAGCTCATTATTGCTACATTTAGTGTTGTTGTTTATTTTTGTTAAAAATTAGGTCTAGGCTAGGTTTATATTATGTTTATTATATTAGGTTAGAGATAAGGTAAAACGCTAAGGTTAGAAACATTGTTATAGATTTTTTTTAAGTATAAGATAAAGTTTTTGACAGCATTTATTAGAATTAAGTTAAAACATATTAGGTGTAGGATCAAAGTTCACTGTAGTGTTAAGATTATAAATAATTTTAGAATAGTGTTGGTTGGTTTTTTCTCCTTTTTCCAATTGAATTGTAAAAATATGTAATAATCCATTGATTTGAATTTGCTATAGCTTTTTTTTTTTTTTAAATGTGATGAATGATAACGTACAAATTTAGAGAGCCATTTGGGCCATTAAGTTTTTATTGTTATTGTTTGGAATTTGCTTTATATTCTTTTAAAATTTATAACGATTAGTATTAAATAAAGCACTTTTGACTTTGACTTTGACTTTTACAATTAAATGAAAGAATTTAAAATTAATAATTAAGTTAAATAAATTGATTGATTACTATGAATGATTTTGTATGTACGACTAGCCTACCGAGCTGCTGTCGGGTACATCTTTTACCTCCAGCATCGATTAGGACTGACAAAGCTGTAGTACGGGCATCATTATGTTATAATACAAACTTATCTTTTGGGAGTAAAAGTTGCATTCAGGCTGAAGAAGTGTATCCATCTTATCTGTATACAATTCTATTAGTTGCTTAGACCACTGAGTGTCGCTTATTTTTGAAAAGTGGTTTTGCATGAAGATATCGTTGTGAAAACTTTATACACAGCTTGTAAGTAGCCCAGGCGGATTTCTGGATGTAAACATATTTGGCCTGTACCCAAACTAATAATCAAATCGTGAAGAGTTTCGAAAATAGGCTTGCATTTTTGAGTAAAGATATTTAACATACGCTATAAGACCGTTGAAACTCATCACTCCCAATACCGAACCAATTTCACCATTGAATTGTTCAAAATCTTGATCAAACTCAAAAGTTATTTTGTATCTAACTCCTCGAAATTTCCGTCATAGAATTCTTCATCCTGGAAAACCACAAACAGACTATTAAACTTGAAAGTGCAACGATTATGAGGATCACCGTGGCAATTTGCAACTACTGCATTACATTGAAATTCAACCATGCTTATACCCATATGCATAAAACTTGTTAATGTCTTCACTACAGGTGCACAATTGTCGCATAAAGCATTTTAATTTGCTCCGACGACGACGATCTTAAGGATATTGCATCTTTGTGTGTGCATATAAAAGTTATAGTTAAGGTTTTCGCCCCATTCCGGGCTGCCACGTTTATGCAAACTTATTCCGAAAATCCTCGTAAATTGTCTGGTTTATCCGAAAATGTGGAACCAAGTTGTCCTGCAAACGACGAAAGGATTTCACTCAAGACGGGTGAGAAGAATGTGAATACTGCAGGTGATTTAAGCGGTATCCTTGTAGTTGGTATGGTGAACATATGACGCTGAGTTCCTTGGTATAAAGTATGGTGAATTGCGTTGGCACAAGAAATTAGAGTATCTAACAAGGACAAGAGATACTCTCTCTATTAAATATAAATTCCCAGAAACTCAAAACCTAACCGCTGGGTCCCGTCATTACCTCATAATCCTTTCCAATAAAACAACGTACAAAACGACAACTATTTCAGGTAGTTGGGAAAGTTACTGTTGCTGATTCCAGCTAAAATATATTGCCATCTTCAGGAGTCAGCACTGGCAAAAAGATAGTAAACAATGGAACATTATCCTCCGAGTGGAAGAACGATGCCATGTGATTTCTCGGGGTGGTGCAAGAGGACGATGCTTGAGGGTGATTAAAACACAAGAGGAACAAATTACTTTGCCACGGTGACTTTATATTAAGACTGCACATGTTCACCTGATAAGAAACCAAACGTAGCTATAAAGGATATATGGCTCACGTATGCCCTTACTCAATTCACTTCTTTGCACACGTATGTAGCGTAGCGGTAAAGCTTCCTCAGCAACAGTAACATTTAGAATAGCGACAACAGCAAATTCTCGACCTGTATACCGAAAGGTAACGGTGAAGCTCATCGTTGCTTTTATTTGTGTATGCGTCTGTATTTGTACAAGTATACAAACGAAACGTATGGGGTTGTGTGTAGAATTTGGAATTACAAGAAATTTATTAAACGAGATTACGCGAAAAAGAGAGATGTTAGCCAGGGACCCTTATACTCTCCATTTGTCTATGCTAGGACTAGATGAAAGTATCTCTACGAAATGATCCACATGCGGGAAAAGATATTTACCAGGATAAAGGATAAAGTTTGGATGAGATTTTCACTGAGAAATCTAGAGGCATGGACGAAACAAAGAGAGAGACAGAGAGAGAGGGAGAAGTAGAAAGACACGAGAGAATCCAAATAAAGCTTGAAAATGTAATGAAGGAGTTGAAATGAGAGTGAGGTGCCATTATGTTGGAAATTTAACCTAATGAAATTTTATGAAAAGGTAATTGGACGGTAGTGAAGCAGCTGATAAGAGAATAGTGATGACTAGAGACGTCAGGTATATCATTTTCTCTTCGGCTTTTGTTTTGTATCTTCGGGCTGAGTATTTTGAGTATTGTTCAACTTTTTAAATGTATTGTTCCCATTCGACATTTTTTGAAGCTCTTGAAATTGATACAGTGGAAGCAACGTGTATTTTGGACGCTTTATATGAATCCCTTTTTATGTAGGTTCCATCAGACTAAAGAAAATGGCAGTCATAAAGTATGAAGAGAGCGGAGGAGTATTTCCTTTAATTTTCCTGCCGAGCCTTAATGAACAATTGTCTTTTATGATAGAACAGTTGAGATAAATTGGTACAGGGATGTAGAGGAGGCCAATGGGATATGTTTCATTGTCAATAGGGTAAAGAATAGCTATGTATGAGAAGACTACAGATAAAGAGTAGTTTAATCCTGAGTAGAAATCAGTTTAGGCATGCCTAAACGGGCATTAGGGTCTAATGCGTAAAAACAGTGGGGCTTGCCTAGTGCGAGCCTAATGGGGCCCTAACGGAGCATCTCTAAGTTAGGCATGCCTAATGCGGGCCTAATTAGGCATGTCTAAACTCGCCTAATTAAGGATTTGTTTAGATAAACTCCATTAGGACTTAATGCCGAATGAAACCCATCACCCCATCAATTCCTAAACACAACATCTTTAGGCACTGATTGGGCTTTCTGCATTAGGGCCTAATGGTGTTTTCCTAAACAATTCCTAAACAGAAAAATATTTGCTGTGAAAAATGTAAACGATACTAAAATTTCTTACGAATATTCGTCAAAAACGATAGGTCTATGAATTTTCGTAAAAACCATAGTTTTAAAAACATTCGTCAAAAACGATAGTTTTACGGAAATTCGTCAAAAACAATTGTTTTACGAACATTCGTCGTAAACGATAGTTTTATGAATATTCGTCAAAAACGATAGTGCTACAAAAATTCGTCAAAAACAAACATTTCCTAATTCAGGTGGTAATGAGACTTACCTAAACTATTCCTAAGCACAAATTTTTTTAAGATTCTTGGTAAGAGTTTAACTATTTACAATTTTCTACACTTCATACAAAAATTTCATTTCAGGCGGCGATGGGGCTTGCCTAAGTAATTTCTAATTTAGCCGATGATGGAGCTTGCCTAAACAGTTCCTAATTTAGCCAGTGATGGGGCTTGTCTAAACAGTTCCTAAACGTAAAACTTCTTGTTGTGTAAATTCGAAACAAAATAAAATTTCTTGGTAATAAATTACAATCATACGTAGAGGGTGTGAATGCATAGCTTGAAATACTTAAGTTCGGATAAGATGAGGAGTTAATCTGTTTTTTTAAAGTTAGGCATGCCTAATGCGGGCCGAATGGGGCCCCTCATGTGACATCCCTAAATTGAATCAAACTATTTTACTGCATGTAGTTTGTACCAGAGCCGTGTTGTTGAGGTTATATAAAGGGTGGTCCAACCATAATGCACGATGTTAATTGTGAGTCACACCTTAACGTCAAGTTTTCCGCCCAATTTAATTTGACAATTCTTTGTTTCAGTGTTTGACAAACTCAACTATGGAGAGGTGCACAATCGAGCAGTGTGTTAAGGTTATTGAAGCCTTTTACGAAAATGGGCATTCAAATCAAAATGCATTCCGTGCACTTCGTGATTTTTTTGGTTAGCATAATCGACCAAATGTGTCCACAATCAGGAGAATTGTGCGCGAATTTCAACAAAACGGGTCTGTAGGAAATGGAAAATCACCTGTGCATGTTCACCCAGTTCGTACCTGCGGAAAACATTGCTGTTGTTCGTGATAATGTGGCAGAAGAGCCGTCAGCTTCGACTCGTCGTGTGCCCAACAATTGAACATCTCACGAATATCACTGATGCAAATTTTGAATAAGCATTTGAATTTACACGCTTACAAGGTTTAATTGATTCAAGAGCTGAAGCCTACTGATAATTTCAAACATCGGCAATACGCCGAATGGTTGGTTGAGCAGACAGAATGGAAAGAAAATCATCTTCAGCCACGAGGTACACTTTCACCTTAGTGAATTCGTTGACAAACAGAATCGGCGCATTTGGCAAATGAAAACCCACGAGTGATTGTTGAAAAGCCGATGCATCCACAAAGAGTGACTGGTTGGTGCGGTTTATGGGCTGGCGGCATCATCGAGCCGTACTTCTTCGAAAATGAGGACGGCCAAGCTGTTACCCTGAATGATGCTCGCTATTGCAAGATGATAACGGACTTATTGTGGCCAGAAATTGAGGTTATGGGCCTGGACAATATGTGGTTCCAACAGGATGGTGCCACTTGCCACACAGCCAACGAAACAATGGCTCGTTTGCGCGAGAAATTCAATGGCCATGTTATCTCACGTTATGGCGATGTTAATTGGCCGCCACGATCATTTTATTGGACACCATTGGACTTCTTTCTGTAGAGATATTTAAGAAAACAAGTGTGCATTAATAAGCCAAGAACAATTCAAGAGCTAAAGAATGAGATAATTCAGCACATTAACGATATTGAACCTCAATTATGTCTCAGAGTTATTGAAAATATGGACCATCGGATAAAAGTTTGCCACCGTAGCCGTGGCCAGCATTTGAGCAGTATTTTATTTTACACATAATTGTCATAGATCCTTCTATCATAATAAAAAATATCAACATAATTCTCTGAAAACTTTTTGTTTTATTTACAATTATTGTCGTGTATTTTGGTTGGACCACCCTTCATTTGGATCACAAAATTTTATTTGGACAAGATGTCCTGTGCCGTCGGGGTGGCTTCTTGATTATTTGTGGTGAAAATGTTAGCTTGAAGATGAAAAGTTTAAAACGTGGGTACTTGCTTAACGCCACTAATTGGAAAAATGGAGAAAGTCGTCCATGCATCGCAAATCGTCGTTTAAATGAAGTCACTGTTTACCAACCCTTTCCATTGGCGAATCCTGAAAACCAATTTATTCAACTATCTAGTTGTAGATATCTCCTCATCTTAAACTTGTGAAAAGGCTACTATCAAATTGAGATGATCGAGAGGTCAAAATCATGTACAGCATTTGTCACATATACTCGTAATGGACATTAGGAATGGATGCTTTTGGACTCGCAAATGCGCCAGGCGTTGCTTGAAATTTATGAATAAAATTGTTTCTCCGATGAAAATCAAAGAAGAGTTAGCATACTTCTCCTTTTTCGTAGCTTACAGCCTCTTTCGGGCCTCTGCTTCCTACGAAAAGCACTTCCACCATCTCGGTCTATTGACAGCGTCTTCCATTTTCAAAATCCGAGCAGCAATGAACTGTCTATGTTGACCGAGTCAGACCAGCGTTTTTTCAAATTCCGCCCTTAGTTCTAGCAATGAATACCTAAAAAGGTAGCCCCTCAGTTCTCCCAAAGAATACCATTTTGGGTATCCGTTGTTCGTCCATACGATTCATGGGGCCAGCTTGTTGCAGCTTCCACAGTCTTACGATCGTTAAGACCTTCGGCTCATCAAAATTTGCATACAGCTTATGGTTTTATCTAATTCGCCATTGGTTCCCATCTGGCTTCTTTCCAATTATTTGGCCCAGGACCCTTCTTTTGAAGGCGTTCAATATATTTGCAGATGCTTGGGTTAGGGTCCATGTTTCACACCCATAGCATAGCAAAGGTCTTATCACAGATTTTTATGCTTAGAGTTTTGTTTTCCTCTGCATGCAGCTGATCTTTAAAGTTCTAAAAACTGAGTAAAATATTTTACTTTCGAGCTTTATTCTTCGGCGGAAGATATAGAAAGTGGTCTGCAGTCACTGCAAAACTTTTTAAAATTATTGAAGGCTTGTGCACTGATGGTGCGGTTGGATAAGTGTTCATTTCTAGCCGAGGCAATTTCATATTTGGAACAGATTACAAGCCTCACCGAAGTGAGAGGATTTCTTGGACCCACTGATTTCTTTCGGGAATTTGCCCAGCATTATGTTTTAATTTCTAGACCGTTAACTCAAGTAAAGCACTCGTATGGAGTACTAAACAACCACGGGGGTTCAAAAACTGAAACAAAGACTATGTAGCGAGCCGGTGTTAACACTGTGCGATTTCAAAATCTATCACAAAATTCATACAGATGATAGTTCTACTGAAGTCACCGGTGTATTGTCACATTCATCAAACAATCAAAATTGGAGACCTTTATTTTATTATAGTCGTCGCTATTCAGAGTAGAGAGTTATTACCATACTTATGAGTTAGTGGGGACTTTGGTTCGTTCCCGGACTTATGCCCTAGGAAGACATATACTGTTGTAACTGACTGCTCCATCGTTGCTCAGATCAGGATGAAGACAAAACTGAAACCAAGAGTCGACAGATGGATATAGCGTCTGATGAAATGCGATATCAAGATAAAACACTGACAGGGGATACAACTTGTACAGGTCGGTGCTTTTAGCCGTGTACCTGATTTGCCCAGGCAGGAACTGTCAGTCTCTTGAGATTCCTCGTGGTAGAAAATTATCACAATAATTTTGGAAATTTTAGTGCTGAAAAAAATATGGGAGGTATAGAATAGTATTATCAGTTTCCAAAAATGAAAAAAAATTTCTTAAAGACTACATTGTTGCTTGAGTAAGTTGTTGTTATCTCAAAGCATGGTCCAGGAAACCAAAATGTTGTTCGTATTTTGTTGACATACCATTTCGTCAGTTGCACATAAAATTTGGTACTCATTGAAAATAACGCTGCATTGACCGGAGAAAGCTATAAGTTAGAACCAACGTTTAAGAGGCCCTATACAATTTCTCCGGTCCTCTGAAGAGCTCGATATTTAAACCTGATGATACTGAAGGTCTTCGACCAAGCCATTTTCATCACTCAACCTCCTCCCGTCATGGAGGACGATCACTAGACAGCATTGGCCAAACTGTCAGACTTAATACTGCCAACATACATTCTAATATAGTAGTGAAGGCAATTATTCCTCTAAGGCAGTAGTCGTCCTTAATATGAAATTTTTGACGAGCCAGTGGAAACTGTAATGGGCTGTCCACGTCAATCGCATGGATCAACAATAAATGCCTAAAAAGGTAGACCAAAGGGCGAACCGAGGAAACGCTGGTTTAAATCGGTCAATGAAGGCAGCTCATCATTGATCGGGTTTCTAAATTGGAGCACGCAATCAATGGACCGAGACAGTTGGAGACGCTTGTTACAATGAGTCTTCAAGATCTTTATTTGGTGATTTTTAATTTTTTCATATATACTTGTACAACTCATCAATAGCTTAACCTAACAATATACATACGGGTTATGCTTTAGGGCTTTTCCTGGAGTTCAATAATAATTTACTTTAATTACATTACAATATTAATTTTTTGTCAAAAGATAACTTTAAAATGTTGACACCCACTATATTATCATACATTACTAGATTATAAAAGAAGTTTGTAAAAATTATTTGCTCTAACAACTAGTTTTAAAAATTGATTTACTTAAACTCAAATACATTATTTCCTTACGACTACCTTAAAAACTACTCATTCACTGCGTGTATAGAGCGGTTGTCCTTCGCTCTTCTGACAACTCCCGCCGTGTGCTCCTTGGCTCTCCTGATACCTGCTACCGTCAGTTTTTCTGCATACAATTTTACTGGTTCCATTCCTGTCTCCTGGTACAGCAACTCGTTAGGGTAAAACCGACTATCCTCCCACCTGTATAGGCTTGTGCAAGTCCGAAGGATTTTTTGCTCCACTAATCCTATCTTGCCCCATTTTTTTTTCGGAGCTCCTATCCATATCATCACCGCATAAGTAATGATCGGACAAGTCAAGGTTTTATAGGCCAAAGCCTTGACGCGCTGTCGAATATTTCCTGTAAAGAGGTAAAAGGAGATGGTACGCATAAGTCACTTTTTTCAAAATATTATCAACGTGAGCACTAAAAGTAGCCTTCTTGTCGAAAACTACCCCCAAGTAATTTGTTTGCCTAGAACAGTGCACCATCTGCCCATTCAACTTAATCCTGGAGTCACAGGTGCCCCTTGCATGATGACCGAATTCAGTGTGGGGGTCGTTGAACACAATAAGTTCACTTTTCTTTGCATTTAACCTTGATTCGCCATTTTCAGTAATATGCAGTAACAGGTTCCAAATGTTTTTGGAGTCGCATCCTAGCATAGCGCAAGTTGTGGTCAGATGACCACACCAGCAAGTCGTCAGTGAAGAGGTTCACTTGTATTCCATCCTTATATTCATCTCTTACGCCCAGGACGTCAAAGGTGAATATATTGAAAAGAAATGGGCCTAAAATAGACCCCTGTGGGACCCCTGAGTCAATATTAAGTAGGTCTGACCTAGCTCCACCAGCCACCGCAAAGGAAGTTCGTCCCCTCATGAAGCTGCCTATAATTTTTACAATATGAGCCGGAAAGCCAAGATTAATCATTTTTTAAGAGAAGCCCATTGATCCATACAGAGCCAAAGGCTTTCTCCACATCAATCAGGCAAGCTATAACAAGCTTATGCTTGCACCAGCTTCTCGTTATATCAGCTTGGAACATGGCCATAGCATCCACCGTGGAGTGAGCTTTTTTGAGTCCAAATTGTCTTTCCGGCACAATTTTGGCCATAGCAGAGAATTGTAGGATGCGTTCAAGTATTACTCTTTCAAGAAGCTTACCAATATTTGAAAGGACGAGTATCGACTACTACACGTACCGCCAGACTTCTTGGGTGTTGCGAATATTTTTGTACATTTCCATTGCTGAGGAAGTAGCAAATGTAAATGCAGTTATTCAGAATGATTGCGAAGGGAACAAGGAAAACATGGGGTAGTCTTTTAAGCATATAATTGGAGATTCCATCAGCCCCTGCTGATTTTTTGGAATTTTACTCCAGTGCCAACAAAGTCAGTCTCTCAGAACTGACAAACAGACCATGGCCAGTAGGTGCGCCAGAGGGATTTTAAACAGAGAACCGAGTCAAGCACAATTGATCATTGTCCCTGTCGAAATTCGTTGTGGTGCTGCTCACTTGATTTCTCTCCTTGAAGAACTTTCGCTAAATGTTTTGCGATAGAGTCAGTGATGGCTTTGTCATCCATGAGCATATATCTATCATAAGTGAGGACTCCGGCCAGCCTTTTTCTGCCCGATATCCTATTGATATGAGGAAACATACAGGGACCTGGTTTGATATTTTCCAGAGCCTGTTCGAATCGCTCTTTAGCAAAAGCCATGGTTCTCCTCGAGATCATTCGGTTAAGAGACATAATCACTAGGTGAATACGTTCATACTCCATATTTTAATTGCGATGGTAGATTCTTGCGAGTAGCTTTCTAAGCTGACAACGTTTACGATGAAGCTCCTGTCTCCTGATAAATCTCGATAAAAGTAGTTCGTCGAGGATTTCTTAATAGAGATCTTTGAGATGACCGTACCCAGGGTTGAATTTATACAAGTAACTCCCTCATCGATTTCAGGAATAGAAAGATTTCTCAATCTATTCATCGAAATTCTATTCAATTTTCCATCAAGGTCAGCACTTACTACTGCCCAATCGATTCGCTTGTATGGAATAAAAAGTTGAGGATCTGCAACTTCAAGTTTCACACCCTTTTTCACTGTTAACGTCAGCTCAACGAAAAGATGGTGAGACTCGGCGTCAAGAACTCCACACTTGAAATTCCTCCAACTGTGGGAGAGATTTACTAGATTGGCAGACACAACGAAGAACTCAATAATGGACAAATTTTGGCGGAAGGTAGGCTCTTTCGGGGCAATTAATACGAGATCCATATTTGGTTGAACGTAGTTAGGGATAGCTGTTCCATAGCCATTTGATGCGATATTTCCCCACGAGGATTGCATCGCATTAAAATCACCTCCCATGACAAAGAAATCGAATTTTTTGCACAGAGTAAGCACTGTTTCCAAGTCGTCAAGAGTTCCCTCACCGAGTATCCATGTCGAACATAGATCCCCAGGAACGCAAAAATGCATCGTACCAGCACTGAGCTTATTATTTCTGCTTCAATATATTTCAGACTTTGAAATCAGTGTCTTTGGACTTTCAGCAACTCCAAGACTTCCCGCTGGATCATCACGCCTGATGATTTTGTATTTCCTCAGATGCACTCTGTGTCTTTCTTTGAGTTTTGTTTCCATTATGAACAAGAAGTCTGGTCCATGGGCGTTCAAGTTTTCTTGAACGAAATTCCTTTCATAGCGTGGGGCTAGTGAACATATGTTGAGGGTGGAGAGTTTAATGGAACTCATCACGACAACATACTTTGAAGGTGAATTCTAAGTACGCGGTTTTTTTTTCACTAGGGTTAAGGAGTTTTTTATAGTGGGGGATAAAAGAGTGCACTTTTTGAATGAGTGTGAACAAGTCACACCCGAAAAATTGTTGGCAGTCAATGCTCAAAACCGTATTTCGGTCATTCTGCGACTGTTGGGGTTGCCGCATTGGTTGCTGTTTTTGTTGCCATACAGGCTGTGGTAGAGGCTACTCCTTTGCACCTGGCAAAAGGCAAGAGTACGAAACCCTTTCACGTACAGTATTTTTTAAAGAGGCCGCAATGAAATCCCTCCTTATCTCTTTTTTCTTTTGGAGATTCTTCCTCCTCTCTTCAACCTCTTTTGCTTTAGGACAACCTCTGAAACTTGCAGGGTGCCCTTTAGCATTGCAGTTGACGCAGAAGATCTCGTCTTATTTCTCGTCCTTCGAGATTGGACATTCAATGGACTTATGCTGTTTGTCACATTTTAGGCATCTAACTTCGAGTCCACAGTTAGAAGCGACGTGGCCAAATCTTTGGCAGTTGAAACACTGGGAAGTGCAATTTTTCTGTAGACGCTCCCATTGTATCTTCTGGTACAATAGGAACTTTATGTCCATTGCTTTCTTCACTTTAAAGTCTGGTTTGAACTGAACTAAGAAGGATGAAAGTGTCCTTTTTCCCTTCTAGAAGTTATAGTGGAGAACCTTTTTGCTGGAAGGATGTCTTCTCCGGGAGCTCTGCACGCCTTTGAGAAGAAGAGGCAATTTTCTCTCTTCTGGAAGGGTATAAGTGTAGCAACCCACGTTCACGCACTTCAGAAAATTTAACAGGTTGGTATGATCCTCAGCAATAGGGTGGAGCGAAGTTCATGAGGAGTTGTTCACTGTTACATTAAACTCTGGCTCCTTTTCAGAGTTTCGTGCGCAAGCCCTTTTGACGCTACCCCTGAAAGACTTCAGGTCAAGCCTATAGCACACTATAGGAGACACCCTTTCTTTTTCAGTAGCAGCCACGCTTGGCTGCTGGGGCTTCGACTTTCATTTACTTCCTTCTAGGCCCGGTCTTTCACCCGGTTCGGGTATGGTCTCCGAGAAACAAGCGGAAGCTTTTTTCGTCCCCTTTTTTAGCTGGGGATAATCCCGCTCGCTCACTTCAAGGGTCTTTGATAGCTTTGATGTGGGCTCCTGCGTTGGAGACCCCATCGGCCTCTTTCTGGCTTGAGGCTTTACGATAGCCTCCACTTAATTACCACTGTCCGTGAAAATTCCACCCTCATCCATCTCTTTGTTACTGGAGACCTCCGGCACTTGCAGTTGCATCTTGCAACTAGCAAGCAAATCAAGGATGAACTCCACCTTTATGCCCCCCCCGAATTTCTCGCAGAAACGCTGCAAGTTTTTTTCTCGCCTTCCGTGTGAAGCTACATTTAGCGGCGGAGAGCTTCCCATATTCATTAATTTTCTCCATACCCACAGATTTGAAGACAGAACTTGGTATACAGTCGCAGGAAAATAAAAGAAAGTAGAAACTGAGACCCTTATTATCTAGTAATTGAAAGACTAACAAGCAAAATAATTATATTATAAAGAAAAAGAGTAATACTTAAAAAAAACCTAAATAATAATATTTTCGTTTGTTTCCAACTTCAAATTCAACTCCTTTTCCCTTTCTCCACTCCACTCCACTTGTGCTCGCACTATGCGCATTGCCCAGGCACTTTAAATTCATTATTCATATAAATCCTCCAAAAACCCTCGGTAAGCATCCAAAAAACCTCCAAAAAACTCTTGCTGATCGATGCTCGATCTGTGTTGCCTCGAGACTGCTCGACTCAAACTCTATATGCAATGAGTAAACATTTTAATGATGTATATAAATATTTCATTCGTTTGTCGATTGGCGGGTTTTCGATTGGTTTCTCCATTGTACTCCAATCTCTCTCTCTCTCTCTTTATTTCCTTCATTGTTGATGCAATTATATAAGAACTAGTTCTAACTCTCTTTCATACTTTGGCAACAATCTAAATTAGTAGTAAGGGGTTTCCCAATAAGAGGTGTTATTTTGAATAGCCCGCTATTTCGGTAGTGTCATTTTTGAAGCCGTTATTTTTTGACGTCAGACAAGTAGAAACTACGGCATTTATAAAAATGGAATGATAGACGCTTCAACAACGCACTGAAATTATTAAAATTCACCATAAAAATGGTGAAAATTTGGTAGAGACGGTTCGTAAAACTCGAACATTTTTGGGTGGTCGTGAAGCACCTTGTCAGACCGCAATACAGAAATTGGTGGAAAAATTTGAGCTGTTGGGACAATTTAGTGATTCAAAGAATAAAATCCGTGCACGTCACTCAAGAACAGCCGAGAATATTGCTGCTGTAGCCGAAAGTGTTTAAGAAAACCCAGGTTTGTCCATTCCTCGTCATTCTTTGGAATCAGACATTCTACAAACGTCATTACACCGTATTTTGCATAAAGATTTGGGTCTTAAGTCATATAAAGTTCAGTTAACACAAGAACTCAAGCCGGTCGATCATCAACAACGTCGTGTCTTTGCTGATTGGGTCATTGAAATGCATGGAAATGATGAGGAATCTCATCGAAAAATCATCTTGAGTGATGAGGCCTATTTCCACCTCGGTGGCTTCATCAACAAGCAAAATTGTCGCATCTGGGGTTCAGAAAACTCGAGAGTTATTATTGAAAGGCCTCTCTATCCTCAAGGTGTGACTGTTTGGTGCGGTTTTTGGGCCGGCGGAGTCATTGGACCTTACTTTTTCGAAAATGAGGCTGGAACAACGGTGAATGGATTGCGCTATCGAGAGATGATTAATGATTTTTTATGGCCGAAATTGGATGGTATTGATCTGTACAACGTTTACTTTCAACAATACGGCGCTACGTGCCACACAAGCAACGAAACCATTGATCTTTCACGGAAAATGTTTTCGGACCGTGTTATCTCTCGAAGAGGTGATCATGATTGGCCACCGAGATCTTGTGATTTAACACCTTGCGACTTCTTCTTTTGGAGCCATGTGAAAGAGAAGGTCTACGCAAACAGCCCAGCGGCAGTTTAAGACCTCAAAGATGGAATTTGCGAGCCTATTGGTGACATAGGGCAGCCACTCTTTTGATATCAAAATAACACCTCTTATTGGAAAGCCCTGTATAATGGTACATCTTCAAACCACTTTTCCACGGTGGGCATTTTCTATGTAAATTCAAGGTCAAATGAGTACCCCACATGAAAACTTTTCAAATCATTATCAGTCTTTTTTGCGTACCTTTTCGCAAAGGTCCTTGTAAAGCAGTGGGTTAGAGCACACTTCACTCGCACAGCATCTCTCAAGTTCAATCCGGCATCTAGTTTGAGCTTCTGATACTATCCACCCCGCAGTGACGGGTACTAATTGAAAAAACAATAGGAAATAATCACACGGTTGAGCGTAATATTGACCATATCACCTCGAATTCCATTACGGTCATGGAATGATATACCCAAACAATAAATCTCAGTGCCAAGACTCGGATTTGAACTGTTGTTCGATGGATTATAATAAATATTGCAAGATTAAAATAGTTCTTTCTCACTCATCAATCACAAGATAACTTTTTGTGTCCTTATTCAATGCATTAATATCTGATTTTGAGTTTTTGTTCTTTGCCTCGTATCCTGCTCGATTTAAAAAAATATTATTTGGTTTTGTATAAATTTGTTTGCTAGAGCTACTGGTTTGTAGCCATAAGGTTCTGGGTTCAAGGCACTGCGGGTTTTTATTGAAATTTATTTTATTGCACAGATTTTTGTAGAATTTTCGATTACAGTCATTGAACTCTTGTAAAGTGCAATAAGCATAGATTGGAATGAGGCTAAAAAAACGCTAAACGGGACTATCGTCGTTTGGATTAAGAGCGGCAAAAAATTGAAATTAGTGGGACAGGAGAGTCAAGCTAGAATCAAAAGGTCTGAAAAACTGAGCGTTAATACCTTTGGCAGGTATTTCATTTTGATGAATTCGGTAAAAAACTTTACATTGAAATAAACTCGTTTATTTAACTTCTGAGCATTCTCAATCAATAAAATGATCTCATACCCACTATGCATGTGTATATTTCTTAAGCTTTCTTTATTCATAGCTTTTTGTATGAATTTTTCCACAAAGGGTCAGAGTTGCATTTTTGTTAAAGAAGAAAGAACAACCACTTTTAAAACAGTTTGGATGATACGTTTTTGATGTGTTGCCCTTCAGAGCTCAAAACAAAAGTGAGCTTAAAAATGTTTAAATTGAATACCAGCAATAAACATCAGGATCAACCATTCTGAGCTTCGGAAGCAAAAGTTGAAATATTTTAAAAAAGTAATAAAGTAGGATACCGTGAAACCCTGAAGAAATAGTGTAACTTGAATGAATTCAGCTTTCTGTTCCTCTCTTCCCGCTTCGCATCTTTCCCACACTAAAATTCAGTAGCACCATATAACAGTAACGCCATACTCACATATAGAATTGTCCTGGACCATGTTGGAAGTGATATTTGCATATAAATGACAAGAGTTGCGCAACTTGAGAAATGAGATTACCCTGACAACTATTTGTGGCCGGTTCCCGACTCGTTTGAGGTTGACATTATTTCCATAAGAAAGTGAAGTATGTGAGAGCCTGAAGGGATGTGATAGCCTAACTAAATCCCTATACAGAGCTACCAACTAAAGCCCATTCTAGTTGAAAAGGTTCACTTGCTTGCATACCGTTTCGCTCGTACATTTTCGTCTTTTGGACGGTTCTTTATCGCTGGAATAGAGAGCACAGTAAGGGCTCTAATGGGAATGATCTGGATATACTGAGCGTATATATACATATTTGTAGTCTTAATATATAAATTGCTGAATCTAATATACAATGAACATTATATAGATATGTCTCGGTTGATACAAGTGCAAATCCTATATATTTTTCGAGGATAAACTGTTTCCAGCGGAAATGATTTAAAAGGTCTAATGTAGTCACATGTTAATGCAATTACTTTACAAGTATTCCGGATATTATCGTATAAACAGAATTTTAATGGTAAATTTTTGAATTTGTTTGTGAATTTGGTGCAGAATTGTTGCGATGCTGACGTTGGAAATATAATAGGAAATTCAAGGATGCTGGATTTGATGTAGGATACTTTCCAACTGATATAAGTAGATATGAAATGTATGCTAGAAATGAAGTTAATTGGAATAATTTCAGGTAATATCAACACATAATTTAAATATGGTAAATGGTTATGCTTTGTTATATAGCAAGCAAGTGAGTTATTAAAACACATTTACCGATGGATAAAAGAGTTTAAGTGGAGCCTTATTGGACTGGTTTTCTGATAGGTTATCATTCCATTCATGCCGATCTTTATCTTAAAGCTGAAGATTCCTACATGCTACCAAGAATCTGCCCTTCTAGGCTAGTACCTATCTAATTTAATATCAATTTTCAATCTAACCATTTTCAAAACAATTAGAGCCTTAGCACTACTTGCTTTTTGTAAGCAATCTCAATTTAAGATTTCTTTACCTTGACAACTAGCATTGAAAGCTTTTCACATTGGAATGAGGAACCACCATTGTACTCCTCCTGGAGGACTTTCCGTAACATTTTTGATGAGGTTAGGACAACCACATATCCGAATAAACATAAAAGTTCATACTTTTGCGATAAGCAAGTCAAGTTTTTCAAGATAGTAAAAAAGTATTTTTTTTTTGTTCAATCAATCAACTTTCCTTTCCTGCATGGCATTATAAACTACGCAGTCTTTGACTTTGTAGAAAGAAATTCGAGGTATAAAGTCGAAGCCGATATTTTATATAAACATTTATTTGCTTTAGTCAGTTTTTGTTTTGCTGTCTCTGCTCAAAATAAATTGATCTTTAGCATTAACCGATTCAAAGAAAAATCCTACATCTATTTCATTAATACCACTCCTCTTATAACTTCAATCGAACAAGAACTGCCCCAAGACAAAAACTTTCCTACCTTCTTCGAAAGAATAGCATTACATTGTTTTTCTTTGAAACTTTTAAGGTACTGAATTTTTCCTGGAACTAAATAAAATTCCTAGTTCAAATTCTAATAAAATCGATTTCATTTGACTAAGCACATTGACAGGGAAATCGAGTTCAGAAAATGAAAAGTGGGAACATGAAAAGCGGAAAACTCTCTGTAGTAAGTAAACGTCAAAACCGTTCAATAACAACAAATACCCAAAAAGAAACAACTCAACTTCAAAACGCAGCGTAACAAAAAAAAAGTGAAAAATCAGTCAGGTGAAACCAAATGAAAACTAATTTTCAAGCTAATAATTTTTTTCTCATTTTTCATTCATTCATTTCGCCCTTGTGATCTCATTTCCATTTGAAGGGGTGGTTTTATTTATTTTTTTGTTGTGTTGCTTTTTTTTCTTCTTTTGTTCATTTTCCGGTTCTGTTTTTCACGCTTTCCATCACCATCATCTAGATTTCTGACTCAGATTTTCCCAGCTCTCTTATCCTTCTTCGTCACTAGGTCTCTCCATCAGGATAATGTCTAATGAAAACAAGACCTATTCTCTATTAGGGGGTAGGTGGATGAAAAGTTGATTAAAAGGGTGTTGGGTGATATTTCTCGAGGACAATAGGAGAAAGAGAAAATTAGAATAAGAGCAAGGAGAGGGTGTCATTGTTTTGTGATTATAGCCGTCAATGGAGTGTGGAATTAAAAAAAATGAAGTAAAGAGGAGAGAGAGAGAGAGAGAGAGAGAGAGAGAGAGAGGAAAACATAAACTAAAAAAAATATTTCATAACATTTTGCCAGGACGGATATAAATAATTTGAGAGCTAGTCGAATGGAAAATTATTGAATTTCCTGAACGAATTGAGATGTGCTGATGTGTTTAGGAGATGAATGAAAGCTAATTAGGGTCAAAAAGGACAGGATGTAAATGGTGAAAATTTATTCATGAAGGATGTTGGAATAATGATTTTCTTGTTTCTGGTTGTTTGGGGAGTTTGAGTTGTGAATGTGGAGCTGAAGTTTTTTTTGCCGGAAAATTTGTATTGTGTTTGCAACTGTGAGTAAAACCTAGTTAATATCGTTTTATTATTTTTATTTAATTTTTTAAATGTTAGCTTGCAAGGGTAAGAAAACATTTTTTCTAAGAGATGATTAAAAATGAGTGTTTGTCGAGACGTGGCCCACAAAACTCATTGCATTATTATTACTTATAATTAGAGAAAGTTCTCAAGATTCAAGGTCTTTATTGGGTGTTTTTATTATTTTTAAGTATATAGTATACAATTCACAAACAACTTAGCCCAACAATAATTATATGGGCTGTGTTTTAGGGCTTTTCCCGGAGTTCAATAACCATTAACTTTACTTTGATTTACAATATTTAACTTAAACTTTAAAATGCTGACACCCACAACATTATCAAACATTAATAGATTATAAAAGAAATAGATGTTAAATTAATTAGCTTTAAGGAATAGAAGTTCTTAAAATTCAGTTTCATAAAAATAAATACACAATTTGCTTAAGGCCACCTTTAAACTATTCGTTCGTTGCATCCATTGATCGATTGTCCATCGCTGCCCTACCTATAGGGTTTCCCATAAGAGACATATCAATTTCGTATCTTTATATGAACGCACGCTTAACTTTTTTAATGAACTGTCAATGTCAAAACGTTAGGTAATGTCAACATTTTCAGCAAAGTAAAGTTCACGAACCAGCAACTTTTGGTAATTATTAAAAATTACTACCGAAATTCTGAGTCGGTGTTCGCAACTTTAAGAGCGCTTATTCCGATTTTCGGCCATGATAATCGCCCCATCTGACAGGCTGTACGTGCTAAAGTGGATAAGTTCGATACCAAATTTTCCAAAAAAGACGTCGTACCGCTGAAAGCGGAGTAAATACTGCAGCCGAAAGTGCATCGATTCAAAATGAGCCAAATCAGTCGATTCCACGTCGTTCTCAAGAATTTTACATCGCTCAAACGACACTGTATGATGGTTACTGCTGCTCAAGCAACCAGAACAAAGCTATCAAATGCTGAATTAATAACAACCATCCTGGAGTCTACAAAGTGATCATGGCAGGATAAGAAAAGAGTGATTAGACAAATGAGCTGCTGTTTTGTGATTTCGCCGCAAGTGGTTGAAGTACTGTATTTGGAAAAGGAAGTCAATCACCTCTCTCAATAAATGAGGGTGCAAGGTACAATTGCTGTCCAGCGACATCAAGAAAAAAAAGATAATTCAAAAAGTGGAAGACGTTCTAAAAAGAATAAAATCTGCATGCCACTCGGCAAAAATCAGCAAAATTATGAAAAGTGGGCTCCTTAAATTATAGGAGCTTCTAGATCGCATAGGAGATTACCAAAGAAACTGGTTGAAGACCGAAGAGGACCAGCAGGCTGGAAAAGAGCAGAAGGCTATAAAATTTTTGAGGACTAAGCCTAAGAGGCACGTGTGAATAGCTCCACCGTTAAACATCAATAAAAGAATGGCATCTACTCCAATCGACGGAGATCGGGACAGAAGAAGATGGGTGTGGAACACTAGACCAGGGATTTTAGGCAGTACTGACAAAACAGTGAAGAAATTCCCATAAAACTCCTTCAAAAAGTGACAGAATATAAAATTCGCATTTAAAACCAAAGATCTGATGCGAAACAGGAGAGAAAAAAGCTCCGATAAAGACCGCAGCAGCGAGCACTGCTCGTAAAACCCCAAGATGAACATGGCCAATTCTAGGTAGAAGTACTTCAGGATAACAGGGGAAACTTAAGGCCCAAGGACACAAACAGTGCTATTAAAGCAGTACGACTAACCCAATCGGGCTGCATACGGAGTAAATTCGGAGCAGAGGCCGACAATTAAGGAGCATTCTGCGACGCAGAAAAAAAAGTGCTCGGCAAAAGCACAACTGTAACCTCACTTGAGTCGACAGGAACGATGGGAATAAGAGACATTGACTACGTCACGGACCTGGCCGAAGTGGAAGAGGTCATCAAAAGGGAGCGCCCTAGTGTGGTAGGATTAAAGCGAGGCTGACACCAGAAAACTATAATAGACAACGCATGGTCATCATTGACTTGACCGAAAAGGATGCTGAACCATTTCTGAATAAGGGCAAAGTAAGAATAGGGTGGGTTGTTTGCAGGATACGGCAAAGAGCAGCGCCTCTTCAATGTTTCAAATGCTATAGTCATATCATGCAAGTATGCAAAGGACCCGATAGGAGTTCTCTATGTTAAAAATGCGGTGAAATTGAACATAAAAGAAAAGAGTTTTTAAAGGACGTATACTGTTTCCTTTGCAAAGATGCAGATCCAAGACCGGATCCTGGGCACATCTTGGGATCAGAAAAATGTTTGGTTTTCTAGGAAACCATAGTGAAGGCAAAATCAGAGCTTCGATGACCCATACCCTACAGGAAAACGTACACTGCAGTTCAAATGCTCAAAACCTGCTTGCGCAATTTACGAGGGACATAAAAGCCGACTTTTTGCTACTAAGTGAGCAGCACTACGATAAAAGTTCTGCATCATGGTATCTTGACGAAGCAAGTACTGCCGCTATCTGGGTTTGGAACAGTAATTTCTAGGGAGAGGGCTGTGGACGAGGGAATGGTTCTATGTAGGTTCGATGCTCAGGGACCGCCTTCTTGAGTGTGTACCTAACACGGAATGAACCCATTTCATCTTTCCAAACCAAGGTTAATGCTTCGGAAGGCGCTGTCTTGGGAGCAGATGGCAGCGTTTTTGTTGGGGTAGACTTCAACGCTTTAGCAATCAAATAGGACATGTCTCAAACAGATCTGCAGAGTGAATGAATTTTAGAAATGGTGGAGAGGACGGCGCTTTTCGTACTGAATACCAGAAATACACCAACATTCCACCGTATTGGCTTGAAGGAGCCATACCGGCCATGACATTCACCTCAGAGTCCATAGCATGGAGTATACGAGTATACAGTTGGAGAGTATTAAAGGATTATTCAGCCAGTTATCATCAGTGTATTCTGCTTGAAATAGGTTATGTAATCGCTCGACGTCCGTGCTCTCGACCTTCTAAAATTAGGCAGAACATGGGAAGGATGGATGTCGAGAGGGTGGTTGAGGTGCTCAAAACAGGTAGTCCGCTGCAGGGTGATTTGCATGAGATAGAAAAGTTGGTAGCTCAAGACGTCGAGAGCTCAACCATGGGCATTACAACCAGGGAAGTCACTGCAGTTGCAGATATTAGTTTTCAGGAGACGGATGCTTAGCCCAGGGTGGCATACTAATGCTGGCTAATACTCAATCGAGTCGCTGGTCTTCTGGGATACTCCCTGCCTGTGCTTTACCATTCTATACATAAAAACTAAACACAAAGGGAAGGAAGAGAGAAGAGAAATGAAAAAAATTGTTAAAAGAATCCACGGTCGCTTTATTTAGTTCCAAAAAAATGTAACTACATATTTACGAATTCTAGAAAAATAACAACAAAAAATCAGATACAAAAAAGCAAGACAGATTAAACTGATGACGGAAATGGAAAGAAATTACAAAAAAAATCAAATATCTACTCACTCCTTTTCTGGCGATCTCCGATTGCTCGGCGAAGGACAAAGAAGATGGGGTAACAGAAGCATTAAAATGATTAAGCATGAAAATAAAACTGTGCAGCTACTGCACTCTATGTCCATTTTGCACACAATTCATCACTACTTCGTGCTATATCTCCGGTCCACTAAATCCCTATATCGTCATTGTGGAAATAAATAAACTAACTCGTGGATTAGAAATCGCTTATTTTATCTTGATTTATTGCTTTCGAAACAAGTCTATTTCAAATTCATGACATACGAGAACAAACTCCTGAATAACTTCAACAGGTCAATAAAATGTTCGTATGCTTCGAAATACTTATTTTCGTGAAAAACTGGGAGGAAAAAAAGTTAGCACAAGGGACACACTTGGACTCAAGAATTTTCTTACATTGCTATGTGAATTCGACAAAAAAACAGTTCCGTTCTCAAATTTCCAGCAAACTTTATCCCGTACTGTCAAGCAACAATTCTTTCTTTAGTTAAAAATTTACTTTCAACAAAGTTGGCCCACGATCGATCTCTTTTATATTAGTTTTCCACCTAATGCAATTTAACCATCTTACACCGCACTGACTTCGTGGTTTAAAATTTAACTTTTCATCCCGCGATAATAGTTCTTTTCTACAGTCTCAATAAGACCCTACTTCAACACTTACAAATACTTTTCTCTAATCCACCATTAATATTATAGCAATCTAAAAATCACCAATTACGTGCGCGGGCAAAGAAAACTGTCTTTCCACCGAACAAAATATCAAAATATTTAATACCACTTCCGCCCACTTTGCTGCAACTTATACTATCAGCGTCATAGATGAAGAAGATTCCCTTCCTAACACACAGCGATCTCAGACTAAATCTTTTCCATCCAAAAGCTATTGGCAAAGTAAATATGCACCACAACACTTCTTTTGAATTCCACGATTTTTCTTTTTCAGTTCAAATAATCGAAATTACAATTGAGTTTACATAGTGATTTCCAACAATTACCGCGAACTATCCGCTCGATTCTACGAAAAATTCCCATAAATGTTCGATCAACACAACGACGTCACTTTCCAATCCACTCTAATTCTCACCTTTTGCCGTCACCACCAAAAACTGACTGCTTCTCCCATCCCACCAAAACTCTCCCAAGTCACGAGTTCAACAGCCAGGAACTGCCATTGCACAGCTGATGCTCCATGCCACATGTTTAGCTGGTCTTTCAAGCTGTGCGCTTAACGTCATTCCGTGCCGTCGTCACGCCAGCATTCAGCTGATGCAAATTGTCATTTGCGCCATTCAAAAGTAATGTAAAATCTACTATTGAATGACTTGAACAAATGTTTGTTGTTCTTACTGTCGCATATTGGAAAGAAATTACTCCAGGCTGGATATTTATTCATTAGCAACTTTTGGGTGCTTGAGTTTTTAATTCTTGATTGTTAATGATGAAAAATGCAGATAGATGACAATAAACTTCTGAAATGCGACTATTGCTGATCACAACAGCACCATGAAGACTGCTTGCAGTGCTTCTATGCCCTGTCAAAAACCTAGGCATGGCATACCCCTGGTGTACTAATGGTCGACTGAAATTGCTGAAAACCAAATTGACTAACAACAACAAGGCTCGTTGCTGGCAAGATTCTTGACTACGAGCTATTTATGCGAAAGCTTGGTATCCTACGGACGAAATAGTGCGGGCACTTTTCCTCACCCATCCCCTCTGTGTTGATGCTGCCCACGGTGAAATAGCGATCAAACGCCCACTCTTCACACAGCCGAAACTCAAAAAGGCAGTTCTTTCATTCAAAGAGAGGAAGGCTTTAGGTCCAGATGATATTCTAGCTGAGGTTGTATAGCTTTTCTTTCATCATTGTCCTAATTTGCTGCTCATCACATACAACACTTGTCTACGGGATAGGGTTTTCCCGGTACAATGGAGGGTGGTGAGGTTCTTGCTGATCATAAAGGGACGGGAGTTCCAGATTATCATATTTATGCCACCCGAAACACATCAAGGGGAGACTCACTGACGGGATTGGTGCTACTGGGGACTTTTTATCTTGACAATACAGTTTTAGAGCATGCTGTCTCACCATTGATGCGATTGCAGAGGTGGTGAGCTTGGTCCAAAATGCAGAGACAAATAGCCGTACCAAGTGACACTCGACGTTGGGAATACGTTTAACTCCGCTAGATGCGTGGATATTCCGGATACACTAGAAACTCCTTTTTAAGTCCTAGAATACCATATGCGGCTTCTGAGGGACCACCTGAATAAATTGAAGTCTACTTTATGATACAGCACATAATCAACAAAAAAAGAAAGCTACATCAGGAGTTGCCCAGAGATTTATCCTTGGTTTGGACTGTGGCACGCATCTTACCATGGGCTACTGAGACTGCAGATGATCTTGCGTCTCTATTTGATGGGCGCACCGTTGAACGAGTGCTACTTAGGGTAGGTTTGCTAGTGCGCCGAAAGAGAGACTGGATGACTGCTTGCGAGTTCAGCCTAGGAATGGAGAAAACTGAAGTGGTCATCTCGATTCGACTGAGTCGACTTATGATCAACGCAGGGGGACCCAACTGCTATTTTATGGAGCAGAAAAATGGGGTGACGTTTTCGGCTGGGAGGTATATCAAAAACGCTTGGCACAGATAGAGGGCAGAGGAGTCCTGCAGATTTAATCTTCATATCCAAAAATCTCTAATTTGGCGGTAAGAGTTGCTGAAGGCTTGATACCTATCGCTCTCCTTGCTAAGGAGCGCCACGCGGTTTTCCTATGAGGAAGCAAGCACACGAAAGAAACAGTTGCCCGCGAGGAGAGACAGTGCTCACTCAACAATTAGCAGCAGACTTGGGTACATTGTAACAAGAAAATATGGACGTGCCCCTCACACCAAATCGAAGACCGTGGCTGAATCGAAGACATGATGGGACTTTTTTCAGTCTTCTCTGCGTATGATTGGTACGCCACGGTCCCCTGACTGTAGATTTTGCCCAGGAGAGAAAGATGATGCCTTCCACACATTAATTGCATGCAAAAGTAGAACGGGCTGCCGTAGGACCTCTACGGGGAGACGGCGAGCTCACTCCGGATAGTGTGGTTGTAGTTATGCTTGGATATATTCAAAAATCAAACTATGTGACACATTATATTCGGGCAGTCCCGGAAGATAAAAAGGACTCATAGCATTCTGGAATGGTAGAGCTAGGAGATCACTTCTCTAGCAATTCCCCTTCCCACTCCCTTCTCGCTGTAAGAGGGATTCCCCAGCTTAGAGGCAACTCACGGCGTAGCAAAACGAGACCTGATGCATAGCAAATTGTCAAACAGTTCCAGGCTAGCTTCTCAGGTTGATAGGGGAGGTATTTAGTGGGTAGTCCAGTCGCCTGCGAGCATGACAGCCCAACACTTAGTGCGCAAATGTTCCCCTTAAAATAAAACATGGTGTGCATTTGCTCGATAATTTCATATTTTTTCACCAAAGAGACAAAAAGTACGTGAAACACTCAATGTTTTATAAGAGAACTTGAAGACAAATTTGGTGAGAATTCATTTATTTGTCAACCAAACAAGGTGTTCACAGAACAAATATAGATACATTTCCTTATAAATAAAATATAACATATATATATTTTTTTTAAATACATACAACTTCTTTTTTCTTTAAAAGCCGTAGGGGTTTGCTTTGTTGTCTCCTCCCACAACAAAGCAAGGCCCCCCGGCTTTTAAAAAAAAAGAAAATTGGCCTGCGGATATCAAATAAACGAAATAATTGACTATATATAACTTCATTAACAATTTAAAATTATAAAATGTATCATAATATCACACTACCCTTTGAAAATTTTGCAACATCTATTTATTGGCTTGTTTTCACTATAGATCGTAAAATGTTTACTTTCCACCAGTTAACGAGAATTTCTCGTAAATCTTGCTTATTCGTTCAAGATTATCTTGCGGGCGAGGTACGGAACTTTAATAGTACCTCTGAGGACGTCAAAAGCAAAGTAAGAGCTTATCATAGTCCTATGGGTGGCAAGTGATTTAATATTGAGAATAGGTAGCCGATTTTCAGATGATGGCAAATAATGGAAATTTTGTGGGACGTACAGGGATCTCAAAGCAAATTGCAAGAACTCTCTTTGAATGGACTCCAACTTTACTGCATGAACACCCAAAATCGGATTCAAAACAACACTAGCGTATTCGAGAATCGGGCGCACTGGTGATGTGTATAAAGTTCTTGTCACTCCCAGATTTTTAAATTCTTTAGCGCGCTGTTTGATGTAGCCTAAAATTTTATTATTCTTGTTAAGAACCTCATCGTTGTGCAAATTAAAGCAAAGTTTCTTTTCTAAGAGGACACGATGATCAAGAAACTAACCACCTGGCTTATCTTAAGGTTTAGATATAGACAGTTATTATTAGACCACTCTAGTAGGGAATTCATTTTATCTTGTAAGAACAGTGAATCTCTTTGGGATGCTATAACGTGGCATACTTTTGGATCATCCGTGTAAAAGAAATCAGGTATGTCAAATAACACTTCTCTCAGGTCCTATATAAACATGTTAAAAAGAAGCGGCCTAAGATGACTGCCCTGAGGTACACCGGAATAGACATGAATTTCATTCGATACATATCCCTGTAATTTGACAGTTTGACTTCGATTTTCGAGATAGGAATCTATCCAATCAAGCAGAGGGCGGGCGATTCCAAATTTACTTAGTTTGAGTGACAAAATCGTGTGATTTACACAGTCATACGCTTTACTAAAGCCAGTGTAAATTGCGTCGAATTGGTGCCAGTTTTCCATTGCACAGAGGATATTAGAGAAAATAATTGTGAGGTTTGTGATTGTGGATCGATTGGAACGACTTGCTGCAAATCAGTGCAATAAAAGCTGGAAATCAGGTTGAAATCATTATCGTCTAAAAGATTCACTGGAAGAACGCATTTGTAGTGAAGATGGGTGGATAAAAATGTCCGTAGAAAATTGCAGCGATAGTCTGCTGCCACGGCGAGAGAGGATGATGGTGTTTGCCGAGATTTGCCTTGTCTGAAGATGCGTAATTGCGCCGGAAGGCTAAAATTGCGGTGACTTGGGGCGGGTTCTTTTCCCCAGCACAATGACCCACTATGAAAGAATTTTGCATTCACGAATTGAGAAATACAAATACACATCGACCGGAGTCGAGGCCAAGGTAACCTACTAAGGTTTAAAATTGCTAAAGTAAATGGGAAACTAGGCCTGGCAAAAACAGACGGAACTTGGGAGGACATCGTCTTTACCGACAATACTCATGGCCCCCAAATAAGAGTGGGGCGCCCAGCGGTGCGGTGCCCCTTTGGACCCCCCCCATCCGTATCAAGATCCAATGTAGACATGGCCATATATTTCCCATTTAAATGAAAAACTCATAATTTGCATGAATTTTCTCCTTAAATGAAAAATATGAACATTTTAAAGAAACTTGAAGTTCTTATATGTATGGTGGAATCATATAACACTTTAACATAAATGAGAAATCCAAGCGAAAGGCCACTCTACCCTGCAAGAGCACATGAAACATCTTAAAAAGGGATGTGCTCACCCGATGGCTAGCTCGTTATAGTGGAGGAGCCAGCCAACGTGGCGGGTCCCATACCCGGTCAGATTTTAAATAACTTAAGAGAACAAATGTGGAATTCAACTTCACATTTTATTTCGGGGTGATAAATTAAAAATTATATGAAATGATCGAAAAATTTACAAGAAGAAATTTGATCTACAATCGGTGAGAATCTTCACTTCTACCCCATATGTCATTTTTCCTTCTCCAAGTACATTAAAGCGACAGATACCTCACATTTAGTAATAAATTTTAACTACATTCCAAGACAAATAGCGCGCTTCACAGTTCTTCTAGAGTATTGATCGAATGTAATTAAAAACTCAATATTTTCTGATAAGAAATGAAAAGGTTATATATAAATGACTATAAATACGTATTTATACAAATAAAACAAACGGGTACTCACCTTTCCTCCTCGGCAAGTGCTTGTAGGAAATTTTCGGAGTTAGCGTTATACGTTTTTTTTACATCATTGTTCGTTACACTAGTTTCATACTTTAGCTTGTTAATTTTACTTTCATTAACTTTGTATTAAAGTTTTTATTATTTAAAAACTAGCGTTGAAATAATAATTAAATGTGTAAGTACCTATAAATTGTTATTTAATAAACTTATTCAATCAACCTATTTTTTAACTCTAAGGATCAAAGAAGGTAGGTATTTGCAGTTTTAGATTGTTTATATGTTTGGCAATTTTCATTGATTTCGGAATAGCTGAGCATAACACCTTCACTCATAAACTAAGTATCTAATATTTGTGAAATACAAAAAAACTCAAGTATGCAGACTGCGCCATGGTAAACACGTTCTGACAAGTCCGTTCGTGCCAGTCAGCGATCACCGCACACGTGTCGTGACCACAGATGCGACAAAACTATGTACTTGTAGTCAATCAGTACGTGAGAAATTGAGACAGACACTGTTTTGCATCTAAATGATTTATTTTTGTAATTAAGTTATCAGAGAATTATTTATTTTATTTAGGTAAACATTTTTAATTGGAAAATATATTTTTTGATAAATTATATTTCATTATGCCCAGCTTCTCGTAAGTATTTATCGACTGTTTAGGATACCTCTTTATCGACTGTTTAGGATACCCGGCTGGAAAAGAGCCCATGGTCACAGCTAAAGTGACCACGAGCACAACATATGTACCCGTGTTCACAGGCGATGTGCCCACCGTCACACTGGGTGACCAGTGGCTATGGACACGGTCACTGTAGCTGTGCCCTTGGTCACGCCGGGTGACCAAGGGCTGTGCACACGGTCACTCTGGCTGTGCCCTTGGTCACGCCTGGTGACCAAGGGCTGTGCCCGTGGTCACTCCAGGTGACCAGTCCAGTGAACATGGTCACTTAGAGGTGGCTGTGGGCTCGCCGGGTGACCAGCGGCAGTGCCCACGGTCACCCAACTCTGAGGTCACTGATTTGCTTATGTGCACTGCAGCTCAGGCATGCTTGACGACAACTTGCAGTGATGGGAATAACAATTGTCGCCTTTTTTACTCGAACCAAATTTTTAGGGTTTCAGTGAAGCAACTTAGTCGTCAACTTGGGTCATCAAGATTCCATGTTGATGACAATGTTGAATGTGTGTGGGCATGTTGATGACTGATTTTTATGTCAATCAGTCATCAAGATGCCCACACACATTCAACATTGTCGTCAACAAGGCATGTTGATGACCCAAGTTGACGACTAAGTTGCTCGTCAATAGGCCCTATAAAGCCCAGTCTAGACGCTACATCTTGCTCATTGTTTTATCTGCGCAGTCAAAATGTAGCAAAATTGAAACAGCGTTCGATGGTCACATCTCAATAACTTGTTTGCGCAGTTCACGGATATTTATTTATACTTGGTTGTGAGATTGCTTGTAGCTGTTCGTTCGTGTGACAAATTGTGCTTTTGTGAATTTTTGTGTTAAGTTGGTGCGGTTGTTTATTTTCGCAACATGTTTACTTATGTTCAATTTAAATTTGACAATGAGAAGGTTCATATACCCATTGAACATTTCAAAGATGCGGTGCACGTGGAAAGTGAGTTGCAGTTAAATCGCATGCGTACCGAGTATACATGTTTTTGGAGTTTTGACGACCAAACTCCAGAGTCAGTGGAAAAAGATGAAGGCCGTATCCTGGAGGTAGATTGTTTGAACCCTGCAGAGATAGGGAAACTGAAGAAAAAATTTAAGAAAGGTATTCCCGGCTGGTACAAGGCCAACCTATTGCAATTGGATGGTATTTATGTTGCTCTCTTGGACAATATTTTTCCATTTCTGGCGTGCTTGCTTCATTGTAACCTTGCTAAAATTAACCACTTCTCTCGCAGAATCACTAGAAGAACTCCTTGAAGTGGCTCCAGACATCGGAAGCCAAAGGACAAGGTCAGTGAACAGGATGATTCCAATGCCCACTCAAGACCCTAAGGTATATTTCCATATTTTTCCAGCGTAACATTTTAGTGGGGTATGGTGCACTTATCATTTTTCTCTTTCTAACAGACAAGTCACACTGTTAAATATTCCACCAAAGCAGAACTGTAAATGTATAGAGAGCGTGGAAGACGGGCAAACCTGGATCCAAATACGAGCCAAGCCTCACAATATAGAGCAGATGATGGTGACGAAGATAAGGATGATGATCCTGCATATTGTAATGAAGACAAGGTAAGCGCAAGGTGGAATAGAAGCTTCTATCACACACCAAATTAAGAGGCAGCTAATGGACGTT
The DNA here is from genome assembly GCA_963969285.1 of Odontomyia ornata. Lineage (NCBI taxonomy): Eukaryota > Metazoa > Arthropoda > Insecta > Diptera > Stratiomyidae > Odontomyia > Odontomyia ornata. Next base: position 326,708,277 of record OZ017740.1, on the reverse strand, counting down.
TACTTTCAGGGTCGCAACAACAAACACCCCCGGGATAATGATCGCAACATTACCATTAAGAGACTAAAGACTAAATTAACCGAGGCACTTTATGAGAGGGATGTCTTCGCGAAACAATTGGAGACCATGAAACAGGAAAATGAGAAGCTGCTACGCCTCAATTTCTTCTGGCAAGAGAAGGAGATGTCCAGAAAAACACTCCTCATTTGTCTCTCACAGGACCACAAGGAAGAAAAATCAAAGTCAGGCAGAGGCTCAATAAGTAAAATTGAAGTGAGTATAAGTTTTTCTGCTGCGTTTGCAACACTTTCACCGCACTAGGTATTGTTTTGACCTGATTTATTTCCAGCTTTCCACACCTGAGCATAAAAAGCGAAAAACTATTGTCATTAAGAAACAAAATGATGTAAGCTGCTTGTTGATTTTGTCAAATCTATTCTTGAGTTTTCTTTTTCATTTTGTTTCAGTCTGAGCAGGGTTTGGAGGAGCCGAAATATGAAATGCTAAATTTGACTTTGCCTACTATAACTACTAAGCTAGACGTTCAGTCTCGTCCCATTGGTGGTGATGATGTTACTAATGTACGTAAGTTTAATGCTTTCTGATCGTATGTTTTGTCTGCAGTTTTAAAGTTTATTTTACACAAACTACTGGTTATTGGTGGCAATTGTAAATGCCTCTTCAGGTTTTATGAAAACAAAAATATTGGTCTATTGTTGCAGGATGAAAAGTCTGATCTTGAGCTCAGGAGTGGGGATGGGGCTGATACCTTGCCTAAGAAGCAGCCTCTGAAAGAAAGTGCAGCAAATTCACTAAGTAAACTCAAGCATACAAGTATCACTTTACTTATTACTTTCAAGTGTATGATTGGTTTTATCCTGGCCAGTAATGATACGCATAATTGTTTGATCGTTTGATTATGGTGAAGAAGTACTAATTAATTGGAACGTCACTTGTTACCACTCCTATGATTCATAAAATTTGCTTTCGTATTAAGTAAATTGTGATGAAAAGCTGGAACTGAGAGTTTTGTTCCTTCTTAAATACAAGTTAAAAAAAAACCTTTATCTGGGACTGACCAACAATACCTGGCTAGAAATGGTTATACCGAAACTCACCTTATATTTTGAGCAACTTATGTAACGACAGCTGAAAGGCTGGGGTAAGTTGTTTTCAGAACGAACTTATTGTACTGAGACAGCGTTAGTCAAAAGCGAATCCTTCTTTTCCCTAAAATTTGTATTAAAAAACAAAGAAATCAAAAACGCCATTGTTCCAGCTTTAAATCATAATTTAATTTTTTAAAAAGCAATTTTCATCAATCATAGGAATGGTAACAAGTGATTATCCAAGTAAAGGAACACTCCTCAACCAAACCACTGATCAAATGCTCAAATAAGTATCCGTATTATTACTGGTCGATACACAACCAGTAGTGCACTTGAAAGAGAGCGGATCATTAATTTTTAATCTTTCAACACTAGATAATCAACCAAGTCACTACTGCTACGACCCCCAGGCAGCAGTCCAAAACCTCCTTCAAAAATAAAGGTGGAGTGGCTGACTGTGAAGAGGCATTCAATGCAGCCTGCATCGCACCCCATAATGTAAGTACTCCATGCAAACTAATTTTTGCTTCAAGTGTGATCACAGTACAATAATTGAGGCATATTGTCAGCTTTCAAATAAGACACTATTTTTTTCAGGCAAACAAATTTCCATACAGCACATTCATGACAGTATGCCGTACTAACAAAGTTGGGGCAGATGGGGACTCTCAGTTTGTTATGGACTGCTGCTCTTTCCTGTGGACGGATGCAGAACTAGGAGAGAGATCGGCTGCAGGGGGAGTTTCTCCAACCAATACCTCCCTGGAACCAAGTAAGGCGTGCACCCCGGAGAAAAAGAAATACCTGAAATGTGAGAAATACAGTGGCAATGAGTAGTTTTTTCCTCTCTCTAATCTGAGTTTTCCATGTGAAATGAATTGCGTATACTCAACTGAATTTTCTATGAAATGCATCTAAAATCTTCTGCCTTTGAAGACGAGTTTATTTTTTCTGTTACAGCTTTCCTCGAATGTCGCATCAGCCACAGTGTAACCGCTGTCCCTCAAGAAGAGAAGACGAAGCGTCTGGCAGACACCCGCATCCATGACTTCTTAAGAGGTAAAATCAAATCTGTTAAAAGGGCCATCAGCACCAATGCCAACAAATAAATAAATTTTGTTTTTAAATCTAGATTTGTCTTGAGTTATTTATAGTCAATTTATGGTCATTGGCATTACCTCAAACTCAAAGTCAACTGCACTTTATTAATTAAATCGTTATAAAAATTTGGAAGAACATAAAGCTAATTCCAAACCAATTAATTAATTTAAAAAACTGAATGGCCTACTTGGCACTCTAAATTTAAACATTATCGATATTCGAAATTATTCTACAGAAAACAGTTTTTAAAATTGATCAAATGAATATTATTTGTCATGTTAAATTAATTGAAAACAAGGAGAATTGGCAGCACCTCCAGGTTTGTTCCATGTGATTGAACATTTTAATTATTTGCGGGGTCTTCATTTCTTGTGCATGTTCTGGCCCAAGCAAAAAGTGCAATGATTATGTAACTGCAGGCGGTACTCACGGTCACATCGTGGTCACCTTAATGTGGGGATGTGACCGTGGTCACACCATTCCGTTCACCTGACTGTCACATCCCCACGTTCAAGTGACCAGAGGGTGTGACCACGGTCACATGAACACGTGGTCACCCCAATTGTGACCGTGGGCATAATCAATTTTTTTGTGACCGTGAACTCACTCCCAGCAGGGATACGTAAAAAAAAATCTTAAAAATTCTCTACTACAGCTTTACCGCTAGCATGGTAACTACAAAACAAGTTGGGTAGACAGACCTACGCTCATGTCAGAAAGGTTTTGTACTCTACTTACAAAATGCAGTAACCAGTAACGAATAAAATCAAGAAACGTGTCATGTTCGAGGATCATACTATTATTAGCAAAGTTGAAAGAATTTTGACTTCTGAGGTATTTGTTATAGTCCCATAAATATCTCCCTTGATAATTTTTTCAGATTTTTTAGATCACGGGTGTCCATTCGCGAGGGAGGAAACACATTTTTCATGTATTTCCCCCCCTGTGCCCCTACTGAAGCAAAAACTGTCAATTTAAGACCTGTTTTGAAAAGCTCTCATGGAGAACTTTCAGTTGATACTCATATCGGCTACCTTTCATGAAATTTTTTTTCAGGGGCCACTCCTCTGTACTGTAATAATCGATTCATGGTCTGTTTTTTCGAATCTTCGAATGGTTACAAAGCCCTTTTGCTAGGAGCTCTCTCCTGCCTCTTCGACTTTTTTCAATTGTTTGTACTCACCTTCATGATACCTATCATTCCTGAAATTTTCATGCAAATCCTAGCAAAGCTGTAGTGTCTAAGTCGGTAAAAAGCGCATATGGCTCCATAGCCATATGTTTCCATAGTAATACAGGGCATTTTGTTCCATAGTAATACAGGAAAATTCAAATCGCTATAACTTCGTTAAATATAATTTGATCTTTATGAAACTTCAGATCAATCTTACAAATAGTCATCTCTTTGCAAAATTTAATTGAGTTTAAAAGTACCGTTTAGATTTTATTCAAGAAAACACAAAATCGATAAATCATACTATTACTAACAAAGTTGAGTGAATTTCGACTTCTCATGTATTTGTTGTTGTTGTACACATTAAGGCCTACATGCATAATTTTTTTCAGATTTTTCGGATGGAAGGTGTCCAATCGCGAGGGGGGGTACGCGAAAAGTTCGTACATTTCCCCTTCCCCTGCCCCCCTCGGTACTCATAAGGCAATTTTGAGACTTGTTTTGAAAAGATCTCATTGAGACCTTTCCAATGACACCCTACTCGACTACCAATGGTGAAATTTTTTTTTTGAGGGGTCAGCTCCTATATGGGGAGACCCCCCTTAAACCCCTTTGAAAAATTTTTTGACCCTTGAACTTTCAAGAAGTCACCACTTCTGACCATTTCACAAAGTTTCATGGCTGTAGCCTTTATAGTTTCGGAGAAAAAGTGCTGTGACATACAGACGGACGGACGGACACAGGTCGTGATTGCAATAGGGTTTTTTATTTTAGTACAAAACCCTAAAAAAGGAAGAGAACTGAAGAAGAGCGTCAAGAATTCAATCGGGGTCGGACGGAGTCGTTCGCTTTCATATGCAACTCAGATGGCCTTCCAACTTGTCTTATTTGCCACGACATTTCACTACAAAACATACTCACTTTGCTAGTAAATATCAAGCAGACGAAGAACAAAAAAAACGAAATTGTCGATGAGCTCCAAAAGCAAAAACAGCAATCAAGTTCCATGTTAAGTAAATGGACACGATCTACAAGTTATATTAATTTGGCAAGCTTCGCGGTATCACTAGAAATTGCAAAATAAGGCAAACCATTCACAGATGGAGAGTATGTCAAAGATTTCTTCATACGTGTATCTGAAGAACTGTTTCATTATTTTAAAGCAAACCAGAGATCTTGAAAAAAATCAAAGAGTTGCCACTATCCGCAAAAATAGTATAAGATAAAATAGCTAAAATGCCTTCAAATCTAACATATTTTCAGGTGGAAGACATTTAACTGGCTTCTGCCTTATCACTTGCGATGGATGATTCTTGCGACATAAAAGACACTGCACAAGTTGCCCTGTTTGTCAGGTATATGTCTTCTCAAGGTCCAAAGGAAGAACTTCAAGGATTGCTACCGCTCTCGAGACAAACTAGAGGGAAAGATATAGCGAATGCCTTGTAAAAATTCCTCGAAGACAATAAAATCGATCTAAATAAAATTTCTGCAATAGCAACTGATGGAGCCAGAAGTATGACAGGAAAAAATAAAGGGACAACAACGATTCTTCAGAGCGAAATAAACCACGAAATTCTTACGATTCATTGCAGAATATACCAAGAATAGTTGAGGTCATGAATTTTTTAAAGTAAGTTTTTTAACAGCATTTTGTCAAAAATAACACCATCGTCTGTTTAAAGAATTCTTAAACGAAATAGAGCACAAGTATTCCGACCTCCTTCTTCACAATGTAGCGCAACAGCTTTCCAAAGGCAAACTGTTGAAACGTTTTGCTTCGTACTTGAATGAAAGAAATACGTTCGTCAATGAAAAAGGCATTAAACTGCAGGACAAGGGAAACTCAGCCTATATTTTGGTAGAAAAATTGGTTTGTTACGAAGAGAAATCAATTATTTTTGCAGAAGATATTCAGAGCGGTAAATTACTTTATTTTCAATTTCTCAAGCAATTTCTTGATAAAATCAGTGCAACTGTTGACACGAATTACTTCAGCACAGTTATAAAAAAAATTAAAGACAAATTTGCTGACAGATTTCAACAATTCAAAATCAACAAAACCACTCTAGCATTCATAGTAAATTCTCTCAACACAAATAGTAACGAAATCCACATTGAGCCATTTGGAGTTGATACTGGATCTCTAGAAATGCAATTGGTCGACTTGAAAAATAAAGCTTTGCGGAAAGGAAAATTTACAGGGTTACAAAGCATTTTGGAAGAGTTGGAGGTCCAAAAATGCATGTGCGTAACGCAACAAGAGTGGACAGCTTTAAAAGAAATGCCGCGAGTTGAGGCACTTATGTTTGACGAATGGAATAGTCTTTCAGATTGCTACAGTGAGGTGAAGAAGTTGGCATTTGTAGTGCTGACTATCTTGGGATCAACATAATTGTGCGAGCAAGCGTTTTCTTGCATGAATATAATTATAAGTAAATTAAGAAGCCAACCAACAAATGAAATTGTAGGGTCGTGTTTGAAACTTAAAATAATAAGTTATTAGCCAAATTTATCCAAGCTTTCTAAAACCATGCAAAGCCAACGCTACCATTGAATTTTTTTGCACAATTGTTTGTTATTGAAGTACAAGCTATTGTTGTAAGTAAATGTTTAATTATTTTAATTTTTTATTTAAATAATAAGTGATTATCCAATAATACCATACATATATTGGATAGTCTAAAATGGAGTGAGGCTTTTTGTCACTAGATGGTGTTCTTTGTCATATATTGGGCAATACTAATCAGATTGGGTCAAACTGACATGCGTTTGAAAGATGACATTCCAGTCTACAGTTTTCAACCGGACAGTTTTGTATTTCGTCATTCGTGTCAAAAGTTGCATTCATTTAAAAATGAGTGAAATTTCTGAAAAAATCGTTATATTTTCACAATATCACTACGATCAAGATGAGAACGTATCGTAGGCTCGTGAAAAAAATTGTGGTGTCTACGGTCAAGATATTTTATCAAAAGTCACAGCCAAGAGGTGGTTCGCTCGCTTTCGCTCTGGAGATTTTGATGTCAAAGATGCACCTCGCTTAGGTCGACCAACCACTGAAAAAGTCGATGAAGTCTTACGAAAAATTGAAAAAGACCAACACATAAGCAGCCATGACATTGCTTAAAAACGAATATCCAACACCAAACAGTTTTGAACCATTTGTGTAAGGCTGGATACGCAAACAAGCTCGACGTTTGGGTGCCACATGAATTAACACAAAAAAAATTGATCGACCGAATTTCCGTTTGGGAAATGCTAATAAAACGCAACGAAATCGAGCCATTTTTAAAACGAATCATTACGGGCGATGAAAAAAAGGTAAGATACGAGAATGTCGTTCAAAAAAGATCATGGTCAAAAAAAGTGAATCATCACAAACGACTTCAAATTGGAAGGAAATTGTTTATCATGAGGTACTAGAACCAGGCCAAGCACTCAATTTGGCTTTGCACCATCAGCAATTAATCAGATTGCAACAAGCAATTCAAAAAAAAAAACGACCAGGATTGATCAAAAGAAAGGGCGTTGTCTTCTGCGGTGGAACTTTCTCATTTTTAATATTATATAAATTTAATATACGAGTAAATTTTATTTAATCTAGTTTAGTATTGTTGAATTTAAAAACAGCTTTAATTCAGTTAAATATTTTTTATTGCAAAAAGGAGTAACCTTAGGAAATATTTTTCTTGACATTCAAATTTTTAAAAAATAAAAATTTAGTAGAAAAATAAATCTCCTTAAGAAACAATCAATTAAAGTTTTCATCAATTCAAAGAAACGCATATGTATCGAAGTTTGATTATTATCAAATGTAATAAGAAGAACATATATGTAGTGAAAATACTCGCCACACCTGGTGACCCACGACATTCGAAATCGATTCACGACTTCCGCAACTATAATCATAAGCTGGCTACGTTATCGAAGCAATTCCTTGACGAGGAGATTCAACTGAACACAACCGAACACGATCCATACGAGGACAGTCTTGCGAGTTTGAAGCTGACAAAATTGAAAAAAGACCAAGAAGTTATTCCGTGTGCTACCACTGAAAATCAAGAAGATCGACAATTGACATAAGGAATAGAGGAGCAATTAAGTGACTAGAACCTACAGTGAACTTAACTTTGGTTTAGAACACCATCATCATTCTACAGCAAACAAAGAATCGAGAAGTAATTAAGTGAGTAGAACTTACAGTGAACTCAATCGCGACCTGGAACACCATCATCATTCTCCCAGCTACCATCTGTGGCTTCAAGGGTTCTGTCAACTTTTTCAAAGGTGATTAAAGATTATTCACCAACCAGCCAGCATCTTGAAGATAGTAATGTTTTGAACGCCGATCCCCAAGTGAATGCGACATTTGATCATTTTTATGCCCCGGAACAACACGAGAGCTGCAGCACACCTGCATTACCGGAGCAGCCACTAGAACTACCAAAGTTTTATTCGCCTACGGAAATACCCTCCACTTGCAACTGCACCAAGCTTACAAAATACGAATCAAAATACGAATCAAAATACATATCGTTTATGTTCTAATATTCATTCAAAGCAACCTTTTTGAGGTAATTTTAACGGAACCCCAATTATTGGTGGATCATTTATTTTCAATTCAAATATTATATATTATATCTATATTTAATTTAAAATTAATATTTTTTAAGAAAATTTATCAAGCAAATTGTAAGGGTTACTCCTTATTCAATTTGTGAGTTATTCTAGTTTGCTAAAGAGGAAGGATATATCCTGCGACAGGGGGATATATCCGCCAGAAGGCACCTCGAACCCTTTTTTGTTTTTTTTTTGTGGTAGGGAGGTGAAGGCATTTACGCCCGCCGAGTCTGGCAGTGTGGGACTCCCATGGAGGATACCCACTAAACACCTCCCCTGTCAATCTGAGAACCTAGCCTTGAACCGTTTGACACATTACTTTGGGCCAGGTCTCATTTTGTTACGCCGTGGGGCGCCTTCAAGCTGGGGAGTCCTTTTCCTAGCGGGAGGGGAGAGGGGAAGAGGAAATGCCAGAAGAGCGATCCCCCAGCCCTAGCACCACCGGCTGTTGTGAGTCCCTTTTATCTTTTAGGACTGCCCGAGCATAATGTGCCACCTGGTTCCATTTGTCAACCGATTCGAGCATCACCGCAACTATATTATCCGGGGTGAGCTCTCCCGTCTCCCTGTAGAGTTCCCTTCGCAGCCTGGCCCATTTGGTACACGCAAAAAATGTGTGACAGGCATAGTCCTTCTCTCCTGGGCAAAACCGACAATCGGGAGACCGTGACTTGCCGATCTTGTGCAGGTAACACTGAAAACACCCGTGCCCGCTCAAAAGCTGGGTCAGATAGAAGTCAGTCTCACCATGCCTTCAATTTAGCCACGGTCTCACATCCGGGATGAGGCGCGCAGTCCACCTTCCCTTCGTGCAATCCCTCCAAGACTGCTGCCAATCGTTGAGCGAGCGTTGTCTCTCCTCGCGGACAACCATCTCCCTCGCATCCTCGTTTTGGCGCAGGTAAATAGCGTGGCGCTCTCTAGCAAGGAGGGCGACAGGAATCACGCCTGCAATCACTCTCACCGCCGAGTCGGAGACTGTTGGATACGAAGATGCAATTCTCAGTGCTCCTCTTCTCTGTACCTTGCCAATCGTTTTCGGTATACCTCCTTGCAGAGAGCGTCGCCCCATACCTCTGCTCCGTACATTAGCACTGACCCTACAGCACTCATCAAGAGGCGTCTTCTTGATGGGCTGGGTCCCCCTACGTTGGCCATAAGTCGACTCAGGGCCGATATTCCCGAAGCAGCCTTCTCAGCCGTTGCCCTGATTTGCTCAGAGAAACTCATCTTTGAGTCGATCAGTAGCCCCAGGTACTTCACCGCTGGCTTCGATTCGATCTGTATATCTCCAATACTGATCATCCTTACTCTAGGGATTCTCTTTTTTGTCAAGATGACCACTTCGGTTTTCTCCAGTGCTAAACTGAGCCCGCGAGCAGTCATCCAGTCCCTCACTCGGCGCATTAGCATACCTAGCCTAAGTTGCGCTTGTTCAACGGTGCGTCCGGCGACCAGAGCCGCAACATCATCCGCATAGCCGACCAAGCGCGACTCATCTGGCATCTCAAGTCTCAGTAGCCCGTCGTAAGACACGTTCCACAGGTCCGGACCAAGGATAGATCCCTGGGCAACACCCGATGTAATTTCCATCCTTCGTTGGCCCTGTGTCGTGTCGTAGAGCAGGCTTTGGTCCTTTAGGTAGTTCCTCAAAAGCCGCATTAGATATTCTGGAACTTGAAAAGAGTTTTCCAGCGTGTCCAGAATATCCACCCATCTAGCGGAGTTGAAGGCATTCCTGACGTCGAGTGTCACCAACAGGACGATCCGTCGCTTGGTGCGACTATATGCCTCTGCCTTTTGGACCGCGTTCACCACCTCTGCAATCGCATCAATGGTAGAACGTCCTGCTCTAAAGCCGTAGTGCCGAGGAGATAGGTCCCCAGCAGCACGAATCGCGTCAGTGAGTCTTCCCTTGATGAGTTTCTCTAGCACTTTCCCAGCCGTGTCTAGCATGCATAACGGGCGGTATGCAGACGGCGATTCGGGATTTCCCTCCCCCTTGCTGACCAGCACGAGCCTCGCCACCTTCCATCGTACCGGGAAAACCCCGTCCCGTAGGCAAGCGTTGAATGTGCTGAGCAGCAAGTCAGGACAATGGTGATAGACGAGCTGCAAAACCTCAGCTGGAACACCATCTGGACCTGGAGCCTTCCTCGCTTTCAGGGAGAGGACTGCCTCCTCCAGTTCCAGTTTTGTGTAGAGTGGGCACTTGACTGCTGTTTCACCATGGACAGCGTCAACACGGACGGGATGGGCGGGGAAGAGTCCCCGCACTATCGCGTCCATCTTTTCCGTGTCATGTATACAAGGCTTCCGTAGGGCACCTAGTTTCCCCATGACCAGCTTGTGGCCAAGGCCCCACGGATCCCTATTTACATCGTCCACGAGGTCTTGCCAGCATCGGGCCTTGCTCTTGTTAATAAGCCTGCGAAGATATTTCCTGCCGGACCTGTATGCTGCTAGCCTAGTGTCTGCCTTCTCCCGTGTTCGCGCCCGCTGGGCCTCTCGCCGAAGTTTGTGACACTCGCTTCTTTGTTCGGCGATCTCGTTTGACCACCAGTATAGTGGGGGCTTACCATATCGGGGTCTCCGACGGGGCAAGGAAGACTCGCAAGCAGCTATGATGGTACTCATAGTTGAGTTCACCAAGTCCTTGGCTGTAGGCCCTCCACTCCCTGGCGTAGCTCCCAGCAACGGTGCGCTTGCCGTAAGCGCGTCAGCAAACCTCTCAACGTCCATCCTCCCAGTCCTCCATCCGAGGATTGAAGTTTGGGCATATGCACGCAGAGTGGCACCGTCGTGAATCTCAACAGCTATATACTGGTTATCACTAGCCGAGTAGTCCGCTAGTACTCGCCAGTTGTGTACTCTGGGTACCAAGGGACTCCGAAGTGAGTGTCCCATCGGGTATGGTTCCTACGCAACCCCAGCGGCGGAAAGTAGGGGTGTTATCAGTATTTAGGACAAAAAGCGCTGTTCTGGCCGCCATGTCCAAGATTTGCTTTCCCCTTGGGTCGGATTGTGGCTTACCCCATTCAATGGCTCTAGCGTGTGGCCCTCTGTGTTTGAGACAGCGTCCTCCAGGGCATCGAGTTTGGTTCGAAAAGATCGCATTGCCTCGTTAGGCGTCAGATAAACACTGAAATATGTTATCCCTGAACACCGCACCCACACAAAACCATTCCCGCGTCCATGGCCCTGCACCTGAAGGCGGGCGCTGTCTCGAACCCAGGTGGCCGAGGTACTAGATTTGTCAGGGTACCACGCTTGCGAGTACTTGTTATGATGTTTCTCGCTCAGCAACAGGAGGTCAGCTTTCTTATCCCTCGCAAACTGCTCAAGTAGGTCCTGGGCGATTGTGCTTCGGTGCAAATTGACCTGCAGGATACGGATCATTTGAGTATCGATTTGGCTTTACTTAGGGCCTCCTTGAAAACCCAGCATCTCCCTGTCCCCGGTTCATGTTTGAGGTCGCCGGGTGCTAGCTTAGCATCCTTGCAAAGAATGCATTTTGCCTCGTTCGTGCACTCCTTCCTTTTGTGCCCCGTTTCACCACATTTGTAGCACAGAGATCTCCTGTCGGGTCCCCTACAGCCATACGCGGTGTGTCCGTATTCGAAGCATCTGAAGCATCTTCTTGAAAACTCCGTATCCTGCAGATCACCCAACCTATCTGAATTTTGCCCTTCGCCAGGATTTGCTGGGCGTCTTTATCAGCTAGTTCGACAATAGCCATGCGTTGTCCTCTTGTGTTTTCACGTGTCAATCTTGCCTTGACTTCACTTAAGCTGGGGAACTCCCTCCTAATGGCATCCTCTACTTCAGCTTTGTCCGTGACGCAGTCGAGGTCCCTGATTTCCAGGGTGGTCATTGGTTCGAGCGAGGCAACCGTTGCCGCATCTCCAAGAACCTTTTGAACCGCGTCACGGAATGCATCCTCAAACCCTTAGGGATTAATTGAAATTTATATTGATATCAATTGATAATAGCGTGAGTGAATTTTAAATACATAATTTTGTTGTTCTTCACAATGTCGGTCAATAATGAGGAATTTTTGGATGCTATCCCTAATTTAAGCGCAGTTGCAATTAAATTACCTCCTTTTTGGAAGGAATTCCCTGACATTTGGTTTAGGAAAACCGAAGCTCAATTTGCTCTGGCGGGTATTACCTCAGAGCAAACAAAATTTTATCATATATTAGTAGCTCTTGATGCAGATGCAATCCGTAACGTGTCAGATATTGTCAGTAACCCTCCTAGCACAAACCTTTATACAGCCTTAAAGGAAGCATTAATTTCTAGATTATCTGCAAGTGAGAGTTCCAAAATTTTATAATTTATTAACGAATCTTACATTGGGAGATCGTTTTCCATCACAACTGCTCAGGGAAATGCAACAGCTTGGAGGGGAAAAAGTAGGAAAAGACTTGCTCAGGAACATCTGGTAATCTTTCAAGTTCCCTAACGGATCTGGCTGCGTGTGCAGATAAAATTTACGAAGTATCAAATAAACCAGCATTGCTTTCTCTGTCAAGCAACACAAGTGAAGAGTCAACATTACAGAAGCAGGTTTCTGAACTAACTCTCCAAGTTGCTGAAGTGTCACGAGCATTCAATAATATGAATAGATTTAGTAGAAGCCCAAACAGATTTAGAGGATTTCGCTCTCGTTCTCCATCGAGTAAACGACCTGAAGGACAGGGATTTTGCTGGTATCATTTTAAATTTAGTACTAGAGCATACAAGTGCATTGAATCATGCACTTTCAAAAAGAAAAATTCATTCGATTTTAAGGAAAATTCAAAAAACTAGATAAACTTAAATTTCCGACGGTAAATTTAAGTAGTATTGCTTCAAGCCGTCTTTTACTTTATAATCATTCCACAAAAAAGAAATTTTTAACCGGTACTGGTGCAGAAATTTCAGTTATTCCAAAACCAAAATATCGTCATCTAATTACTTCAGGTTTTAAACTTTCTGCTGCTAATGCATCTTCTATTGATACATACGGCAGAAAACTACTAAAATTAGATCTGGGTCTAAGAAAAGAATTTTCATGGCATTTTACTATTGCAGATATTTCGCGACCTATTTGTTGCGCAGGAATGATCAAGAAAACAAAGGAAACGAAACAGCGTTACGACAAAGAATAAAATTAAAAAAAACGTGTCTACTCGTTGACGGTCAAAAACCGACTATTTTATTGTGTACTGAACTGAAGAACATGAGATGACTACGTTATAGAATTCAAACAAAGAAAATAGATCAGAGAGAGTAGAGAATGCATACATTAACACTCCCACTCGTTCCTTATCTCTCAAAAGAATACAAATTATTTTATATTTAAAGTATTACGTAGCTTCATAAAGGTTTCACGATTAAGTCCTTTGGTGAATAGATCTGCGAATCGGTCTGAACTACCAATCTGCTTAATATTGATTTTGTTGTCAACAACCAATTGCCTCGAATAGTGAAATTTGACTTCTATGTGTTTCGTGCGACGGTGAAATACTGGATTCTCTATTAATTTCTTCGCTGCTACGTTGTCAGTATACAAGATAGTTGGCTGTTGTTGCTTACAGCCTATAGATTCTAGAAGTAATCTAGCCCAAATTACTTCCTTTGCCGCATCGTGAATAGCTACGTACTCGGCTTCAGTTGTCGATGTCGCTACTATTGTTTGCTTCCGTGAAGACCATATCACGGGGCTGCCATTAACCGTTAAAACTACACCACTGACACTTTTCCTAGTGTCTAGGCATGCTGCATAATCAGCATCACCATATGCATCCAGTCTGCATACATCGTTGCCCCTAAATGACAGTCCGATGTCCAAAGTACCTCGTAAATACCGTAGGACACGTTTTGCTGCTTGCCAATGCTCCATTGATGGTCGTTCCAAGAATTTTGATAACGTGGAAGCAGCGAATGTAATATCGGGGCGTGTACCAACAGATAAGTACATCAATGCACCAATTAGTTGTCGATAGGGTACATTTGCGACTTCTCCGGTATTTGCCACAAGTTTCGCATTGCTTTCGAATGGTGTTGAGATCGTCTTGCAGTCGGGCATGCCAAATCGTTCCAAGATAAGTTTGGCATATGCTGACTGAGATATTCGTATAATAGAATCGGTCTCCTTTTGGATTATCTCAATACCCAGATAGCAGCCTGCAATATTGCTTTTAATTTCGAATGTATTGCTCATTTTTAGCAGCAGATCTTTAACGTCAGACTCGAGTCGACCACATACAAGTCCGTCGTCGACATACAGCACCACCAACAATTCGCCACCTTTGCCAATGTATACACATGGGTCAGCAGATGACTGCATCAACCCAGATTGCTTCATAAAATGATCGAATTTGATATGCCATTGTCAAGGAGCTTGCTTTAAGCCATACAAGGCCTTCCGTAAAAGATGAACTTTGCCTGTTCCATCGTCAAAACCATCAATCTGCTTCATATATATTTCTTCTGCTAGTTTACCCTACAAGAACGCTGTTTTGACATCGATTTGGAATACTCGATACTTTTTGGCTGCAGCAACTGCTAACAAAGTACGAACTGATTCAAACCGTGCCACCGGTGAAAACGTATCATCGTAGCCGATTCCCTTACGCTGACCGCAACCACGCACAAATAAGCGTGCTTTGAAGCGATCAACAGTTCCATCAGGGTGTGTTTTGATACGATACACCCACCGTGTTGAGATAGCTTTCTTACCACTAGGCAATTCGACCAATTGCCCGAGAACACCATGATCATCTCGTCTTTCATACAAAGCTCCCACTTGTTAGCATCGGCACAAGACCGAGCCTCTGATACGCTGTTAGGAATGACAGTATCTGCAATGAAAGCACAACCGGCATTTAGCAGTTCTGCCATATTTACGGAACGAACATGGGATCTTGTCCTTTTCGAAATCGGAGCTTCCTCAAAAGATCGACTTCTCGTTCGAATCGGTGAAATATTCGGTAGATTATTGTCATCGTCAATCGCATCGTCAATATCATCAATGTTTGAGCCATCACTGACTCTGATTGGTTCGTTGATAATATCAACGGTTTCTGGCGTAGTTCGCTTCGCAACAGTTTCCGCATTTCCGCTCGTCACATATTGAGTTTTCCGTAAATGAGTATCTTCTTCTACAAATACGACGTCACGACAGGTAACTACTTTGTTAGTACCAGGACGCCACAATCGATAGCCTGCAGGCGCATACCCAACTAAACGCAAAATTTCCGCTTTTGGTTCTAGTTTCAACCGCTTCGATTTATCAATCAGAGCGTATGCCTTGCAACCAACTGTTCGTAATTTTGTAAGCTCTGGTTTTCGTCCGTACCATACTTCAAATGGTGTAAGACCGCGAAGACGATTGAGTGGTATCACGCAGCGTAAGTTAGCTGCAGTTGATAAAACTTCAGCCCAAGCTTCGTATGGCAAGCCATTACACAACATTGTGCGTGTCGATTCTAAACAAGTTCGATTTTGCCGTTCTGCACGACCATTCATCTGTGGACAATATGGCACTGAGTTTTCCATTTTGATCGAATGCCGTAAAAGTAAATCACGCATTGGTTTCCCCGTAAATTCACTCGCGTTGTCGCATCTGACCCGGCGAATATCATGTCCGACAGATTTAGAATTTACGATCAGTCGTTCAAGCGCGTCGACTACTCTGTCAATCATCAGTAAATAAGACCGCGAAACGATTTCCTCCCCAAGACGGCACTTTCATCGGACCGATAATATCGAAATGGATAAGTTCTGCGCACTTTGTTGCTCGCTTCTCATTTTTTACATATGGTAGGCGATGCATTTTACCTAATATGCATGACTCACAAAATGTGTTTTCGTTCGCGTCGCAGGTAGAATTATCATTTTTACTGTCTTCTTGCCCTTCAACTTTAATGTTTCCGAACAAATTTCGTTTCAACATTTCACGAACCGCGCGATAATTCGGATGACCCAATCTTTCATGAAGTTGTCGAACACTTACAGACGCGACACATGCATTCGACGGTTGAACTTCTTCATAGTCCATTTCAAATAGGTTGTTGTTTACTTTCGAGGCACAGCCGACTATTTTACCATGTAATTTCAATACGGCTTTAGATCCTTCGGCTTCGTGTCTAGCACCCTTCTTCGAAATGAACGAACCTATCGACAGAAGTTTTCGTTTTAAGTGCGGTACATGATATACCTCTCTGATCGTTACGAGACCAGCCGACTTAGATACGAATTGTAGCGATCCCTTGCCAACTGCATAAATTATATGATCGTTTGCTACTGCGATAGGTTACTCGTCTCTGCATAGCGGCACATAGTTGAACATGTTCGAGCAATCGTTTGTCATGTTGTCTGACGCTCCGCTGTCTAATAGCCATTTAGAGTTGTTGTTGTGTGTGTTAGATGCATTGAATACAACATCTTCAGTGATTGCACATTTCGCATCCGCACCGTTAGTATTCTTCTTGTTCTTTCGGCGATAACAATTTTTAGCCATGTGGCTAAGTTTGCCACATTCAAAGCATTTTATTGCTTTACGTTTAGGCTTACTTGCATACAATGCTTCGTTTGGTTCGACGTTGTTGGTTCCTGCACCTGGTTGCAGTTGGTTTTTGATTATCTCTAATTGTTCACGCAACTTGTCAAAGGATAACGAAACTCCTGATGCGGCCGAAATCATGTACGTCTGCTTGAAAGTGGTGAATTTTGCAGGTAATTCGTTGATAACTTTGGCTACCATGTGTCTGTCGGTTATTTCATCGCCAGCTGTATGTAGCCTTTGTTTCAAAACGGACAATTCAGAGCAAAAGGCACCGACACTTTGGCCTTCTCCGAATTTCTTGCCCATAAATGCCTGAGCCAACAAATATTTATTTGTTTCGGTTTTCGCTTCGTACAGCGATTTGATTTTTACGAACATTTCTCTTGATGTCGTACACTCACGAATAACCGCGTGATCATTCGCGTTCAGGCCTGCTGATAATATGCGTCTCGCTTTTGCATCCCACATCTTCCATACTTGGAGATCAGCAACTACTTGAGGCTTAATTACGACGCCATTAGCAACCTCGTCAACACCACACATTTCCAAAGACGCGTTGACTTCGAAAAGCCACTCTTCGTATGTCGCCTTGCTAAGTTTCGGAACAGAAATCTTTTCTTCTTGTCCAGCCATTATCAAATTTCAAAAAAAGAGTCTAACACAAAAGAAACCACAATGAAATACAAATGTCACTATGTCCGTAAAATACGATCCCGATTTTACACTTATTAAACTTTCGATTTTTGCACTAGAACTGGGCCCATAACCTGTTGCGCAGGAATGATCAAGAAAACAAAGAAAACGAAACAGCGTTACGACAAAGAATAAAATAAAAAAAAACGTGTCTACTCGTTGACGGTCAAAAACAGACTAGTTTATTGTGTACTGAACTGAAGAACATGAGATGACTACGTTATAGAATTCAAACAAAGAAAATAGATCAGAGAGAGTAGAGAACGCATACATTAACACTATTATAGATGCAGATTTTTTGGGTCATTTTGGAACTTTAGTTGATGTCGCTAACAAAGCAATAATTGACCCAACTACAAACCTTCATTCAATAGCAACTATTACATCGGAAAATTCTTCAAACTTGTCTATTTTAATTAAACCAGAAATTGATCCACAAGTAAAAGACTTATTAAATAAATTTAAATCAATTACCTTAGAGTCCGACTTTACAAAACATCCTACACATAGTATAAAACATAAAATTACAACTTCTGGATCAACAATAGTTTCAAAACCCAGACGTTTAGCGCCAGATAAATTAATTGCAGCTAAGAAAGAATTTAATTTCCTGCTCGAACAAGGAATCTGTCGTTTCTCTGATCGTCAATGGTCTTCACCATTACACATGGTACTAAAAAGCAATGGTGATTGGCGTCCTTGTGGTGACTACAGACGTCTTAATGCCATTACAACACCAGATCGCTTTCCTATTCCTAACATTCAGGATATCACACATTTTTTAACTGATTGCAAAACCTTCTCAACTTTAGATCTTGTTAAAGCGTATCATCAAATTCCAGTAGAGCCAGAAGATATTCCGAAAACTGCAATTTGCACACCGTTCGGACTCTTTGAGTTCACTCGCATGACTTTTGGTTTATGCAATGCTGCGCAGACTTTTCAACGCTTCATTAATTCAATACTAAAAGACTTTTCAACGCTTCATTAATTCAATACTAAAAGATCTAAATTTTTGTTTTGTATATTTAGACGATATTCTTATTGCTTCAAAATCTGCCTCAGATTACGAGTATTTAATGCATTTTTCAATAATTTTCGAAAGGTTAAATGATAACGGACTAATGTAAATTCTTACAAAAAGAAATTAAATTTTTAGGTCATTTTATTTCATCTAAAGGAATTAAACCTTCATCAGATAAATGTAAGGATATTTTAAGTTTCAAATTACAGAAACAATTGTAGAATTGAGGCGATTTCTGGGAATGATACATTTTTATCGTCGCTTCTTACCAAATGCAGCTAAACACCACGCTTTACTTAATAGTTTCTTGGTGGGTTCTAAGAAGTCAGACAAGAGAAAAATAAATTGGACACCGGAGGCTATTGAATCTTTTGAAACTTCCAAACAACAACTCTTCGATGCAACTATTCTGGCTTTTCTAGAACTAAATGCTCCATTAGCAATTTTTGTAGATGCTTCTGATATTGCCATTGGAGCAGCGCTTCAACAATGGGTAAACAATTGTTGGAAACCTTTGGGGTTCTTTTCAAAAAAATTGAACGAAGCTCAAAGAAATTATAGTACATATGATCGTGAATTACTAGCGGCCTATCAAGCAGTAAAACATTTTAGATATTACATTGAAGGTCGCACATTCACATTGTTTACAGATCATAAACCTTTAATATTTTCATTTCGTCAGAACCCTACAAAAGCTTCTCCAAGACAACTTCGTCAACTTAACTTCATCAGTGAATTTACCACAGATTTTCGACACATTTCTGGAAAAGAGAATATTGTTGCAGATTATCTATCTAGAATTTCTGAAATTGAAATTCCTAGCTCTATAGATTTTAAAGCAATTGCTGAAGCTCAACTTATAGACGAATCTTTTGAGAAATTAAAATCAAATCCAAAATTTTCATTTAAACAAATAACTTTTCCAATTACAAATTTCAAAATTTTTTGTGAAATTACAAATGAAAATATTAGGACATATATTCCGGAAGCATTTCGGAAGCAAATTTTCACTTCATTACATAATTTAGCTCATCCAAGCATCCGAACTTCAAGACGCCTTGTATCAGATAAATACTTTTGGCCATTTCTCAACAAAAACGTTGCTGATTGGTCTCGCACTTGTTTGGATTGTCAACGTTCAAAAATTACGAGATACAATAGAAGTGAACATAAAACATTCCCCCTTACATCGAAACGTTTTAAAATAATACTGTCGCGTGTTTTTGGTTCGCGGCCAATAATTTTAATGTTCCGGGGAAGTGAAAACGCAATGTCTTTTAAATTAAATTAAAAGAGTTTATTCAATTAATCCAAAAAATGCACAATCACTTATTTTAGTATTTCACAATTTTAATTTTCACTTAGTCTATAAATTTGTCATTCAACTGTCCACTTAAAATCAGTTCGCACTCAAACAATCAATCGCCTTTACTTCGCGTTCCACTATATCGCAGTTTTCTATCGCGATTGTAATGAATGATCCCCCCATTCATTCAGCTCGCCTTTATATAGGGTCTGTAGTCATTCAACCCAGTTCTCGTACATTGGGGAATTCGCGGGAACATTCGAGCGACTGCAAATGAATGGAGCAGTGACTCACTTTCAGATGTTGCTCATGCTTGTTGGGTTCTCGTGGTTTCGAGTAAATTCGTGTTCTTCATTGTTGTGAAAACAATTGCGACAGTAGCTCGCAAAATTATTTGTACATGTAACACTGCCCCCACTTCAGTTCTTTTCGCCCCGAAAAGATGTGTCGCCAGTTGTAGTCTATTCTTCCTAGGGCAAGACGGTCCAGGTGCACGATTTTCATTTTGGCTCTTGGGTTACGATGTTCCTGTATTCGATATACGACGTCGTTGATTCGCTTTGCAACTCGGTATGGTCCCTCCCAATTATGTTGCAACTTTGGAGACCTACCCTTTCGCCGTTGCGGGTTATATAGCCATACCAAGTCATCTTGCTGGAAGCCAGTAGAGTTTGTCTTGAGATCATACCTGGTCTTCATGCGGTCAGTAGCCGATTCGAGGTGATTTCGCACTGTCCGATGTATCTGGTTCAACCGTTGCCTTAGATCATTTGCGTACTCCGAGATCGTTTGGGGTTTCTCAGGGGGTGTTCCGAACTTTATATCGGCTGGCAGACGAATAGTCTTTCCAAAAATGACTTTGGCTGGGGCTTGGCCCGTCGATGCGTGTTCGGCAGCTCTGTATGCCATCACAAATAGTGGGATGTGGCTGTTGCAGTCCCTTTGGTTCTCGTCAACCATCTTGGCCAGATGTTTATTGAGCGTGCCGTTGAACCGTTCGACCATTCCATCGGATTGGGGATGCAGCGGTGTTGTCCTCGTTTTCCGTATTCACAGTAGTTCACACATTTCGCCAAAAACTAGTGACTCAAAGTTTCGGCCTTGATCTGAATGTAATTCGCAAGGTACGCCGTACCTACTGACCCAATTTAACACTAGCTGTTCAGCTACGGTAGTTGCTTCCTGGTTGGGAATGGGGTAGACCTCGGGCCACTTGCTGAAATAATCGGCTACAACCAGCGTGTATCGATTTCCCCAATCGGATTCAGGGAAAGGTCCTGCGATGTCAACAGCAATCCTTATGAATGGCATGCCTACGTTATAGGTTTGCATTTGTCCTCTCAGTCGTCGCTTTGGACCTTTGATGGAAGCGCAAACTGTACATCTCCGACACCAGTCCTCTACGTCTTCTCGAGCGTGGAGCCAGTAAAACCTTTCCCGCAATTTCACTAAGGTCTTGTTAACACCAAGATGGCCTCCCGAGGCCTTCATGCATTTCCTTTAGCACATCGTGGATTCGGCTTTTGGGTAGTATAGTTTGCGTCCCATAGGAGCTGCCATCCGCCGTTTCCCATTTCCGCTTGAGTACGCCACCCTTCACCTGAAGAGAGTTCCATTGTGCCCAATAGCTTTTCAGGGTTGCGCCATGCGTTGAAACGTCCTTCCACTCAGGTCGCCCAGTCGTCTCCTTCCATACGAGCAATGGTCCGATGTCTTCATCGGCTAGCTGGGCATTTCGAATCTCCTCCGATGACCAACCTTCATCGAATTCAGCCGTTATCAGTCGCAGATCAACGGGCGGTTCCTTTTCCTCAATCCGTCGGCAATGCTTGCAGTCAGGTGGACATGGACGACGAGATAGGGTGTCAGCATTTCCATGAACACCGCCCTTTCGATGAACAATTTCGTAGTCGTATGACTGCAATCTTTCAATCCATCTTGCAACTTGTCCCTCGGGGTTTTTGAAGTTAAGTAGCCATCTCAGCGATGCATGGTCTGTTCGAAGAACAAATTTCTGGCCATAAAGGTACTTGTGGAACTGCTTGGTGGCCTCTCTTATAGCCAATAGCTCCTTCCTGGTCACGCAGTAGTTCCTCTCACTTTTTGAGAGAACTCGATTGTAATAAGAGAGGACTCTTCCTTCGCCATTGATCTGCTGTGAGAGTACAGCTCCAACACCGCCATTGCTTGCATCGGTGTCAACTACAAACATTTTTCCGGGTTTCGGATACGCCAGCACGGGTGATTATCACAGTTTTTCCTTCAGGGTCTCGAAGGCTGTCTGGCATTGTTCACTCCAGACATACGGACGATTTTTCTCGGTTAGCTGATGGAGACACTTAGCTATTTTGGCAAAATCTTTGACGAATTTCCGATAGTAGGTTGCCAGACCCAGAAAACTTCGTAGTTGGCGCTTGTTGTTTGGTGTTGGCCAGCTTTTCACGGCTTCAATTTTCTCAGGGTCTGTTTTGACCCCTTCTGCTGATACGACATGTCCCAGGTATTTTACTTTAGCTGCGAAAAGGGTACACTTGTCGGGACTAAGTTTCAAATTTGCCAGTCGCAATCGGGAGAAAACCTCTTCTAAGTTCCGCACATGCTCTTCGAACGTTCTCCCGATGACGATGATGACATCTAGGTACACCAAGCAGGTTTTCCAGGTTGGACCACGTAGCACGTATTCCATCAAGCGTTCGAAAGTGGCTGGAGCGTTGCAAAGCCCAAACGGCATCACCACAAACTGCCACAATCCGGTCCCAACTGAAAATGCGGTCTTCTCTCGGTCCTTCTTGTCAATTTCTACCTGTCAGTAGCCACTCTTGAGATCGAGTGTAGAAAACCATTTTGCGTCGGCTAAAGTGTCCATGATGTCATCGATGCGTGGAAGCGGGTAGCTATCTTTCTTAGTGACGTCGTTAAGCTACCTATAGTCGACACAAAAACGAGTGCTACCGTCCTTTTTCTTTACTCGAACTACAGGCGCGGCCCATGGACTGACAGAAGGTTCAATTACGCCTTGTTTTTCCATGTCCGAGATCAGCGCGCTCACTTCTCCTCGTTTGGCTATAGGGAGGCGTCTCGGTGCTTGTAGAATCAGCTTGGCTCCCTGTGTATATATGACGTGAGTTACCAGACTCGTTCGGCCTTTGTCATCCGGGCTTGTTGAGAAGATGTCACTGTACTTGGTGACCAGATCAGAGGCTCGTTTGAATAGCTGCACTGGCAATTTGACTTGCTTCAATATGGCTGACGTGGATTCCCGGGCTTTGTCTGTGTCTTGCCTCCTTTTCCAATGATGGTCGTGAGTGGCTTCCAAAGAGGTGATGGTGGAAACAGGCTGGCAGCTGCCGATGACTTCTCCCGCTTTGATGCTCGTGGTTGAGTCTGCAGTGTTAAGGACTCTAACTGGCACATACCCATTCCTTATAGATATTACAAGACTTCGTCTTACAATCAAACTGCGCAATGCCGATGTCTTCGTTGGCTCTATCAGATAAGATCGGTGGTCTCCAGAATCAACATCAAGCTTGGCCCATACAATGCTTTCCGAAGAATTCGGTATATCAGTGTCAGTACATACCACTACATTCATCTTGGGAATTTGGACGCCAGGATCCTCCATCAGTACTTCTACATTCTGCCATTTCAATACACGTTTGCCCAAATCCAACGTGATTCCATGTGGTCACAGAAAATCCATTCCGAGAATGCAGTCATCCATAATGTTCGCGACCAGAAAATTATGTCGGAACACAAGGTCTCCCAACTGTATCTGGAGGTTGACCTCTCGATGATCAGGTGCAGTTTCTCCCGTAGCTGTCCGTAGTGAGAAAATTCTGCCCTTGTGAAATTGTTGCTGTCTAACTAGGTCTGGTCGGATAATCGATCGGGTTGCACTAGTGTCGATTGTTATGGTGCAGTGTTCTCCGTCAACTTGACCCGGAAGGCATAAGTCCGCTTCTCCACGATGTAGTCTTGACACGATGATGGTGGTGCTGGAGACGTCGATCCTCCTAGCCAACCTCTGCCCCACGAAGTTGGCTCTTACATGTTTCCCGACCCCTCTGTTTGAAGGGCTTCCATTCTGGGCTCCTGACTCAGTCTGGATCTCCTCCTAGCTGCACACCCTGGACAATGGCTCGGTTTTCTTCGCTTCTTGCAGTCTCTTTGCAGGTGCCCCTTCTCTCCGCAATTCCAGCATCTAGGCGCACCATTTACATGCGGGTCTCGCTCAATTTCCACGTGCTAACACCTGCACTCATCTGCCACTACCTCACGGACCCGGGCAGTGGTACGAGTCGCATTTTCGCTGCCTCAAAGCTCAGACTGTAAGCCAATGCGTCCTTAACCGTTTGCTTTTGGGCTAAACGCACGGCTTGTTGCAATTCCGGGTCCTTTAGTGCGCTGATGAATGCTTCTGTTGCTGCATCATCTAAATCCATATATATATTTTGTTGCAGTGGCCAGGTATTCCTCTTCTGAGTGGAAAACTCATACAACTTGAATTGCATGAACTTTCCCATCAGAAGGAGAGCACCCCGGTGACCAATTTATGCCATAGAATTAAACAATTTGATTACGTAACTCTATGCCATAAAGAGGCACTCTGCTTGGGCCACTCAACCACGACCTGAAACGAGAAGTATTGTTTAAGTACCCGGCGGCTGGCTCATGTCTTAAGGTGGAAGCCTGCCACCGTACCGGGTCCTATACTCGGTTAGAGTCGGGAGAAAGGAAAGATCGATTTTGTGGAAAAATTAGCAATTCATTAGATTATTCATTTTATTCTTTCGCAAAATATATTTAAACATAAACATCATAATTATGAAGCATACAGATCTATTTATTCACAAGTTAAGCACTCTGTATGCGAGAACTAACGATTTAAACGTGCAATAAATACATAACAATTTATTTAGGGTTTTTTTTCGATATAATTTATCATCGCCTTTGCAATTTCCTTGATTGCATTAAGTTTATTAGAATTATAAATAAATTTTGTTTTTTCTTTGTTTTCCTATTTTGAAGCAAGAGCCTGATGTGTTTTTTTCTTTTTGGAAATAATACGAAAAATGACAATGTTTCCACATATTGCTTAGAGAAATAACACAAGACGTACAGTAACTGGTGTTTAATCAAAAAACAAAAACCTCAAACCAAAAATTGCAAAATCAATAAAAAGATCAATCATTCATAAAAGATAATTTGAAGCAGAAAATATGAGTTGTAATGGATTTTTTTATTTAGTTCGTTTTGAAGCGGACTGATACTATCAGTATGTAAATAATTATTAGGGAATATCGTTTTCTAGTTTCGTGAGGACATAGCATATTGTTTGATTAGCGATTTAGCTAGCTAATTTTGGCGTGATAATAAAATGAAAATTTCTTTCGCTTTAATAGTATATTTGTCCGTAACGTACACTTTTATCAAACTCTTCGTGTATAATAAAAATATCTAGAAAATCAGTTCTCTCTTATGCATATGTACACTCATCTCTTTGTCTGTTAACCGCGACGTATTGTGCATTGTGTCTGAATTTCTTTAAATAGGAAAAAGGTGAATGAGCAGCATAAGTAAATGGATATGCTTGCATATAAACTAAAGCACATAAATATCTTTACGTAAAGTACATATAATCCAACGAGGTTTGTAATTTTCTAGCATACGCTAATCTATAAAAATATTTTATCTGTGGTCTTTTATAGTATTCAACATTACCCGACGAGCTTTGACGGACTGACCAAACTAGCTACATTCACAACATATGGAATTCAAACTGAAAATGCTTTGAACAGTATCAAACAACATAATGACTAATGTATAAAAGCCGGCAAATTCAAATGCACAGTAATCTAGAAATGTTGGAAAATTTAAGTGGTATGAATCACTATTTGGACATGAGCTGGTCATTTTTCACAATTTCTATTTTTATATTCGCTATTTTCTTTATTTTTGGCTTGCATCCACAAAAAAAAAACCAAGATGACAAACAATAATGCACTCGTATCCAAAAAATATCCAATTTATCATTATTTTTATGCTTTATCTTATCATCGTGATCGTAGCAATTGAACATGCA
This sequence comes from Odontomyia ornata, assembly GCA_963969285.1. Lineage (NCBI taxonomy): Eukaryota > Metazoa > Arthropoda > Insecta > Diptera > Stratiomyidae > Odontomyia > Odontomyia ornata. The sequence goes on along the minus strand of OZ017740.1, from coordinate 326,682,608 downwards.
AAAAATATATATATAAATAACACCATAAAAGGGTACTCACCCGCATGGTCCTCCCAGCGCTCGACGACGATGCAGATGGTCCTGTGATTCCGATTCTGTAACATCTATTTTAGAAGCTATTACTTCCATCAAATTGTAATTCTTATACTTGTAGTAGTCTGGTAAAACACTGAGGCAACAAATTCTTTTTATCACTTCTACTAGAATACACAAATCCGGATTTCTCAAATCTAACTTATAGGCAGAATTTTTAGCAGTAACTAACTCAGCTATTTTTCCTATTAACAAGTCTCGATCAACTTTATTGTTGAATCGCTTGTTGATAACAATTGAAAAGCTTCCAGCACTAGAAACAAAATATTTATCGATTAAAGAACTGCAAGCAAAAACTATGTCCACAACGTTAGCGCGGCAAACGATTGGTACTGTGTAAACTTGAGTACGTATCTAGTGGCAGGAGAATTTTCTTGATAAATCCTTTTTAATAAGCTCAACTCCAATCTCAATCGGATCTTCAAATACGGTTTTGATAACTATACGATTTTTCACTCCTGTATCCGCAGCCTGAAAGTTTGTAATGCTATGCTTTTTCAATAGCTCTAGGTCTATTTCTCGTCTCAAGCAGTCGGTAATGTCCATTTCAGATATCATAGGCTCTGTAGCTGGTTGATATGCTTCCGCCAATTGTCCATTTAGAATGTTGTAAGATTCACGGATGCACTCGTTTTCTTTGAAATTACATGTCACCAAAAACCCTTTCTGTCCAAACGCTAACTGGTGCCGTTTCCTATTATTATATGAGACGCAACACGACGACGAGGCGGATTGTTTTGACGACGAGAAATTTTGGTGATGCAGTGTGTTTGTGGGACTATTGCTGTTGGGGCGTTGCCACGGAGACGCAGTCGAGCCAATCGGGGCACTCAATTGGCGATTAAACTCCGTTTTACGGCGATGAATGTTGGTCAAACAAAATATTTGATCCCGTTCAAAGAACCGCTTCCACTCGTGTCGTCCGATTGATTTGCCTGACTCTGCCGTGAGTCTATCGGAAAATCCCATGGATTTGGGTCCGAACTGCTCCGATTATGGGCAACTATGTTCCTGTTTGAGTGTTGCAGTAGATGTGAGCGTTAGTGTAATTTAAATTATGGAAATCGTTACCTGAAATATCACCAGCACCGCACTAATTCCCACACGTGGGTTTCTTCTCAAGTCTCCTTCACTCAATGACAACTGCCCTATCAAAGGTATTTCATCGCACCAGATCAATCTCAAATCGTACCGGTTCGATCGCAAATTGTTCTAGTTCAATCGGAAATTGTTCCAATTCAATCTGCAATCGTACCGGTTCGATCATTTCAATTGATCTGGGACATTTTATGTTTGAGTTTTTCTTTAACCCTTTAACTGCTCGATTACTACAAAAATGCTATTTTGTCTGAATTTAATAACTTTTGCAACATACTTTTTGCAAAATGTAATGAGTTGATTCGATAGCGAAAGGTTCATTCTGACTTCTTGCTAAAAAATTTTTGCAAATATTCGTAACGTTTCTGAGGCTGTAAAGTTTACCCAAATTTGCAGTTTCACTGGGGGCTGTGCCTTAAAAAACGTATAATTAGCGGTGTCTTAGCGATTTGAGATCGGCCCTTTCACATCAAATAATCTAAAACGGCGAAATTCATACATTTCTTGAACAAATTTTAAAGAGTCAACCATTAGTAACTACAAGAAAAATAAAAAATATACTCTGAAGCCTGAAAAAGTGATACAATATGACTTTAAGACAACAGAACGACCGAAAAAGAGCAGATGAGTGATGAAACTTTAAAGCAAAATACATGTCTAAAATCAGTTCTGTTGATATTTACTTTGAAATGAATAGCAAGGAACCTCTATCTGCTCCATCACCAATTCGTTGCCCATAATCCTTGCGTCTCTACTATATTTTATTTCCAGTTCAAGCTTTTTACAACATCAAAACAACATCACATTTCACATTCAAGCAATTAAATTCAAACAATAATTAATTCCAAGTATATTTGAAACTTTCCACAGTAGTACTGCCACGACTAATACCATGTAATTGCGCCGTTCGCATAATGGTTGCCATAAATTGCGTGGCAGGATGAAGAGTGGCGGGAAAGTGTGTACCAGCCAACCGCAAAACAAATTATTCCATTGCTCAAACAAGCTGCTTTTCCCTCCTTCCAAATATCATCAAACAAAAACAACAAGAACAAAAACAAAATTCAATTCAGAAGGTTAACAGGGGTGTATATTAAAAACAGTTAAACATTTACTTTCAATAATTTTCTTAATTATTCGTTCAGCACTGAAAGGAGTTACTCAAGTGTGGATATGAAACAGATTTTGTTTCTTTTTTTTGTTTTTCATTGACTCGTCTGCTTCAGTTCAATTACGCTTTGTTTTATGTGAGTGAATGATACGTTCAAGGATGTTGGGTGAATAAGGAATTTACTTGCTTTATGTTGTGTTCCATATTAGCAGCAATCAAAAAAGTTCGTAAAAATGAAAATTTCAAATCGTAAACCATCGTGTTTAGTAGCGATAAATTTTGTTATGTTCAACACTTCACGCCACGAGTCATTTTGAGTGAGTTATGTTTCGATGGTTGAGTGGGATTTTCATATTCGCGTTGATTGGTGAGTGGATGTAAAGTTTCATGTGATATAAACTTTTTTCCAAGCGTTAAAAGTCAATTCGCATATTAATAAGGTTATAATTATATATATATTATAATAAAAAAAGACTGCGGTTAGCTGACGATTCTATAAAACTGAGCCCAGTTGTAGCACAGAATAGTTATGAACAGAAGAAAAACGTTGATCCAATTCGCTCAGCTACCCTCCTGGTGAATTTGAAATAATCGTCCCATACATAAACTTGTTCTAAAGGAAAACTAGCAAGCAGAGCTAGTGTATTTACAATATAAAACTTGAAATGCGAAGCTGAACTTCTGGATGTATCGTTTCAGTAATTTGAAGACGTGAAGACGCCATTCAAAACCGTAAGGTAACAATGTATTTGATATGAAAACGAAATACACAAAGCATAGCGGAAAATATCAGCACAACAAAGAAGCTGAAAACGGAGGATAGCACTCCTACTTACAATACATTTAAATAAAGTCCATTTTTGACAAACATTTAAGGTTAAAATTCGCACGTTTAAGGGGAGAAAAATCGATTTAAAGTTTTGGGGTAGTGACACGTGAAAAATTGGAAATTTTTTGGCTTTCAGCCACTATAACTGCTCTTAAACCTTACCAAAGTACCACAAATTTATACTTTTTGGAAAATTCAGACGATAATCTATAAGTTGATATCAAAACATTGCAAATCGGTTGGCAATTGTAGCCACGGCAATGCCATAAAGGGAAAAAGTTCCCAAAACCTGCCCCCCAAAAAATTACGATCTCGCTTATTAGTCCACTTAGAAAGATGCTTTCTGTTTTGGTTTGTTTGTTTACGCTCATGTATCACTTATAGGCAATGAAAACAATTTTCGAAATCACTCATGGCTTTTTATGCAGACAAGTGTCTTTTTTCGCTGTATTCCTATTTGAGCCCTCATAAAAATTAGTGTTCTTATGCAAAACACTACAAATTTATATTCAAAACAAAATACAAAATTACACCTACAAAACAAGACCAAAATTTTGATAATCGAATAAAAACTGTGGTCACAGTGAACGATCAAAGAAAGAGATCAGCCGAGAAAATAGACACGTTTTAGGAAAATCCGTTTCTATGCCTTCTAGACACCATCAAATATAGATTTCTCACGAAAAGTACCACAAATTTATACTTGACGGAAACTACACAATGGCAGCTAAAACACAAAACCAAAATTTTGACAATCAGATGAAAATTGTGGTCACAGTAAGCGATCAAAGCTGGAAATCTGCACAAAAAGTGCACGTGTTCCAGAAAGAGCCATTTCTATGCCTCTTACACGCTAGATAATGTGCCTAAAATATTTTCCGACCATCAAAATACTCATTTGGGTTAAGCCTTTAAATTAAAAATTATAAACCCGAAATTCGCGCGTTTAAGGGGAGAAAAATCGATTTAAAGTTTTGGGGTAGTGACACGTGAAAAATTGGAAATTTTTTGGCTTTCAGCCACTATAACTGCTCTTAAACCTTTCCAAAGTACCACAAATTTATACTTTTTGGAAAATTCAGACGATAATCTATAAGTTGATATCAAAACATTGCAAATCGGTTGGCAATTGTAGCCACGGCAAAGCCATAAAGGGAAAAAGTTCCCAAAACCTGCCCCCTAAAAAATTAAGATCTCGCTTATTAGTCCACTTAGAAAGATGCTTTCTGTTTTGGTTTGTTTGTTTACGCTCATGTATCACTTATAGGCAATGAAAACAATTTTCGAAATCACTCATGGCTTTTTTATGCAGACAAGTGTCTTTTTTTCGCTGTATTCCTATTTGAGCCCTCATAAAAATTAGTGTTCTTATGCAAAACACTACAAATTTATATTCAACGCAAAATACAAAATTACACCTACAAAACAAGACCAAAATTTTGATAATCGAATAAAAACTGTGGTCACAGTGAACGATCAAAGAAAGAGATCAGCCAAGAATTTTCGAAATCACTCATGGCTTTTTATGCAGACAAGTGTCTTTTTTCCGCTGTATTCCTATTTGAGCCCTCATAAAAATTAGTGTTCTTATGCAAAACACTACAAATTTATATTCAACGCAAAATACAAAATTACACCTACAAAACAAGACCAAAATTTTGATAATCGAATAAAAACTGTGGTCACAGTGAACGATCAAAGAAAGAGATCAGCCGAGAAAATAGACACGTTTTAGGAAAATCCGTTTCTATGCCTTCTAGACACCATCAAATATAGATTTCTCACGAAAAGTACCACAAATTTATACTTGACGGAAACTACACAATGGCAGCTAAAACACAAAACCAAAATTTTGACAATCAGATGAAAATTGTGGTCACAGTAAGCGATCAAAGCTGGAAATCTGCACAAAAAGTGCACGTGTTCCAGAAAGAGCCATTTCTATGCCTCTTACACGCTAGATAATGTGCCTAAAATATTTTCCGACCATCAAAATACTCATTTGGGTTAAGCCTTTAAATTAAAAATTATAAACCCGAAATTCGCGCGTTTAAGGGGAGAAAAATCGATTTAAAGTTTTGGGGTAGTGACACGTGAAAAATTGGAAATTTTTTGGCTTTCAGCCACTATAACTGCTCTTAAACCTTACCAAAGTACCACAAATTTATACTTTTTGGAAAATTCAGACGATAATCTATAAGTTGATATCAAAACATTGCAAATCGGTTGGCAATTGTAGCCACGGCAATGCCATTAAGGGAAAAAGTTCCCAAAACCTGCCCCCCAAAATATTACGATCTCGCTTATTAGTCCACTTAGAAAGATGTTTTCTGTTTTGGTTTGTTTGTTTACGCTCATGTATCACTTATAGGCAATGAAAACAATTTTCGAAATCACTCATGGCTTTTTATGCAGACAAGTGTCTTTTTTTCGCTGTATTCCTATTTGAGCCCTCATAAAAATTAGTGTTCTTATGCAAAACACTACAAATTTATATTCAACGCAAAATACAAAATTACACCTACAAAACAAGACCAAAATTTTGATAATCGAATAAAAACTGTGGTCACAGTGAACGATCAAAGAAAGAGATCAGCCGAGAAAATAGACACGTTTTAGGAAAATCCGTTTCTATGCCTTCTAGACACCATCAAATATAGATTTCTCACGAAAAGTACCACAAATTTATACTTGACGGAAACTACACAATGGCAGCTAAAACACAAAACCAAAATTTTGACAATCAGATGAAAATTGTGGTCACAGTAAGCGATCAAAGCTGGAAATCTGCACAAAAAGTGCACGTGTTCCAGAAAGAGCCATTTCTATGCCTCTTACACGCTAGATAATGTGCCTAAAATATTTTCCGACCATCAAAATACTCATTTGGGTTAAGCCTTTAAATTAAAAATTATAAACCCGAAATTCGCGCGTTTAAGGGGAGAAAAATCGATTTAAAGTTTTGGGGTAGTGACACGTGAAAAATTGGAAATTTTTTGGCTTTCAGCCACTATAACTGCTCTTAAACCTTTCCAAAGTATCACAAATTTATACTTTTTGGAAAATTCAGACGATAATCTATAAGTTGAAATCAAAACATTGCAAATCGGTTGGCAATTGTAGCCACGGCAATGCCATACAGGGAAAAAGTTCCCAAAACCTGCCCCCCAAAAAATTACGATCTCGCTTATTAGTCCACTTAGAAAGATGCTTTCTGTTTTGGTTTGTTTGTTTACGCTCATGTATCACTTATAGGCAATGAAAACAATTTTCGAAATCACTCATGGCTTTTTATGCAGACAAGTGTCTTTTTTTCGCTGTATTCCTATTTGAGCCCTCATAAAAATTAGTGTTCTTATGCAAAACACTACAAATTTATATTCAACGCAAAATACAAAATTACACCTACAAAACAAGACCAAAATTTTGATAATCGAATAAAAACTGTGGTCACAGTGAACGATCAAAGAAAGAGATCAGCCGAGAAAATAGACACGTTTTAGGAAAATCCGTTTCTATGCCTTCTAGACACCATCAAATATAGATTTCTCACGAAAAGTACCACAAATTTATACCTGACGGAAACTACACAATGGCAGCTAACAAACAAAACCAAAATTTTGACAATCAGATGAAAATTGTGGTCACAGTAAGCGATCTATGCCTTCTAGACACCATCAAATATAGATTTCTCACGAAAAGTACCACAAATTTATACCTGACGGAAACTACACAATGGCAGCTAAAACACAAAACCAAAATTTTGACAATCAGATGAAAATTGTGGTCACAGTAAGCGATCAAAGCTGGAATTCTGCACAAAAAGTGCACGTGTTCCAGAAAGAGCCATTTCTATGCCTCTTACACGCTAGATAACGTGCCTAAAATATTTTCCGACCATCAAAATACTCGTTTGGGTTAAGCCTTTAAATTGAAAATTATTAACCCGAAATTCGCGCGTTTAAGGGGAGAAAAATCGATTTAAAGTGTTGGGGTAGTGACACGTGAAAAATTGGAAATTTTTTGGCTTTCAGCCACTATAACTGCTCTTAAACCTTTCCAAAAGTACCACAAATTTATACTTTTTGGAAAATTCAGACGATAATCTATAAGTTGATATCAAAACATTGCAAATCGGTTGGCAATTGTAGCCACGGCAATGCCATTAAGGGAAAAAGTTCCCAAAACCTGCCCCCCAAAAAATTACGATCTCGCTTATTAGTCCACTTAGAAAGACGCTTTCTGTTTTGGTTTGTTTGTTTACGCTCATGTATCACTTATAGGCAATGAAAACAATTTTCGAAATCACTCATGGCTTTTTATGCAGACAAGTGTCTTTTTTTCGCTGTATTCCTATTTGAGCCCTCATAAAAATTAGTGTTCTTATGCAAAACACTACAAATTTATATTCAACGCAAAATACAAAATTACACCTACAAAACAAGACCAAAATTTTGATAATCGAATAAAAACTGTGGTCACAGTGAACGATCAAAGAAAGAGATCGGCCGAGAAAATAGACACGTTTTAGGAAAATCCGTTTCTATGCCTTCTAGACACCATCAAATATAGATTTCTCACGAAAAGTACCACAAATTTATACTTGACGGAAACTACACAATGGCAGCTAAAAAACAAAACCAAAATTTTGACAATCAGATGAAAATTGTGGTCACAGTAAGCGATCAAAGCTGGAAATCTGCACAAAAAGTGCACGTGTTCCAGAAAGAGCCATTTCTATGCCTCTTACACGCTAGATAATGTGCCTAAAATATTTTCCGACCATCAAAATACTCATTTGGGTTAAGCCTTTAAATTAAAAATTATAAACCCGAAATTCGCGCGTTTAAGGGGAGAAAAATCGATTTAAAGTTTTGGGGTAGTGACACGTGAAAAATTGGAAATTTTTTGGCTTTCAGCCACTATAACTGCTCTTAAACCTTTCCAAAGTACCACAAATTTATACTTTTTGGAAAATTCAGACGATAATCTATAAGTTGATATCAAAACATTGCAAATCGGTTGGCAATTGTAGCCACGGCAATGCCATTAAGGGAAAAAGTTCCCAAAACCTGCCCCCCAAAATATTACGATCTCGCTTATTAGTCCACTTAGAAAGATGTTTTCTGTTTTGGTTTGTTTGTTTACGCTCATGTATCACTTATAGGCAATGAAAACAATTTTCGAAATCACTCATGGCTTTTTATGCAGACAAGTGTCTTTTTTTCGCTGTATTCCTATTTGAGCCCTCATAAAAATTAGTGTTCTTATGCAAAACACTACAAATTTATATTCAACGCAAAATACAAAATTACACCTACAAAACAAGACCAAAATTTTGATAATCGAATAAAAACTGTGGTCACAGTGAACGATCAAAGAAAGAGATCAGCCGAGAAAATAGACACGTTTTAGGAAAATCCGTTTCTATGCCTTCTAGACACCATCAAATATAGATTTCTCACGAAAAGTACCACAAATTTATACTTGACGGAAACTACACAATGGCAGCTAAAACACAAAACCAAAATTTTGACAATCAGATGAAAATTGTGGTCACAGTAAGCGATCAAAGCTGGAAATCTGCACAAAAAGTGCACGTGTTCCAGAAAGAGCCATTTCTATGCCTCTTACACGCTAGATAATGTGCCTAAAATATTTTCCGACCATCAAAATACTCATTTGGGTTAAGCCTTTAAATTAAAAATTATAAACCCGAAATTCGCGCGTTTAAGGGGAGAAAAATCGATTTAAAGTTTTGGGGTAGTGACACGTGAAAAATTGGAAATTTTTTGGCTTTCAGCCACTATAACTGCTCTTAAACCTTTCCAAAGTATCACAAATTTATACTTTTTGGAAAATTCAGACGATAATCTATAAGTTGAAATCAAAACATTGCAAATCGGTTGGCAATTGTAGCCACGGCAATGCCATACAGGGAAAAAGTTCCCAAAACCTGCCCCCCAAAAAATTACGATCTCGCTTATTAGTCCACTTAGAAAGATGCTTTCTGTTTTGGTTTGTTTGTTTACGCTCATGTATCACTTATAGGCAATGAAAACAATTTTCGAAATCACTCATGGCTTTTTATGCAGACAAGTGTCTTTTTTTCGCTGTATTCCTATTTGAGCCCTCATAAAAATTAGTGTTCTTATGCAAAACACTACAAATTTATATTCAACGCAAAATACAAAATTACACCTACAAAACAAGACCAAAATTTTGATAATCGAATAAAAACTGTGGTCACAGTGAACGATCAAAGAAAGAGATCAGCCGAGAAAATAGACACGTTTTAGGAAAATCCGTTTCTATGCCTTCTAGACACCATCAAATATAGATTTCTCACGAAAAGTACCACAAATTTATACCTGACGGAAACTACACAATGGCAGCTAACAAACAAAACCAAAATTTTGACAATCAGATGAAAATTGTGGTCACAGTAAGCGATCTATGCCTTCTAGACACCATCAAATATAGATTTCTCACGAAAAGTACCACAAATTTATACCTGACGGAAACTACACAATGGCAGCTAAAACACAAAACCAAAATTTTGACAATCAGATGAAAATTGTGGTCACAGTAAGCGATCAAAGCTGGAATTCTGCACAAAAAGTGCACGTGTTCCAGAAAGAGCCATTTCTATGCCTCTTACACGCTAGATAACGTGCCTAAAATATTTTCCGACCATCAAAATACTCGTTTGGGTTAAGCCTTCAAATTAAAAATTATTAACCCGAAATTCGCGCGTTTAAGGGGAGAAAAATCGATTTAAAGTTTTGGGGTAGTGACACGTGAAAAATTGGAAATTTTTTGGCTTTCAGCCACTATAACTGCTCTTAAACCTTTCCAAAAGTACCAAAAAATTTATACTTTTTGGAAAATTCAGACGATAATCTATAAGTTGATATCAAAACATTGCAAATCGGTTGGCAATTGTAGCCACGGCAATGCCATTAAGGGAAAAAGTTCCCAAAACCTGCCCCCCAAAAAATTACGATCTCGCTTATTAGTCCACTTAGAAAGACGCTTTCTGTTTTGGTTTGTTTGTTTACGCTCATGTATCACTTATAGGCAATGAAAACAATTTTCGAAATCACTCATGGCTTTTTATGCAGACAAGTGTCTTTTTTTCGCTGTATTCCTATTTGAGCCCTCATAAAAATTAGTGTTCTTATGCAAAACACTACAAATTTATATTCAACGCAAAATACAAAATTACACCTACAAAACAAGACCAAAATTTTGATAATCGAATAAAAACTGTGGTCACAGTGAACGATCAAAGAAAGAGATCGGCCGAGAAAATAGACACGTTTTAGGAAAATCCGTTTCTATGCCTTCTAGACACCATCAAATATAGATTTCTCACGAAAAGTACCACAAATTTATACTTGACGGAAACTACACAATGGCAGCTAAAAAACAAAACCAAAATTTTGACAATCAGATGAAAATTGTGGTCACAGTAAGCGATCAAAGCTGGAAATCTGCACAAAAAGTGCACGTGTTCCAGAAAGAGCCATTTCTATGCCTCTTACACGCTAGATAATGTGCCTAAAATATTTTCCGACCATCAAAATACTCATTTGGGTTAAGCCTTTAAATTAAAAATTATAAACCCGAAATTCGCGCGTTTAAGGGGAGAAAAATCGATTTAAAGTTTTGGGGTAGTGACACGTGAAAAATTGGAAATTTTTTGGCTTTCAGCCACTATAACTGCTCTTAAACCTTTCCAAAGTACCACAAATTTATACTTTTTGGAAAATTCAGACGATAATCTATAAGTTGATATCAAAACATTGCAAATCGGTTGGCAATTGTAGCCACGGCAATGCCATTAAGGGAAAAAGTTCCCAAAACCTGCCCCCCAAAATATTACGATCTCGCTTATTAGTCCACTTAGAAAGATGTTTTCTGTTTTGGTTTGTTTGTTTACGCTCATGTATCACTTATAGGCAATGAAAACAATTTTCGAAATCACTCATGGCTTTTTATGCAGACAAGTGTCTTTTTTTCGCTGTATTCCTATTTGAGCCCTCATAAAAATTAGTGTTCTTATGCAAAACACTACAAATTTATATTCAACGCAAAATACAAAATTACACCTACAAAACAAGACCAAAATTTTGATAATCGAATAAAAACTGTGGTCACAGTGAACGATCAAAGAAAGAGATCAGCCGAGAAAATAGACACGTTTTAGGAAAATCCGTTTCTGTGCCTTCTAGACACCATCAAATATAGATTTCTCACGAAAAGTACCACAAATTTATACTTGACGGAAACTACACAATGGCAGCTAAAAAACAAAACCAAAATTTTGACAATCAGATGAAAATTGTGGTCACAGTAAGCGATCAAAGCTGGAAATCTGCACAAAAAGTGCACGTGTTCCAGAAAGAGCCATTTCTATGCCTCTTACACGCTAGATAATGTGCCTAAAATATTTTCCGACCATCAAAATACTCATTTGGGTTAAGCCTTTAAATTAAAAATTATAAACCCGAAATTCGCGCGTTTAAGGGGAGAAAAATCGATTTAAAGTTTTGGGGTAGTGACACGTGAAAAATTGGAAATTTTTTGGCTTTCAGCCACTATAACTGCTCTTAAACCTTTCCAAAGTACCACAAATTTATACTTTTTGGAAAATTCAGACGATAATCTATAAGTTGATATCAAAACATTGCAAATCGGTTGGCAATTGTAGCCACGGCAATGCCATTAAGGGAAAAAGTTCCCAAAACCTGCCCCCCAAAATATTACGATCTCGCTTATTAGTCCACTTAGAAAGATGCTTTCTGTTTTGGTTTGTTTGTTCACGCTCATGTGTCACTTATAGGCAATGAAAACAATTTTCGAAATCACTCATGGCTTTTTATGCAGACAAGTGTCTTTTTTTCGCTGTATTCCTATTTGAACCCTCATAAAAATTAGTGTTCTTATGCAAAACACTACAAATTTATATTCAACGCAAAATACAAAATTACACCTACAAAACAAGACCAAAATTTTGATAATCGAATAAAAACTGTGGTCACAGTGAACGATCAAAGAAAGAGATCAGCCGAGAAAATAGACACGTTTTAGGAAAATCCGTTTCTATGCCTTCTAGACACCATCAAATATAGATTTCTCACGAAAAGTACCACAAATTTATACTTGACGGAAACTACACAATGGCAGCTAAAACACAAAACCAACATTTTGACAATCAGATGAAAATTGTGGTCACAGTAAGCGATCAAAGCTGGAAATCTGCACAAAAAGTGCACGTGTTCCAGAAAGAGCCATTTCTATGCCTCTTACACGCTAGATAATGTGCTTAAAATATTTTCCGACTGTCAAAATACTCATTTGGGTTAAGCCTTTAAATTAAAAATTATAAACCCGAAATTCGCGCGTTTAAGGGGAGAAAAATCGATTTAAAGTTTTGAGGTAGTGACACGTGAAAAATTGGAAATTTTTTGGCTTTCAGCCACTATAACTGCTCTTAAACCTTTCCAAAGTACCACAAATTTATACTTTTTGGAAAATTCAGACGATAATCTATAAGTTGATATCAAAACATTGCAAATCGGTTGGCAATTGTAGCCACGGCAATGCCATAAAGGGAAAAGTTCCCAAAACCTGCCCCCCAAAAAATTACGATCTCGCTTATTAGTCCACTTAGAAAGATGCTTTCTGTTTTGGTTTGTTTGTTTACGCTCATGTATCACTTATAGGCAATGAAAACAATTTTCGAAATCACTCATGGCTTTTTATGCAGACAAGTGTCTTTTTTTCGCTGTATTCCTATTTGAGCCCGCATAAAAATTAGTGTTCTTATGCAAAACACTACAAATTTATATTCAACGCAAAATACAAAATTACACCTACAAAACAAGACCAAAATTTTGATAATCGAATAAAAACTGTGGTCACAGTGAACGATCAAAGAAAGAGATCAGCCGAGAAAATAGACACGTTTTACGAAAATCCGTTTCTATGCCTTCTAGACACCATCAAATATAGATTTCTCACGAAAAGTACCACAAATTTATACTTGACGGAAACTACACAATGGCAGCTAAAAAACAAAACCAAAATTTTGACAATCAGATGAAAATTGTGGTCACAGTCAGCAATCAAAGCTGGAAATCTGCACAAAAAGTGCACGTGTTCCAGAAAGAGCCATTTCTATGCCTCTCGCACGCTAGATAATGTGCCTAAAATATTTTCCGACCATCAAAATACTCATTTGGGTTAAGCCTTTAAATTAAAAATTATAAACCCGAAATTCGCGCGTTTAAGGGGAGAAAAATCGATTTAAAGTTTTCTGGTAGTGACACGTGAAAAATTGGAAATTTTTTGGCTTTCAGCCACTATAACTGCTCTTAAACCTTTCCAAAGTACCACAAATTTATACTTTTTGGAAAATTCAGACGATAATCTATAAGTTGATATCAAAACATTGCAAATCGGTTGGCAATTGTAGCCACGGCAATGCCATAAAGGGAAAAAGTTCCCAAAACCTGCCCCCCAAAAAATTACGATCTCGCTTATTAGTCCACTTAGAAAGATGCTTTCTGTTTTGGTTTGTTTGTTTACGCTCATGTATCACTTATAGGCAATGAAAACAATTTTCGAAATCACTCATGGCTTTTTATGCAGACAAGTGTCTTTTTTTCGCTGTATTCCTATTTGAGCCCGCATAAAAATTAGTGTTCTTATGCAAAACACTACAAATTTATATTCAACGCAAAATACAAAATTACACCTACAAAACAAGACCAAAATTTTGATAATCGAATAAAAACTGTGGTCACAGTGAACGATCAAAGAAAGAGATCAGCCGAGAAAATAGACACGGTTTAGGAAAATCCGTTTCTATGCCTTCTAGACACCATCAAATATAGATTTCTCACGAAAAGTACCACAAATTTATACTTGACGGAAACTACACAATGGCAGCTAAAAAACAAAACCAAAATTTTGACAATCAGATGAAAATTGTGGTCACAGTAAGCGATCAAAGCTGGAAATCTGCACAAAAAGTGCACGTGTTCCAGAAAGAGCCATTTCTATGCCTCTTACACGCTAGATAATGTGCCTAAAATATTTTCCGACCATCAAAATACTCATTTGGGTTAAGCCTTTAAATTAAAAATTATAAACCCGAAATTCGCGCGTTTAAGGGGAGAAAAATCGATTTAAAGTTTTCTGGTAGTGACACGTGAAAAATTGGAAATTTTTTGGCTTTCAGCCACTATAACTGCTCTTAAGCCTTTCCAAAGTACCACAAATTTATACTTTTTGGAAAATTCAGACGATAATCTATAAGTTGATATCAAAACATTGCAAATCGGTTGGCAATTGTAGCCACGGCAATGCCATAAAGGGAAAAAGTTCCCAAAAACTGCCCCCCAAAAAATTACGATCTCGCTTATTAGTCCACTTAGAAAGATGCTTTCTGTTTTGGTTTGTTTGTTTACGCTCATGTATCACTTACAGGCAATGAAAACAATTTTTGAAATCACTCATGGCTTTTTATGCAGACAAGTGTCTTTTTTTCGCTGTATTCCTATTTGAGCCCGCATAAAAATTAGTGTTCTTATGCAAAACACTACAAATTTATATTCAACGCAAAATACAAAATTACACCTACAAAACAAGACCAAAATTTTGAGAATCGAATAAAAACTGTGGTCACAGTGAACGATCAAAGAAAGAGATCAGCCGAGAAAATAGACACGTTTTAGGAAAATCCGTTTCAATGCCTTCTAGACACCATCAAATATAGATTTCTCACGAAAAGTACCACAAATTTATACTTGACGGAAACTACACAATGGCAGCTAAAACACAAAACCAAAATTTTGACAATCAGATGAAAATTGTGGTCACAGCAAGCGATCAAAGCTGGAAATCTGCACAAAAAGTGCACGTGTTCCAGAAAGAGCCATTTCTATGCCTCTCACACGCTAGATAATGTGCCTAAAATATTTTCCGACCATCAAAATACTCATTTGGGTTAAGCCTTTAAATTAAAAATTATAAACCCGAAATTCGCGCGTTTAAGGGGAGAAAAATCGATTTAAAGTTTTGGGGTAGTGACACGTGAAAAATTGGAAATTTTTTGGCTTTCAGCCACTATAACTGCTCTTAAACCTTTCCAAAGTACCACAAATTTATACTTTTTGGAAAATTCAGACGATAACCTATAAGTTGATATCAAAACATTGCAAATCGGTTGGCAATTGTAGCCACGGCAATGCCATTAAGGGAAAAAGTTCCCAAAACCTGCCCCCCAAAATATTACGATCTCGCTTATTAGTCCACTTAGAAAGATGCTTTCTGTTTTGGTTTGTTTGTTCACGCTCATGTATCACTTATAGGCAATGAAAACAATTTTCGAAATCACTCATGGCTTTTTATGCAGACAAGTGTCTTTTTTTCGCTGTATTCCTATTTGAACCCTCATAAAAATTAGTGTTCTTATGCAAAACACTACAAATTTATATTCAACGCAAAATACAAAATTACACCTACAAAACAAGACCAAAATTTTGATAATCGAATAAAAACTGTGGTCACAGTGAACGATCAAAGAAAGAGATCAGCCGAGAAAATAGACACGTTTTAGGAAAATCCGTTTCTATGCCTTCTAGACACCATCAAATATAGATTTCTCACGAAAAGTACCACAAATTTATACTTGACGGAAACTACACAATGGCAGCTAAAAAACAAAACCAAAATTTTGTCAATCAGATGAAAATTGTGGTCACAGTAAGCGATCAAAGCTGGCAATCTGCACAAAAAGTGCACGTGTTCCAGAAAGAGCCATTTCTATGCCTCTTACACGCTAGATAATGTGCCTAAAATATTTTCCGACCATCAAAATACTCATTTGGGTTAAGCCTTTAAATTAAAAATTATAAACCCGAGATTCGCGCGTTTAAGGGGAGAAAAATCGATTTAAAGTTTTGGGGTAGTGACACGTGAAAAATTGGAAATTTTTTGGCTTTCAGCCACTATAACTGCTCTTAAACCTTTCCAAAGTACCACAAATTTATACTTTTTGGAAAATTCAGACGATAATCTATAAGTTGATATCAAAACATTGTAAATCGGTTGGCAATTGTAGCCACGGCAATGCCATAAAGGGAAAAAGTTCCCAAAACCTGCCCCCCAAAATACTACGATCTCGCTTATTAGTCCACTTAGAAAGATGCTTTCTGTTTTGGTTTGTTTGTTTACGCTCATGTATCACTTATAGGCAATGAAAACAATTTTCGAAATCACTCATGGCTTTTTATGCAGACAAGTGTCTGTTTTTCGCTGTATTCCTATTTGAGCCCTCATAAAAATTAGTGTTCTTATGCAAAACACTACAAATTTATATTCAACGCAAAATACAAAATTACACCTACAAAACAAGACCAAAATTTTGATAATCGAATAAAAACTGTGGTCACAGTGAACGATCAAAGAAAGAGATCAGCCGAGAAAATAGACATGTTTTAGGAAAATCCGTTTCTATGCCTTCTAGACACCATCAAATATAGATTTCTCACGAAAAGTACCACAAATTTATACTTGACGGAAACTACACAATGGCAGCTAAAACACAAAACCAAAATTTTGACAATCAGATGAAAATTGTGGTCACAGTAAGCGATCAAAGCTGGAAATCTGCACAAAAAGTGCACGTGTTCCAGAAAGAGCCATTTCTATGCCTCTTACACGCTAGATAATGTGCCTAAAATATTTTCCGACCATCAAAATACTCATTTGGGTTAAGCCTTTAAATTAAAAACTATAAACCCGAAATTCGCGCGTTTAAGGGGAGAAAAATCGATTTAAAGTTTTGGGGTAGTGACACGTGAAAAATTGGAAATTTTTTGGCTTTCAGCCACTATAACTGCTCTTAAACCTTTCCAAAGTACCACAAATTTATACTTATTGGAAAATTCAGACGATAACCTATAAGTTGATATCAAAACATTGCAAATCGGTTGGCAATTGTAGCCACGGCAATGCCATAAAGGGAAAAAGTTCCCAAAACCTGCCCCCCAAAATATTACAATCTCGCTTATTAGTCCACTTAGAAAGATGCTTTCTGTTTTGGTTTGTTTGTTTACGCTCATGTATCACTTAAAGGCAATGAAAACAATTTTTGAAATCACTCATGGCTTTTTATGCAGACAAGTGTCTTTTTTTCGCTGTATTCCTATTTGAGCCCTCATAAAAATTAGTGTTCTTATGCAAAACACTACAAATTTATATTCAACGCAAAATACAAAATTACACCTACAAAACAAGACCAAAATTTTGATAATCGAATAAAAACTGTGGTCACAGTGAACGATCAAAGAAAGAGATCAGCCGAGAAAATAGACACGTTTTAGGAAAATCCGTTTCTATGCCTTCTAGACACCATCAAATATAGATTTCTCACGAAAAGTACCACAAATTGATACTTGACGGAAACTACACAATGGCAGCTAAAACACAAAACCAAAATTTTGACAATCAGATGAAAATTGTGGTCACAGTAAGCGATCAAAGCTGGAAATCTGCACAAAAAGTGCACGTGTTCCAGAAAGAGCCATTTCTATGCCTCTTACACGCTAGATAATGTGCCTAAAATATTTTCCGACCATCAAAATACTCATTCGGGTTAAGCCTTTAAATTAAAAATTATTAACCCGAAATTCGCGCGTTTAAGGGGAGAAAAATCGATTTAAAGTTTTGGGGTAGTGACACGTGAAAAATTGTAAATTTTTTGGCTTTCAGCCACTATAACTGCTCTTAAACCTTTCCAAAGTACCACAAATTTATACTTTTTGGAAAATTCAGACGATAACCTATAAGTTGATATCAAAACATTGCAAATCGGTTGGCAATTGTAGCCACGGCAATGCCATAAAGGGAAAAAGTTCCCAAAACCTGCCCCCCAAAAAATTACGATCTCGCTTATTAGTCCACTTAGAAAGATGCTTTCTGTTTTGGTTTGTTTGTTTACGCTCATGTATCACTTATAGGCAATGAAAACAATTTTCGAAATCACTCATGGCTTTTTATGCAGACAAGTGTCTTTTTTTCGCTGTATTCCTATTTGAGCCCTCGTAAACATTAGTGTTCTTATGCAAAACACTACAAATTTATATTCAACGCAAAATACAAAATTACACCTACAAAACAAGACCAAAATTTTGATAATCGAATAAAAACTGTGGTCACAGTGAACGATCAAAGAAAGAGATCAGCCGAGAAAATAGACACGTTTTAGGAAAATCCGTTTCTATGCCTTCTAGACACCATCAAATATAGATTTCTCACGAAAAGTACCACAAATTTATACTTGACGGAAACTACACAATGGCAGCTAAAACACAAAACCAAAATTTTGACAATCAGATGAAAATTGTGGTCACAGTAAGCGATCAAAGCTGGAAATCTGCACAAAAAGTGCACGTGTTCCAGAAAGAGCCATTTCTATGCCTCTTACACGCTAGATAATGTGCCTAAAATATTTTCCGACCATCAAAATACTCATTTGGGTTAAGCCTTTAAATTAAAAATTATAAACCCGAAATTCGCGCGTTTAAGGGGAGAAAAATCGATTTAAAGTTTTGGGGTAGTGACACGTGAAAAATTGGAAATTTTTTGGCTTTCAGCCACTATAACTGCTCTTAAACCTTTCCAAAGTACCACAAATTTATACTTTTTGGAAAATTCAGACGATAATCTATAAGTTGATATCAAAACATTGCAAATCGGTTGGCAATTGTAGCCACGGCAATGCCATAAAGGGAAAAAGTTCCCAAAACCTGCCCCCCAAAAAATTACGATCTCGCTTATTAGTCCACTTAGAAAGATGCTTTCTGTTTTGGTTTGTTTGTTCACGCTCATGTGTCACTTATAGGCAATGAAAACAATTTTTGAAATCACTCATGGCTTTTTATGCAGACAAGTGTCTTTTTTTCGCTGTATTCCTATTTGAACCCTCATAAAAATTAGTGTTCTTATGCAAAACACTACAAATTTATATTCAACGCAAAATACAAAATTACACCTACAAAACAAGACCAAAATTTTGATAATCGAATAAAAACTGTGGTCACAGTGAACGATCAAAGAAAGAGATCAGCCGAGAAAATAGACACGTTTTAGGAAAATCCGTTTCTATGCCTTCTAGACACCATCAAATATAGATTTCTCACGAAAAGTACCACAAATTTATACTTGACGGAAACTACACAATGGCAGCTAAAAAACAAAACCAAAATTTTGACAATCAATGAAAATTGTGGTCACAGTCAGCAATCAAAGCTGGAAATCTGCACAAAAAGTGCACGTGTTCCAGAAAGAGCCATTTCTATGCCTCTTACACGCTAGATAATGTGCCTAAAATATTTTCCGACCATTAAAATACTCATTTGGGTTAAGCCTTTAAATTAAAAATTATAAACCCGAAATTCGCGCGTTTAAGGGGAGAAAAATCGATTTAAAGTTTTGGGGTAGTGACACGTGAAAAATTGGAAATTTTTTGGCTTTCAGCCACTATAACTGCTCTTAAACCTTTCCAAAGTACCACAAATTTATACTTTTTGGAAAATTCAGACGATAGCCTATAAGTTGATATCAAAACATTGCAAATCGGTTGGCAATTGTAGCCACGGCAATGCCATAAAGGGAAAAAGTTCCCAAAACCTGCCCCCCAAAAAATTACGATCTCGCTTATTAGTCCACTTAGAAAGATGCTTTCTGTTTTGGTTTGTTTGTTCACGCTCATGTGTCACTTATAGGCAATGAAAACAATTTTTGAAATCACTCATGGCTTTTTATGCAGACAAGTGTCTTTTTTTCGCTGTATTCCTATTTGAACCCTCATAAAAATTAGTGTTCTTATGCAAAACACTACAAATTTATATTCAACGCAAAATACAAAATTACACCTACAAAACAAGACCAAAATTTTGATAATCGAATAAAAACTGTGGTCACAGTGAACGATCAAAGAAAGAGATCAGCCGAGAAAATAGACACGTTTTAGGAAAATCCGTTTCTATGCCTTCTAGACACCATCAAATATAGATTTCTCACGAAAAGTACCACAAATTTATACTTGACGGAAACTACACAATGGCAGCTAAAACACAAAACCAAAGTTTTGTCAATCAGATGAAAATTGTGGTCACAGTAAGCGATCAAAGCTGGAAATCTGCACAAAAAGTGCACGTGTTCCAGAAAGAGCCATTTCTATGCCTCTTACACGCTAGATAATGTGCCTAAAATATTTTCCGACCATCAAAATACTCATTCGGGTTAAGCCTTTAAATTAAAAATTATAAACCCGAAATTCGCGCGTTTAAGGGGAGAAAAATCGATTTAAAGTTTTGGGGTAGTGACACGTGAAAAATTGGAAATTTTTTGGCTTTCAGCCACTATAACTGCTCTTAAACCTTTCCAAAGTACCACAAATTTATACTTTTTGGAAAATTCAGACGATAATCTATAAGTTGATATCAAAACATTGCAAATCGGTTGGCAATTGTAGCCACGGCAATGCCATAGAGGGAAAAAGTTCCCAAAACCTGCCCCCCAAAAAATTACGATCTCGCTTATTAGTCCACTTAGAAAGATGCTTTCTGTTTTGGTTTGTTTGTTTACGCTCATGTATCACTTATAGGCAATGAAAACAATTTTCGAAATCACTCATGGCTTTTTATGCAGACAAGTGTCTTTTTTTCGCTGTATTCCTATTTGAGCCCTCATAAAAATTAGTGTTCTTATGCAAAACACTACAAATTTATATTCAACGCAAAATACAAAATTACACCTACAAAACAAGACCAAAATTTTGATAATCGAATAAAAACTGTGGTCACAGTGAACGATCAAAGAAAGAGATCAGCCGAGAAAATAGACACGTTTTAGGAAAATCCGTTTCTATGCCTTCTAGACACCATCAAATATAGATTTCTCACGAAAAGTACCACAAATTTATACTTGACGGAAACTACACGATGGCAGCTAAAAAACAAAACCAAAATTTTGACAATCAGATGAAAATTGTGGTCACAGTAAGCGATCAAAGCTGGAAATCTGCACAAAAAGTGCACGTGTTCCAGAAAGAGCCATTTCTATGCCTCTTACACGCTAGATAATGTGCCTAAAATATTTTCCGACCATAAAAATACTCATTTGGGTTAAGCCTTTAAATTAAAAATTATAAACCCGAAATTCGCGCGTTTAAGGGGAGAAAAATCGATTTAAAGTTTTGGGGTAGTGACACGTGAAAAATTGGAAATTTTTTGGCTTTCAGCCACTATAACTGCTCTTAAACCTTTCCAAAGTACCACAAATTTATACTTTTTGGAAAATTCAGACGATAACCTATAAGTTGATATCAAAACATTGCAAATCGGTTGGCAATTGTAGCCACGGCAATGCCATAAAGGGAAAAAGTTCCCAAAACCTGCCCCCCAAAAAATTACGATCTCGCTTATTAGTCCACTTAGAAAGATGCTTTCTGTTTTGGTTTGTTTGTTTACGCTCATGTATCACTTATAGGCAATGAAAACAATTTTCGAAATCACTCATGGCTTTTTATGCAGACAAGTGTCTTTTTTTCGCTGTATTCCTATTTGAGCCCTCATAAAAATTAGTGTTCTTATGCAAAACACTACAAATTTATATTCAACGCAAAATACAAAATTACACCTACAAAACAAGACCAAAATTTTGATAATCGAATAAAAACTGTGGTCACAGTGAACGATCAAAGAAAGAGATCAGCCGAGAAAATAGACACGTTTTAGGAAAATCCGTTTCTATGCCTTCTAGACACCATCAAATATAGATTTCTCACGAAAAGTACCACAAATTTATACTTGACGGAAACTACACAATGGCAGCTAAAAAACAAAACCAAAATTTTGACAATCAGATGAAAATTGTGGTCACAGTAAGCGATCAAAGCTGGAAATCTGCACAAAAAGTGCACGTGTTCCAGAAAGAGCCATTTCTATGCCTCTTACACGCTAGATAATGTGCTTAAAATATTTTCCGACCATCAAAATACTCACTTGGGTTAAGCCTTTAAATTAAAAATTATAAACCCGAAATTCGCGCGTTTAAGGGGAGAAAAATCGATTTAAAGTTTTGAGGTAGTGACACGTGAAAAATTGGAAATTTTTTGGCTTTCAGCCACTATAACTGCTCTTAAACCTTTCCAAAGTACCACAAATTTATACTTTTTGGAAAATTCAGACGATAATCTATAAGTTGATATCAAAACATTGCAAATCGGTTGGCAATTGTAGCCACGGCAATGCCATAAAGGGAAAAAGTTCCCAAAACCTGCCCCCCAAAAAATTACGATCTCGCTTATTAGTCCACTTAGAAAGATGCTTTCTGTTTTGGTTTGTTTGTTTACGCTCATGTATCACTTATAGGCAATGAAAACAATTTTCGAAATCACTCATGGCTTTTTATGCAGACAAGTGTCTTTTTTTCGCTGTATTCCTATTTGAGCCCTCATAAAAATTAGTGTTCTTATGCAAAACACTACAAATTTATATTCAACGCAAAATACAAAATTACACCTACAAAACAAGACCAAAATTTTGATAATCGAATAAAAACTGTGGTCACAGTGAACGATCAAAGAAAGAGATCAGCCGAGAAAATAGACATGTTTTAGGAAAATCCGTTTCTATGCCTTCTAGACACCATCAAATATAGATTTCTCACGAAAAGTACCACAAATTTATACTTGACGGAAACTACACAATGGCAGCTAAAAAACAAAACCAAAATTTTGACAATCAGATGAAAATTGTGGTCACAGTAGGCAATCAAAGCTGGAAATCTGCACAAAAAGTGCACGTGTTCCAGAAAGAGCCATTTCTATGCCTCTTACACGCTAGATAATGTGCCTAAAATATTTTCCGACCATCAAAATACTCACTTGGGTTAAGCCTTTAAATTAAAAACTATAAACCCGAAATTCGCGCGTTTAAGGGGAGAAAAATCGATTTAAAGTTTTGGGGTAGTGACACGTGAAAAATTGGAAATTTTTTGGCTTTCAGCCACTATAACTGCTCTTAAACCTTTCCAAAGTACCACAAATTTATACTTTTTGGAAAATTCAGACGATAATCTATAAGTTGATATTAAACATTGCAAATCGGTTGGCAATTGTAGCCACGGCAATGCCATAAAGGGAAAAAGTTCCCAAAACCTGCCCCCCAAAATATTACGATCTCGCTTATTAGTCCACTTAGAAAGATGCTTTCTGTTTTGGTTTGTTTGTTTACGCTCATGTATCACTTATAGGCAATGAAAACAATTTTTGAAATCACTCATTTTGATAATCGAATAAAAACTGTGGTCACAGTGAACGATCAAAGAAAGAGATCAGCCGAGAAAATAGACACGTTTTAGGAAAATCCGTTTCTATGCCTTCTAGACACCATCAAATATAGATTTCTCACGAAAAGTACCACAAATTTATACTTGACGGAAACTACACAATGGCAGCTAAAACACAAAACCAAAATTTTGACAATCAGATGAAAATTGTGGTCACAGTAAGCGATCAAAGCTGGAAATCTGCACAAAAAGTGCACGTGTTCCAGAAAGAGCCATTTCTATGCCTCTTACACGCTAGATAATGTGCCTAAAATATTTTCCGACCATCAAAATACTCATTTGGCTTAAGCCTTTAAATTAAAAATTATAAACCCGAAATTCGCGCGTTTAAGGGGAGAAAAATCGATTTAAAGTTTTCTGGTAGTGACACGTGAAAAATTGGAAATTTTTTGGCTTTCAGCCACTATAACTGCTCTTAAACCTTTCCAAAGTACCACAAATTTATACTTTTTGGAAAATTCAGACGATAATCTATAAGTTGATATCAAAACATTGCAAATCGGTTGGCAATTGTAGCCACGGCAATGCCATAAAGGGAAAAAGTTCCCAAAACCTGCCCCCAAAAAATTACGATCTCGCTTATTAGTCCACTTAGAAAGATGCTTTCTGTTTTTGTTTGTTTGTTTACGCTCATGTATCACTTATAGGCAATGAAAACAATTTTCGAAATCACTCATGGCTTTTTATGCAGACAAGTGTCTTTTTTTCGCTGTATTCCTATTTGAGCCCTCATAAAAATTAGTGTTCTTATGCAAAACACTACAAATTTATATTCAACGCAAAATACAAAATTACACCTACAAAACAAGACCAAAATTTTGATAATCGAATAAAAACTGTGGTCACAGTGAACGATCAAAGAAAGAGATCAGCCGAGAAAATAGACACGTTTTAGGAAAATCCGTTTCTATGCCTTCTAGACACCATCAAATATAGATTTCTCACGAAAAGTACCACAAATTTATACTTGACGGAAACTACACAATGGCAGCTAAAAAACAAAACCAAAATTTTGACAATCAGATGAAAATTGTGGTCACAGTAGGCAATCAAAGCTGGAAATCTGCACAAAAAGTGCACGTGTTCCAGAAAGAGCCATTTCTATGCCTCTTACACGCTAGATAATGTGCCTAAAATATTTTCCGACCATCAAAATACTCATTTGGGTTAAGCCTTTAAATTAAAAACTATAAACCCGAAATTCGCGCGTTTAAGGGGAGAAAAATCGATTTAAAGTTTTGGGGTAGTGACACGTGAAAAATTGGAAATTTTTTGGCTTTCAGCCACTATAACTGCTCTTAAACCTTTCCAAAGTACCACAAATTTATACTTTTTGGAAAATTCAGACGATAATCTATAAGTTGATATCAAAACATTGCAAATCGGTTGGCAATTGTAGCCACGGCAATGCCATAAAGGGAAAAAGTTCCCAAAACCTGCCCCCCAAAATATTACGATCTCGCTTATTAGTCCACTTAGAAAGATGCTTTCTGTTTTGGTTTGTTTGTTTACGCTCATGTATCACTTATAGGCAATGAAAACAATTTTCGAAATCACTCATGGCTTTTTATGCAGACAAGTGTCTTTTTTTCGCTGTATTCCTATTTGAGCCCTCATAAAAATTAGTGTTCTTATGCAAAACACTACAAATTTATATTCAACGCAAAATACAAAATTACACCTACAAAACAAGACCAAAATTTTGATAATCGAATAAAAACTGTGGTCACAGTGAACGATCAAAGAAAGAGATCAGCCGAGAAAATAGACACGTTTTAGGAAAATCCGTTTCTATGCCTTCTAGACACCATCAAATATAGATTTCTCACGAAAAGTACCACAAATTTATACTTGACGGAAACTACACAATGGCAGCTAAAAAACAAAACCAAAATTTTGACAATCAGATGAAAATTGTGGTCACAGTAAGCGATCAAAGCTGGAAATCTGCACAAAAAGTGCACGTGTTCCAGAAAGAGCCATTTCTATGCCTCTTACACGCTAGATAATGTGCCTAAAATATTTTCCGACCATCAAAATACTCATTTGGGTTAAGCCTTTAAATTAAAAATTATAAACCCGAAATTCGCGCGTTTAAGGGGAGAAAAATCGATTTAAAGTTTTCTGGTAGTGACACGTGAAAAATTGGAAATTTTTTGGCTTTCAGCCACTATAACTGCTCTTAAACCTTTCCAAAGTACCACAAATTTATACTTTTTGGAAAATTCAGACGATAATCTATAAGTTGATATCAAAACATTGCAAATCGGTTGGCAATTGTAGCCACGGCAATGCCATAAAGGGAAAAAGTTCCCAAAACCTGCCCCCCAAAATATTACGATCTCGCTTATTAGTCCACTTAGAAAGATGCTTTCTGTTTTGGTTTGTTTGTTTACGCTCATGTATCACTTATAGGCAATGAAAACAATTTTCGAAATCACTCATGGCTTTTTATGCAGACAAGTGTCTTTTTTTCGCTGTATTCCTATTTGAGCCCTCATAAAAATTAGTGTTCTTATGCAAAACACTACAAATTTATATTCAACGCAAAATACAAAATTACACCTACAAAACAAGACCAAAATTTTGATAATCGAATAAAAACTGTGGTCACAGTGAACGATCAAAGAAAGAGATCAGCCGAGAAAATAGACACGTTTTAGGAAAATCCGTTTCTATGCCTTCTAGACACCATCAAATATAGATTTCTCACGAAAAGTACCACAAATTTATACTTGACGGAAACTACACAATGGCAGCTAAAACACAAAACCAAAATTTTGACAATCAGATGAAAATTGTGGTCACAGTAAGCGATCAAAGCTGGAAATCTGCACAAAAAGTGCACGTGTTCCAGAAAGAGCCATTTCTATGCCTCTCACACGCTAGATAATGTGCCTAAAATATTTTCCGACCATCAAAATACTCATTTGGGTTAAGCCTTTAAATTAAAAATTATAAACCCGAAATTCGCGCGTTTAAGGGGAGAAAAATCGATTTAAAGTTTTGGGGTAGTGACACGTGAAAAATTGGAAATTTTTTGGCTTTCAGCCACTATAACTGCTCTTAAACCTTTCCAAAGTACCACAAATTTATACTTATTGGGAAATTCAGACGATAATCTATAAGTTGATATCAAAACATTGCAAATCGGTTGGCAATTGTAGCCACGGCAATGCCATAAAGGGAAAAAGTTCCCAAAACCTGCCCCCCAAAATATTACGATCTCGCTTATTAGTCCACTTAGAAAGATGCTTTCTGTTTTGGTTTGTTTGTTCACGCTCATGTATCACTTATAGGCAATGAAAACAATTTTCGAAATCACTCATGGCTTTTTATGCAGACAAGTGTCTTTTTTTCGCTGTATTCCTATTTGAACCCTCACAAAAATTAGTGTTCTTATGCAAAACACTACAAATTTATATTCAACGCAAAATAAAAAATTACACCTACAAAACAAGACCAAAATTTTGATAATCGAATAAAAACTGTGGTCACAGTGAACGATCAAAGAAAGAGATCAGCCGAGAAAATAGACACGTTTTAGGAAAATCCGTTTCTATGCCTTCTAGACACCATCAAATATAGATTTCTCACGAAAAGTACCACAAATTTATACTTGACGGAAACTACACAATGGCAGCTAAAACACAAAACCAAAATTTTGTCAATCAGATGAAAATTGTGGTCACAGTAAGCGATCAAAGCTGGCAATCTGCACAAAAAGTGCACGTGTTCCAGAAAGAGCCATTTCTATGCCTCTTACACGCTAGATAATGTGCCTAAAATATTTTCCGACCATCAAAATACTCATTTGGGTTAAGCCTTTAAATTAAAAATTATAAACCCGAGATTCGCGCGTTTAAGGGGAGAAAAATCGATTTAAAGTTTTGGGGTAGTGACACGTGAAAAATTGGAAATTTTTTGGCTTTCAGCCACTATAACTGCTCTTAAACCTTTCCAAAGTACCACAAATTTATACTTTTTGGAAAATTCAGACGATAACCTATAAGTTGATATCAAAACATTGCAAATCGGTTGGCAATTGTAGCCACGGTAATGCCATAAAGGGAAAAAGTTCCCAAAACCTGCCCCCCAAAAAATTACGATCTCGCTTATTAGTCCACTTAGAAAGATGCTTTCTGTTTTGGTTTGTTTGTTTACGCTCATGTATCACTTATAGGCAATGAAAACAATTTTTGAAATCACTCATGGCTTTTTATGCAGACAAGTGTCTTTTTTTCGCTGTATTCCTATTTGAGCCCTCATAAAAATTAGGGTTCTTATGCAAAACACTACAAATTTATATTCAACGCAAAATACAAAATTACACCTACAAAACAAGACCAAAATTTTGATAATCGAATAAAAACTGTGGTCACAGTGAACGATCAAAGAAAGAGATCAGCCGAGAAAATAGACACGTTTTAGGAAAATCCGTTTCTATGCCTTCTAGACACCATCAAATATAGATTTCTCACGAAAAGTACCACAAATTTATACTTGACGGAAACTACACAATGGCAGCTAAAACACAAAACCAAAATTTTGACAATCAGATGAAAATTGTGGTCACAGTAAGCGATCAAAGCTGGAAATCTGCACAAAAAGTGCACGTGTTCCAGAAAGAGCCATTTCTATGCCTCTTACACGCTAGATAATGTGCCTAAAATATTTTCCGACCATCAAAATACTCATTTGGGTTAAGCCTTTAAATTAAAAATTATAAACCCGAAATTCGCGCGTTTAAGGGGAGAAAAATCGATTTAAAGTTTTGGGGTAGTGACACGTGAAAAATTGGAAATTTTTTGGCTTTCAGCCACTATAACTGCTCTTAAACCTTTCCAAAGTACCACAAATTTATACTTTTTGGAAAATTCAGACGATAACCTATAAGTTGATATCAAAACATTGCAAATCGGTTGGCAATTGTAGCCACGGCAATGCCATAAAGGGAAAAAGTTCCCAAAACCTGCCCCCCAAAAAATTACGATCTCGCTTATTAGTCCACTTAGAAAGATGCTTTCTGTTTTGGTTTGTTTGTTTACGCTCATGTATCACTTATAGGCAATGAAAACAATTTTCGAAATCACTCATGGCTTTTTATGCAGACAAGTGTCTTTTTTTCGCTGTATTCCTATTTGAGCCCTCATAAACATTAGTGTTCTTATGCAAAACACTACAAATTTATATTCAACGCAAAATACAAAATTACACCTACAAAACAAGACCAAAATTTTGATAATCGAATAAAAACTGTGGTCACAGTGAACGATCAAAGAAAGAGATCAGCCGAGAAAATAGACACGTTTTAGGAAAATCCGTTTCTATGCCTTCTAGACACCATCAAATATAGATTTCTCACGAAAAGTACCACAAATTTATACTTGACGGAAACTACACAATGGCAGCTAAAACACAAAACCAAAATTTTGACAATCAGATGAAAATTGTGGTCACAGTAAGCGATCAAAGCTGGAAATCTGCACAAAAAGTGCACGTGTTCCAGAAAGAGCCATTTCTATGCCTCTTACACGCTAGATAATGTGCCTAAAATATTTTCCGACCATCAAAATACTCATTTGGGTTAAGCCTTTAAATTAAAAATTATAAACCCGAAATTCGCGCGTTTAAGGGGAGAAAAATCGATTTAAAGTTTTGGGGTAGTGACACGTGAAAAATTGGAAATTTTTTGGCTTTCAGCCACTATAACTGCTCTTAAACCTTTCCAAAGTACCACAAATTTATACTTTTTGGAAAATTCAGACGATAATCTATAAGTTGATATCAAAACATTGCAAATCGGTTGGCAATTGTAGCCACGGCAATGCCATAAAGGGAAAAAGTTCCCAAAACCTGCCCCCCAAAAAATTACGATCTCGCTTATTAGTCCACTTAGAAAGATGCTTTCTGTTTTGGTTTGTTTGTTTACGCTCATGTATCACTTATAGGCAATGAAAACAATTTTTGAAATCACTCATGGCTTTTTATGCAGACAAGTGTCTTTTTTTCGCTGTATTCCTATTTGAGCCCTCATAAAAATTAGTGTTCTTATGCAAAACACTACAAATTTATATTCAACGCAAAATACAAAATTACACCTACAAAACAAGACCAAAATTTTGATAATCGAATAAAAACTGTGGTCACAGTGAACGATCAAAGAAAGAGATCAGCCGAGAAAATGAACACGTTTTAGGAAAATCCGTTTCTATGCCTTCTAGACACCATCAAATATAGATTTCTCACGAAAAGTACCACAAATTTATACTTGACGGAAACTACACAATGGCAGCTAAAACACAAAACCAAAATTTTGTCAATCAGATGAAAATTGTGGTCACAGTAAGCGATCAAAGCTGGAAATCTGCACAAAAAGTGCACGTGTTCCAGAAAGAGCCATTTCTATACCTCTTACACGCTAGATAATGTGCCTAAAATATTTTCCGACCATCAAAATACCCATTTGGGTTAAGCCTTTAAATTAAAAATTATAAACCCGAAATTCGCGCGTTTAAGGGGAGAAAAATCGATTTAAAGTTTTGGGGTAGTGACACGTGAAAAATTGGAAATTTTTTGGCTTTCAGCCACTATAACTGCTCTTAAACCTTTCCAAAGTACCACAAATTTATACTTTTTGGAAAATTCAGACAATAATCTATAAGTTGATATCAAAACATTGCAAATCGGTTGGCAATTGTAGCCACGGCAATGCCATAAAGGGAAAAAGTTCCCAAAACCTGCCCCCCAAAATATTACGATCTCGCTTATTAGTCCACTTAGAAAGATGCTTTCTGTTTTGGTTTGTTTGTTTACGCTCATGTATCACTTATAGGCAATGAAAACAATTTTCGAAATCACTCATGGCTTTTTATGCAGACAAGTGTCTTTTTTTCGCTGTATTCCTATTTGAGCCCTCATAAAAATTAGTGTTCTTATGCAAAACACTACAAATTTATATTCAACGCAAAATACAAAATTACACCTACAAAACAAGACCAAAATTTTGATAATCGAATAAAAACTGTGGTCACAGTGAACGATCAAAGAAAGAGATCAGCCGAGAAAATAGACATGTTTTAGGAAAATCCGTTTCTATGCCTTCTAGACACCATCAAATATAGATTTCTCACGACAAGTACCACAAATTTATACTTGACGGAAACTACACAATGGCAGCTAAAAAACAAAACCAAAATTTTGACAATCAGATGAAAATTGTGGTCACAGTAAGCGATCAAAGCTGGAAATCTGCGCAAAAAGTGCACGTGTTCCAGAAAGAGCCATTTCTATGCCTCTTACACGCTAGATAATGTGCCTAAAATATTTTCCGACCATCAAAATACTCATTTGGGTTAAGCCTTTAAATTAAAAATTATAAACCCGAAATTCGCGCGTTTAAGGGGAGAAAAATCGATTTAAAGTTTTGGGGTAGTGACACGTGAAAAATTGGAAATTTTTTGGCTTTCAGCCACTATAACTGCTCTTAAACCTTTCCAAAGTACCACAAATTTATACTTTTTGGAAAATTCAGACGATAACCTATAAGTTGATATCAAAACATTGCAAATCGGTTGGCAATTGTAGCCACGGCAATGCCATAAAGGGAAAAAGTTCCCAAAACCTGCCCCCCAAAAAATTACGATCTCGCTTATTAGTCCACTTAGAAAGATGCTTTCTGTTTTGGTTTGTTTGTTTACGCTCATGTATCACTTATAGGCAATGAAAACAATTTTCGAAATCACTCATGGCTTTTTATGCAGACAAGTGTCTTTTTTTCGCTGTATTCCTATTTGAGCCCTCATAAAAATTAGTGTTCTTATGCAAAACACTACAAATTTATATTCAACGCGAAATACAAAATTACACCTACAAAACAAGACCAAAATTTTGATAATCGAATAAAAACTGTGGTCACACTGAACGATCAAAGAAAGAGATCAGCCGAGAAAATAGACACGTTTTAGGAAAATCCGTTTCTATGCCTTCTAGACACCATCAAATATAGATTTCTCACGAAAAGTACCACAAATTTATACTTGACGGAAACTACACAATGGCAGCTAAAATACAAAACCAAAATTTTGACAATCAGATGAAAATTGTGGTCACAGTAAGCGATCAAAGCTGGAAATCTGCACAAAAAGTGCACGTGTTCCAGAAAGAGCCATTTCTATGCCTCTTACACGCTAGATAATGTGCCTAAAATATTTTCCGACCATCAAAATACTCATTTGGGTTAAGCCTTTAAATTAAAAATTATAAACCCGAAATTCGCGCGTTTAAGGGGAGAAAAATCGATTTAAAGTTTTGGGGTAGTGACACGTGAAAAATTGGAAATTTTTTGGCTTTCAGCCACTATAACTGCTCTTAAGCCTTTCCAAAGTACCACAAATTTATACTTTTTGGAAAATTCAGACGATAACCTATAAGTTGATATCAAAACATTGCAAATCGGTTGGCAATTGTAGCCACGGCAATGCCATAAAGGGAAAAAGTTCCCAAAACCTGCCCCCCAAAAAATTACGATCTCGCTTATTAGTCCACTTAGAAAGATGCTTTCTGTTTTGGTTTGTTTGTTTACGCTCATGTATCACTTATAGGCAATGAAAACAATTTTTGAAATCACTCATGGCTTTTTATGCAGACAAGTGTCTTTTTTTCGCTGTATTCCTATTTGAGCCCTCATAAAAATTAGGGTTCTTATGCAAAACACTACAAATTTATATTCAACGCAAAATAAAAAATTACACCTACAAAACAAGACCAAAATTTTGATAATCGAATAAAAACTGTGGTCACAGTGAACGATCAAAGAAAGAGATCAGCCGAGAAAATAGACACGTTTTAGGAAAATCCGTTTCTATGCCTTCTAGACACCATCAAATATAGATTTCTCACGAAAAGTACTACAAATTTATACTTGACGGAAACTACACAATGGCAGCTAAAACACAAAACCAAAATTTTGACAATCAGATGAAAATTGTGGTCACAGTAAGCGATCAAAGCTGGAAATCTGCACAAAAAGTGCACGTGTTCCAGAAAGAGCCATTTCTATGCCTCTTACACGCTAGATAATGTGCCTAAAATATTTTCCGACCATCAAAATACTCATTTGGGTTAAGCCTTTAAATTAAAAATTATAAACCCGAAATTCGCGCGTTTAAGGGGAGAAAAATCGATTTAAAGTTTTGGGGTAGTGACACGTGAAAAATTGGAAATTTTTTGGCTTTCAGCCACTATAACTGCTCTTAAACCTTTCCAAAGTACCACAAATTTATACTTTTTGGAAAATTCAGACGATAACCTATAAGTTGATATCAAAACATTGCAAATCGGTTGGCAATTGTAGCCACGGCAATGCCATAAAGGGAAAAAGTTCCCAAAACCTGCCCCCCAAAAATTTACGATCTCGCTTATTAGTCCACTTAGAAAGATGCTTTCTGTTTTGGTTTGTTTGTTTACGCTCATGTATCACTTATAGGCAATGAAAACAATTTTCGAAATCACTCATGGCTTTTTATGCAGACAAGTGTCTTTTTTTCGCTGTATTCCTATTTGAGCCCTCATAAACATTAGTGTTCTTATGCAAAACACTACAAATTTATATTCAACGCAAAATACAAAATTACACCTACAAAACAAGACCAAAATTTTGATAATCGAATAAAAACTGTGGTCACAGTGAACGATCAAAGAAAGAGATCAGCCGAGAAAATAGACACGTTTTAGGAAAATCCGTTTCTATGCCTTCTAGACACCATCAAATATAGATTTCTCACGAAAAGTACCACAAATTTATACTTGACGGAAACTACACAATGGCAGCTAAAACACAAAACCAAAATTTTGACAATCAGATGAAAATTGTGGTCACAGTAAGCGATCAAAGCTGGAAATCTGCACAAAAAGTGCACGTGTTCCAGAAAGAGCCATTTCTATGCCTCTTACACGCTAGATAATGTGCCTAAAATATTTTCCGACCATCAAAATACTCATTCGGGTTAAGCCTTTAAATTAAAAATTATAAACCCGAAATTCGCGCGTTTAAGGGGAGAAAAATCGATTTAAAGTTTTGGGGTAGTGACACGTGAAAAATTGGAAATTTTTTGGCTTTCAGCCACTATAACTGCTCTTAAACCTTTCCAAAGTACCACAAATTTATACTTTTTGGAAAATTCAGACGATAATCTATAAGTTGATATCAAAACATTGCAAATCGGTTGGCAATTGTAGCCACGGCAATGCCATAAAGGGAAAAAGTTCCCAAAACCTGCCCCCCAAAAAATTACGATCTCGCTTATTCGTCCACTTAGAAAGATGCTTTCTGTTTTGGTTTGTTTGTTTACGCTCATGTATCACTTATAGGCAATGAAAACAATTTTCGAAATCACTCATGGCTTTTTATGCAGACAAGTGTCTTTTTTTCGCTGTATTCCTATTTGAGCCCTCATAAAAATTAGTGTTCTTATGCAAAACACTACAAATTTATATTCAACGCAAAATACAAAATTACACCTACAAAACAAGACCAAAATTTTGATAATCGAATAAAAACTGTGGTCACAGTGAACGATCAAAGAAAGAGATCAGCCGAGAAAATAGACATGTTTTAGGAAAATCCGTTTCTATGCCTTCTAGACACCATCAAATATAGATTTCTCACGAAAAGTACCACAAATTTATACTTGACGGAAACTACACAATGGCAGCTAAAACACAAAACCAAAATTTTGACAATCAGATGAAAATTGTGGTCACAGTAAGCGATCAAAGCTGGAAATCTGCACAAAAAGTGCACGTGTTCCAGAAAGAGCCATTTCTATGCCTCTTACACGCTAGATAATGTGCCTAAAATATTTTCCGACCATCAAAATACTCATTTGGGTTAAGCCTTTAAATTAAAAATTATAAACCCGAGATTCGCGCGTTTAAGGGGAGAAAAATCGATTTAAAGTTTTGGGGTAGTGACACGTGAAAAATTGGAAATTTTTTGGCTTTCAGCCACTATAACTGCTCTTAAACCTTTCCAAAGTACCACAAATTTATACTTTTTGGAAAATTCAGACGATAACCTATAAGTTGATATCAAAACATTGCATATCGGTTGGCAATTGTAGCCACGGCAATGCCATAAAGGGAAAAAGTTCCCAAAACCTGCCCCCCAAAAAATTACGATCTCGCTTATTCGTCCACTTAGAAAGATGCTTTCTGTTTTGGTTTGTTTGTTTACGCTCATGTATCACTGATAGGCAATGAAAACAATTTTCGAAATCACTCATGGCTTTTTATGCAGACAAGTGTCTTTTTTTCGCTGTATTCCTATTTGAGCCCTCATAAAAATTAGTGTTCTTATGCAAAACACTACAAATTTATATTCAACGCAAAATACAAAATTACACCTACAAAACAAGACCAAAATTTTGATAATCGAATAAAAACTGTGGTCACAGTGAACGATCAAAGAAAGAGATCAGCCGAGAAAATAGACACGTTTTAGGAAAATCCGTTTCTATGCCTTCTAGACACCATCAAATATAGATTTCTCACGAAAAGTACCACAAATTTATACTTGACGGAAACTACATAATGGCAGCTAAAGCACAAAACCAAAATTTTGACAATCAGATGAAAATTGTGGTCACAGTAAGCGATCAAAGCTGGAAATCTGCACAAAAAGTGCACGTGTTCCAGAAAGAGCCATTTCTATGCCTCTTACACGCTAGATAATGTGCCTAAAATATTTTCCGACCATCAAAATACTCATTTGGGTTAAGCCTTTAAATTAAAAATTATAAACCCGAAATTCGCGCGTTTAAGGGGAGAAAAATCGATTTAAAGTTTTGGGGTAGTGACACGTGAAAAATTGGAAATTTTTTGGCTTTCAGCCACTATAACTGCTCTTAAACCTTTCCAAAGTACCACAAATTTATACTTTTTGGAAAATTCAGACGATAACCTATAAGTTGATATCAAAACATTGCAAATCGGTTGGCAATTGTAGCCACGGCAATGCCATAAAGGGAAAAAGTTCCCAAAACCTGCCCCCCAAAAAATTACGATCTCGCTTATTAGTCCACTTAGAAAGATGCTTTCTGTTTTGGTTTGTTTGTTTACGCTCATGTATCACTTATAGGCAATGAAAACAATTTTTGAAATCACTCATGGCTTTTTATGCAGACAAGTGTCTTTTTTTCACTGTATTCCTATTTGAGCCCTCATAAAAATTAGTGTTCTTATGCAAAACACTACAAATTTATATTCAACGCAAAATACAAAATTACACCTACAAAACAAGACCAACATTTTGATAATCGAATAAAAACTGTGGTCACAGTGAACGATCAAAGAAAGAGATCAGCCGAGAAAATAGACACGTTTTAGGAAAATCCGTTTCTATGCCTTCTAGACACCATCAAATATAGATTTCTCACGAAAAGTACCACAAATTGATACTTGACGGAAACTACACAATGGCAGCTAAAACACAAAACCAAAATTTTGACAATCAGATGAAAATTGTGGTCACAGTAAGCGATCAAAGCTGGAAATCTGCACAAAAAGTGCACGTGTTCCAGAAAGAGCCATTTCTATGCCTCTTACACGCTAGATAATGTGCCTAAAATATTTTCCGACCATCAAAATACTCATTTGGGTTAAGCCTTTAAATTAAAAATTATAAACCCGAAATTCGCGCGTTTAAGGGGAGAAAAATCGATTTAAAGTTTTGGGGTAGTGACACGTGAAAAATTGGAAATTTTTTGGCTTTCAGCCACTATAACTGCTCTTAAACCTTTCCAAAGTACCACAAATTTATACTTTTTGGAAAATTCAGACGATAACCTATAAGTTGATATCAAAACATTGCAAATCGGTTGGCAATTGTAGCCACGGCAATGCCATAAAGGGAAAAAGTTCCCAAAACCTGCCCCCCAAAAAATTACGATCTCGCTTATTAGTCCACTTAGAAAGATGCTTTCTGTTTTGGTTTGTTTGTTTACGCTCATGTATCACTTATAGGCAATGAAAACAATTTTTGAAATCACTCATGGCTTTTTATGCAGACAAGTGTCTTTTTTTCGCTGTATTCCTATTTGAGCCCTCATAAACATTAGTGTTCTTATGCAAAACACTACAAATTTATATTCAACGCAAAATACAAAATTACACCTACAAAACAAGACCAAAATTTTGATAATCGAATAAAAACTGTGGTCACAGTGAACGATCAAAGAAAGAGATCAGCCGAGAAAATAGACACGTTTTAGGAAAATCCGTTTCTATGCCTTCTAGACACCATCAAATATAGATTTCTCACGAAAAGTACCACAAATTTATACTTGACGGAAACTACACAATGGCAGCTAAAACACAAAACCAAAATTTTGACAATCAGATGAAAATTGTGGTCACAGTAAGCGATCAAAGCTGGAAATCTGCACAAAAAGTGCACGTGTTCCAGAAAGAGCCATTTCTATGCCTCTTACACGCTAGATAATGTGCCTAAAATATTTTCCGACCATCAAAATACTCATTTGGGTTAAGCCTTTAAATTAAAAATTATAAACCCGAAATTCGCGCGTTTAAGGGGAGAAAAATCGATTTAAAGTTTTGGGGTAGTGACACGTGAAAAATTGGAAATTTTTTGGCTTTCAGCCACTATAACTGCTCTTAAACCTTTCCAAAGTACCACAAATTTATACTTTTTGGAAAATTCAGACGATAATCTATAAGTTGATATCAAAACATTGCAAATCGGTTGGCAATTGTAGCCACGGCAATGCCATAAAGGGAAAAAGTTCCCAAAACCTGCCCCCCAAAAAATTACGATCTCGCTTATTAGTCCACTTAGAAAGATGCTTTCTGTTTTGGTTTGTTTGTTTACGCTCATGTATCACTTATAGGCAATGAAAACAATTTTCGAAATCACTCATGGCTTTTTATGCAGACAAGTGTCTTTTTTTCGCTGTATTCCTATTTGAGCCCTCATAAAAATTAGTGTTCTTATGCAAAACACTACAAATTTATATTCAACGCAAAATACAAAATTACACCTACAAAACAAGACCAAAATTTTGATAATCGAATAAAAACTGTGGTCACAGTGAACGATCAAAGAAAGAGATCAGCCGAGAAAATAGACATGTTTTAGGAAAATCCGTTTCTATGCCTTCTAGACACCATCAAATATAGATTTCTCACGAAAAGTACCAGAAATTTATACTTGACGGAAACTACACAATGGCAGCTAAAAAACAAAACCAAAATTTTGACAATCAGATGAAAATTGTGGTCACAGTCAGCAATCAAAGCTGGAAATCTGCACAAAAAGTGCACGTGTTCCAGAAAGAGCCATTTCTATGCCTCTTACACGCTAGATAATGTGCCTAAAATATTTTCCGACCATCAAAATACTCACTTGGGTTAAGCCTTTAAATTAAAAATTATAAACCCGAAATTCGCGCGTTTAAGGGGAGAAAAATCGATTTAAAGTTTTGGGGTAGTGACACGTGAAAAATTGGAAATTTTTTGGCTTTCAGCCACTATAACTGCTCTTAAACCTTTCCAAAGTACCACAAATTTATACTTTGTGGAAAATTCAGACAATAACCTATAAGTTGATATCAAAACATTGCAAATCGGTTGGCAATTGTAGCCACGGCAATGCCATAAAGGGAAAAAGTTCCCAAAACCTGCCCCCCAAAAAATTACGATCTCGCTTATTAGTCCACTTAGAAAGATGCTTTCTGTTTTGGTTTGTTTGTTTACGCTCATGTATCACTTATAGGCAATGAAAACAATTTTCGAAATCACTCATGGCTTTTTATGCAGACAAGTGTCTTTTTTTCGCTCTATTCCTATTTGAGCCCTCATAAAAATTAGTGTTCTTATGCAAAACACTACAAATTTATATTCAACGCAAAATACAAAATTACACCTACAAAACAAGACCAAAATTTTGATAATCGAATAAAAACTGTGGTCACAGTGAACGATCAAAGAAAGAGATCAGCCGAGAAAATAGACACGTTTTAGGAAAATCCGTTTCTATGCCTTCTAGACACCATCAAATATAGATTTCTCACGAAAAGTACCACAAATTTATACTTGACGGAAACTACACAATGGCAGCTAAAACACAAAACCAAAATTTTGACAATCAGATGAAAATTGTGGTCACAGTAAGCGATCAAAGCTGGAAATCTGCACAAAAAGTGCACGTGTTCCAGAAAGAGCCATTTCTATGCCTCTTACACGCTAGATAATGTGCCTAAAATATTTTCCGACCATCAAAATACTCATTTGGGTTAAGCCTTTAAATTAAAAATTATAAACCCGAAATTCGCGCGTTTAAGGGGAGAAAAATCGATTTAAAGTTTTGGGGTAGTGACACGTGAAAAATTGGAAATTTTTTGGCTTTCAGCCACTATAACTGCTCTTAAACCTTTCCAAAGTACCACAAATTTATACTTTTTGAAAATTCAGACAATAACCTATAAGTTGATATCAAAACATTGCAAATCGGTTGGCAATTGTAGCCACGGCAATGCCATAAAGGGAAAAAGTTCCCAAAACCTGCCCCCCAAAAAATTACGATCTCGCTTATTAGTCCACTTAGAAAGATGCTTTCTGTTTTGGTTTGTTTGTTTACGCTCATGTATCACTTATAGGCAATGAAAACAATTTTTGAAATCACTCATGGCTTTTTATGCAGACAAGTGTCTTTTTTTCGCTGTATTCCTATTTGAGCCCTCATAAAAATTAGTGTTCTTATGCAAAACACTACAAATTTATATTCAACGCAAAATACAAAATTACACCTACAAAACAAGACCAAAATTTTGATAATCGAATAAAAACTGTGGTCACAGTGAACGATCAAAGAAAGAGATCAGCCGAGAAAATAGACACGTTTTAGGAAAATCCGTTTCTATGCCTTCTAGACACCATCAAATATAGATTTCTCACGAAAAGTACCACAAATTTATACTTGACGGAAACTACATAATGGCAGCTAAAGCACAAAACCAAAACTTTGACAATCAGATGAAAATTGTGGTCACAGTAAGCGATCAAAGCTGGAAATCTGCACAAAAAGTGCACGTGTTCCAGAAAGAGCCATTTCTATGCCTCTTACACGCTAGATAATGTGCCTAAAATATTTTCCGACCATCAAAATACTCATTTGGGTTAAGCCTTTAAATTAAAAAATTATAAACCCGAAATTCGCGCGTTTAAGGGGAGAAAAATCGATTTAAAGTTTTGGGGTAGTGACACGTGAAAAATTGGAAATTTTTTGGCTTTCAGCCACTATAAC
The DNA here is from genome assembly GCA_963969285.1 of Odontomyia ornata. Taxonomy (NCBI): domain Eukaryota; kingdom Metazoa; phylum Arthropoda; class Insecta; order Diptera; family Stratiomyidae; genus Odontomyia; species Odontomyia ornata. The sequence continues at coordinate 326,642,723 of OZ017740.1, read as the reverse complement.
TGCTCTTAAACCTTTCCAAAGTACCACAAATTTATACTTTTTGGAAAATTCAGACGATAACCTATAAGTTGATATCAAAACATTGCCAATCGGTTGGCAATTGTAGCCACGGCAATGCCATAAAGGGAAAAAGTTCCCAAAACCTGCCCCCCAAAAAATTACGATCTCGCTTATTAGTCCACTTAGAAAGATGCTTTCTGTTTTGGTTTGTTTGTTTACGCTCATGTATCACTTATAGGCAATGAAAACAATTTTTGAAATCACTCATGGCTTTTTATGCAGACAAGTGTCTTTTTTTCGCTGTATTCCTATTTGAGCCCTCATAAAAATTAGTGTTCTTATGCAAAACACTACAAATTTATATTCAACGCAAAATACAAAATTACACCTACAAAACAAGACCAAAATTTTGATAATCGAATAAAAACTGTGGTCACAGTGAACGATCAAAGAAAGAGATCAGCCGAGAAAATAGACACGTTTTAGGAAAATCCGTTTCTATGCCTTCTAGACACCATCAAATATAGATTTCTCACGGAAAGTACCACAAATTTATACTTGACGGAAACTACACAATGGCAGCTAAAACACAAAACCAAAATTTTGACAATCAGATGAAAATTGTGGTCACAGTAAGCGATCAAAGCTGGAAATCTGCACAAAAAGTGCACGTGTTCCAGAAAGAGCCATTTCTATGCCTCTTACACGCTAGATAATGTGCCTAAAATATTTTCCGACCATCAAAATACTCATTTGGGTTAAGCCTTTAAATTAAAAATTATAAACCCGAAATTCGCGCGTTTAAGGGGAGAAAAATCGATTTAAAGTTTTGGGGTAGTGACACGTGAAAAATTGGAAATTTTTTGGCTTTCAGCCACTATAACTGCTCTTAAACCTTTCCAAAGTACCACAAATTTATACTTTTTGGAAAATTCAGACGATAACCTATAAGTTGATATCAAAACATTGCAAATCGGTTGGCAATTGTAGCCACGGCAATGCCATAAAGGGAAAAAGTTCCCAAAACCTGCCCCCCAAAAAATTACGATCTCGCTTATTAGTCCACTTAGAAAGATGCTTTCTGTTTTGGTTTGTTTGTTTACGCTCATGTATCACTTATAGGCAATGAAAACAATTTTCGAAATCACTCATGGCTTTTTATGCAGACAAGTGTCTTTTTTTCGCTGTATTCCTATTTGAGCCCTCATAAAAATTAGTGTTCTTATGCAAAACACTACAAATTTATATTCAACGCAAAATACAAAATTACACCTACAAAACAAGACCAAAATTTTGATAATCGAATAAAAACTGTGGTCACAGTGAACGATCAAAGAAAGAGATCAGCCGAGAAAATAGACATGTTTTAGGAAAATCCGTTTCTATGCCTTCTAGACACCATCAAATATAGATTTCTCACGAAAAGTACCACAAATTTATACTTGACGGAAACTACACAATGGCAGCTAAAAAACAAAACCAAAATTTTGACAATCAGATGAAAATTGTGGTCACAGTCAGCAATCAAAGCTGGAAATCTGCACAAAAAGTGCACGTGTTCCAGAAAGAGCCATTTCTATGCCTCTTACACGCTAGATAATGTGCCTAAAATATTTTCCGACCATCAAAATACTCATTTGGGTTAAGCCTTTAAATTAAAAATTTTATAAACCCGAAATTCGCGCGTTTAAGGGGAGAAAAATCGATTTAAAGTTTTGGGGTAGTGACACGTGAAAAATTGGAAATTTTTTGGCTTTCAGCCACTATAACTGCTCTTAAACCTTTCCAAAGTACCACAAATTTATACTTTTTGGAAAATTCAGACGATAACCTATAAGTTGATATCAAAACATTGCAAATCGGTTGGCAATTGTAGCCACGGCAATGCCATAAAGGGAAAAAGTTCCCAAAACCTGCCCCCCAAAATATTACGATCTCGCTTATTAGTCCACTTAGAAAGATGCTTTCTGTTTTGGTTTGTTTGTTTACGCTCATGTATCACTTATAGGCAATGAAAACAATTTTCGAAATCACTCATGGCTTTTTATGCAGACAAGTGTCTTTTTTTCGCTGTATTCCTATTTGAGCCCTCATAAAAATTAGTGTTCTTATGCAAAACACTACAAATTTATATTCAACGCAAAATACAAAATTACACCTACAAAACAAGACCAAAATTTTGATAATCGAATAAAAACTGTGGTCACAGTGAACGATCAAAGAAAGAGATCAGCCGAGAAAATAGACACGTTTTAGGAAAATCCGTTTCTATGCCTTCTAGACACCATCAAATATAGATTTCTCACGAAAAGTACCACAAATTTATACTTGACGGAAACTACACAATGGCAGCTAAAACACAAAACCAAAATTTTGACAATCAGATGAAAATTGTGGTCACAGTAAGCGATCAAAGCTGGAAATCTGCACAAAAAGTGCACGTGTTCCAGAAAGAGCCATTTCTATGCCTCTTACACGCTAGATAATGTGCCTAAAATATTTTCCGACCATCAAAATACTCATTTGGGTTAAGCCTTTAAATTAAAAATTATAAACCCGAAATTCGCGCGTTTAAGGGGAGAAAAATCGATTTAAAGTTTTGGGGTAGTGACACGTGAAAAATTGGAAATTTTTTGGCTTTCAGCTACTATAACTGCTCTTAAACCTTTCCAAAGTACCACAAATTTATACTTTTTGGAAAATTCAGACTATAACCTATAAGTTGATATCAAAACATTGCAAATCGGTTGGCAATTGTAGCCACGGCAATGCCATAAAGGGAAAAAGTTCCCAAAACCTGCCCCCCAAAAAATTACGATCTCGCTTATTAGTCCACTTAGCAAGATGCTTTCTGTTTTGGTTTGTTTGTTCACGCTCATGTGTCACTTATAGGCAATGAAAACAATTTTCGAAATCACTCATGGCTTTTTATGCAGACAAGTGTCTTTTTTTCGCTGTATTCCTATTTGAACCCTCATAAAAATTAGTGTTCTTATGCAAAACACTACAAATTTATATTCAACGCAAAATACAAAATTACACCTACAAAACAAGACCAAAATTTTGATAATCGAATAAAAACTGTGGTCACAGTGAACGATCAAAGAAAGAGATCAGCCGAGAAAATAGACACGTTTTAGGAAAATCCGTTTCTATGCCTTCTAGACACCATCAAATATAGATTTCTCACGAAAAGTACCACAAATTTATACTTGACGGAAACTACACAATGGCAGCTAAAACACAAAACCAAAATTTTGACAATCAGATGAAAATTGTGGTCACAGTAAGCGATCAAAGCTGGAAATCTGCACAAAAAGTGCACGTGTTCCAGAAAGAGCCATTTCTATGCCTCTTACACGCTAGATAATGTGCCTAAAATATTTTCCGACCATCAAAATACTCATTTGGGTTAAGCCTTTAAATTAAAAATTAAAAACCCGAAATTCGCGCGTTTAAGGGGAGAAAAATCGATTTAAAGTTTTCTGGTAGTGACACGTGAAAAATTGGAAATTTTTTGGCTTTCAGCCACTATAACTGCTCTTAAACCTTTCCAAAGTACCACAAATTTATACTTTTTGGAAAATTCAGACGATAATCTATAAGTTGATATCAAAACATTGCAAATCGGTTGGCAATTGTAGCCACGGCAATGCCATAAAGGGAAAAAGTTCCCAAAACCTGCCCCCCAAAAAATTACGATCTCGCTTATTAGTCCACTTAGAAAGATGCTTTCTGTTTTGGTTTGTTTGTTTACGCTCATGTATCACTTATAGGCAATGAAAACAATTTTCGAAATCACTCATGGCTTTTTATGCAGACAAGTGTCTTTTTTTCGCTGTATTCCTATTTGAGCCCTCATAAAAATTAGTGTTCTTATGCAAAACACTACAAATTTATATTCAACGCAAAATACAAAATTACACCTACAAAACAAGACCAAAATTTTGATAATCGAATAAAAACTGTGGTCACAGTGAACGATCAAAGAAAGAGATCAGCCGAGAAAATAGACATGTTTTAGGAAAATCCGTTTCTATGCCTTCTAGACACCATCAAATATAGATTTCTCACGAAAAGTACCACAAATTTATACTTGACGGAAACTACACAATGGCAGCTAAAAAACAAAACCAAAATTTTGACAATCAGATGAAAATTGTGGTCACAGTCAGCAATCAAAGCTGGAAATCTGCACAAAAAGTGCACGTGTTCCAGAAAGAGCCATTTCTATGCCTCTTACACGCTAGATAATGTGCCTAAAATATTTTCCGACCATCAAAATACTCATTTGGGTTAAGCCTTTAAATTAAAAATTATAAACCCGAAATTCGCGCGTTTAAGGGGAGAAAAATCGATTTAAAGTTTTGGGGTAGTGACACGTGAAAAATTGGAAATTTTTTGGCTTTCAGCCACTATAACTGCTCTTAAACCTTTCCAAAGTACCACAAATTTATACTTTTTGGAAAATTCAGACGATAACCTATAAGTTGATATCAAAACATTGCAAATCGGTTGGCAATTGTAGCCACGGCAATGCCATAAAGGGAAAAAGTTCCCAAAACCTGCCCCCCAAAAAATTACGATCTCGCTTATTAGTCCACTTAGAAAGATGCTTTCTGTTTTGGTTTGTTTGTTTACGCTCATGTATCACTTATAGGCAATGAAAACAATTTTCGAAATCACTCATGGCTTTTTATGCAGACAAGTGTCTTTTTTTCGCTCTATTCCTATTTGAGCCCTCATAAAAATTAGTGTTCTTATGGAAAACACTACAAATTTATATTCAACGCAAAATACAAAATTACACCTACAAAACAAGACCAAAATTTTGATAATCGAATAAAAACTGTGGTCACAGTGAACGATCAAAGAAAGAGATCAGCCGAGAAAATAGACACGTTTTAGGAAAATCCGTTTCTATGCCTTCTAGACACCATCAAATATAGATTTCTCACGAAAAGTACCACAAATTTATACTTGACGGAAACTACACAATGGCAGCTAAAACACAAAACCAAAATTTTGACAATCAGATGAAAATTGTGGTCACAGTAAGCGATCAAAGCTGGAAATCTGCACAAAAAGTGCACGTGTTCCAGAAAGAGCCATTTCTATGCCTCTTACACGCTAGATAATGTGCCTAAAATATTTTCCGACCATCAAAATACTCATTTGGGTTAAGCCTTTAAATTAAAAATTATAAACCCGAAATTCGCGCGTTTAAGGGGAGAAAAATCGATTTAAAGTTTTGGGGTAGTGACACGTGAAAAATTGGAAATTTTTTGGCTTTCAGCTACTATAACTGCTCTTAAACCTTTCCAAAGTACCACAAATTTATACTTTTTGGAAAATTCAGACGATAACCTATAAGTTGATATCAAAACATTGCAAATCGGTTGGCAATTGTAGCCACGGCAATGCCATAAAGGGAAAAAGTTCCCAAAACCTGCCCCCCAAAAAATTACGATCTCGCTTATTAGTCCACTTAGCAAGATGCTTTCTGTTTTGGTTTGTTTGTTCACGCTCATGTGTCACTTATAGGCAATGAAAACAATTTTCGAAATCACTCATGGCTTTTTATGCAGACAAGTGTCTTTTTTTCGCTGTATTCCTATTTGAACCCTCATAAAAATTAGTGTTCTTATGCAAAACACTACAAATTTATATTCAACGCAAAATACAAAATTACACCTACAAAACAAGACCAAAATTTTGATAATCGAATAAAAACTGTGGTCACAGTGAACGATCAAAGAAAGAGATCAGCCGAGAAAATAGACACGTTTTAGGAAAATCCGTTTCTATGCCTTCCAGACACCATCAAATATAGATTTCTCACGAAAAGTACCACAAATTTATACTTGACGGAAACTACACAATGGCAGCTAAAACACAAAACCAAAATTTTGACAATCAGATGAAAATTGTGGTCACAGTAAGCGATCAAAGCTGGAAATCTGCACAAAAAGTGCACGTGTTCCAGAAAGAGCCATTTCTATGCCTCTTACACGCTAGATAATGTGCCTAAAATATTTTCCGACCATCAAAATACTCATTTGGGTTAAGCCTTTAAATTAAAAATTATAAACCCGAAATTCGCGCGTTTAAGGGGAGAAAAATCGATTTAAAGTTTTGAGGTAGTGACACGTGAAAAATTGGAAATTTTTTGGCTTTCAGCCACTATAACTGCTCTTAAACCTTTCCAAAGTACCACAAATTTATACTTTTTGGAAAATTCAGACGATAATCTATAAGTTGATATCAAAACATTGCAAATCGGTTGGCAATTGTAGCCACGGCAATGCCATAAAGGGAAAAAGTTCCCAAAACCTGCCCCCCAAAAAATTACGATCTCGCTTATTAGTCCACTTAGAAAGATGCTTTCTGTTTTGGTTTGTTTGTTTACGCTCATGTATCACTTATAGGCAATGAAAACAATTTTCGAAATCACTCATGGCTTTTTATGCAGACAAGTGTCTTTTTTTCGCTGTATTCCTATTTGAGCCCTCATAAAAATTAGTGTTCTTATGCAAAACACTACAAATTTATATTCAACGCAAAATACAAAATTACACCTACAAAACAAGACCAAAATTTTGATAATCGAATAAAAACTGTGGTCACAGTGAACGATCAAAGAAAGAGATCAGCCGAGAAAATAGACATGTTTTAGGAAAATCCGTTTCTATGCCTTCTAGACACCATCAAATATAGATTTCTCACGAAAAGTACCACAAATTTATACTTGACGGAAACTACACAATGGCAGCTAAAAAACAAAACCAAAATTTTGACAATCAGATGAAAATTGTGGTCACAGTCAGCAATCAAAGCTGGAAATCTGCACAAAAAGTGCACGTGTTCCAGAAAGAGCCATTTCTATGCCTCTTACACGCTAGATAATGTGCCTAAAATATTTTCCGACCATCAAAATACTCATTTGGGTTAAGCCTTTAAATTAAAAATTATAAACCCGAAATTCGCGCGTTTAAGGGGAGAAAAATCGATTTAAAGTTTTGGGGTAGTGACACGTGAAAAATTGGAAATTTTTTGGCTTTCAGCCACTATAACTGCTCTTAAACCTTTCCAAAGTACCACAAATTTATACTTTTTGGAAAATTCAGACGATAACCTATAAGTTGATATCAAAACATTGCAAATCGGTTGGCAATTGTAGCCACGGCAATGCCATAAAGGGAAAAAGTTCCCAAAACCTGCCCCCCAAAAAATTACGATCTCGCTTATTAGTCCACTTAGAAAGATGCTTTCTGTTTTGGTTTGTTTGTTTACGCTCATGTATCACTTATAGGCAATGAAAACAATTTTCGAAATCACTCATGGCTTTTTATGCAGACAAGTGTCTTTTTTTCGCTGTATTCCTATTTGAGCCCTCATAAAAATTAGTGTTCTTATGCAAAACACTACAAATTTATATTCAACGCAAAATACAAAATTACACCTACAAAACAAGACCAAAATTTTGATAATCGAATAAAAACTGTGGTCACAGTGAACGATCAAAGAAAGAGATCAGCCGAGAAAATAGACACGTTTTAGGAAAATCCGTTTCTATGCCTTCTAGACACCATCAAATATAGATTTCTCACGAAAAGTACCACAAATTTATACTTGACGGAAACTACACAATGGCAGCTAAAACACAAAACCAAAATTTTGTCAATCAGATGAAAATTGTGGTCACAGTAAGCGATCAAAGCTGGAAATCTGCACAAAAAGTGCACGTGTTCCAGAAAGAGCCATTTCTATGCCTCTTACACGCTAGATAATGTGCCTAAAATATTTTCCGACCATCAAAATACTCATTTGGGTTAAGCCTTTAAATTAAAAATTATAAACCCGAAATTCGCGCGTTTAAGGGGAGAAAAATCGATTTAAAGTTTTGGGGTAGTGACACGTGAAAAATTGGAAATTTTTTGGCTTTCAGCCACTATAACTGCTCTTAAACCTTTCCAAAGTACCACAAATTTATACTTTTTGGAAAATTCAGACGATAACCTATAAGTTGATATCAAAACATTGCAAATCGGTTGGCAATTGTAGCCACGGCAATGCCATAAAGGGAAAAGTTCCCAAAAACTGCCCCCCAAAAAATTACGATCTCGCTTATTAGTCCACTTAGAAAGATGCTTTCTGTTTTGGTTTGTTTGTTTACGCTCATGTATCACTTATAGGCAATGAAAACAATTTTCGAAATCACTCATGGCTTTTTATGCAGACAAGTGTCTTTTTTTCGCTGTATTCCGATTTGAGCCCTCATAAAAATTAGTGTTCTTATGCAAAACACTACAAATTTATATTCAACGCAAAATACAAAATTACACCTACAAAACAAGACCAAAATTTTGATAATCGAATAAAAACTGTGGTCACAGTGAACGATCAAAGAAAGAGATCAGCCGAGAAAATAGACATGTTTTAGGAAAATGCGTTTCTATGCCTTCTAGACACCATCAAATATAGATTTCTCACGAAAAGTACCACAAATTTATACTTGACGGAAACTACACAATGGCAGCTAAAAAACAAAACCAAAATTTTGACAATCAGATGAAAATTGTGGTCACAGTAAGCGATCAAAGCTGGAAATCTGCACAAAAAGTGCACGTGTTCCAGAAAGAGCCATTTCTATGCCTCTTACACGCTAGATAATGTGCCTAAAATATTTTCCGACCATCAAAATACTCATTCGGGTTAAGCCTTTAAATTAAAAATTATAAACCCGAAATTCGCGCGTTTAAGGGGAGAAAAATCGATTTAAAGTTTTCTGGTAGTGACACGTGAAAAATTGGAAATTTTTTGGCTTTCAGCCACTATAACTGCTCTTAAACCTTTCCAAAGTACCACAAATTTATACTTTTTGGAAAATTCAGACGATAATCTATAAGTTGATATCAAAACATTGCAAATCGGTTGGCAATTGTAGCCACGGCAATGCCATAAAGGGAAAAAGTTCCCAAAAACTGCCCCCCAAAAAATTACGAGCTCGCTTATTAGTCCACTTAGAAAGATGCTTTCTGTTTTGGTTTGTTTGTTTACGCTCATGTATCACTTATAGGCAATGAAAACAATTTTCGAAATCACTCATGGCTTTTTATGCAGACAAGTGTCTTTTTTTCGCTGTATTCCTATTTGAGCCCGCATAAAAATTAGTGTTCTTATGCAAAACACTACAAATTTATATTCAACGCAAAATACAAAATTACACCTACAAAACAAGACCAAAATTTTGATAATCGAATAAAAACTGTGGTCACAGTGAACGATCAAAGAAAGAGATCAGCCGAGAAAATAGACACGTTTTAGGAAAATCCGTTTCTATGCCTTCTAGACACCATCAAATATAGATTTCTCACGAAAAGTACCACAAATTTATACTTGACGGAAACTACACAATGGCAGCTAAAACACAAAACCAAAATTTTGACAATCAGATGAAAATTGTGGTCACAGTAAGCGATCAAAGCTGGAAATCTGCACAAAAAGTGCACGTGTTCCAGAAAGAGCCATTTCTATGCCTCTCACACGCTAGATAATGTGCCTAAAATATTTTCCGACCATCAAAATACTCATTTGGGTTAAGCCTTTAAATTAAAAATTATAAACCCGAAATTCGCGCGTTTAAGGGGAGAAAAATCGATTTAAAGTTTTGGGGTAGTGACACGTGAAAAATTGGAAATTTTTTGGCTTTCAGCCACTATAACTGCTCTTAAACCTTTCCAAAGTACCACAAATTTATACTTTTTGGAAAATTCAGACGATAACTTATAAGTTGATATCAAAACATTGCAAATCGGTTGGCAATTGTAGCCACGGCAATGCCATAAAGGGAAAAAGTTCCCAAAACCTGCCCCCCAAAAAATTACGATCTCGCTTATTAGTCCACTTAGAAAGATGCTTTCTGTTTTGGTTTGTTTGTTTACGCTCATGTATCACTTATAGGCAATGAAAACAATTTTCGAAATCACTCATGGCTTTTTATGCAGACAAGTGTCTTTTTTTCGCTGTATTCCTATTTGAGCCCTCATAAAAATTAGTGTTCTTATGCAAAACACTACAAATTTATATTCAACGCAAAATACAAAATTACACCTACAAAACAAGACCAAAATTTTGATAATCGAATAAAAACTGTGGTCACAGTGAACGATCAAAGAAAGAGATCAGCCGAGAAAATAGACACGTTTTAGGAAAATCCGTTTCTATGCCTTCTAGACACCATCAAATATAGATTTCTCACGAAAAGTACCACAAATTTATACTTGACGGAAACTACACAATGGCAGCTAAAACACAAAACCAAAATTTTGACAATCAGATGAAAATTGTGGTCACAGTAAGCGATCAAAGCTGGAAATCTGCACAAAAAGTGCACGTGTTCCAGAAAGAGCCATTTCTATGCCTCTTACACGCTAGATAATGTGCCTAAAATATTTTCCGACCATCAAAATACTCATTTGGGTTAAGCCTTTAAATTAAAAATTATAAACCCGAAATTCGCGCGTTTAAGGGGAGAAAAATCGATTTAAAGTTTTGGGGTAGTGACACGTGAAAAATTGGAAATTTTTTGGCTTTCAGCCACTATAACTGCTCTTAAACCTTTCCAAAGTACCACAAATTTATACTTTTTGGAAAATTCAGACGATAACCTATAAGTTGATATCAAAACATTGCAAATCGGTTGGCAATTGTAGCCACGGCAATGCCATAAAGGGAAAAAGTTCCCAAAACCTGCCCCCCAAAAAATTACGATCTCGCTTATTAGTCCACTTAGAAAGATGCTTTCTGTTTTGGTTTGTTTGTTTACGGTCATGTATCACTTATAGGCAATGAAAACAATTTTTGAAATCACTCATGGCTTTTTATGCAGACAAGTGTCTTTTTTTCGCTGTATTCCTATTTGAGCCCTCATAAAAATTAGTGTTCTTATGCAAAACACTACAAATTTATATTCAACGCAAAATACAAAATTACACCTACAAAACAAGACCAAAATTTTGATAATCGAATAAAAACTGTGGTCACAGTGAACGATCAAAGAAAGAGATCAGCCGAGAAAATAGACACGTTTTAGGAAAATCCGTTTCTATGCCTTCTAGACACCATCAAATATAGATTTCTCACGAAAAGTACCACAAATTTATACTTGACGGAAACTACACAATGGCAGCTAAAACACAAAACCAAAATTTTGACAATCAGATGAAAATTGTGGTCACAGTAAGCGATCAAAGCTGGAAATCTGCACAAAAAGTGCACGTGTTCCAGAAAGAGCCATTTCTATGCCTCTCACACGCTAGATAATGTGCCTAAAATATTTTCCGACCATCAAAATACTCATTTGGGTTAAGCCTTTAAATTAAAAATTATAAACCCGAAATTCGCGCGTTTAAGGGGAGAAAAATCGATTTAAAGTTTTGGGGTAGTGACACGTGAAAAATTGGAAATTTTTTGGCTTTCAGCCACTATAACTGCTCTTAAACCTTTCCAAAGTACCACAAATTTATACTTTTTGGAAAATTCAGACGATAACTTATAAGTTGATATCAAAACATTGCAAATCGGTTGGCAATTGTAGCCACGGCAATGCCATAAAGGGAAAAAGTTCCCAAAACCTGCCCCCCAAAAAATTACGATCTCGCTTATTAGTCCACTTAGAAAGATGCTTTCTGTTTTGGTTTGTTTGTTTACGCTCATGTATCACTTATAGGCAATGAAAACAATTTTCGAAATCACTCATGGCTTTTTATGCAGACAAGTGTCTTTTTTTCGCTGTATTCCTATTTGAGCCCTCATAAAAATTAGTGTTCTTATGCAAAACACTACAAATTTATATTCAACGCAAAATACAAAATTACACCTACAAAACAAGACCAAAATTTTGATAATCGAATAAAAACTGTGGTCACAGTGAACGATCAAAGAAAGAGATCAGCCGAGAAAATAGACACGTTTTAGGAAAATCCGTTTCTATGCCTTCTAGACACCATCAAATATAGATTTCTCACGAAAAGTACCACAAATTTATACTTGACGGAAACTACACAATGGCAGCTAAAACACAAAACCAAAATTTTGACAATCAGATGAAAATTGTGGTCACAGTAAGCGATCAAAGCTGGAAATCTGCACAAAAAGTGCACGTGTTCCAGAAAGAGCCATTTCTATGCCTCTTACACGCTAGATAATGTGCCTAAAATATTTTCCGACCATCAAAATACTCATTTGGGTTAAGCCTTTAAATTAAAAATTATAAACCCGAAATTCGCGCGTTTAAGGGGAGAAAAATCGATTTAAAGTTTTGGGGTAGTGACACGTGAAAAATTGGAAATTTTTTGGCTTTCAGCCACTATAACTGCTCTTAAACCTTTCCAAAGTACCACAAATTTATACTTTTTGGAAAATTCAGACGATAACCTATAAGTTGATATCAAAACATTGCAAATCGGTTGGCAATTGTAGCCACGGCAATGCCATAAAGGGAAAAAGTTCCCAAAACCTGCCCCCCAAAAAATTACGATCTCGCTTATTAGTCCACTTAGAAAGATGCTTTCTGTTTTGGTTTGTTTGTTTACGCTCATGTATCACTTATAGGCAATGAAAACAATTTTTGAAATCACTCATGGCTTTTTATGCAGACAAGTGTCTTTTTTTCGCTGTATTCCTATTTGAGCCCTCATAAAAATTAGTGTTCTTATGCAAAACACTACAAATTTATATTCAACGCAAAATACAAAATTACACCTACAAAACAAGACCAAAATTTTGATAATCGAATAAAAACTGTGGTCACAGTGAACGATCAAAGAAAGAGATCAGCCGAGAAAATAGACACGTTTTAGGAAAATCCGTTTCTATGCCTTCTAGACACCATCAAATATAGATTTCTCACGAAAAGTACCACAAATTGATACTTGACGGAAACTACACAATGGCAGCTAAAACACAAAACCAAAATTTTGACAATCAGATGAAAATTGTGGTCACAGTAAGCGATCAAAGCTGGAAATCTGCACAAAAAGTGCACGTGTTCCAGAAAGAGCCATTTCTATGCCTCTTACACGCTAGATAATGTGCCTAAAATATTTTCCGACCATCAAAATACTCATTCGGGTTAAGCCTTTAAATTAAAAATTATAAACCCGAAATTCGCGCGTTTAAGGGGAGAAAAATCGATTTAAAGTTTTGGGGTAGTGACACGTGAAAAATTGGAAATTTTTTGGCTTTCAGCCACTATAACTGCTCTTAAACCTTTCCAAAGTACCACAAATTTATACTTTTTGGAAAATTCAGACGATAACCTATAAGTTGATATCAAAACATTGCAAATCGGTTGGCAATTGTAGCCACGGCAATGCCATAAAGGGAAAAAGTTCCCAAAACCTGCCCCCCAAAAAATTACGATCTCGCTTATTAGTCCACTTAGAAAGATGCTTTCTGTTTTGGTTTGTTTGTTTACGCTCATGTATCACTTATAGGCAATGAAAACAATTTTCGAAATCACTCATGGCTTTTTATGCAGACAAGTGTCTTTTTTTCGCTGTATTCCTATTTGAGCCCTCATAAAAATTAGTGTTCTTATGCAAAACACTACAAATTTATATTCAACGCAAAATACAAAATTACACCTACAAAACAAGACCAAAATTTTGATAATCGAATAAAAACTGTGGTCACAGTGAACGATCAAAGAAAGAGATCAGCCGAGAAAATAGACACGTTTTAGGAAAATCCGTTTCTATGCCTTCTAGACACCATCAAATATAGATTTCTCACGAAAAGTACCACAAATTTATACTTGACGGAAACTACACAATGGCAGCTAAAACACAAAACCAAAATTTTGACAATCAGATGAAAATTGTGGTCACAGTAAGCGATCAAAGCTGGAAATCTGCACAAAAAGTGCACGTGTTCCAGAAAGAGCCATTTCTATGCCTCTTACACGCTAGATAATGTGCCTAAAATATTTTCCGACCATCAAAATACTCATTTGGGTTAAGCCTTTAAATTAAAAATTATAAACCCGAAATTCGCGCGTTTAAGGGGAGAAAAATCGATTTAAAGTTTTGGGGTAGTGACACGTGAAAAATTGGAAATTTTTTGGCTTTCAGCTACTATAACTGCTCTTAAACCTTTCCAAAGTACCACAAATTTATACTTTTTGGAAAATTCAGACGATAACCTATAAGTTGATATCAAAACATTGCAAATCGGTTGGCAATTGTAGCCACGGCAATGCCATAAAGGGAAAAAGTTCCCAAAACCTGCCCCCCAAAAAATTACGATCTCGCTTATTAGTCCACTTAGAAAGATGCTTTCTGTTTTGGTTTGTTTGTTCACGCTCATGTGTCACTTATAGGCAATGAAAACAATTTTCGAAATCACTCATGGCTTTTTATGCAGACAAGTGTCTTTTTTTCGCTGTATTCCTATTTGAACCCTCATAAAAATTAGTGTTCTTATGCAAAACACTACAAATTTATATTCAACGCAAAATACAAAATTACACCTACAAAACAAGACCAAAATTTTGATAATCGAATAAAAACTGTGGTCACAGTGAACGATCAAAGAAAGAGATCAGCCGAGAAAATAGACACGTTTTAGGAAAATCCGTTTCTATGCCTTCTAGACACCATCAAATATAGATTCCTCACGAAAAGTACCACAAATTTATACTTGACGGAAACTACACAATGGCAGCTAAAACACAAAACCAAAATTTTGTCAATCAGATGAAAATTGTGGTCACAGTAAGCGATCAAAGCTGGAAATCTGCACAAAAAGTGCACGTGTTCCAGAAAGAGCCATTTCTATGCCTCTTACACGCTAGATAATGTGCCTAAAATATTTTCCGACCATCAAAATACTCATTTGGGTTAAGCCTTTAAATTAAAAATTATAAACCCGAAATTCGCGCGTTTAAGGGGAGAAAAATCGATTTAAAGTTTTGGGGTAGTGACACGTGAAAAATTGGAAATTTTTTGGCTTTCAGCCACTATAACTGCTCTTAAACCTTTCCAAAGTACCACAAATTTATACTTTTTGGAAAATTCAGACAATAACCTATAAGTTGATATCAAAACATTGCAAATCGGTTGGCAATTGTAGCCACGGCAATGCCATAAAGGGAAAAAGTTCCCAAAACCTGCCCCCCAAAAAATTACGATCTCGCTTATTAGTCCACTTAGAAAGATGCTTTCTGTTTTGGTTTGTTTGTTTACGCTCATGTATCACTTATAGGCAATGAAAACAATTTTTGAAATCACTCATGGCTTTTTATGCAGACAAGTGTCTTTTTTTCGCTGTATTCCTATTTGAGCCCTCATAAAAATTAGTGTTCTTATGCAAAACACTACAAATTTATATTCAACGCAAAATACAAAATTACACCTACAAAACAAGACCAAAATTTTGATAATCGAATAAAAACTGTGGTCACAGTGAACGATCAAAGAAAGAGATCAGCCGAGAAAATAGACACGTTTTAGGAAAATCCGTTTCTATGCCTTCTAGACACCATCAAATATAGATTTCTCACGAAAAGTACCACAAATTTATACTTGACGGAAACTACATAATGGCAGCTAAAACACAAAACCAAAATTTTGACAATCAGATGAAAATTGTGGTCACAGTAAGCGATCAAAGCTGGAAATCTGCACAAAAAGTGCACGTGTTCCAGAAAGAGCCATTTCTATGCCTCTTACACGCTAGATAATGTGCCTAAAATATTTTCCGACCATCAAAATACTCATTTGGGTTAAGCCTTTAAATTAAAAATTATAAACCCGAAATTCGCGCGTTTAAGGGGAGAAAAATCGATTTAAAGTTTTGGGGTAGTGACACGTGAAAAATCGGAAATTTTTTGGCTTTCAGCCACTATAACTGCTCTTAAACCTTTCCAAAGTACCACAAATTTATACTTTTTGGAAAATTCAGACGATAATCTATAAGTTGATATCAAAACATTGCAAATCGGTTGGCAATTGTAGCCACGGCAATGCCATAAAGGGAAAAAGTTCCCAAAACCTGCCCCCCAAAAAATTACGATCTCGCTTATTAGTCCACTTAGAAAGATGCTTTCTGTTTTGGTTTGTTTGTTTACGCTCATGTATCACTTATAGGCAATGAAAACAATTTTTGAAATCACTCATGGCTTTTTATGCAGACAAGTGTCTTTTTTTCGCTGTATTCCTATTTGAGCCCTCATAAAAATTAGTGTTCTTATGCAAAACACTACAAATTTATATTCAACGCAAAATACAAAATTACACCTACAAAACAAGACCAAAATTTTGATAATCGAATAAAAACTGTGGTCACAGTGAACGATCAAAGAAAGAGATCAGCCGAGAAAATAGACACGTTTTAGGAAAATCCGTTTCTATGCCTTCTAGACACCATCAAATATAGATTTCTCACGAAAAGTACCACAAATTGATACTTGACGGAAACTACACAATGGCAGCTAAAACACAAAACCAAAATTTTGACAATCAGATGAAAATTGTGGTCACAGTAAGCGATCAAAGCTGGAAATCTGCACAAAAAGTGCACGTGTTCCAGAAAGAGCCATTTCTATGCCTCTTACACGCTAGATAATGTGCCTAAAATATTTTCCGACCATCAAAATACTCATTTGGGTTAAGCCTTTAAATTAAAAATTATAAACCCGAAATTCGCGCGTTTAAGGGGAGAAAAATCGATTTAAAGTTTTGGGGTAGTGACACGTGAAAAATTGGAAATTTTTTGGCTTTCAGCCACTATAACTGCTCTTAAACCTTTCCAAAGTACCACAGAATTATACTTTTTGGAAAATTCAGACGATAATCTATAAGTTGATATCAAAACATTGCAAATCGGTTGGCAATTGTAGCCACGGCAATGCCATAAAGGGAAAAAGTTCCCAAAACCTGCCCCCCAAAAAATTACGATCTCGCTTATTAGTCCACTTAGAAAGATGCTTTCTGTTTTGGTTTGTTTGTTTACGCTCATGTATCACTTATAGGCAATGAAAACAATTTTTGAAATCACTCATGGCTTTTTATGCAGACAAGTGTCTTTTTTTCGCTGTATTCCTATTTGAGCCCTCATAAAAATTAGTGTTCTTATGCAAAACACTACAAATTTATATTCAACGCAAAATACAAAATTACACCTACAAAACAAGACCAAAATTTTGATAATCGAATAAAAACTGTGGTCACAGTGAACGATCAAAGAAAGAGATCAGCCGAGAAAATAGACACGTTTTAGGAAAATCCGTTTCTATGCCTTCTAGACACCATCAAATATAGATTTCTCACGAAAAGTACCACAAATTTATACTTGACGGAAACTACACAATGGCAGCTAAAACACAAAACCAAAATTTTGACAATCAGATGAAAATTGTGGTCACAGTAAGCGATCAAAGCTGGAAATCTGCACAAAAAGTGCACGTGTTCCAGAAAGAGCCATTTCTATGCCTCTTACACGCTAGATAATGTGCCTAAAATATTTTCCGACCATCAAAATACTCATTTGGGTTAAGCCTTTAAATTAAAAATTATAAACCCGAAATTCGCGCGTTTAAGGGGAGAAAAATCGATTTAAAGTTTTGGGGTAGTGACACGTGAAAAATTGAAAATTTTTTGGCTTTCAGCCACTATAACTGCTCTTAAACCTTTCCAAAGTACCACAAATTTATACTTTTTGGAAAATTCAGACGATAACCTATAAGTTGATATCAAAACATTGCAAATCGGTTGGCAATTGTAGCCACGGCAATGCCATAAAGGGAAAAAGTTCCCAAAACCTGCCCCCCAAAAAATTACGATCTCGCTTATTAGTCCACTTAGAAAGATGCTTTCTGTTTTGGTTTGTTTGTTTACGCTCATGTATCACTTATAGGCAATGAAAACAATTTTCGAAATCACTCATGGCTTTTTATGCAGACAAGTGTCTTTTTTTCGCTGTATTCCTATTTGAGCCCTCATAAACATTAGTGTTCTTATGCAAAACACTACAAATTTATATTCAACGCAAAATACAAAATTACACCTACAAAACAAGACCAAAATTTTGATAATCGAATAAAAACTGTGGTCACAGTGAACGATCAAAGAAAGAGATCAGCCGAGAAAATAGACACGTTTTAGGAAAATCCGTTTCTATGCCTTCTAGACACCATCAAATATAGATTTCTCACGAAAAGTACCACAAATTTATACTTGACGGAAACTACACAATGGCAGCTAAAACACAAAACCAAAATTTTGACAATCAGATGAAAATTGTGGTCACAGTAAGCGATCAAAGCTGGAAATCTGCACAAAAAGTGCACGTGTTCCAGAAAGAGCCATTTCTATGCCTCTTACACGCTAGATAATGTGCCTAAAATATTTTCCGACCATCAAAATACTCATTTGGGTTAAGCCTTTAAATTAAAAATTATAAACCCGAAATTCGCGCGTTTAAGGGGAGAAAAATCGATTTAAAGTTTTGGGGTAGTGACACGTGAAAAATTGGAAATTTTTTGGCTTTCAGCCACTATAACTGCTCTTAAACCTTTCCAAAGTACCACAAATTTATACTTTTTGGAAAATTCAGACGATAACCTATAAGTTGATATCAAAACATTGCAAATCGGTTGGCAATTGTAGCCACGGCAATGCCATAAAGGGAAAAAGTTCCCAAAACCTGCCCCCCAAAAAATTACGATCTCGCTTATTAGTCCACTTAGAAAGATGCTTTCTGTTTTGGTTTGTTTGTTTACGCTCATGTATCACTTATAGGCAATGAAAACAATTTTCGAAATCACTCATGGCTTTTTATGCAGACAAGTGTCTGTTTTTCGCTGTATTCCTATTTGAGCCCTCATAAAAATTAGTGTTCTTATGCAAAACACTACAAATTTATATTCAACGCAAAATACAAAATTACACCTACAAAACAAGACCAAAATTTTGATAATCGAATAAAAACTGTGGTCACAGTGAACGATCAAAGAAAGAGATCAGCCGAGAAAATAGACATGTTTTAGGAAAATCCGTTTCTATGCCTTCTAGACACCATCAAATATAGATTTCTCACGAAAAGTACCACAAATTTATACTTGACGGAAACTACACAATGGCAGCTAAAAAACAAAACCAAAATTTTGACAATCAGATGAAAATTGTGGTCACAGTCAGCAATCAAAGCTGGAAATCTGCACAAAAAGTGCACGTGTTCCAGAAAGAGCCATTTCTATGCCTCTTACACGCTAGATAATGTGCCTAAAATATTTTCCGACCATCAAAATACTCATTTGGGTTAAGCCTTTAAATTAAAAATTATAAACCCGAAATTCGCGCGTTTAAGGGGAGAAAAATCGATTTAAAGTTTTGGGGTAGTGACACGTGAAAAATTGGAAATTTTTTGGCTTTCAGCCACTATAACTGCTCTTAAACCTTTCCAAAGTACCACAAATTTATACTTTTTGGAAAATTCAGACGATAATCTATAAGTTGATATCAAAACATTGCAAATCGGTTGGCAATTGTAGCCACGGCAATGCCATAAAGGGAAAAAGTTCCCAAAACCTGCCCCCCAAAAAATTACGATCTCGCTTATTAGTCCACTTAGAAAGATGCTTTCTGTTTTGGTTTGTTTGTTTACGCTCATGTATCACTTATAGGCAATGAAAACAATTTTCGAAATCACTCATGGCTTTTTATGCAGACAAGTGTCTGTTTTTCGCTGTATTCCTATTTGAGCCCTCATAAAAATTAGTGTTCTTATGCAAAACACTACAAATTTATATTCAACGCAAAATACAAAATTACACCTACAAAACAAGACCAAAATTTTGATAATCGAATAAAAACTGTGGTCACAGTGAACGATCAAAGAAAGAGATCAGCCGAGAAAATAGACATGTTTTAGGAAAATCCGTTTCTATGCCTTCTAGACACCATCAAATATAGATTTCTCACGAAAAGTACCACAAATTTATACTTGACGGAAACTACACAATGGCAGCTAAAAAACAAAACCAAAATTTTGACAATCAGATGAAAATTGTGGTCACAGTCAGCAATCAAAGCTGGAAATCTGCACAAAAAGTGCACGTGTTCCAGAAAGAGCCATTTCTATGCCTCTTACACGCTAGATAATGTGCCTAAAATATTTTCCGACCATCAAAATACTCATTTGGGTTAAGCCTTTAAATTAAAAATTATAAACCCGAAATTCGCGCGTTTAAGGGGAGAAAAATCGATTTAAAGTTTTGGGGTAGTGACACGTGAAAAATTGGAAATTTTTTGGCTTTCAGCCACTATAACTGCTCTTAAACCTTTCCAAAGTACCACAAATTTATACTTTTTGGAAAATTCAGACGATAATCTATAAGTTGATATCAAAACATTGCAAATCGGTTGGCAATTGTAGCCACGGCAATGCCATAAAGGGAAAAAGTTCCCAAAACCTGCCCCCCAAAATATTACGATCTCGCTTATTAGTCCACTTAGAAAGATGCTTTCTGTTTTGGTTTGTTTGTTCACGCTCATGTGTCACTTATAGGCAATGAAAACAATTTTCGAAATCACTCATGGCTTTTTATGCAGACAAGTGTCTTTTTTTCGCTGTATTCCTATTTGAGCCCTCATAAACATTAGTGTTCTTATGCAAAACACTACAAATTTATATTCAACGCAAAATACAAAATTACACCTACAAAACAAGACCAAAATTTTGATAATCGAATAAAAACTGTGGTCACAGTGAACGATCAAAGAAAGAGATCAGCCGAGAAAATAGACACGTTTTAGGAAAATCCGTTTCTATGCCTTCTAGACACCATCAAATATAGATTTCTCACGAAAAGTACCACAAATTTATACTTGACGGAAACTACACAATGGCAGCTAAAACACAAAACCAAAATTTTGTCAATCAGATGAAAATTGTGGTCACAGTAAGCGATCAAAGCTGGAAATCTGCACAAAAAGTGCACGTGTTCCAGAAAGAGCCATTTCTATGCCTCTTACACGCTAGATAATGTGCCTAAAATATTTTCCGACCATCAAAATACTCATTTGGGTTAAGCCTTTAAATTAAAAATTATAAACCCGAAATTCGCGCGTTTAAGGGGAGAAAAATCGATTTAAAGTTTTGGGGTAGTGACACGTGAAAAATTGGAAATTTTTTGGCTTTCAGCCACTATAACTGCTCTTAAACCTTTCCAAAGTACCACAAATTTATACTTTTTGAAAATTCAGACAATAACCTATAAGTTGATATCAAAACATTGCAAATCGGTTGGCAATTGTAGCCACGGCAATGCCATAGAGGGAAAAAGTTCCCAAAACCTGCCCCCCAAAAAATTACGATCTCGCTTATTAGTCCACTTAGAAAGATGCTTTCTGTTTTGGTTTGTTTGTTTACGCTCATGTATCACTTATAGGCAATGAAAACAATTTTTGAAATCACTCATGGCTTTTTATGCAGACAAGTGTCTTTTTTTCGCTGTATTCCTATTTGAGCCCTCATAAAAATTAGTGTTCTTATGCAAAACACTACAAATTTATATTCAACGCAAAATACAAAATTACACCTACAAAACAAGACCAAAATTTTGATAATCGAATAAAAACTGTGGTCACAGTGAACGATCAAAGAAAGAGATCAGCCGAGAAAATAGACACGTTTTAGGAAAATCCGTTTCTATGCCTTCTAGACACCATCAAATATAGATTTCTCACGAAAAGTACCACAAATTTATACTTGACGGAAACTACATAATGGCAGCTAAAACACAAAACCAAAATTTTGACAATCAGATGAAAATTGTGGTCACAGTAAGCGATCAAAGCTGGAAATCTGCACAAAAAGTGCACGTGTTCCAGAAAGAGCCATTTCTATGCCTCTTACACGCTAGATAATGTGCCTAAAATATTTTCCGACCATCAAAATACTCATTTGGGTTAAGCCTTTAAATTAAAAATTATAAACCCGAAATTCGCGCGTTTAAGGGGAGAAAAATCGATTTAAAGTTTTGGGGTAGTGACACGTGAAAAATTGGAAATTTTTTGGCTTTCAGCCACTATAACTGCTCTTAAACCTTTCCAAAGTACCACAAATTTATACTTTTTGAAAATTCAGACAATAATCTATAAGTTGATATCAAAACATTGCAAATCGGTTGGCAATTGTAGCCACGGCAATGCCATAAAGGGAAAAAGTTCCCAAAACCTGCCCCCCAAAAAATTACGATCTCGCTTATTAGTCCACTTAGAAAGATGCTTTCTGTTTTGGTTTGTTTGTTTACGCTCATGTATCACTTATAGGCAATGAAAACAATTTTCGAAATCACTCATGGCTTTTTATGCAGACAAGTGTCTTTTTTTCGCTGTATTCCTATTTGAGCCCTCATAAAAATTAGTGTTCTTATGCAAAACACTACAAATTTATATTCAACGCAAAATACAAAATTACACCTACAAAACAAGACCAAAATTTTGATAATCGAATAAAAACTGTGGTCACAGTGAACGATCAAAGAAAGAGATCAGCCGAGAAAATAGACATGTTTTAGGAAAATCCGTTTCTATGCCTTCTAGACACCATCAAATATAGATTTCTCACGAAAAGTACCACAAATTTATACTTGACGGAAACTACACAATGGCAGCTAAAAAACAAAACCAAAATTTTGACAATCAGGTGAAAATTGTGGTCACAGTAAGCGATCAAAGCTGGAAATCTGCACAAAAAGTGCACGTGTTCCAGAAAGAGCCATTTCTATGCCTCTTACACGCTAGATAATGTGCCTAAAATATTTTCCGACCATCAAAATACTCATTTGGGTTAAGCCTTTAAATTAAAAACTATAAACCCGAAATTCGCGCGTTTAAGGGGAGAAAAATCAATTTAAAGTTTTGGGGTAGTGACACGTGAAAAATTGGAAATTTTTTGGCTTCCAGCCACTATAACTGCTCTTAAACCTTTCCAAAGTACCACAAATTTATACTTTTTGGAAAATTCAGACGATAACCTATAAGTTGATATCAAAACATTGCAAATCGGTTGGCAATTGTAGCCACGGCAATGCCATAAAGGGAAAAAGTTCCCAAAACCTGCCCCCCAAAAAATTACGATCTCGCTTATTAGTCCACTTAGAAAGATGCTTTCTGTTTTGGTTTGTTTGTTTACGCTCATGTATCACTTATAGGCAATGAAAACAATTTTCGAAATCACTCATGGCTTTTTATGCAGACAAGTGTCTTTTTTCGCTCTATTCCTATTTGAGCCCTCATAAAAATTAGTGTTCTTATGGAAAACACTACAAATTTATATTCAACGCAAAAT
Source organism: Odontomyia ornata (assembly GCA_963969285.1). Lineage (NCBI taxonomy): Eukaryota > Metazoa > Arthropoda > Insecta > Diptera > Stratiomyidae > Odontomyia > Odontomyia ornata. The sequence continues at coordinate 326,619,365 of OZ017740.1, read as the reverse complement.
ACAAAATTACACCTACAAAACAAGACCAAAATTTTGATAATCGAATAAAAACTGTGGTCACAGTGAACGATCAAAGAAAGAGATCAGCCGAGAAAATAGACACGTTTTAGGAAAATCCGTTTCTATGCCTTCTAGACACCATCAAATATAGATTTCTCACGAAAAGTACCACAAATTTATACTTGACGGAAACTACACAATGGCAGCTAAAACACAAAACCAAAATTTTGACAATCAGATGAAAATTGTGGTCACAGTAAGCGATCAAAGCTGGAAATCTGCACAAAAAGTGCACGTGTTCCAGAAAGAGCCATTTCTATGCCTCTTACACGCTAGATAATGTGCCTAAAATATTTTCCGACCATCAAAATACTCATTTGGGTTAAGCCTTTAAATTAAAAATTATAAACCCGAAATTCGCGCGTTTAAGGGGAGAAAAATCGATTTAAAGTTTTGGGGTAGTGACACGTGAAAAATTGGAAATTTTTTGGCTTTCAGCCACTATAACTGCTCTTAAACCTTTCCAAAGTACCACAAATTTATACTTTTTGAAAATTCAGACAATAACCTATAAGTTGATATCAAAACATTGCAAATCGGTTGGCAATTGTAGCCACGGCAATGCCATAAAGGGAAAAAGTTCCCAAAACCTGCCCCCCAAAAAAATTACGATCTCGCTTATTAGTACACTTAGAAAGATGCTTTCTGTTTTGGTTTGTTTGTTTACGCTCATGTATCACTTATAGGCAATGAAAACAATTTTTGAAATCACTCATGGCTTTTTATGCAGACAAGTGTCTTTTTTCCGCTGTATTCCTATTTGAGCCCTCATAAAAATTAGTGTTCTTATGCAAAACACTACAAATTTATATTCAACGCAAAATACAAAATTACACCTACAAAACAAGACCAAAATTTTGATAATCGAATAAAAACTGTGGTCACAGTGAACGATCAAAGAAAGAGATCAGCCGAGAAAATAGACACGTTTTAGGAAAATCCGTTTCTATGCCTTCTAGACACCATCAAATATAGATTTCTCACGAAAAGTACCACAAATTTATACTTGACGGAAACTACATAATGGCAGCTAAAACACAAAACCAAAATTTTGACAATCAGATGAAAATTGTGGTCACAGTAAGCGATCAAAGCTGGAAATCTGCACAAAAAGTGCACGTGTTCCAGAAAGAGCCATTTCTATGCCTCTTACACGCTAGATAATGTGCCTAAAATATTTTCCGACCATCAAAATACTCATTTGGGTTAAGCCTTTAAATTAAAAATTATAAACCCGAAATTCGCGCGTTTAAGGGGAGAAAAATCGATTTAAAGTTTTGGGGTAGTGACACGTGAAAAATTGGAAATTTTTTGGCTTTCAGCCACTATAACTGCTCTTAAACCTTTCCAAAGTACCACAAATTTATACTTTTTGGAAAATTCAGACAATAACCTATAAGTTGATATCAAAACATTGCAAATCGGTTGGCAATTGTAGCCACGGCAATGCCATAAAGGGAAAAAGTTCCCAAAACCTGCCCCCCAAAAAATTACGATCTCGCTTATTAGTCCACTTAGAAAGATGCTTTCTGTTTTGGTTTGTTTGTTCACGCTCATGTGTCACTTATAGGCAATGAAAACAATTTTCGAAATCACTCATGGCTTTTTATGCAGACAAGTGTCTTTTTTTCGCTGAATTCCTATTTGAACCCTCATAAAAATTAGTGTTCTTATGCAAAACACTACAAATTTATATTCAACGCAAAATACAAAATTTCACCTACAAAACAAGACCAAAATTTTGATAATCGAATAAAAACTGTGGTCACAGTGAACGATCAAAGAAAGAGAACAGCCGAGAAAATAGACACGTTTTAGGAAAATCCGTTTCTATGCCTTCTAGACACCATCAAATATAGATTTCTCACGAAAAGTACCACAAATTTATACTTGACGGAAACTACACAATGGCAGCTAAAACACAAAACCAAAATTTTGTCAATCAGATGAAAATTGTGGTCACAGTAAGCGATCAAAGCTGGAAATCTGCACAAAAAGTGCACGTGTTCCAGAAAGAGCCATTTCTATGCCTCTTACACGCTAGATAATGTGCCTAAAATATTTTCCGACCATCAAAATACTCATTTGGGTTAAGCCTTTAAATTAAAAATTATAAACCCGAAATTCGCGCGTTTAAGGGGAGAAAAATCGATTTAAAGTTTTGGGGTAGTGACACGTGAAAAATTGGAAATTTTTTGGCTTTCAGCCACTATAACTGCTCTTAAACCTTTCCAAAGTACCACAAATTTATACTTTTTGAAAATTCAGACAATAACCTATAAGTTGATATCAAAACATTGCAAATCGGTTGGCAATTGTAGCCACGGCAATGCCATAAAGGGAAAAAGTTCCCAAAACCTGCCCCCCAAAAAATTACGATCTCGCTTATTAGTCCACTTAGAAAGATGCTTTCTGTTTTGGTTTGTTTGTTTACGCTCATGTATCACTTATAGGCAATGAAAACAATTTTTGAAATCACTCATGGCTTTTTATGCAGACAAGTGTCTTTTTTCCGCTGTATTCCTATTTGAGCCCTCATAAAAATTAGTGTTCTTATACAAAACACTACAAATTTATATTCAACGCAAAATACAAAATTACACCTACAAAACAAGACCAAAATTTTGATAATCGAATAAAAACTGTGGTCACAGTGAACGATCAAAGAAAGAGATCAGCCGAGAAAATAGACACGTTTTAGGAAAATCCGTTTCTATGCCTTCTAGACACCATCAAATATAGATTTCTCACGAAAAGTACCACAAATTTATACTTGACGGAAACTACACAATGGCAGCTAAAACACAAAACCAAAATTTTGACAATCAGATGAAAATTGTGGTCACAGTAAGCGATCAAAGCTGGAAATCTGCACAAAAAGTGCACGTGTTCCAGAAAGAGCCATTTCTATGCCTCTTACACGCTAGATAATGTGCCTAAAATATTTTCCGACCATCAAAATACTCATTTGGGTTAAGCCTTTAAATTAAAAATTATAAACCCGAAATTCGCGCGTTTAAGGGGAGAAAAATCGATTTAAAGTTTTGGGGTAGTGACACGTGAAAAATTGGAAATTTTTTGGCTTTCAGCCACTATAACTGCTCTTAAACCTTTCCAAAGTACCACAAATTTATACTTTTTGAAAATTCAGACAATAACCTATAAGTTGATATCAAAACATTGCAAATCGGTTGGCAATTGTAGCCACGGCAATGCCATAAAGGGAAAAAGTTCCCAAAACCTGCCCCCCAAAAAATTACGATCTCGCTTATTAGTCCACTTAGAAAGATGCTTTCTGTTTTGGTTTGTTTGTTTACGCTCATGTATCACTTATAGGCAATGAAAACAATTTTTGAAATCACTCATGGCTTTTTATGCAGACAAGTGTCTTTTTTCCGCTGTATTCCTATTTGAGCCCTCATAAAAATTAGTGTTCTTATGCAAAACACTACAAATTTATATTCAACGCAAAATACAAAATTACACCTACAAAACAAGACCAAAATTTTGATAATCGAATAAAAACTGTGGTCACAGTGAACGATCAAAGAAAGAGATCAGCCGAGAAAATAGACACGTTTTAGGAAAATCCGTTTCTATGCCTTCTAGACACCATCAAATATAGATTTCTCACGAAAAGTACCACAAATTTATACTTGACGGAAACTACATAATGGCAGCTAAAACACAAAACCAAAATTTTGACAATCAGATGAAAATTGTGGTCACAGTAAGCGATCAAAGCTGGAAATCTGCACAAAAAGTGCACGTGTTCCAGAAAGAGCCATTTCTATGCCTCTTACACGCTAGATAATGTGCCTAAAATATTTTCCGACCATCAAAATACTCATATGGGTTAAGCCTTTAAATTAAAAATTATAAACCCGAAATTCGCGCGTTTAAGGGGAGAAAAATCGATTTAAAGTTTTGGGGTAGTGACACGTGAAAAATTGGAAATTTTTTGGCTTTCAGCCACTATAACTGCTCTTAAACCTTTCCAAAGTACCACAAATTTATACTTTTTGGAAAATTCAGACAATAACCTATAAGTTGATATCAAAACATTGCAAATCGGTTGGCAATTGTAGCCACGGCAATGCCATAAAGGGAAAAAGTTTCCAAAACCTGCCCCCCAAAAAATTACGATCTCGCTTATTAGTCCACTTAGAAAGATGCTTTCTGTTTTGGTTTGTTTGTTTACGCTCATGTATCACTTATAGGCAATGAAAACAATTTTTGAAATCACTCATGGCTTTTTATGCAGACAAGTGTCTTTTTTTCGCTGTATTCCTATTTGAGCCCTCATAAAAATTAGTGTTCTTATGCAAAACACTACAAATTTATATTCAACGCAAAATACAAAATTACACCTACAAAACAAGACCAAAATTTTGATAATCGAATAAAAACTGTGGTCACAGTGAACGATCAAAGAAAGAGATCAGCCGAGAAAATGAACACGTTTTAGGAAAATCCGTTTCTATGCCTTCTAGACACCATCAAATATAGATTTCTCACGAAAAGTACCACAAATTTATACTTGACGGAAACTACACAATGGCAGCTAAAACACAAAACCAAAATTTTGTCAATCAGATGAAAATTGTGGTCACAGTAAGCGATCAAAGCTGGAAATCTGCACAAAAAGTGCACGTGTTCCAGAAAGAGCCATTTCTATACCTCTTACACGCTAGATAATGTGCCTAAAATATTTTCCGACCATCAAAATACTCATTTGGGTTAAGCCTTCAAATTAAAAATTATAAACCCGAAATTCGCGTGTTTAAGGGGAGAAAAATCGATTTAAAGTTTTGGGGTAGTGACACGTGAAAAATTGGAAATTTTTTGGCTTTCAGCCACTATAACTGCTCTTAAACCTTTCCAAAGTACCACAAATTTATACTTTTTGGAAAATTCAGACAATAATCTATAAGTTGATATCAAAACATTGCAAATCGGTTGGCAATTGTAGCCACGGCAATGCCATAAAGGGAAAAAGTTCCCAAAACCTGCCCCCCAAAATATTACGATCTCGCTTATTAGTCCACTTAGAAAGATGCTTTCTGTTTTGGTTTGTTTGTTTACGCTCATGTATCACTTATAGGCAATGAAAACAATTTTGGAAATCACTCATGGCTTTTTATGCAGACAAGTGTCTTTTTTTCGCTGTATTCCTATTTGAGCCCTCATAAAAATTAGTGTTCTTATGCAAAACACTACAAATTTATATTCAACGCAAAATACAAAATTACACCTACAAAACAAGACCAAAATTTTGATAATCGAATAAAAACTGTGGTCACAGTGAACGATCAAAGAAAGAGATCAGCCGAGAAAATAGACATGTTTTAGGAAAATCCGTTTCTATGCCTTCTAGACACCATCAAATATAGATTTCTCACGAAAAGTACCACAAATTTATACTTGACGGAAACTACACAATGGCAGCTAAAAAACAAAACCAAAATTTTGACAATCAGATGAAAATTGTGGTCACAGTAAGCGATCAAAGCTGGAAATCTGCACAAAAAGTGCACGTGTTCCAGAAAGAGCCATTTCTATGCCTCTTACACGCTAGATAATGTGCCTAAAATATTTTCCGACCATCAAAATACTCATTTGGGTTAAGCCTTTAAATTAAAAATTATAAACCCGAAATTCGCGCGTTTAAGGGGAGAAAAATCGATTTAAAGTTTTGGGGTAGTGACACGTGAAAAATTGGAAATTTTTTGGCTTTCAGCCACTATAACTGCTCTTAAACCTTTCCAAAGTACCACAAATTTATACTTTTTGGAAAATTCAGACGATAACCTATAAGTTGATATCAAAACATTGCAAATCGGTTGGCAATTGTAGCCACGGCAATGCCATAAAGGGAAAAAGTTCCCAAAACCTGCCCCCCAAAAAATAACGATCTCGCTTATTAGTCCACTTAGAAAGATGCTTTCTGTTTTGGTTTGTTTGTTTACGCTCATGTATCACTTATAGGCAATGAAAACAATTTTTGAAATCACTCATGGCTTTTTATGCAGACAAGTGTCTTTTTTTCGCTGTATTCCTATTTGAGCCCTCATAAAAATTAGTGTTCTTATGCAAAACACTACAAATTTATATTCAACGCAAAATACAAAATTACACCTACAAAACAAGACCAAAATTTTGATAATCGAATAAAAACTGTGGTCACAGTGAACGATCAAAGAAAGAGATCAGCCGAGAAAATAGACACGTTTTAGGAAAATCCGTTTCTATGCCTTCTAGACACCATCAAATATAGATTTCTCACGAAAAGTACCACAAATTTATACTTGACGGAAACTACACAATGGCAGCTAAAATACAAAACCAAAATTTTGACAATCAGATGAAAATTGTGGTCACAGTAAGCGATCAAAGCTGGAAATCTGCACAAAAAGTGCACGTGTTCCAGAAAGAGCCATTTCTATGCCTCTTACACGCTAGATAATGTGCCTAAAATATTTTCCGACCATCAAAATACTCATTTGGGTTAAGCCTTTAAATTAAAAATTATAAACCCGAAATTCGCGCGTTTAAGGGGAGAAAAATCGATTTAAAGTTTTGGGGTAGTGACACGTGAAAAATTGGAAATTTTTTGGCTTTCAGCCACTATAACTGCTCTTAAGCCTTTCCAAAGTACCACAAATTTATACTTTTTGGAAAATTCAGACGATAACCTATAAGTTGATATCAAAACATTGCAAATCGGTTGGCAATTGTAGCCACGGCAATGCCATAGAGGGAAAAAGTTCCCAAAACCTGCCCCCCAAAAAATTACGATCTCGCTTATTAGTCCACTTAGAAAGATGCTTTCTGTTTTGGTTTGTTTGTTTACGCTCATGTATCACTTATAGGCGATGAAAACAATTTTCGAAATCACTCATGGCTTTTTATGCAGACAAGTGTCTTTTTTTCGCTGTGTTCCTATTTGAGCCCTCATAAAAATTAGTGTTCTTATGCAAAACACTACAAATTTATATTCAACGCAAAATACAAAATTACACCTACAAAAAAAGACCAAAATTTTGATAATCGAATAAAAACTGTGGTCACAGTGAACGATCAAAGAAAGAGATCAGCCGAGAAAATAGACACGTTTTAGGAAAATCCGTTTCTATGCCTTCTAGACACCATCAAATATAGATTTCTCACGAAAAGTACCACAAATTTATACTTGACGGAAACTACACAATGGCAGCTAAAAAACAAAACCAAAATTTTGACAATCAGATGAAAATTGTGGTCACAGTAAGCGATCAAAGCTGGAAATCTGCACAAAAAGTGCACGTGTTCCAGAAAGAGCCATTTCTATGCCTCTTACACGCTAGATAATGTGCCTAAAATATTTTCCGACCATCAAAATACTCATTTGGGTTAAGCCTTTAAATTAAAAATTATAAACCCGAAATTCGCGCGTTTAAGGGGAGAAAAATCGATTTAAAGTTTTGGGGTAGTGACACGTGAAAAATTGGAAATTTTTTGGCTTTCAGCCACTATAACTGCTCTTAAACCTTTCCAAAGTACCACAAATTTATACTTTTTGGAAAATTCAGACGATAACCTATAAGTTGATATCAAAACATTGCAAATCGGTTGGCAATTGTAGCCACGGCAATGCCATAAAGGGAAAAAGTTCCCAAAACCTGCCCCCCAAAAAATAACGATCTCGCTTATTAGTCCACTTAGAAAGATGCTTTCTGTTTTGGTTTGTTTGTTTACGCTCATGTATCACTTATAGGCAATGAAAACAATTTTTGAAATCACTCATGGCTTTTTATGCAGACAAGTGTCTTTTTTTCGCTGTATTCCTATTTGAGCCCTCATAAAAATTAGTGTTCTTATGCAAAACACTACAAATTTATATTCAACGCAAAATACAAAATTACACCTACAAAACAAGACCAAAATTTTGATAATCGAATAAAAACTGTGGTCACAGTGAACGATCAAAGAAAGAGATCAGCCGAGAAAATAGACACGTTTTAGGAAAATCCGTTTCTATGCCTTCTAGACACCATCAAATATAGATTTCTCACGAAAAGTACCACAAATTTATACTTGACGGAAACTACACAATGGCAGCTAAAATACAAAACCAAAATTTTGACAATCAGATGAAAATTGTGGTCACAGTAAGCGATCAAAGCTGGAAATCTGCACAAAAAGTGCACGTGTTCCAGAAAGAGCCATTTCTATGCCTCTTACACGCTAGATAATGTGCCTAAAATATTTTCCGACCATCAAAATACTCATTTGGGTTAAGCCTTTAAATTAAAAATTATAAACCCGAAATTCGCGCGTTTAAGGGGAGAAAAATCGATTTAAAGTTTTGGGGTAGTGACACGTGAAAAATTGGAAATTTTTTGGCTTTCAGCCACTATAACTGCTCTTAAGCCTTTCCAAAGTACCACAAATTTATACTTTTTGGAAAATTCAGACGATAACCTATAAGTTGATATCAAAACATTGCAAATCGGTTGGCAATTGTAGCCACGGCAATGCCATAGAGGGAAAAAGTTCCCAAAACCTGCCCCTCAAAAAAATTACGATCTCGCTTATTAGTCCACTTAGAAAGATGCTTTCTGTTTTGGTTTGTTTGTTTACGCTCATGTATCACTTATAGGCGATGAAAACAATTTTCGAAATCACTCATGGCTTTTTATGCAGACAAGTGTCTTTTTTTCGCTGTGTTCCTATTTGAGCCCTCATAAAAATTAGTGTTCTTATGCAAAACACTACAAATTTATATTCAACGCAAAATACAAAATTACACCTACAAAAAAAGACCAAAATTTTGATAATCGAATAAAAACTGTGGTCACAGTGAACGATCAAAGAAAGAGATCAGCCGAGAAAATAGACACGTTTTAGGAAAATCCGTTTCTATGCCTTCTAGACACCATCAAATATAGATTTCTCACGAAAAGTACCACAAATTTATACTTGACGGAAACTACACAATGGCAGCTAAAAAACAAAACCAAAATTTTGACAATCAGATGAAAATTGTGGTCACAGTAAGCGATCAAAGCTGGAAATCTGCACAAAAAGTGCACGTGTTCTAGAAAGAGCCATTTCTATGCCTCTTACACGCTAGATAATGTGCCTAAAATATTTTCCGACCATCAAAATACTCATTTGGGTTAAGCCTTCAAATTAAAAATTATAAACCCGAAATTCGCGCGTTTAATGGGAGAAAAATCGATTTAAAGTTTTGGGGTAGTGACACGTGAAAAATTGGAAATTTCTTGGCTTTCAGCCACTATAACTGCTCTTAAACCTTTCCAAAGTACCACAAATTTATACTTTTTGGAAAATTCAGACGATAACCTATAAGTTGATATCAAAACATTGCAAATCGGTTGGCAATTGTAGCCACGGCAATGCCATAAAGGGAAAAAGTTCCCAAAACCTGCCCCCCAAAAAATTACGATCTCGCTTATTAGTCCACTTAGAAAGATGCTTTCTGTTTTGGTTTGTTTGTTTACGCTCATGTATCACTTATAGGCGATGAAAACAATTTTCGAAATCACTCATGGCTTTTTATGCAGACAAGTGTCTTTTTTTCGCTGTATTCCTATTTGAGCCCTCATAAAAATTAGTGTTCTTATGCAAAACACTACAAATTTATATTCAACGCAAAATACAAAATTACACCTACAAAAAAAGACCAAAATTTTGATAATCGAATAAAAACTGTGGTCACAGTGAACGATCAAAGAAAGAGATCAGCCGAGAAAATAGACACGTTTTAGGAAAATCCGTTTCTATGCCTTCTAGACACCATCAAATATAGATTTCTCACGAAAAGTACCACAAATTTATACTTGACGGAAACTACACAATGGCAGCTAAAACACAAAACCAAAATTTTGACAATCAGATGAAAATTGTGGTCACAGTAAGCGATCAAAGCTGGAAATCTGCACAAAAAGTGCACGTGTTCCAGAAAGAGCCATTTCTTTGCCTCTTACACGCTAGATAATGTGCCTAAAATATTTTCCGACCATCAAAATACTCATTTGGGTTAAGCCTTTAAATTAAAAATTATAAACCCGAAATTCGCGCGTTTAAGGGGAGAAAAATCGATTTAAAGTTTTGGGGTAGTGACACGTGAAAAATTGGAAATTTTTTGGCTTTCAGCCACTATAACTGCTCTTAAACCTTTCCAAAGTACCACAAATTTATACTTTTTGGAAAATTCAGACGATAATCTATAAGTTGATATCAAAACATTGCAAATCGGTTGGCAATTGTAGCCACGGCAATGCCATAAAGGGAAAAAGTTCCCAAAACCTGCCCCCCAAAAAATTACGATCTCGCTTATTAGTCCACTTAGAAAGATGCTTTCTGTTTTGGTTTGTTTGTTTACGCTCATGTATCACTTATAGGCAATGAAAACAATTTTCGAAATCACTCATGGCTTTTTATGCAGACAAGTGTCTTTTTTTCGCTGTATTCCTATTTGAGCCCTCATAAAAATTAGTGTTCTTATGCAAAACACTACAAGTTTATATTCAACGCAAAATACAAAATTACACCTACAAAACAAGACCAAAATTTTGATAATCGAATAAAAACTGTGGTCACAGTGAACGATCAAAGAAAGAGATCAGCCGAGAAAATAGACATGTTTTAGGAAAATCTGTTTCTATGCCTTCTAGACACCATCAAATATAGATTTCTCACGAAAAGTACCACAAATTTATACTTGACGGAAACTACACAATGGCAGCTAAAAAACAAAACCAAAATTTTGACAATCAGATGAAAATTGTGGTCACAGTAAGCGATCAAAGCTGGAAATCTGCACAAAAAGTGCACGTGTTCCAGAAAGAGCCATTTCTATGCCTCTTACACGCTAGATAATGTGCCTAAAATATTTTCCGACCATCAAAATACTCATTTGGGTTAAGCCTTTAAATTAAAAATTATAAACCCGAAATTCGCGCGTTTAAGGGGAGAAAAATCGATTTAAAGTTTTGGGGTAGTGACACGTGAAAAATTGGAAATTTTTTGGCTTCAAGCGACAATAACTGCTCTTAAACCTTTCCAAAGTACCACAAATTTATACTGTTTGGAAAATTCAGACGATAACCTATAAGTTGATATCAAAACATTGCAAATCGGTTGGCAATTGTAGCCACGGCAATGCCATAAAGGGAAAAAGTTCCCAAAACCTGCCCCCAAAAAATTACGATCTCGCTTATAAGTCCACTTAGAAAGATGCTTTCTGTTTTGGTTTGTTTGTTTACGCTCATGTATCACTTATAGGCAATGAAAACAATTTTCGAAATCACTCATGGCTTTTTATGCAGACAAGTGTCTTTTTTTCGCGGTATTCCTATTTGAGCCCTCATAAAAATTAGTGTTCTTATGCAAAACACTACAAATTTATATTCAACGCAAAATACAAAATTACACCTACAAAACAAGACCAAAATTTTGATAATCGAATAAAAACTGTGGTCACAGTGAACGATCAAAGAAAGAGATCAGCCGAGAAAATAGACACGTTTTAGGAAAATCCGTTTCTATGCCTTCTAGACACCATCAAATATAGATTTCTCACGAAAAGTACCACAAATTTATACTTGACGGAAAAACTACACAATGGCAGCTAAAACACAAAACCAAAATTTTGACAATCAGATGAAAATTGTGGTCACAGTAAGCGATCAAAGCTGGAAATCTGCACAAAAAGTGCACGTGTTCCAGAAAGAGCCATTTCTATGCCTCTTACACGCTAGATAATGTGCCTAAAATATTTTCCGACCATCAAAATACTCATTTGGGTTAAGCCTTTAAATTAAAAATTATAAACCCGAAATTCAAGCGTTTAAGGGGAGAAAAATCGATTTAAAGTTTTGGGGTAGTGACACGTGAAAAATTGGAAATTTTTTGGCTTTCAGCCACTATAACTGCTCTTAAACCTTTCCAAAGTACCACAAATTTATACTTTTTGGAAAATTCAGACGATAACCTATAAGTTGATATCAAAACATTGCAAATCGGTTGGCAATTGTAGCCACGGCAATGCCATAAAGGGAAAAAGTTCCCAAAACCTGCCCCCCAAAAAATTACGATCTCGCTTATTAGTCCACTTAGAAAGATGCTTTCTGTTTTGGTTTGTTTGTTTACGCTCATGTATCACTTATAGGCAATGAAAACAATTTTCGAAATCACTCATGGCTTTTTATGCAGACAAGTGTCTTTTTTTCGCTGTATTCCTATTTGAGCCCTCATAAAAATTAGTGTTCTTATGCAAAACACTACAAATTTATATTCAACGCAAAATACAAAATTACACCTACAAAACAAGACCAAAATTTTGATAATCGAATAAAAACTGTGGTCACAGTGAACGATCAAAGAAAGAGATCAGCCGAGAAAATAGACATGTTTTAGGAAAATCCGTTTCTATGCCTTCTAGACACCATCAAATATAGATTTCTCACGAAAAGTACCACAAATTTATATTTGACGGAAACTACACAATGGCAGCTAAAAAACAAAACCAAAATTTTGACAATCAGATGAAAATTGTGGTCACAGTAAGCGATCAAAGCTGGAAATCTGCACAAAAAGTGCACGTGTTCCAGAAAGAGCCATTTCTATGCCTCTTACACGCTAGATAATGTGCCTAAAATATTTTCCGACCATCAAAATACTCATTTGGGTTAAGCCTTCAAATTAAAAATTATAAACCCGAAATTCGCGCGTTTAAGGGGAGAAAAATCGATTTAAAGTTTTGGGGTAGTGACACGTGAAAAATTGGAAATTTTTTGGCTTTCAGCCACTATAACTGCTCTTAAACCTTTCCAAAGTACCACAAATTTATACTTTTTGGAAAATTCAGACGATAACCTATAAGTTGATATCAAAACATTGCAAATCGGTTGGCAATTGTAGCCACGGCAATGCCATAAAGGGAAAAGTTCCCAAAACCTGCCCCCCAAAAAACTACGATCTCGCTTATTAGTCCACTTAGAAACATGCTTTCTAATTTGGTTTGTTTGTTTACGCTCATGTATCACTTATAGGCAATGAAAACAATTTTCGAAATCACTCATGGCTTTTTATGCAGACAAGTGTCTTTTTTTCGCTGTATTCCTATTTGAGCCCTCATAAAAATTAGTGTTCTTATGCAAAACACTACAAATTTATATTCAACGCAAAATACAAAATTACACCTACAAAACAAGACCAAAATTTTGATAATCGAATAAAAACTGTGGTCACAGTGAACGATCAAAGAAAGAGATCAGCCGAGAAAATAGACATGTTTTAGGAAAATCCGTTTCTATGCCTTCTAGACACCATCAAATATAGATTTCTCACGAAAAGTACCACAAATTTATACTTGACGGAAACTACACAATGGCAGCTAAAAAACAAAACCAAAATTTTGACAATCAGATGAAAATTGTGGTCACAGTAAGCGATCAAAGCTGGAAATCTGCACAAAAAGTGCACGTGTTCCAGAAAGAGCCATTTCTATGCCTCTTACACGCTAGATAATGTGCCTAAAATATTTTCCGACCATCAAAATACTCATTTGGGTTAAGCCTTTAAATTAAAAATTATAAACCCGAAATTCGCGTGTTTAAGGGGAGAAAAATCGATTTAAAGTTTTGGGGTAGTGACACGTGAAAAATTGGAAATTTTTTGGCTTCAAGCGACAATAACTGCTCTTAAACCTTTCCAAAGTACCACAAATTTATACTGTTTGGAAAATTTAGACGATAACCTATAAGTTGATATCAAAACATTGCAAATCGGTTGGCAATTGTAGCCACGGCAATGCCATAAAGGGAAAAAGTTCCCTAAACCTGCCCCCCAAAAAATTACGATCTCGCTTATAAGTCCACTTAGAAAGATGCTTTCTGTTTTGGTTTGTTTGTTTACGCTCATGTATCACTTATAGGCAATGAAAACAATTTTCGAAATCACTCATGGCTTTTTATGCAGACAAGTGTCTTTTTTTCGCTGTATTCCTATTTGAGCCCTCATAAAAATTAGTGTTCTTATGCAAAACACTACAAATTTATATTCAACGCAAAATACAAAATTACACCTACAAAACAAGACCAAAATTTTGATAATCGAATAAAAACTGTGGTCACAGTGAACGATCAAAGAAAGAGATCAGCCGAGAAAATAGACACGTTTTAGGAAAATCCGTTTCTATGCCTTCTAGACACCATCAAATATAGATTTCTCACGAAAAGTACCACAAATTTATACTTGACGGAAACTACACAATGGCAGCTAAAACACAAAACCAAAATTTTGACAATCAGATGAAAATTGTGGTCACAGTAAGCGATCAAAGCTGGAAATCTGCACAAAAAGTGCACGTGTTCCAGAAAGAGCCATTTCTATGCCTCTTACACGCTAGATAATGTGCCTAAAATATTTTCCGACCATCAAAATACTCATTTGGGTTAAGCCTTTAAATTAAAAATTATAAACCCGAAATTCGCGCGTTTAAGGGGAGAAAAATCGATTTAAAGTTTTGGGGTAGTGACACGTGAAAAATTGGAAATTTTTTGGCTTTCAGCCACTATAACTGCTCTTAAACCTTTCCAAAGTACCACAAATTTATACTTTTTGGAAAATTCAGACGATAATATATAAGTTGATATCAAAACATTGCAAATCGGTTGGCAATTGTAGCCACGGCAATGCCATAAAGGGAAAAAGTTCCCAAAACCTGCCCCCCAAAAAACTACGATCTCGCTTATTAGTCCACTTAGAAAGATGATTTCTGTTTTGGTTTGTTTGTTTACGCTCATGTATCACTTATAGGCAATCAAAACAATTTTCGAAATCACTCATGGCTTTTTATGCAGACAAGTGTCTTTTTTTCGCTGTATTCCTATTTGAGCCCTCATAAAAATTAGTGTTCTTATGCAAAACACTACAAATTTATATTCAACGCAAAATACAAAATTACACCTACAAAACAAGACCAAAATTTTGATAATCGAATAAAAACTGTGGTCACAGTGAACGATCAAAGAAAGAGATCAGCCGAGAAAATAGACACGTTTTAGGAAAATCCGTTTCTATGCCTTCTAGACACCATCAAATATAGATTTCTCACGAAAAGTACCACAAATTTATACTTGACGGAAACTACACAATGGCAGCTAAAACACAAAACCAAAATTTTGACAATCAGATGAAAATTGTGGTCACAGTAAGCGATCAAAGCTGGAAATCTGCACAAAAAGTGCACGTGTTCCAGAAAGAGCCATTTCTATGCCTCTTACACGCTAGATAATGTGCCTAAAATATTTTCCGACCATCAAAAAACTCATTCGGGTTAAGCCTTTAAATTAAAAATTATAAACACGAAATTCGCGCGTTTAAGGGGAGAAAAATCGATTTAAAGTTTTGGGGTAGTGACACGTGAAAAATTGGAAATTTTTTGGCTTTCAGCCACTATAACTGCTCTTAAACCTTTCCAAAGTACCACAAATTTATACTTTTTGGAAAATTCAGACGATAATCTATAAGTTGATATCAAAACATTGCAAATCGGTTGGCAATTGTAGCCACGGCAATGCCATAAAGGGAAAAAGTTCCCAAAACCTGCCCCCCAAAAAATTACGATCTCGCTTATTAGTCCACTTAGAAAGATGCTTTCTGTTTTGGTTTGTTTGTTCACGCTCATGTGTCACTTATAGGCAATGAAAACAATTTTCGAAATCACTCATGGCTTTTTATGCAGACAAGTGTCTTTTTTTCGCTGAATTCCTATTTGAACCCTCATAAAAATTAGTGTTCTTATGCAAAACACTACAAATTTATATTCAACGCAAAACACAAAATTTCACCTACAAAACAAGACCAAAATTTTGATAATCGAATAAAAACTGTGGTCACAGTGAACGATCAAAGAAAGAGATCAGCCGAGCAAATAGACACGTTTTAGGAAAATCCGTTTCTATGCCTTCTAGACACCATCAAATATAGATTTCTCACGAAAAGTACCACAAATTTATACTTGACGGAAACTACACAATGGCAGCTAAAACACAAAACCAAAATTTTGACAATCAGATGAAAATTGTGGTCACAGTAAGCGATCAAAGCTGGAAATCTGCACAAAAAGTGCACGTGTTCCAGAAAGAGCCATTTCTATGCCTCTTACACGCTAGATAATGTGCCTAAAATATTTTCCGACCATCAAAATACTCATTCGGGTTAAGCCTTTAAATTAAAAATTAAAAAACCCGAAATTCGCGCGTTTAAGGGGAGAAAAATCGATTTAAAGTTTTGGGGTAGTGACACGTGAAAAATTGGAAATTTTTTGGCTTTCAGCCACTATAACTGCTCTTAAACCTTTCCAAAGTACCACAAATTTATACTTTTTGGAAAATTCAGACGATAACCTATAAGTTGATATCAAAACATTGCAAATCGGTTGGCAATTGTAGCCACGGCAATGCCATAAAGGGAAAAAGTTCCCAAAACCTGCCCCCCAAAAAATTACGATCTCGCTTATTAGTCCACTTAGAAAGATGCTTTCTGTTTTGGTTTGTTTGTTTACGCTCATGTATCACTTATAGGCAATGAAAACAATTTTCGAAATCACTCATGGCTTTTTATGCAGACAAGTGTCTTTTTTTCGCTGTATTCCTATTTGAGCCCTCATAAAAATTAGTGTTCTTATGCAAAACACTACAAATTTATATTCAACGCAAAATACAAAATTACACCTACAAAACAAGACCAAAATTTTGATAATCGAATAAAAACTGTGGTCACAGTGTACGATCAAAGAAAGAGATCAGCCGAGAAAATAGACACGTTTTAGGAAAATCCGTTTCTATGCCTTCTAGACACCATCAAATATAGATTTCTCACGAAAAGTACCACAAATTTATACTTGACGGAAACTACACAATGGCAGCTAAAAAACAAAACCAAAATTTTGACAATCAGATGAAAATTGTGGTCACAGTAAGCGATCAAAGCTGGAAATCTGCACAAAAAGTGCACGTGTTCCAGAAAGAGCCATTTCTATGCCTCTTACACGCTAGATAATGTGCCTAAAATATTTTCCGACCATCAAAATACTCATTCGGGTTAAGCCTTTAAATTAAAAATTATAAACCCGAAATTCGCGCGTTTAAGGGGAGAAAAATCGATTTAAAGTTTTGGGGTAGTGACACGTGAAAAATTGGAAATTTTTTGGCTTTCAGCCACTATAACTGCTCTTAAACCTTTCCAAAGTACCACAAATTTATACTTTTTGGAAAATTCAGACGATAACCTATAAGTTGATATCAAAACATTGCAAATCGGTTGGTAATTGTAGCCACGGCAATGCCATAAAGGGAAAAAGTTCCCAAAACCTGCCCCCCAAAAAATTACGATCTCGCTTATTAGTCCACTTAGAAAGATGCTTTCTGTTTTGGTTTGTTTGTTTACGCTCATGTATCACTTATAGGCAATGAAAACAATTTTCGAAATCACTCATGGCTTTTTATGCAGACAAGTGTCTTTTTTTCGCTGTATTCCTATTTGAGCCCTCATAAAAATTAGTGTTCTTATGCAAAACACTACAGATTTATATTCAACGCAAAATACAAAATTACACCTACAAAACAAGACCAAAATTTTGATAATCGAATAAAAACTGTGGTCACAGTGAACGATCAAAGAAAGAGATCAGCCGAGAAAATAGACACGTTTTGGGAAAATCCGTTTCTATGCCTTCTAGACACCATCAAATATAGATTTCTCACGAAAAGTACCACAAATTTATACTTGACGGAAACTACACAATGGCAGCTAAAAAACAAAACCAAAATTTTGACAATCAGATGAAAATTGTGGTCACAGTAAGCGATCAAAGCTGGAAATCTGCACAAAAAGTGCACGTGTTCCAGAAAGAGCCATTTGTATGCCTCTTACACGCTAGATAATGTGCCTAAAATATTTTCCGACCATCAAAATACTCATTCGGGTTAAGCCTTTAAATTAAAAATTATAAACCCGAAATTCGCGCGTTTAAGGGGAGAAAAATCGATTTAAAGTTTTGGGGTAGTGACACGTGAAAAATTGGAAATTTTTGGCTTTCAGCCACTATAACTGCTCTTAAACCTTTCCAAAGTACCACAAATTTATACTTTTTGGAAAATTCAGACGATAATCTATAAGTTGATATCAAAACATTGCAAATCGGTTGGCAATTGTAGCCACGGCAATGCCATAAAGGGAAAAAGTTCCCAAAACCTGCCCCCCAAAAAATTACGATCTCGCTTATTAGTCCACTTAGAAAGATGCTTTCTGTTTTGGTTTGTTTGTTTACGCTCATGTATCACTTATAGGCAATGAAAACAATTTTCGAAATCACTCATGGCTTTTTATGCAGACAAGTGTCTTTTTTTCGCTGTATTCCTATTTGAGCCCTCATAAAAATTAGCGTTCTTATGCAAAACACTACAAATTTATATTCAACGCAAAATACAAAATTACACCTACAAAACAAGACCAAAATTTTGATAATCGAATAAAAACTGTGGTCACAGTGAACGATCAAAGAAAGAGATCAGCCGAGAAAATAGACACGTTTTAGGAAAATCCGTTTCTATGCCTTCTAGACACCATCAAATATAGATTTCTCACGAAAAGTACCACAAATTTATACTTGACGGAAACTACACAATGGCAGCTAAAACACAAAACCAAAATTTTGACAATCAGATGAAAATTGTGGTCAAAGTAAGCGATCAAAGCTGGAAATCTGCACAAAAAGTGCACGTGTTCCAGAAAGAGCCATTTCTATGCCTCTTACACGCTAGATAATGTGCCTAAAATATTTTCCGACCATCAAAATACTCATTCGGGTTAAGCCTTTAAATTAAAAATTATAAACCCGAAATTCGCGCGTTTAAGGGGAGAAAAATCGATTTAAAGTTTTGGGGTAGTGACACGTGAAAAATTGGAAATTTTTTGGCTTTCAGCCACTATAACTGCTCTTAAACCTTTCCAAAGTACCACGAATTTATACTGTTTGGAAAATTCAGACGATAACCTATAAGTTGATATCAAAACATTGCAAATCGGTTGGCAATTGTAGCCACGGCAATGCCATAAAGGGAAAAAGTTCCCAAAACCTGCCCCCCAAAAAATTACGATCTCGCTTATTAGTCCACTTAGAAAGATGCTTTCTGTTTTGGTTTGTTTGTTTACGCTCATGTATCACTTATAGGCAATGAAAACAATTTTTGAAATCACTCATGGCTTTTTATGCAGACAAGTGTCTTTTTTTCGCTGTATTCCTATTTGAGCCCTCATAAAAATTAGTGTTCTTATGCAAAACACTACAAATTTATATTCAACGCAAAATACAAAATTACACCTACAAAACAAGACCAAAATTTTGATAATCGAATAAAAACTGTGGTCACAGTGAACGATCAAAGAAAGAGATCAGCCGAGAAAATAGACACGTTTTAGGAAAATCCGTTTCTATGCCTTCTAGACACCATCAAATATAGATTTCTCACGAAAAATACCACAAATTTATACTTGACGAAAACTACACAATGGCAGCTAAAAAACAAAACCAAAATTTTGACAATCAGATGAAAATTGTGGTCACAGTAAGCGATCAAAGCTGGAAATCTGCACAAAAAGTGCACGTGTTCCAGAAAGAGCCATTTCTATGCCTCTTACACGCTAGATAATGTGCCTAAAATATTTTCCGACCATCAAAATACTCGTTTGGGTTAAGCCTTTAAATTAAAAATTATAAACCCGAAATTCGCGCGTTTAAGGGGAGAAAAATCGATTTAAAGTTTTGGGGTAGTGACACGTGAAAAATTGGAAATTTTTTGGCTTTCAGCCACTATAACTGCTCTTAAACCTTTCCAAAGTACCACAAATTTATACTTTTTGGAAAATTCAGACGATAATCTATAAGTTGATATCAAAACATTGCAAATCGGTTGGCAATTGTAGCCACGGCAATGCCATAAAGGGAAACAGTTCCCAAAACCTGCCCCCCAAAAAATTACGATCTCGCTTATTAGTCCACTTAGAAAGATGCTTTCTGTTTTGGTTTGTTTGTTTACGCTCATGTATCACTTATAGGCAATGAAAACAATTTTCGAAATCACTCATGGCTTTTTATGCAGACAAGTGTCTTTTTTTCGCTGTATTCCTATTTGAGCCCTCATAAAAATTAGTGTTCTTATGCAAAACACTACAAATTTATATTCAACGCAAAATACAAAATTACACCTACAAAACAAGACCAAAATTTTGATAATCGAATAAAAACTGTGGTCACAGTGAACGATCAAAGAAAGAGATCAGCCGAGAAAATAGACATGTTTTAGGAAAATCCGTTTCTATGCCTTCTAGACACCATCAAATATAGATTTCTCACGAAAAGTACCACAAATTTATACTTGACGGAAACAACACAATGGCAGCTAAAACACAAAACCAACATTTTGACAATCAGATGAAAATTGTGGTCACAGTAAGCGATCAAAGCTGGAAATCTGCACAAAAAGTGCACGTGTTCCAGAAAGAGCCATTTCTATGCCTCTTACACGCTAGATAATGTGCCTAAAATATTTTCCGACCATCAAAACACTCCTTTGGGTTAAGCCTTTAAATTAAAAATTATAAACCCGAAATTCGCGCGTTTAAGGGGAGAAAAATCGATTTAAAGTTTTGGGGTAGTGACACGTGAAAAATTGGAAATTTTTTGGCTTTCAGCCACTATAACTGCTCTTAAACCTTTCCAAAGTACCACAAATTTATACTTTTTGGAAAATTCAGACGATAACCTATAAGTTGATATCAAAACATTGCAAATCGGTTGGCAATTGTAGCCACGGCAATGCCATAAAGGGAAAAAATTCCCAAAACCTGCCCCCCAAAAAATTACGATCTCGCTTATTAGTCCACTTAGAAAGATGCTTTCTGTTTTGGTTTGTTTGTTTACGCTCATGTATCACTTATAGGCAATGAAAACAATTTTTGAAATCACTCATGGCTTTTTATGCAGACAAGTGTCTTTTTTTCGCTGTATTCCTATTTGAGCCCTCATAAAAATTAGTGTTCTTATGGAAAACACTACAAATTTATATTCAACGCAAAATACAAAATTACACCTACAAAACAAGACCAAAATTTTGATAATCGAATAAAAACTGTGGTCACAGTGAACGATCAAAGAAAGAGATCAGCCGGGAAAATAGACACGTTTTAGGAAAATCCGTTTCTATGCCTTCTAGACACCATCAAATATAGATTTCTCACAAAAAGTACCACAAATTTATACTTGACGGAAACTATACAATGGCAGCTAAAACACAAAACCAAAATTTTGACAATCAGATGAAAATTGTGGTCACAGTAAGCGATCAAAGCTGGAAATCTGCACAAAAAGTGCACGTGTTCCAGAAAGAGCCATTTCTATGCCTCTTACACGCTAGATAATGTGCCTAAAATATTTTCCGACCATCAAAATACTCATTTGGGTTAAGCCTTTAAATTAAAAATTATAAACCCGAAATTCGCGCGTTTAAGGGGAGAAAAATCGATTTAAAGTTTTGGGGTAGTGACACGTGAAAAATTGGAAATTTTTTGGCTTTCAGCCACTATAACTGCTCTTAAACCTTTCCAAAGTACCACAAATTTATACTTTTTGGAAAATTCAGACGATAATCTATAAGTTGATATCAAAACATTGCAAATCGGTTGGCAATTGTAGCCACGGCAATGCCATAAAGGGAAAAAGTTCCCAAAACCTGCCCCCCAAAATATTACGATCTCGCTTATTAGTCCACTTAGAAAGATGCTTTCTGTTTTGGTTTGTTTGTTTACGCTCATGTATCACTTATAGGCAATGAAAACAATTTTCGAAATCACTCATGGCTTTTTATGCAGACAAGTGTCTTTTTTTCGCTGTATTCCTATTTGAGCCCTCATAAAAATTAGTGTTCTTATGCAAAACACAACAAATTTATATTCAACGCAAAATACAAAATTACACCTACAAAACAAGACCAAAATTTTGATAATCGAATAAAAACTGTGGTCACAGTGAACGATCAAAGAAAGAGATCGATCAGCCGAGAAAATATACACGTTTTAGGAAAATCCGTTTCTATGCCTTCTAGACACCATCAAATATAGATTTCTCACGAAAAGTACCACAAATTTATACTTGACGGAAACTACACAATAGCAGCTAAAACACAAAACCAAAATTTTGACAATCAGATGAAAATTGTGGTCACAGTAAGCGATCAAAGCTGGAAATCTGCACAAAAAGTGCACGTGTTCCAGAAAGAGCAATTTCTATGCCTCTTACACGCTAGATAATGTGCCTAAAATATTTTCCGACCATCAAAATACTCATTTGGGTTAAGCCTTTAAATTAAAAATTATAAACCCGAAATTCGCGCGTTTAAGGGGAGAAAAATCGATTTAAAGTTTTGGGGTAGTGACACGTGAAAAATTGGAAATTTTTTGGCTTTCAGCCACTATAACTGCTCTTAAACCTTTCCAAAGTACCACAAATTTATACTTTTTGGAAAATTCAGACGATAATCTATAAGTTGATATCAAAACATTGCAAATCGGTTGGCAATTGTAGCCACGGCAATGCCATAAAGGGAAAAAGTTCCCAAAACCTGCCCCCCAAAAAATTACGATCTCGCTTATTAGTCCACTTAGAAAGATGCTTTCTGTTTTGGTTTGTTTGTTTACGCTCATGTATCACTTATAGGCAATGAAAACAATTTTCGAAATCACTCATGGCTTTTT
This sequence comes from Odontomyia ornata, assembly GCA_963969285.1. Taxonomy (NCBI): domain Eukaryota; kingdom Metazoa; phylum Arthropoda; class Insecta; order Diptera; family Stratiomyidae; genus Odontomyia; species Odontomyia ornata. Next base: position 326,596,478 of record OZ017740.1, on the reverse strand, counting down.
ATGCAGACAAGTGTCTTTTTTTCGCTGTATTCCTATTTGAGCCCTCATAAAAATTAGTGTTCTTATGCAAAACACTACAAACCTATATTCAACGCAAAAAAAAAATTAAACCTACAAAACAAGACCAAAATTTTGATAATCGAATAAAAACTGTGGTCACAGTGAACGATCAAAGAAAGAGATCAGCCGAGAAAATAGACACGTTTTAGGAAAATCCGTTTCTATGCCTTCTAGACACCATCAAATATAGATTTCTCACGAAAAGTACCACAAATTTACACTTGACGGAAACTACACAATGGCAGCTAAAACACAAAACCAAAATTTTGACAATCAGATGAAAATTGTGGTCACAGTAAGCGATCAAAGCTGGAAATCTGCACAAAAAGTGCACGTGTTCCAGAAAGAGCCATTTCTATGCCTCTTACACGCTAGATAATGTGCCTAAAATATTTTCCGACCATCAAAATACTCATTTGGGTTAAGCCTTTAAATTAAAAATTATAAACCCGAAATTCGCGCGTTTAAGGGGAGAAAAATCGATTTAAAGTTTTGGGGTAGTGACACGTGAAAAATTGGAAATTTTTTGGCTTTCAGCCACTATAACTGCTCTTAAACCTTTCCAAAGTACCACAAATTTATACTTTTTGGAAAATTCAGACGATAACCTATAAGTTGATATCAAAACATTGCAAATCGGTTGGCAATTGTAGCCACGGCAATGCCATAGAGGGAAAAAGTTCCCAAAACCTGCCCCCCAAAAAATTACGATCTCGCTTATTAGTCCACTTAGAAAGATGCTTTCTGTTTTGGTTTGTTTGTTTACGCTCATGTATCACTTATAGGCAATGAAAACAATTTTTGAAATCACTCATGGCTTTTTATGCAGACAAGTGTCTTTTTTTCGCTGTATTCCTATTTGAGCCCTCATAAAAATTAGTGTTCTTATGCAAAACACTACAAACCTATATTCAACGCAAAAAAAAAATTACACCTACAAAACAAGACCAAAATTTTGATAATCGAATAAAAACTGTGGTCACAGTGAACGATCAAAGAAAGAGATCAGCCGAGAAAATAGACATGTTTTAGGAAAATCCGTTTCTATGCCTTCTAGACACCATCAAATATAGATTTCTCACGAAAAGTACCAAAAATTTATACTTGACGGAAACTACACAATGGCAGCTAAAAAACAAAACCAAAATTTTGACAATCAGATGAAAATTGTGGTCACAGTAAGCGATCAAAGCTGGAAATCTGCACAAAAAGTGCACGTGTTCCAGAAAGAGCCATTTCTATGCCTCTTACACGCTAGATAATGTGCCTAAAATATTTTCCGACCATCAAAACACTCCTTTGGGTTAAGCCTTTAAATTAAAAATTATAAACCCGAAATTCGCGCGTTTAAGGGGAGAAAAATCGATTTAAAGTTTTGGGGTAGTGACACGTGAAAAATTGGAAATTTTTTGGCTTTCAGCCACTATAACTGCTCTTAAACCTTTCCAAAGTACCAAAAATTTATACTTTTGTGGAAAATTCAGACGATAACCTATAAGTTGATATCAAAACATTGCAAATCGGTTGGCAATTGTAGCCACGGCAATGCCATAAAGGGAAAAAGTTCCCAAAACCTGCCCCCCAAAAAATTACGATCTCGCTTATTAGTCCACTTAGAAAGATGCTTTCTGTTTTGGTTTGTTTGTTTACGCTCATGTATCACTTATAGGCAATGAAAACAATTTTCGAAATCACTCATGGCTTTTTATGCAGACAAGTGTCTTTTTTTCGCTGTATTCCTATTTGAGCCCTCATAAAAATTAGTGTTCTTATGCAAAACACTACAAATTTATATTCAACGCAAAATACAAAATTACACCTACAAAACAAGACCAAAATTTTGATAATCGAATAAAAACTGTGGTCACAGTGAACGATCAAAGAAAGAGATCAGCCGAGAAAATAGACACGTTTTAGGAAAATCCGTTTCTATGCCTTCTAGACACCATCAAATATAGATTTCTCACGAAAAGTACCACAAATTTATACTTGACGGAAACTACACAATGGCAGCTAAAAAACAAAAACAAAATTTTGACAATCAGATGAAAATTGTGGTCACAGTAAGCGATCAAAGCTGGAAATCTGCACAAAAAGTGCACGTGTTCCAGAAAGAGCCATTTCTATGCCTCTTACACGCTAGATAATGTGCCTAAAATATTTTCCGACCATCAAAATACTCATTCGGGTTAAGCCTTTAAATTAAAAATTATAAACCCGAAATTCGCGCGTTTAAGGGGAGAAAAATCGATTTAAAGTTTTGGGGTAGTGACACGTGAAAAATTGGAAATTTTTTGGCTTTCAGCCACTATAACTGCTCTTAAACCTTTCCAAAGTACCACAAATTTATACTTTTTGGAAAATTCAGACGATAACCTATAAGTTGATATCAAAACATTGCAAATCGGTTGGCAATTGTAGCCACGGCAATGCCATAAAGGGAAAAAGTTCCCAAAACCTGCCCCCCAAAAATTTACGATCTCGCTTATTAGTCCACTTAGAAAGATGCTTTCTGTTTTGGTTTGTTTGTTTACGCTCATGTATCACTTATAGGCAATGAAAACAATTTTCGAAATCACTCATGGCTTTTTATGCAGACAAGTGTCTTTTTTTCGCTGTATTCCTATTTGAGCCCTCATAAAAATTAGTGTTCTTATGCAAAACACTACAAACCTATATTCAACGCAAAAAAAAAAATTAAACCTACAAAACAAGACCAAAATTTTGATAATCGAATAAAAACTGTGGTCACAGTGAACGATCAAAGAAAGAGATCAGCCGAGAAAATAGACACGTTTTAGGAAAATCCGTTTCTATGCCTTCTAGACACCATCAAATATAGATTTCTCACGAAAAGTACCACAAATTTATACTTGACGGAAACTACACAATGGCAGCTAAAACACAAAACCAAAATTTTGACAATCAGATGAAAATTGTGGTCACAGTAAGCGATCAAAGCTGGAAATCTGCACAAAAAGTGCACGTGTTCCAGAAAGAGCCATTTCTATGCCTCTTACACGCTAGATAATGTGCCTAAAATATTTTCCGACCATCAAAATACTCATTTGGGTTAAGCCTTTAAATTAAAAATTATAAACCCGAAATTCGCGCGTTTAAGGGGAGAAAAATCGATTTAAAGTTTTGGGGTAGTGACACGTGAAAAATTGGAAATTTTTTGGCTTTCAGCCACTATAACTGCTCTTAAACCTTTCCAAAGTACCACAAATTTATACTTTTTGGAAAATTCAGACGATAACCTATAAGTTGATATCAAAACATTGCAAATCGGTTGGCAATTGTAGCCACGGCAATGCCATAGAGGGAAAAAGTTCCCAAAACCTGCCCCCCAAAAAATTACGATCTCGCTTATTAGTCCACTTAGAAAGATGCTTTCTGTTTTGGTTTGTTTGTTTACGCTCATGTATCACTTATAGGCAATGAAAACAATTTTTGAAATCACTCATGGCTTTTTATGCAGACAAGTGTCTTTTTTTCGCTGTATTCCTATTTGAGCCCTCATAAAAATTAGTGTTCTTATGCAAAACACTACAAATTTATATTCAACGCAAAATACAAAATTACACCTACAAAACAAGACCAAAATTTTGATAATCGAATAAAAACTGTGGTCACAGTGAACGATCAAAGAAAGAGATCAGCCGAGAAAATAGACACGTTTTAGGAAAATCCGTTTCTATGCCTTCTAGACACCATCAAATATAGATTTCTCACGAAAAGTACCACAAATTTACACTTGACGGAAACTACACAATGGCAGCTAAAACACAAAACCAAAATTTTGACAATCAGATGAAAATTGTGGTCACAGTAAGCGATCAAAGCTGGAAATCTGCACAAAAAGTGCACGTGTTCCAGAAAGAGCCATTTCTATGCCTCTTACACGCTAGATAATGTGCCTAAAATATTTTCCGACCATCAAAATACTCATTTGGGTTAAGCCTTTAAATTAAAAATTATAAACCCGAAATTCGCGCGTTTAAGGGGAGAAAAATCGATTTAAAGTTTTGGGGTAGTGACACGTGAAAAATTGGAAATTTTTTGGCTTTCAGCCACTATAACTGCTCTTAAACCTTTCCAAAGTACCACAAATTTATACTTTTTGGAAAATTCAGACGATAACCTATAAGTTGATATCAAAACATTGCAAATCGGTTGGCAATTGTAGCCACGGCAATGCCATAGAGGGAAAAAGTTCCCAAAACCTGCCCCCCAAAATATTACGATCTCGCTTATTAGTCCACTTAGAAAGATGCTTTCTGTTTTGGTTTGTTTGTTTACGCTCATGTATCACTTATAGGCAATGAAAACAATTTTTGAAATCACTCATGGCTTTTTATGCAGACAAGTGTCTTTTTTTCGCTGTATTCCTATTTGAGCCCTCATAAAAATTAGTGTTCTTATGCAAAACACTACAAATTTATATTCAACGCAAAATACAAAATTACACCTACAAAACAAGACCAAAATTTTGATAATCGAATAAAAACTGTGGTCACAGTGAACGATCAAAGAAAGAGATCAGCCGAGAAAATAGACACGTTTTAGGAAAATCCGTTTCTATGCCTTCTAGACACCATCAAATATAGATTTCTCACGAAAAGTACCACAAATTTATACTTGACGGAAATTACACAATGGCAGCTAAAACACAAAACCAAAATTTTGACAATCAGATGAAAATTGTGGGCACAGTAAGCGATCAAAGCTGGAAATCTGCACAAAAAGTGCACGTGTTCCAGAAAGAGCCATTTCTATGCCTCTTACACGCTAGATAATGTGCCTAAAATATTTTCCGACCATCAAAATACTCATTTGGGTTAAGCCTTCAAATTAAAAATTATAAACCCGAAATTCGCGCGTTTAAGGGGAGAAAAATCGATTTAAAGTTTTGGGGTAGTGACACGTGAAAAATTGTAAATTTTTTGGCTTTCAGCCACTATAACTGCTCTTAAACCTTTCCAAAGTACCACAAATTTATACTTTTTGGAAAATTCAGACGATAACCTATAAGTTGATATCAAAACATTGCAAATCGGTTGGCAATTGTAGCCACGGCAATGCCATAGAGGGAAAAAGTTCCCAAAACCTGCCCCCCAAAAAATTACGATCTCGCTTATTAGTCCACTTAGAAAGATGCTTTCTGTTTTGGTTTGTTTGTTTACGCTCATGTATCACTTATAGGCAATGAAAACAATTTTTGAAATCACTCATGGCTTTTTATGCAGACAAGTGTCTTTTTTTCGCTGTATTCCTATTTGAGCCCTCATAAAAATTAGTGTTCTTATGCAAAACACTACAAATTTATATTCAACGCAAAATACAAAATTACACCTACAAAACAAGACCAAAATTTTGATAATCGAATAAAAACTGTGGTCACAGTGAACGATCAAAGAAAGAGATCAGCCGAGAAAATAGACACGTTTTAGGAAAATCCGTTTCTATGCCTTCTAGACACCATCAAATATAGATTTCTCACGAAAAGTACCACAAATTTACACTTGACGGAAACTACACAATGGCAGCTAAAACACAAAACCAAAATTTTGACAATCAGATGAAAATTGTGGTCACAGTAAGCGATCAAAGCTGGAAATCTGCACAAAAAGTGCACGTGTTCCAGAAAGAGCCATTTCTATGCCTCTTACACGCTAGATAATGTGCCTAAAATATTTTTCGACCATCAAAATACTCATTTGGGTTAAGCCTTTAAATTAAAAATTATAAACCCGAAATTCGCGCGTTTAAGGGGAGAAAAATCGATTTAAAGTTTTGGGGTAGTGACACGTGAAAAATTGGAAATTTTTTGGCTTTTAGCCACTATAACTGCTCTTAAACCTTTCCAAAGTACCACAAATTTATACTTTTTGGAAAATTCAGACGATAACCTATAAGTTGATATCAAAACATTGCAAATCGGTTGGCAATTGTAGCCACGGCAATGCCATAGAGGGAAAAAGTTCCCAAAACCTGCCCCCCAAAAAATTACGATCTCGCTTATTAGTCCACTTAGAAAGATGCTTTCTGTTTTGGTTTGTTTGTTTACGCTCATGTATCACTTATAGGCAATGAAAACAATTTTTGAAATCACTCATGGCTTTTTATGCAGACAAGTGTCTTTTTTTCGCTGTATTCCTATTTGAGCCCTCATAAAAATTAGTGTTCTTATGCAAAACACTACAAATTTATATTCAACGCAAAATACAAAATTATACCTACAAAACAAGACCAAAATTTTGATAATCGAATAAAAACTGTGGTCACAGTGAACGATCAAAGAAAGAGATCAGCCGAGAAAATAGACACGTTTTAGGAAAATCCGTTTCTATGCCTTCTAGACACCATCAAATATAGATTTCTCACGAAAAGTACCACAAATTTACACTTGACGGAAACTACACAATAGCAGCTAAAACACAAAACCAAAATTTTGACAATCAGATGAAAATTGTGGTCACAGTAAGCGATCAAAGCTGGAAATCTGCACAAAAAGTGCACGTGTTCCAGAAAGAGCCATTTCTATGCCTCTTACACGCTAGATAATGTGCCTAAAATATTTTCCGACCATCAAAATACTCATTTGGGTTAAGCCTTTAAATTAAAAATTATAAACCCGAAATTCGCGCGTTTAAGGGGAGAAAAATCGATTTAAAGTTTTGGGGTAGTGACACGTGAAAAATTGGAAATTTTTTGGCTTTCAGCCACTATAACTGCTCTTAAACCTTTCCAAAGTACCACAAATTTATACTTTTTGGAAAATTCAGACGATAACCTATAAGTTGATATCAAAACATTGCAAATCGGTTGGCAATTGTAGCCACGGCAATGCCATAAAGGGAAAAAGTTCCCAAAACCTGCCCCCCAAAAAATTACGATCTCGCTTATTAGTCCACTTAGAAAGATGCTTTCTGTTTTGGTTTGTTTGTTTACGCTCATGTATCACTTATAGGCAATGAAAACAATTTTTGAAATCACTCATGGCTTTTTATGCAGACAAGTGTCTTTTTTTCGCTGTATTCCTATTTGAGCCCTCATAGAAATTAGTGTTCTTATGCAAAACACTACAAATTTATATTCAACGCAAAATACAAAATTACACCTACAAAACAAGACCAAAATTTTGATAATCGAATAAAAACTGTGGTCACAGTGAACGATCAAAGAAAGAGATCAGCCGAGAAAATAGACACGTTTTAGGAAAATCCGTTTCTATGCCTTCTAGACACCATCAAATATAGATTTCTCACGAAAAGTACCACAAATTTATACTTGACGGAAACTACACAATGGCAGCTAAAAAACAAAACCAAAATTTTGACAATCAGATGAAAATTGTGGTCACAGTAAGCGATCAAAGCTGGAAATCTGCACAAAAAGTGCACGTGTTCCAGAAAGAGCCATTTCTATGCCTCTTACAATATTTTCCGACCATCAAAATACTCATTCGGGTTAAGCCTTTAAATTAAAAATTATAAACCCGAAATTCGCGCGTTTAAGGGGAGAAAAATCGATTTAAAGTTTTGGGGTAGTGACACGTGAAAAATTGGAAATTTTTTGGCTTTCAGCCACTATAACTGCTCTTAAACCTTTCCAAAGTACCACAAATTTATACTTTTTGGAAAATTCAGACGATAACCTATAAGCTGATATCAAAACATTGCAAATCGGTTGGCAATTGTAGCCACGGCAATGCCATAAAGGGAAAAAGTTCCCAAAACCTGCCCCCCAAAAAATTACGATCTCGCTTATTAGTCCACTTAGAAAGATGCTTTCTGTTTTGGTTTGTTTGTTTACGCTCATGTATCACTTATAGGCAATGAAAACAATTTTCGAAATCACTCATGGCTTTTTATGCAGACAAGTGTCTTTTTTTCGCTGTATTCCTATTTGAGCCCTCATAAAAATTAGTGTTCTTATGCAAAACACTACAAATTTATATTCAACGCAAAATACAAAATTACACCTACAAAACAAGACCAAAATTTTGATAATCGAATAAAAACTCTGGTCACAGTGAACGATCAAAGAAAGAGATCAGCCGAGAAAATAGACACGTTTTAGGAAAATCCGTTTCTATGCCTTCTAGACACCATCAAATATAGATTTCTCACGAAAAGTACCACAAATTTATACTTGACGGAAACTACATAATGGCAGCTAAAACACAAAACCAAAATTTTGACAATCAGATGAAAATTGTGGTCACAGTAAGCGATCAAAGCTGGAAATCTGCACAAAAAGTGCACGTGTTCCAGAAAGAGCCATTTCTATGCCTCTTCCACGCTAGATAATGTGCCTAAAATATTTTCCGACCATCAAAATACTCATTTGGGTTAAGCCTTTAAATTAAAAATTATAAACCCGAAATTCGCGCGTTTAAGGGGAGAGAAATCGATTTAAAGTTTTGGGGTAGTGACACGTGAAAAATTGGAAATTTTTTGGCTTTCAGCCACTATAACTGCTCTTAAACCTTTCCAAAGTACCACAAATTTATACTTTTTGGAAAATTCAGACGATAACCTATAAGTTGATATCAAAACATTGCAAATCGGTTGGCAATTGTAGCCACGGCAATGCCATAAAGGGAAAAAGTTCCCAAAACCTGCCCCCCAAAAAATTACGATCTCGCTGATTAGTCCACTTAGAAAGATGCTTTCTGTTTTGGTTTGTTTGTTTACGCTCATGTATCACTTATAGGCAATGAAAACAATTTTCGAAATCACTCATGGCTTTTTATGCAGACAAGTGTCTTTTTTTCGCTGTATTCCTATTTGAGCCCTCATAAAAATTAGTGTTCTTATGCAAAACACTACAAATTTATATTCAACGCAAAATACAAAATTACACCTACAAAACAAGACCAAAATTTTGATAATCGAATAAAAACTGTGGTCACAGTGAACGATCAAAGAAAGAGATCAGCCGAGAAAATAGACACGTTTTAGGAAAATCCGTTTCTATGCCTTCTAGACACCATCAAATATAGATTTCTCACGAAAAGTACCACAAATTTATACTTGACGGAAATTACATAATGGCAGCTAAAACACAAAACCAAAATTTTGACAATCAGATGAAAATTGTGGTCACAGTAAGCGATCAAAGCTGGAAATCTGCACAAAAAGTGCACGTGTTCCAGAAAGAGCCATTTCTATGCCTCTTACACGCTAGATAATGTGCCTAAAATATTTTCCGACCATCAAAATACTCATTTGGGTTAAGCCTTTAAATTAAAAATTATAAACCCGAAATTCGCGCGTTTAAGGGGAGAAAAGTCGATTTAAAGTTTTGGGGTAGTGACACGTGAAAAATTGGAAATTTTTTGGCTTTCAGCTACTATAACTGCTCTTAAACCTTTCCAAAGTACCACAAATTTATACTTTTTGGAAAATTCAGACGATAACCTATAAGTTGATATCAAAACATTGCAAATCGGTTGGCAATTGTAGCCACGGCAATGCCATAAAGGGAAAAAGTTCCCAAAACCTGCCCCCCAAAAAATTACGATCTCGCTTATTAGTCCACTTAGAAAGATGCTTTCTGTTTTGGTTTGTTTGTTTACGCTCATGTATCACTTATAGGCAATGAAAACAATTTTTGAAATCACTCATGGCTTTTTATGCAGACAAGTGTCTTTTTTTCGCTGTATTCCTATTTGAGCCCTCATAAAAATTAGTGTTCTTAAGCAAAACACTACAAATTTATATTCAACGCAAAATACAAAATTACACCTACAAAACAAGACCAAAATTTTGATAATCGAATAAAAACTGTGGTCACAGTGAACGATCAAAGAAAGAGATCAGCCGAGAAAATAGACACGTTTTAGGAAAATCCGTTTCTATGCCTTCTAGACACCATCAAATATAGATTTCTCACGAAAAGTACCACAAATTTACACTTGACGGAAACTACACAATAGCAGCTAAAACACAAAACCAAAATTTTGACAATCAGATGAAAATTGTGGTCACAGTAAGCGATCAAAGCTGGAAATCTGCACAAAAAGTGCACGTGTTCCAGAAAGAGCCATTTCTATGCCTCTTACACGCTAGATAATGTGCCTAAAATATTTTCCGACCATCAAAATACTCATTTGGGTTAAGCCTTTAAATTAAAAATTATAAACCCGAAATTCGCGCGTTTAAGGGGAGAAAAATCGATTTAAAGTTTTGGGGTAGTGACACGTGAAAAATTGGAAATTTTTTGGCTTTCAGCCACTATAACTGCTCTTAAACCTTTCCAAAGTACCACAAATTTATACTTTTTGGAAAATTCAGACGATAACCTATAAGTTGATATCAAAACATTGCAAATCGGTTGGCAATTGTAGCCACGGCAATGCCATAAAGGGAAAAAGTTCCCAAAACCTGCCCCCCAAAAAATTACGATCTCGCTTATTAGTCCACTTAGAAAGATGCTTTCTGTTTTGGTTTGTTTGTTTACGCTCATGTATCACTTATAGGCAATGAAAACAATTTTCGAAATCACTCATGGCTTTTTATGCAGACAAGTGTCTTTTTTTCGCTGTATTCCTATTTGAGCCCTCATAAAAATTAGTGTTCTTATGCAAAACACTACAAATTTATATTCAACGCAAAATACAAAATTACACCTACAAAACAAGACCAAAATTTTGATAATCGAATAAAAACTGTGGTCACAGTGAACGATCAAAGAAAGAGATCAGCCGAGAAAATAGACACGTTTTAGGAAAATCCGTTTCTATGCCTTCTAGACACCATCAAATATAGATTTCTCACGAAAAGTACCACAAATTTATACTTGACGGAAACTACACAATGGCAGCTAAAACACAAAACCAAAATTTTGACAATCAGATGAAAATTGTGGTCACAGTAAGCGATCAAAGCTGGAAATCTGCACAAAAAGTGCACGTGTTCCAGAAAGAGCCATTTCTATGCCTCTTACACGCTAGATAATGTGCCTAAAATATTTTCCGACCATCAAAATACTCATTTGGGTTAAGCCTTTAAATTAAAAATTATAAACCCGAAATTCGCGCGTTTAAGGGGAGAAAAATCGATTTAAAGTTTTGGGGTAGTGACACGTGAAAAATTGTAAATTTTTTGGCTTTCAGCCACTATAACTGCTCTTAAACCTTTCCAAAGTACCACAAATTTATACTTTTTGGAAAATTCAGACGATAACCTATAAGTTGATATCAAAACATTGCAAATCGGTTGGCAATTGTAGCCACGGCAATGCCATAAAGGGAAAAAGTTCCCAAAACCTGCCCCCCAAAATATTACGATCTCGCTTATTAGTCCACTTAGAAAGATGCTTTCTGTTTTGGTTTGTTTGTTTACGCTCATGTATCACTTATAGGCAATGAAAACAATTTTCGAAATCACTCATGGCTTTTTATGCAGACAAGTGTCTTTTTTTCGCTGTATTCCTATTTGAGCCCTCATAGAAATTAGTGTTCTTATGCAAAACACTACAAATTTATATTCAACGCAAAATACAAAATGACACCTACAAAACAAGACCAAAATTTTGATAATCGAATAAAAACTCTGGTCACAGTGAACGATCAAAGAAAGAGATCAGCCGAGAAAATAGACACGTTTTAGGAAAATCCGTTTCTATGCCTTCTAGACACCATCAAATATAGATTTCTCACGAAAAGTACCACAAATTTATACTTGACGGAAACTACACAATGGCAGCTAAAACACAAAACCAAAATTTTGACAATCAGATGAAAATTGTGGTCACAGTAAGCGATCAAAGCTGGAAATCTGCACAAAAAGTGCACGTGTTCCAGAAAGAGCCATTTCTATGCCTCTTACACGCTAGATAATGTGCCTAAAATATTTTCCGACCATCAAAATACTCATTCGGGTTAAGCCTTTAAATTAAAAATTATAAACCCGAAATTCGCGCGTTTAAGGGGAGAGAAATCGATTTAAAGTTTTGGGGTAGTGACACGTGAAAAATTGGAAATTTTTTGGCTTTCAGCCACTATAACTGCTCTTAAACCTTTCCAAAGTACCACAAATTTATACTTTTTGGAAAATTCAGACGATAATCTATAAGTTGATATCAAAACATTGCAAATCGGTTGGCAATTGTAGCCACGGCAATGCCATAAAGGGAAAAAGTTCCCAAAACCTGCCCCCCAAAATATTACGATCTCGCTTATTAGTCCACTTAGAAAGATGCTTTCTGTTTTGGTTTGTTTGTTTACGCTCATGTATCACTTATAGGCAATGAAAACAATTTTCGAAATCACTCATGGCTTTTTATGCAGACAAGTGTCTTTTTTTCGCTGTATTCCTATTTGAGCCCTCATAGAAATTAGTGTTCTTATGCAAAACACTACAAATTTATATTCAACGCAAAATACAAAATGACACCTACAAAACAAGACCAAAATTTTGATAATCGAATAAAAACTCTGGTCACAGTGAACGATCAAAGAAAGAGATCAGCCGAGAAAATAGACACGTTTTAGGAAAATCCGTTTCTATGCCTTCTAGACACCATCAAATATAGATTTCTCACGAAAAGTACCACAAATTTATACTTGACGGAAACTACACAATGGCAGCTAAAACACAAAACCAAAATTTTGACAATCAGATGAAAATTGTGGTCACAGTAAGCGATCAAAGCTGGAAATCTGCACAAAAAGTGCACGTGTTCCAGAAAGAGCCATTTCTATGCCTCTTACACGCTAGATAATGTGCCTAAAATATTTTCCGACCATCAAAATACTCATTTGGGTTAAGCCTTTAAATTAAAAATTATAAACCCGAAATTCGCGCGTTTAAGGGGAGAAAAATCGATTTAAAGTTTTGGGGTAGTGACACGTGAAAAATTGGAAATTTTTTGGCTTTCAGCCACTATAACTGCTCTTAAACCTTTCCAAAGTACCACAAATTTATACTTTTTGGAAAATTCAGACGATAACCTATAAGTTGATATCAAAACATTGCAAATCGGTTGGCAATTGTAGCCACGGCAATGCCATAAAGGGAAAAAGTTCCCAAAACCTGCCCCCCAAAAGATTACGATCTCGCTTATTAGTCCACTTAGAAAGATGCTTTCTGTTTTTGTTTGTTTGTTTACGCTCATGTATCACTTATAGGCAATGAAAACAATTTTTGAAATCACTCATGGCTTTTTATGCAGACAAGTGTCTTTTTTTCGCTGTATTCCTATTTGAGCCCTCATAAAAATTAGTGTTCTTATGCAAAACACTACAAATTTATATTCAACGCAAAATACAAAATTACACCTACAAAACAAGACCAAAATTTTGATAATTGAATAAAAACTGTGGTCACAGTGAACGATCAAAGAAAGAGATCAGCCGAGAAAATGAACACGTTTTAGGAAAATCCGTTTCTATGCCTTCTAGACACAATCAAATATAGATTTCTCACAAAAAGTACCACAAATTTATACTTGACGGAAACTAGACAATGGCAGCTAAAACACAAAACCAAAATTTTGACAATCAGATGAAAATTGTGGTCACAGTAAGCGATCAAAGCTGGAAATCCGCACAAAAAGTGCACGTGTTCCAGAAAGAGCCATTTCTATGCCTCTTACACGCTAGATAATGTGCCTAAAATATTTTCCGACCATCAAAATACTCATTTGGGTTAAGCCTTTAAATTAAAAACTATAAACCCGAAATTCGCGCGTTTAAGGGGAGAAAAATCGATTTAAAGTTTTGGGGTAGTGACACGTGAAAAATTGGAAATTTTTTGGCTTTCAGCCACTATAACTGCTCTTAAACCTTTCCAAAGTACCACAAATTTATACTTTTTGGAAAATTCAGACAATAACCTATAAGTTGATATCAAAACATTGCAAATCGGTTGGCAATTGTAGCCACGGCAATGCCATAAAGGGAAAAAGTTCCCAAAACCTGCCCCCCAAAAAATTACGATCTCGCTTATTAGTCCACTTAGAAAGATGCTTTCTGTTTTGGTTTGTTTGTTTACGCTCATGTATCACTTATAGGCAATGAAAACAATTTTTGAAATCACTCATGGCTTTTTATGCAGACAAGTGTCTTTTTTTCGCTGTATTCCTATTTGAGCCCTCATAAAAATTAGTGTTCTTATGCAAAACACTACAAATTTATATTCAACGCAAAATACAAAATTACACCTACAAAACAAGACCAAAATTTTGATAATCGAATAAAAACTGTGGTCACAGTGAACGATCAAAGAAAGAGATCAGCCGAGAAAATAGACACGTTTTAGGAAAATCCGTTTCTATGCCTTCTAGACACCATCAAATATAGATTTCTCACGAAAAGTACCACAAATTTATACTTGACGGAAACTACACAATGGCAGCTAAAACACAAAACCAAAAATTTGACAATCAGATGAAAATTGTGGTCACAGTAAGCGATCAAAGCTGGAAATCTGCACAAAAAGTGCACGTGTTCCAGAAAGAGCCATTTCTATGCCTCTTACACGCTAGATAATGTGCCTAAAATATTTTCCGACCATCAAAATACTCATTTGGGTTAAGCCTTTAAATTAAAAATTATAAACCCGAAATTCGCGCGTTTAAGGGGAGAAAAATCGATTTAAAGTTTTGGGGTAGTGACACGTGAAAAATTGGAAATTTTTTGGCTTTCAGCCACTATAACTGCTCTTAAACCTTATAAACCCGAAATTCGCGCGTTTAAGGGGAGAAAAATCGATTTAAAGTTTTGGTGTAGTGACACGTGAAAACTTGGAAATTTTTTGGCTTTCAGCCACTATAACTGCTCTTAAACCTTTCCAAAGTACCACAAATTAATACTTTTTGGAAAATTCAGACGATAGCCTATAAGTTGATATCAAAACATTGCAAATCGGTTGGCAATTGTAGCCACGGCAATGCAATAAAGGGAAAAAGTTCCCTAAACCTGCCCCCCAAAAAATTACGATCTCGCTTATTAGTCCACTTAGAAAGATGCTTTCTGTTTTGGTTTGTTTGTTTACGCTCATGTATCACTATTTTCCGACCATCAAAATACTCATTTGGGTTAAGCCTTTAAATTAAAAATTATAAACCCGAATTCGCGCGTTTAAGGGGAGAAAAATCGATTTAAAGTTTTGGGGTAGTGACACGTGAAAAATTGGAAATTTTTTGGCTTTCAGCCACTATAACTGCTCTTAAACCTTATAAACCCGAAATTCGCGCGTTTAAGGGGAGAAAAATCGATTTAAAGTTTTGGGGTAGTGACACGTGAAAAATTGGAAATTTTTTGGCTTTCTGCCACTATAACTGCTCTTAAACCTTTCCAAAGTACCACGTGTTCCAGAAAGAGCCATTTCTATGCCTCTTACACGCTAGATAATGTGCCTAAAATATTTTCCGACCATCAAAATACTCATTTGGGTTAAGCCTTTAAATTAAAAATTATAAACCCGAAATTCGCGCGTTTAAGGGGAGAAAAATCGATTTAAAGTTTTGGGGTAGTGACACGTGAAAAATTGGAAATTTTTTGGCTTTCAGCCACTATAACTGCTCTTAAACCTTATAAACCCGAAATTCGCGCGTTTAAGGGGAGAAAAATCGATTTAAAGTTTTGGTGTAGTGACACGTGAAAACTTGGAAATTTTTTGGCTTTCAGCCACTATAACTGCTCTTAAACCTTTCCAAAGTACCACAAATTAATACTTTTTGGAAAATTCAGACGATAGCCTATAAGTTGATATCAAAACATTGCAAATCGGTTGGCAATTGTAGCCACGGCAATGCAATAAAGGGAAAAAGTTCCCTAAACCTGCCCCCCAAAAAATTACGATCTCGCTTATTAGTCCACTTAGAAAGATGCTTTCTGTTTTGGTTTGTTTGTTTACGCTCATGTATCACTATTTTCCGACCATCAAAATACTCATTTGGGTTACGCCTTTAAATTAAAAATTATAAACCCGAATTCGCGCGTTTAAGGGGAGAAAAATCGATTTAAAGTTTTGGGGTAGTGACACGTGAAAAATTGGAAATTTTTTGGCTTTCAGCCACTATAACTGCTCTTAAACCTTATAAACCCGAAATTCGCGCGTTTAAGGGGAGAAAAATCGATTTAAAGTTTTGGGGTAGTGACACGTGAAAAATTGGAAATTTTTTGGCTTTCAGCCACTATAACTGCTCTTAAACCTTTCCAAAGTACCACGTGTTCCAGAAAGAGCCATTTCTATGCCTCTTACACGCTAGATAATGTGCCTAAAATATTTTCCGACCATCAAAATACTCATTTGGGTTAAGCCTTTAAATTAAAAATTATAAACCCGAAATTCGCGCGTTTAAGGGGAGAAAAATCGATTTAAAGTTTTGGGGTAGTGACACGTGAAAAATTGGAAATTTTTTGGCTTTCAGCCACTATAACTGCTCTTAAACCTTTCCAAAGTACCACAAATTTATATTTTTTGGAAAATTCAGACAATAACCTATAAGTTGATATCAAAACATTGCAAATCGGTTGGCAATTGTAGCCACGGCAATGCCATAAAGAGAAAAAGTTCCCAAAACCTGCCCCCCAAAAAATTACGATCTCGCTTATTAGTCCACTTAGAAAGATGCTTTCTGTTTTGGTTTGTTTGTTTACGCTCATGTATCACTTATAGGCAATGAAAACAATTTTTGAAATCACTCATGGCTTTTTATGCAGACAAGTGTCTTTTTTTCGCTGTATTCCTATTTGAGCCCTCATAAAAATTAGTGTTCTTATGCAAAACACTACAAATTTATATTCAACGCAAAATACAAAATTACACCTACAAAACAAGACCAAAATTTTGATAATCGAATAAAAACTGTGGTCACAGTGAACGATCAAAGAAAGAGATCAGCCGAGAAAATAGACACGTTTTAGGAAAATCCGTTTCTATGCCTTCTAGACACCATCAAATATAGATTTCTCACGAAAAGTACCACAAATTTATACTTGACGGAAACTACACAATGGCAGCTAAAACACAAAACCAAAATTTTGACAATCAGATGAAAATTGTGGTCACAGTAAGCGATCAAAGCTGGAAATCTGCACAAAAAGTGCACGTGTTCCAGAAAGAGCCATTTCTATGCCTCTTACACGCTAGATAATGTGCCTAAAATATTTTCCGACCATCAAAATACTCATTTGGGTTAAGCCTTTAAATTAAAAATTATAAACCCGAATTCGCGCGTTTAAGAGGAGAAAAATCGATTTAAAGTTTTGGGGTAGTGACACGTGAAAAATTGGAAATTTTTTGGCTTTCAGCCACTATAACTGCTCTTAAACCTTATAAACCCGAAATTCGCGCGCTTAAGGGGAGAAAAATCGATTTAAAGTTTTGGGGTAGTGACACGTGAAAAATTGGAAATTTTTTGGCTTTCAGCCACTATAACTGCTCTTAAACCTTTCCAAAGTACCACAAATTTATACTTTTTGGAAAATTCAGACGATAACCTATAAGTTGATATCAAAACATTGCAAATCGGTTGGCAATTGTAGCCACGGCAATGCCATAAAGGGAAAAAGTTCCCAAAACCTGCCCCCCAAAAAATTACGATCTCGCTTATTAGTCCACTTAGAAAGATGCTTTCTGTTTTGGTTTGTTTGTTTACGCTCATGTATCACTTATAGGCAATGAAAACAATTTTCGAAATCACTCATGGCTTTTTATGCAGACAAGTGTCTTTTTTTCGCTGTATTCCTATTTGAGCCCTCATAAAAATGAGTGTTCTTATGCAAAACACTGCAAATTTATATTCAACGCAAAATACAAAATTACACCTACAAAACAAGACCAAAATTTTGATAATCGAATAAAAACTGTGGTCACAGTGAACGATCAAAGAAAGAGATCAGCCGAGAAAATAGACACGTTTTAGGAAAATCCGTTTCTATGCCTTCTAGACACCATCAAATATAGATTTCTCACGAAAAGTACCACAAATTTATACTTGACGGAAACTACACAATGGCAGCTAAAACACAAAACCAAAATTTTGACAATCAGATGAAAATTGTGGTCACAGTAAGCGATCAAAGCTGGAAATCTGCACAAAAAGTGCACGTGTTCCAGAAAGAGCCATTTCTATGCCTCTTACACGCTAGATAATGTGCCTAAAATATTTTCCGACCATCAAAATACTCATTTGGGTTAAGCCTTTAAATTAAAAATTATAAACCCGAAATTCGCGCGTTTAAGTGGAGAAAAATCGATTTAAAGTTTTGGGGTAGTGACACGTGAAAAATTGGAAATTTTTTGGCTTTCAGCCACTATAACTGCTCTTAAACCTTTCCAAAGTACCACAAATTTATACTTTTTGGAAAATTCAGACGATAACCTATAAGTTGATATCAAAACATTGCAAATCGGTTGGCGATTGTAGCCACGGCAATGCCATAAAGGGAAAAAGTTCCCAAAACCTGCCCCCCAAAAAATTACGATCTCGCTTATTAGTCCACTTAGAAAGATGCTTTCTGTTTTGGTTTGTTTGTTTACGCTCATGTATCACTTATAGGCAATGAAAACAATTTTCGAAATCACTCATGGCTTTTTATGCAGACAAGTGTCTTTTTTTCGCTGTATTCCTATTTGAGCCCTCATAAAAGTTAGTGTTCTTATGCAAAACACTACAAATTTATATTCAACGCAAAATACAAAATTACACCTACAAAACAAGACCAAAATTTTGATAATCGAATAAAAACTGTGGTCACAGTGAACGATCAAAGAAAGAGATCAGCCGAGAAAATAGACATGTTTTAGGAAAATCCGTTTCTATGCCTTCTAGACACCATCAAATATAGATTTCTCACGAAAAGTACCACAAATTTATACTTGACGGAAACTACATAATGGCAGCTAAAACACAAAACCAAAATTTTGACAATCAGATGAAAATTGTGGTCACAGTAAGCGATCAAAGCTGGAAATCTGCACAAAAAGTGCACGTGTTCCAGAAAGAGCCATTTCTATGCCTCTTACACGCTAGATAATGTGCCTAAAATATTTTCCGACCATCAAAATACTCATTCGGGTTAAGCCTTTAAATTAAAAATTATAAACCCGAAATTCGCGCGTTTAAGGGGAGAAAAATCGATTTAAAGTTTTGGGGTAGTGACACGTGAAAAATTGGAAATTTTTTGGCTTTCAGCCACTATAACTGCTCTTAAACCTTTCCAAAGTACCACAAATTTATACTTTTTGGAAAACTCAGACGATAATCTATAAGTTGATATCAAAACATTGCAAATCGGTTGGCAATTGTAGCCACGGCAATGCCATACAGGGAAAAAGTTCCCAAAACCTGCCCCCCAAAAAATTACGATCTCGCTTATTAGTCCACTTAGAAAGATGCTTTCTGTTTTGGTTTGTTTGTTTACGCTCATGTATCACTTATAGGCAATGAAAACAATTTTTGAAATCACTCATGGCTTTTTATGCAGACAAGTGTCTTTTTTTCGCTGTATTCCTATTTGAGCCCTCATAAAAATTAGTGTTCTTATGCAAAACACTACAAATTTATATTCAACGCAAAATACAAAATTACACCTACAAAACAAGACCAAAATTTTGATAATCGAATAAAAACTGTGGTCACAGTGAACGATCAAAGAAAGAGATCAGCCGAGAAAATAGACATGTTTTAGGAAAATCCGTTTCTATGCCTTCTAGACACCATCAAATATAGATTTCTCACGAAAAGTACCACAAATTTATATTTGACGGAAACTACACAATGGCAGCTAAAAAACAAAACCAAAATTTTGACAATCAGATGAAAATTGTGGTCACAGTAAGCGATCAAAGCTGGAAATCTGCACAAAAAGTGCACGTGTTCCAGAAAGAGCCATTTCTATGCCTCTTACACGCTAGATAATGTGCCTAAAATATTTTCCGACCATCAAAATACTCATTTGGGTTAAGCCTTCAAATTAAAAATTATAAACCCGAAATTCACGCGTTTAAGGGGAGAAAAATCGATTTAAAGTTTTGGGGTAGTGACACGTGAAAAATTGGAAATTTTTTGGCTTTCAGCCACTATAACTGCTCTTAAACCTTTCCAAAGTACCACAAATTTATACTTTTTGGAAAATTCAGACGATAACCTATAAGTTGATATCAAAACATTGCAAATCGGTTGGCAATTGTAGCCACGGCAATGCCATAAAGGGAAAAAGTTCCCAAAACCTGCCCCCCAAAAAATTACGATCTCGCTTATTAGTCCACTTAGAAAGATGCTTTCTGTTTTGGTTTGTTTGTTTACGCTCATGTCTCACTTATAGGCAATGAAAACAATTTTCGAAATCACTCATGGCTTTTTATGCAGACAAGTGTCTTTTTTTCGCTGTATTCCTATTTGAGCCCTCATAAAAATTAGTGTTCTTATGCAAAACACTACAAATTTATATTCAACGCAAAATACAAAATTACACCTACAAAACAAGACCAAAATTTTGATAATCGAATAAAAACTGTGGTCACAGTGAACGATCAAAGAAAGAGATCAGCCGAGAAAATAGACACGTTTTAGGAAAATCCGTTTCTATGCCTTCTAGACACCATCAAATATAGATTTCTCACGAAAAGTACCACAAATTTATACTTGACGGAAACTACACAATGGCAGCTAAAACACAAAACCAAAATTTTGACAATCAGATGAAAATTGTGGTCACAGTAAGCGATCAAAGCTGGAGATCTGCACAAAAAGTGCACGTGTTCCAGAAAGAGCCATTTCTATGCCTCTTACACGCTAGATAATGTGCCTAAAATATTTTCCGACCATCAAAATACTCATTCGGGTTAAGCCTTTAAATTAAAAATTATAAACCCGAAATTCGCGCGTTTAAGGGGAGAAAAATCGATTTAAAGTTTTGGGGTAGTGACACGTGAAAAATTGGAAACTTTTTGGCTTTCAGCCACTATAACTGCTCTTAAACCTTTCCAAAGTACCACAAATTTATACTTTTTGGAAAATTCAGACGATAATCTATAAGTTGATATCAAAACATTGCAAATCGGTTGGCAATTGTAGCCACGGCAATGCCATAAAGGGAAAAAGTTCCCAAAACCTGCCCCCAAAAAATTACGATCTCGCTTATTAGTCCACTTAGAAAGATGCTTTCTGTTTTGGTTTGTTTGTTTACGCTCATGTCTCACTTATAGGCAATGAAAACAATTTTCGAAATCACTCATGGCTTTTTATGCAGACAAGTGTCTTTTTTTCGCTGTATTCCTATTTGAGCCCTCATAAAAATTAGTGTTCTTATGCAAAACACTACAAATTTATATTCAACGCAAAATACAAAATTACACCTACAAAACAAGACCAAAATTTTGATAATCGAATAAAAACTGTGGTCACAGTGAACGATCAAAGAAAGAGATCAGCCGAGAAAATAGACACGTTTTAGGAAAATCCGTTTCTATGCCTTCTAGACACCATCAAATATAGATTTCTCACGAAAAGTACCACAAATTTATACTTGACGGAAACTACACAATGGCAGCTAAAACACAAAACCAAAATTTTGACAATCAGATGAAAATTGTGGTCACAGTAAGCGATCAAAGCTGGAAATCTGCACAAAAAGTGCACGTGTTCCAGAAAGAGCCATTTCTATGCCTCTTACACGCTAGATAATGTGCCTAAAATATTTTCCGACCATCAAAATATTCATTCGGGTTAAGCCTATAAATTAAAAATTATAAACCCGAAATTCACGCGTTTAAGGGGAGAAAAATCGATTTAAAGCTTTGGGGTAGTGACACGTGAAAAATTGGAAATTTTTTGGCTTTCAGCCACTATAACTGCTCTTAAACCTTTCCAAAGTACCACAAATTTATACTTTTTGGAAAATTCAGACGATAACCTATAAGTTGATATCAAAACATTGCAAATCGGTTGGCAATTGTAGCCACGGCAATGCCATAAAGGGAAAAAGTTCCCAAAACCTGCCCCCCAAAAAATTACGATCTCGCTTATTAGTCCACTTAGAAAGATGCTTTCTGTTTTGGTTTGTTTGTTTACGCTCATGTCTCACTTATAGGCAATGAAAACAATTTTCGAAATCACTCATGGCTTTTTATGCAGACAAGTGTCTTTTTTTCGCTGTATTCCTATTTGAGCCCTCATAAAAATTAGTGTTCTTATGCAAAACACTACAAATTTATATTCAACGCAAAATACAAAATTACACCTACAAAACAAGACCAAAATTTTGATAATCGAATAAAAACTGTGGTCACAGTGAACGATCAAAGAAAGAGATCAGCCGAGAAAATAGCCACGTTTTAGGAAAATCCGTTTCTATGCCTTCTAGACACCATCAAATATAGATTTCTCACGAAAAGTACCACAAATTTATACTTGACGGAAACTACACAATGGCAGCTAAAAAACAAAACCAAAATTTTGACAATCAGATGAAAATTGTGGTCACAGTAAGCGATCAAAGCTGGAAATCTGCACAAAAAGTGCACGTGTTCCAGAAAGAGCCATTTCTATGCCTCTTACACGCTAGATAATGTGCCTAAAATATTTTCCGACCATCAAAATATTCATTCGGGTTAAGCCTTTAAATTAAAAATTATAAACCCGAAATTCACGCGTTTAAGGGGAGAAAAATCGATTTAAAGCTTTGGGGTAGTGACACGTGAAAAATTGGAAATTTTTTGGCTTTCAGCCACTATAACTGCTCTTAAACCTTTCCAAAGTACCACAAATTTATACTTTTTGGAAAATTCAGACGATAACCTATAAGTTGATATCAAAACATTGCAAATCGGTTGGCAATTGTAGCCACGGCAATGCCATAAAGGGAAAAAGTTCCCAAAACCTGCCCCCCAAAAAATTACGATCTCGCTTATTAGTCCACTTAGAAAGATGCTTTCTGTTTTGGTTTGTTTGTTTACGCTCATGTATCACTTATAGGCAATGAAAACAATTTTCGAAATCACTCATGGCTTTTTATGCAGACAAGTGTCTTTTTTTCGCTGTATTCCTATTTGAGCCCTCATAAAAATTAGTGTTCTTATGCAAAACACTACAAATTTATATTCAACGCAAAATACAAAATTACACCTACAAAACAAGACCAAAATTTTGATAATCGAATAAAAACCGTGGTCACAGTGAACGATCAAAGAAAGAGATCAGCCGAGAAAATAGACACGTTTTAGGAAAATCCGTTTCTATGCCTTCTAGACACAATCAAATATAGATTTCTCACGAAAAGTACCACAAATTTATACTTGACGGAAACTACACAATGGCAGCTAAAACACAAAACCAAAATTTTGACAATCAGATGAAAATTGTGGTCACAGTAAGCGATCAAAGCTGGAAATCTGCACAAAAAGTGCACGTGTTCCAGAAAGAGCCATTTCTATGCCTCTTACACGCTAGATAATGTGCCTAAAATATTTTCCGACCATCAAAATACTCATTTGGGTTAAGCCTTTAAATTAAAAATTATAAACCCGAAATTCGCGCGTTTAAGGGGAGAAAAATCGATTTAAAGTTTTGGGGTAGTGACACGTGAAAAATTGGAAATTTTTTGGCTTTCAGCCACTATAACTGCTCTTAAACCTTTCCAAAGTACCACAAATTTATACTTTTTGGAAAATTCAGACGATAACCTATAAGTTGATATCAAAACATTGCAAATCGGTTGGCAATTGTAGCCACGGCAATGCCATAAAGGGAAAAAGTTCCCAAAACCTGCCCCCCAAAAAATTACGATCTCGCTTATTAGACCACTTAGAAAGATGCTTTCTGTTTTGGTTTGTTTGTTTACGCTCATGTATCACTTATAGGCAATGAAAACAATTTTTGAAATCACTCATGGCTTTTTATGCAGACAAGTGTCTTTTTTTCGCTGTATTCCTATTTGAGTCCTCATAGAAATTAGTGTTCTTATGCAAAACACTACAAATTTATATTCAACGCAAAATACAAAATTACACCTACAAAACAAGACCAAAATTTTGATAATCGAATAAAAACTGTGGTCACAGTGAACGATCAAAGAAAGAGATCAGCCGAGAAAATAGACATGTTTTAGGAAAATCCGTTTCTATGCCTTCTAGACACCATCAAATATAGATTTCTCACGAAAAGTACCACAAATTTATACTTGACGGAAACTACACAATGGCAGCTAACACACAAAACCAAAATTTTGACAATCAGATGAAAATTGTGGTCACAGTAAGCGATCAAAGCTGGAAATCTGCACAAAAAGTGCACGTGTTCCAGAAAGAGCCATTTCTATGCCTCTTACACGCTAGATAATGTGCCTAAAATATTTTCCGACCATCAAAATACTCATTTGGGTTAAGCCTTTAAATTAAAAATTATAAACCCGAAATTCGCGCGTTTAAGGGGAGAAAAATCGATTTAAAGTTTTGGGGTAGTGACACGTGAAAAATTGGAAATTTTTTGGCTTTCAGCCACTATAACTGCTCTTAAACCTTTCCAAAGTACCACAAATTTATACTTTTCGGAAAATTCAGACGATAATCTATAAGTTGATATCAAAACATTGCAAATCGGTTGGCAATTGTAGCCACGGCAATGCCATAAAGGGAAAAAGTTCCCAAAACCTGCCCCCCAAAAAATTACGATCTCGCTTATTAGTCCACTTAGAAAGATGCTTTCTGTTTTGGTTTGTTTGTTTACGCTCATGTATCACTTATAGGCAATGAAAACAATTTTCGAAATCACTTATGGCTTTTTATGCAGACAAGTGTCTTTTTTTCGCTGTATTCCTATTTGAGCCCTCATAAAAATTAGTGTTCTTATGCAAAACACTACAAATTTATATTCAACGCAAAATACAAAATTACACCTACAAAACAAGACCAAAATTTTGATAATCGAATAAAAACTGTGGTCACAGTGAACGACCAAAGAAAGAGATCAGCCGAGAAAATAGACACGTTTTAGGAAAATCCGTTTCTATGCCTTCTAGACACCATCAAATATAGATTTCTCACGAAAAGTACTACAAATTTATACTTGACGGAAACTACACAATGGCAGCTAAAAAACAAAACCAAAATTTGACAATCAGATGAAAATTGTGGTCACAGTAAGCCATCAAAGCTGGAAATCTGCACAAAAAGTGCACGTGTTCCAGAAAGAGCCATTTCTATGCCTCTTACACGCTAGATAATGTGCCTAAAATATTTTTCGACCATCAAAATACTCATTTGGGTTAAGCCTTTAAATTAAAAATTATAAACCCGAAATTCGCGCGTTTAAGGGGAGAAAAATCGA
Source organism: Odontomyia ornata (assembly GCA_963969285.1). NCBI lineage: Eukaryota > Metazoa > Arthropoda > Insecta > Diptera > Stratiomyidae > Odontomyia > Odontomyia ornata. Next base: position 326,571,128 of record OZ017740.1, on the reverse strand, counting down.
TTTAAAGTTTTGGGGTAGTGACACGTGAAAAATTGGAAATTTTTTGGCTTTCAGCCACTATAACTGCTCTTAAACCTTTCCAAAGTACCACAAATTTATACTTATTGGAAAATTCAGACGATAACCTATAAGTTGATATCAAAACATTGCAAATCGGTTGGCAATTGTAGCCACGGCAATGCCATAAAGGGAAAAAGTTCCCAAAACCTGCCCCCCAAAATATTACGATCTCGCTTATTAGTCCACTTAGAAAGATGCTTTCTGTTTTGGTTTGTTTGTTTACGCTCATGTATCACTTATAGGCAATTAAACAATTTTTGAAATCACTCATGGCTTTTTATGCAGACAAGTGTCTTTTTTTCGCTGTATTCCTATTTGAGCCCTCATAAAAATTAGTGTTCTTATGCAAAACACTACAAATTTATATTCAACGCAAAATACAAAATTACACCTACAAAACAAGACCAAAATTTTGATAATCGAATAAAAACTGTGGTCACAGTGAACGATCAAAGAAAGAGATCAGCCGAGCAAATAGACACGTTTTAGGAAAATCCGTTTCTATGCCTTCTAGACACCATCAAATATAGATTTCTCACGAAAAGTACCACAAATTTATATTTGACGGAAACTACACAATGGCAGCTAAAACACAAAACGAAAATTTTGACAATCAGATGAAAATTGTGGTCACAGTAAGCGATCAAAGCTGGAAATCTGCACAAAAAGTGCACGTGTTCCAGAAAGAGCCATTTCTATGCCTCTTACACGCTAGATAATGTGCCTAAAATATTTTCCGACCATCAAAATACTCATTCGGGTTAAGCCTTTAAATTAAAAATTATAAACCCGAAATTCGCGCGTTTAAGGGGAGAAAAATCGATTTAAAGTTTTGGGGTAGTGACACGTGAAAAATTGGAAATTTTTTGGCTTTCAGCCACTATAACTGCTCTTAAACCTTTCCAAAGTACCACAAATTTATACTTTTTGGAAAATTCAGACGATAATCTATAAGTTGATATCAAAACATTGCAAATCGGTTGGCAATTGTAGCCACGGCAATGCCATAAAGGGAAAAAGTTCCCATAACCTGCCCCCCAAAAAATTACGATCTCGCTTATTAGTCCACTTAGAAAGATGCTTTCTGTTTTGGTTTGTTTGTTTACGCTCATGTATCATTTATAGGCAATGAAAACAATTTTCGAAATCACTCATGGCTTTTTATGCAGACAAGTGTCTTTTTTTCGCTGTATTCCTATTTGAGCCCTCATAAAAATTAGTGTTCTTATGCAAAACACTACAAATTTATATTCAACGCAAAATACAAAGTTACACCTACAAAACAAGACCAACATTTTGATAATCGAATAAAAACTGTGGTCACAGTGTACGATCAAAGAAAGAGATCAGCCGAGAAAATAGACACGTTTTAGGAAAATCCGTTTCTATGCCTTCTAGACACCATCAAATATAGATTTCTCACGAAAAGTACCACAAATTTATATTTGACGGAAACTACACAATGGCAGCTAAAACACAAAACGAAAATTTTGACAATCAGATGAAAATTGTGGTCACAGTAAGCGATCAAAGCTGGAAATCTGCACAAAAAGTGCACGTGTTCCAGAAAGAGCCATTTCTATGCCTCTTACACGCTAGATAATGTGCCTAAAATATTTTCCGACCATCAAAATACTCATTTGGGTTAAGCCTTTAAATTAAAAATTATAAACCCGAAATTCGCGCGTTTAAGGGGAGAAAAATCGATTTAAAGTTTTGGGGTAGTGACACGTGAAAAATTGGAAATTTTTTGGCTTTCAGCCACTATAACTGCTCTTAAACCTTTCCAAAGTACCACAAATTTATACTTTTTGGAAAACTCAGACGATAATCTATAAGTTGATATCAAAACATTGCAAATCGGTTGGCAATTGTAGCCACGGCAATGCCATAAAGGGAAAAAGTTCCCAAAACCTGCCCCCCAAAAAATTACGATCTCGCTTATTAGTCCACTTAGAAAGATGCTTTCTGTTTTGGTTTGTTTGTTTACGCTCATATATCATTTATAGGCAATGAAAACAATTTTCGAAATCACTCATGGCTTTTTATGCAGACAAGTGTCTTTTTTTCGCTGTATTCCTATTTGAGCCCTCATAAAAATTAGTGTTCTTATGCAAAACACTACAAATTTATATTCAACGCAAAATACAAAATTACACCTACAAAACAAGACCAAAATTTTGATAATCGAATAAAAACTGTGGTCACAGTGAACGATCAAAGAAAGAGATCAGCCGAGAAAACAGACACGTTTTAGGAAAATCCGTTTCTATGCCTTCTAGACACCATCAAATATAGATTTCTCACGAAAAGTACCACAAATTTATACTTGACGGAAACTACACAATGGCAGCTAAAACACAAAACCAAAATTTTGACAATCAGATGAAAATTGTGGTCACAGTAAGCGATCAAAGCTGGAAATCTGCACAAAAAGTGCACGTGTTCCAGAAAGAGCCATTTCTATGCCTCTTACACGCTAGATAATGTGCCTAAAATATTTTCCGACCATCAAAATACTCATTTGGGTTAAGCCTTTAAATTAAAAATTATAAACCCGAAATTCGCGCGTTTAAGGGGAGAAAAATCGATTTAAAGTTTTGGGGTAGTGACACGTGAAAAATTGGAAATTTTTTGGCTTTCAGCCACTATAACTGCTCTTAAACCTTTCCAAAGTACCACAAATTTATACTTTTTGGAAAATTCAGACGATAACCTATAAGTTGATATCAAAACATTGCAAATCGGTTGGCAATTGTAGCCACGGCAATGCCATAAAGGGAAAAAGTTCCCAAAACCTGCCCCCCAAAAAATTACGATCTCGCTTATTAGTCCACTTAGAAAGATGCTTTCTGTTTTGGTTTGTTTGTTTACGCTCATATATCATTTATAGGCAATGAAAACAATTTTCGAAATCACTCATGGCTTTTTATGCAGACAAGTGTCTTTTTTTCGCTGTATTCCTATTTGAGCCCTCATAAAAATTAGTGTTCTTATGCAAAACACTACAAATTTATATTCAACGCAAAATACAAAATTACACCTACAAAACAAGACCAAAATTTTGATAATCGAATAAAAACTGTGGTCACAGTGAACGATCAAAGAAAGAGATCAGCCGAGAAAACAGACACGTTTTAGGAAAATCCGTTTCTATGCCTTCTAGACACCATCAAATATAGATTTCTCACGAAAAGTACCACAAATTTATACTTGACGGAAACTACACAATGGCAGCTAAAACACAAAACCAAAATTTTGACAATCAGATGAAAATTGTGGTCACAGTAAGCGATCAAAGCTGGAAATCTGCACAAAAAGTGCACGTGTTCCAGAAAGAGCCATTTCTATGCCTCTTACACGCTAGATAATGTGCCTAAAATATTTTCCGACCATCAAAATACTCATTTGGGTTAAGCCTTTAAATTAAAAATTATAAACCCGAAATTCGCGCGTTTAAGGGGAGAAAAATCGATTTAAAGTTTTGGGGTAGTGACACGTGAAAAATTGGAAATTTTTTGGCTTTCAGCCACTATAACTGCTCTTAAACCTTTCCAAAGTACCACAAATTTATACTTTTTGGAAAATTCAGACGATAATCTATAAGTTGATATCAAAACATTGCAAATCGGTTGGCAATTGTAGCCACGGCAATGCCATAAAGGGAAAAAGTTCCCAAAACCTGCCCCCCAAAAAATTACGATCTCGCTTATTAGTCCACTTAGAAAGATGCTTTCTGTTTTGGTTTGGTTTGTTTACGCTCATGTATCACTTATAGGCAATGAAAACAATTTTTGAAATTACTCATGGCTTTTTATGCAGACAAGTGTCTTTTTTTCGCTGTATTCCTATTTGAGCCCTCATAAAAATTAGTGTTCTTATGCAAAACACTTCAAATTTATATTCAACGCAAAATACAAAATTACACCTACAAAACAAGACCAAAATTTTGATAATCGAATAAAAACTGTGGTCACAGTGAACGATCAAAGAAAGAGATCAGCCGAGAAAATAGACACGTTTTAGGAAAATCCGTTTCTATGCCTTCTAGACACCATCAAATATAGATTTCTCACGAAAAGTATCACAAATTTATACTTGACGGAAACTACACAATGGCAGCTAAAAAACAAAACCAAAATTTTGACAATCAGATGAAAATTGTGGTCACAGTAAGCGATCAAAGCTGGAAATCTGCACAAAAAGTGCACGTGTTCCAGAAAGAGCCATTTCTATGCCTCTTACACGCTAGATAATGTGCCTAAAATATTTTCCGACCATCAAAATACTCATTCGGGTTAAGCCTTTAAATTAAAAATTATAAACCCGAAATTCGCGCGTTTAAGGGGAGAAAAATCGATTTAAAGTTTTGGGGTAGTGACACGTGAAAAATTGGAAATTTTTTGGCTTTCAGCCACTATAACTGCTCTTAAACCTTTCCAAAGTACCACAAATTTATACTTTTTGGAAAATTCAGACGATAATCTATAAGTTGATATCAAAACATTGCAAATCGGTTGGCAATTGTAGCCACGGCAATGCCATGAAGGGAAAAAGTTCCCAAAACCTGCCCCCCAAAATATTACGATCTCGCTTATTAGTCCACTTAGAAAGATGCTTTCTGTTTTGGTTTGTTTGTTTACGCTCATGTATCACTTATAGGCAATGAAAACAATTTTCGAAATCACTCATGGCTTTTTATGCAGACAAGTGTCTTTTTTTCGCTGTATTCCTATTTGAGCCCTCATAAAAATTAGTGTTCTTATGCAAAACACTACAAATTTATATTCAACGCAAAATACAAAATTACACCTACAAAACAAGACCAAAATTTTGATAATCGAATAAAAACTGTGGTCACAGTGAGCGATCAAAGAAAGAGATCAGCCGAGAAAATAGCCACGTTTTAGGAAAATCCGTTTCTATGCCTTCTAGACACCATCAAATAAAGATTTCTCACGAAAAGTACCACAAATTTATACTTGACGGAAACTACACAATGGCAGCTAAAAAACAAAACCAAAATTTTGACAATCAGATGAAAATTGTGGTCACAGTAAGCGATCAAAGCTGGAAATCTGCACAAAAAGTGCACGTGTTCCAGAAAGAGCCATTTCTATGCCTCTTACACGCTAGATAATGTGCCTAAAATATTTTCCGACCATCAAAATATTCGTTTGGGTTAAGCCTTTAAATTAAAAATTATAAACCCGAAATTCGCGCGTTTAAGGGGAGAAAAATCGATTTAAAGTTTTGGGGTAGTGACACGTGAAAAATTGGAAATTTTTTGGCTTTCAGCCACTATAACTGCTCTTAAACCTTTCCAAAGTACCACAAATTTATACTTTTTGGAAAATTCAGACGATAATCTATAAGTTGATATCAAAACATTGCAAATCGGTTGGCAATTGTGGCCACGGCAATGCCATAAAGGGAAAAAGTTCCCAAAACCTGCCCCCCAAAATATTACGATCTCGCTTATTAGTCCACTTAGAAAGATGCTTTCTGTTTTGGTTTGTTTGTTTACGCGCATGTATCACTTATAGGTAATGAAAACAATTTTCGAAATCACTCATGGCTTTTTATGCAGACAAGTGTCTTTTTTTCGCTGTATTCCTATTTGAGCCCTCATAAAAATTAGTGTTCTTATGCAAAACACTACAAATTTATATTCAACGCAAAATACAAAATTACACCTACAAAACAAGACCAAAATTTTGATAATCGAATAAAAACTGTGGTCACAGTGTACGATCAAAGAAAGAGATCAGCCGAGAAAATAGACACGTTTTAGGAAAATCCGTTTCTATGCCTTCTAGATACCATCAACTATAGATTTCTCACGAAAAGTACCACAAATTTATACTTTACGGAAACTACACAATGGCAGCTAAAAAACAAAACCAAAATTTTGACAATCAGATGAAAATTGTGGTCACAGTAAGCGATCAAAACTGGAAATCTGCACAAAAAGTGCACGTGTTCCAGAAAGAGCCATTTCTATGCCTCTTATACGCTAGATAATGTGCCTAAAATATTTTCCGACCATCAAAATACTCATTTGGGTTAAGCCTTTAAATTAAAACTTATAAACCCGAAATTCGCGCGTTTAAGGGGAGAAAAATCGATTTAAAGTTTTGGGGTAGTGACACGTGAAAAATTGGAAATTTTTTGGCTTTCAGCCACTATAACTGCTCTTAAACCTTTCCAAAGTACCACAAATTTATACTTTTTGGAAAATTCAGACGATAATCTATAAGTTGATATCAAAACATTGCAAATCGGTTGGCAATTGTAGCCACGGCAATGCCATAAAGGGAAAAAGTTCCCAAAACCTGCCCCCCAAAAAATTACGATCTCGCTTATTAGTCCACTTAGAAAGATGCTTTCTGTTTTGGTTTGTTTGTTTACGCTCATGTATCACTTATAGGCAATGAAAACAATTTTCGAAATCACTCATGGCTTTTTGTGCAGACAAGTGTCTTTTTTTCGCTGTATTCCTATTTGAGCCCTCATAAAAATTAGTGTTCTTATGCAAAACACTACAAATTTATATTCAACGCAAAATACAAAATTACACCTACAAAACAAGACCAAAATTTTGATAATCGAATAAAAACTGTGGTCACTATGTACGATCAAAGAAAGAGATCAGCCGAGAAAATAGACACGTTTTAGGAAAATCCGTTTCTATGCCTTCTAGACACCATCAAATATAGATTTCTCACGAAAAGTACCACAAATTTATACTTGACGGAAACTACACAATGGCAGCTAAAAAACAAAACCAAAATTTTGACAATCAGATGAAAATTGTGGTCACAGTAAGCGATCAAAGCTGGAAATCTGCACAAAAAGTGCACATGTTCCAGAAAGAGCCATTTCTATGCCTCTTACACGCTAGATAATGTGCCTAAAATATTTTCCGACCATCAAAATACTCATTTGGGTTAAGCCTTTAAATTAAAAATTATAAACCCGAAATTCGCGCGTTTAAGGGGAGAAAAATCGATTTAAAGTTTTGGGGTAGTGACACGTGAAAAATTGGAAATTTTTTAGCTTTCAGCAACTATAACTGCTCTTAAACCTTTCCAAAGTACCACAAATTTATACTTTTTGGAAAATTCAGACGATAATCTATAAGTTGATATCAAAACATTGCAAATCGGTTGGCAATTGTAGCCACGGCAATGCCATAAAGGGAAAAGGTTCCCAAAACCTGCCCCCCAAAAAATTAAGATCTCGCTTATTAGTCCACTTAGAAAGATGCTTTCTGTTTTGGTTTGTTTGTTTACGCTCATGTATCACTTATAGGCAATGAAAACAATTTTCGAAATCACTCATGGCTTTTTATGCAGACAAGTGTCTTTTTTTCGCGGTATTCCTATTTGAGCCCTCATAAAAATTAGTGTTCTTATGCAAAACACTACAAATTTATATTCAACGCAAAAAACAAAATTACACCTACAAAACAAGACCAAAATTTTGATAATCGAATAAAAACTGTGGTCACAGTGAACGATCAAAGAAAGAGATCAGCCGAGAAAATAGACACGTTTTAGGAAAATCCGTTTCTATGCCTTCTAGACACCATCAAATATAGATTTCTCACGAAAAGTACCACGAATTTATACTTGACGGAAACTACACAATAGCAGCTAAAAAACAAAACCAAAATTTTGACAATCAGATGAAAATTGTGGTCACAGTAAGCGATCAAAGCTGGAAATCTGCACAAAAAGTGCACGTGTTCCAGAAAGAGCCATTTCTATGCCTCTTACACGCTAGATAATGTGCCTAAAATATTTTCCGACCATCAAAATACTCATTTGGGTTAAGCCTTTAAATTAAAAATTATAAACCCGAAATTCGCGCGTTTAAGGGGAGAAAAATCGATTTAAAGTTTTGGGGTAGTGACACGTGAAAAATTGGAAATTTTTTGGCTTTCAGCCACTATAACTGCTCATAAACCTTTCCAAAGTACCACAAATTCTACTTTTTGGAAAATTCAGACGATAATCTATAAGCTGATATCAAAACATTGCAAATCGGTTGGCAATTGTAGCCACGGCAATGCCATAAAGGGAAAGAGTTCCCAAAACCTGCCCCCCAAAAAATTACGATCTCGCTTATTAGTCCACTTAGAAAGATGCTTTCTGTTTTGGTTTGTTTGTTTACGCTCATGTATCACTTATAGGCAATGAAAACAATTTTCGAAATCACTCATGGCTTTTTATGCAGACAAGAGCCATTTCTATGCCTCTTACACGCTAGATAATGTGCCTAAAATATTTTCCGACCATCAAAATACTCACTTGGGTTAAGCCTTTAGATTAAAAATTATAAACCCGAAATTCGCGCGTTTAAGGGGAGAAAAATCGATTTAAAGTTTTGGGGTAGTGACACGTGAAAAATTGGAATTTTTTTGGCTTTCAGCCACTATAACTGCTCTTAAACCTTTCCAAAGTACCACAAATTTATACTTTTTGGAAAATTCAGACGATAATCTATAAGTTGATATCAAAACATTGCAAATCGGTTGGCAATTGTAGCCACGGCAATGCCATAAAGGGAAAAAGTTCCCAAAACCTGCCCCCCAAAATATTACGATCTCGCTTATTAGTCCACTTAGAAAGATGCTTTCTGTTTTGGTTTGTTTGTTTACGCTCATGTATCACTTATAGGCAATGAAAACAATTTTCGAAATCACTCATGGCTTTTTATGCAGACAAGTGTCTTTTTTTCGCTGTATTCCTATTTGAGCCCTCATAAAAATTAGTGTTCTTATGCAAAACACTACAAATTTATATTCAACGCAAAATACAAAATTACACCTACAAAATAAGACCAAAATTTTGATAATCGAATAAAAACTGTGGTCACAGTGAACGATCAAAGAAAGAGATCAGCCGAGAAAATAGACACGTTTTAGGAAAATCCGTTTCTATGCCTTCTAGACACCATCAAATATAGATTTCTCACGAAAAGTACCACAAATTTATACTTGACCGAAACTACACAATGGCAGCTAAAAAACAAAATCAAAATTTTGACAATCAGATGAAAATTGTGGTCACAGTAAGCGATCAAAGCTGGAAATCTGCACAAAAAGTGCACGTGTTCCAGAAAGAGCCATTTCTATGCCTCTTACACGCTAGATAATGTGCCTAAAATATTTTCCGACCATCAAAATACTCATATGGGTTAAGCCTTTAAATTAAAAATTATAAACCCGAAATTCGCGCGTTTAAGGGGAGAAAAATCGATTTAAAGTTTTGGGGTAGTGACACGTGAAAAATTGGAAATTTCTTGGCTTTCAGCCACTATAACTGCTCTTAAACCTTTCCAAAGTACCACAAATTTATACTTTTTGGAAAATTCAGACGATAATCTATAAGTTGATATCAAAACATTGCAAATCGGTTGGCAATTGTAGCCACGGCAATGCCATACAGGGAAAAAGTTCCCAAAACCTGCCCCCCAAAATATTACGATGTCGCTTATTAGTCCACTTAGAAAGATGTTTTCTGTTTTGGTTTGTTTGTTTACGCTCATGTATCACTTATAGGCAATGAAAACAATTTTCGAAATCACTCATGGCTTTTTATGCAGACAAGTGTCTTTTTTTCGCTGTATTCCTATTTGCGCCCTCATAAAAATTAGTGTTCTTATGCAAAACACTACAAATTTATATTCAACGCAAAATACAAAATTACATCTACAAAACAAGACCAAAATTTTGATAATCGAATAAAAACTGTGGTCACAGTGAACGATCAAAGAAAGAGATCAGCCGAGAAAATAGACACGTTTTAGGAAAATCCGTTTCTACGCCTTCTAGACACCATCAAATATAGATTTCTCACGAAAAGTACCACAAATTTATACTTGACGGAAACTACACAATGGCAGCTAAAACACAAAACCAAAATTTTGACAATCAGATGAAAATTGTGGTCACAGTAAGCGATCAAAGCTGGAAATCTGCACAAAAAGTGCACGTGTTCCAGAAAGAGCCATTTCTATGCCTCTTACACGCTAGATAATGTGCCTAAAATATTTTCCGACCATCAAAATACTCATTCGGGTTAAGCCTTTAAATTAAAAATTATAAACCCGAAATTCGCGCGTTTAAGGGGAGAAAAATCGATTTAAAGTTTTGGGGTAGTGACACGTTAAAAATTGGAAATTTTTTGGCTTTCAGCCACTATAACTGCTCTTAAACCTTTCCAAAGTACCACAAATTTATACTTTTTGGAAAATTCAGACGATAACCTATAAGTTGATATCAAAACATTGCAAATCGGTTGGCAATTGTAGCCACGGCAATGCCATAAAGGGAAAAAGTTCCCAAAACCTGCCCCCCAAAAAATTACGATCTCGCTTATTAGTCCACTCAGAAAGATGCTTTCTGTTTCGTTTGTTTGTTTACGCTCATGTATCACTTATAGGCAATGAAAACAATTTTCGAAATCACTCATGGCTTTTTATGCGGACAAGTGTCTTTTTTTCGCTGTATTCCTATTTGAGCCCTCATAAAAATTAGTGTTCTTATGCAAAACACTACAAATTTATATTCAACGCCAAATACAAAATCACACCTACAAAACAAGACCAAAATTTTGATAATCGAATAAAAACTGTGGTCACAGTGAACGATCAAAGAAAGAGATCAGCCGAGAAAATAGACACGTTTTAGGAAAATCCGTTTCTATGCCTTCTAGACACCATCAAATATAGATTTCTCACGAAAAGTACCACAAATTTATACTTGACGGAAACTACACAATGGCAGCTAAAACACAAAACCAAAATTTTGACAATCAGATGAAAATTGTGGTCACAGTAAGCGATCAAAGCTGGAAATCTGCACAAAAAGTGCACGTGTTCCAGAAAGAGCCATTTCTATGCCTCTTACACGCTAGATAATGTGCCTAAAATATTTTCCGACCATCAAAATACTCATTTGGGTTAAGCCTTTAAATTAAAAATTATAAACCCGAAATTCGCGCGTTTAAGGGGAGAAAAATCGATTTAAAGTTTTGGGGTAGTGACACGTGAAAAATTGGAAATTTTTTGGCTTTCAGCCACTATAACTGCTCTTAAACCTTTCCAAAGTACCACAAATTTATACTTTTTGGAAAATTCAGACGATAACCTATAAGTTGATATCAAAACATTGCAAATCGGTTGGCAATTGTAGCCATGGCAATGCCATAAAGGGAAAAACTTCCCAAAACCTGCCCCCCAAAAAATTACGATCTCGCTTATTAGTCCACTTAGAAAGATGCTTTCTGTTTTGGTTTGTTTGTTTACGCTCATGTATCACTTATAGGCAATGAAAACAATTTTCGAAATCACTCATGGCTTTTTATGCAGACAAGTGTCTTTTTTTCGCTGTATTCCTATTTGAGCCCTCATAAAAATTAGTGTTCTTATGCAAAACACTACAAATTTATATTCAACGCAAAATACAAAATTACACCTACAAAACAAGACCAAAATTTTGATAATCGAATAAAAACTGTGGTCACAGTGAACGATCAAAGAAAGAGATCAGCCGAGAAAATAGACATGTTTTAGGAAAATCCGTTTCTATGCTTTCTAGACACCATCAAATATAGATTTCTCACGAAAAGTACCACAAATTTATACTTGACGGAAACTACACAATGGCAGCTAAAAAACAAAATCAAAATTTTGACAATCAGATGAAAATTGTGGTCACAGTAAGCGATCAAAGCTGGAAATCTGCACAAAAAGTGCACGTGTTCCAGAAAGAGCCATTTCTATGCCTCTTACACGCTAGATAATGTGCCTAAAATATTTTCCGACCATCAAAATACTCACTTGGGTTAAGCCTTTAAATTAAAAATTATAAACCCGAAATTCGCGCGTTTAAGGGGAGAAAAATCGATTTAAAGTTTTGGGGTATTGACACGTGAAAAATTGGAAATTTCTTGGCTTTCAGCCACTATAACTGCTCTTAAACCTTTCCAAAGTACCACAAATTTATACTTTTTGGAAAATTCAGACGATAATCTATAAGTTGATATCAAAACATTGCAAATCGGTTGGCAATTGTAGCCACGGCAATGCCATACAGGGAAAAAGTTCCCAAAACCTGCCCCCCAAAATATTACGATCTCGCTTATTAGTCCACTCAGAAAGATGCTTTCTGTTTCGTTTGTTTGTTTACGCTCATGTATCACTTATAGGCAATGAAAACAATTTTCGAAATCACTCATGGCTTTTTATGCAGACAAGTGTCTTTTTTTCGCTGTATTCCTATTTGAGCCCTCATAAAAATTAGTGTTCTTATGCAAAACACTACAAATTTATATTCAACGCCAAATACAAAATCACACCTACAAAACAAGACCAAAATTTTGATAATCGAATAAAAACTGTGGTCACAGTGAACGATCAAAGAAAGAGATCAGCCGAGAAAATAGACACGTTTTAGGAAAATCCGTTTCTATGCCTTCTAGACACCATCAAATATAGATTTCTCACGAAAAGTACCACAAATTTATACTTGACGGAAACTACACAATGGCAGCTAAAACACAAAACCAAAATTTTGACAATCAGATGAAAATTGTGGTCACAGTAAGCGATCAAAGCTGGAAATCTGCACAAAAAGTGCACGTGTTCCAGAAAGAGCCATTTCTATGCCTCTTTTTTTGGCTTTCAGCCACTATAACTGCTCTTAAACCTTTCCAAAGTACCACAAATTTATACTTTTTGGAAAATTCAGACGATAATCTATAAGTTGATATCAAAACATTGCAAATCGGTTGGCAATTGTAGCCATGGCAATGCCATAAAGGGAAAAACTTCCCAAAACCTGCCCCCCAAAAAATTACGATCTCGCTTATTAGCCCACTTAGAAAGATGCTTTCTGTTTTGGTTTGTTTGTTTACGCTCATGTATCACTTATAGGCAATGAAAACAATTTTCGAAATCACTCATGGCTTTTTATGCAGGCAAGTGTCTTTTTTTCGCTGTATTCCTATTTGAGCCCTCATAAAAATTAGTGTTCTTATGCAAAACACTACAAATTTATATTCAACGCAAAATACGAAATTACACCTACAAAACAAGACCAAAATTTTGATAATCGAATAAAAACTGTGGTCACAGTGAACGATCAAAGAAAGAGATCAGCCGAGAAAATAGACATGTTTTAGGAAAATCCGTTTCTATGCTTTCTAGACACCATCAAATATAGATTTCTCACGAAAAGTACCACAAATTTATACTTGACGGAAACTACACAATAGCAGCTAAAAAACAAAACCAAAATTTTGACAATCAGATGAAAATTGTGGTCACAGTAAGCGATCAAAGCTGGAAATCTGCACAAAAAGTGCACGTGTTCCGGAAAGAGCCATTTCTATGCCTCTTACACGCTAGATAATGTGCCTCAAATATTTTCCGACCATCAAAATATTCATTTGGGTTAAGCCTTTAAATTAAAAATTATAAACCCGAAATTCGCGCGTTTAAGGGGAGAAAAATCGATTTAAAGTTTTGGGGTAGTGACACGTGAAAAATTGGAAATTTTTTGGCTTTCAGCCACTATAACTGCTCTTAAACTTTTCCAAAGTACCACAAATTTATACTTTTTGGAAAATTCAGACGATAATCTATAAGTTGATATCAAAACATTGCAAATCGGTTGGCAATTGTAGCCACGGCAATGCCATAAAGGGAAAAAGTTTCCAAAACCTGCCCCCCAAAAAATTACGATCTCGCTTATTAGTCCACTTAGAAAGATGTTTTCTGTTTTGGTTTGTTTGTTTGCGCTCATGTATCACTTATAGGCAATGAAAACAATTTTCGAAATCACTCATGGCTTTTTATGCAGACAAGTGTCTTTTTTTCGCTGTATTCCTATTTGAGCCCTCATAAAAATTAGTGTTCTTATGCAAAACACTACAAATTTATATTCAACGCAAAATACAAAATTACACCTACAAAACAAGACCAAAATTTTGATAATCGAATAAAAACTGTGGTCACAGTGAACGATCAAAGAAAGAGATCAGCCGAGAAAATAGACACGTTTTAGGAAAATCCGTTTCTATGCCTTCTAGACACCATCAAATATAGATTTCTCACGAAAAGTACCACAAATTTATACTTGACGGAAACTACACAATGGCAGCTAAAACACAAAACCAAAATTTTGACAATCAGATGAAAATTGTGGTCACAGTAAGCGATCAAAGCTGGAAATCTGCACAAAAAGTGCACGTGTTCTAGAAAGAGCCATTTCTATGCCTCTTACACGCTAGATAATGTGCCTAAAATATTTTCCGACCATCGAAATACTCATTTGGGTTAAGCCTTTAAATTAAAAATTATAAACCCGAAATTCGCGCGTTTAAGGGGAGAAAAATCGATTTAAAGTTTTGGGGTAGTGACACGTGAAAAATTGGAAATTTTTTGGCTTTCAGCCACTATAACTGCTCTTAAACCTTTCCAAAGTACCACAAATTTATACTTTTTGGAAAATTCAGACGATAATCTATAAGTTGATATCAAAACATTGCAAATCGGTTGGCAATTGTAGCCACGGCAATGCCATAAAGGGAAAAAGTTCCCAAAACCTGCACCCCAAAAAATTACGATCTCGCTTATTAGTCCACTAAGAAAGATGCTTTCTGTTTTGGTTTGTTTGTTTACGCTCATGTATCACTTATAGGCAATGAAAACAATTTTCGAAATCACTCATGGCTTTTTATGCAGACAAGTGTCTTTTTTTCGCTGTATTCCGATTTGAGCCCTCATAAAAATTAGTGTTCTTATGCAAAACACTACAAATTTATATTCAACGCAAAATACAAAATTACACCTACAAAACAAGACCAAAATTTTGATAATCGAATAAAAACTGTGGTCACAGTGAACGATCAAAGAAAGAGATCAGCCGAGAAAATAGACACGTTTAAGGAAAATCTGTTTCTATGCCTTCTAGACACCATCAAATATAGATTTCTCACGAAAAGTACCACTAATTTATACTTGACGGAAACTACACAATGGCAGCTAAAACACAAAACCAAAATTTTGACAATCAGATGAAAATTGTGGTCACAGTAAGCGATCAAAGCTGGAAATCTGCACAAAAAGTGCACGTGTTCCAGAAAGAGCCATTTCTATGCCTCTTACACGCTAGATAATGTGCCTAAAATATTTTCCGACCATCAAAATACTCATTCGGATTAAGCCTTTAAATTAAAAATTATAAACCCGAAATTCGCGCGTTTAAGGGGAGAAAAATCGATTTAAAGTTTTGGGGTAGTGACACGTGAAAAATTGGAAATTTTTTGGCTTTCAGCCACTATAACTGCTCTTAAACCTTTCCAAAGTACCACAAATTTATACTTTTTGGAAAATTCAGACGATAATCTATAAGTTGATATCAAAACATTGCAAATCGGTTGGCAATTGTAGCCACGGCAATGCCATAAAGGGAAAAAGTTCCCAAAACCTGCCCCCCAAAAAATTACGATCTCGCTTATTAGTCCACTTAGAAAGATGTTTTCTGTTTTGGTTTATTTGTTTGCGCTCATGTATCACTGATAGGCAATGAAAACAATTTTCGAAATCACTCATGGCTTTTTATGCAGACAAGTGTCTTTTTTTCGCTGTATTCCTATTTGAGCCCTCATAAAAATTAGTGTTCTTATGCAAAACACTACAAATTTATATTCAACGCAAAATACAAAATTACACCTACAAAACAAGACCAAAATTTTGATAATCGAATAAAAACTGTGGTCACAGTGAACGATCAAAGAAAGAGATCAGCCGAGAAAATAGACACGTTTTAGGAAAATCCGTTTCTATGCCTTCTAGACACCATCAAATATAGATTTCTCACGAAAAGTACCACAAATTTATACTTGACGGAAACTACACGATGGCAGCTAAAAAACAAAACCAAAATTTTGACAATCAGATGAAAATTGTGGTCACAGTAAGCGATCAAAGCTGGAAATCTGCACAAAAAGTGCACGTGTTCCAGAAAGAGCCATTTCTATGCCTCTTACACGCTAGATAATGTGCCTAAAATATTTTCCGACCATCAAAATACTCATTTGGGTTAAGCCTTTAAATTAAAAATTATAAACCCGAAATTCGCGCGTTTAAGGGGAGAAAAATCGATTTAAAGTTTTGGGGTAGTGACACGTGAAAAATTGGAAATTTCTTGGCTTTCAGCCACTATAACTGCTCTCAAACCTTTCCAAAGTACCACAAATTTATACTTTTTGGAAAATTCAGACGATAATCTATAAGTTGATATCAAAACATTGCAAATCGGTTGGCAATTGTAGCCACGGCAATGCCATAAAGGGAAAAAGTTCCCAAAACCTGCCCCCCAAAAAATTACGATCTCGCTTATTAGTCCACTTAGAAAGATGCTTTCTGTTTTGGTTTGTTTGTTTACGCTCATGTATCACTTATAGGCAATGAAAACAATTTTCGAAATCACTCATGGCTTTTTATGCAGACAAGTGTCTTTTTTTCGCTGTATTCCTATTTGAGCCCTCATAAAAATTAGTGTTCTTATGCAAAACACTACAAATTTATATTCAACGCAAAATACAAAATTACACCTACAAAACAAGACCAAAATTTTGATAATCGAATAAAAACTGTGGTCACAGTGAACGATCAAAGAAAGAGATCAGCCGAGAAAATAGACACGTTTTAGGAAAATCCGTTTCTATGCCTTCTAGACACCATCAAATATAGATTTCTCACGAAAAGTACCACAAATTTATACTTGACGGAAACTACACGATGGCAGCTAAAAAACAAAACCAAAATTTTGACAATCAGATGAAAATTGTGGTCACAGTAAGCGATCAAAGCTGGAAATCTGCACAAAAAGTGCACGTGTTCCAGAAAGAGCCATTTCTATGCCTCTTACACGCTAGATAATGTGCCTAAAATATTTTCCGACCATCAAAATACTCACTTGGGTTAAGCCTTTAAATTAAAAATTATAAACCCGAAATTCGCGCGTTTAAGGGGAGAAAAATCGATTTAAAGTTTTGGGGTAGTGACACGTGAAAAATTGGAAATTTTTTGGCTTTCAGCCACTATAACTGCTCTTAAACCTTTCCAAAGTACCACAAATGTATACTTTTTGGAAAATTCAGACGATAATCTATAAGTTGATATCAAAACATTGCAAATCGGTTGGCAATTGTAGCCACGGCAATGCCATAAAGGGAAAAAGTTCCCAAAACCTGCCCCCAAAAAATTACGAACTCGCTTATTAGTCCACTTAGAAAGATGCTTTCTGTTTTGGTTTGTTTGTTTACGCTCATGTATCACTTATAGGCAATGAAAACAATTTTCGAAATCACTCATGGCTTTTTATGCAGACAAGTGTCTTTTTTTCGCTGTATTCCTATTTGAGCCCTCATAAAAATTAGTGTTCTTATGCAAAACACTACAAATTTATATTCAACGCAAAATACAAAATTAAACCTACAAAACAAGACCAAAATTTTGATAATCGAATAAAAACTGTGGTCACAGTGAACGATCAAAGAAAGAGATCAGCCGAGAAAATAGACACGTTTTAGGAAAATCCGTTTCTATGCCTTCTAGACACCATCAAATATAGATTTCTCATGAAAAGTACCACAAATTTATACTTGACGGAAACTACACAATGGCAGCTAAAACACAAAACCAAAATTTTGACAATCAGATGAAAATTGTGGTCACAGTAAGCGATCAAAGCTGGAAATCTGCACAAAAAGTGCACGTGTTCTAGAAAGAGCCATTTCTATCTATGCCTCTTACACGCTAGATAATGTGCCTAAAATATTTTCCGACCATCGAAATACTCATTTGCGTTAAGCCTTTAAATTAAAAATTATAAACCCGAAATTCGCGCGTTTAAGGGGAGAAAAATCGATTTAAAGTTTTGGGGTAGTGACACGTTAAAAATTGGAAATTTTTTGGCTTTCAGCCACTATAACTGCTCTTAAACCTTTCCAAAGTACCACAAATTTATACTTTTTGGAAAATTCAGACGATAATCTATAAGTTGATATCAAAACATTGCAAATCGGTTGGCAATTGTAGCCACGGCAATGCCATAAAGGGAAAAAGTTCCCAAAACCTGCACCCCAAAAAATTACGATCTCGCTTATTAGTCCACTAAGAAAGATGCTTTCTGTTTTGGTTTGTTTGTTTACGCTCATGTATCACTTATAGGCAATGAAAACAATTTTCGAAATCACTCATGGCTTTTTATGCAGACAAGTGTCTTTTTTTCGCTGTATTCCGATTTGAGCCCTCATAAAAATTAGTGTTCTTATGCAAAACACTACAAATTTATATTCAACGCAAAATACAAAATTACACCTACAAAACAAGACCAAAATTTTGATAATCGAATAAAAACTGTGGTCACAGTGAACGATCAAAGAAAGAGATCAGCCGAGAAAATAGACATGTTTTAGGGAAATCCGTTTCTATGCCTTCTAGACACCATCAAATATAGATTTCTCACGAAAAGTACCACAAATTTATACTTGACGGAAACTACACAATGGCAGCTAAAAAACAAAACCAAAATTTTGACAATCAGATGAAAATTGTGGTCACAGTAAGCGATCAAAGCTGGAAATCTGCACAAAAAGTGCACGTGTTCCAGAAAGAGCCATTTCTATGCCTCTTACACGCTAGATAATGTGCCTAAAATATTTTCCGACCATCAAAATACTCATTTGGGTTAAGCCTTTAAATTAAAAATTATAACCCCGAAATTCGCGCGTTTAAGGGGAGAAAAATCGATTTAAAGTTTTGGGGTAGTGACACGTGAAAAATTGGAAATTTTTTTGGTTTCAGCCACTATAACTGCTCTTAAACCTTTCCAAAGTACCACAAATTTATACTTTTTGGAAAATTCAGACGATAATCTATAAGTTGATATCAAAACATTGCAAATCGGTTGGCAATTGTTGCCACGGCAATGCCATAAAGGGAAAAAGTTCCCAAAACCTGCCCCCCAAAATATTACGATCTCGCTTATTAGTCCACTTAGAAAGATGCTTTCTGTTTTGGTTTGTTTGTTTACGCTCATGTATCACTTATAGGCAATGAAAACAATTTTCGAAATCACTCATGGCTTTTTATGCAGACAAGTGTCTTTTTTTCGCTGTATTCCTATTTGAGCCCTCATAAAAATTAGTGTTCTTATGCAAAACACTACAAATTTATATTCAACGCAAAATACAAAATTACACCTACAAAACAAGACCAAAATTTTGATAATCGAATAAAAACTGTGGTCACAGTGAACGATCAAATAAAGAGATCAGCCGAGAAAATAGACACGTTTTAGGAAAATCCGTTTCTATGCTTTCTAGACACCATCAAATATAGATTTCTCACGAAAAGTACCACAAATTTATACTTGACGGAAACTACACAATGGCAGCTAAAAAACAAAACCAAAATTTTGACAATCAGATGAAAATTGTGGTCACAGTAAGCGATCAAAGCTGGAAATCTGCACAAAAAGTGCACGTGTTCCAGAAAGAGCCATTTCTATGCCTCTTACACGCTAGATAATGTGCCTAAAATATTTTCCGACCATCAAAATACTCATTCGGGTTAAGCCTTTAAATTAAAAATTATAAACCCGAAATTCGCGCGTTTATGGGGAGAAAAATCGATTTAAAGTTTTGGGGTAGTGACCCGTGAAAAATTGGAAATTTTTTGGCTTTCAGCCACTATAACTGCTCTTAAACCTTTCCAAAGTACCACAAATTTATACTTTTTGGAAAATTCAGACGATAACCTATAAGTTGATATCAAAACATTGCAAATCGGTTGGCAATTGTAGCCACGGCAATGCCATAAAGGGAAAAAGTTCCCAAAACCTGCCCCCCAAAAAATTACGATCTCGCTTATTAGTCCACTTAGAAAGATGCTTTCTGTTTTGGTTTGTTTGTTTACGCTCATGTATCACTTATAGGCAATGAAAACAATTTTCGAAATCACTCATGGCTTTTTATGCAGACAAGTGTCTTTTTTTCGCTGTATTCCGATTTGAGCCCTCATAAAAATTAGTGTTCTTATGCAAAACACTACAAATTTATATTCAACGCAAAATACAAAATTACACCTACAAAACAAGACCAAAATTTTGATAATCGAATAAAAACTGTGGTCACAGTGAACGATCAAAGAAAGAGATCAGCCGAGAAAATAGACATGTTTTAGGGAAATCCGTTTCTATGCCTTCTAGACACCATCAAATATAGATTTCTCACGAAAAGTACCACAAATTTATACTTGACGGAAACTACACAATGGCAGCTAAAAAACAAAACCAAAATTTTGACAATCAGATGAAAATTGTGGTCACAGTAAGCGATCAAAGCTGGAAATCTGCACAAAAAGTGCACGTGTTCCAGAAAGAGCCATTTCTATGCCTCTTACACGCTAGATAATGTGCCTAAAATATTTTCCGACCATCAAAATACTCATTTGGGTTAAGCCTTTAAATTAAAAATTATAACCCCGAAATTCGCGCGTTTAAGGGGAGAAAAATCGATTTAAAGTTTTGGGGTAGTGACACGTGAAAAATTGGAAATTTTTTTGGTTTCAGCCACTATAACTGCTCTTAAACCTTTCCAAAGTACCACAAATTTATACTTTTTGGAAAATTCAGACGATAACCTATAAGTTGATATCAAAACATTGCAAATCGGTTGGCAATTGTAGCCACGGCAATGCCATAAAGGGAAAAAGTTCCCAAAACCTGCCCCCCAAAAAATTACGATCTCGCTTATTAGTCCACTCAGAAAGATGCTTTCTGTTTCGTTTGTTTGTTTACGCTCATGTATCACTTATAGGCAATGAAAACAATTTTCGAAATCACTCATGGCTTTTTATGCAGACAAGTGTCTTTTTTTCGCTGTATTCCTATTTGAGCCCTCATAAAAATTAGTGTTCTTATGCAAAACACTACAAATTTATATTCAACGCAAAATACAAAATTACACCTACAAAACAAGACCAAAATTTTGATAATCGAATAAAAACTGTGGTCACAGTGAACGATCAAAGAAAGAGATCAGCCGAGAAAATAGACACGTTTTAGGAAAATCCGTTTCTATGCCTTCTAGACACCATCAAATATAGATTTCTCACGAAAAGTACCACAAATTTATGCTTGACGGAAACTACACAATGGCAGCTAAAACACAAAACCAAAATTTTGACAATCAGGTGAAAATTGTGGTCACAGTAAGCGATCAAAGCTGGAAATCTGCACAAAAAGTGCACGTGTTCCAGAAAGAGCCATTTCTATGCCTCTTACACGCTAGATAATGTGCCTAAAATACTTTCCGACCATCAAAATACTCATTTGGGTTAAGCCTTTAAATTAAAAATTATAAACCCGAAATTCGCGCGTTTAAGGGGAGAAAAATCGATTTAAAGTTTTGGGGTAGTGACACGTGAAAAATTGGAAATTTTTTGGATTTCAGCCACTATAACTGCTCTTAAACCTTTCCAAAGTACCACAAATTTATACTTTTTGGAAAATTCAGACGATAATCTATAAGTTGATATCAAAACATTGCAAATCGGTTGGCAATTGTAGCCACGGCAATGCCATAAAGGGAAAAAGTTCCCAAAACCTGCCCCCCAAAAAATTACGATCTCGCTTATTAGTCCACTCAGAAAGATGCTTTCTGTTTCGTTTGTTTGTTTACGCTCATGTATCACTTATAGGCAATGAAAACAATTTTCGAAATCACTCATGGCTTTTTATGCAGACAAGTGTCTTTTTTTCGCTGTATTCCTATTTGAGCCCTCATAAAAATTAGTGTTCTTATGCAAAACACTACAAATTTATATTCAACGCAAAATACAAAATTACACCTACAAAACAAGACCAAAATTTTGATAATCGAATAAAAACTGTGGTCACAGTGAACGATCAAAGAAAGAGATCAGCCGAGCAAATAGACACGTTTTAGGAAAATCCGTTTCTATGCCTTCTAGACACCATCAAATATAGATTTCTCACGAAAAGTACCACAAATTTATACTTGACGGAAACTACACAATGGCAGCTAAAACACAAAACCAAAATTTTGACAATCAGATGAAAATTGTGGTCACAGTAAGCGATCAAAGCTGGAAATCTGCACAAAAAGTGCACGTGTTCCAGAAAGGGCCATTTCTATGCCTCTTACACGCTAGATAATGTGCCTAAAATATTTTCCGACCATCAAAATACTCATTCGGGTTAAGCCTTTAAATTAAAAATTATAAACCCGAAATTCGCGCGTTTAAGGGGAGAAAAATCGATTTAAAGTTTTGGGGTAGTGACACGTGAAAAATTGGAAATTTTTTGGCTTTCAGCCACTATAACTGCTCTTAAACCTTTCCAAAGTACCACAAATTTATACTTTTTGGAAAATTCAGACGATAATCTATAAGTTGATATCAAAACATTGCAAATCGGTTGGCAATTGTAGCCACGGCAATGCCATAAAGGGAAAAAGTTCCCAAAACCTGCCCCCCAAAAAATTACGATCTCGCTTATTAGTCCACTTAGAAAGATGCTTTCTGTTTTGGTTTGTTTGTTTACGCTCATGTATCACTTATAGGCAATGAAAACAATTTTCGAAATCACTCATGGCTTTTTATGCAGACAAGTGTCTTTTTTTCGCTGTATTCCTATTTGAGCCCTCATAAAAATTAGTGTTCTTATGCAAAACACTACAAATTTATATTCAACGCAAAATACAAAATTACACCTACAAAACAAGACCAAAATTTTGATAATCGAATAAAAACTGTGGTCACAGTGAACGATCAAAGAAAGAGATCAGCCGAGAAAATAGACACGTTTTAGGAAAATCCGTTTCTATGCCTTCTAGACACCATCAAATATAGATTTCTCACGAAAAGTACCACAAATTTATACTTGACGGAAACTACACAATGGCAGCTAAAAAACAAAACCAAAATTTTGACAATCAGATGAAAATTGTGGTCACAGTAAGCGGTCAAAGCTGGAAATCTGCACAAAAAGTGCACGTGTTCCAGAAAGAGCCATTTCTATGCCTCTTACACGCTAGATAATGTGCCTAAAATATTTTCCGACCATCAAAATACTCATTTGGGTTAAGCCTTTAAATTAAAAATTATAAACCCGAAATTCGCGCGTTTAAGGGGAGAAAAATCGATTTAAAGTTTTGGGGTAGTGACACGTGAAAAATTGGAAATTTTTTGGCTTTCAGCCACTATAACTGCTCTTAAACCTTTCCAAAGTACCACAAATTTATACTTTTTGGAAAATTCAGACAATAATCTATAAGTTGATATCAAAACATTGCAAATCGGTTGGCAATTGTAGCCACGGCAATGCCATAAAGGGAAAAAGTTCCCAAAACCTGCCCCCCAAAAAATTACGATCTCGCTTATTAGTCCACTTAGAAAGATGCTTTCTGTTTTGGTTTGTTTGTTTACGCTCATGTATCACTTATAGGCAATGAAAACAATTTTCGAAATCACTCATGGCTTTTTATGCAGACAAGTGTCTTTTTTTCGCTGTATTCCTATTTGAGCCCTCATAAAAATTAGTGTTCTTATGCAAAACACTACAAATTTATATTCAACGCAAAATACAAAATTACACCTACAAAACAAGACCAAAATTTTGATAATCGAATAAAAACTGTGGTCACAGTGAACGACCAAAGAAAGAGATCAGCCGAGAAAATAGACACGTTTTAGGAAAATCCGTTTCTATGCCTTCTAGACACCATCAAATATAGATTTCTCACGAAAAGTACCATAAATTTATACTTGACGGAAACTACACAATGGCAGCTAAAAAACAAAACCAAAATTTTTGACAATCAGATGAAAATTGTGGTCACAGTAAGCGATCAAAGCTGGAAATCTGCACAAAAAGTGCACGTGTTCCAGAAAGAGCCATTTCTATGCCTCTCACACGCTAGATAATGTGCCTAAAATATTTTCCGACCATCAAAATACTCATTCGGGTTAAGCCTTTAAATTAAAAATTATAAACCCGAAATTCGCGCGTTTAAGGGGAGAAAAATCGATTTAAAGTTTTGGGGTAGTGACACGTGAAAAATTGGAAATTTTTTGGCTTTCAGCCACTATAACTACTCTTAAACCTTTCCAAAGTACCACAAATTTATACTTTTTGGAAAATTCAGACGATAATCTATAAGTTGATATCAAAACATTGCAAATCGGTTAGCAATTGTAGCCACGGCAATGCCATGAAGGGAAAAAGGTCCCAAAACCTGCCCCCCAAAAAATTACGATCTCGCTTATTAGTCCACTTATAAAGATGCATTCTGTTTTGGTTTGTTTGTTTACGCTCATGTATCACTTATAGTTTTGGGGTAGTGACACGTGAAAAATTGGAAATTTTTTGGCTTTCAGCCACTATAACTGCTCTTAAACCTTTCCAAAGTACCACAAATTTATACTTTTTGGAAAATTCAGACAATAATCTATAAGTTGATATCAAAACATTGCAAATCGGTTGGCAATTGTAGCCACGGCAATGCCATAAAGGGAAAAAGTTCCCAAAACCTGCCCCCCAAAAAATTACGATCTCGCTTATTAGTCCACTTAGAAAGATGCTTTCTGTTTTGGTTTGTTTGTTTACGCTCATGTATCACTTATAGGCAATGAAAACAATTTTCGAAATCACTCATGGCTTTTTATGCAGACAAGTGTCTTTTTTTCGCTGTATTCCTATTTGAGCCCTCATAAAAATTAGTGTTCTTATGCAAAACACTACAAATTTATATTCAACGCAAAATACAAAATTACACCTACAAAACAAGACCAAAATTTTGATAATCGAATAAAAACTGTGGTCACAGTGAACGATCAAAGAAAGAGATCAGCCGAGAAAATAGACACGTTTTAGGAAAATCCGTTTCTATGCCTTCTAGACACCATCAAATATAGATTTCTCACAAAAAGTACCATAAATTTATACTTGACGGAAACTACACAATAGCAGCTAAAAAACAAAACCAAAATTTCGACAATCAGATGAAAATTGTGGTCACAGTAAGCGATCAAAGCTGGAAATCTGCACAAAAAGTGCACGTGTTCCAGAAAGAGCCATTTCTATGCCTCTTACACGCTAGATAATGTGCCTAAAATATTTTCCGACCATCAAAATACTCATTCGGGTTAAGCCTTTAAATTAAAAATCATAAACCCGAAATTCGCGCGTTTAAGGGGAGAAAAATCGATTTAAAGTTTTGGGGTAGTGACACGTGAAAAATTGGAAATTTTTTGGCTTTCAGCCACTATAACTGCTCTTAAACCTTTCCATTGTACCACAAATTTATACTTTTTGGAAAATTCAGACGATAATCTATAAGTTGATATCAAAACATTGCAAATCGGTTAGCAATTGTAGCCACGGCAATGCCATGAAGGGAAAAAGGTCCCAAAACCTGCCCCCCAAAAAACTACGATCTCGCTTATTAGTCCACTTATAAAGATGCATTCTGTTTTGGTTTGTTTGTTTACGCTCATGTATCACTTATAGGCAATGAAAACAATTTTCGAAATCACTCATGGCTTTTTATGCAGACAAGTGCCTTTTTTTCGCTGTATTCCGATTTGAGCCCTCATAAAAATTAGTGTTCTTATGCAAAACACTACAAATTTATATTCAACGCAAAATACAAAATTACACCTACAAAACAAGACCAAAATTTTGATAATCGAATAAAAACTGTGGTCACAGTGAACGATCAAAGCAAGAGATCAGCCGAGAAAATAGACATGTTTTAGGAAAATCCGTATCTATGCCTTCTAGACACCATCAAATATAGATTTCTCACGAAAAGTACCACAAATTTATACTTGACGGAAACTACACAATGGCAGCTAAAAAACAAAACCAAAATTTTGACAATCAGATGAAAATTGTGGTCACAGTAAGCGATCAAAGCTGGAAATCTGCACAAAAAGTGCACGTGTTCCAGAAAGAGCAATTTCTATGCCTCTTACACGCTAGATAATGTGCCTAAAATATTTTCCGACCATCAAAATACTCATTTGGGTTAAGCCTTTAAATTAAAAATTAAAAACCCGAAATTCGCGCGTTTAAGGGGAGAAAAATCGATTTAAAGTTTTGGGGTAGTGACACGTGAAAAATTGGAAATTTTTTGGCTTTCAGCCACTATAACTGCTCTTAAACCTTTCCAAAGTACCACAAATTTATACTTTTTGGAAAATTCAGACGATAATCTATAAGTTGATATCAAAACATTGCAAATCGGTTGGCAATTGTAGCCACGGCAATGCCATGAAGGGAAAGAGGTCCCAAAACCTGCCCCCCAAAAAATTACGATCTCGCTTATTAGTCCACTTAGAAAGATGCTTTCTGTTTTGGTTTGTTTGTTTACGCTCATGTATCATTTATAGGCAATGAAAACAATTTTCGAAATCACTCATGGCTTTTTATGCAGACAAGTGTCTTTTTTTCGCTGTATTCCTATTTGAGCCCTCATAAAAATTAGTGTTCTTATGCAAAACACTACAAATTTATATTCAACGCAAAAAACAAAATTACACCTACAAAACAAGACCAAAATTTTGATAATCAAATAAAAACTGTGGTCACAGTGAACGATCAAAGAAAGAGATCAGCCGAGAAAATAGACACGTTTTAGGAAAATCCGTTTCTATGCCTTCTAGACACCATCAAATATAGATTTCTCACAAAAAGTACCATAAATTTATACTTGACGGAAACAACACAATAGCAGCTAAAAAACAAAACCAAAATTTCGACAATCAGATGAAAATTGTGGTCACAGTAAGCGATCAAAGCTGGAAATCTGCACAAAAAGTGCACGTGTTCCAGAAAGAGCTATTTCTATGCCTCTCACACGCTAGATAATGTGCCTAAAATATTTTCCGACCATCAAAATACTCATTCGGGTTAAGCCTTTAAATTAAAAATCATAAACCCGAAATTCGCGCGTTTAAGGGGAGAAAAATCGACTTAAAGTTTTGGGGTAGTGACACGTGAAAAATTGGAAATTTTTTGGCTTTCAGCCACTATAACTGCTCTTAAACCTTTCCAAAGTACCACAAATTTATACTTTTTGGAAAATTCAGACGATAATCTATAAGTTGATATCAAAACATTGCAAATCGGTTGGCAATTGTAGCCACGGCAATGCCATGAAGGGAGAGAGGTGCCAAAACCTGCCCCCCAAAAAATTACGATCTCGCTTATTAGTCCACTTAGAAAGATGCTTTCTGTTTTGGTTTGTTTGTTTACGCTCATGTATCATTTATAGGCAATGAAAACAATTTTCGAAATCACTCATGGCTTTTTATGCAGACAAGTGTCTTTTTTTCGCTGTATTCCTATTTGAGCCCTCATAAAAATTAGTGTTCTTATGCAAAACACTACAAATTTATATTCAACGCAAAATACAAAATTACACCTACAAAACAAGACCAAAATTTTTATAATCGAATAAAAACTGTGGTCACAGTGAACGATCAAAGAAAGAGATCAGCCGAGAAAATAGACACGTTTTAGGAAAATCCGTTTCTATGCCTTCTAGACACCATCAAATATAGATTTCTCACGAAAAGTACCACAAATTTATACTTGACGGAAACTACACAATGGCAGCTAAAAAACAAACCAAAATTTTGACAATCAGATGAAAATTGTGGTCACAGTAAGCGATCAAAGCTGGAAATCCGCACAAAAAGTGCACGTGTTCCAGAAAGAGCCATTTCTATGCCTCTCACACGCTAGATAATGTGCCTAAAATATTTTCCGACCATCAAAATACTCATTCGGGTTAAGCCTTTAATTTAAAAATTATAAACCCGAAATTCGCGCGTTTAAGGGGAGAAAAATCGATTTAAAGTTTTGGGGTAGTGACACGTGAAAAATTGGAAATTTTTTGGCTTTCAGCCACTACAACTGCTCTTAAACCTTTCCAAAGTACCACAAATTTATACTTTTTGGAAAATTCAGACGATAATCTATAAGTTGATATCAAAACATTGCAAATCGGTTGGCAATTGTAGCCACGGCAATGCCATGAAGGGAAAGAGGTCCCAAAACCTGCCCCCCAAAAAATTACGATCTCGCTTATTAGTCCACTTAGAAAGATGCTTTCTGTTTTGGTTTGTTTGTTTACGCTCATGTATCATTTATAGGCAATGAAAACAATTTTCGAAATCACTCATGGCTTTTTATGCAGACAAGTGTCTTTTTTTCGCTGTATTCCTATTTGAGCCCTCATAAAAATTAGTGTTCTTATGCAAAACACTACAAATTTATATTCAACGCAAAAAACAAAATTACACCTACAAAACAAGACCAAAATTTTGATAATCAAATAAAAACTGTGGTCACAGTGAACGATCAAAGAAAGAGATCAGCCGAGAAAATAGACACGTTTTAGGAAAATCCGTTTCTATGCCTTCTAGACACCATCAAATATAGATTTCTCACGAAAAGTACCACAAATTTATACTTGACGGAAACTGCACAATGGCAGCTAAAAAACAAAACCAAAATTTTGACAATCAGATGAAAATTGTGGTCACAGTAAGCGATCAAAGCTGGAAATCTGCACAAAAAGTGCACGTGTTCCAGAAAGAGCCATTTCTATGCCTCTTACACGCTAGATAATGTGCCTAAAATATTTTCCGACCATCAAAATACTCATTTGGGTTAAGCCTTTAAATTAAAAATTATAAACCCGAAATTCGCGCGTTTAAGGGGAGAAAAATCGATTTAAAGTTTTGGGGTAGTGACACGTGAAAAATTGGAAATTTTTTGGCTTTCAGCCACTATAACTGCTCTTAAACCTTTCCAAAGTACCACAAATTTATACTTTTTGGAAAATTCAGACGATAATCTATAAGTTGATATCAAAACATTGCAAATCGGTTGGCAATTGTAGCCACGGCAATGCCATAAAGGGAAAAAGTTCCCAAAACCTGCCCCCCAAAAAATTACGATCTCGCTTATTAGTCCACTTAGAAAGATGTTTTCTGTTTTGGTTTGTTTGTTTACGCTCATGTATCACTTATAGGCAATGAAAACAATTTTCGAAATCACTCATGGCTTTTTATGCAGACAAGTGTCTTTTTTTCGCTGTATTCCTATTTGAGCCCTCATAAAAATTAGTGTTCTTATGCAAAACACTACAAATTTATATTCAACGCAAAATACAAAATTACACCTACAAAACAAGACCAAAATTTTGATAATCGAATAAAAACTGTGGTCACAGTGAACGATCAAAGAAAGAGATCAGCCGAGAAAATAGACACGTTTTAGGAAAATCCGTTTCTATGCCTTCTAGACACCATCAAATATAGATTTCTCACGAAAAGTACCACAAATTTATACTTGACGGAAACTACACAATGGCAGCTAAAACACAAAACCAAAATTTTGATAATCAGATGAAAATTGTGGTCACGGTAAGCGATCAAAGCTGGAAATCTGCACAAAAAGTGCACGTGTTCCAGAAAGAGCCATTTCTATGCCTCTTACACGCTAGATAATGTGCCTAAAATATTTTCCGACCATCAAAATACTCATTTGGGTTAAGCCTTTAAATTAAAAATTAAAAACCCGAAATTCGCGCGTTTAAGGGGAGAAAAATCGATTTAAAGTTTTGGGGTAGTGACACGTGAAAAATTGGAAATTTTTTGGCTTTCAGCCACTATAACTGCTCTTAAACCTTTCCAAAGTACCACAAATTTATACTTTTTGGAAAATTCAGACGATAATCTATAAGTTGATATCAAAACATTGCAAATCGGTTGGCAATTGTAGCCACGGCAATGCCATAAAGGGAAAAAGTTCCCAAAACCTGCCCCCCAAAAAATTACGATCTCGCTTATTAGTCCACTTAGAAAGATGTTTTCTGTTTTGGTTTGTTTGTTTACGCTCATGTATCACTTATAGGCAATGAAAACAATTTTCGAAATCACTCATGGCTTTTTATGCAGACAAGTGTCTTTTTTTCGCTGTATTCCTATTTGAGCCCTCATAAAAATTAGTGTTCTTATGCAAAACACTACAAATTTATATTCAACGCAAAATACAAAATTACACCTGCAAAACAAGACCAAAATTTTGATAATCGAATAAAAACTGTGGTCACAGTGAACCATCAAAGAAAGAGATCAGCCGAGAAAATAGACACGTTTTAGGAAAATCCGTTTCTATGCCTTCTAGACACCATCAAATATAGATTTCTCACGAAAAGTACCACAAATTTATACTTGACGGAAACTACACAATGGCAGCTAAAACACAAAACCAAAATTTTGATAATCAGATGAAAATTGTGGTCACAGTAAGCGATCAAAGCTGGAAATCTGCACAAAAAGTGCACGTGTTCCAGAAAGAGCCATTTCTATGCCTCTTACACGCTAGATAATGTGCCTAAAATATTTTCCGACCATCAAAATACTCATTTGGGTTAAGCCTTTAAATTAAAAATTAAAAACCCGAAATTCGCGCGTTTAAGGGGAGAAAAATCGATTTAAAGTTTTGGGGTAGTGACACGTGAAAAATTGGAAATTTTTTGGCTTTCAGCCACTATAACTGCTCTTAAACCTTTCCAAAGTACCACAAATTTATACTTTTTGGAAAATTCAGACGATAATCTATAAGTTGATATCAAAACATTGCAAATCGGTTGGCAATTGTAGCCACGGCAATGCCATAAAGGGAAAAAGTTCCCAAAACCTGCCCCCCAAAAAATTACGATCTCGCTTATTAGTCCACTTAGAAAGATGTTTTCTGTTTTGGTTTGTTTGTTTACGCTCATGTATCACTTATAGGCAATGAAAACAATTTTCGAAATCACTCATGGCTTTTTATGCAGACAAGTGTCTTTTTTTCGCTGTATTCCTATTTGAGCCCTCATAAAAATTAGTGTTCTTATGCAAAACACTACAAATTTATATTCAACGCAAAATACAAAATTACACCTACAAAACAAGACCAAAATTTTGATAATCGAATAAAAACTGTGGTCACAGTGAACGATCAAAGAAAGAGATCAGCCGAGAAAATAGACACGTTTTAGGAAAATCCGTTTCTATGCCTTCTAGACACCATCAAATATAGATTTCTCACGAAAAGTACCACAAATTTATACTTGACGGAAACTACACAATGGCAGCTAAAACACAAAACCAAAATTTTGATAATCAGATGAAAATTGTGGTCACAGTAAGCGATCAAAGCTGGAAATCTGCACAAAAAGTGCACGTGTTCCAGAAAGAGCCATTTCTATGCCTCTTACACGCTAGATAATGTGCCTAAAATATTTTCCGACCATCAAAATACTCATTTGGGTTAAGCCTTTAAATTAAAAATTATAAACCCGAAATTCGCGCGTTTAAGGGGAGAAAAATCGATTTAAAGTTTTTGGGTAGTGACACGTAAAAAATTGGAAATTTTTTGGCTTTCAGCCACTATAACTGCTCTTAAACCTTTCCAAAGTACCACAAATTTATACTTTTTGGAAAATTCAGACGATAACCTATAAGTTGATATCAAAACATTGCAAATCGGTTGGCAATTGTAGCCACGGCAATGCCATAAAGGGAAAAAGTTCCCAAAACCTGCCCCCCAAAAAATTACGATCTCGCTTATAAGTCCACTTAGAAAGATGCTTTCTGTTTTGGTTTGTTTGTTTACGCTCATGTATCACTTATAGGCAATGAAAACAATTTTCGAAATCACTCATGGCTTTTTATGCAGACAAGTGTCTTTTTTTCGCTGTATTCCTATTTGAGCCCTCATAAAAATTAGTGTTCTTATGCAAAACACTACAAATTTATTTTCAACGCAAAATACAAAATTACACCTACAAAACAAGACCAAAATTTTGATAATCGAATAAAAACTGTGGTCACAGTGAACGATCAAAGAAAGAGATCAGCCGAGAAAATAGACACGTTTTAGGAAAATCCGTTTCTATGCCTTCTAGACACCATCAAATATAGATTTCTTTCGAAAAGTACCACAAATTTATACTTGACGGAAACTACACAATGGCAGCTAAAAAACAAAACCAAAATTTTGCCAATCAGATGAAAATTGTTGTCACAGTAAGCAATCAAAGCTGGAAATCTGCACAAAAAGTGCACGTGTTCCAGAAAGAGCCATTTCTATGCCTCTTACACGCTAGATAATGTGCCTAAAATATTTTCCGACCATCAAAATACTCATTTGGGTTAAGCCTTTAAATTAAAAATTAAAAACCCGAAATTCGCGCGTTTAAGGGGAGAAAAATCGATTTAAAGTTTTGGGGTAGTGACACGTGAAAAATTGGAAATTTTTTGGCTTCCAGCCACTATAACTGCTCTTAAACCTTTCCAAAGTACCACAAATTTATACTTTTTGGAAAATTCAGACGATAATCTATAAGTTGATATCAAAACATTGCAAATCGGTTGGCAATTGTAGCCACGGCAATGCCATAAAGGGAAAAAGGTCCCAAAACCTGCCCCCCAAAAAATTACGATCTCGCTTATTAGTCCACTTAGAAAGATGCTTTCTGTTTTGGTTTGTTTGTTTACGCTCATGTATCACTTATAGGCAATGAAAACAATTTTCGAAATCACTCATGGCTTTTTATGCAGACAAGTGTCTTTTTTTCGCTGTATTCCTATTTGAGCCCTCATAAAAATTAGTGTTCTTATGCAAAACACTACAAATTTATATTCAACGCAAAATACAAAATTACACCTACAAAACAAGACCAAAATTTTGATAATCGAATAAAAACTGTGGTCACAGTGAACGATCAAAGAAAGAGATCAGCCGAGAAAATAGACACGTTTTAGGAAAATCCGTTTCTATGCCTTCTAGACACCATCAAATATAGATTTCTCACGAAAAGTACCACAAATTTATACTTGACGAAAACTACACAATGGCAGCTAAAACACAAAACCAAAATTTTGATAATCAGATGAAAATTGTGGTCACAGTAAGCGATCAAAGCTGGAAATCTGCACAAAAAGTGCACGTGTTCCAGAAAGAGCCATTTCTATGCCTCTTACACGCTAGATAATGTGCCTAAAATATTTTCCGACCATCAAAATACTCATTCGGGTTAAGCCTTTAAATTAAAAATTATAAACCCGAAATTCGCGCGTTTAAGGGGAGAAAAATCGATTTAAAGTTTTTGGGTAGTGACACGTAAAAAATTGGAAATTTTTTGGCTTTCAGCCACTATAACTGCTCTTAAACCTTTCCAAAGTACCACAAATTTATACTTTTTGGAAAATTCAGACGATAATCTATAAGTTGATATCAAAACATTGCAAATCGGTTGGCAATTGTAGCCACGGCAATGCCATAAAGGGAAAAAGTTCCCAAAACCTGCCCCCCAAAAAATTACGATCTCGCTTATTAGTCCACTTAGAAAGATGCTTTCTGTTTTGGTTTGTTTGTTTACGCTCATGTATCACTTATAGGCAATGAAAACAATTTTCGAAATCACTCATGGCTTTTTATGCAGACAAGTGTCTTTTTTTCGCTGTATTCCTATTTGAGCCCTCATAAAAATTAGTGTTCTTATGCAAAACACTACAAAATTTATATTCAACGCAAAATACAAAATTACACCTACAAAACAAGACCATAATTTTGATAATCGAATAAAAACTGTGGTCACAGTGAACGATCAAAGAAAGAGATCAGCCGAGAAAATAGACACGTTTTAGGAAAATCCGTTTCTATGCCTTCTAGACACCATCAAATATAGATTTCTCACGAAAAGTACCACAAATTTATACTTGACGGAAACTACACAATGGCAGCTAAAAAACAAAACCAAAATTTTGACAATCAGATGAAAATTGTGGTCACAGTAAGCGATCAAAGCTGGAAATCTGCACAAAAAGTGCACGTGTTCCAGAAAGAGCCATTTCTATGCCTCTTACACGCTAGATAATGTGCCTAAAATATTTTCCGACCATCAAAATACTCATTTGGGTTAAGCCTTTAAATTAAAAATTAAAAACCCGAAATTCGCGCGTTTAAGGGGAGAAAAATCGATTTAAAGTTTTGGGGTAGTGACACGTGAAAAATTGGAAATTTTTTGGCTTCCAGCCACTATAACTGCTCTTAAACCTTTCCAAAGTACCACAAATTTATACTTTTTGGAAAATTCAGACGATAATCTATAAGTTGATATCAAAACATTGCAAATCGGTTGGCAATTGTAGCCACGGCAATGCCATAAAGGGAAAAAGTTCCCAAAACCTGCCCCCCAAAAAATTACGATCTCGCTTATTAGTCCACTTAGAAAGATGCTTTCTGTTTTGGTTTGTTTGTTTACGCTCATGTATCACTTATAGGCAATGAAAACAATTTTCGAAATCACTCATGGCTTTTTATGCAGACAAGTGTCTTTTTTTCGCTGTATTCCTATTTGAGCCCTCATAAAAATTAGTGTTCTTATGCAAAACACTACAAATTTATATTCAACGCAAAATACAAAATTACACCTACAAAACAAGACCAAAATTTTGATAATCGAATAAAAACTGTGGTCACAGTGAACGATCAAAGAAAGAGATCAGCCGAGAAAATAGACACGTTTTAGGAAAATCCGTTTCTATGCCTTCTAGACACCATCAAATATAGATTTCTCACGAAAAGTACCACAAATTTATACTTGACGGAAACTACACAATGGCAGCTAAAACACAAAACCAAAATTTTGATAATCAGATGAAAATTGTGGTCACAGTAAGCGATCAAAGCTGGAAATCTGCACAAAAAGTGCACGTGTTCCAGAAAGAGCCATTTCTATGCCTCTTACACGCTAGATAATGTGCCTAAAATATTTTCCGACCATCAAAATACTCATTTGGGTTAAGCCTTTAAATTAAAAATTATAAACCCGAAATTCGCGCGTTTAAGGGGGGAAAAATCGATTTAAAGTTTTTGGGTAGTGACACGTAAAAAATTGGAAATTTTTTGGCTTTCAGCCACTATAACTGCTCTTAAACCTTTCCAAAGTACCACAAATTTATACTTTTTGGAAAATTCAGACGATAATCTATAAGTTGATATCAAAACATTGCAAATCGGTTGGCAATTGTAGCCACGGCAATGCCATAAAGGGAAAAAGTTCCCAAAACCTGCCCCCCAAAAAATTACGATCTCGCTTATTAGTCCACTTAGAAAGATGCTTTCTGTTTTGGTTTGTTTGTTTACGGTCATGTATCACTTATAGGCAATGAAAACAATTTTCGAAATCACTCATGGCTTTTTATGCAGACAAGTGTCTTTTTTTCGCTGTATTCCTATTTGAGCCCTCATAAAAATTAGTGTTCTTATGCAAAACACTACAAATTTATATTCAACGCAAAATACAAAATTACACCTACAAAACAAGACCAAAATTTTGATAATCGAATAAAAACTGTGGTCACAGTGAACGATCAAAGAAAGAGATCAGCCGAGAAAATAGACACGTTTTAGGAAAATCCGTTTCTATGCCTTCTAGACACCATCAAATATAGATTTCTCATGAAAAGTACCACAAATTTATACTTGACGGAAACTACACAATGGCAGCTAAAAAACAAAACCAAAATTTTGACAATCACATGAAAATTGTGGTCACAGTAAGCGATCAAAGCTGGAAATATGCAGAAAAAGTGCACGTATTCCAGAAAGAGCCATTTCTATGCCTCTTACACGCTAGATAATGTGCCCTAAAATATTTTCCGACCATCAAAATACTCATTTGGGTTAAGCCTTTAAATTAAAAATTATAAACCCGAAATTCGCGCGTTTAAGGGGAGAAAAATCGATTTAAAGTTTTGGGGTAGTGACACGTGAAAAATTGGAAATTTTTTGGCTTTCAGCCACTATAACTGCTCTTAAACCTTTCCAAAGTACCACAAATTTATACTTTTTGGAAAATTCAGACGATAATCTATAAGTTGATATCAAAACATTGCAAATCGGTTGGCAATTGTAGCCACGGCAATGCCATAAAGGGAAAAAGTTCCCAAAACCTGCCCCCCAAAAAATTACGATCTCGCTTATTAGTCCACTTAGAAAGATGCTTTCTGTTTCGGTTTGTTTGTTTACGCTCATGTATCACTTATAGGCAATGAAAACAATTTTCGAAATCACTCATGGCTTTTTATGCAGACAAGTGTCTTTTTTTCGCTGTATTCCTATTTGAGCCCTCATAAAAATTAGTGTTCTTATGCAAAACACTACAAATTTATATTCAACGCAAAATACAAAATTACACCTACAAAACAAGACCAAAATTTTGATAATCAAATAAAAACTGTGGTCACAGTGAACGATCAAAGAAAGAGATCAGCCGAGAAAATAGACACGTTTTAGGAAAATCCGTTTCTATGCCTTCTAGACACCATCAAATAAAGATTTCTCACGAAAAGTAACACAAATTTATACTTGACGGAAACTACACAATGGCAGCTAAAACACAAAACCAAAATTTTGATAATCAGATGAAAATTGTGGTCACAGTAAGCGATCAAAGCTGGAAATCTGCACAAGAAGTGCACGTGTTCCAGAAAGAGCCATTTCTATGCCTCTTACACGCTAGATAATGTGCCTAAAATATTTTCCGACCATCAAAATACTCATTTGGGTTAAGCCTTTAAATTAAAAATTAAAAACCCGAAATTCGCGCGTTTAAGGGGAGAAAAATCGATTTAAAGTTTTGGGGTAGTGACACGTGAAAAATTGGAAATTTTTTGGCTTTCAGCCACTATAACTGCTCTTAAACCTTTCCAAAGTACCACAAATTTATACTTTTTGGAAAATTCAGACGATAATCTATAAGTTGATATCAAAACATTGCAAATCGGTTGGCAATTGTAGCCACGGCAATGCCATAAAGGGAAAAAGTTCCCAAAACCTGCCCCCCAAAAAATTACGATCTCGCTTATTAGTCCACTTAGAAAGATGCTTTCTGTTTTAGTTTGTTTGTTTACGCTCATGTATCACTTGTAGGCAATGAAAACAATTTTCGAAATCACTCATGGCTTTTTATGCAGACAAGTGTCTTTTTTTCGCTGTATTCCTATTTGAGCCCTCATAAAAATTAGTGTTCTTATGCAAAACACTACAAATTTATATTCAACGCAAAATACAAAATTACACCTACAAAACAAGACCAAAATTTTGATAATCAAATAAAAACTGTGGTCACAGTGAACGATCAAAGAAAGAGATCAGCCGAGAAAATAGACACGTTTTAGGAAAATCCGTTTCTATGCCTTCTAGACACCATCAAATATAGATTTCTCACGAAAAGTACCACAAATTTATACTTGACGGATACTACACAATGGCAGCTAAAAAACAAAACCAAAATTTTGACAATCAGATGAAAATTGTGATCACAGTAAGCGATCAAAGCTGGAAATCTGCACAAAAAGTGCACGTGTTCCAGAAAGAGCCATTTCTATGCCTCTTACACGCTAGATAATGTGCCTAAAATATTTTCCGACCATCAAAATACTCATTTGGGTTAAGCCTTTAAATTAAAAATTATAAACCCGAAATTCGCGCGTTTAAGGGGAGAAAAATCGATTTAAAGTTTTGGGGTAGTGACACGTGAAAAATTGGAAATTTTTTGGCTTCCAGCCACTATAACTGCTCTTAAACCTTTCCAAAGTACCACAAATTTATACTTTTTGGAAA
This sequence comes from Odontomyia ornata, assembly GCA_963969285.1. Lineage (NCBI taxonomy): Eukaryota > Metazoa > Arthropoda > Insecta > Diptera > Stratiomyidae > Odontomyia > Odontomyia ornata. Next base: position 326,533,264 of record OZ017740.1, on the reverse strand, counting down.
ATTCAGACGATAATCTATAAGTTGATATCAAAACATTGCAAATCGGTTGGCAATTGTAGCCACGGCAATGCCATAAAGGGAAAAAGTTCCCAAAACCTGCCCCCCAAAAAATTACGATCTCGCTTATTAGTCCACTTAGAAAAATGCTTTCTGTTTTCGTTTGTTTGTTTACGCTCATGTATCACTTATAGGCAATGAAAACAATTTTCGAAATCACTCACGACACGTGAAAAATTGGAAATTTTTTGGCTTTCAGCCACTATAACTGCTCTTAAACCTTTCCAAAGTACCACAAATTTATACTTTTTGGAAAATTCAGACGATAACCTATAAGTTGATATCAAAACATTGCAAATCGGTTGGCAATTGTAGCCACGGCAATGCCATAAAGGGAAAAAGTTCCCAAAACCTGCCCCCCAAAAAATTACGATCTCGCTTATTAGTCCACTTAGAAAGATGCTTTCTGTTTTGGTTTGTTTGCTTACGCTCATGTATCACTTATAGGCAATGAAAACAATTTTCGAAATCACTCATGGCTTTTTATGCAGACAAGTGTCTTTTTTTCGCTGTATTCCTATTTGAGCCCTCATAAAAATTAGTGTTCTTATGCAAAACACTACAAATTTATATTCAACGCAAAATACAAAATTACACCTACAAAACAAGACCAAAATTTTGATAATCGAATAAAAACTGTGGTCACAGTGAACGATCAAAGAAAGAGATCAGCCGAGAAAATAGACACGTTTTAGGAAAATCCGTTTCTATGCCTTCTAGACACCATCAAATATAGATTTCTCACGAAAAGTACCACAAATTTATACTTGACGGACACTACACAATGGCAGCTAAAAAACAAAACCAAAATTTTGACAATCAGATGAAAATTGTGGTCACAGTAAGCGATCAAAGCTGGAAATCTGCACAAAAAGTGCACGTGTTCCAGAAAGAGCCATTTCTATGCCTCTTACACGCTAGATAATGTGCCTAAAATATTTTCCGACCATCAAGATACTCATTTGGGTTAAGCCTTTAAATTAAAAATTAAAAACCCGAAATTCGCGCGTTTAAGGGTAGAAAAATCGATTTAAAGTTTTGGGGTAGTGACACGTGAAAAATTGGAAATTTTTTGGCTTCCAGCCACTATAACTGCTCTTAAACCTTTCCAAAGTACCACAAATTTATACTTTTTGGAAAATTCAGACGATAATCTATAAGTTGATATCAAAACATTGCAAATCGGTTGGCAATTGTAGCCACGGCAATGCCATAAAGGGAAAAAGTTCCCAAAACCTGCCCCCCAAAAAATTACGATCTCGCTTATTAGTCCACTTAGAAAGATGCTTTCTGTTTTCGTTTGTTTGTTTACGCTCATGTATCACTTATAGGCAATGAAAACAATTTTCGAAATCACTCACGACACGTGAAAAATTGGAAATTTTTTGGCTTTCAGCCACTATAACTGCTCTTAAACCTTTCCAAAGTACCACAAATTTATACTTTTTGGAAAATTCAGACGATAACCTATAAGTTGATATCAAAACATTGCAAATCGGTTGGCAATTGTAGCCACGGCAATGCCATAAAGGGAAAAAGTTCCCAAAACCTGCCCCCCAAAAAATTACGATCTCGCTTATTAGTCCACTTAGAAAGATGCTTTCTGTTTTGGTTTGTTTGTTTACGCTCATGTATCACTTATAGGCAATGAAAACAATTTTCGAAATCACTCATGGCTTTTTATGCAGACAAGTGTCTTTTTTTCGCTGTATTCCTATTTGAGCCCTCATAAAAATTAGTGTTCTTATGCAAAACACTACAAATTTATATTCAACGCAAAATACAAAATTACACCTACAAAACAAGACCAAAATTTTGATAATCGAATAAAAACTGTGGTCACAGTGAACGATCAAAGAAAGAGATCAGCCGAGAAAATAGACACGTTTTAGGAAAATCCGTTTCTATGCCTTCTAGACACCATCAAATATAGATTTCTCACGAAAAGTACCACAAATTTATACTTGACGGACACTACACAATGGCAGCTAAAAAACAAAACCAAAATTTTGACAATCAGATGAAAATTGTGGTCACAGTAAGCGATCAAAGCTGGAAATCTGCACAAAAAGTGCACGTGTTCCAGAAAGAGCCATTTCTATGCCTCTTACACGCTAGATAATGTGCCTAAAATATTTTCCGACCATCAAAATACTCATTTGGGTTAAGCCTTTAAATTAAAAATTATAAACCCGAAATTCGCGCGTTTAAGGGGAGAAAAATCGATTTAAAGTTTTGGGGTAGTGACACGTGAAAAATTGGAAATTTTTTGGCTTTCAGCCACTATAACTGCTCTTAAACCTTTCCAAAGTACCACAAATTTATACTTTTTGGAAAATTCAGACGATAGTCTATAAGTTGATATCAAAACATTGCAAATCGGTTGGCAATTGTAGCCACGGCAATGCCATAAAGGGAAAAAGTTCCCAAAACCTGCCCCCCAAAAAATTACGATCTCGCTTATTAGTCCACTTAGAAAGATGCTTTCTGTTTTGGTTTGTTTGTTTACGCTCATGTATCACTTATAGGCAATGAAAACAATTTTCGAAATCACTCATGGCTTTTTATGCAGACAAGTGTCTTTTTTTCGCTGTATTCCTATTTGAGCCCTCATAAAAATTAGTGTTCTTATGCAAAACACTACAAATTTATATTCAACGTAAAATACAAAATTACACCTACAAAACAAGACCAAAATTTTGATAATCGAATAAAAACTGTGGTCACAGTGAACGATCAAAGAAAGAGATCAGCCGAGAAAATAGACACGTTTTAGGAAAATCCGTTTCTATGCCTTCTAGACACCATCAAATATAGATTTCTCACGAAAAGTACCACAAATTTATACTTGACGGAAACTACACAATGGCAGCTAAAAAACAAAACCAAAATTTTGACAATCAGATGAAAATTGTGGTCACAGTAAGCGATCAAAGCTGGAAATCTGCACAAAAAGTGCACGTGTTCCAGAAAGAGCCATTTCTATGCCTCTTACACGCTAGATAATGTGCCTAAAATATTTTCCGACCATCAAAATACTCATTTGGGTTAAGCCTTTAAATTAAAAATTATAAACCCGAAATTCGCGCGTTTAAGGGGAGAAAAATCGATTTAAGGTTTTGGGGTAGTGACACGTGAAAAATTGGAAATTTTTTGGCTTTCAGCCACTATAACTGCTCTTAAACCTTTCCAAAGTACCACAAATTTATACTTTTTGGGAAATTCAGACGATAATCTATAAGTTGATATCAAAACATTGCAAATCGGTTGGCAATTGTAGCCACGGCAATGCCATAAAGGGAAAAAGTTCCCAAAACCTGCCCCCCAAAATATTACGATCTCGCTTATTAGTCCACTTAGAAAGATGCTTTCTGTTTTGGTTTGTTTGTTTACGCTCATGTATCACTTATAGGCAATGAAAACAATTTTTGAAATCACTCATGGCTTTTTATGCAGACAAGTGTCTTTTTTTCGCTGTATTCCTATTTGAGCCCTCATTAAAAATTAGTGTTCTTATGCAAAACACTACAAATTTATATTCAACGCAAAATACAAAATTACACCTACAAAACAAGACCAAAATTTTGATAATCGAATAAAAACTGTGGTCACAGTGAACGATCAAAGAAACAGATCAGCCGAGAAAATAGACACGTTTTAGGAAAATCCGTTTCTATGCCTTCTAGGCACCATCAAATATAGATTTCTCACGAAAAGTACCACAAATTTATATTTGACGGAAACCACACAATGGCAGCTAAAAAACAAAACCAAAATTTTGACAATCAGATGAAAATTGTGGTCACAGTAAGCGATCAAAGCTGGAAATCTGCACAAAAAGTGCACGTGTTCCAGAAAGAGCCATTTCTATGCCTCTTACACGCTAGATAATGTGCCTAAAATATTTTCCGACCATCAAAATACTCATTCGGGTTAAGCCTTTAAATTAAAAATTATAAACCCGAAATTCGCGCGTTTAAGGGGAGAAAAATCGATTTAAAGTTTTGGGGTAGTGACACGTGAAAAATTGGAAATTTTTTGGCTTTCAGCCACTATAACTGCTCTTAAACCTTTCCAAAGTACCACAAATTTATACTTTTTGGAAAATTCAGACGATAATCTATAAGTTGATATCAAAACATTGCAAATCGGTTGGCAATTGTAGCCACGGCAATGCCATAAAAGGAAAAATTTCCCAAAACCTGCCCCCCAAAAAATTACGATCTCGCTTATTAGCCCACTTAGAAAGATGCTTTCTGTTTGGTTTGTTTGTTTACGCTCATGTATCACTTATAGGCAATGAAAACAATTTTCGAAATCACTCATGGCTTTTTATGCAGACAAGTGTCTTTTTTCGCTGTATTCCTATTTGAACCCTCATAAAAATTAGTGTTCTTATGCAAAACACTACAAATTTATATTCAACGCAAAATACAAAATTACACCTACAAAACAAGACCAAAATTTTGATAATCGAATAAAAACTGTGGTCACAGTGAACGATCAAAGAAAGAGATCAGCCGAGAAAATAGACACGTTTTAGGAAAATCCGTTTCTATGCCTTCTAGACACCATCAAATATAGATTTCTCACGAAAAGTACCACAAATTTATACTTGACGGAAACTACACAATGGCAGCTAAAAAACAAAACCAAAATTTTGACAATCAGATGAAAATTGTGGTCACAGTAAGCGATCAAAGCTGGAAATCTGCACAAAAAGTGCACGTGTTCCAGAAAGAGCCATTTCTATGCCTCTTACACGCTAGATAATGTGCCTAAAATATTTTCCGACCATCAAGATACTCATTTGGGTTAAGCCTTTAAATTAAAAATTAAAAACCCGAAATTCGAGCGTTTAAGGGTAGAAAAATCGATTTAAAGTTTTGGGGTAGTGACACGTGAAAAATTGGAAATTTTTTGGCTTCCAGCCACTATAACTGCTCTTAAACCTTTCCAAAGTACCACAAATTTATACTTTTTGGAAAATTCAGACGATAATCTATAAGTTGATATCAAAACATTGCAAATCGGTTGGCAATTGTAGCCACGGCAATGCCATAAAGGGAAAAAGTTCCCAAAACCTGCCCCCCAAAAAATTACGATCTCGCTTATTAGTCCACTTAGAAAGATGCTTTCTGTTTTCGTTTGTTTGTTTACGCTCATGTATCACTTATAGGCAATGAAAACAATTTTCGAAATCACTCACGACACGTGAAAAATTGGAAATTTTTTGGCTTTCAGCCACTATAACTGCTCTTAAACCTTTCCAAAGTACCACAAATTTATACTTTTTGGAAAATTCAGACGATAACCTATAAGTTGATATCAAAACATTGCAAATCGGTTGGCAATTGTAGCCACGGCAATGCCATAAAGGGAAAAAGTTCCCAAAACCTGCCCCCCAAAAAATTACGATCTCGCTTATTAGTCCACTTAGAAAGATGCTTTCTGTTTTGGTTTGTTTGTTTACGCTCATGTATCACTTATAGGCAATGAAAACAATTTTCGAAATCACTCATGGCTTTTTATGCAGACAAGTGTCTTTTTTTCGCTGTATTCCTATTTGAGCCCTCATAAAAATTAGTGTTCTTATGCAAAACACTACAAATTTATATTCAACGCAAAATACAAAATTACACCTACAAAACAAGACCAAAATTTTGATAATCGAATAAAAACTGTGGTCACAGTGAACGATCAAAGAAAGAGATCAGCCGAGAAAATAGACACGTTTTAGGAAAATCCGTTTCTATGCCTTCTAGACACCATCAAATATAGATTTCTCACGAAAAGTACCACAAATTTATACTTGACGGACACTACACAATGGCAGCTAAAAAACAAAACCAAAATTTTGACAATCAGATGAAAATTGTGGTCACAGTAAGCGATCAAAGCTGGAAATCTGCACAAAAAGTGCACGTGTTCCAGAAAGAGCCATTTCTATGCCTCTTACACGCTAGATAATGTGCCTAAAATATTTTCCGACCATCAAAATACTCATTTGGGTTAAGCCTTTAAATTAAAAATTATAAACCCGAAATTCGCGCGTTTAAGGGGAGAAAAATCGATTTAAAGTTTTGGGGTAGTGACACGTGAAAAATTGGAAATTTTTTGGCTTTCAGCCACTATAACTGCTCTTAAACCTTTCCAAAGTACCACAAATTTATACTTTTTGGAAAATTCAGACGATAGTCTATAAGTTGATATCAAAACATTGCAAATCGGTTGGCAATTGTAGCCACGGCAATGCCATAAAGGGAAAAAGTTCCCAAAACCTGCCCCCCAAAAAATTACGATCTCGCTTATTAGTCCACTTAGAAAGATGCTTTCTGTTTTGGTTTGTTTGTTTACGCTCATGTATCACTTATAGGCAATGAAAACAATTTTCGAAATCACTCATGGCTTTTTATGCAGACAAGTGTCTTTTTTTCGCTGTATTCCTATTTGAGCCCTCATAAAAAATAGTGTTCTTATGCAAAACACTACAAATTTATATTCAACGTAAAATACAAAATTACACCTACAAAACAAGACCAAAATTTTGATAATCGAATAAAAACTGTGGTCACAGTGAACGATCAAAGAAAGAGATCAGCCGAGAAAATAGACACGTTTTAGGAAAATCCGTTTCTATGCCTTCTAGACACCATCAAATATAGATTTCTCACGAAAAGTACCACAAATTTATACTTGACGGAAACTACACAATGGCAGCTAAAAAACAAAACCAAAATTTTGACAATCAGATGAAAATTGTGGTCACAGTAAGCGATCAAAGCTGGAAATCTGCACAAAAAGTGCACGTGTTCCAGAAAGAGCCATTTCTATGCCTCTTACACGCTAGATAATGTGCCTAAAATATTTTCCGACCATCAAAATACTCATTTGGGTTAAGCCTTTAAATTAAAAATTATAAACCCGAAATTCGCGCGTTTAAGGGGAGAAAAATCGATTTAAGGTTTTGGGGTAGTGACACGTGAAAAATTGGAAATTTTTTGGCTTTCAGCCACTATAACTGCTCTTAAACCTTTCCAAAGTACCACAAATTTATACTTTTTGGAAAATTCAGACGATAATCTATAAGTTGATATCAAAACATTGCAAATCGGTTGGCAATTGTAGCCACGGCAATGCCATAAAGGGAAAAAGTTCCCAAAACCTGCCCCCCAAAATATTACGATCTCGCTTATTAGTCCACTTAGAAAGATGCTTTCTGTTTTGGTTTGTTTGTTTACGCTCATGTATCACTTATAGGCAATGAAAACAATTTTTGAAATCACTCATGGCTTTTTATGCAGACAAGTGTCTTTTTTTCGCTGTATTCCTATTTGAGCCCTCATTAAAAATTAGTGTTCTTATGCAAAACACTACAAATTTATATTCAACGCAAAATACAAAATTACACCTACAAAACAAGACCAAAATTTTGATAATCGAATAAAAACTGTGGTCACAGTGAACGATCAAAGAAACAGATCAGCCGAGAAAATAGACACGTTTTAGGAAAATCCGTTTCTATGCCTTCTAGGCACCATCAAATATAGATTTCTCACGAAAAGTACCACAAATTTATATTTGACGGAAACTACACAATGGCAGCTAAAAAACAAAACCAAAATTTTGACAATCAGATGAAAATTGTGGTCACAGTAAGCGATCAAAGCTGGAAATCTGCACAAAAAGTGCACGTGTTCCAGAAAGAGCCATTTCTATGCCTCTCACACGCTAGATAATGTGCCTAAAATATTTTCCGACCATCAAAATACTCATTTGGGTTAAGCCTTTAAATTAAAAATTATAAACCCGAAATTCGCGCGTTTAAGGGGAGAAAAATCGATTTAAAGTTTTGGGGTAGTGACACGTGAAAAATTGGAAATTTTTTGGCTTTCAGCCACTATAATGCTCTTAAACCTTTCCAAAGTACCACAAATTTATACTTTTTGAAAAATTCAGACGATAATCTATAAGTTGATATCAAAACATTGCAAATCGGTTGGCAATTGTAGCCACGGCAATGCCATAAAGGGAAAAAGTTCCCAAAACCTGCCCCCCAAAAAATTACGATCTCGCTTATTAGTCCACTTAGAAAGATGCTTTCTGTTTTGGTTTGTTTGTTTACGCTCATGTATCACTTACAGGCAATGAAAACAATTTTCGAAATCACTCATGGCTTTTTATGCAGACAAGTGTCTTTTTTCGCTGTATTCCTATTTGAACCCTCATAAAAATTAGTGTTCTTATGCAAAACACTACAAATTTATATTCAACGCAAAATACAAAATTACACCTACAAAACAAGACCAAAATTTTGATAATCGAATAAAAACTGTGGTCACAGTGAACGATCAAAGAAAGAGATCAGCCGAGAAAATAGACACGTTTTAGGAAAATCCGTTTCTATGCCTTCTAGACACCATCAAATATAGATTTCTCACGAAAAGTACCACAAATTTATACTTGACAGAAACTACACAATGGCAGCTAAAAAACAAAACCAAAATTTTGACAATCAGATGAAAATTGTGGTCACAGTAAGCGATCAAAGCTGGAAATCTGCACAAAAAGTGCACGTGTTCCAGAAAGAGCCATTTCTATGCCTCTTACACGCTAGATAATGTGCCTAAAATATTTTCCGACCATCAAAATATTCGTTTGGGTTAAGCCTTTAAATTAAAAATTATAAACCCGAAATTCACGCGTTTAAGGGGAGAAAAATCGATTTAAAGTTTTGGGGTAGTGACACGTGAAAAATTGGAAATTTTTTGGCTTTCAGCCACTATAACTGCTCTTAAACCTTTCCAAAGTACCACAAATTTATACTTTTTGGAAAATTCAGACGATAATCTATAAGTTGATATCAAAACATTGCAAATCGGTTGGCAATTGTAGCCACGGCAATGCCATAAAGGGAAAAAGTTCCCAAAACCTGTCCCCCAAAAGATTACGATCTCGCTTATTAGTCCACTTAGAAAGATGCTTTCTGTTTTGGTTTGTTTGTTTACGCTCATGTATCACTTATAGGCAATGAAAACAATTTTCGAAATCACTCATGGCTTTTTATGCAGACAAGTGTCTTTTTTTCGCTGTATTCCTATTTGAACCCTCATAAAAATTAGTGTTCTTATGCAAAACACTACAAATTTATATTCAACGCAAAATACAAAATTACACCTACAAAACAAGACCAAAATTTTGATAATCGAATAAAAACTGTGGTCACAGTGAACGATCAAAGAAAGAGATCAGCCGAGAAAATAGACACGTTTTAGGAAAATCCGTTTCTATGCCTTCTAGACACCATCAAATATAGATTTCTCACGAAAAGTACCACAAATTTATACTTGACGGAAACTACACAATGGCAGCTAAAACACAAAACCAAAATTTTGACAATCAGATGAAAATTGTGGTCACAGTAAGCGATCAAAGCTGGAAATCTGCACAAAAAGTGCACGTGTTCCAGAAAGAGCCATTTCTATGCCTCTTACACGCTAGATAATGTGCCTAAAATATTTTCCGACCATCAAAATACTCATTCGGGTTAAGCCTTTAAATTAAAAATTATAAACCCGAAATATGCGCGTTTAAGGGAAGAAAAATCGATTTAAAGTTTTGGGGTAGTGACACGTGAAAAATTGGAAATTTTTTGGCTTTCAGCCACTATAACTGCTCTTAAACCTTTCCAAAGTACCACAAATTTATACTTTTTGGAAAATTCAGACGATAATCTATAAGTTGATATCAAAACATTGCAAATCGGTTGGCAATTGTAGCCACGGCAATGCCATAAAGGGAAAAAGTTCCCAAAACCTGCCCCCCAAAAAATTACGATCTCGCTTATTAGTCCACTTAGAAAGATGCTTTCTGTTTTGGTTTGTTTGTTTACGCTCATGTATCACTTATAGGCAATGAAAACAATTTTCGAAATCACTCATGGCTTTTTATGCAGACAAGTGTCTTTTTTTCGCTGTATTCCTATTTGAGCCCTCATAAAAATTAGTGTTCTTATGCAAAACACTACAAATTTATATTCAACGCAAAATACAAAATTACACCTACAAAACAAGATCAAAATTTTGATAATCGAATAAAAACTGTGGTCACAGTGAACGATCAAAGAAAGAGATCAGCCGAGAAAATAGACACGTTTTAGGAAAATCCGTTTCTATGCCTTCTAGACACCATCAAATATAGATTTCTCACGAAAAGTACCACAAATTTAGACTTGACGGAAACTACACAATGGCAGCTAAATCACAAAACCAAAATTTTGACAATCAGATGAAAATTGTGGTCACAGTAAGCGATCAAAGCTGGAAATCTGCACAAAAAGTGCACGTGTTCCAGAAAGAGCCATTTCTATGCCTCTTACACGCTAGATAATGTGCCTAAAATATTTTCCGACCATCAAAATACTCATTCGGGTTAAGCCTTTAAATTAAAAATTATAAACCCGAAATTCGCGCGTTGAAGGGGAGAAAAATCGATTTAAAGTTTTGGGGTAGTGACACGTGAAAAATTGGAAATTTTTTGGCTTTCAGCCACTATAACTGCTCTTAAACCTTTCCAAAGTACCACAAATTTATACTTTTTGGAAAATTCAGACGATAATCTATAAGTTGATATCAAAACATTGCAAATCGGTTGGCAATTGTAGCCACGGCAATGCCATAAAGGGAAAAAGTTCCCAAAACCTGCCCCCAAAAAATTACGATCTCGCTTATTAGTCCACTTAGAAAGATGCTTTCTGTTTTGGTTTGTTTGTTTACGCTCATGTATCACTTATAGGCAATGAAAACAATTTTCGAAATCACTCATGGCTTTTTATGCAGACAAGTGTCTTTTTTTCGCTGTATTCCTATTTGAGCCCTCATAAAAATTAGTGTTCTTATGCAAAACACTACAAATTTATATTCAACGCAAAATACAAAATAACACCTACAAAACAAGACCAAAATTTTGATAATCGAATAAAAACTGTGGTCACAGTGAACGATCAAAGAAAGAGATCAGCCGAGAAAATAGACACGTTTTAGGAAAATCCGTTTCTATGCCTTCTAGACACCATCAAATATAGATTTCTCACGAAAAGTACCACAAATTTATACTTGACGGAAACTACACAATGGCAGCTAAAACACAAAACCAAAATTTTGACAATCAGATGAAAATTGTGGTCACAGTAAGCGATCGAAGCTGGAAATCTGCACAAAAAGTGCACGTGTTCCAGAAAGAGCCATTTCTATGCCTCTTACACGCTAGATAATGTGCCTAAAATATTTTCCGACCATCAAAATACTCATTTGGGTTAAGCCTTTAAATTAAAAATTATAAACCCGAAATTCGCGCGTTTAAGGGGAGAAAAATCGATTTAAAGTTTTGGGGTAGTGACACGTGAAAAATTGGAAATTTTTTGGCTTTCAGCCACTATAACTGCTCTTAAACCTTTCCAAAGTACCACAAATTTATACTTTTTGGAAAATTCAGACGATAACCTATAAGTTGATATCAAAACATTGCAAATCGGTTGGCAATTGTAGCCACGGCAATGCCATAAAGGGAAAAAGTTCCCAAAACCTGCCCCCCAAAAAATTACGATCTCGCTTATTAGTCCACTTAGAAAGATGCTTTCTGTTTTGGTTTGTTTGTTTACGCTCATGTATCACTTATAGGCAATGAAAACAATTTTCGAAATCACTCATGGCTTTTTATGCAGACAAGTGTCTTTTTTTCGCTGTATTCCTATTTGAGCCCTCATAAAAATTAGTGTTCTTATGCAAAACACTACAAATTTATATTCAACGCAAAATACAAAATTACACTTACAAAACAAGACCAAAATTTTGATAATCGAATAAAAACTGTGGTCACAGTGAACGATCAAAGGAAGAGATCAGCCGAGAAAATAGACACGTTTTGGGAAAATCCGTTTCTATGCCTTCTAGACACCATCAAATATAGATTTCTCACGAAAAGTACCACAAATTTATACTTGACGGAAACTTCACAATAGCAGCTAAAAAACAAAACCAAAATTTTGACAATCAGATGAAAATTGTGGTCACAGTAAGCGATCAAAGCTGGAAATCTGCACAAAAAGTGCACGTGTTCCAGAAAGAGCCATTTCTATGCCTCTTACACGCTAGATAATGTGCCTAAAATATTTTCCGACCATCAAAATACTCATTTGGGTTAAGCCTTTAAATTAAAAATTATAAACCCGAAATTCGCGCGTTTAAGGGGAGAAAAATCGATTTAAAGTTTTGGGGTAGTGACACGTGAAAAATTGGAAATTTTTTGGCTTTCAGCCACTATAACTGCTCTTAAACCTTTCCAAAGTACCACAAATTTATACTTTTTGGAAAATTCAGACGATAACCTATAAGTTGATATCAAAACATTGCAAATCGGTTGGCAATTGTAGCCACGGCAATGCCATAAAGGGAAAAAGTTCCCAAAACCTGCCCCCCCAAAAATTACGATCTCGCTTATTAGTCCACTTAGAAAGATGCTTTCTGTTTTGGTTTGTTTGTTTACGCTCATGTATCACTTATAGGCAATGAAAACAATTTTTGAAATCACTCATGGCTTTTTATGCAGACAAGTGTCTTTTTTTCGCTGTATTCCTATTTGAGCCCTCATAAAAATTAGTGTTCTTATGCAAAACACTACAAATTTATATTCAACGCAAAATACAAAATTACACCTACAAAACAAGACCAAAATTTTGATAATCGAATAAAAACTGTGGTCACTATGTACGATCAAAGAAAGAGATCAGCCGAGAAAATAGACACGTTTTAGGAAAATCCGTTTCTATGCCTTCTAGACACCATCAAATATAGATTTCTCACGAAAAGTACCACAAATTTATACTTGACGGAAACTACACAATGGCAGCTAAATCACAAAACCAAAATTTTGACAATCAGATGAAAATTGTGGTCACAGTAAGCGATCAAAGCTGGAAATCTGCACAAAAAGTGCACGTGTTCCAGAAAGAGCCATTTCTATGCCTCTTACACGCTAGATAATGTGCCTAAAATATTTTCCGACCATCAAAATACTCATTTGGGTTAAGCCTTTAAATTAAAAATTATAAACCCGAAATTCGCGCGTTTAAGGGGAGAAAAATCGATTTAAAGTTTTGGGGTAGTGACACGTGAAAAATTGGAAATTTTTTGGCTTTCAGCCACTATAACTCCTCTTAAACCTTTCCAAAGTACCACAAATTTATACTTTTTGGAAAATTCAGACGATAATCTATAAGTTGATATCAAAACATTGCAAATCGGTTGGCAATTGTAGCCACGGCAATGCCATAAAGGGAAAAAGTTCCCAAAACCTGCCCCCAAAAAATTACGATCTCGCTTATTAGTCCACTTAGAAAGATGCTTTCTGTTTTGGTTTGTTTGTTTACGCTCATGTATTACTTATAGGCAATGAAAACAATTTTCGAAATCACTCATGGCTTTTTATGCAGACAAGTGTCTTTTTTTCGCTGTATTCCTATTTGAGCCCTCATAAAAATTAGTGTTCTTATGCAAAACACTACAAATTTATATTCAACGCAAAATACAAAATTACACCTACAAAACAAGACCAAAATTTTGATAATCGAATAAAAACTGTGGTCACAGTGAACGATCAAAGAAAGAGATCAGCCGAGAAAATAGACACGTTTTAGGAAAATCCGTTTCTATGCCTTCTAGACACCATCAAATATAGATTTCTCACGAAAAGTACCACAAATTTATACTTGACGGAAACTACACAATGGCAGCTAAATCACAAAACCAAAATTTTGACAATCAGATGAAAATTGTGGTCACAGTAAGCGATCAAAGCTGGAAATCTGCACAAAAAGTGCACGTGTTCCAGAAAGAGCCATTTCTATGCCTCTTACACGCTAGATAATGTGCCTAAAATATTTTCCGACCATCAAAATACTCATTTGGGTTAAGCCTTTAAATTAAAAATTATAAACCCGAAATTCGCGCGTTTAAGGGAAGAAAAATCGATTTAAAGTTTTGGGGTAGTGACACGTGAAAAATTGGAAATTTTTTGGCTTTCAGCCACTATAACTGCTCTTAAACCTTTCCAAAGTACCACAAATTTATACTTTTTGGAAAATTCAGACGATAATCTATAAGTTGATATCAAAACATTGCAAATCGGTTGGCAATTGTAGCCACGGCAATGCCATAAAGGGAAAAAGTTCCCAAAACCTGCCCCCCAAAAAATTACGATCTCGCTTATTAGTCCACTTAGAAAGATGCTTTCTGTTTTGGTTTGTTTGTTTACGCTCATGTATCACTTATAGGCAATGAAAACAATTTTCGAAATCACTCATGGCTTTTTATGCAGACAAGTGTCTTTTTTTCGCTGTATTCCTATTTGAGCCCTCATAAAAATTAGTGTTCTTATGCAAAACACTACAAACCTAGATTCAACGCAAAAAAAAAAATTACACCTACAAAACAAGACCAAAATTTTGATAATCGAATAAAAACTGTGGTCACAGTGAACGATCAAAGGAAGAGATCAGCCGAGAAAATAGACACGTTTTGGGAAAATCCGTTTCTATGCCTTCTAGACACCATCAAATATAGATTTCTCACGAAAAGTACCACAAATTTATACTTGACGGACACTACACAATGGCAGCTAAAAAACAAAACCAAAATTTTGACAATCAGATGAAAATTGTGGTCACAGTAAGCGATCAAAGCTGGAAATCTGCACAAAAAGTGCACGTGTTCCAGAAAGAGCCATTTCTATGCCTCTTACACGCTAGATAATGTGCCTAAAATATTTTCCGACCATCAAAATACTCATTTGGGTTAAGCCTTTAAATTAAAAATTATAAACCCGAAATTCGCGCGTTTAAGGGGAGAAAAATCGATTTAAAGTTTTGGGGTAGTGACACGTGAAAAATTGGAAATTTTTTGGCTTTCAGCCACTATAACTGCTCTTCAACCTTTCCAAAGTACCACTAATTTATACTTTTTGGAAAATTCAGACGATAACCTATAAGTTGATATCAAAACATTGCATATCGGTTGGCAATTGTAGCCACGGCAATGCCATAAAGGGAAAAAGTTCCCAAAACCTGCCCCCAAAAAATTACGATCTCGCTTATTAGTCCACTTAGAAAGATGCTTTCTGTTTTGGTTTGTTTGTTTACGCTCATGTATCACTTATAGGCAATGAAAACAATTTTTGAAATCACTCATGGCTTTTTATGCAGACAAGTGTCTTTTTTTCGCTGTATTCCTATTTGAGCCCTCATAAAAATTAGTGTTCTTATGCAAAACACTACAAATTTATATTCAACGCAAAATACAAAATTACACCTACAAAACAAGACCAAAATTTTGATAATCGAATAAAAACTGTGGTCACTATGTACGATCAAAGAAAGAGATCAGCCGAGAAAATAGACACGTTTTAGGAAAATCCGTTTCTATGCCTTCTAGACACCATCAAATATAGATTTCTCACGAAAAGTACCACAAATTTATACTTGACGGAAACTACACAATGGCAGCTAAATCACAAAACCAAAATTTTGACAATCAGATGAAAATTGTGGTCACAGTAAGCGATCAAAGCTGGAAATCTGCACAAAAAGTGCACGTGTTCCAGAAAGAGCCATTTCTATGCCTCTTACACGCTAGATAATGTGCCTAAAATATTTTCCGACCATCAAAATACTCACTTGGGTTAAGCCTTTAAATTAAAAATTATAAACCCGAAATTCGCGCGTTGAAGGGGAGAAAAATCGATTTAAAGTTTTGGGGTAGTGACACGTGAAAAATTGGAAATTTTTTGGCTTTCAGCCACTATAACTGCTCTTAAACCTTTCCAAAGTACCACAAATTTATACTTTTTGGAAAATTCAGACGATAATCTATAAGTTGATATCAAAACATTGCAAATCGGTTGGCAATTGTAGCCACGGCAATGCCATAAAGGGAAAAAGTTCCCAAAACCTGCCCCCCAAAAAATTACGATCTCGCTTATTAGTCCACTTAGAAAGATGCTTTCTGTTTTGGTTTGTTTGTTTACGCTCATGTATCACTTATAGGCAATGAAAACAATTTTCGAAATCACTCATGGCTTTTTATGCAGACAAGTGTCTTTTTTTCGCTGTATTCCTATTTGAGCCCTCATAAAAATTAGTGTTCTTATGCAAAACACTACAAATTTATATTCAACGCAAAATACAAAATAACACCTACAAAACAAGACCAAAATTTTGATAATCGAATAAAAACTGTGGTCACAGTGAACGATCAAAGAAAGAGATCAGCCGAGAAAATAGACACGTTTTAGGAAAATCCGTTTCTATGCCTTCTAGACACCATCAAATATAGATTTCTCACGAAAAGTACCACAAATTTAAACTTGACGGAAACTACACAATGGCAGCTAAAAAACAAAACCAAAATTTTGACAATCAGATGAAAATTGTGGTCACAGTAAGCGATCAAAGCTGGAAATCTGCACAAAAAGTGCACGTGTTCCAGAAAGAGCCATTTCTATGCCTCTTACACGCTAGATAATGTGCCTAAAATATTTTCCGACCATCAAAATACTCATTTGGGTTAAGCCTTTAAATTAAAAATTATAAACCCGAAATTCGCGCGTTTAAGGGAAGAAAAATCGATTTAAAGTTTTGGGGTAGTGACACGTGAAAAGTTGGAAATTTTTTGGCTTTCAGCCACTATAACTGCTCTTAAACCTTTCCAAAGTACCACAAATTTATACTTTTTGGAAAATTCAGACGATAACCTATAAGTTGATATCAAAACATTGCATATCGGTTGGCAATTGTAGCCACGGCAATGCCATAAAGGGAAAAAGTTCCCAAAACCTGCCCCCCAAAAAATTACGATCTCGCTTATTCGTCCACTTAGAAAGATGCTTTCTGTTTTGGTTTGTTTGTTTACGCTCATGTATCACTTATAGGCAATGAAAACAATTTTCGAAATCACTCATGGCTTTTTATGCAGACAAGTGTCTTTTTTTCGCTGTATTCCTATTTGAGCCCTCATAAAAATTAGTGTTCTTATGCAAAACACTGCAAATTTATATTCAACGCAAAATACAAAATTACACCTACAAAACAAGACCAAAATTTTGATAATCGAATAAAAACTGTGGTCACAGTGAACGATCAAAGAAAGAGATCAGCCGAGAAAATAGACACGTTTTAGGAAAATCCGTTTCTATGCCTTCTAGACACCATCAAATATAGATTTCTCACGAAAAGTACCACAAATTTATACTTGACGGAAACTACACAATGGCAGCTAAAACACAAAACCAAAATTTTGACAATCAGATGAAAATTGTGGTCACAGTAAGCGATCAAAGCTGGAAATCTGCACAAAAAGTGCACGTGTTCCAAAAAGAGCCATTTCTATGCCTCTTACACGCTAGATAATGTGCCTAAAATATTTTCCGACCATCAAAATACTCATTCGGGTTAAGCCTTTAAATTAAAAATTATAAACCCGAAATTCGCGCGTTTAAGGGGAGAAAAATCGATTTAAAGTTTAGGGGTAGTGACACGTGAAAAATTGGAAATTTTTTGGCTTTCAGCCACTATAACTGCTCTTAAACCTTTCCAAAGTACCACAAATTTATACTTTTTGGAAAATTCAGACGATAACCTATAAGTTGATATCAAAACATTGCATATCGGTTGGCAATTGTAGCCACGGCAATGCCATAAAGGGAAAAAGTTCCCAAAACCTGCCCCCCAAAAAATTACGATCTCGCTTATTCGTCCACTTAGAAAGATGCTTTCTGTTTTGGTTTGTTTGTTTACGCTCATGTATCACTTATAGGCAATGAAAACAATTTTCGAAATCACTCATGGCTTTTTATGCAGACAAGTGTCTTTTTTTCGCTGTATTCCTATTTGAGCCCTCATAAAAATTAGTGTTCTTATGCAAAACACTGCAAATTTATATTCAACGCAAAATACAAAATCACACCTACAAAACAAGACCAAAATTTTGATAATCGAATAAAAACTGTGGTCACAGTGAACGATCAAAGAAAGAGATCAGCCGAGAAAATAGACATGTTTTAGGAAAACCCGTTTCTATGCCTTCTAGACACCATCAAATATAGATTTCTCACGAAAAGTACCACAAATTTAAACTTGACGGAAACTACACAATGGCAGCTAAAACACAAAACCAAAATTTTGACAATCAGATGAAAATTGTGGTCACAGTAAGCGATCAAAGCTGGAAATCTGCACAAAAAGTGCACGTGTTCCAGAAAGAGCCATTTCTATGCCTCTTACACGCTAGATAATGTGCCTAAAATATTTTCCGACCATCAAAATACTCATTCGGGTTAAGCCTTTAAATTAAAAATTATAAACCCGAAATTCGCGCGTTTAAGGGGAGAAAAATCGATTTAAAGTTTTGGGGTAGTGACACGTGAAAAATTGGAAATTTTTTGGCTTTCAGCCACTATAACTGCTCTTAAACCTTTCCAAAGTACCACAAATTTATACTTTTTGGAAAATTCAGACGATAACCTATAAGTTGATATCAAAACATTGCATATCGGTTGGCAATTGTAGCCACGGCAATGCCATAAAGGGAAAAAGTTCCCAAAACCTGCCCCCCAAAAAATTACGATCTCGCTTATTCGTCCACTTAGAAAGATGCTTTCTGTTTTGGTTTGTTTGTTTACGCTCATGTATCACTTATAGGCAATGAAAACAATTTTCGAAATCACTCATGGCTTTTTATGCAGACAAGTGTCTTTTTTTCGCTGTATTCCTATTTGAGCCCTCATAAAAATTAGTGTTCTTATGCAAAACACTACAAATTTATATTCAACGCAAAATACAAAATTACACCTACAAAACAAGACCAAAATTTTGATAATCGAATAAAAACCGTGGTCACAGTGAACGATCAAAGAAAGAGATCAGCCGAGAAAATAGACACGTTTTAGGAAAATCCGTTTCTATGCCTTCTAGACACAATCAAATATAGATTTCTCACGAAAAGTACCACAAATTTATACTTGACGGAAACTACACAATGGCAGCTAAAACACAAAACCAAAATTTTGACAATCAGATGAAAATTGTGGTCACAGTAAGCGATCAAAGCTGGAAATCTGCACAAAAAGTGCACGTGTTCCAGAAAGAGCCATTTCTATGCCTCTTACACGCTAGATAATGTGCCTAAAATATTTTCCGACCATCAAAATACTCATTTGGGTTAAGCCTTTAAATTAAAAATTATAAACCCGAAATTCGCGCGTTTAAGGGGAGAAAAATCGATTTAAAGTTTTGGGGTAGTGACACGTGAAAAATTGGAAATTTTTTGGCTTTCAGCCACTATAACTGCTCTTAAACCTTTCCAAAGTACCACAAATTTATACTTTTTGGAAAATTCAGACGATAACCTATAAGTTGATATCAAAACATTGCATATCGGTTGGCAATTGTAGCCACGGCAATGCCATAAAGGGAAAAAGTTCCCAAAACCTGCCCCCCAAAAAATTACGATCTCGCTTATTCGTCCACTTAGAAAGATGCTTTCTGTTTTGGTTTGTTTGTTTACGCTCATGTATCACTTATAGGCAATGAAAACAATTTTCGAAATCACTCATGGCTTTTTATGCAGACAAGTGTCTTTTTTTCGCTGTATTCCTATTTGAGCCCTCATAAAAATTAGTGTTCTTATGCAAAACACTGGAAATTTATATTCAACGCAAAATACAAAATTACACCTACAAAACAAGACCAAAATTTTGATAATCGAATAAAAACTGTGGTCACAGTGAACGATCAAAGAAAGAGATCAGCCGAGAAAATAGACATGTTTTATGAAAACCCGTTTCTATGCCTTCTAGACACCATCAAATATAGATTTCTCACGAAAAGTACCACAAATTTATACTTGACGGAAACTACACAATGGCAGCTAAAACACAAAACCAAAATTTTGACAATCAGATGAAAATTGTGGTCACAGTAAGCGATCAAAGCTGGAAATCTGCACAAAAAGTGCACGTGTTCCAAAAAGAGCCATTTCTATGCCTCTTACACGCTAGATAATGTGCCTAAAATATTTTCCGACCATCAAAATACTCATTCGGGTTAAGCCTTTAAATTAAAAATTATAAACCCGAAATTCGCGCGTTTAAGGGGAGAAAAATCGATTTAAAGTTTTGGGGTAGTGACACGTGAAAAATTGGAAATTTTTTGGCTTTCAGCCACTATAACTGCTCTTAAACCTTTCCAAAGTACCACAAATTTATACTTTTTGGAAAATTCAGACGATAACCTATAAGTTGATATCAAAACATTGCATATCGGTTGGCAATTGTAGCCACGGCAATGCCATAAAGGGAAAAAGTTCCCAAAACCTGCCCCCCAAAAAATTACGATCTCGCTTATTCGTCCACTTAGAAAGATGCTTTCTGTTTTGGTTTGTTTGTTTACGCTCATGTATCACTGATAGGCAATGAAAACAATTTTCGAAATCACTCATGGCTTTTTATGCAGACAAGTGTCTTTTTTTCGCTGTATTCCTATTTGAGCCCTCATAAAAATTAGTGTTCTTATGCAAAACACTACAAATTTATATTCAACGCAAAATACAAAATTACACCTACAAAACAAGACCAAAATTTTGATAATCGAATAAAAACCGTGGTCACAGTGAACGATCAAAGAAAGAGATCAGCCGAGAAAATAGACACGTTTTAGGAAAATCCGTTTCTATGCCTTCTAGACACAATCAAATATAGATTTCTCACGAAAAGTACCACAAATTTATACTTGACGGAAACTACACAATGGCAGCTAAAACACAAAACCAAAATTTTGACAATCAGATGAAAATTGTGGTCACAGTAAGCGATCAAAGCTGGAAATCTGCACAAAAAGAGCACGTGTTCCAAAAAGAGCCATTTCTATGCCTCTTACACGCTAGATAATGTGCCTAAAATATTTTCCGACCATCAAAATACTCATTCGGGTTAAGCCTTTAAATTAAAAACTATAAACCCGAAATTCGCGCGTTTAAGGGGAGAAAAATCGATTTAAAGTTTTGGGGTAGTGACACGTGAAAAATTGGAAATTTTTTGGCTTTCAGCCACTATAACTGCTCTTAAACCTTTCCAAAGTACCACAAATTTATAATTTTTGGAAAATTCAGACGATAACCTATAAGTTGATATCAAAACATTGCATATCGGCTGGCAATTGTAGCCACGGCAATGCCATAAAGGGAAAAAGTTCCCAAAACCTGCCCCCCAAAATATTACGATCTCGCTTATTCGTCCACTTAGAAAGATGCTTTCTGTTTTGGTTTGTTTGTTTACGCTCATGTATCACTTATAGGCAATGAAAACAATTTTCGAAATCACTCATGGCTTTTTATGCAGACAAGTGTCTTTTTTTCGCTGTATTCCTATTTGAGCCCTCATAAAAATTAGTGTTCTTATGCAAAACACTACAAATTTATATTCAACGCAAAATACAAAATTACACCTACAAAACAAGACCAAAATTTTGATAATCGAATAAAAACCGTGGTCACAGTGAACGATCAAAGAAAGAGATCAGCCGAGAAAATAGACACGTTTTAGGAAAATCCGTTTCTATGCCTTCTAGACACAATCAAATATAGATTTCTCACGAAAAGTACCACAAATTTATACTTGACGAAAACTACACAATGGCAGCTAAAACACAAAACCAAAATTTTGACAATCAGATGAAAATTGTGGTCACAGTAAGCGATCAAAGCTGGAAATCTGCACAAAAAGTGCACGTGTTCCAGAAAGAGCCATTTCTATGCCTCTTACACGCTAGATAATGTGCCTAAAATATTTTCCGACCATCAAAATACTCATTCGGGTTAAGCCTTTAAATTAAAAATTATAAACCCGAAATTCGCGCGTTTAAGGGGAGAAAAATCGATTTAAAGTTTTGGGGTAGTGACACGTGAAAAGTTGGAAATTTTTTGGCTTTCAGCCACTATAACTGCTCTTAAACCTTTCCAAAGTACCACAAATTTATACTTTTTGGAAAATTCAGACGATAACCTATAAGTTGATATCAAAACATTGCATATCGGTTGGCAATTGTAGCCACGGCAATGCCATAAAGGGAAAAAGTTCCCAAAACCTGCCCCCCAAAAAATTACGATCTCGCTTATTCGTCCACTTAGAAAGATGCTTTCTGTTTTGGTTTGTTTGTTTACGCTCATGTATCACTTATAGGCAATGAAAACAATTTTCGAAATCACTCATGGCTTTTTATGCAGACAAGTGTCTTTTTTTCGCTGTATTCCTATTTGAGCCCTCATAAAAATTAGTGTTCTTATGCAAAACACTACAAATTTATATTCAACGCAAAATACAAAATTACACCTACAAAACAAGACCAAAATTTTGATAATCTAATAAAAACCGTGGTCACAGTGAACGATCAAAGAAAGAGATCAGCCGAGAAAATAGACACGTTTTAGGAAAATCCGTTTCTATGCCTTCTAGACACAATCAAATATAGATTTCTCACGAAAAGTACCACAAATTTATACTTGACGGAAACTACACAATGGCAGCTAAAACACAAAACCAAAATTTTGACAATCAGATGAAAATTGTGGTCACAGTAAGCGATCAAAGCTGGAAATCTGCACAAAAAGTGCACGTGTTCCAGAAAGAGCCATTTCTATGCCTCTTACACGCTAGATAATGTGCCTAAAATATTTTCCGACCATCAAAATACTCATTTGGGTTAAGCCTTTAAATTAAAACTTATAAACCCGAAATTCGCGCGTTTACGGGGAGAAAAATCGATTTAAAGTTTTGGGGTAGTGACACGTGAAAAATTGGAAATTTTTTGGCTTTCAGCCACTATAACTGCTCTTAAACCTTTCCAAAGTACCACAAATTTATACTTTTTGGAAAATTCAGACGATAACCTATAAGTTGATATCAAAACATTGCATATCGGTTGGCAATTGTAGCCACGGCAATGCCATAAAGGGAAAAAGTTCCCAAAACCTGCCCCCCAAAAAATTACGATCTCGCTTATTCGTCCACTTAGAAAGATGCTTTCTGTTTTGGTTTGTTTGTTTACGCTCATGTATCACTGATAGGCAATGAAAACAATTTTCGAAATCACTCATGGCTTTTTATGCAGACAAGTGTCTTTTTTTCGCTGTATTCCTATTTGAGCCCTCATAAAAATTAGTGTTCTTATGCAAAACACTACAAATTTATATTCAACGCAAAATACAAAATTACACCTACAAAACAAGACCAAAATTTTGATAATCGAATAAAAACCGTGGTCACAGTGAACGATCAAAGAAAGAGATCAGCCGAGAAAATAGACACGTTTTAGGAAAATCCGTTTCTATGCCTTCTAGACACAATCAAATATAGATTTCTCACGAAAAGTACCACAAATTTATACTTGACGGAAACTACACAATGGCAGCTAAAACACAAAACCAAAATTTTGACAATCAGATGAAAATTGTGGTCACAGTAAGCGATCAAAGCTGGAAATCTGCACAAAAAGTGCACGTGTTCCAAAAAGAGCCATTTCTATGCCTCTTACACGCTAGATAATGTGCCTAAAATATTTTCCGACCATCAAAATACTCATTCGGGTTAAGCCTTTAAATTAAAAATTATAAACCCGAAATTCGCGCGTTTAAGGGGAGAAAAATCGATTTAAAGTTTTGGGGTAGTGACACGTGGAAAATTGGAAATTTTTTGGCTTTCAGCCACTATAACTGCTCTTAAACCTTTCCAAAGTACCACAAATTTATAATTTTTGGAAAATTCAGACGATAACCTATAAGTTGATATCAAAACATTGCATATCGGCTGGCAATTGTAGCCACGGCAATGCCATAAAGGGAAAAAGTTCCCAAAACCTGCCCCCCAAAAAATTACGATCTCGCTTATTCGTCCACTTAGAAAGATGCTTTCTGTTTTGGTTTGTTTGTTTACGCTCATGTATCACTTATAGGCAATGAAAACAATTTTCGAAATCACTCATGGCTTTTTATGCAGACAAGTGTCTTTTTTTCGCTGTATTCCTATTTGAGCCCTCATAAAAATTAGTGTTCTTATGCAAAACACTACAAATTTATATTCAACGCAAAATACAAAATTACACCTACAAAACAAGACCAAAATTTTGATAATCGAATAAAAACCGTGGTCACAGTGAACGATCAAAGAAAGAGATCAGCCGAGAAAATAGACACGTTTTAGGAAAATCCGTTTCTATGCCTTCTAGACACAATCAAATATAGATTTCTCACGAAAAGTACCACAAATTTATACTTGACGAAAACTACACAATGGCAGCTAAAACACAAAACCAAAATTTTGACAATCAGATGAAAATTGTGGTCACAGTAAGCGATCAAAGCTGGAAATCTGCACAAAAAGTGCACGTGTTCCAGAAAGAGCCATTTCTATGCCTCTTACACGCTAGATAATGTGCCTAAAATATTTTCCGACCATCAAAATACTCATTCGGGTTAAGCCTTTAAATTAAAAATTATAAACCCGAAATTCGCGCGTTTAAGGGGAGAAAAATCGATTTAAAGTTTTGGGGTAGTGACACGTGAAAAATTGGAAATTTTTTGGCTTTCAGCCACTATAACTGCTCTTAAACCTTTCCAAAGTACCACAAATTTATACTTTTTGGAAAATTCAGACGATAACCTATAAGTTGATATCAAAACATTGCAAATCGGTTGGCAATTGTAGCCACGGCAATGCCATAAAGGGAAAAAGTTCCCAAAACCTGCCCCCCAAAAAATTACGATCTCGCTTATTAGTCCACTTAGAAAGATGCTTTCTGTTTTGGTTTGTTTGCTTACGCTCATGTATCACTTATAGGCAATGAAAACAATTTTCGAAATCACTCATGGCTTTTTATGCAGACAAGTGTCTTTTTTTCGCTGTATTCCTATTTGAGCCCTCATAAAAATTAGTGTTCTTATGCAAAACACTACAAATTTATATTCAACGCAAAATACAAAATTACACCTACAAAACAAGACCAAAATTTTGATAATCGAATAAAAACTGTGGTCACAGTGAACGATCAAAGAAAGAGATCAGCCGAGAAAATAGACATGTTTTAGGAAAACCCGTTTCTATGCCTTCTAGACACCATCAAATATAGATTTCTCACGAAAAGTACCACAAATTTATACTTGACGGAAACTACACAATGGCAGCTAAAACACAAAACCAAAATTTTGACAATCAGATGAAAATTGTGGTCACAGTAAGCGATCAAAGCTGGAAATCTGCACAAAAAGTGCACGTGTTCCAGAAAGAGCCATTTCTATGCCTCTTACACGCTAGATAATGTGCCTAAAATATTTTCCGACCATCAAAATACTCATTCGGGTTAAGCCTTTAAATTAAAAATTATAAACCCGAAATTCGCGCGTTTAAGGGGAGAAAAATCGATTTAAAGTTTTGGGGTAGTGACACGTGAAAAATTGGAAATTTTTTGGCTTTCAGCCACTATAACTGCTCTTAAACCTTTCCAAAGTACCACAAATTTATACTTTTTGGAAAATTCAGACGATAACCTATAAGTTGATATCAAAACATTGCATATCGGTTGGCAATTGTAGCCACGGCAATGCCATAAAGGGAAAAAGTTCCCAAAACCTGCCCCCCAAAAAATTACGATCTCGCTTATTCGTCCACTTAGAAAGATGCTTTCTGTTTTGGTTTGTTTGTTTACGCTCATGTATCACTTATAGGCAATGAAAACAATTTTCGAAATCACTCATGGCTTTTTATGCAGACAAGTGTCTTTTTTTCGCTGTATTCCTATTTGAGCCCTCATAAAAATTAGTGTTCTTATGCAAAACACTACAAATTTATATTCAACGCAAAATACAAAATTACACCTACAAAACAAGACCAAAATTTTGATAATCGAATAAAAACCGTGGTCACAGTGAACGATCAAAGAAAGAGATCAGCCGAGAAAATAGACACGTTTTAGGAAAATCCGTTTCTATGCCTTCTAGACACAATCAAATATAGATTTCTCACGAAAAGTACCACAAATTTATACTTGACGGAAACTACACAATGGCAGCTAAAACACAAAACCAAAATTTTGACAATCAGATGAAAATTGTGGTCACAGTAAGCGATCAAAGCTGGAAATCTGCACAAAAAGTGCACGTGTTCCAGAAAGAGCCATTTCTATGCCTCTTACACGCTAGATAATGTGCCTAAAATATTTTCCGACCATCAAAATACTCATTTGGGTTAAGCCTTTAAATTAAAACTTATAAACCCGAAATTCGCGCGTTTACGGGGAGAAAAATCGATTTAAAGTTTTGGGGTAGTGACACGTGAAAAATTGGAAATTTTTTGGCTTTCAGCCACTATAACTGCTCTTAAACCTTTCCAAAGTACCACAAATTTATACTTTTTGGAAAATTCAGACGATAACCTATAAGTTGATATCAAAACATTGCATATCGGTTGGCAATTGTAGCCACGGCAATGCCATAAAGGGAAAAAGTTCCCAAAACCTGCCCCCCAAAAAATTACGATCTCGCTTATTCGTCCACTTAGAAAGATGCTTTCTGTTTTGGTTTGTTTGTTTACGCTCATGTATCACTGATAGGCAATGAAAACAATTTTCGAAATCACTCATGGCTTTTTATGCAGACAAGTGTCTTTTTTTCGCTGTATTCCTATTTGAGCCCTCATAAAAATTAGTGTTCTTATGCAAAACACTACAAATTTATATTCAACGCAAAATACAAAATTACACCTACAAAACAAGACCAAAATTTTGATAATCGAATAAAAACCGTGGTCACAGTGAACGATCAAAGAAAGAGATCAGCCGAGAAAATAGACACGTTTTAGGAAAATCCGTTTCTATGCCTTCTAGACACAATCAAATATAGATTTCTCACGAAAAGTACCACAAATTTATACTTGACGGAAACTACACAATGGCAGCTAAAACACAAAACCAAAATTTTGACAATCAGATGAAAATTGTGGTCACAGTAAGCGATCAAAGCTGGAAATCTGCACAAAAAGTGCACGTGTTCCAAAAAGAGCCATTTCTATGCCTCTTACACGCTAGATAATGTGCCTAAAATATTTTCCGACCATCAAAATACTCATTCGGGTTAAGCCTTTAAATTAAAAATTATAAACCCGAAATTCGCGCGTTTAAGGGGAGAAAAATCGATTTAAAGTTTTGGGGTAGTGACACGTGAAAAATTGGAAATTTTTTGGCTTTCAGCCACTATAACTGCTCTTAAACCTTTCCAAAGTACCACAAATTTATAATTTTTGGAAAATTCAGACGATAACCTATAAGTTGATATCAAAACATTGCATATCGGCTGGCAATTGTAGCCACGGCAATGCCATAAAGGGAAAAAGTTCCCAAAACCTGCCCCCCAAAAAATTACGATCTCGCTTATTCGTCCACTTAGAAAGATGCTTTCTGTTTTGGTTTGTTTGTTTACGCTCATGTATCACTTATAGGCAATGAAAACAATTTTCGAAATCACTCATGGCTTTTTATGCAGACAAGTGTCTTTTTTTCGCTGTATTCCTATTTGAGCCCTCATAGAAATTAGTGTTCTTATGCAAAACACTACAAATTTATATTCAACGCAAAATACAAAATTACACCTACAAAACAAGACCAAAATTTTGATAATCGAATAAAAACCGTGGTCACAGTGAACGATCAAAGAAAGAGATCAGCCGAGAAAATAGACACGTTTTAGGAAAATCCGTTTCTATGCCTTCTAGACACAATCAAATATAGATTTCTCACGAAAAGTACCACAAATTTATACTTGACGAAAACTACACAATGGCAGCTAAAACACAAAACCAAAATTTTGACAATCAGATGAAAATTGTGGTCACAGTAAGCGATCAAAGCTGGAAATCTGCACAAAAAGTGCACGTGTTCCAGAAAGAGCCATTTCTATGCCTCTTACACGCTAGATAATGTGCCTAAAATATTTTCCGACCATCAAAATACTCATTCGGGTTAAGCCTTTAAATTAAAAATTATAAACCCGAAATTCGCGCGTTTAAGGGGAGAAAAATCGATTTAAAGTTTTGGGGTAGTGACACGTGAAAAATTGGAAATTTTTTGGCTTTCAGCCACTATAACTGCTCTTAAACCTTTCCAAAGTACCACAAATTTATACTTTTTGGAAAATTCAGACGATAACCTATAAGTTGATATCAAAACATTGCATATCGGTTGGCAATTGTAGCCACGGCAATGCCATAAAGGGAAAAAGTTCCCAAAACCTGCCCCCCAAAAAATTACGATCTCGCTTATTCGTCCACTTAGAAAGATGCTTTCTGTTTTGGTGTGTTTGTTTACGCTCATGTATCACTTATAGGCAATGAAAACAATTTTCGAAATCACTCATGGCTTTTTATGCAGACAAGTGTCTTTTTTTCGCTGTATTCCTATTTGAGCCCTCATAAAAATTAGTGTTCTTATGCAAAACACTACAAATTTATATTCAACGCAAAATACAAAATTACACCTACAAAACAAGACCAAAATTTTGATAATCGAATAAAAACGGTGGTCACAGTGAACGATCAAAGAAAGAGATCAGCCGAGAAAATAGACACGTTTTAGGAAAATCCGTTTCTATGCCTTCTAGACACAATCAAATATAGATTTCTCACGAAAAGTACCACAAATTTATACTTGACGGAAACTACACAATGGCAGCTAAAACACAAAACCAAAATTTTGACAATCAGATGAAAATTGTGGTCACAGTAAGCGATCAAAGCTGGAAATCTGCACAAAAAGTGCACGTGTTCCAGAAAGAGCCATTTCTATGCCTCTTACACGCTAGATAATGTGCCTAAAATATTTTCCGACCATCAAAATACTCATTCGGGTTAAGCCTTTAAATTAAAAATTATAAACCCGAAATTCGCGCGTTTAAGGGGAGAAAAATCGATTTAAAGTTTTGGGGTAGTGACACGTGAAAAGTTGGAAATTTTTTGGCTTTCAGCCACTATAACTGCTCTTAAACCTTTCCAAAGTACCACAAATTTATACTTTTTGGAAAATTCAGACGATAACCTATAAGTTGATATCAAAACATTGCATATCGGTTGGCAATTGTAGCCACGGCAATGCCATAAAGGGAAAAAGTTCCCAAAACCTGCCCCCCAAAAAAATTACGATCTCGCTTATTCGTCCACTTAGAAAGATGCTTTCTGTTTTGGTTTGTTTGTTTACGCTCATGTATCACTTATAGGCAATGAAAA
This sequence comes from Odontomyia ornata, assembly GCA_963969285.1. Lineage (NCBI taxonomy): Eukaryota > Metazoa > Arthropoda > Insecta > Diptera > Stratiomyidae > Odontomyia > Odontomyia ornata. The sequence goes on along the minus strand of OZ017740.1, from coordinate 326,503,840 downwards.
CAATTTTCGAAATCACTCATGGCTTTTTATGCAGACAAGTGTCTTTTTTTCGCTGTATTCCTATTTGAGCCCTCATAAAAATTAGTGTTCTTATGCAAAACACTACAAATTTATATTCAACGCAAAATACAAAATTACACCTACAAAACAAGACCAAAATTTTGATAATCGAATAAAAACGGTGGTCACAGTGAACGATCAAAGAAAGAGATCAGCCGAGAAAATAGACACGTTTTAGGAAAATCCGTTTCTATGCCTTCTAGACACAATCAAATATAGATTTCTCACGAAAAGTACCACAAATTTATACTTGACGGAAACTACACAATGGCAGCTAAAACACAAAACCAAAATTTTGACAATCAGATGAAAATTGTGGTCACAGTAAGCGATCAAAGCTGGAAATCTGCACAAAAAGTGCACGTGTTCCAGAAAGAGCCATTTCTATGCCTCTTACACGCTAGATAATGTGCCTAAAATATTTTCCGACCATCAAAATACTCATTTGGGTTAAGCTTTTAAATTAAAACTTATAAACCCGAAATTCGCGCGTTTAAGGGGAGAAAAATCGATTTAAAGTTTAGGGGTAGTGACACGTGAAAAATTGGAAATTTTTTGGCTTTCAGCCACTATAACTGCTCTTAAACCTTTCCAAAGTACCACAAATTTATACTTTTTGGAAAATTCAGACGATAACCTATAAGTTGATATCAAAACATTGCAAATCGGTTGGCAATTGTAGCCACGGCAATGCCATAAAGGGAAAAAGTTCCCAAAACCTGCCCCCCAAAAAATTACGATCTCGCTTATTAGTCCACTTAGAAAGATGCTTTCTGTTTTGGTTTGTTTGCTTACGCTCATGTATCACTTATAGGCAATGAAAACAATTTTCGAAATCACTCATGGCTTTTTATGCAGACAAGTGTCTTTTTTTCGCTGTATTCCTATTTGAGCCCTCATAAAAATTAGTGTTCTTATGCAAAACACTACAAATTTATATTCAACGCAAAATACAAAATTACACCTACAAAACAAGACCAAAATTTTGATAATCGAATAAAAACTGTGGTCACAGTGAACGATCAAAGAAAGAGATCAGCCGAGAAAATAGACATGTTTTAGGAAAACCCGTTTCTATGCCTTCTAGACACCATCAAATATAGATTTCTCACGAAAAGTACCACAAATTTATACTTGACGGAAACTACACAATGGCAGCTAAAACACAAAACCAAAATTTTGACAATCAGATGAAAATTGTGGTCACAGTAAGCGATCAAAGCTGGAAATCTGCACAAAAAGTGCACGTGTTCCAAAAAGAGCCATTTCTATGCCTCTTACACGCTAGATAATGTGCCTAAAATATTTTCCGACCATCAAAATACTCATTCGGGTTAAGCCTTTAAATTAAAAATTATAAACCCGAAATTCGCGCGTTTAAGGGGAGAAAAATCGATTTAAAGTTTTGGGGTAGTGACACGTGAAAAATTGGAAATTTTTTGGCTTTCAGCCACTATAACTGCTCTTAAACCTTTCCAAAGTACCACAAATTTATACTTTTTGGAAAATTCAGACGATAACCTATAAGTTGATATCAAAACATTGCATATCGGTTGGCAATTGTAGCCACGGCAATGCCATAAAGGGAAAAAGTTCCCAAAACCTGCCCCCCAAAAAATTACGATCTCGCTTATTCGTCCACTTAGAAAGATGCTTTCTGTTTTGGTTTGTTTGTTTACGCTCATGTATCACTTATAGGCAATGAAAACAATTTTCGAAATCACTCATGGCTTTTTATGCAGACAAGTGTCTTTTTTTCGCTGTATTCCTATTTGAGCCCTCATAAAAATTAGTGTTCTTATGCAAAACACTACAAATTTATATTCAACGCAAAATACAAAATTACACCTACAAAACAAGACCAAAATTTTGATAATCGAATAAAAACCGTGGTCACAGTGAACGATCAAAGAAAGAGATCAGCCGAGAAAATAGACACGTTTTAGGAAAATCCGTTTCTATGCCTTCTAGACACAATCAAATATAGATTTCTCACGAAAAGTACCACAAATTTATACTTGACGGAAACTACACAATGGCAGCTAAAACACAAAACCAAAATTTTGACAATCAGATGAAAATTGTGGTCACAGTAAGCGATCAAAGCTGGAAATCTGCACAAAAAGTGCACGTGTTCCAGAAAGAGCCATTTCTATGCCTCTTACACGCTAGATAATGTGCCTAAAATATTTTCCGACCATCAAAATACTCATTCGGGTTAAGCCTTTAAATTAAAAATTATAAACCCGAAATTCGCGCGTTTAAGGGGAGAAAAATCGATTTAAAGTTTTGGGGTAGTGACACGTGAAAAATTGGAAATTTTTTGGCTTTCAGCCACTATAACTGCTCTTAAACCTTTCCAAAGTACCACAAATTTATACTTTTTGGAAAATTCAGACGATAACCTATAAGTTGATATCAAAACATTGCATATCGGTTGGCAATTGTAGCCACGGCAATGCCATAAAGGGAAAAAGTTCCCAAAACCTGCCCCCCAAAAAATTACGATCTCGCTTATTCGTCCACTTAGAAAGATGCTTTCTGTTTTGGTTTGTTTGTTTACGCTCATGTATCACTTATAGGCAATGAAAACAATTTTCGAAATCACTCATGGCTTTTTATGCAGACAAGTGTCTTTTTTTCGCTGTATTCCTATTTGAGCCCTCATAAAAATTAGTGTTCTTATGCAAAACACTACAAATTTATATTCAACGCAAAATACAAAATTACACCTACAAAACAAGACCAAAATTTTGATAATCGAATAAAAACCGTGGTCACAGTGAACGATCAAAGAAAGAGATCAGCCGAGAAAATAGACACGTTTTAGGAAAATCCGTTTCTATGCCTTCTAGACACAATCAAATATAGATTTCTCACGAAAAGTACCACAAATTTATACTTGACGGAAACTACACAATGGCAGCTAAAACACAAAACCAAAATTTTGACAATCAGATGAAAATTGTGGTCACAGTAAGCGATCAAAGCTGGAAATCTGCACAAAAAGTGCACGTGTTCCAGAAAGAGCCATTTCTATGCCTCTTACACGCTAGATAATGTGCCTAAAATATTTTCCGACCATCAAAATACTCATTTGGGTTAAGCCTTTAAATTAAAACTTATAAACCCGAAATTCGCGCGTTTAAGGGGAGAAAAATCGATTTAAAGTTTAGGGGTAGTGACACGTGAAAAATTGGAAATTTTTTGGCTTTCAGCCACTATAACTGCTCTTAAACCTTTCCAAAGTACCACAAATTTATACTTTTTGGAAAATTCAGACGATAACCTATAAGTTGATATCAAAACATTGCAAATCGGTTGGCAATTGTAGCCACGGCAATGCCATAAAGGGAAAAAGTTCCCAAAACCTGCCCCCCAAAAAATTACGATCTCGCTTATTAGTCCACTTAAAAAGATGCTTTCTGTTTTGGTTTGTTTGTTTACGCTCATGTATCACTTATAGGCAATGAAAACAATTTTCGAAATCACTCATGGCTTTTTATGCAGACAAGTGTCTTTTTTTCGCTGTATTCCTATTTGAGCCCTCATAAAAATTAGTGTTCTTATGCAAAACACTGCAAATTTATATTCAACGCAAAATACAAAATTACACCTACAAAACAAGACCAAAATTTTGATAATCGAATAAAAACTGTGGTCACAGTGAACGATCAAAGAAAGAGATCAGCCGAGAAAATAGACATGTTTTAGGAAAACCCGTTTCTATGCCTTCTAGACACCATCAAATATAGATTTCTCACGAAAAGTACCACAAATTTATACTTGACGGAAACTACACAATGGCAGCTAAAACACAAAACCAAAATTTTGACAATCAGATGAAAATTGTGGTCACAGTAAGCGATCAAAGCTGGAAATCTGCACAAAAAGTGCACGTGTTCCAAAAAGAGCCATTTCTATGCCTCTTACACGCTAGATAATGTGCCTAAAATATTTTCCGACCATCAAAATACTCATTCGGGTTAAGCCTTTAAATTAAAAATTATAAACCCGAAATTCGCGCGTTTAAGGGGAGAAAAATCGATTTAAAGTTTTGGGGTAGTGACACGTGAAAAATTGGAAATTTTTTGGCTTTCAGCCACTATAACTGCTCTTAAACCTTTCCAAAGTACCACAAATTTATACTTTTTGGAAAATTCAGACGATAACCTATAAGTTGATATCAAAACATTGCATATCGGTTGGCAATTGTAGCCACGGCAATGCCATAAAGGGAAAAAGTTCCCAAAACCTGCCCCCCAAAAAATTACGATCTCGCTTATTCGTCCACTTAGAAAGATGCTTTCTGTTTTGGTTTGTTTGTTTACGCTCATGTATCACTTATAGGCAATGAAAACAATTTTCAAAATCACTCATGGCTTTTTATGCAGACAAGTGTCTTTTTTTCGCTGTATTCCTATTTGAGCCCTCATAAAAATTAGTGTTCTTATGCAAAACACTACAAATTTATATTCAACGCAAAATACAAAATTACACCTACAAAACAAGACCAAAATTTTGATAATCGAATAAAAACCGTGGTCACAGTGAACGATCAAAGAAAGAGATCAGCCGAGAAAATAGACACGTTTTAGGAAAATCCGTTTCTATGCCTTCTAGACACAATCAAATATAGATTTCTCACGAAAAGTACCACAAATTTATACTTGACGGAAACTACACAATGGCAGCTAAAACACAAAACCAAAATTTTGACAATCAGATGAAAATTGTGGTCACAGTAAGCGATCAAAGCTGGAAATCTGCACAAAAAGTGCACGTGTTCCAAAAAGAGCCATTTCTATGCCTCTTACACGCTAGATAATGTGCCTAAAATATTTTCCGACCATCAAAATACTCATTCGGGTTAAGCCTTTAAATTAAAAATTATAAACCCGAAATTCGCGCGTTTAAGGGGAGAAAAATCGATTTAAAGTTTTGGGGTAGTGACACGTGAAAAATTGGAAATTTTTTGGCTTTCAGCCACTATAACTGCTCTTAAACCTTTCCAAAGTACCACAAATTTATACTTTTTGGAAAATTCAGACGATAACCTATAAGTTGATATCAAAACATTGCATATCGGTTGGCAATTGTAGCCACGGCAATGCCATAAAGGGAAAAAGTTCCCAAAACCTGCCCCCCAAAAAATTACGATCTCGCTTATTCGTCCACTTAGAAAGATGCTTTCTGTTTTGGTTTGTTTGTTTACGCTCATGTATCACTGATAGGCAATGAAAACAATTTTCGAAATCACTCATGGCTTTTTATGCAGACAAGTGTCTTTTTTTCGCTGTATTCCTATTTGAGCCCTCATAAAAATTAGTGTTCTTATGCAAAACACTACAAATTTATATTCAACGCAAAATACAAAATTACACCTACAAAACAAGACCAAAATTTTGATAATCGAATAAAAACCGTGGTCACAGTGAACGATCAAAGAAAGAGATCAGCCGAGAAAATAGACACGTTTTAGGAAAATCCGTTTCTATGCCTTCTAGACACAATCAAATATAGATTTCTCACGAAAAGTACCACAAATTTATACTTGACGGAAACTACACAATGGCAGCTAAAACACAAAACCAAAATTTTGACAATCAGATGAAAATTGTGGTCACAGTAAGCGATCAAAGCTGGAAATCTGCACAAAAAGTGCACGTGTTCCAAAAAGAGCCATTTCTATGCCTCTTACACGCTAGATAATGTGCCTAAAATATTTTCCGACCATCAAAATACTCATTCGGGTTAAGCCTTTAAATTAAAAATTATAAACCCGAAATTCGCGCGTTTAAGGGGAGAAAAATCGATTTAAAGTTTTGGGGTAGTGACACGTGAAAAATTGGAAATTTTTTGGCTTTCAGCCACTATTACTGCTCTTAAACCTTTCCAAAGTACCACAAATTTATACTTTTTGGAAAATTCAGACGATAACCTATAAGTTGATAGAAAAACATTGCAAATCGGTTGGCAATTGTAGCCACGGCAATGCCATAAAGGGAAAAAGTTCCCAAAACCTGCCCCCCAAAAAATTACGATCTCGCTTATTAGTCCACTTAGAAAGATGCTTTCTGTTTTGGTTTGTTTGTTTACGCTCATGTATTACTTATAGGCAATGAAAACAATTTTCGAAATCACTCATGGCTTTTTATGCAGACAAGTGTCTTTTTTTCGCTGTATTCCTATTTGAGCCCTCATAAAAATTAGTGTTCTTATGCAAAACACTGCAAATTTATATTCAACGCAAAATACAAAATTACACCTACAAAACAAGACCAAAATTTTGATAATCGAATAAAAACTGTGGTCACAGTGAACGATCAAAGAAAGAGATCAGCCGAGAAAATAGACATGTTTTAGGAAAACCCGTTTCTATGCCTTCTAGACACCATCAAATATAGATTTCTCACGAAAAGTACCACAAATTTATACTTGACGGAAACTACACAATGGCAGCTAAAACACAAAACCAAAATTTTGACAATCAGATGAAAATTGTGGTCACAGTAAGCGATCAAAGCTGGAAATCTGCACAAAAAGTGCACGTGTTCCAGAAAGAGCCATTTCTATGCCTCTTACACGCTAGATGATGTGCCTAAAATATTTTCCGACCATCAAAATACTCATTCGGGTTAAGCCTTTAAATTAAAAATTATAAACCCGAAATTCGCGCGTTTAAGGGGAGAAAAATCGATTTAAAGTTTTGGGGTAGTGACACGTGAAAAATTGGAAATTTTTTGGTTTCAGCCACTATAACTGCTCTTAAACCTTTCCAAAGTACCACAAATTTATACTTTTTGGAAAATTCAGACGATAACCTATAAGTTGATATCAAAACATTGCATATCGGTTGGCAATTGTAGCCACGGCAATGCCATAAAGGGAAAAAGTTCCCAAAACCTGCCCCCCAAAATATTACGATCTCGCTTATTCGTCCACTTAGAAAGATGCTTTCTGTTTTGGTTTGTTTGTTTACGCTCATGTATCACTTATAGGCAATGAAAACAATTTTCGAAATCACTCATGGCTTTTTATGCAGACAAGTGTCTTTTTTTCGCTGTATTCCTATTTGAGCCCTCATAAAAATTAGTGTTCTTATGCAAAACACTACAAATTTATATTCAACGCAAAATACAAAATTACACCTACAAAACAAGACCAAAATTTTGATAATCGAATAAAAACCGTGGTCACAGTGAACGATCAAAGAAAGAGATCAGCCGAGAAAATAGACACGTTTTAGGAAAATCCGTTTCTATGCCTTCTAGACACAATCAAATATAGATTTCTCACGAAAAGTACCACAAATTTATACTTGACGGAAACTACACAATGGCAGCTAAAACACAAAACCAAAATTTTGACAATCAGATGAAAATTGTGGTCACAGTAAGCGATCAAAGCTGGAAATCTGCACAAAAAGTGCACGTGTTCCAAAAAGAGCCATTTCTATGCCTCTTACACGCTAGATAATGTGCCTAAAATATTTTCCGACCATCAAAATACTCATTCGGGTTAAGCCTTCAAATTAAAACTTATAAACCCGAAATTCGCGCGTTTAAGGGGAGAAAAATCGATTTAAATTTTTGGGGTAGTGACACGTGAAAAATTGGAAATTTTTTGGCTTTCAGCCACTATAACTGCTCTTAAACCTTTCCAAAGTACCACAAATTTATACTTTTTGGAAAATTCAGACGATAACCTATAAGTTGATATCAAAACATTGCAAATCGGTTGGCAATTGTTGCCACGGCAATGCCATAAAGGGAAAAAGTTCCCAAAACCTGCCCCCCAAAAAATTACGATCTCGCTTATTCGTCCACTTAGAAAGATGCTTTCTGTTTTGGTTTGTTTGTTTACGCTCATGTATCACTTATAGGCAATGAAAACAATTTTCGAAATCACTCATGGCTTTTTATGCAGACAAGTGTCTTTTTTTCGCTGTATTCCTATTTGAGCCCTCATAAAAATTAGTGTTCTTATGCAAAACACTACAAATTTATATTCAACGCAAAATACAAAATTACACCTACAAAACAAGACCAAAATTTTGATAATCGAATAAAAACCGTGGTCACAGTGAACGATCAAAGAAAGAGATCAGCCGAGAAAATAGACACGTTTTAGGAAAATCCGTTTCTATGCCTTCTAGACACAATCAAATATAGATTTCTCACGAAAAGTACCACAAATTTATACTTGACGGAAACTACACAATGGCAGCTAAAACACAAAACCAAAATTTTGACAATCAGATGAAAATTGTGGTCACAGTAAGCGATCAAAGCTGGAAATCTGCACAAAAAGTGCACGTGTTCCAGAAAGAGCCATTTCTATGCCTCTTACACGCTAGATAATGTGCCTAAAATATTTTCCGACCATCAAAATACTCATTTGGGTTAAGCCTTTCAATTAAAACTTATAAACCCGAAATTCGCGCGTTTAAGGGGAGAAAAATCGATTTAAAGTTTTGGGGTAGTGACACGTGAAAAATTGGAAATTTTTTGGCTTTCAGCCACTATAACTGCTCTTAAACCTTTCCAAAGTACCACAAATTTATACTTTTTGGAAAATTCAGACGATAACCTATAAGTTGATATCAAAACATTGCAAATCGGTTGGCAATTGTTGCCACGGCAATGCCATAAAGGGAAAAAGTTCCCAAAACCTGCCCCCCAAAAAATTACGATCTCGCTTATTAGTCCACTTAGAAAGATGCTTTCTGTTTTGGTTTGTTTGTTTACGCTCATGTATCACTTATAGGCAATGAAAACAATTTTCGAAATCACTCATGGCTTTTTATGCAGACAAGTGTCTTTTTTTCGCTGTATTCCTATTTGAGCCCTCATAAAAATTAGTGTTCTTATGCAAAACACTACAAATTTATATTCAACGCAAAATACAAAATTACACCTACAAAACAAGACCAAAATTTTGATAATCGAATAAAAACTGTGGTCACAGTGAACGATCAAAGAAAGAGATCAGCCGAGAAAATAGACACGTTTTAGGAAAATCCGTTTCTATGCCTTCTAGACACCATCAAATATAGATTTCTCACGAAAAGTACCACAAATTTATACTTGACGGAAACTACACAATGGCAGCTAAATCACAAAACCAAAATTTTGACAATCAGATGAAAATTGTGGTCACAGTAAGCGATCAAAGCTGGAAATCTGCACAAAAAGTGCACGTGTTCCAGAAAGAGCCATTTCTATGCCTCTTACACGCTGAATAATGTGCCTAAAATATTTTCCGACCATCAAAATACTCATTTGGGTTAAGCCTTTAAATTAAAAATTATAAACCCGAAATTCGCGCGTTTAAGGGGAGAAAAATCGATTTAAAGTTTTGGGGTAGTGACACGTGAAATATTGGAAATTTTTTGGCTTTCAGCCACTATAACTGCTCTTAAACCTTTCCAAAGTACCACAAATTTATACTTTTTGGAAAATTCAGACGATAACCTATAAGTTGATATCAAAACATTGCAAATCGATTGGCAATTGTAGCCACGGCAATGCCATAAAGGGAAAAAGTTCCCAAAACCTGCCCCCCAAAATATTACGATCTCGCTTATTAGTCCACTTAGAAAGATGCTTTCTGTTTTGGTTTGTTTGTTTACGCTCATGTATCACTTGTAGGCAATGAAAACAATTTTTGAAATCACTCATGGCTTTTTATGCAGACAAGTGTCTTTTTTTCGCTGTATTCCTATTTGAGCCCTCATAAAAATTAGTGTTCTTATGCAAAACACTACAAATTTATATTCAACGCAAAATACAAAATTACACCTACAAAACAAGACCAAAATTTTGATAATCGAATAAAAACTGTGGTCACTGTGAACGATCAAAGAAAGAGATCAGCCGAGAAAATAGACATGTTTTAGGAAAATCCGTTTCTATGCCTTCTAGACACCATCAAATATATATTTCTCACAAAAAGTACCACAAATTTATACTTGACGGAAACTACACAATGGCAGCTAAAACACAAAACCAAAATTTTGACAATCAGATGAAAATTGTGGTCACAGTAAGCGATCAAAGCTGGAAATCTGCACAAAAAGTGCACGTGTTCCAGAAAGAGCCATTTCTATGCCTCTTACACGCTAGATAATGTGCCTAAAATATTTTCCGACCATCAAAATACTCATTTGGGTTAAGCCTTTAAATTAAAAATTATAAACCCGAAATTCGCGCGTTTAAGGGGAGAAAAATCGATTTAAAGTTTTGGGGTAGTGACACGTGAAAAATTGGAAATTTTTTGGCTTTCAGCCACTATAACTGCTCTTAAACCTTTCCAAAGTACCACAAATTTATACTTTTTGGAAAATTCAGACGATAACCTATAAGTTGATATCAAAACATTGCAAATCGGTTGGCAATTGTAGCCACGGCAATGCCATAAAGGGAAAAAGTTCCCAAAACCTGCCCCCCAAAAAATTACGATCTCGCTTATTAGTCCACTTAGAAAGATGCTTTCTGTTTTGGTTTGTTTGTTTACGCTCATGTATCACTTATAGGCAATGAAAACAATTTTCGAAATCACTCATGGCTTTTTGTGCAGACAAGTGTCTTTTTTTCGCTGTATTCCTATTTGAGCCCTCATAAAAATTAGTGTTCTTATGCAAAACACTACAAATTTATATTCAACGCAAAATACAAAATTACACTTACAAAACAAGACCAAAATTTTGATAATCGAATAAAAACTGTGGTCACAGTGAACGATCAAAGAAAGAGATCAGCCGAGAAAATAGACACGTTTTAGGAAAATCCGTTTCTATGCCTTCTAGACACCATCAAATATAGATTTCTCACGAAAAGTACCACAAATTTATACTTGACGGAAACTACACAATGGCAGCTAAAAAACAAAACCAAAATTTTGACAATCAGATGAAAATTGTGGTCACAGTCAGCAATCAAAGCTGGAAATCTGCACAAAAAGTGCACGTGTTCCAGAAAGAGCCATTTCTATGCCTCTTACACGCTAGATAATGTGCCTAAAATATTTTCCGACCATCAAAATACTCATTTGGGTTAAGCCTTTAAATTAAAAATTATAAACCCGAAATTCGCGCGTTTAAGGGGAGAAAAATCGATTTAAAGTTTTGGGGTAGTGACACGTAAAAAATTGGAAATTTTTTGGCTTTCAGCCACTATAACTGCTCTTAAACCTTTCCAAAGTACCACAAATTTATACTTTTTGGAAAATTCAGACGATAATCTATAAGTTGATATCAAAACATTGCAAATCGGTTGGCAATTGTAGCCACGGCAATGCCATAAAGGGAAAAAGCTCCCAAAACCTGCCCCCCAAAAAATTACGATCTCGCTTATTAGTCCACTTAGAAAGATGCTTTCTGTTTTGGTTTGTTTGTTTACGCTCATGTATCACTTATAGGCAATGAAAACAATTTTCGAAATCACTCATGGCTTTTTATGCAGACAAGTGTCTTTTTTTCGCTGTATTCCTATTTGAGCCCTCATAAAAATTAGTGTTCTTATGCAAAACACTACAAATTTATATTCAACGCAAAATACAAAATTACACCTACAAAACAAGACCAAAATTTTGATAATCGAATAAAAACTGTGGTCACAGTGAACGATCAAAGAAAGAGATCAGCCGAGAAAATAGACATGTTTTAGGAAAATCCGTTTCTATGCCTTCCAGACACCATCAAATATAGATTTCTCACGAAAAGTACCACAAATTTATACTTGACGGAAACTACACAATGGCAGCTAAAACACAAAACCAAAATTTTGACAATCAGATGAAAATTGTGGTCACAGTAAGCGATCAAAGCTGGAAATCTGCACAAAAAGTGCACGTGTTCCAGAAAGAGCCATTTCTATGCCTCTTACACGCTAGATAATGTGCCTAAAATATTTTCCGACCATCAAAATACTCATTTGGGTTAAGCCTTTAAATTAAAAATTATAAACCCGAAATTCGCGCGTTTAAGGGGAGAAAAATCGATTTAAAGTTTTGGGGTAGTGACACGTGAAAAATTGGAAATTTTTTGGCTTTCAGCCACTATAACTGCTCTTAAACCTTTCCAAAGTACCACAAATTTATACTTTTTGGAAAATTCAGACGATAATCTATAAGTTGATATCAAAACATTGCAAATCGGTTGGCAATTGTAGCCACGGCAATGCCATAAAGGGAAAAAGTTCCCAAAACCTGCCCCCCAAAACATTACGATCTCGCTTATTAGTCCACTTAGAAAGATGCTTTCTGTTTTGGTTTGTTTGTTTACGCTCATGTATCACTTATAGGCAATGAAAACAATTTTCGAAATCACTCATGGCTTTTTATGCAGACAAGTGTCTTTTTTTCGCTGTATTCCTATTTGAGCCCTCATAAAAATTAGTGTTCTTATGCAAAACACTACAAATTTATATTCAACGCAAAATACAAAATTACACCTACAAAACAAGACCAAAATTTTGATAATCGAATAAAAACTGTGGTCACAGTGAACGATCAAAGAAAGAGATCAGCCGAGAAAATAGACACGTTTTAGGAAAATCCGTTTCTATGCCTTCTAGACACCATCAAATATAGATTTCTCACGAAAAGTACCACAAATTTATACTTGACGGAAACTACACAATGGCAGCTAAAACACAAAACCAAAATTTTGACAATCAGATGAAAATTGTGGTCACAGTAAACGATCAAAGCTGGAAATCTGCACAAAAAGTGCACGTGTTCCAGAAAGAGCCATTTCTATGCCTCTTACACGCTAGATGATGTGCCTAAAATATTTTCCGACCATCAAAATACTCATTCGGGTTAAGCCTTTAAATTAAAAATTATAAACCCGAAATTCGCGCGTTTAAGGGGAGAAAAATCGATTTAAAGTTTTGGGGTAGTGACACGTGAAAAATTGGAAATTTTTTGGCTTTCAGCCACTATAACTGCTCTTAAACCTTTCCAAAGTACCACAAATTTATACTTTTTGGAAAATTCAGACGATAATCTATAAGTTGATATCAAAACATTGCAAATCGGTTGGCAATTGTAGCCACGGCAAATCCATAATAAGAAAAAGTTCCCAAAACCTGCCCCCCAAAAAATTACGATCTCGCTTATCAGTCCACTTGGAAAGATGCTTTCTGTTTTGGTTTGTTTGTTTACGCTCATGTATCACTTATAGGCAATGAAAACAATTTTCGAAATCACTCATGGCTTTTTATGCAGACAAGTGTCTTTTTTTCGCTGTATTCCTATTTGAGCCCTCATAAAAATTAGTGTTCTTATGCAAAACACTACAAATTTATATTCAACGCAAAATACAAAATTACACCTACAAAACAAGACCAAAATTTTGATAATCGAATAAAAACTGTGGTCACAGTGAACGATCAAAGAAAGAGATCAGCCGAGAAAATAGACACGTTTTAGGAAAATCCGTTACTATGCCTTCTAGACACCATCAAATATAGATTTTTCACGAAAAGTACCACAAATTTATACTTGACGGAAACTACACAATGGCAGCTAAAACACAAAACCAAAATTTTGGCAATCAGATGAAAATTGTGGTCACAGTAAGCGATCAAAGCTGGAAATCTGCACAAAAAGTGCACGTGTTCCAGAAAGAGCCATTTCTATGCCTCTTACACGCTAGATGATGTGCCTAAAATATTTTCCGACCATCAAAATACTCATTCGGGTTAAGCCTTTAAATTAAAAATTATAAACCCGAAATTCGCGCGTTTAAGGGGAGAAAAATCGATTTAAAGTTTTGGGGTAGTGACACGTGAAAAATTGGAAATTTTTTGGCTTTCATCCACTATAACTGCTCTTAAACCTTTCCAAAGTACCACAAATTTATACTTTTTGGAAAATTCAGACGATAATCTATAAGTTGATATCAAAACATTGCAAATCGGTTGGCAATTGTAGCCACGGCAAATCCATAATAAGAAAAAGTTCCCAAAACCTGCCCCCCAAAAAATTACGATCTCGCTTATTAGTCCACTTGGAAAGATGCTTTCTATTTTGGTTTGTTTGTTTACGCTCATGTATCACTTATAGGCAATGAAAACAATTTTCGAAATCACTCATGGCTTTTTATGCAGACAAGTGTCTTTTTTTCGCTGTATTCCTATTTGAGCCCTCATAAAAATTAGTGTTCTTATGCAAAACACTGCAAATTTATATTCAACGCAAAATACAAAATTACACCTACAAAACAAGACCAAAATTTTGATAATCGAATAAAAACTGTGGTCACAGTGAACGATCAAAGAAAGAGATCAGCCGAGAAAATAGACATGTTTTAGGAAAATCCGTTTCTATGCCTTCTAGACACCATCAAATATAGATTTCTCACGAAAAGTACCACAAATTTATACTTGACGGAAACTACACAATGGCAGCTAAAACACAAAACCAAAATTTTGACAATCAGATGAAAATTGTGGTCACAGTAAGCGATCAAAGCTGGAAATCTGCACAAAAAGTGCACGTGTTCCAGAAAGAGCCATTTCTATGCCTCTTACACGCTAGATAATGTGCCTAAAATATTTTCCGACCATCAAAATACTCATTTGGGTTAAGCCTTTAAATTAAAAATTATAAACCCGAAATTCGCGCGTTTAAGGGGAGAAAAATCGATTTAAAGTTTTGGGGTAGTGACACGTGAAAAATTGGAAAGTTTTTGGCTTTCAGCCACTATAACTGCTCTTAAACCTTTCCAAAGTACCACAAATTTATACTTTTTGGAAAATTCAGACGATAATCTATAAGTTGATATCAAAACATTGCAAATCGGTTGGCAATTGTAGCCACGGCAATGTCATAAAGGGAAAAAGTTCCCAAAACCTGCCCCCCAAAAAATTACGATCTCGCTTATTAGTCCACTTAGAAAGATGCTTTCTGTTTTGGTTTGTTTGTTTACGCTCATGTATCACTTATAGGCAATGAAAACAATTTTCGAAATCACTCATGGCTTTTTATGCAGACAAGTGTCTTTTTTTCGCTGTATTCCTATTTGAGCCCTCATAAAAATTAGTGTTCTTATGCAAAACACTACAAATTTATATTCAACGCAAAATACAAAATTACACCTACAAAACAAGACCAAAATTTTGATAATCGAATAAAAACTGTGGTCACAGTGAACGATCAAAGAAAGAGATCAGCCGAGAAAATAGACACGTTTTAGGAAAATCCGTTACTATGCCTTCTAGACACCATCAAATATAGATTTTTCACGAAAAGTACCACAAATTTATACTTGACGGAAACTACACAATGGCAGCTAAAACACAAAACCAAAATTTTGGCAATCAGATGAAAATTGTGGTCACAGTAAGCGATCAAAGCTGGAAATCTGCACAAAAAGTGCACGTGTTCCAGAAAGAGCCATTTCTATGCCTCTTACACGCTAGATGATGTGCCTAAAATATTTTCCGACCATCAAAATACTCATTCGGGTTAAGCCTTTAAATTAAAAATTATAAACCCGAAATTCGCGCGTTTAAGGGGAGAAAAATCGATTTAAAGTTTTGGGGTAGTGACACGTGAAAAATTGGAAATTTTTTGGCTTTCATCCACTATAACTGCTCTTAAACCTTTCCAAAGTACCACAAATTTATACTTTTTGGAAAATTCAGACGATAATCTATAAGTTGATATCAAAACATTGCAAATCGGTTGGCAATTGTAGCCACGGCAAATCCATAATAAGAAAAAGTTCCCAAAACCTGCCCCCCAAAAAATTACGATCTCGCTTATTAGTCCACTTGGAAAGATGCTTTCTGTTTTGGTTTGTTTGTTTACGCTCATGTATCACTTATAAGCAATGAAAACAATTTTCGAAATCACTCATGGCTTTTTATGCAGACAAGTGTCTTTTTTTCGCTGTATTCCTATTTGAGCCCTCATAAAAATTAGTGTTCTTATGCAAAACACTACAAATTTATATTCAACGCAAAATACAAAATTACACCTACAAAACAAGACCAAAATTTTGATAATCGAATAAAAACTGTGGTCACAGTGAACGATCAAAGAAAGAGATCAGCCGAGAAAATAGACATGTTTTAGGAAAACCCGTTTCTATGCCTTCTAGACACCATCAAATATAGATTTCTCACGAAAAGTACCACAAATTTATACTTGACGGAAACTACACAATGGCAGCTAAAACACAAAACCAAAATTTTGACAATCAGATGAAAATTGTGGTCACAGTAAGCGATCAAAGCTGGAAATCTGCACAAAAAGTGCACGTGTTCCAAAAAGAGCCATTTCTATGCCTCTTACACGCTAGATAATGTGCCTAAAATATTTTCCGACCATCAAAATACTCATTCGGGTTAAGCCTTTAAATTAAAAATTATAAACCCGAAATTCGCGCGTTTAAGGGGAGAAAAATCGATTTAAAGTTTTGGGGTAGTGACACGTGAAAAATTGGAAATTTTTTGGCTTTCAGCCACTATAACTGCTCTTAAACCTTTCCAAAGTACCACAAATTTATACTTTTTGGAAAATTCAGACGATAACCTATAAGTTGATATCAAAACATTGCAAATCGGTTGGCAATTGTAGCCACGGCAATGCCATAAAGGGAAAAAGTTCCCAAAACCTGCCCTCCAAAATATTACGATCTCGCTTATTAGTCCACTTAGAAAGATGCTTTCTGTTTTGGTTTGTTTGTTTACGCTCATGTATCACTTATAGGCAATGAAAACAATTTTCGAAATCACTCATGGCTTTTTATGCAGACAAGTGTCTTTTTTTCGCTGTATTCCTATTTGAGCCCTCATAAAAATTAGTGTTCTTATGCAAAACACTGCAAATTTATATTCAACGCAAAATACAAAATTACACCTACAAAACAAGACCAAAATTTTGATAATCGAATAAAAACTGTGGTCACAGTGAACGATCAAAGAAAGAGATCAGCCGAGAAAATAGACATGTTTTAGGAAAATCCGTTTCTATGCCTTCTAGACACCATCAAATATAGATTTCTCACGAAAAGTACCACAAATTTATACTTGACGGAAACTACACAATGGCAGCTAAAACACAAAACCAAAATTTTTACAATCAGATGAAAATTGTGGTCACAGTAAGCGATCAAAGCTGGAAATCTGCACAAAAAGTGCACGTGTTCCAGAAAGAGCCATTTCTATGCCTCTTACACGCTAGATAATGTGCCTAAAATATTTTCCGACCATCAAAATACTCATTTGGGTTAAGCCTTTAAATTAAAAATTATAAACCCGAAATTCGCGCGTTTAAGGGGAGAAAAATCGATTTAAAGTTTTGGGGTAGTGACACGTGAAAAATTGGAAATTTTTTGGCTTTCAGCCACTATAACTGCTCTTAAACCTTTCCAAAGTACCACAAATTTATACTTTTTGGAAAATTCAGACGATAACCTATAAGTTGATATCAAAACATTGCAAATCGGTTGGCAATTGTAGCCACGGCAATGCCATAAAGGGAAAAAGTTCCCAAAACCTGCCCCCCAAAAAATTACGATCTCGCTTATTAGTCCACTTAGAAAGATGCTTTCTGTTTTGGTTTGTTTGTTTACGCTCATGTATCACTTATAGGCAATGAAAACAATTTTCGAAATCACTCATGGCTTTTTATGCAGACAAGTGTCTTTTTTTCGCTGTATTCCTATTTGAGCCCTCATAAAAATTAGTGTTCTTATGCAAAACACTACAAATTTATATTCAACGCAAAATACAAAATTACACCTACAAAACAAGACCAAAATTTTGATAATCGAATAAAAACTCTGGTCACAGTGAACGATCAAAGAAAGAGATCAGCCGAGAAAATAGACACGTTTTAGGAAAATCCGTTTCTATGCCTTCTAGACACCATCAAATATAGATTTCTCACGAAAAGTACCACAAATTTATACTTGACGGAAACTACACAATGGCAGCTAAAACACAAAACCAAAATTTTGACAATCAGATGAAAATTGTGGTCACAGTAAGCGATCAAAGCTGGAAATCTGCACAAAAAGTGCACGTGTTCCAGAAAGAGCCATTTCTATGCCTCTTACACGCTAGATAATGTGCCTAAAATATTTTCCGACCATCAAAATACTCATTTGGGTTAAGCCTTTAAATTAAAAATTATAAACCCGAAATTCGCGCGTTTAAGGGGAGAAAAATCGATTTAAAGTTTTGGGGTAGTGACACGTGAAAAATTGGAAAGTTTTTGGCTTTCAGCCACTATAACTGCTCTTAAACCTTTCCAAAGTACCACAAATTTATACTTTTTGGAAAATTCAGACGATAATCTATAAGTTGATATCAAAACATTGCAAATCGGTTGGCAATTGTAGCCACGGCAATGTCATAAAGGGAAAAAGTTCCCAAAACCTGCCCCCCAAAAAATTACGATCTCGCTTATTAGTCCACTTAGAAAGATGCTTTCTGTTTTGGTTTGTTTGTTTACGCTCATGTATCACTTATAGGCAATGAAAACAATTTTCGAAATCACTCATGGCTTTTTATGCAGACAAGTGTCTTTTTTTCGCTGTATTCCTATTTGAGCCCTCATAAAAATTAGTGTTCTTATGCAAAACACTACAAATTTATATTCAACGCAAAATACAAAATTACACCTACAAAACAAGACCAAAATTTTGATAATCGAATAAAAACTGTGGTCACAGTGAACGATCAAAGAAAGAGATCAGCCGAGAAAATAGACATGTTTTAGGAAAATCCGTTTCTATGCCTTCTAGACACCATCAAATATAGATTTCTCACGAAAAGTACCACAAATTTATACTTGACGGAAACTACACAATGGCAGCTAAAACACAAAACCAAAATTTTGACAATCAGATGAAAATTGTGGTCACAGTAAGCGATCAAAGCTGGAAATCTGCACAAAAAGTGCACGTGTTCCAAAAAGAGCCATTTCTATGCCTCTTACACGCTAGATAATGTGCCTAAAATATTTTCCGACCATCAAAATACTCATTCGGGTTAAGCCTTTAAATTAAAAATTATAAACCCGAAATTCGCGCGTTTAAGGGGAGAAAAATCGATTTAAAGTTTTGGGGTAGTGACACGTGAAAAATTGGAAATTTTTTGGCTTTCAGCCACTATAACTGCTCTTAAACCTTTCCAAAGTACCACAAATTTATACTTTTTGGAAAATTCAGACGATAATCTATAAGTTGATATCAAAACATTGCAAATCGGTTGGCAATTGTAGCCACGGCAATGCCATAAAGGGAAAAAGTTCCCAAAACCTGCCCCCCAAAAAATTACGATCTCGCTTATTAGTCCACTTAGAAAGATGCTTTCTGTTTTGGTTTGTTTGTTTACGCTCATGTATCACTTATAGGCAATGAAAACAATTTTCGAAATCACTCATGGCTTTTTATGCAGACAAGTGTCTTTTTTTCGCTGTATTCCTATTTGAGCCCTCATAAAAATTAGTGTTCTTATGCAAAACACTACAAATTTATATTCAACGCAAAATACAAAATTACACCTACAAAACAAGACCAAAATTTTGATAATCGAATAAAAACTGTGGTCACAGTGAACGATCAAAGAAAGAGATCAGCCGAGAAAATAGACATGTTTTAGGAAAACCCGTTTCTATGCCTTCTAGACACCATCAAATATAGATTTCTCACGAAAAGTACCACAAATTTATACTTGACGGAAACTACACAATGGCAGCTAAAACACAAATCCAAAATTTTGACAATCAGATGAAAATTGTGGTCACAGTAAGCGATCAAAGCTGGAAATCTGCACAAAAAGTGCACGTGTTCCACAAAGAGCCATTTCTATGCCTCTTACACGCTAGATAATGTGCCTAAAATATTTTCCGACCATCAAAATACTCATTTGGGTTAAGCCTTTAAATTAAAAATTATAAACCCGAAATTCGCGCGTTTAAGGGGAGAAAAATCGATTTAAAGTTTTGGGGTAGTGACACGTGAAAAATTGGAAATTTTTTGGCTTTCAGCCACTATAACTGCTCTTAAACCTTTCCAAAGTACCACAAATTTATACTTTTTGGAAAATTCAGACGATAATCTATAAGTTGATATCAAAACATTGCAAATCGGTTGGCAATTGTAGCCACGGCAATGCCATAAAGGGAAAAAGTTCCCAAAACCTGCCCCCCAAAATTACGATCTCGCTTATTAGTCCACTTAGAAAGAAGATTTCTGTTTTGGTTTGTTTGTTTACGCTCATGTATCACTTATAGGCAATGAAAACAATTTTCGAAATCACTCATGGCTTTTTATGCAGACAAGTGTCTTTTTTTGGCTGTATTCATATTTGAGCCCTCATAAAAATTAGTGTTCTTATGCAAAACACTACAAATTTATATTCAACGCAAAATACAAAATTACACCTACAAAACAAGACCAAAATTTTGATAATCGAATAAAAACTGTGGTCACAGTGAACGATCAAAGAAAGAGATCAGCCGAGAAAATAGACACGTTTTAGGAAAATCCGTTTCTATGCCTTCTAGACACCATCAAATATAGATTTCTCACGAAAAGTACCACAAATTTATACTTGACGGAAACTACACCATGGCAGCTAAAACACAAAACCAAAATTTTGACAATCAGATGAAACTTGTGGTCACAGTAAGCGATCAAAGCTGGAAATCTGCACAAAAAGTGCACATGTTCCAGAAAGAGCCATTTCTATGCCTCTTACACGCTAGATAATGTGCCTAAAATATTTTCCGACCATCAAAATACTCATTTGGGTTAAGCCTTTAAATTAAAAATTATAAACCCGAAATTCACGCGTTTAAGGGGAGAAAAATCGATTTAAAGTTTTGGGGTAGTGACACGTGAAAAATTGGAAATTTTTTGGCTTTCAGCCACTATAACTGCTCTTAAACCTTTCCAAAGTACCACAAATTTATACTTTTTGGAAAATTCAGACGATAATCTATAAGTTGATATCAAAACATTGCAAATCGGTTGGCAATTGTAGCCACGGCAATGCCATAAAGGGAAAAAGTTCCCAAAACCTGCCCCCCAAAAAATTACGATCTCGCTTATTAGTCCACTTAGAAAGATGCTTTCTGTTTTGGTTTGTTTGTTTACGCTCATGTATCACTTATAGGCAATGAAAACAATTTTCGAAATCACTCATGGCTTTTTATGCAGACAAGTGTCTTTTTTTCGCTGTATTCCTATTTGAGCCCTCATAAAAATTAGTGTTCTTATGCAAAACACTACAAATTTATATTCAACGCAAAATACAAAATTACACCTACAAAACAAGACCAAAATTTTGATAATCGAATAAAAACTGTGGTCACAGTGAACGATCAAAGAAAGAGATCAGCCGAGAAAATAGACATGTTTTAGGAAAATCCGTTTCTATGCCTTCTAGACACCATCAAATATAGATTTCTCACGAAAAGTACCACAAATTTATACTTGACGGAAACTACACAATGGCAGCTAAAACACAAAACCAAAATTTTGACAATCAGATGAAAATTGTGGTCACAGTAAGCGATCAAAGCTGGAAATCTGCACAAAAAGTGCACGTGTTCCAAAAAGAGCCATTTCTATGCCTCTTACACGCTAGATAATGTGCCTAAAATATTTTCCGACCATCAAAATACTCATTCGGGTTAAGCCTTTAAATTAAAAATTATAAACCCGAAATTCGCGCGTTTAAGGGGAGAAAAATCGATTTAAAGTTTTGGGGTAGTGACACGTGAAAAATTGGAAATTTTTTGGCTTTCAGCCACTATAACTGCTCTTAAACCTTTCCAAAGTACCACAAATTTATACTTTTTGGAAAATTCAGACGATAACCTATAAGTTGATATCAAAACATTGCAAATCGGTTGGCAATTGTAGCCACGGCAATGCCATAAAGGGAAAAAGTTCCCAAAACCTGCCCCCCAAAAAATTACGATCTCGCTTATTAGTCCACTTAGAAAGATGCTTTCTGTTTTGGTTTGTTTGTTTACGCTCATGTATCACTTATAGGCAATGAAAACAATTTTCGAAATCACTCATGGCTTTTTATGCAGACAAGTGTCTTTTTTTGGCTGTATTCATATTTGAGCCCTCATAAAAATTAGTGTTCTTATGCAAAACACTACAAATTTATATTCAACGCAAAATACAAAATTACACCTACAAAACAAGACCAAAATTTTGATAATCGAATAAAAACTGTGGTCACAGTGAACGATCAAAGAAAGAGATCAGCCGAGAAAATAGACACGTTTTAGGAAAATCCGTTTCTATGCCTTCTAGACACCATCAAATATAGATTTCTCACGACAAGTACCACTAATTTATACTTGACGGAAACTACACAATGGCAGCTAAAACACAAAACCAAAATTTTGACAATCAGATGAAAATTGTGGTCACAGTAAGCGATCAAAGCTGGAAATCTGCACAAAAAGTGCACGTGTTCCAGAAAGAGCCATTTCTATGCCTCTTACACGCTAGATAATGTGCCTAAAATATTTTCCGACCATCAAAATACTCGTTTGGGTTAAGCCTTTAAATTAAAAATTATAAACCCGAAATTCGCGCGTTTAAGGGGAGAAAAATCGATTTAAAGTTTTGGGGTAGTGACACGTGAAAAATTGGAAATTTTTTGGCTTTCAGCCACTATAACTGCTCTTAAACCTTTCCAAAGTACCACAAATTTATACTTTTTGGAAAATTCAGACGATAATCTATAAGTTGATATCAAAACATTGCAAATCGGTTGGCAATTGTAGCCACGGCAATGCCATAAAGGGAAAAAGTTCCCAAAACCTGCCCCCCAAAAAATTACGATCTCGCTTATTAGTCCACTTAGAAAGATGCTTTCTGTTTTGGTTTGTTTGTTTACGCTCATGTATCACTTATAGGCAATGAAAACAATTTTCGAAATCACTCATGGCTTTTTATGCAGACAAGTGTCTTTTTTTCGCTGTATTCCTATTTGAGCCCTCATAAAAATTAGTGTTCTTATGCAAAACACTACAAATTTATATTCAACGCAAAATACAAAATTACACCTACAAAACAAGACCAAAATTTTGATAATCGAATAAAAACTGTGGTCACAGTGAACGATCAAAGAAACAGATCAGCCGAGAAAATAGACATGTTTTAGGAAAATCCGTTTCTATGCCTTCTAGACACCATCAAATATAGATTTCTCACGAAAAGTACCACAAATTTATACTTGACGGAAACTACACAATGGCAGCTAAAACACAAAACCAAAATTTTGACAATCAGATGAAAATTGTGGTCACAGTAAGCGATCAAAGCTGGAAATCTGCACAAAAAGTGCACGTGTTCCAGAAAAAGCCATTTCTATGCCTCTTACACGCTAGATAATGTGCCTAAAATATTTTCCGAACATCAAAATACTCATTTGGGTTAAGCCTTTAAATTAAAAATTATAAACCCGAAATTCGCGCGTTTAAGGGGAGAAAAATCGATTTAAAGTTTTGGGGTAGTGACACGTGAAAAATTGGAAATTTTTTGGCTTTCAGCCACTATAACTGCTCTTAAACCTTTCCAAAGTACCACAAATTTATACTTTTTGGAAAATTCAGACGATAACCTATAAGTTGATCTCAAAACATTGCAAATCGGTTGGCAATTGTAGCCACGGCAATGCCATAGAGGGAAAAAGTTCCCAAAACCTGCCCCCCAAAAAATTACGATCTCGCTTATTAGTCCACTTAGAAAGATGCTTTCTGTTTTGGTTTGTTTGTTTACGCTCATGTATCACTTATAGGCAATGAAAACAATTTTCGAAATCACTCATGGCTTTTTATGCAGACAAGTGTCTTTTTTTCGCTGTATTCCTATTTGAGCCCTCATAAAAATTAGTGTTCTTATGCAAAACACTACAAATTTATATTCAACGCAAAATACAAAATTACACCTACAAAACAAGACCAAAATTTTGATAATCGAATAAAAACTGTGGTCACAGTGAACGATCAAAGAAAGAGATCAGCCGAGAAAATAGACATGTTTTAGGAAAACCCGTTTCTATGCCTTCTAGACACCATCAAATATAGATTTCTCACGAAAAGTACCACAAATTTATACTTGACGGAAACTACACAATGGCAGCTAAAACACAAATCCAAAATTTTGACAATCAGATGAAAATTGTGGTCACAGTAAGCGATCAAAGCTGGAAATCTGCACAAAAAGTGCACGTGTTCCACAAAGAGCCATTTCTATGCCTCTTACACGCTAGATAATGTGCCTAAAATATTTTCCGACCATCAAAATACTCATTTGGGTTAAGCCTTTAAATTAAAAATTATAAACCCAAAATTCGCGCGTTTAAGGGGAGAAAAATCGATTTAAAGTTTTGGGGTAGTGACACGTGAAAAATTGGAAATTTTTTGGCTTTCAGCCACTATAACTGCTCTTAAACCTTTCCGAAGTACCACAAATTTATACTTTTTGGAAAATTCAGACGATAATCTATAAGTTGATATCAAAACATTGCAAATCGGTTGGCAATTGTAGCCACGGCAATGCCATAAAGGGAAAAAGTTCCCAAAACCTGCCCCCCAAAAAATTACGATCTCGCTTATTAGTCCACTTAGAAAGATGCTTTCTGTTTTGGTTTGTTTGTTTACGCTCATGTATCACTTATAGGCAATGAAAACAATTTTCGAAATCACTCATGGCTTTTTATGCAGACAAGTGTCTTTTTTTCGCTGTATTCCTATTTGAGCCCTCATAAAAATTAGTGTTCTTATGCAAAACACTACAAATTTATATTCAACGCAAAATACAAAATTACACCTACAAAACAAGACCAAAATTTTGATAATCGAATAAAAACTGTGGTCACAGTGAACGATCAAAGAAAGAGATCAGCCGAGAAAATAGACACGTTTTAGGAAAATCCGTTTCTATGCCTTCTAGACACCATCAAATATAGATTTCTCACGAAAAGTACCACATATTTATACTTGACGGAAACTACACAATGGCAGCTAAAACACAAAACCAAAATTTTGACAATCAGATGAAAATTGTGGTCACAGTAAGCGATCAAAGCTGGAAATCTGCACAAAAAGTGCACGTGTTCCAGAAAGAGCCATTTCTATGCCTCTTACACGCTAGATAATGTGCCTAAAATATTTTCCGACCATCAAAATACTCATTCGGGTTAAGCCTTTAAATTAAAAATTATAAACCCGAAATTCGCGCGTTTACGGGGAGAAAAATCGATTTAAAGTTTTGGGGTAGTGACACGTGAAAAATTGGAAATTTTTTGGCTTTCAGCCACTATAACTGCTCTTAAACCTTTCCGAAGTACCACAAATTTATACTTTTTGGAAAATTCAGACGATAACCTATAAGTTGATCTCAAAACATTGCAAATCGGTTGGCAATTGTAGCCACGGCAATGCCATAGAGGGAAAAAGTTCCCAAAACCTGCCCCCCAAAAAATTACGATCTCGCTTATTAGTCCACTTAGAAAGATGCTTTCTGTTTTGGTTTGTTTGTTTACGCTCATGTATCACTTATAGGCAATGAAAACAATTTTCGAAATCACTCATGGCTTTTTATGCAGACAAGTGTCTTTTTTTCGCTGTATTCCTATTTGAGCCCTCATAAAAATTAGTGTTCTTATGCAAAACACTACAAATTTATATTCAACGCAAAATACAAAATTACACCTACAAAACAAGACCAAAATTTTGATAATCGAATAAAAACTGTGGTCACAGTGAACGATCAAAGAAAGAGATCAGCCGAGAAAATAGACATGTTTTAGGAAAACCCGTTTCTATGCCTTCTAGACACCATCAAATATAGATTTCTCACGAAAAGTACCACAAATTTATACTTGACGGAAACTACACAATGGCAGCTAAAACACAAATCCAAAATTTTGACAATCAGATGAAAATTGTGGTCACAGTAAGCGATCAAAGCTGGAAATCTGCACAAAAAGTGCACGTGTTCCACAAAGAGCCATTTCTATGCCTCTTACACGCTAGATAATGTGCCTAAAATATTTTCCGACCATCAAAATACTCATTTGGGTTAAGCCTTTAAATTAAAAATTATAAACCCAAAATTCGCGCGTTTAAGGGGAGAAAAATCGATTTAAAGTTTTGGGGTAGTGACACGTGAAAAATTGGAAATTTTTTGGCTTTCAGCCACTATAACTGCTCTTAAACCTTTCCGAAGTACCACAAATTTATACTTTTTGGAAAATTCAGACGATAATCTATAAGTTGATATCAAAACATTGCAAATCGGTTGGCAATTGTAGCCACGGCAATGCCATAAAGGGAAAAAGTTCCCAAAACCTGCCCCCCAAAAAATTACGATCTCGCTTATTAGTCCACTTAGAAAGATGCTTTCTGTTTTGGTTTGTTTGTTTACGCTCATGTATCACTTATAGGCAATGAAAACAATTTTCGAAATCACTCATGGCTTTTTATGCAGACAAGTGTCTTTTTTTCGCTGTATTCCTATTTGAGCCCTCATAAAAATTAGTGTTCTTATGCAAAACACTACAAATTTATATTCAACGCAAAATACAAAATTACACCTACAAAACAAGACCAAAATTTTGATAATCGAATAAAAACTGTGGTCACAGTGAACGATCAAAGAAAGAGATCAGCCGAGAAAATAGACACGTTTTAGGAAAATCCGTTTCTATGCCTTCTAGACACCATCAAATATAGATTTCTCACGAAAAGTACCACATATTTATACTTGACGGAAACTACACAATGGCAGCTAAAACACAAAACCAAAATTTTGACAATCAGATGAAAATTGTGGTCACAGTAAGCGATCAAAGCTGGAAATCTGCACAAAAAGTGCACGTGTTCCAGAAAGAGCCATTTCTATGCCTCTTACACGCTAGATAATGTGCCTAAAATATTTTCCGACCATCAAAATACTCATTCGGGTTAAGCCTTTAAATTAAAAATTATAAACCCGAAATTCGCGCGTTTACGGGGAGAAAAATCGATTTAAAGTTTTGGGGTAGTGACACGTGAAAAATTGGAAATTTTTTGGCTTTCAGCCACTATAACTGCTCTTAAACCTTTCCAAAGTACCACAAATTTATACTTTTTGGAAAATTCAGACGATAACCTATAAGTTGATATCAAAACATTGCAAATCGGTTGGCAATTGTAGCCACGGCAATGCCATAAAGGGAAAAAGTTCCCAAAACCTGCCCCCCAAAAAATTACGATCTCGCTTATTAGTCCACTTAGAAAGATGCTTTCTGTTTTGGTTTGTTTGTTTACGCTCATGTATCACTTATAGGCAATGAAAACAATTTTCGAAATCACTCATGGCTTTTTATGCAGACAAGTGTCTTTTTTTCGCTGTATTCCTATTTGAGCCCTCATAAAAATTAGTGTTCTTATGCAAAACACTACAAATTTATATTCAACGCAAAATACAAAATTATACCTACAAAACAAGACCAAAATTTTGATAATCGAATAAAAACTGTGGTCACAGTGAACGATCAAAGAAAGAGATCAGCCGAGAAAATAGACATGTTTTAGGAAAACCCGTTTCTATGCCTTCTAGACACCATCAAATATAGATTTCTCACGAAAAGTACCACAAATTTATACTTGACGGAAACTACACAATGGCAGCTAAAACACAAAACCAAAATTTTGACAATCAGATGAAAATTGTGGTCACAGTAAGCGATCAAAGCTGGAAATCTGCACAAAAAGTGCACGTGTTCCACAAAGAGCCATTTCTATGCCTCTTACACGCTAGATAATGTGCCTAAAATATTTTCCGACCATCAAAATACTCATTCGGGTTAAGCCTTTAAATTAAAAATTATAAACCCGAAATTCGCGCGTTTAAGGGGAGAAAAATCGATTTAAAGTTTTGGGGTAGTGACACGTGAAAAATTGGAAATTTTTTGGCTTTCAGCCACTATAACTGCTCTTAAACCTTTCCAAAGTACCACAAATTTATACTTTTTGGAAAATTCAGACGATAATCTATAAGTTGATATCAAAACATTGCAAATCGGTTGGCAATTGTAGCCACGGCAATGCCATAAAGGGAAAAAGTTCCCAAAACCTGCCCCCCAAAACATTACGATCTCGCTTATTAGTCCACTTAGAAAGATGCTTTCTGTTTTGGTTTGTTTGTTTACGCTCATGTATCACTTATAGGCAATGAAAACAATTTTCGAAATCACTCATGGCTTTTTATGCAGACAAGTGTCTTTTTTTCGCTGTATTCCTATTTGAGCCCTCATAAAAATTAGTGTTCTTATGCAAAACACTACAAATTTATATTCAACGCAAAATACAAAATTACACCTACAAAACAAGACCAAAATTTTGATAATCGAATAAAAACTGTGGTCACAGTGAACGATCAAAGAAAGAGATCAGCCGAGAAAATAGACATGTTTTAGGAAAACCCGTTTCTATGCCTTCTAGACACCATCAAATATAGATTTCTCACGAAAAGTACCACAAATTTATACTTGACGGAAACTACACAATGGCAGCTAAAACACAAAACCAAAATTTTGACAATCAGATGAAAATTGTGGTCACAGTAAGCGATCAAAGCTGGAAATCTGCACAAAAAGTGCACGTGTTCCAGAAAGAGCCATTTCTATGCCTCTTACACGCTAGATAATGTGCCTAAAATATTTTCCGACCATCAAAATACTCATTTGGGTTAAGCCTTTAAATTAAAAATTATAAACCCGAAATTCGCGCGTTTAAGGGGAGAAAAATCGATTTAAAGTTTTGGGGTAGTGACACGTGAAAAATTGGAAATTTTTTGGCTTTCAGCCACTATAACTGCTCTTAAACCTTTCCAAAGTACCACAAATTTATACTTTTTGGAAAATTCAGACGATAACCTATAAGTTGATATCAAAACATTGCAAATCGGTTGGCAATTGTAGCCACGGCAATGTCATAAAGGGAAAAAGTTCCCAAAACCTGCCCCCCAAAAAATTACGATCTCGCTTATTAGTCCACTTAGAAAGATGCTTTCTGTTTTGGTTTGTTTGTTTACGCTCATGTATCACTTATAGCCAATGAAAACAATTTTTGAAATCACTCATGGCTTTTTATGCAGACAAGTGTCTTTTTTTCGCTGTATTCCTATTTGAGCCCTCATAAAAATTAGTGTTTTTATGCAAAACACTACAAATTTATATTCAACGCAAAATACAAAATTACACCTACAAAACAAGACCAAAATTTTGATAATCGAATAAAAACTGTGGTCACAGTGAACGATCAAAGAAAGAGATCAGCCGAGAAAATAGACACGTTTTAGGAAAATCCGTTTCTATGCCTTCTAGACACCATCAAATATAGATTTCTCACGAAAAGTACCACAAATTTATACTTGACGGAAACTACACAATGGCAGCTAAAACACAAAACCAAAATTTTGACAATCAGATGAAAATTGTGGTCACAGTAAGCGACCAAAGCTGGAAATCTGCACAAAAAGTGCACGTGTTCCACAAAGAGCCATTTCTATGCCTCTTACACGCTAGATAATGTGTCTAAAATATTTTCCGACCATCAAAATACTCATTCGGGTTCAGCCTTTAATTTAAAAATTATAAACCCGAAATTCGCGCGTTTAAGGGGAGAAAAATCGATTTAAAGTTTTGGGGTAGTGACACGTGAAAAATTGGAAATTTTTTGGCTTTCAGCCACTATAACTGCTCTTAAACCTTTCCAAAGTACCACAAATTTATACTTTTTGGAAAATTCAGACGATAACCTATAAGTTGATATCAAAACATTGCAAATCGGTTGGCAATTGTAGCCACGGCAATGCCATAAAGGGAAAAAGTTCCCAAAACCTGCCCCCCAAAAAATTACGATCTCGCTTATTAGTCCACTTAGAAAGATGCTTTCTGTTTTGGTTTGTTTGTTTACGCTCATGTATCACTTATAGGCAATGAAAACAATTTTCGAAATCACTCATGGCTTTTAATGCAGACAAGTGTCTTTTTTTCGCTGTATTCCTATTTGAGCCCTCATAAAAATTAGTGTTCTTATGCAAAACACTACAAATTTATATTCAGCGCAAAATACAAAATTACACCTACAAAACAAGACCAAAATTTTGATAATCGAATAAAAACTGTGGTCACAGTGAACGATCAAAGAAAGAGATCAGCCGAGAAAATAGACATGTTTTAGGAAAACCCGTTTCTATGCCTTCTAGACACCATCAAATAAAGATTTCTCACGAAAAGTACCACAAATTTATACTTGACGGAAACTACACAATGGCAGCTAAAAAACAAAACCAAAATTTTGACAATCAGATGAAAATTGTGGTCACAGTAAGCGATCAAAGCTGGAAATCTGCACAAAAAGTGCAAGTGTTCCAAAAAGAGCCATTTCTATGCCTCTTACACGCTAGATAATGTGCCTAAAATATTTTCCGACCATCAAAATACTCATTTGGGTTAAGCCTTTAAATTAAAAATTATAAACCCGAAATTCGCACGTTTAAGGGGAGAAAAATCGATTTAAAGTTTTGGGGTAGTGACACGTGAAAAATTGGAAATTTTTTGGCTTTCAGCCACTATAACTGCTCTTAAACCTTTCCAAAGTACCACAAATTTATACTTTTTGGAAAATTCAGACGATAACCTATAAGTTGATATCAAAACATTGCAAATCGGTTGGCAATTGTAGCCACGGCAATGCCATAAAGGGAAAAAGTTCCCAAAACCTGCCCCCCAAAATTACGATCTCGCTTATTAGTCCACTTAGAAAGAAGATTTCTGTTTTGGTTTGTTTGTTTACGCTCATGTATCACTTATAGGCAATGAAAACAATTTTCGAAATCACTCATGGCTTTTTATGCAGACAAGTGTCTTTTTTTCGCTGTATTCCTATTTGAGCCATCATAAAAATTAGTGTTCTTACGCAAAACACTACAAATTTATATTCAACGCAAAATACAAAATTACACCTACAAAACAAGACCAAAATTTTGATAATCGAATAAAAACTGTGGTCACAGTGAACGATCAAAGAAAGAGATCAGCCGAGAAAATAGACACGTTTTAGGAAAATCCGTTTCTATGCCTTCTAGACACCATCAAATATAGATTTCTCACGAAAAGTACCACAAATTTATACTTGACGGAAACTACACAATGGCAGCTAAAACACAAAACCAAAATTTTGACAATCAGATGAAAATTGTGGTCACAGTAAGCGATCAAAGCTGGAAATCTGCACAAAAAGTGCACGTGTTCCACAAAGAGCCATTTCTATGCCTCTTACACGCTAGATAATGTGCCTAAAATATTTTCCGACCATCAAAATACTCATTCGGGTTAAGCCTTTAAATTAAAAATTATAAACCCGAAATTCGCGCGTTTAAGGGGAGAAAAATCGATTTACAGTTTTGGGGTAGTGACACGTGAAAAATTGGAAATTTTTTGGCTTTCAGCCACTATAACTGCTCTTAAACCTTTCCAAAGTACCACAAATTTATACTTTTTGGAAAATTCAGACGATAACCTATAAGTTGATATCAAAACATTGCAAATCGGTTGGCAATTGTAGCCACGGCAATGCCATAAAGGGAAAAAGTTCCCAAAACCTGCCCCCCAAAAAATTACGATCTCGCTTATTAGTCCACTTAGAAAGATGCTTTCTGTTTTGGTTTGTTTGTTTACGCTCATGTATCACTTATAGGCAATGAAAACAATTTTCGAAATCACTCATGGCTTTTTATGCAGACAAGTGTCTTTTTTTCGCTGTATTCCTATTTGAGCCCTCATAAAAATTAGTGTTCTTATGCAAAACACTACAAATTTATATTCAACGCAAAATACAAAATTACACCTACAAAACAAGACCAAAATTTTGATAATCGAATAAAAACTGTGGTCACAGTGAACGATCAAAGAAAGAGATCAGCCGAGAAAATAGACATGTTTTAGGAAAACCCGTTTCTATGCCTTCTAGACACCATCAAATATAGATTTCTCACGAAAAGTACCACAAATTTATATTTGACGGAAACTACACAATGGCAGCTAAAACACAAAACCAAAATTTTGACAATCAGATGAAAATTGTGGTCACAGTAAGCGATCAAAGCTGGAAATCTGCACAAAAAGTGCACGTGTTCCACAAAGAGCCATTTCTATGCCTCTTACACGCTAGATAATGTGCCTAAAATATTTTCCGACCATCAAAATACTCATTCGGGTTAAGCCTTTAAATTAAAAATTATAAACCCGAAATTCGCGCGTTTACGGGGAGAAAAATCGATTTAAAGTTTTGGGGTAGTGACACGTGAAAATTTGGAAATTTTTTGGCTTTCAGCCACTATAACTGCTCTTAAACCTTTCCAAAGTACCACAAATTTATACTTTTTGGAAAATTCAGACGATAACCTATAAGTTGATATCAAAACATTGCAAATCGGTTGGCAATTGTAGCCACGGCAATGTCATAAAGGGAAAAAGTTCCCAAAACCTGCCCCCCAAAAAATTACGATCTCGCTTATTAGTCCACTTAGAAAGATGCTTTCTGTTTTGGTTTGTTTGTTTACGCTCATGTATCACTTATAGGCAATGAAAACAATTTTCGAAATCACTCATGGCTTTTTATGCAGACAAGTGTCTTTTTTTCGCTGTATTCCTATTTGAGCCCTCATAAAAATTAGTGTTCTTATGCAAAACACTACAAATTTATATTCAACGCAAAATACAAAATTACACCTACAAAACAAGACCAAAATTTTGATAATCGAATAAAAACTGTGGTCACAGTGAACGATCAAAGAAAGAGATCAGCCGAGAAAATAGACACGTTTTAGGAAAATCCGTTTCTATGCCTTCTAGACACCATCAAATATAGATTTCTCACGAAAAGTACCACAAATTTATACTTGATGGAAACTACGCAATGGCAGCTAAAACACAAAACCAAAATTTTGACAATCAGATGAAAATTGTGGTCACAGTAAGCGATCAAAGCTGGAAATCTGCACAAAAAGTGCACGTGTTCCAGAAAGAGCCATTTCTATGCCTCTTACACGCTAGATAATGTGCCTAAAATATTTTCCGACCATCAAAATACTCTTTTGGGTTAAGCCTTTAAATTAAAAATTATAAACCCGAAATTCGCGCGTTTAAGGGGAGAAAAATCGATTTAAAGTTTTGGGGTAGTGACACGTGAAAAATTGGAAATTTTTTGGCTTTCAGCCACTATAACTGCTCTTAAACCTTTCCAAAGTACCACAAATTTATACTTTTTGGAAAATTCAGACGATAATCTATAAGTTGATATCAAAACATTGCAAATCGGTTGGCAATTGTAGCCACGGCAATGCCATAAAGGGAAAAAGTTCCCAAAACCTGCCCCCCAAAAAATTACGATCTCGCTTATTAGTCCACTTAGAAAGATGCTTTCTGTTTTGGTTTGTTTGTTTACGCTCATGTATCACTTAAAGGCAATGAAAACAATTTTTGAAATCACTCATGGCTTTTTATGCAGACAAGTGTCTTTTTTTCGCTGTATTCCTATTTGAGCCCTCATAAAAATTAGTGTTCTTATGCAAAACACTACAAATTTATATTCAACGCAAAATACAAAATTACACCTACAAAACAAGACCAAAATTTTGATAATCGAATAAAAACTGTGGTCACAGTGAACGATCAAAGAAAGAGATCAGCCGAGAAAATAGACACGTTTTAGGAAAATCCGTTTCTATGCCTTCTAGACATCATCAAATATAGATTTCTCACGAAAAGTACCACAAATTTATACTTGACGGAAACTACACAATGGCAGCTAAAACACAAAACCAAAATTTTGACAATCAGATGAAAATTGTGGTCACAGTAAGCGATCAAAGCTGGAAATCTGCACAAAAAGTGCACGTGTTCCAGAAAGAGCCATTTCTATGCCTCTTACACGCTAGATAATGTGCCTAAAATATTTTCCGACCATCAAAATACTCATTTGGGTTAAGCCTTTAAATTAAAAATTATAAACCCGAAATTCGCGCGTTTAAGGGGAGAAAAATCGATTTAAAGTTTTGGGGTAGTGACACGTGAAAAATTGGAAATTTTTTGGCTTTCAGCCACTATAACTGCTCTTAAACCTTTCCAAAGTACCACAAATTTATACTTTTTGGAAAATTCAGACAATAATCTATAAGTTGATATCAAAACATTGCAAATCGGTTGGCAATTGTAGCCACGGCAATGCCATAAAGGGAAAAAGTTCCCAAAACCTGCCCCCCAAAAAATTACGATCTCGCTTATTAGTCCACTTAGAAAGATGCTTTCTGTTTTGGTTTGTTTGTTTACGCTCATGTATCACTTATAGGCAATGAAAACAATTTTCGAAATCACTCATGGCTTTTTATGCAGACAAGTGTCTTTTTTTCGCTGTATTCCTATTTGAGCCCTCATAAAAATTAGTGTTCTTATGCAAAACACTACAAATTTATATTCAACGCAAAATACAAAATTACACCTACAAAACAAGACCAAAATTTTGATAATCGAATAAAAACTGTGGTCACAGTGAACGATCAAAGAAAGAGATCAGCCGAGAAAATAGACATGTTTTAGGAAAACCCGTTTCTATGCCTTCTAGACACCATCAAATATAGATTTCTCACGAAAAGTACCACAAATTTATACTTGACGGAAACTACACAATGGCAGCTAAAACACAAAACCAAAATTTTGACAATCAGATGAAAATTGTGGTCACAGTAAGCGATCAAAGCTGGAAATCTGCACAAAAAGTGCACGTGTTCCAGAAAGAGCCATTTCTATGCCTCTTACACGCTAGATAATGTGCCTAAAATATTTTCCGACCATCAAAATACTCATTTGGGTTAAGCCTTTAAATTAAAAATTATAAACCCGAAATTCGCGCGTTTAAGGGGAGAAAAATCGATTTAAAGTTTTGGGGTAGTGACACGTGAAAAATTGGAAATTTTTTGGCTTTCAGCCACTATAACTGCTCTTAAACCTTTCCAAAGTACCACAAATTTATACTTTTTGGAAAATTCAGACGATAACCTATAAGTTGATATCAAAACATTGCAAATCGGTTGGCAATTGTAGCCACGGCAATGCCATAAAGGGAAGAAGTTCCCAAGACCTGCCCCCCAAAAAATTACGATCTCGCTTATTAGTCCACTTAGAAAGATGCTTTCTGTTTTGGTTTGTTTGTTTACGCTCATGTATCACTTATAGGCAATGAAAACAATTTTCGAAATCACTCATGGCTTTTTATGCAGACAAGTGTCTTTTTTTCGCTGTATTCCTATTTGAGCCATCATAAAAATTAGTGTTCTTACGCAAAACACTACAAATTTATATTCAACGCAAAATACAAAATTACACCTACAAAACAAGACCAAAATTTTGATAATCGAATAAAAACTGTGGTCACAGTGAACGATCAAAGAAAGAGATCAGCCGAGAAAATAGACACGTTTTAGGAAAATCCGTTTCTATGCCTTCTAGACACCATCAAATATAGATTTCTCACGAAAAGTACCACAAATTTATACTTGACGGAAACTACACAATGGCAGCTAAAACACAAAACCAAAATTTTGACAATCAGATGAAAATTGTGGTCACAGTAAGCGATCAAAGCTGGAAATCTGCACAAAAAGTGCAAGTGTTCCAAAAAGAGCCATTTCTATGCCTCTTACACGCTAGATAATGTGCCTAAAATATTTTCCGACCATCAAAATACTCATTTGGGTTAAACCTTTAAATTAAAAATTATAAACCCGAAATTCGCGCGTTTAAGGGGAGAAAAATCGATTTAAAGTTTTGGGGTAGTGACACGTGAAAAATTGGAAATTTTTTGGCTTTCAGCCACTATAACTGCTCTTAAACCTTTCCAAAGTACCACAAATTTATACTTTTTGGAAAATTCAGACGATAATCTATAAGTTGATATCAAAACATTGCAAATCGGTTGGCAATTGTAGCCACGGCAATGCCATAAAGGGAAAAAGTTCCCAAAACCTGCCCCCCAAAAAATTACGATCTCGCTTATTAGTCCACTTAGAAAGATGCTTTCTGTTTTGGTTTGTTTGTTTACGCTCATGTATCACTTATAGGCAATGAAAACAATTTTCGAAATCACTCATGGCTTTTTATGCAGACAAGTGTCTTTTTTTCGCTGTATTCCTATTTGAGCCCTCATAAAAATTAGTGTTCTTATGCAAAACACTACAAATTTATATTCAACGCAAAATACAAAATTACACCTACAAAACAAGACCAAAATTTTGATAATCGAATAAAAACTGTGGTCACAGTGAACGATCAAAGAAAGAGATCAGCCGAGAAAATAGACATGTTTTAGGAAAATCCGTTTCTATGCCTTCTAGACACCATCAAATATAGATTTCTCACGAAAAGTACCACAAATTTATACTTGACGGAAACTACACAATGGCAGCTAAAACACAAAACCAAAGTTTTGTCAATCAGATGAAAATTGTGGTCACAGTAAGCGATCAAAGCTGGAAATCTGCACAAAAAGTGCACGTGTTCCAGAAAGAGCAATTTCTATGCCTCTTACACGCTAGATAATGTGCCTAAAATATTTTCCGACCATCAAAATACTCACTTGGGTTAAGCCTTTAAATTAAAAATTATAAACCCGAAATTCGCGCGTTTAAGGGGAGAAAAATCGATTTAAAGTTTTGGGGTAGTGACACGTGAAAAATTGGAAATTTTTTGGCTTTCAGCCACTATAACTGCTCTTAAACCTTTCCAAAGTACCACAAATTTATACTTTTTGGAAAATTCAGACGACAACCTATAAGTTGATATCAAAACATTGCAAATCGGTTGGCAATTGTAGCCACGGCAATGCCATAAAGGGAAAAAGTTCCCAAAACCTGCCCCCCAAAAAATTACGATCTCGCTTATTAGTCCACTTAGAAAGATGCTTTCTGTTTTGGTTTGTTTGTTTACGCTCATGTATCACTTATAGGCAATGAAAAGAAGTTTTGAAATCACTCATGGCTTTTTATGCAGACAAGTGTCTTTTTTTCGCTGTATTCCTATTTGAGCCCTCATAAAAATTAGTGTTCTTATGCAAAACACTACAAATTTATATTCAACGCAAAATACAAAATTACACCTACAAAACCAGACCAAAATTTTGATAATCGAATAAAAACTGTGGTCACAGTGACCGATCAAAGAAAGAGATCAGCCGAGAAAATAGACACGTTTTAGGAAAATCCGTTTCTATGCCTTCTAGACGCCATCAAATATAGATTTCTCACGAAAAGTACCACAAATTTATACTTGACGGAAACTACACAATGGCAGCTAAAACACAAAACCAAAATTTTGACAATCAGATGAAAATTGTGGTCACAGTAAGCGATCAAAGCTGGAAATCTGCACAAAAAGTGCACGTGTTACAAAAAGAGCCATTTCTATGCCTCTTACACGCTAGACAATGTGCCTACAATATTTTCCGACCATCAAAATACTCATTTGGGTTAAGCCTTTAAATTAAAAATTATAAACCCGAAATTCGCGCGTTTAAGGGGAGAAAAATCGATTTAAAGTTTTGGGGTAGTGACACGTGAAAAATTGGAAATTTTTTGGCTTTCAGCCACTATAACTGATTTTGATAATCGAATAAAAACTGTGGACACAGTGAACGATCAAAGAAAGAGATCAGCCGAGAAAATAGACACGTTTTAGGAAAATCCGTTTCTATGCCTTCTAGACACCATCAAATAAAGATTTCTCACGAAAAGTACCACAAATTTATACTTGACGGAAACTACACAATGGCAGCTTAAAAACAAAACCAAAATTTTGACAATCAGATGAAAATTGTGGTCACAGTAAGCGATCAAAGCTGGAAATCTGCACAAAAAGTGCACGTGTTCCAGAAAGAGCCATTTCTATGCCTCTTACACGCTAGATAATGTGCCTAAAATATTTTCCGACCATCAAAATACTCACTTGGGTTAAGCCTTTAAATTAAAAATTATAAACCCGAAATTCGCGCGTTTAAGGGGAGAAAAATCGATTTAAAGTTTTGGGGTAGTGACACGTGAAAAATTGGAAATTTTTTGGCTTTCAGCCACTATAACTGCTCTTAAACCTTTCCAAAGTACCACAAATTTATACTTTTTGGAAAATTCAGACGATAACCTATAAGTTGATATCAAAACATTGCAAATCGGTTGGCAATTGTAGCCACGGCAATGCCATAAAGGGAAAAAGTTCCCAAAACCTGCCCCCCAAAATATTACGATCTCGCTTATTAGTCCACTTAGAAAGATGCTTTCTGTTTTGGTTTGTTTGTTTACGCTCATGTATCACTTATAGGCAATGAAAACAATTTTTGAAATCACTCATGGCTTTTTATGCAGACAAGTGTCTTTTTTTCGCTGTATTCCTATTTGAGCCCTCATAAAAATTAGTGTTCTTATGCAAAACACTACAAATTTATATTCAACGCAAAACACAAAATTACACCTACAAAACAAGACCAAAATTTTGATAATCGAATAAAAACTGTGGTCACAGTGAACGATCAAAGAAAGAGATCAGCCGAGAAAATAGACATGTATTAGGAAAACCCGTTTCTATGCCTTCTAGACACCATCAAATATAGATTTCTCACGAAAAGTACCACAAATTTATACTTGACGGAAACTACACAATGGCAGCTAAAAAACAAAACCAAAATTTTGACAATCAGATGAAAATTGTGGTCACAGTAAGCGATCAAAGCTGGAAATCTGCACAAAAAGTGCAAGTGTTCCACAAAGAGCCATTTCTATGCCTCTTACACGCTAGATAATGTGCCTAAAATATTTTCCGACCATCAAAATACTCATTTGGGTTAAGCCTTTAAATTAAAAATTATAAACCCGAAATTCGCGCGTTTAAGGGGAGAAAAATCGATTTAAAGTTTTGGGGTAGTGACACGTGAAAAATTGGAAATTTTTTGGCTTTCAGCCACTATAACTGCTCTTAAACCTTTCCAAAGTACCACAAATTTATACTTTTTGGAAAATTCAGACGACAACCTATAAGTTGATATCAAAACATTGCAAATCGGTTGGCAATTGTAGCCACGGCAATGCCATAAAGGGAAAAAGTTCCCAAAACCTGCCCCCCAAAAAATTACGATCTCGCTTATTAGTCCACTTAGAAAGATGCTTTCTGTTTTGGTTTGTTTGTTTACGCTCATGTATCACTTATAGGCAATGAAAAGAAGTTTTGAAATCACTCATGGCTTTTTATGCAGACAAGTGTCTTTTTTTCGCTGTATTCCTATTTGAGCCCTCATAAAAATTAGTGTTCTTATGCAAAACACTACAAATTTATATTCAACGCAAAATACAAAATTACACCTACAAAACCAGACCAAAATTTTGATAATCGAATAAAAACTGTGGTCACAGTGACCGATCAAAGAAAGAGATCAGCCGAGAAAATAGACACGTTTTAGGAAAATCCGTTTCTATGCCATCTAGACGCCATCAAATATAGATTTCTCACGAAAAGTACCACAAATTTATACTTGACGGAAACTACACAATGGCAGCTAAAACACAAAACCAAAATTTTGACAATCAGATGAAAATTGTGGTCACAGTAAGCGATCAAAGCTGGAAATCTGCACAAAAAGTGCACGTGTTACAAAAAGAGCCATTTCTATGCCTCTTACACGCTAGACAATGTGCCTACAATATTTTCCGACCATCAAAATACTCATTTGGGTTAAGCCTTTAAATTAAAAATTATAAACCCGAAATTCGCGCGTTTAAGGGGAGAAAAATCGATTTAAAGTTTTGGGGTAGTGACACGTGAAAAATTGGAAATTTTTTGGCTTTCAGCCACTATAACTGATTTTGATAATCGAATAAAAACTGTGGACACAGTGAACGATCAAAGAAAGAGATCAGCCGAGAAAATAGACACGTTTTAGGAAAATCCGTTTCTATGCCTTCTAGACACCATCAAATATAGATTTCTCACGAAAAGTACCACAAATTTATACTTGACGGAAACTACACAATGGCAGCTAAAAAACAAAACCAAAATTTTGACAATCAGATGAAAATTGTGGTCACAGTAAGCGATCAAAGCTGGAAATCTGCACAAAAAGTGCACGTGTTCCAGAAAGAGCCATTTCTATGCCTCTTACACGCTAGATAATGTGCCTAAAATATTTTCCGACCATCAAAATACTCATTTGGGTTAAGCCTGTAAATTAAAAATTATAAACCCGAAATTCGCGCGTTTAAGGGGAGAAAAATCGATTTAAAGTTTTGGGGTAGTGACACGTGAAAAATTGGAAATTTTTTGGCTTTCAGCCACTATAACTGCTCTTAAACCTTTCCAAAGTACCACAAATTTATACTTTTTGGAACATTCAGACGATAACCTATAAGTTGATATCAAAACATTGCAAATCGGTTGGCAATTGTAGCCACGGCAATGCCATAAAGGGAAAAAGTTCCCAAAACCTGCCCCCCAAAAAATTACGATCTCGCTTATTAGTCCACTTAGAAAGATGCTTTCTGTTTTGGTTTGTTTGTTTACGCTCATGTATCACTTATAGGCAATGAAAAGAATTTTCGAAATCACTCATGGCTTTTTATGCAGACAAGTGTCTTTTTTTCGCTGTATTCCTATTTGAGCCCTCATAAAAATTAGTGTTCTTATGCAAAACACTACAAATTTATATTCAACGCAAAATACAAAATTACACCTACAAAACAAGACCAAAATTTTGATAATCGAATAAAAACTGTGGTCACAGTGAACGATCAAAGAAAGCGATCAGCCGAGAAAATAGACACGTTTTAGGAAAATCCGTTTCTATGCCTTCTAGACACCATCAAATATAGATTTCTCACGAAAAGTACCACAAATTTATACTTGACGGAAACTACACAATGGCAGCTAAAAAACAAAACCAAAATTTTGACAATCAGATGAAAATTGTGGTCACAGTAAGCGATCAAAGCTGGAAATCTGCACAAAAAGTGCACGTGTTCCAGAAAGAGCCATTTCTATGCCTCTTACACGCTAGATAATGTGCCTAAAATATTTTCCGACCATCAAAATACTCATTTGGGTTAAGCCTTTAAATTAAAAATTATAAACCCGAAATTCGCGCGTTTAAGGGGAGAAAAATCGATTTAAAGTTTTGGGGTAGTGACACGTGAAAAATTGGAAATTTTTTGGCTTTCAGCCACTATAACTGATTTTGATAATCGAATAAAAACTGTGGACACAGTGAACGATCAAAGAAAGAGATCAGCCGAGAAAATAGACACGTTTTAGGAAAATCCGTTTCTATGCATTCTAGACACCATCAAATATAGATTTCTCACGAAAAGTACCACAAATTTATAC
The DNA here is from genome assembly GCA_963969285.1 of Odontomyia ornata. Lineage (NCBI taxonomy): Eukaryota > Metazoa > Arthropoda > Insecta > Diptera > Stratiomyidae > Odontomyia > Odontomyia ornata. Next base: position 326,462,315 of record OZ017740.1, on the reverse strand, counting down.
TTGACGGAAACTACACAATGGCAGCTAAAAAACAAAACCAAAATTTTGACAATCAGATGAAAATTGTGGTCACAGTAAGCGATCAAAGCTGGAAATCTGCACAAAAAGTGCACGTGTTCCAGAAAGAGCCATTTCTATGCCTCTTACACGCTAGATAATGTGCCTAAAATATTTTCCGACCATCAAAATACTCATTTGGGTTAAGCCTGTAAATTAAAAATTATAAACCCGAAATTCGCGCGTTTAAGGGGAGAAAAATCGATTTAAAGTTTTGGGGTAGTGACACGTGAAAAATTGGAAATTTTTTGGCTTTCAGCCACTATAACTGCTCTTAAACCTTTCCAAAGTACCACAAATTTATACTTTTTGGAACATTCAGACGATAATCTATAAGTTGATATCAAAACATTGCAAATCGGTTGGCAATTGTAGCCACGGCAATGCCATAAAGGGAAAAAGTTCCCAAAACCTGCCCCCCAAAAAATTACGATCTCGCTTATTAGTCCACTTAGAAAGATGCTTTCTGTTTTGGTTTGTTTGTTTACGCTCATGTATCACTTATAGGCAATGAAAAGAATTTTTGAAATCACTCATGGCTTTTTATGCAGACAAGTGTCTTTTTTTCGCTGTATTCCTATTTGAGCCCTCATAAAAATTAGTGTTCTTATGCAAAACACTACAAATTTATATTCAACGCAAAATACAAAATTACACCTACAAAACAAGACCAAAATTTTGATAATCGAATAAAAACTGTGGTCACAGTGAACGATCAAAGAAAGAGATCAGCCGAGAAAATAGACACGTTTTAGGAAAATCCGTTTCTATGCCTTCTAGACACCATCAAATATAGATTTCTCACGAAAAGTACCACAAATTTATACTTGACGGAAACTACACAATGGCAGCTAAAACACAAAACCAAAATTTTGACAATCAGATGAAAATTGTGGTCACAGTAAGCGATCAAAGCTGGAAATCTGCACAAAAAGTGCACGTGTTACAAAAAGAGCCATTTCTATGCCTCTTACACGCTAGATAATGTGCCTAAAATATTTTCCGACCATCAAAATACTCATTTGGGTTAAGCCTTTAAATTAAAAATTATAAACCCGAAATTCGCGCGTTTAAGGGGAGAAAAATCGATTTAAAGTTTTGGGGTAGTGACACGTGAAAAATTGGAAATTTTTTGGCTTTCAGCCACTATAACTGCTCTTAAACCTTTCCAAAGTACCACAAATTTATACTTTTTGGAAAATTCAGACGATAATCTATAAGTTGATATCAAAACATTGCAAATCGGTTGGCAATTGTAGCCACGGCAAAGCCATAAAGGGAAGAAGTTCCCAAGACCTGCCCCCCAAAAAATTACGATCTCGCTTATTAGTCCACTTAGAAAGATGCTTTCTGTTTTGGTTTGTTTGTTTACGCTCATGTATCACTTATAGGCAATGAAAACAATTTTCGAAATCACTCATAGCTTTTTATGCAGACAAGTGTCTTTTTTTCGCTGTATTCCTATTTGAGCCCTCATAAAAATTAGTGTTCTTATGCAAAACACTACAAATTTATATTCAACGCAAAATACAAAATTACACCTACAAAACAAGACCAAAATTTTGATAATCGAATAAAAACTGTGGTCATAGTGAACGATCAAAGAAAGAGATCAGCCGAGAAAATAGACAAGTTTTAGGAAAATCCGTTTCTATGCCTTCTAGACACCATCAAATATAGATTTCTCACGAAAAGTACCACAAATTTATACTTGACGGAAACTACACAATGGCAGCTAAAACACAAAACCAAAATTTTGACAATCAGATATGAAAATTGTGGTCACAGTAAGCGATCAAAGCTGGAAATCTGCACAAAAAGTGCACGTGTTCCAGAAAGAGCCATTTCTATGCCTCTTACACGCTAGATAATGTGCCTAAAATATTTTCCGACCATCAAAATACTCATTTGGGTTAAGCCTTTAAATTAAAAATTATAAACCCGAAATTCGCGCGTTTAAGGGGAGAAAAATCGATTTACAGTTTTGGGGTAGTGACACGTGAAAAATTGGAAATTTTTTGGCTTTCAGCCACTATAACTGCTCTTGAACCTTTCCAAAGTACCACAAATTTATACTTTTTGGAAAATTCAGACGATAACCTATAAGTTGATATCAAAACATTGCAAATCGGTTGGCAATTGTAGCCACGGCAATGCCATAAAGGGAAAAAGTTCCCAAAACCTGCCCCCCAAAATATTACGATCTCGCTTATTAGTCCACTTGGAAAGATGCTTTCTGTTTTGGTTTGTTTGTTTACGCTCATGTATCACTTATAGGCAATGAAAACAATTTTCGAAATCACTCATGGCTTTTTATGCAGACAAGTGTCTTTTTTTTCGCTGTATTCCTATTTGAGCCCTCATAAAAATTAGTGTTCTTATGCAAAACACTACAAATTTATATTCAACGCAAAATACAAAATTACACCTACAAAACAAGACCAAAATTTTGATAATCGAATAAAAACTGTGGTCACAGTGAACGATCAAAGAAAGAGATCAGCCGAGAAAATAGACACGTTTTAGGAAAATCCGTTTCTATGCCTTCTAGACACCATCAAATATAGATTTCTCACGAAAAGTACCACAAATTTATACTTGACGGAAACTACACAATGGCAGCTAAAACACAAAACCAAAATTTTGACAATCAGATATGAAAATTGTGGTCACAGTAAGCGATCAAAGCTGGAAATCTGCACAAAAAGTGCACGTGTTCCAGAAAGAGCCATTTCTATGCCTCTTACACGCTAGATAATGTGCCTAAAATATTTTCCGACCATCAAAATACTCATTTGGGTTAAGCCTTTAAATTAAAAATTATAAACCCGAAATTCGCGCGTTTAAGGGGAGAAAAATCGATTTAAAGTTTTGGGGTAGTGACACGTGAAAAATTGGAAAATTTTTGGCTTTCAGCCACTATAACTGCTCTTAAACCTTTCCAAAGTACCACAAATTTATACTTTTTGGAAAATTCAGACGATAATCTATAAGTTGATATCAAAACATTGTAAATCGGTTGGCAATTGTAGCCACGGCAATGCCATAAAGGGAAAAAGTTCCCAAAACCTGCCCCCCAAAAAATTACGATCTCGCTTATTAGTCCACTTAGAAAGATGCTTTCTATTTTGGTTTGTTTGTTTACGCTCATGTATCACTTATAGGCAATGAAAACAATTTTCGAAATCACTCATGGCTTTTTATGCAGACAAGTGTCTTTTTTTCGCTGTATTCCTATTTGAGCCCTCATAAAAATTAGTGTTCTTATGCAAAACACTACAAATTTATATTCAACGCAAAATACAAAATTACACCTACAAAACAAGACCAAAATTTTGATAATCGAATAAAAACTGTGGTCACAGTGAACGATCAAAGAAAGAGATCAGCCGAGAAAATAGACATGTTTTAGGAAAATCCGTTTCTATGCCTTCTAGACACCATCAAATATAGATTTCTCACGAAAAGTACCACAAATTTATATTTGACGGAAACTACACAATGGCAGCTAAAAAACAAAACCAAAATTTTGACAACCAGATGAAAATTGTGGTCACAGTAAGCGATCAAAGCTGGAAATCTGCACAAAAAGTGCACGTGTTCCAGAAAGAGCCATTTCTATGCCTCTTACACGCTAGATAATGTGCCTAAAATATTTTCCGACCATCAAAATACTCATTTGGGTTAAGCCTTTAAATTAAAAATTATAAACCCGAAATTCGCGCGTTTAAGGGGAGAAAAATCGATTTAAAGTTTTGGGGTAGTGACACGTGAAAAATTGGAAATTTTTTGGCTTTCAGCCACTATAACTGCTCTTAAACCTTTCCAAAGTACCACAAATTTATACTTTTTGAAAATTCAGACAATAACCTATAAGTTGATATCAAAACATTGCAAATCGGTTGGCAATTGTAGCCACGGCAATGCCATAAAGGGAAAAAGTTCCCAAAACCTGCCCCCCAAAATATTACGATCTCGCTTATTAGTCCACTTGGAAAGATGCTTTCTGTTTTGGTTTGTTTGTTTACGCTCATGTATCACTTATAGGCAATGAAAACAATTTTTGAAATCACTCATGGCTTTTTATGCAGACAAGTGTCTTTTTTTCGCTGTATTCCTATTTGAGCCCTCATAAAAATTAGTGTTCTTATGCAAAACACTACAAATTTATATTCAACGCAAAATACAAAATTACACCTACAAAACAAGACCAAAATTTTGATAATCGAATAAAAACTGTGGTCACAGTGAACGATCAAAGAAAGAGATCAGCCGAGAAAATAGACACGTTTTAGGAAAATCCGTTTCTATGCTTTCTAGACACCATCAAATATAGATTTCTCACGAAAAGTACCACAAATTTATACTTGACGGAAACTACACAATGGCAGCTAAAACACAAAACCAAAATTTTGACAATCAGATGAAAATTGTGGTCACAGTAAGCGATCAAAGCTGGAAATCTGCACAAAAAGTGCACGTGTTCCAGAAAGAGCCATTTCTATGCCTCTTACACGCTAGATAATGTGCCTAAAATATTTTCCGACCATCAAAATACTCATTTGGATTAAGCCTTTAAATTAAAAATTATAAACCCGAAATTCGCGCGTTTAAGGGGAGAAAAATCGATTTAAAGTTTTGGGGTAGTGACACGTGAAAAATTGGAAATTTTTTGGCTTTCAGCCACTATAACTGCTCTTAAACCTTTCCAAAGTACCACAAATTTATACTTTTTGGAAAATTCAGACGATAATCTATAAGTTGATATCAAAACATTGCAAATCGGTTGGCAATTGTAGCCACGGCAATGCCATAAAGGGAAAAAGTTCCCAAAACCTGCCCCCCAAAATATTACGATCTCGCTTATTAGTCCACTTGGAAAGATGCTTTCTGTTTTGGTTTGTTTGTTTACGCTCATGTATCACTTATAGGCAATGAAAACAATTTTTGAAATCACTCATGGCTTTTTATGCAGACAAGTGTCTTTTTTTTGCTGTATTCCTATTTGAGCCCTCATAAAAATTAGTGTTCTTATGCAAAACACTACAAATTTATATTCAACGCAAAATACAAAATTACACCTACAAAACAAGACCAAAATTTTGATAATCGAATAAAAACTGTGGTCACAGTGAACGATCAAAGAAACAGATCAGCCGAGAAAATAGACACGTTTTAGGAAAATCCGTTTCTATGCCTTCTAGACACCATCAAATATAGATTTCTCACGAAAAGTACCACAAATTTATACTTGACCGAAACTACACAATGGCAGCTAAAAAACAAAACCAAAATTTTGACAATCGGATGAAAATTGTGGTCACAGTAAGCGATCAAAGCTGGAAATCTGCACAAAAAGTGCACGTGTTCCAGAAAGAGCCATTTCTATGCCTCTTACACGCTAGATAATGTGCCTAAAATATTTTCCGACCATCAAAATACTCATTTGGGTTAAGCCTTTAAATTAAAAATTATAAACCCGAAATTCGCGCGTTTAAGGGGAGAAAAATCGATTTAAAGTTTTGGGGTAGTGACACGTGAAAAATTGGAAATTTTTTGGCTTTCAGCCACTATAACTGCTCTTAAACCTTTCCAAAGTACCACAAATTTATACTTTTTGGAAAATTCAGACGATAATCTATAAGTTGATATCAAAACATTGCAAATCGGTTGGCAATTGTAGCCACGGCAATGCCATAAAGGGAAAAAGTTCCCAAAACCTGCCCCCCAAAATATTACGATCTCGCTTATTAGTCCACTTGGAAAGATGCTTTCTGTTTTGGTTTGTTTGTTTACGCTCATGTATCACTTATAGGCAATGAAAACAATTTTTGAAATCACTCATGGCTTTTTATGCAGGCAAGTGTCTTTTTTTCGCTGTATTCCTATTTGAGCCCTCATAAAAATTAGTGTTCTTATGCAAAACACTACAAATTTATATTCAACGCAAAATACAAAATTACACCTACAAAACAAGACCAAAATTTTGATAATCGAATAAAAACTGTGGTCACAGTGAACGATCAAAGAAAGAGATCAGCCGAGAAAATAGACACGTTTTAGGAAAATCCGTTTCTATGCTTTCTAGACACCATCAAATATAGATTTCTCACGAAAAGTACCACAAATTTATACTTGACGGAAACTACACAATGGCAGCTAAAACACAAAACCAAAATTTTGACAATCAGATGAAAATTGTGGTCACAGTAAGCGATCAAAGCTGGAAATCTGCACAAAAAGTGCACGTGTTCCAGAAAGAGCCATTTCTATGCCTCTTACACGCTAGATAATGTGCCTAAAATATTTTCCGACAATCAAAATACTCATATGGGTTAAGCCTTTAAATTAAAAATTACAAACCCGAAATTCGCTCGTTTAAGGGGAGAAAAATCGATTTAAAGTTTTGGGGTAGTGACACGTGAAAAATTGGAAATTTTTTGGCTTTCAGCCACTATAGCTGCTCTTAAACCTTTCCAAAGTACCACAAATTTATACTTTTTGGAAAATTCAGACGATAATCTATAAGTTGATATCAAAACATTGTAAATCGGTTGGCAATTGTAGCCACGGCAATGCCATCAAGGGAAAAAGTTCCCAAAACCTGCCCTCTAAAAAATTACGATCTCGCTTATTAGTCCACTTAGAAAGATGCTTTCTGTTTTGGTTTGTTTGTTTACGCTCATGTATCACTTATAGGCAATGAAAACAATTTTCGAAATCACTCATGGCTTTTTATGCAGACAAGTGTCTTTTTTTCGCTGTATTCCTATTTGAGCCCTCATAAAAATTAGTGTTCTTATGCAAAACACTACAAATTTATATTCAACGCAAAATACAAAATTACACCTACAAAACAAGACCAAAATTTTGATAATCGAATAAAAACTGTGGTCACAGTGAACGATCAAAGAAAGAGATCAGCCGAGAAAATAGACATGTTTTAGGAAAATCCGTTTCTATGCCTTCTAGACACCATCAAATATAGAGTTCTCACGAAAAGTACCACAAATTTATATTTGACGGAAACTACACAATGGCAGCTAAAAAACAAAACCAAAATTTTGACAATCAGATGAAAATTGTGGTGACAGTAAGCGATCAAAGCTGGAAATCTGCACAAAAAGTGCACGTGTTCCAGAAAGAGCCATTTCTATGCCTCTTACACGCTAGATAATGTGCCTAAAATATTTTCCGACCATCAAAATACTCATTCGGGTTAAGCCTTTAAATTAAAAATTATAAACCCGAAATTCGCGCGTTTAAGGGGAGAAAAATCGATTTAAAGTTTTGGGGTAGTGACACGTGAAAAATTGGAAATTTTTTGGCTTTCAGCCACTATAACTGCTCTTAAACCTTTCCAAAGTACCACAAATTTATACTTTTTGGAAAATTCAGACGATAACCTATAAGTTGATATCAAAACATTGCAAATCGGTTGGCAATTGTAGCCACGGCAATGCCATAAAGGGAAAAAGTTCCCAAAACCTGCCCCCCAAAAAATTACGATCTCGCTTATTAGTCTACTTAGAAAGATGCTTTCTGTTTTGGTTTGTTTGTTCACGCTCATGTATCACTTATAGGCAATGAAAACAATTTTCGAAATCACTCATGGCTTTTTATGCAGACAAGTGTCTTTTTTTCGCTGTATTCCTATTTGAGCCCTCATAAAAATTAGTGTTCTTATGCAAAACACTACAAATTTATATTCAACGCAAAATACAAAATTACACCTACAAAACAAGACCAAAATTTTGATAATCGAATAAAAACTGCGGTCACAGTGAACGATCAAAGAAAGAGATCAGCCGAGAAAATAGACACGTTTTAGGAAAATCCGTTTCTATGCCTTCTAGACACCATTAAATATAGATTTCTCACGAAAAGTACCACAAATTTATACTTGACGGAAACTACACAATGGCAGCTAAAAAACAAAACCAAAATTTTGACAATCAGATGAAAATTGTGGTCACAGTAAGCAATCAAAGCTGGAAATCTGCACAAAAAGTGCACGTGTTCCAGAAAGAGCCATTTCTATGCCTCTTACACGCTAGATAATGTGCCTAAAATATTTTCCGACCATCAAAATACTCATTTGGGTTAAGCCTTTAAATTAAAAATTATAAACCCGAAATTCGCGCGTTTAAGGGGAGAAAAATCGATTTAAAGTTTTGGGGTAGTGACACGTGAAAAATTGGAAAGTTTTTGGCTTTCAGCCACTATAACTGCTCTTAAACCTTTCCAAAGTACCACAAATTTATACTTTTTGGAAAATTCAGACGATAATCTATAAGTTGATATCAAAACATTGCAAATCGGTTGGCAATTGTAGCCACGGCAATGCCATAAAGGGAAAAAGTTCCCAAAACCTGCCCCCCAAAAAATTACGATCTCGCTTATTAGTCCACTTAGAAAGATGCTTTCTGTTTTGGTTTGTTTGTTTACGCTCATGTATCACTTATAGGCAATGAAAACAATTTTCGAAATCACTCATGGCTTTTTATGCAGACAAGTGTCTTTTTTTCGCTGTATTCCTATTTGAGCCCTCATAAAAATTAGTGTTCTTATGCAAAACACTACAAATTTATATTCAACGCAAAATACAAAATTACACCTACAAAACAAGACCAAAATTTTGATAATCGAATAAAAACTGTGGTCACAGTGAACGATCAAAGAAAGAGATCAGCCGAGAAAATAGACACGTTTTAGGAAAATCCGTTTCTATGCCTTCTAGACACCATCAAATATAGATTTCTCACGAAAAGTACCACAAATTTATACTTGACGGAAACTACACAATGGCAGCTAAAACACAAAACCAAAATTTTGACAATCAGATGAAAATTGTGGTCACAGTAAGCGATCAAAGCTGGAAATCTGCACAAAAAGTGCACGTGTTCCAGAAAGAGCCATTTCTATGCCTCTTACACGCTAGATAATGTGCCTAAAATATTTTCCGACCATCAAAATACTCATTTGGGTTAAGCCTTTAAATTAAAAATTATAAACCCGAAATTCGCGCGTTTAAGGGGAGAAAAATCGATTTAAAGTTTTGGGGTAGTGACACGTGAAAAATTGGAAATTTTTTGGCTTTCAGCCACTATAACTGCTCTTAAACCTTTCCAAAGTACCACAAATTTATACTTTTTGGAAAATTCAGACGATAATCTATAAGTTGATATCAAAACATTGCAAATCGGTTGGCAATTGTAGCCACGGCAATGCCATAAAGGGAAAAAGTTCCCAAAACCTGCCCCCCAAAAAACTACGATCTCGCTTATTAGTCCACTTAGAAAGATGATTTCTGTTTTGGTTTGTTTGTTTACGCTCATGTATCACTTATAGGCAATGAAAACAATTTTCGAAATCACTCATGGCTTTTTATGCAGACAAGTGTCTTTTTTTCGCTGTATTCCTATTTGAGCCCGCATAAAAATTAGTGTTCTTATGCAAAACACTACAAATTTATATTCAACGCAAAATACAAAATTACACCTACAAAACAAGACCAAAATTTTGATAATCGAATAAAAACTGTGGTCACAGTGAACGATCAAAGAAAGAGATCAGCCGAGAAAATAGACACGTTTTAGGAAAATCCGTTTCTATGCCTTCCAGACACCATCAAATATAGATTTCTCACAAAAAGTACCACAAATTTATACTTGACGGAAACTACACAATGGCAGCTAAAACACAAAACCAAAATTTTGACAATCAGATGAAAATTGTGGTCACAGTAAGCGATCAAAGCTGGAAATCTGCACAAAAAGTGCACGTGTTCCAGAAAGAGCCATTTCTATGCCTCTTACACGCTAGATAATGTGCCGAAAATATTTAAATTAAAAATTATAAACCCGAAATTCGCGCGTTTAAGGGGAGAAAAATCGATTTAAAGTTTTGGGGTAGTGACACGTGAAAAATTGGAAATTTTTTGGCTTTCAGCCACTATAACTGCTCTTAAACCTTTCCAAAGTACCACAAATTTATACTTTTTGGAAAATTCAGACGATAACCTATAAGTTGATATCAAAACATTGCAAATCGGTTGGCAATTGTAGCCACGGCAATGCCATAAAGGGAAAAAGTTCCCAAAACCTGCCCCCCAAAAAATTACGATCTCGCTTATTAGTCCACTTAGAAAGATGCTTTCTGTTTTGGTTTGTTTGTTTACGCTCATGTATCACTTATAGGCAATGAAAACAATTTTCGAAATCACTCATGGCTTTTTATGCAGACAAGTGTCTTTTTTTCGCTGTATTCCTATTTGAGCCCTCATAAAAATTAGTGTTCTTATGCAAAACACTACAAATTTATATTCAACGCAAAATACAAAATTACACCTACAAAACAAGACCAAAATTTTGATAATCGAATAAAAACTGCGGTCACAGTGAACGATCAAAGAAAGAGATCAGCCGAGAAAATAGACACGTTTTAGGAAAATCCGTTTCTATGCCTTCTAGACACCATTAAATATAGATTTCTCACGAAAAGTACCACAAATTTATACTTGACGGAAACTACACAATGGCAGCTAAAAAACAAAACCAAAATTTTGACAATCAGATGAAAATTGTGGTCACAGTAAGCAATCAAAGCTGGAAATCTGCACAAAAAGTGCACGTGTTCCAGAAAGAGCCATTTCTATGCCTCTTACACGCTAGATAATGTGCCTAAAATATTTTCCGACCATCAAAATACTCATTTGGGTTAAGCCTTTAAATTAAAAATTATAAACCCGAAATTCGCGCGTTTAAGGGGAGAAAAATCGATTTAAAGTTTTGGGGTAGTGACACGTGAAAAATTGGAAATTTTTTGGCTTTCAGCCACTATAACTGCTCTTAAACCTTTCCAAAGTACCACAAATTTATACTTTTTGGAAAATTCAGACGATAATCTATAAGTTGATATCAAAACATTGCAAATCGGTTGGCAATTGTAGCCACGGCAATGCCATAAAGGGAAAAAGTTCCCAAAACCTGCCCCCCAAAAAATTACGATCTCGCTTATTAGTCCACTTAGAAAGATGCTTTCTGTTTTGGTTTGTTTGTTTACGCTCATGTATCACTTATAGGCAATGAAAACAATTTTCGAAATCACTCATGGCTTTTTATGCAGACAAGTGTCTTTTTTTCGCTGTATTCCTATTTGAGCCCTCATAAAAATTAGTGTTCTTATGCAAAACACTACAAATTTATATTCAACGCAAAATACAAAATTACACCTACAAAACAAGACCAACATTTTGATAATCGAATAAAAACTGTGGTCACAGTGAACGATCAAAGAAAGAGATCAGCCGAGAAAATAGACACGTTTTAGGAAAATCCGTTTCTATGCCTTCTAGACACCATCAAATATAGATTTCTCACGAAAAGTACCACAAATTTATACTTGACGGAAACTACACAATGGCAGCTAAAACACAAAACCAAAATTTTGACAATCAGATGAAAATTGTGGTCACAGTAAGCGATCAAAGCTGGAAATCTGCACAAAAAGTGCACGTGTTCCAGAAAGAGCCATTTCTATGCCTCTTACACGCTAGATAATGTGCCTAAAATATTTTCCGACCATCAAAATACTCATTTGGGTTAAGCCTTTAAATTAAAAATTATAAACCCGAAATTCGCGCGTTTAAGGGGAGAAAAATCGATTTAAAGTTTTGGGGTAGTGACACGTGAAAAATTGGAAATTTTTTGGCTTTCAGCCACTATAACTGCTCTTAAACCTTTTCAAAGTACCACAAATTTATACTTTTTGGAAAATTCAGACGATAATCTATAAGTTGATATCAAAACATTGCAAATCGGTTGGCAATTGTAGCCACGGCAATGCCATAAAGGGAAAAAGTTCCCAAAACCTGCCCCCCAAAAAATTACGATCTCGCTTATTAGTCCACTTAGAAAGATGCTTTCTGTTTTGGTTTGTTTGTTTACGCTCATGTATCACTTATAGGCAATGAAAACAATTTTCGAAATCACTCATGGCTTTTTATGCAGACAAGTGTCTTTTTTTCGCTGTATTCCTATTTGAGCCCGCATAAAAATTAGTGTTCTTATGCAAAACACTACAAATTTATATTCAACGCAAAATACAAAATTACACCTACAAAACAAGACCAAAATTTTGATAATCGAATAAAAACTGTGGTCACAGTGAACGATCAAAGAAAGAGATCAGCCGAGAAAATAGACACGTTTTAGGAAAATCCGTTTCTATGCCTTCTAGACACCATCAAATATAGATTTCTCACGAAAAGTACCACAAATTTATACTTGACGGAAACTACACAATGGCAGCTAAAACACAAAACCAAAATTTTGACAATCAGATGAAAATTGTGGTCACAGTAAGCGATCAAAGCTGGAAATCTGCACAAAAAGTGCACGTGTTCCAGAAAGAGCCATTTCTATGCCTCTTACACGCTAGATAATGTGCCTAAAATATTTTCCGACCATCAAATTACTCATTTGGGTTAAGCCTTTAAATTAAAAATTATAAACCCGAAATTCGCGCGTTTAAGGGGAGAAAAATCGATTTAAAGTTTTGGGGTAGTGACACGTGAAAAATTGGAAATTTTTTGGCTTTCAGCCACTATAACTGCTCTTAAACCTTTCCAAAGTACCACAAATTTATACTTTTTGGAAAATTCAGACGATAACCTATAAGTTGATATCAAAACATTGCAAATCGGTTGGCAATTGTAGCCACGGCAATGCCATAAAGGGAAAAAGTTCCCAAAACCTGCCCCCCAAAAAATTACGATCTCGCTTATTAGTCCACTTAGAAAGATGCTTTCTGTTTTGGTTTGTTTGTTTACGCTCATGTATCACTTATAGGCAATGAAAACAATTTTCGAAATCACTCATGGCTTTTTATGCAGACAAGTGTCTTTTTTTCGCTGTATTCCTATTTGAGCCCGCATAAAAATTAGTGTTCTTATGCAAAACACTACAAATTTATATTCAACGCAAAATACAAAATTACACCTACAAAACAAGACCAAAATTTTGATAATCGAATAAAAACTGTGGTCACAGTGAACGATCAAAGAAAGAGATCAGCCGAGAAAATAGACACGTTTTAGGAAAATCCGTTTCTATGCCTTCTAGACACCATCAAATATAGATTTCTCACGAAAAGTACCACAAATTTATACTTGACGGAAACTACACAATGGCAGCTAAAACACAAAACCAAAATTTTGACAATCAGATGAAAATTGTGGTCACAGTAAGCGATCAAAACTGGAAATCTGCACAAAAAGTGCACGTGTTCCAGAAAGAGCCATTTCTATGCCTCTTACACGCTAGATAATGTGCCTAAAATATTTTCCGACCATCAAAATACTCATTTGGGTTAAGCCTTTAAATTAAAAATTATAAACCCGAAATTCGCGCGTTTAAGGGGAGAAAAATCGATTTAAAGTTTTGGGGTAGTGACACGTGAAAAATTGGAAATTTTTTGGCTTTCAGCCACTATAACTGCTCTTAAACCTTTCCAAAGTACCACAAATTTATACTTTTTGGAAAATTCAGACGATAACCTATAAGTTGATATCAAAACATTGCAAATCGGTTGGCAATTGTAGCCACGGCAATGCCATAAAGGGAAAAAGTTCCCAAAACCTGCCCCCCAAAAAATTACGATCTCGCTTATTAGTCCACTTAGAAAGATGCTTTCTGTTTTGGTTTGTTTGTTTACGCTCATGTATCACTTATAGGCAATGAAAACAATTTTCGAAATCACTCATGGCTTTTTATGCAGACAAGTGTCTTTTTTTCGCTGTATTCCTATTTGAGCCCTCATAAAAATTAGTGTTCTTATGCAAAACACTACAAATTTATATTCAACGCAAAATACAAAATTACACCTACAAAACAAGACCAAAATTTTGATAATCGAATAAAAACTGTGGTCACAGTGAACGATCAAAGAAAGAGATCAGCCGAGAAAATAGACACGTTTTAGGAAAATCCGTTTCTATGCCTTCTAGACACCATCAAATATAGATTTCTCACGAAAAGTACCACAAATTTATACTTGACGGAAACTACACAATGGCAGCTAAAACACAAAACCAAAATTTTGACAATCAGATGAAAATTGTGGTCACAGTAAGCGATCAAAGCTGGAAATCTGCACAAAAAGTGCACGTGTTCCAGAAAGAGCCATTTCTATGCCTCTTACACGCTAGATAATGTGCCTAAAATATTTTCCGACCATCAAAATACTCATTCGGGTTAAGCCTTTAAATTAAAAATTATAAACCCGAAATTCGCGCGTTTAAGGGGAGAAAAATCGATTTAAAGTTTTGGGGTAGTGACACGTGAAAAATTGGAAATTTTTTGGCTTTCAGCCACTATAACTGCTCTTAAACCTTTCCAAAGTACCACAAATTTATACTTTTTGGAAAATTCAGACGATAACCTATAAGTTGATATCAAAACATTGCAAATCGGTTGGCAATTGTAGCCACGGCAATGCCATAAAGGGAAAAAGTTCCCAAAACCTACCCCCCAAAAAATTACGATCTCGCTTATTAGTCCACTTAGAAAGATGCTTTCTGTTTTGGTTTGTTTGTTCACGCTCATGTATCACTTATAGGCAATGAAAACAATTTTTGAAATCACTCATGGCTTTTTATGCAGACAAGTGTCTTTTTTTCGCTGTATTCCTATTTGAACCCTCATAAAAATTAGTGTTCTTATGCAAAACACTACAAATTTATATTCAACGCAAAATACAAAATTACACCTACAAAACAAGACCAAAATTTTGATAATCGAATAAAAACTGTGGTCACAGTGAACGATCAAAGAAAGAGATCAGCCGAGAAAATAGACACGTTTTAGGAAAATCCGTTTCTATGCCTTCTAGACACCATCAAATATAGATTTCTCACGAAAAGTACCACAAATTTATACTTGACGGAAACTACACAATGGCAGCTAAAACACAAAACCAAAATTTTGACAATCAGATGAAAATTGTGGTCACAGTAAGCGATCAAAGCTGGAAATCTGCACAAAAAGTGCACGTGTTCCAGAAAGAGCCATTTCTATGCCTCTTACACGCTAGATAATGTGCCTAAAATATTTTCCGACCATCAAATTACTCATTTGGGTTAAGCCTTTAAATTAAAAATTATAAACCCGAAATTCGCGCGTTTAAGGGGAGAAAAATCGATTTAAAGTTTTGGGGTAGTGACACGTGAAAAATTGGAAATTTTTTGGCTTTCAGCCACTATAACTGCTCTTAAACCTTTCCAAAGTACCACAAATTTATACTTTTTGGAAAATTCAGACGATAACCTATAAGTTGATATCAAAACATTGCAAATCGGTTGGCAATTGTAGCCACGGCAATGCCATAAAGGGAAAAAGTTCCCAAAACCTGCCCCCCAAAAAATTACGATCTCGCTTATTAGTCCACTTAGAAAGATGCTTTCTGTTTTGGTTTGTTTGTTTACGCTCATGTATCACTTATAGGCAATGAAAACAATTTTCGAAATCACTCATGGCTTTTTATGCAGACAAGTGTCTTTTTTTCGCTGTATTCCTATTTGAGCCCGCATAAAAATTAGTGTTCTTATGCAAAACACTACAAATTTATATTCAACGCAAAATACAAAATTACACCTACAAAACAAGACCAAAATTTTGATAATCGAATAAAAACTGTGGTCACAGTGAACGATCAAAGAAAGAGATCAGCCGAGAAAATAGACACGTTTTAGGAAAATCCGTTTCTATGCCTTCTAGACACCATCAAATATAGATTTCTCACGAAAAGTACCACAAATTTATACTTGACGGAAACTACACAATGGCAGCTAAAACACAAAACCAAAATTTTGACAATCAGATGAAAATTGTGGTCACAGTAAGCGATCAAAACTGGAAATCTGCACAAAAAGTGCACGTGTTCCAGAAAGAGCCATTTCTATGCCTCTTACACGCTAGATAATGTGCCTAAAATATTTTCCGACCATCAAAATACTCATTTGGGTTAAGCCTTTAAATTAAAAATTATAAACCCGAAATTCGCGCGTTTAAGGGGAGAAAAATCGATTTAAAGTTTTGGGGTAGTGACACGTGAAAAATTGGAAATTTTTTGGCTTTCAGCCACTATAACTGCTCTTAAACCTTTCCAAAGTACCACAAATTTATACTTTTTGGAAAATTCAGACGACAACCTATAAGTTGATATCAAAACATTGCAAATCGGTTGGCAATTGTAGCCACGGCAATGCCATAAAGGGAAAAAGTTCCCAAAACCTGCCCCCCAAAAAATTACGATCTCGCTTATTAGTCCACTTAGAAAGATGCTTTCTGTTTTGGTTTGTTTGTTTACGCTCATGTATCACTTATAGGCAATGAAAACAATTTTCGAAATCACTCATGGCTTTTTATGCAGACAAGTGTCTTTTTTTCGCTGTATTCCTATTTGAGCCCTCATAAAAATTAGTGTTCTTATGCAAAACACTACAAATTTATATTCAACGCAAAATACAAAATTACACCTACAAAACAAGACCAAAATTTTGATAATCGAATAAAAACTGTGGTCACAGTGAACGATCAAAGAAAGAGATCAGCCGAGAAAATAGACACGTTTTAGGAAAATCCGTTTCTATGCCTTCTAGACACCATCAAATATAGATTTCTCACGAAAAGTACCACAAATTTATACTTGACGGAAACTACACAATGGCAGCTAAAACACAAAACCAAAATTTTGACAATCAGATGAAAATTGTGGTCACAGTAAGCGATCAAAGCTGGAAATCTGCACAAAAAGTGCACGTGTTCCAGAAAGAGCCATTTCTATGCCTCTTACACGCTAGATAATGTGCCTAAAATATTTTCCGACCATCAAAATACTCATTTGGGTTAAGCCTTTAAATTAAAAATTATAAACCCGAAATTCGCGCGTTTAAGGGGAGAAAAATCGATTTAAAGTTTTGGGGTAGTGACACGTGAAAAATTGGAAATTTTTTGGCTTTCAGCCACTATAACTGCTCTTAAACCTTTCCAAAGTACCACAAATTTATACTTTTTGGAAAATTCAGACGATAACCTATAAGTTGATATCAAAACATTGCAAATCGGTTGGCAATTGTAGCCACGGCAATGCCATAAAGGGAAAAAGTTCCCAAAACCTACCCCCCAAAAAATTACGATCTCGCTTATTAGTCCACTTAGAAAGATGCTTTCTGTTTTGGTTTGTTTGTTCACGCTCATGTATCACTTATAGGCAATGAAAACAATTTTTGAAATCACTCATGGCTTTTTATGCAGACAAGTGTCTTTTTTTCGCTGTATTCCTATTTGAACCCTCATAAAAATTAGTGTTCTTATGCAAAACACTACAAATTTATATTCAACGCAAAATACAAAATTACACCTACAAAACAAGACCAAAATTTTGATAATCGAATAAAAACTGTGGTCACAGTGAACGATCAAAGAAAGAGATCAGCCGAGAAAATAGACACGTTTTAGGAAAATCCGTTTCTATGCCTTCTAGACACCATCAAATATAGATTTCTCACGAAAAGTACCACAAATTTATACTTAACGGAAACTACACAATGGCAGCTAAAACACAAAACCAAAATTTTGACAATCAGATGAAAATTGTGGTCACAGTAAGCGATCAAAGCTGGAAATCTGCACAAAAAGTGCACGTGTTCCAGAAAGAGCCATTTCTATGCCTCTTACACGCTAGATAATGTGCCTAAAATATTTTCCGACCATCAAATTACTCATTTGGGTTAAGCCTTTAAATTAAAAATTATAAACCCGAAATTCGCGCGTTTAAGGGGAGAAAAATCGATTTAAAGTTTTGGGGTAGTGACACGTGAAAAATTGGAAATTTTTTGGCTTTCAGCCACTATAACTGCTCTTAAACCTTTCCAAAGTACCACAAATTTATACTTTTTGGAAAATTCAAACGATAACCTATAAGTTGATATCAAAACATTGCAAATCGGTTGGCAATTGTAGCCACGGCAATGCCATAAAGGGAAAAAGTTCCCAAAACCTGCCCCCCAAAAAATTACGATCTCGCTTATTAGTCCACTTAGAAAGATGCTTTCTGTTTTGGTTTGTTTGTTTACGCTCATGTATCACTTATAGGCAATGAAAACAATTTTCGAAATCACTCATGGCTTTTTATGCAGACAAGTGTCTTTTTTTCGCTGTATTCCTATTTGAGCCCTCATAAAAATTAGTGTTCTTATGCAAAACACTACAAATTTATATTCAACGCAAAATACAAAATTACACCTACAAAACAAGACCAAAATTTTGATAATCGAATAAAAACTGTGGTCACAGTGAACGATCAAAGAAAGAGATCAGCCGAGAAAATAGACACGTTTTAGGAAAATCCGTTTCTATGCCTTCTAGACACCATCAAATATAGATTTCTCACGAAAAGTACCACAAATTTATACTTGACGGAAACTACACAATGGCAGCTAAAACACAAAACCAAAATTTTGACAATCAGATGAAAATTGTGGTCACAGTAAGCGATCAAAGCTGGAAATCTGCACAAAAAGTGCACGTGTTCCAGAAAGAGCCATTTCTATGCCTCTTACACGCTAGATAATGTGCCTAAAATATTTTCCGACCATCAAAATACTCATTCGGGTTAAGCCTTTAAATTAAAAATTATAAACCCGAAATTCGCGCGTTTAAGGGGAGAAAAATCGATTTAAAGTTTTGGGGTAGTGACACGTGAAAAATTGGAAATTTTTTGGCTTTCAGCCACTATAACTGCTCTTAAATCTTTCCAAAGTACCACAAATTTATACTTTTTGGAAAATTCAGACGATAATCTATAAGTTGATATCAAAACATTGCAAATCGGTTGGCAATTGTAGCCACGGCAATGCCATAAAGGGAAAAAGTTCCCAAAACCTGCCCCCCAAAAAATTACGATCTCGCTTATTAGTCCACTTAGAAAGATGCTTTCTGTTTTGGTTTGTTTGTTTACGCTCATGTATCACTTATAGGCAATGAAAACAATTTTCGAAATCACTCATGGCTTTTTATGCAGACAAGTGTCTTTTTTTCGCTGTATTCCTATTTGAGCCCTCATAAAAATTAGTGTTCTTATGCAAAACACTACAAATTTATATTCAACGCAAAATACAAAATTACACCTACAAAACAAGACCAAAATTTTGATAATCGAATAAAAACTGTGGTCACAGTGAACGATCAAAGAAAGAGATCAGCCGAGAAAATAGACACGTTTTAGGAAAATCCGTTTCTATGCCTTCTAGACACCATCAAATATAGATTTCTCACGAAAAGTACCACAAATTTATACTTGACGGAAACTACACAATGGCAGCTAAAACACAAAACCAAAATTTTGACAATCAGATGAAAATTGTGGTCACAGCAAGCGATCAAAGCTGGAAATCTGCACAAAAAGTGCACGTGTTCCAGAAAGAGCCATTTCTATGCCTCTTACACGCTAGATAATGTGCCTAAAATATTTTCCGACCATCAAAATACTCACTTGGGTTAAGCCTTTAAATTAAAAATTATAAACCCGAAATTCGCGCGTTTAAGGGGAGAAAAATCGATTTAAAGTTTTGGGGTAGTGACACGTGAAAAATTGGAAATTTTTTGGCTTTCAGCCACTATAACTGCTCTTAAACCTTTCCAAAGTACCACAAATTTATACTTTTTGGAAAATTCAGACGATAATCTATAAGTTGATATCAAAACATTGCAAATCGGTTGGCAATTGTAGCCACGGCAATGCCATAAAGGGAAAAAGTTCCCAAAACCTGCCCCCCAAAAAATTACGATCTCGCTTATTAGTCCACTTAGAAAGATGCTTTCTGTTTTGGTTTGTTTGTTTACGCTCATGTATCACTGATAGGCAATGAAAACAATTTTCGAAATCACTCATGGCTTTTTATGCAGACAAGTGTCTTTTTTTCGCTGTATTCCTATTTGAGCCCTCATAAAAATTAGTGTTCTTATGCAAAACACTACAAATTTATATTCAACGCAAAATACAAAATTACACCTACAAAACAAGACCAAAATTTTGATAATCGAATAAAAACTGTGGTCACAGTGAACGATCAAAGAAAGAGATCAGCCGAGAAAATAGACACGTTTTAGGAAAATCCGTTTCTATGCCTTCTAGACACCATCAAATATAGATTTCTCACGAAAAGTACCACAAATTTATACTTGACGGAAACTACACAATGGCAGCTAAAACACAAAACCAAAATTTTGACAATCAGATGAAAATTGTGGTCACAGTAAGCGATCAAAGCTGGAAATCTGCACAAAAAGTGCACGTGTTCCAGAAAGAGCCATTTCTATGCCTTTTACACGCTAGATAATGTGCCTAAAATATTTTCCGACCATCAAAATACTCATTTGGGTTAAGCCTTTAAATTAAAAATTATAAACCCGAAATTCGCGCGTTTAAGGGGAGAAAAATCGATTTAAAGTTTTGGGGTAGTGACACGTGAAAAATTGGAAATTTTTTGGCTTTCAGCCACTATAACTGCTCTTAAACCTTTCCAAAGTACCACAAATTTATACTTTTTGGAAAATTCAGACGATAATCTATAA
Source organism: Odontomyia ornata (assembly GCA_963969285.1). NCBI lineage: Eukaryota > Metazoa > Arthropoda > Insecta > Diptera > Stratiomyidae > Odontomyia > Odontomyia ornata. The sequence continues at coordinate 326,441,622 of OZ017740.1, read as the reverse complement.
GTTGATATCAAAACATTGCAAATCGGTTGGCAATTGTAGCCACGGCAATGCCATAAAGGGAAAAAGTTCCCAAAACCTGCCCCCCAAAAAATTACGATCTCGCTTATTAGTCCACTTAGAAAGATGCTTTCTGTTTTGGTTTGTTTGTTTACGCTCATGTATCACTTATAGGCAATGAAAACAATTTTCGAAATCACTCATGGCTTTTTATGCAGACAAGTGTCTTTTTTTCGCTGTATTCCTATTTGAGCCCTCATAAAAATTAGTGTTCTTATGCAAAACACTACAAATTTATATTCAACGCAAAATACAAAATTACACCTACAAAACAAGACCAACATTTTGATAATCGAATAAAAACTGTGGTCACAGTGAACGATCAAAGAAAGAGATCAGCCGAGAAAATAGATACGTTTTAGGAAAATCCGTTTCTATGCCTTCTAGACACCATCAAATATAGATTTCTCACGAAAAGTACCACAAATTTATTCTTGACGGAAACTACACAATGGCAGCTAAAAAACAAAACCAAAATTTTGACAATCAGATGAAAATTGTGGTCACAGTAAGCGATCAAAGCTGGAAATCTGCACAAAAAGTGCACGTGTTCCAGAAAGAGCCATTTCTATGCCTCTTACACGCTAGATAATGTGCCTAAAATATTTTCCGACCATCAAAATACTCATTTGGGTTAAGCCTTTAAATTAAAAATTATAAACCCGAAATTCGCGCGTTTAAGGGGAGAAAAATCGATTTAAAGTTTTGGGGTAGTGACACGTGAAAAATTGGAAATTTTTTGGCTTTCAGCCACTATAACTGCTCTTAAACCTTTCCAAAGTACCACAAATTTATACTTTTTGGAAAATTCAGACGATAATCTATAAGTTGATATCAAAACATTGCAAATCGGTTGGCAATTGTAGCCACGGCAATGCCATAAAGGGAAAAAGTTCCCAAAACCTGCCCCCCAAAAAATTACGATCTCGCTTATTAGTCCACTTAGAAAGATGCTTTCTGTTTAGGTTTGTTTGTTCACGCTCATGTATCACTTATAGGCAATGAAAACAATTTTCGAAATCACTCATGGCTTTTTATGCAGACAAGTGTCTTTTTTTCGCTGTATTCCTATTTGAGCCCGCATAAAAATTAGTGTTCTTATGCAAAACACTACAAATTTATATTCAACGCAAAATACAAAATTACACCTACAAAACAAGATCAAAATTTTGATAATCGAATAAAAACTGTGGTCACAGTGAACGATCAAAGAAAGAGATCAGCCGAGAAAATAGACACGTTTTAGGAAAATCCGTTTCTTTGCCTTCTAGACACCATCAAATATAGATTTCTCACGAAAAGTACCACAAATTTATACTTGACGGAAACTACACAATGGCAGCTAAAACACAAAACCAAAATTTTGACAATCAGATGAAAATTGTGGTCACAGTAAGCGATCAAAGCTGGAAATCTGCACAAAAAGTGCACGTGTTCCAGAAAGAGCCATTTCTATGCCTCTTACACGCTAGATAATGTGCCTAAAATATTTTCCGACCATCAAAATACTCATTTGGGTTAAGCCTTTAAATTAAAAATTATAAACCCGAAATTCGCGCGTTTAAGGGGAGAAAAATCGATTTAAAGTTTTGGGGTAGTGACACGTGAAAAATTGGAAATTTTTTGGCTTTCAGCCACTATAACTGCTCTTAAACCTTTCCAAAGTACCACAAATTTATACTTTTTGGAAAATTCAGACGATAATCTATAAGTTGATATCAAAACATTGCAAATCGGTTGGCAATTGTAGCCACGGCAATGCCATAAAGGGAAAAAGTTCCCAAAACCTGCCCCCCAAAAAATTACGATCTCGCTTATTCGTCCACTTAGAAAGATGCTTTCTGTTTAGGTTTGTTTGTTCACGCTCATGTATCACTTATAGGCAATGAAAACAATTTTCGAAATCACTCATGGCTTTTTATGCAGACAAGTGTCTTTTTTTCGCTGTATTCCTATTTGAGCCCTCATAAAAATTAGTGTTCTTATGCAAAACACTACAAATTTATATTCAACGCAAAATACAAAATTACACCTACAAAACAAGACCAAAATTTTGATAATCGAATAAAAACTGTGGTCACAGTGAACAATCAAAGAAAGAGATCAGCCGAGAAAATAGACACGTTTTAGGAAAATCCGTTTCTATGCCTTCTAGACACCATCAAATATAGATTTCTCACGAAAAGTACCACAAATTTATATTTGACGGAAACTACACAATGGCAGCTAAAAAACAAAACCAAAATTTTGACAATCAGATGAAAATTGTGGTCACAGTAAGCGATCAAAGCTGGAAATCTGCACAAAAAGTGCACGTGTTCCAGAAAGAGCCATTTCTATGCCTCTTACACGCTAGATAATGTGCCTAAAATATTTTCCGACCATCAAAATACTCATTTGAGTTAAGCCTTTAAATTAAAAATTATAAACCCGAAATTCGCGCGTTTAAGGGGAGAAAAATCGATTTAAAGTTTTGGGGTAGTGACACGTGAAAAATTGGAAATTTTTTGGCTTTCAGCCACTATAACTGCTCTTAAACCTTTCCAAAGTACCACAAATTTATACTTTTTGGAAAATTCAGACGATAACCTATAAGTTGATATCAAAACATTGCAAATCGGTTGGCAATTGTAGCCACGGCAATGCCATAAAGGGAAAAAGTTCCCAAAACCTGCCCCCCCAAAAATTACGATCTTGCTTATTAGTCCACTTAGAAAGATGCTTTCTGTTTTGGTTTGTTTGTTTACGCTCATGTATCACTTATAGGCAATGAAAACAATTTTTGAAATCACTCATGGCTTTTTATGCAGACAAGTGTCTTTTTTTCGCTGTATTCCTATTTGAGCCCTCATAAAAATTAGTGTTCTTATGCAAAACACTACAAATTTATATTCAACGCAAAATACAAAATTACACCTACAAAACAAGACCAAAATTTTGATAATCGAATAAAAACTGTGGTCACAGTGAACGATCAAAGAAAGAGATCAGCCGAGAAAATAGACACGTTTTAGGAAAATCCGTTTCTATGCCTTCTAGACACCATCAAATATAGATTTCTCACGAAAAGTACCACAAATTTATACTTGACGGAAACTACACAATGGCAGCTAAAACACAAAACCAAAATTTTGACAATCAGATGAAAATTGTGGTCACAGTAAGCGATCAAAGCTGGAAATCTGCACAAAAAGTGCACGTGTTCCAGAAAGAGCCATTTCTATGCCTCTTACACGCTAGATAATGTGCCTAAAATATTTTCCGACCATCAAAATACTCATTCGGGTTAAGCCTTTAAATTAAAAATTATAAACCCGAAATTCGCGCGTTTAAGGGGAGAAAATCGATTTAAAGTTTTGGGGTAGTGACACGTGAAAAATTGGAAATTTTTTGGCTTTCAGCCACTATAACTGCTCTTAAACCTTTCCAAAGTACCACAAATTTATACTTTTTGGAAAATTCAGACGATAATCTATAAGTTGATATCAAAACATTGCAAATCGGTTGGCAATTGTAGCCACGGCAATGCCATAAAGGGAAAAAGTTCCCAAAACCTGCCCCCCAAAAAATTACGATCTCGCTTATTAGTCCACTTAGAAAGATGCTTTCTGTTTTGGTTTGTTTGTTTACGCTCATGTATCACTTATAGGCAATGAAAACAATTTTCGAAATCACTCATGGCTTTTTATGCAGACAAGTGTCTTTTTTTCGCTGTATTCCTATTTGAGCCCTCATAAAAATTAGTGTTCTTATGCAAAACACTACAAATTTATATTCAACGCAAAATACAAAATTACACCTACAAAACAAGACCAAAATTTTGATAATCGAATAAAAACTGTGGTCACAGTGAACAATCAAAGAAAGAGATCAGCCGAGAAAATAGACACGTTTTAGGAAAATCCGTTTCTATGCCTTCTAGACACCATCAAATATAGATTTCTCACGAAAAGTACCACAAATTTATATTTGACGGAAACTACACAATGGCAGCTAAAACACAAAACCAAAATTTTGACAATCAGATGAAAATTGTGGTCACAGTAAGCGATCAAAGCTGGAAATCTGCACAAAAAGTGCACGTGTTCCAGAAAGAGCCATTTCTATGCCTCTTACACGCTAGATAATGTGCCTAAAATATTTTCCGACCATCAAAATACTCATTTGGGTTAAGCCTTTAAATTAAAAATTATAAACCCGAAATTCGCGCGTTTAAGGGGAGAAAAATCGATTTAAAGTTTTGGGGTAGTGACACGTGAAAAATTGGAAATTTTTTGGCTTTCAGCCACTATAACTGCTCTTAAACCTTTCCAAAGTACCACAAATTTATACTTTTTGGAAAATTCAGACGATAACCTATAAGTTGATATCAAAACATTGCAAATCGGTTGGCAATTGTAGCCACGGCAATGCCATAAAGGGAAAAAGTTCCCAAAACCTGCCCCCCCAAAAATTACGATCTCGCTTATTAGTCCACTTAGAAAGATGCTTTCTGTTTTGGTTTGTTTGTTTACGCTCATGTATCACTTATAGGCAATGAAAACAATTTTTGAAATCACTCATGGCTTTTTATGCAGACAAGTGTCTTTTTTTCGCTGTATTCCTATTTGAGCCCTCATAAAAATTAGTGTTCTTATGCAAAACACTACAAATTTATATTCAACGCAAAATACAAAATTACACCTACAAAACAAGACCAAAATTTTGATAATCGAATAAAAACTGTGGTCACAGTGAACGATCAAAGAAAGAGATCAGCCGAGAAAATAGACACGTTTTAGGAAAATCCGTTTCTATGCCTTCTAGACACCATCAAATATAGATTTCTCACGAAAAGTACCACAAATTTATACTTGACGGAAACTACACAATGGCAGCTAAAACACAAAACCAAAATTTTGGCAATCAGATGAAAATTGTGGTCACAGTAAGCGATCAAAGCTGGAAATCTGCACAAAAAGTGCACGTGTTCCAGAAAGAGCCATTTCTATGCCTCTTACACGCTAGATAATGTGCCTAAAATATTTTCCGACCATCAAAATACTCATTTGGGTTAAGCCTTTAAATTAAAAATTATAAACCCGAAATTCGCGCGTTTAAGGGGAGAAAAATCGATTTAAAGTTTTGGGGTAGTGACACGTGAAAAATTGGAAATTTTTTGGCTTTCAGCCACTATAACTGCTCTTAAACCTTTCCAAAGTACCACAAATTTATACTTTTTGGAAAATTCAGACGATAATCTATAAGTTGATATCAAAACATTGCAAATCGGTTGGCAATTGTAGCCACGGCAATGCCATAAAGGGAAAAAGTTCCCAAAACCTGCCCCCCAAAAAATTACGATCTCGCTTATTAGTCCACTTAGAAAGATGCTTTCTGTTTTGGTTTGTTTGTTTACGCTCATGTATCACTTATAGGCAATGAAAACAATTTTCGAAATCACTCATGGCTTTTTATGCAGACAAGTGTCTTTTTTTCGCTGTATTCCTATTTGAGCCCTCATAAAAATTAGTGTTCTTATGCAAAACACTACAAATTTATATTCAACGCAAAATACAAAATTACACCTACAAAACAAGACCAAAATTTTGATAATCGAATAAAAACTGTGGTCACAGTGAACGATCAAAGAAAGAGATCAGCCGAGAAAATAGACACGTTTTAGGAAAATCCGTTTCTATGCCTTCTAGACACCATCAAATATAGATTTCTCACGAAAAGTACCACAAATTTATACTTGACGGAAACTACACAATGGCAGCTAAAACACAAAACCAAAATTTTGACAATCAGATGAAAATTGTGGTCACAGTAAGCGATCAAAGCTGGAAATCTGCACAAAAAGTGCACGTGTTCCAAAAAGAGCCATTTCTATGCCTCTTACACGCTAGATAATGTGCCTAAAATATTTTCCGACCATCAAAATACTCATTTGGGTTAAGCCTTTAAATTAAAAATTATAAACCCGAAATTCGCGCGTTTAAGGGGAGAAAAATCGATTTAAAGTTTTGGGGTAGTGACACGTGAAAAATTGGAAATTTTTTGGCTTTCAGCCACTATAACTGCTCTTAAACCTTTCCAAAGTACCACAAATTTATACTTTTTGGAAAATTCAGACGATAATCTATAAGTTGATATCAAAACATTGCAAATCGGTTGGCAATTGTAGCCACGGCAATGCCATAAAGGGAAAAAGTTCCCAAAACCTGCCCCCCAAAAAATTACGATCTCGCTTATTAGTCCACTTAGAAAGATGCTTTCTGTTTTGGTTTGTTTGTTCACGCTCATGTATCACTTATAGGCAATGAAAACAATTTTCGAAATCACTCATGGCTTTTTATGCAGACAAGTGTCTTTTTTTCGCTGTATTCCTATTTGAGCCCTCATAAAAATTAGTGTTCTTATGCAAAACACTACAAATTTATATTCAACGCAAAATACAAAATTACACCTACAAAACAAGACCAAAATTTTGATAATCGAATAAAAACTGTGGTCACAGTGAACGATCAAAGAAAGAGATCAGCCGAGAAAATAGACACGTTTTAGGAAAATCCGTTTCTATGCCTTCTAGACACCATCAAATATAGATTTCTCACGAAAAGTACCACAAATTTATACTTGACGGAAACTACACAATGGCAGCTAAAACACAAAACCAAAATTTTGACAATCAGATGAAAATTGTGGTCACAGTAAGCGATCAAAGCTGGAAATCTGCACAAAAAGTGCACGTGTTCCAAAAAGAGCCATTTCTATGCCTCTTACACGCTAGATAATGTGCCTAAAATATTTTCCGACCATCAAAATACTCATTTGGGTTAAGCCTTTAAATTAAAAATTATAAACCCGAAATTCGCGCGTTTAAGGGGAGAAAAATCGATTTAAAGTTTTGGGGTAGTGACACGTGAAAAATTGGAAATTTTTTGGCTTTCAGCCACTATAACTGCTCTTAAACCTTTCCAAAGTACCACAAATTTATACTTTTTGGAAAATTCAGACGATAATCTATAAGTTGATATCAAAACATTGCAAATCGGTTGGCAATTGTAGCCACGGCAATGCCATAAAGGGAAAAAGTTCCCAAAACCTGCCCCCCAAAAAATTACGATCTCGCTTATTAGTCCACTTAGAAAGATGCTTTCTGTTTTGGTTTGTTTGTTCACGCTCATGTATCACTTATAGGCAATGAAAACAATTTTCGAAATCACTCATGGCTTTTTATGCAGACAAGTGTCTTTTTTTCGCTGTATTCCTATTTGAGCCCTCATAAAAATTAGTGTTCTTATGCAAAACACTACAAATTTATATTCAACGCAAAATACAAAATTACACCTACAAAACAAGATCAAAATTTTGATAATCGAATAAAAACTGTGGTCAAAGTGAACGATCAAAGAAAGAGATCAGCCGAGAAAATAGACATGTTTTAGGAAAATCCGTTTCTATGCCTTCTAGACACCATCAAATATAGATTTCTCACGAAAAGTACCACAAATTTATACTTGACGGAAACTACACAATGGCAGCTAAAACACAAAACCAAAATTTTGACAATCAGATGAAAATTGTGGTCACAGTAAGCGATCAAAGCTGGAAATCTGCACAAAAAGTGCACGTGTTCCAGAAAGAGCCATTTCTATGCCTCTTACACGCTAGATAATGTGCCTAAAATATTTTCCGACCATCAAAATACTCATTTGGGTTAAGCCTTTAAATTAAAAATTATAAACCCGAAATTCGCGCGTTTAAGGGGAGAAAAATCGATTTAAAGTTTTGGGGTAGTGACACGTGAAAAATTGGAAATTTTTTGGCTTTCAGCCACTATAACTGCTCTTAAACCTTTCCAAAGTACCACAAATTTATACTTTTTGGAAAATTCAGACGATAATCTATAAGTTGATATCAAAACATTGCAAATCGGTTGGCAATTGTAGCCACGGCAATGCCATAAAGGGAAAAAGTTCCCAAAACCTGCCCCCCAAAAAATTACGATCTCGCTTATTAGTCCACTTAGAAAGATGCTTTCTGTTTTGGTTTGTTTGTTTACGCTCATGTATCACTTATAGGCAATGAAAACAATTTTCGAAATCACTCATGGCTTTTTATGCAGACAAGTGTCTTTTTTTCGCTGTATTCCTATTTGAGCCCTCATAAAAATTAGTGTTCTTATGCAAAACACTACAAATTTATATTCAACGCAAAATACAAAATTACACCTACAAAACAAGACCAAAATTTTGATAATCGAATAAAAACTGTGGTCACAGTGAACAATCAAAGAAAGAGATCAGCCGAGAAAATAGACACGTTTTAGGAAAATCCGTTTCTATGCCTTCTAGACACCATCAAATATAGATTTCTCACGAAAAGTACCACAAATTTATATTTGACGGAAACTACACAATGGCAGCTAAAACACAAAACCAAAATTTTGACAATCAGATGAAAATTGTGGTCACAGTAAGCGATCAAAGCTGGAAATCTGCACAAAAAGTGCACGTGTTCCAGAAAGAGCCATTTCTATGCCTCTTACACGCTAGATAATGTGCCTAAAATATTTTCCGACCATCAAAATACTCATTTGGGTTAAGCCTTTAAATTAAAAATTATAAACCCGAAATTCGCGCGTTTAAGGGGAGAAAAATCGATTTAAAGTTTTGGGGTAGTGACACGTGAAAAATTGGAAATTTTTTGGCTTTCAGCCACTATAACTGCTCTTAAACCTTTCCAAAGTACCACAAATTTATACTTTTTGGAAAATTCAGACGATAACCTATAAGTTGATATCAAAACATTGCAAATCGGTTGGCAATTGTAGCCACGGCAATGCCAAAAAGGGAAAAAGTTCCCAAAACCTGCCCCCCAAAAAATTACGATCTCGCTTATTAGTCCACTTAGAAAGATGCTTTCTGTTTTGGTTTGTTTGTTCACGCTCATGTATCACTTATAGGCAATGAAAACAATTTTCGAAATCACTCATGGCTTTTTATGCAGACAAGTGTCTTTTTTTCGCTGTATTCCTATTTGAACCCTCATAAAAATTAGTGTTCTTATGCAAAACACTACAAATTTATATTCAACGCAAAATACAAAATTACACCTACAAAACAAGACCAAAATTTTGATAATCGAATAAAAACTGTGGTCACAGTGAACGATCAAAGAAAGAGATCAGCCGAGAAAATAGACACGTTTTAGGAAAATCCGTTTCTATGCCTTCTAGACACCATCAAATATAGAATTCCCACGAAAAGTACCACAAATTTATACTTGACGGAAACTACACAATGGCAGCTAAAACACAAAACCAAAATTTTGTCAATCAGATGAAAATTGTGGTCACAGTAAGCGATCAAAGCTGGAAATCTGCACAAAAAGTGCACGTGTTCCAGAAAGAGCCATTTCTATGCCTCTTACACGCTAGATAATGTGCCTAAAATATTTTCCGACCATCAAAATACTCATTTGGGTTAAGCCTTTAAATTAAAAATTATAAACCCGAAATTCGCGCGTTTAAGGGGAGAAAAATCGATTTAAAGTTTTGGGGTAGTGACACGTGAAAAATTGGAAATTTTTTGGCTTTCAGCCACTATAACTGCTCTTAAACCTTTCCAAAGTACCACAAATTTATACTTTTTGGAAAATTCAGACGATAATCTATAAGTTGATATCAAAACATTGCAAATCGGTTGGCAATTGTAGCCACGGCAATGCCATAAAGGGAAAAAGTTCCCAAAACCTGCCCCCCAAAAAATTACGATCTCGCTTATTAGTCCACTTAGAAAGATGCTTTCTGTTTTGGTTTGTTTGTTTACGCTCATGTATCACTTATAGGCAATGAAAACAATTTTCGAAATCACTCATGGCTTTTTATGCAGACAAGTGTCTTTTTTTTCGCTGTATTCCTATTTGAGCCCTCATAAAAATTAGTGTTCTTATGCAAAACACTACAAATTTATATTCAACGCAAAATACAAAATTACACCTACAAAACAAGACCAAAATTTTGATAATCGAATAAAAACTGTGGTCACAGTGAACGATCAAAGAAAGAGATCAGCCGAGAAAATAGACACGTTTTAGGAAAATCCGTTTCTATGCCTTCTAGACACCATCAAATATAGATTTCTCACGAAAAGTACCACAAATTTATACTTGACGGAAACTACACAATGGCAGCTAAAACACAAAACCAAAATTTTGACAATCAGATGAAAATTGTGGTCACAGTAAGCGATCAAAGCTGGAAATCTGCACAAAAAGTGCACGTGTTCCAGAAAGAGCCATTTCTATGCCTCTTACACGCTAGATAATGTGCCTTAAATATTTTCCGACCATCAAAATACTCATTTGGGTTAAGCCTTTAAATTAAAAATTATAAACCCGAAATTCGCGCGTTTAAGGGGAGAAAAATCGATTTAAAGTTTTGGGGTAGTGACACGTGAAAAATTGGAAATTTTTTGGCTTTCAGCCACTATAACTGCTCTTAAACCTTTCCAAAGTACCACAAATTTATACTTTTTGGAAAATTCAGACGATAACCTATAAGTTGATATCAAAACATTGCAAATCGGTTGGCAATTGTAGCCACGGCAATGCCAAAAAGGGAAAAAGTTCCCAAAACCTGCCCCCCAAAAAATTACGATCTCGCTTATTAGTCCACTTAGAAAGATGCTTTCTGTTTTGGTTTGTTTGTTCACGCTCATGTATCACTTATAGGCAATGAAAACAATTTTCGAAATCACTCATGGCTTTTTATGCAGACAAGTGTCTTTTTTTCGCTGTATTCCTATTTGAACCCTCATAAAAATTAGTGTTCTTATGCAAAACACTACAAATTTATATTCAACGCAAAATACAAAATTACACCTACAAAACAAGACCAAAATTTTGATAATCGAATAAAAACTGTGGTCACAGTGAACGATCAAAGAAAGAGATCAGCCGAGAAAATAGACACGTTTTAGGAAAATCCGTTTCTATGCCTTCTAGACACCATCAAATATAGATTTCTCACGAAAAGTACCACAAATTTATACTTGACGGAAACTACACAATGACAGCTAAAACACAAAACCAAAATTTTGTCAATCAGATGAAAATTGTGGTCACAGTAAGCGATCAAAGCTGGAAATCTGCACAAAAAGTGCACGTGTTCCAGAAAGAGCCATTTCTATGCCTCTTACACGCTAGATAATGTGCCTAAAATATTTTCCGACCATCAAAATACTCATTTGGGTTAAGCCTTTAAATTAAAAATTATAAACCCGAAATTCGCGCGTTTAAGGGGAGAAAAATCGATTTAAAGTTTTGGGGTAGTGACACGTGAAAAATTGGAAATTTTTTGGCTTTCAGCCACTATAACTGCTCTTAAACCTTTCCAAAGTACCACAAATTTATACTTTTTGGAAAATTCAGACGATAATCTATAAGTTGATATCAAAACATTGCAAATCGGTTGGCAATTGTAGCCACGGCAATGCCATAAAGGGAAAAAGTTCCCAAAACCTGCCCCCCAAAAAATTACGATCTCGCTTATTAGTCCACTTAGAAAGATGCTTTCTGTTTTGGTTTGTTTGTTTACGCTCATGTATCACTGATAGGCAATGAAAACAATTTTCGAAATCACTCATGGCTTTTTATGCAGACAAGTGTCTTTTTTTCGCTGTATTCCTATTTGAGCCCTCATAAAAATTAGTGTTCTTATGCAAAACACTACAAATTTATATTCAACGCAAAATAAAAAATTACACCTACAAAACAAGACCAAAATTTTGATAATCGAATAAAAACTGTGGTCACAGTGAACGATCAAAGAAAGAGATCAGCCGAGAAAATAGACACGTTTTAGGAAAATCCGTTTCTATGCCTTCTAGACACCATCAAATATAGATTTCTCACGAAAAGTACCACAAATTTATACTTGACGGAAACTACACAATGGCAGCTAAAACACAAAACCAAAATTTTGACAATCAGATGAAAATTGTGGTCACAGTCAGCAATCAAAGCTGGAAATCTGCACAAAAAGTGCACGTGTTCCAGAAAGAGCCATTTCTATGCCTCTTACACGCTAGATAATGTGCCTAAAATATTTTCCGACCATCAAAATACTCATTTGGGTTAAGCCTTTAAATTAAAAATTATAAACCCGAAATTCGCGCGTTTAAGGGGAGAAAAATCGATTTAAAGTTTTGGGGTAGTGAAACGTGAAAAATTGGAAATTTTTTGGCTTTCAGCCACTATAACTGCTCTTAAACCTTTCCAAAGTACCACAAATTTATACTTTTTGGAAAATTCAGACCATAATCTATAAGTTGATATCAAAACATTGCAAATCGGTTGGCAATTGTAGCCACGGCAATGCCAAAAAGGGAAAAAGTTCCCAAAACCTGCCCCCCAAAAAATTACGATCTCGCTTATTAGTCCACTTAGAAAGATGCTTTCTGTTTTGGTTTGTTTGTTTACGCTCATGTATCACTTATAGGCAATGAAAACAATTTTCGAAATCACTCATGGCTTTTTATGCAGACAAGTGTCTTTTTTTCGCTGTATTCCTATTTGAGCCCTCATAAAAATTAGTGTTCTTATGCAAAACACTACAAATTTATATTCAACGCAAAATACAAAATTACACCTACAAAACAAGACCAAAATTTTGATAATCGAATAAAAACTGTGGTCACAGTGAACGATCAAAGAAAGAGATCAGCCGAGAAAATAGACACGTTTTAGGAAAATCCGTTTCTATGCCTTCTAGACACCATCAAATATAGATTTCTCACGAAAAGTACCACAAATTTATACTTGACGGAAACTACACAATGGCAGCTAAAACACAAAACCAAAATTTTGACAATCAGATGAAAATTGTGGTCACAGTAAGCGATCAAAGCTGGAAATCTGCACAAAAAGTGCACGTGTTCCAGAAAGAGCCATTTCTATGCCTCTTACACGCTAGATAATGTGCCTAAAATATTTTCCGACCATCAAAATACTCATTCGGGTTAAGCCTTTAAATTATAAACCCGAGATTCGCGCGTTTAAGGGGAGAAAAATCGATTTAAAGTTTTGGGGTAGTGACACGTGAAAAATTGGAAATTTTTTGGTGTTCAGCCACTATAACTGCTCTTAAACCTTTCCAAAGTACCACAAATTTATACTTTTTGGAAAATTCAGACGATAATCTATAAGTTGATATCAAAACATTGCAAATCGGTTGGCAATTGTAGCCACGGCAATGCCATAAAGGGAAAAAGTTCCCAAAACCTGCCCCCCAAAAAATTACGATCTCGCTTATTAGTCCACTTAGAAAGATGCTTTCTGTTTTGGTTTGTTTGTGTACGCTCATGTATCACTGATAGGCAATGAAAACAATTTTCGAAATCACTCATGGCTTTTTATGCAGACAAGTGTCTTTTTTTCGCTGTATTCCTATTTGAGCCCTCATAAAAATTAGTGTTCTTATGCAAAACACTACAAATTTATATTCAACGCAAAATAAAAAATTACACCTACAAAACAAGACCAAAATTTTGATAATTGAATAAAAACTGTGGTCACAGTGAACGATCAAAGAAAGAGATCAGCCGAGAAAATAGACACGTTTTAGGAAAATCCGTTTCTATGCCTTCTAGACACCATCAAATATAGATTTCTCACGAAAAGTACCACAAATTTATACTTGACGGAAACTACACAATGGCAGCTAAAACACAAAACCAAAATTTTGACAATCAGATGAAAATTGTGGTCACAGTAAGCGATCAAAGCTGGAAATCTGCACAAAAAGTGCACGTGTTCCAGAAAGAGCCATTTCTATGCCTCTTACACGCTAGATAATGTGCCTAAAATATTTTCCGACCATCAAAATACTCATTTGGGTTAAGCCTTTAAATTAAAAATTATAAACCCGAAATTCGCGCGTTTAAGGGGAGAAAAATCGATTTAAAGTTTTGGGGTAGTGACACGTGAAAAATTGGAAATTTTTTGGCTTTCAGCCACTATAACTGCTCTTAAACCTTTCCAAAGTACCACAAATTTATACTTTTTGGAAAATTCAGACGATAATCTATAAGTTGATATCAAAACATTGCAAATCGGTTGGCAATTGTAGCCACGGCAATGCCATAAAGGGAAAAAGTTCCCAAAACCTGCCCCCCAAAAAACTACGATCTCGCTTATTAGTCCACTTTGAAAGATGCTTTCTGTTTTGGTTTGTTTGTTTACGCTCATGTATCACTTATAGGCAATGAAAACAATTTTCGAAATCACTCATGGCTTTTTATGCAGACAAGTGTCTTTTTTTCGCTGTATTCCTATTTGAGCCCTCATAAAAATTAGTGTTCTTATGCAAAACACTACAAATTTATATTCAACGCAAAATACAAAATTACACCTACAAAACAAGACCAAAATTTTGATAATCGAATAAAAACTGTGGTCACAGTGAACGATCAAAGAAAGAGATCAGCCGAGAAAATAGACACGTTTTAGGAAAATCCGTTTCTATGCCTTCTAGACACCATCAAATATAGATTTCTCACGAAAAGTACCACAAATTTATACTTGACGGAAACTACACAATGGCAGCTAAAACACAAAACCAAAATTTTGACAATCAGATGAAAATTGTGGTCACAGTAAGCGATCAAAGCTGGAAATCTGCACAAAAAGTGCACGTGTTCCAGAAAGAGCCATTTCTATGCCTCTTACACGCTAGATAATGTGCCTAAAATATTTTCCGACCATCAAAATACTCATTTGGGTTAAGCCTTTAAATTAAAAATTATAAACCCGAAATTCGCGCGTTTAAGGGGAGAAAAATCGATTTAAAGTTTTGGGGTAGTGACACGTGAAAAATTGGAAATTTTTTGGCTTTCAGCCACTATAACTGCTCTTAAACCTTTCCAAAGTACCACAAATTTATACTTTTTGGAAAATTCAGATGATAATCTATAAGTTGATATCAAAACATTGCAAATCGGTTGGCAATTGTAGCCACGGCAATGCCATAAAGGGAAAAAGTTCCCAAAACCTGCCCCCCAAAAAATTACGATCTCGCTTATTAGTCCACTTAGAAAGATGCTTTCTGTTTTGGTTTGTTTGTTTACGCTCATGTATCACTTATAGGCAATGAAAACAATTTTCGAAATCACTCATGGCTTTTTATGCA
Source organism: Odontomyia ornata (assembly GCA_963969285.1). NCBI lineage: Eukaryota > Metazoa > Arthropoda > Insecta > Diptera > Stratiomyidae > Odontomyia > Odontomyia ornata. The sequence continues at coordinate 326,426,387 of OZ017740.1, read as the reverse complement.
GACAAGTGTCTTTTTTTCGCTGTATTCCTATTTGAGCCCTCATAAAAATTAGTGTTCTTATGCAAAACACTACAAATTTATATTCAACGCAAAATACAAAATTACACCTACAAAACAAGACCAAAATTTTGATAATCGAATAAAAACTGTGGTCACAGTGAACGATCAAAGAAAGAGATCAGCCGAGAAAATAGACATGTTTTAGGAAAATCCGTTTCTATGCCTTCTAGACACCATCAAATATAGATTTCTTTCGAAAAGTACCACAAATTTATATTTGACGGAAACTACACAATGGCAGCTAAAACACAAAACCAAAATTTTGACAATCAGATGAAAATTGTGGTCACAGTAAGCAATCAAAGCTGGAAATCTGCACAAAAAGTGCACGTGTTCCAGAAAGAGCCATTTCTATGCCTCTTACACGCTAGATAATGTGCCTAAAATATTTTCCGACCATCAAAATACTCATTTGGGTTAAGCCTTTAAATTAAAAATTATAAACCCGAAATTCGCGCGTTTAAGGGGAGAAAAATCGATTTAAAGTTTTGGGGTAGTGACACGTGAAAAATTGGAAATTTTTTGGCTTTCAGCCACTATAACTGCTCTTAAACCTTTCCAAAGTACCACAAATTTATACTTTTTGGAAAATTCAGACGATAATCTATAAGTTGATATCAAAACATTGCAAATCGGTTGGCAATTGTAGCCACGGCAATGCCATAAAGGGAAAAAGTTCCCAAAACCTGCCCCCCAAAATATTACGATCTCGCTTATTAGTCCACTTAGAAAGATGCTTTCTGTTTTGGTTTGTTTGTTTACGCTCATGTATCACTTATAGGCAATGAAAACAATTTTGGAAATCACTCATGGCTTTTTATGCAGACAAGTGTCTTTTTTTCGCTGTATTCCTATTTGAGCCCTCATAAAAATTAGTGTTCTTATGCAAAACACTACAAATTTATATTCAACGCAAAATACAAAATTACACCTACAAAACAAGACCAAAATTTTGATAATCGAATAAAAACTGTGGTCACAGTGAACGATCAAAGAAAGAGATCAGCCGAGAAAATAGACATGTTTTAGGAAAATCCGTTTCTATGCCTTCTAGACACCATCAAATATAGATTTCTTTCGAAAAGTACCACAAATTTATATTTGACGGAAACTACACAATGGCAGCTAAAAAACAAAACCAAAATTTTGACAATCAGATGAAAATTGTGGTCACAGTAAGCAATCAAAGCTGGAAATCTGCACAAAAAGTGCACGTGTTCCAGAAAGAGCCATTTCTATGCCTCTTACACGCTAGATAATGTGCCTAAAATATTTTCCGACCATCAAAATACTCATTTGGGTTAAGCCTTTAAATTAAAAATTATAAACCCGAAATTCGCGCGTTTAAGGGGAGAAAAATCGATTTAAAGTTTTGGGGTAGTGACACGTGAAAAATTGGAAATTTTTTGGCTTTCAGCCACTATAACTGCTCTTAAACCTTTCCAAAGTACCACAAATTTATACTTTTTGGAAAATTCAGACGATAACCTATAAGTTGATATCAAAACATTGCAAATCGGTTGGCAATTGTAGCCACGGCAATGCCAAAAAGGGAAAAAGTTCCCAAAACCTGCCCCCCAAAAAATTACGATCTCGCTTATTAGTCCACTTAGAAAGATGCTTTCTGTTTTGGTTTGTTTGTTCACGCTCATGTATCACTTATAGGCAATGAAAACAATTTTCGAAATCACTCATGGCTTTTTATGCAGACAAGTGTCTTTTTTTCGCTGTATTCCTATTTGAGCCCTCATAAAAATTAGTGTTCTTATGCAAAACACTACAAATTTATATTCAACGCAAAATAAAAAATTACACCTACAAAACAAGACCAAAATTTTGATAATCGAATAAAAACTGTGGTCACAGTGAACGATCAAAGAAAGATATCAGCCGAGAAAATAGACACGTTTTAGGAAAATCCGTTTCTATGCCTTCTAGACACCATCAAATATAGATTTCTCACGAAAAGTACCACAAATTTATACTTGACGGAAACTACACAATGGCAGCTAAAACACAAAACCAAAATTTTGTCAATCAGATGAAAATTGTGGTCACAGTAAGCGATCAAAGCTGGAAATCTGCACAAAAAGTGCACGTGTTCCAGAAAGAGCCATTTCTATGCCTCTTACACGCTAGATAATGTGCCTAAAATATTTTCCGACCATCAAAATACTCATTTGGGTTAAGCCTTTAAATTAAAAATTATAAACCCGAAATTCGCGCGTTTAAGGGGAGAAAAATCGATTTAAAGTTTTGGGGTAGTGACACGTGAAAAATTGGAAATTTTTTGGCTTTCAGCCACTATAACTGCTCTTAAAGCTTTCCAAAGTACCACAAATTTATACTTTTTGGAAAATTCAGACGATAACCTATAAGTTGATATCAAAACATTGCAAATCGGTTGGCAATTGTAGCCACGGCAATGCCATAAAGGGAAAAAGTTCCCAAAACCTGCCCCCCAAAAAATTACGATCTCGCTTATTAGTCCACTTAGAAAGATGCTTTCTGTTTTGGTTTGTTTGTTTACGCTCATGTATCACTTATAGGCAATGAAAACAATTTTCGAAATCACTCATGGCTTTTTATGCAGACAAGTGTCTTTTTTTCGCTGTATTCCTATTTGAGCCCTCATAAAAATTAGGGTTCTGATGCAAAACACTACAAATTTATATTCAACGCAAAATACAAAATTACACCTACAAAACAAGACCAAAATTTTGATAATCGAATAAAAACTGTGGTCATAGTGAACGATCAAAGAAAGAGATCAGCCGAGAAAATAGACATGTTTTAGGAAAATCCGTTTCTATGCCTTCTAGACACCATCAAATATAGATTTCTCACGAAAAGTACCACAAATTTATACTTGACGGAAACTACACAATGGCAGCTAAAAAACAAAACCAAAATTTTGACAATCAGATGAAAATTGTGGTCACAGTAAGCAATCAAAGCTGGAAATCTGCACAAAAAGTGCACGTGTTCCAGAAAGAGCCATTTCTATGCCTCTTTCACGCTAGATAATGTGCCTAAAATATTTTCCGACCATCAAAATACTCAATTGGGTTAAGCCTTTAAATTAAAAATTATAAACCCGAAATTCGCGCGTTTAAGGGGAGAAAAATCGATTTAAAGTTTTGGGGTAGTGACACGTGAAAAATTGGAAATTTTTTGGCTTTCAGCCACTATAACTGCTCTTAAACCTTTCCAAAGTACCACAAATTTATACTTTTTGGAAAATTCAGACGATAATCTATAAGTTGATATCAAAACATTGCAAATCGGTTGGCGATTGTAGCCACGGCAATGCCATAAAGGGAAAAAGTTCCCAAAACCTGCCCCCCAAAAAATTACGATCTCGCTTATTAGTCCACTTAGAAAGATGCTTTCTGTTTTGGTTTGTTTGTTTACGCTCATGTATCACTTATAGGCAATGAAAACAATTTTCGAAATCACTCATGGCTTTTTATGCAGACAAGTGTCTTTTTTTCGCTGTATTCCTATTTGAGCCCTCATAAAAATTAGTGTTCTTATGCAAAACACTACAAATTTATATTCAACGCAAAATACAAAATTACACCTACAAAACAAGACCAAAATTTTGATAATCGAATAAAAACTGTGGTCACAGTGAACGATCAAAGAAAGAGATCAGCCGAGGAAATAGACACGTTTTAGGAAAATCCGTTTCTATGCCTTCTAGACACCATCAAATATAGATTTCTCACGAAAAGTACCACAAATTTATACTTGACGGAAACTACACAATGGCAGCTAAAACACAAAACCAAAATTTTGACAATCAGATGAAAATTGTGGTCACAGTAAGCGATCAAAGCTGGAAATCTGCACAAAAAGTGCACGTGTTCCAGAAAGAGCCATTTCTATGCCTCTTACACGCTAGATAATGTGCCTAAAATATTTTCCGACCATCAAAATACTCATTTGGGTTAAGCCTTTAAATTAAAAATTATAAACCCGAAATTCGCGCGTTTAAGGGGAGAAAAATCGATTTAAAGTTTTGGGGTAGTGACACGTGAAAAATTGGAAACTTTTTGGCTTTCAGCCACTATAACTGCTCTTAAACCTTTCCAAAGTACCACAAATTTATACTTTTTGGAAAATTCAGACGATAATCTATAAGTTGATATCAAAACATTGCAAATCGGTTGGCAATTGTAGCCACGGCAATGCCATAAAGGGAAAAAGTTCCCAAAACCTGCCCCCCAAAAAATTACGATCTCGCTTATTAGTCCACTTAGAAAGATGCTTTCTGTTTTGGTTTGTTTGTTTACGCTCATGTATCACTTATAGGCAATGAAAACAATTTTCGAAATCACTCATGGCTTTTTATGCAGACAAGTGTCTTTTTTTCGCTGTATTCCTATTTGAGCCCTCATAAAAATTAGTGTTCTTATGCAAAACACTACAAATTTATATTCAACGCAAAATACAAAATTACACCTACAAAACAAGACCAAAATTTTGATAATCGAATAAAAACTGTGGTCACAGTGAACGATCAAAGAAAGAGATCAGCCGAGAAAATAGACACGTTTTAGGAAAATCCGTTTCTATGCCTTCTAGACACCATCAAATATAGATTTCTCACGAAAAGTACCACAAATTTATACTTGACGGAAACTACACAATGGCAGCTAAAACACAAAACCAAAATTTTGACAATCAGATGAAAATTGTGGTCACAGTAAGCGATCAAAGCTGGAAATCTGCACAAAAAGTGCACGTGTTCCAGAAAGAGCCATTTCTATGCCTCTTACACGCTAGATAATGTGCCTAAAATATTTTCCGACCATCAAAATACTCAATTGGGTTAAGCCTTTAAATTAAAAATTATAAACCCGAAATTCGCGCGTTTAAGGGGAGAAAAATCGATTTAAAGTTTTGGGGTAGTGACACGTGAAAAATTGGAAATTTTTTGGCTTTCAGCCACTATAACTGCTCTTAAACCTTTCCAAAGTACCACAAATTTATACTTTTTGGAAAATTCAGACCATAATCTATAAGTTGATATCAAAACATTGCAAATCGGTTGGCAATTGTAGCCACGGCAATGCCATAAAGGGAAAAAGTTCCCAAAACCTGCCCCCCAAAAAATTACGATCTCGCTTATTAGTCCACTTAGAAAGATGCTTTCTGTTTTGGTTTGTTTGTTTACGCTCATGTATCACTTATAGGCAATGAAAACAATTTTCGAAATCACTCATGGCTTTTTATGCAGACAAGTGTCTTTTTTTCGCTGTATTCCTATTTGAGCCCTCATAAAAATTAGTGTTCTTATGCAAAACACTACAAATTTATATTCAACGCAAAATACAAAATTACACCTACAAAACAAGACCAAAATTTTGATAATCGAATAAAAACTGTGGTCACAGTGAACGATCAAAGAAAGAGATCAGCCGAGAAAATAGACATGTTTTAGGAAAATCCGTTTCTATGCCTTCTAGACACCATCAAATATAGATTTCTTTCGAAAAGTACCACAAATTTATATTTGACGGAAACTACACAATGGCAGCTAAAACACAAAACCAAAATTTTGACAATCAGATGAAAATTGTGGTCACAGTAAGCAATCAAAGCTGGAAATCTGCACAAAAAGTGCACGTGTTCCAGAAAGAGCCATTTCTATGCCTCTTACACGCTAGATAATGTGCCTAAAATATTTTCCGACCATCAAAATACTCATTTGGGTTAAGCCTTTAAATTAAAAATTATAAACCCGAAATTCGCGCGTTTAAGGGGAGAAAAATCGATTTAAAGTTTTGGGGTAGTGACACGTGAAAAATTGGAAATTTTTTGGCTTTCAGCCACTATAACTGCTCTTAAACCTTTCCAAAGTACCACAAATTTATACTTTTTGGAAAATTCAGACGATAATCTATAAGTTGATATCAAAACATTGCAAATCGGTTGGCAATTGTAGCCACGGCAATGCCATAAAGGGAAAAAGTTCCCAAAACCTGCCCCCCAAAAAATTACGATCTCGCTTATTAGTCCACTTAGAAAGATGCTTTCTGTTTTGGTTTGTTTGTTTACGCTCATGTATCACTTATAGGCAATGAAAACAATTTTCGAAATCACTCATGGCTTTTTATGCAGACAAGTGTCTTTTTTTCGCTGTATTCCTATTTGAGCCCTCATAAAAATTAGTGTTCTTATGCAAAACACTACAAATTTATATTCAACGCAAAATACAAAATTACACCTACAAAACAAGACCAAAATTTTGATAATCGAATAAAAACTGTGGTCACAGTGAACGATCAAAGAAAGAGATCAGCCGAGAAAATAGACATGTTTTAGGAAAATCCGTTTCTATGCCTTCTAGACACCATCAAATATAGATTTCTCACGAAAAGTACCACAAATTTATACTTGACGGAAACTACACAATGGCAGCTAAAACACAAAACCAAAATTTTGACAATCAGATGAAAATTGTGGTCACAGTAAGCGATCAAAGCTGGAAATCTGCACAAAAAGTGCACGTGTTCCAGAAAGAGCCATTTCTATGCCTCTTACACGCTAGATAATGTGCCTAAAATATTTTCCGACCATCAAAATACTCATTTGGGTTAAGCCTTTAAATTAAAAATTATAAACCCGAAATTCGCGCGTTTAAGGGGAGAAAAATCGATTTAAAGTTTTGGGGTAGTGACACGTGAAAAATTGGAAATTTTTTGGCTTTCAGCCACTATAACTGCTCTTAAACCTTTCCAAAGTACCACAAATTTATACTTTTTGGAAAATTCAGACGATAATCTATAAGTTGATATCAAAACATTGCAAATCGGTTGGCAATTGTAGCCACGGCAATGCCATAAAGGGAAAAAGTTCCCAAAACCTGCCCCCCAAAAAATTACGATCTCGCTTATTAGTCCACTTAGAAAGATGCTTTCTGTTTTGGTTTGTTTGTTTACGCTCATGTATCACTTATAGGCAATGAAAACAATTTTCGAAATCACTCATGGCTTTTTATGCAGACAAGTGTCTTTTTTTCGCTGTATTCCTATTTGAGCCCTCATAAAAATTAGTGTTCTTATGCAAAACACTACAAATTTATATTCAACGCAAAATACAAAATTACACCTACAAAACAAGACCAAAATTTTGATAATCGAATAAAAACTGTGGTCACAGTGAACGATCAAAGAAAGAGATCAGCCGAGAAAATAGACATGTTTTAGGAAAATCCGTTTCTATGCCTTCTAGACACCATCAAATATAGATTTCTCACGAAAAGTACCACAAATTTATACTTGACGGAAACTACACAATGGCAGCTAAAACACAAAACCAAAATTTTGACAATCAGATGAAAATTGTGGTCACAGTAAGCGATCAAAGCTGGAAATCTGCACAAAAAGTGCACGTGTTCCAGAAAGAGCCATTTCTATGCCTCTTACACGCTAGATGATGTGCCTAAAATATTTTCCGACCATCAAAATACTCATTTGGGTTAAGCCTTTAAATTAAAAATTATAAACCCGAAATTCGCGCGTTTAAGGGGAGAAAAATCGATTTAAAGTTTTGGGGTAGTGACACGTGAAAAATTGGAAATTTTTTGGCTTTCAGCCACTATAACTGCTCTTAAACCTTTCCAAAGTACCACAAATTTATACTTTTTGGAAAATTCAGACGATAATCTATAAGTTGATATCAAAACATTGCAAATCGGTTGGCAATTGTAGCCACGGCAATGCCATAAAGGGAAAAAGTTCCCAAAACCTGCCCCCCAAAATATTACGATCTCGCTTATTAGTCCACTTAGAAAGATGCTTTCTGTTTTGGTTTGTTTGTTTACGCTCATGTATCACTTATAGGCAATGAAAACAATTTTCGAAATCACTCATGGCTTTTTATGCAGACAAGTGTCTTTTTTTCGCTGTATTCCTATTTGAGCCCTCATAAAAATTAGTGTTCTTATGCAAAACACTACAAATTTATATTCAACGCAAAATACAAAATTACACCTACAAAACAAGACCAAAATTTTGATAATCGAATAAAAACTGTGGTCACAGTGAACGATCAAAGAAAGAGATCAGCCGAGAAAATAGACATGTTTTAGGAAAATCCGTTTCTATGCCTTCTAGACACCATCAAATATAGATTTCTCACGAAAAGTACCACAAATTTATACTTGACGGAAACTACACAATGGCAGCTAAAACACAAAACCAAAATTTTGACAATCAGATGAAAATTGTGGTCACAGTAAGCGATCAAAGCTGGAAATCTGCACAAAAAGTGCACGTGTTCCAGAAAGAGCCATTTCTATGCCTCTTACACGCTAGATGATGTGCCTAAAATATTTTCCGACCATCAAAATACTCATTTGGGTTAAGCCTTTAAATTAAAAATTATAAACCCGAAATTCGCGCGTTTAAGGGGAGAAAAATCGATTTAAAGTTTTGGGGTAGTGACACGTGAAAAATTGGAAATTTTTTGGCTTTCAGCCACTATAACTGCTCTTAAACCTTTCCAAAGTACCACAAATTTATACTTTTTGGAAAATTCAGACGATAACCTATAAGTTGATATCAAAACATTGCAAATCGGTTGGCAATTGTAGCCACGGCAATGCCAAAAAGGGAAAAAGTTCCCAAAACCTGCCCCCCAAAAAACTACGATCTCGCTTATTAGTCCACTTAGAAAGATGCTTTCTGTTTTGGTTTGTTTGTTCACGCTCATGTATCACTTATAGGCAATGAAAACAATTTTCGAAATCACTCATGGCTTTTTATGCAGACAAGTGTCTTTTTTTCGCTGTATTCCTATTTGAGCCCTCATAAAAATTAGTGTTCTTATGCAAAACACTACAAATTTATATTCAACGCAAAATACAAAATTACACCTACAAAACAAGACCAAAATTTTGATAATCGAATAAAAACTGTGGTCACAGTGAACGATCAAAGAAAGATATCAGCCGAGAAAATAGACACGTTTTAGGAAAATCCGTTTCTATGCCTTCTAGACACCATCAAATATAGATTTCTCACGAAAAGTACCACAAATTTATACTTGACGGAAACTACACAATGGCAGCTAAAACACAAAACCAAAATTTTGTCAATCAGATGAAAATTGTGGTCACAGTAAGCGATCAAAGCTGGAAATCTGCACAAAAAGTGCACGTGTTCCAGAAAGAGCCATTTCTATGCCTCTTACACGCTAGATAATGTGCCTAAAATATTTTCCGACCATCAAAATACTCATTTGGGTTAAGCCTTTAAATTAAAAATTATAAACCCGAAATTCGCGCGTTTAAGGGGAGAAAAATCGATTTAAAGTTTTGGGGTAGTGACACGTGAAAAATTGGAAATTTTTTGGCTTTCAGCCACTATAACTGCTCTTAAAGCTTTCCAAAGTACCACAAATTTATACTTTTTGGAAAATTCAGACGATAACCTATAAGTTGATATCAAAACATTGCAAATCGGTTGGCAATTGTAGCCACGGCAATGCCATAAAGGGAAAAAGTTCCCAAAACCTGCCCCCCAAAAAATTACGATCTCGCTTATTAGTCCACTTAGAAAGATGCTTTCTGTTTTGGTTTGTTTGTTTACGCTCATGTATCACTTATAGGCAATGAAAACAATTTTCGAAATCACTCATGGCTTTTTATGCAGACAAGTGTCTTTTTTTCGCTGTATTCCTATTTGAGCCCTCATAAAAATTAGTGTTCTGATGCAAAACACTACAAATTTATATTCAACGCAAAATACAAAATTACACCTACAAAACAAGACCAAAATTTTGATAATCGAATAAAAACTGTGGTCATAGTGAACGATCAAAGAAAGAGATCAGCCGAGAAAATAGACATGTTTTAGGAAAATCCGTTTCTATGCCTTCTAGACACCATCAAATATAGATTTCTCACGAAAAGTACCACAAATTTATACTTGACGGAAATTACACAATGGCAGCTAAAAAACAAAACCAAAATTTTGACAATCAGATGAAAATTGTGGTCACAGTAAGCAATCAAAGCTGGAAATCTGCACAAAAAGTGCACGTGTTCCAGAAAGAGCCATTTCTATGCCTCTTTCACGCTAGATAATGTGCCTAAAATATTTTCCGACCATCAAAATACTCAATTGGGTTAAGCCTTTAAATTAAAAATTATAAACCCGAAATTCGCGCGTTTAAGGGGAGAAAAATCGATTTAAAGTTTTGGGGTAGTGACACGTGAAAAATTGGAAATTTTTTGGCTTTCAGCCACTATAACTGCTCTTAAACCTTTCCAAAGTACCACAAATTTATACTTTTTGGAAAATTCAGACGATAATCTATAAGTTGATATCAAAACATTGCAAATCGGTTGGCGATTGTAGCCACGGCAATGCCATAAAGGGAAAAAGTTCCCAAAACCTGCCCCCCAAAAAATTACGATCTCGCTTATTAGTCCACTTAGAAAGATGCTTTCTGTTTTGGTTTGTTTGTTTACGCTCATGTATCACTTATAGGCAATGAAAACAATTTTCGAAATCACTCATGGCTTTTTATGCAGACAAGTGTCTTTTTTTCGCTGTATTCCTATTTGAGCCCTCATAAAAATTAGTGTTCTTATGCAAAACACTACAAATTTATATTCAACGCAAAATACAAAATTACACCTACAAAACAAGACCAAAATTTTGATAATCGAATAAAAACTGTGGTCACAGTGAACGATCAAAGAAAGAGATCAGCCGAGAAAATAGACACGTTTTAGGAAAATCCGTTTCTATGCCTTCTAGACACCATCAAATATAGATTTCTCACGAAAAGTACCACAAATTTATACTTGACGGAAACTACACAATGGCAGCTAAAACACAAAACCAAAATTTTGACAATCAGATGAAAATTGTGGTCACAGTAAGCGATCAAAGCTGGAAATCTGCACAAAAAGTGCACGTGTTCCAGAAAGAGCCATTTTTATGCCTCTTACACGCTAGATAATGTGCCTAAAATATTTTCCGACCATCAAAATACTCATTTGGGTTAAGCCTTTAAATTAAAAATTATAAACCCGAAATTCGCGCGTTTAAGGGGGGAAAAATCGATTTAAAGTTTTGGGGTAGTGATACGTGAAAAATTGGAAATTTTTTGGCTTTCAGCCACTATAACTGCTCTTAAACCTTTCCAAAGTACCACAAATTTATACTTTTTGGAAAATTCAGACGATAATCTATAAGTTGATATCAAAACATTGCAAATCGGTTGGCGATTGTAGCCACGGCAATGCCATAAAGGGAAAAAGTTCCCAAAACCTGCCCCCCAAAAAATTACGATCTCGCTTATTAGTCCACTTAGAAAGATGCTTTCTGTTTTGGTTTGTTTGTTTACGCTCATGTATCACTTATAGGCAATGAAAACAATTTTCGAAATCACTCATGGCTTTTTATGCAGACAAGTGTCTTTTTTTCGCTGTATTCCTATTTGAGCCCTCATAAAAATTAGTGTTCTTATGCAAAACACTACAAATTTATATTCAACGCAAAATACAAAATTACACCTACAAAACAAGACCAAAATTTTGATAATCGAATAAAAACTGTGGTCACAGTGAACGATCAAAGAAAGAGATCAGCCGAGAAAATAGACACGTTTTAGGAAAATCCGTTTCTATGCCTTCTAGACACCATCAAATATAGATTTCTCACGAAAAGTACCACAAATTTATACTTGACGGAAACTACACAATGGCAGCTAAAACACAAAACCAAAATTTTGACAATCAGATGAAAATTGTGGTCACAGTCAGCAATCAAAGCTGGAAATCTGCACAAAAAGTGCACGTGTTCCAGAAAGAGCCATTTCTATGCCTCTTACACGCTAGATAATGTGCCTAAAATATTTTCCGACCATCAAAATACTTATTTGGGTTAAGCCTTTAAATTAAAAATTATAAACCCGAAATTCGCGCGTTTAAGGGGAGACAAATCGATTTAAAGTTTTGGGGTAGTGACACGTGAAAAATTGGAAATTTTTTGGCTTTCAGCCACTATAACTGCTCTTAAACCTTTCCAAAGTACCACAAATTTATACTTTTTGGAAAATTCAGACGATAACCTATAAGTTGATATCAAAACATTGCAAATCGGTTGGCAATTGTAGCCACGGCAATGCCATAAAGGGAAAAAGTTCCCAAAACCTGCCCCCCAAAAAATTACGATCTCGCTTATTAGTCCACTTAGAAAGATGCTTTCTGTTTTGGTTTGTTTGTTTACGCTCATGTATCACTTATAGGCAATGAAAACAATTTTCGAAATCACTCATGGCTTTTTATGCAGACAAGTGTCTTTTTTTCGCTGTATTCCTATTTGAGCCCTCTTAAAAATTAGTGTTCTTATGCAAAACACTACAAATTTATATTCAACGCAAAATACAAAATTACACCTACAAAACAAGACCAAAATTTTGATAATCGAATAAAAACTGTGGTCACAGTGAACGATCAAAGAAAGAGATCAGCCGAGAAAATAGACACGTTTTAGGAAAATCCGTTTCTATGCCTTCTAGACACCCTCAAATGTAGATTTCTCACGAAAAGTACCACAAATTTGTACTTGACGGAAACTACACAATGGCAGCTAAAACACAAAACCAAAATTTTGACAATCAGATGAAAATTGTGGTCACAGTAAGCGATCAAAGCTGGAAATCTGCACAAAAAGTGCACGTGTTCCAGAAAGAGCCATTTTTATGCCTCTTACACGCTAGATAATGTGCCTAAAATATTTTCCGACCATCAAAATACTCATTTGGGTTAAGCCTTTAAATTAAAAATTATAAACCCAAAATTCGCGCGTTTAAGGGGGGAAAAATCGATTTAAAGTTTTGGGGTAGTGACACGTGAAAAATTGGAAATTTTTTGGCTTTCAGCCACTATAACTGCTCTTAAACCTTTCCAAAGTACCACAAATTTATACTTTTTGGAAAATTCAGACGATAATCTATAAGTTGATATCAAAACATTGCAAATCGGTTGGCGATTGTAGCCACGGCAATGCCATAAAGGGAAAAAGTTCCCAAAACCTGCCCCCCAAAAAATTACGATCTCGCTTATTAGTCCACTTAGAAAGATGCTTTCTGTTTTGGTTTGTTTGTTTACGCTCATGTATCACTTATAGGCAATGAAAACAATTTTCGAAATCACTCATGGCTTTTTATGCAGACAAGTGTCTTTTTTTCGCTGTATTCCTATTTGAGCCCGCATAAAAATTAGTGTTCTTATGCAAAACACTACAAGTTTATATTCAACGCAAAATACAAAATTACACCTACAAAACAAGACCAAAATTTTGATAATCGAATAAAAACTGTGGTCACAGTGAACGATCAAAGAAAGAGATCAGCCGAGAAAATAGACACGTTTTAGGAAAATCCGTTTCTATGCCTTCTAGACACCATCAAATATAGATTTCTCACGAAAAGTACCACAAATTTATACTTGACGGAAACTACACAATGGCAGCTAAAAAACAAAACCAAAATTTTGACAATCAGATGAAAATTGTGGTCACAGTCAGCAATCAAAGCTGGAAATCTGCACAAAAAGTGCACGTGTTCCAGAAAGAGCCATTTCTATGCCTCTTACACGCTAGATAATGTGCCTAAAATATTTTCCGACCATCAAAATACTCATTTGGGTTAAGCCTTTAAATTAAAAATTATAAACCCGAAATTCGCGCGTTTAAGGGGAGAAAAATCGATTTAAAGTTTTGGGGTAGTGACACGTGAAAAATTGGAAATTTTTTGGCTTTCAGCCACTATAACTGCTCTTAAACCTTTCCAAAGTACCACAAATTTATACTTTTTGGAAAATTCAGACGATAACCTATAAGTTGATATCAAAACATTGCAAATCGGTTGGCAATTGTAGCCACGGCAATGCCATAAAGGGAAAAAGTTCCCAAAACCTGCCCCCCAAAAAATTACGATCTCGCTTATTAGTCCACTTAGAAAGATGCTTTCTGTTTTGGTTTGTTTGTTCACGCTCATGTATCACTTATAGGCAATGAAAACAATTTTCGAAATCACTCATGGCTTTTTATGCAGACAAGTGTCTTTTTTTCGCTGTATTCCTATTTGAACCCTCATAAAAATTAGTGTTCTTATGCAAAACACTACAAATTTATATTCAACGCAAAATACAAAATTACACCTACAAAACAAGACCAAAATTTTGATAATCGAATAAAAACTGTGGTCACAGTGAACGATCAAAGAAAGAGATCAGCCGAGAAAATAGACACGTTTTAGGAAAATCCGTTTCTATGCCTTCTAGACACCATCAAATATAGATTTCTCACGAAAAGTACCACAAATTTATACTTTACCGAAACTACACAATGGCAGCTAAAAAACAAAACCAAAATTTTGACAATCGGATGAAAATTGTGGTCACAGTAAGCGATCAAAGCTGGAAATCTGCACAAAAAGTGCACGTGTTCCAGAAAGAGCCATTTCTATGCCTCTTACACGCTAGATAATGTGCCTAAAATATTTTCCGACCATCAAAATACTCATTTGGGTTAAGCCTTTAAATTAAAAATTATAAACCCGAAATTCGCGCGTTTAAGGGGAGAAAAATCGATTTAAAGTTTTGGGGTAGTGACACGTGAAAAATTGGAAATTTTTTGGCTTTCAGCCACTATAACTGCTCTTAAACCTTTCCAAAGTACCACAAATTTATACTTTTTGGAAAATTCAGACGATAACCTATAAGTTGATATCAAAACATTGCAAATCGGTTGGCAATTGTAGCCACGGCAATGCCATAAAGGGAAAAAGTTCCCAAAACCTGCCCCCCAAAATATTACGATCTCGCTTATTAGTCCACTTAGAAAGATGCTTTCTGTTTTGGTTTGTTTGTTTACGCTCATGTATCACTTATAGGCAATGAAAACAATTTTTGAAATCACTCATGGCTTTTTATGCAGACAAGTGTCTTTTTTTCGCTGTATTCCTATTTGAGCCCTCATAAAAATTAGTGTTCTTATGCAAAACACTACAAATTTATATTCAACGCAAAATACAAAATTACACCTACAAAACAAGACCAAAATTTTGATAATCGAATAAAAACTGTGGTCACAGTGAACGATCAAAGAAGGAGATCAGCCGAGAAAATTGACACGTTTTAGGAAAATCCGTTTCTATGCCTTCTGGACACCATCAAATATAGATTTCTCACGAAAAGTACCACAAATTTATACTTGACGGAAACTACACAATGGCAGCTAAAACACAAAACCAAAATTTTGACAATCAGATGAAAATTGTGGTCACAGTAAGCGATCAAAGCTGGAAATCTGCACAAAAAGTGCACGTGTTCCAGAAAGAGCCATTTCTATGCCTCTTACACGCTAGATAATGTGCCTAAAATATTTTTCGACCATCAAAATACTCATTCGGGTTAAGCCTTTAAATTAAAAATTATAAACCCGAAATTCGCGCGTTTAAGGGGAGAAAAATCGATTTAAAGTTTTGGGGTAGTGACACGTGAAAAATTGGAAATTTTTTGGCTTTCAGGCACTATAACTGCTCTTAAACCTTTCCAAAGTACCACAAATTTATACTTTTTGGAAAATTCAGACGATAACCTATAAGTTGATATCAAAACATTGCAAATCGGTTGGCAATCGTAGCCACGGCAATGCCATAAAGGGAAAAAGTTCCCAAAACCTGCCCCCAAAAAATTACGATCTCGCTTATTAGTCCACTTAGAAAGATGCTTACTGTTTTGGTTTGTTTGTTTACGCTCATGTATCACTTATAGGCAATGGAAACAATTTTTGAAATCACTCATGGCTTTTTATGCAGACAAGTGTCTTTTTTTCGCTGTATTCCTATTTGAACCCTCATAAAAATTAGTGTTCTTATGCAAAACACTACAAATTTATATTCAACGCAAAATACAAAATTACACCTACAAAACAAGACCAAAATTTTGATAATCGAATAAAAACTGTGGTCACAGTGAACGATCAAAGAAAGAGATCAGCCGAGAAAATAGACACGTTTTAGGAAAATCCGTTTCTATGCCTTCTAGACACCATCAAATATAGATTTCTCACGAAAAGTACCACTAATTTATACTTGACGGAAACTACACAATGGCAGCTAAAACACAAAACCAAAATTTTGTCAATCAGATGAAAATTGTGGTCACAGTAAGCGATCAAAGCTGGAAATCTGCACAAAAAGTGCACGTGTTCCAGAAAGAGCCATTTCTATGCCTCTTACACGCTAGATAATGTGCCTAAAATATTTTCCGACCATCAAAATACTCATTTGGGTTAAGCCTTTAAATTAAAAATTATAAACCCGAAATTCGCGCGTTTAAGGGGAGAAAAATCGATTTAAAGTTTTGGGGTAGTGACACGTGAAAAATTGGAAATTTTTTGGCTTTCAGCCACTATAACTGCTCTTAAACCTTTCCAAAGTACCACAAATTTATACTTTTTGGAAAATTCAGACGATAATCTATAAGTTGATATCAAAACATTGCAAATCGGTTGGCAATTGTAGCCACGGCAATGCCATATAGGGAAAAAGTTCCCAAAACCTGCCCCCCAAAAAATTACGATCTCGCTTATTAGTCCACTTAGAAAGATGCTTTCTGTTTTGGTTTGTTTGTTTACGCTCATGTATCACTGATAGGCAATGAAAACAATTTTCGAAATCACTCATGGCTTTTTATGCAGACAAGTGTCTTTTTTTCGCTGTATTCCTATTTGAGCCCTCATAAAAATTAGTGTTCTTATGCAAAACACTACAAATTTATATTCAACGCAAAATAAAAAATTACACCTACAAAACAAGACCAAAATTTTGATAATCGAATAAAAACTGTGGTCACAGTGAACGATCAAAGAAAGAGATCAGCCGAGAAAATAGACACGTTTTAGGAAAATCCGTTTCTATGCCTTCTAGACACCATCAAATATAGATTTCTCACGAAAAGTACCACAAATTTATACTTGACGGAAACTACACAATGGCAGCTAAAACACAAAACCAAAATTTTGACAATCAGATGAAAATTGTGGTCACAGTAAGCGATCAAAGCTGGAAATCTGCACAAAAAGTGCACGTGTTCCAGAAAGAGCCATTTCTATGCCTCTTACACGCTAGATAATGTGCCTAAAATATTTTCCGACCATCAAAATACTCATTTGGGTTAAGCCTTTAAATTAAAAATTATAAACCCGAAATTCGCGCGTTTAAGGGGAGAAAAATCGATTTAAAGTTTTGGGGTAGTGACACGTGAAAAATTGGAAATTTTTTGGCTTTCAGCCACTATAACTGCTCTTAAACCTTTCCAAAGTACCACAAATTTATACTTTTTGGAAAATTCAGACGATAATCTATAAGTTGATATCAAAACATTGCAAATCGGTTGGCAATTGTAGCCACGGCAATGCCATAAAGGGAAAAAGTTCCCAAAACCTGCCCCCCAAAAAATTACGATCTCGCTTATTAGTCCACTTAGAAAGATGCTTTCTGTTTTGGTTTGTTTGTTTACGCTCATGTATCACTTATAGGCAATGAAAACAATTTTCGAAATCACTCATGGCTTTTTATGCAGACAAGTGTCTTTTTTTCGCTGTATTCCTATTTGAGCCCTCATAAAAATTAGTGTTCTTATGCAAAACACTACAAATTTATATTCAACGCAAAATACAAAATTACACCTACAAAACAAGACCAAAATTTTGATAATCGAATAAAAACTGTGGTCACAGTGAACGATCAAAGAAAGAGATCAGCCGAGAAAATAGACACGTTTTAGGAAAATCCGTTTCTATGCCTTCTAGATACCATCAAATATAGATTTCTCACGAAAAGTACCACAAATTTATACTTGACGGGAACTACACAATGGCAGCTAAAACACAAAACCAAAATTTTGACAATCAGATGAAAATTGTGGTCACAGTAAGCGATCAAAGCTGGAAATCTGCACAAAAAGTGCACGTGTTCCAGAAAGAGCCATTTCTATGCCTCTTACACGCTAGATAATGTGCCTAAAATATTTTCCGACCATCAAAATACTCATTTGGGTTAAGCCTTTAAATTAAAAATTATAAACCCGAAATTCGCGCGTTTAAGGGGAGAAAAATCGATTTAAAGTTTTGGGGTAGTGACACGTGAAAAATTGGAAATTTTTTGGCTTTCAGCCACTATAACTGCTCTTAAACCTTTCCAAAGTACCACAAATTTATACTTTTTGGAAAATTCAGACGATAATCTATAAGTTGATATCAAAACATTGCAAATCGGTTGGCGATTGTAGCCACGGCAATGCCATAAAGGGAAAAAGTTCCCAAAACCTGCCCCCCAAAAAATTACGATCTCGCTTATTAGTCCACTTAGAAAGATGCTTTCTGTTTTGGTTTGTTTGTTTACGCTCATGTATCACTTATAGGCAATGAAAACAATTTTCGAAATCACTCATGGCTTTTTATGCAGACAAGTGTCTTTTTTTCGCTGTATTCCTATTTGAGCCCTCATAAAAATTAGTGTTCTTATGCAAAACACTACAAATTTATATTCAACGCAAAATACAAAATTACACCTACAAAACAAGACCAAAATTTTGATAATCGAATAAAAACTGTGGTCACAGTGAACGATCAAAGAAAGAGATCAGCCGAGAAAATAGACATGTTTTAGGAAAATCCGTTTCTATGCCTTCTAGACACCATCAAATATAGATTTCTTTCGAAAAGTACCACAAATTTATATTTGACGGAAACTACACAATGGCAGCTAAAAAACAAAACCAAAATTTTGACAATCAGATGAAAATTGTGGTCACAGTAAGCAATCAAAGCTGGAAATCTGCACAAAAAGTGCACGTGTTCCAGAAAGAGCCATTTCTATGCCTCTTACACGCTATTTTCCGACCATCAAAATACGCTATTTTCCGACCATCAAAATACTCATTTGGGTTAAGCCTTTAAATTAAAAATTATAAACCCGAAATTCGCGCGTTTAAGGGGAGAAAAATCGATTTAAAGTTTTGGGGTAGTGACACGTGAAAAATTGGAAATTTTTTGGCTTTCAGCCACTACAACTGCTCTTAAACCTTTCCAAAGTACCACAAATTTATACTTTTTGGAAAATTCAGACGATAACCTATAAGTTGATATCAAAACATTGCAAATCGGTTGGCAATTGTAGCCACGGCAATGCCAAAAAGGGAAAAAGTTCCCAAAACCTGCCCCCCAAAAAATTACGATCTCGCTTATTAGTCCACTTAGAAAGATGCTTTCTGTTTTGGTTTGTTTGTTCACGCTCATGTATCACTTATAGGCAATGAAAACAATTTTCGAAATCACTCATGGCTTTTTATGCAGACAAGTGTCTTTTGTTCGCTGTATTCCTATTTGAGCCCTCATAAAAATTAGTGTTCTTATGCAAAACACTACAAATTTATATTCAACGCAAAATACAAAATTACACCTACAAAACAAGACCAAAATTTTGATAATCGAATAAAAACTGTGGTCACAGTGAACGATCAAAGAAAGAGATCAGCCGAGAAAATAGACACGTTTTAGGAAAATCCGTTTCTATGCCTTCTAGACACCATCAAATATAGATTTCTCACGAAAAGTACCACAAATTTATACTTGACGGAAACTACACAATGGCAGCTAAAACACAAAACCAAAATTTTGTCAATCAGATGAAAATTGTGGTCACAGTAAGCGATCAAAGCTGGAAATCTGCACAAAAAGTGCACGTGTTCCAGAAAGAGCCATTTCTATGCCTCTTACACGCTAGATAATGTGCCTAAAATATTTTCCGAGCATCAAAATACTCATTTGGGTTAAGCCTTTAAATTAAAAATTATAAACCCGAAATTCGCGCGTTTAAGGGGAGAAAAATCGATTTAAAGTTTTGGGGTAGTGACACGTGAAAAATTGGAAATTTTTTGGCTTTCAGCCACTATAACTGCTCTTAAACCTTTCCAAAGTACCACAAATTTATACTTTTTGGAAAATTCAGACGATAACCTATAAGTTGATATCAAAACATTGCAAATCGGTTGGCAATTGTAGCCACGGCAATGCCATAAAGGGAAAAAGTTCCCAAAACCTGCCCCCCAAAAAATTACGATCTCGCTTATTAGTCCACTTAGAAAGATGCTTTCTGTTTTGGTTTGTTTGTTTACGCTCATGTATCACTTATAGGCAATGAAAACAATTTTCGAAATCACTCATGGCTTTTTATGCAGACAAGTGTCTTTTCTTCGCTGTATTCCTATTTGAGCCCTCATAAAAATTAGTGTTCTTATGCAAAACACTACAAATTTATATTCAACGCAAAATACAAAATTACACCTACAAAACAAGACCAAAATTTTGATAATCGAATAAAAACTGTGGTCACAGTGAACGATCAAAGAAAGAGATCAGCCGAGAAAATAGACACGTTTTAGGAAAATCCGTTTCTATGCCTTCTAGACACCATCAAATATAGATTTCTCACGAAAAGTACCACAAATTTATACTTGACGGAAACTACACAATGGCAGCTAAAACACAAAACCAAAATTTTGACAATCAGATGAAAATTGTGGTCACAGTAAGCGATCAAAGCTGGAAATCTGCACAAAAAGTGCACGTGTTCCAGAAAGAGCCATTTCTATGCCTCTTACACGCTAGATAATGTGCCTAAAATATTTTCCGACCATCAAAATACTCATTTGGGTTAAGCCTTTAAATTAAAAATTATAAACCCGAAATTCGCGCGTTTAAGGGGAGAAAAATCGATTTAAAGTTTTGGGGTAGTGACACGTGAAAAATTGGAAATTTTTTGGCTTTCAGCCACTATAACTGCTCTTAAGCCTTTCCAAAGTACCACAAATTTATACTTTTTGGAAAATTCAGACGATAATCTATAAGTTGATATCAAAACATTGCAAATCGGTTGGCGATTGTAGCCACGGCAATGCCATAAAGGGAAAAAGTTCCCAAAACCTGCCCCCCAAAAAATTACGATCTCGCTTATTAGTCCACTTAGAAAGATGCTTTCTGTTTTGGTTTGTTTGTTTACGCTCATGTATCACTTATAGGCAATGAAAACAATTTTCGAAATCACTCATGGCTTTTTATGCAGACAAGTGTCTTTTTTTCGCTGTATTCCTATTTGAGCCCTCATAAAAATTAGTGTTCTTATGCAAAACACTACAAATTTATATTCAACGCAAAATACAAAATTACACCTACAAAACAAGACCAAAATTTTGATAATCGAATAAAAACTGTGGTCACAGTGAACGATCAAAGAAAGAGATCAGCCGAGAAAATAGACATGTTTTAGGAAAATCCGTTTCTATGCCTTCTAGACACCATCAAATATAGATTTCTTTCGAAAAGTACCACAAATTTATATTTGACGGAAACTACACAATGGCAGCTAAAAAATAAAACCAAAATTTTGACAATCAGATGAAAATTGTGGTCACAGTAAGCAATCAAAGCTGGAAATCTGCACAAAAAGTGCACGTGTTCCAGAAAGAGCCATTGTTATGCCTCTTACACGCTAGATAATGTGCCTAAAATATTTTCCGACCATCAAAATACTCATTTGGGTTAAGCCTTTAAATTAAAAATTATAAACCCGAAATTCGCGCGTTTAAGGGGAGAAAAATCGATTTAAAGTTTTGGGGTAGTGACACGTGAAAAATTGGAAATTTTTTGGCTTTCAGCCACTATAACTGCTCTTAAACCTTTCCAAAGTACCACAAATTTATACTTTTTGGAAAATTCAGACGATAATCTATAAGTTGATATCAAAACATTGCAAATCGGTTGGCGATTGTAGCCACGGCAATGCCATAAAGGGAAAAAGTTCCCAAAACCTGCCCCCCAAAAAATTACGATCTCGCTTATTAGTCCACTTAGAAAGATGCTTTCTGTTTTGGTTTGTTTGTTTACGCTCATGTATCACTTATAGGCAATGAAAACAATTTTCGAAATCACTCATGGCTTTTTATGCAGACAAGTGTCTTTTTTTCGCTGTATTCCTATTTGAGCCCTCATAAAAATTAGTGTTCTTATGCAAAACACTACAAATTTATATTCAACGCAAAATACAAAATTACACCTACAAAACAAGACCAAAATTTTGATAATCGAATAAAAACTGTGGTCACAGTGAACGATCAAAGAAAGAGATCAGCCGAGAAAATAGACATGTTTTAGGAAAATCCGTTTCTATGCCTTCTAGACACCATCAAATATAGATTTCTTTCGAAAAGTACCACAAATTTATATTTGACGGAAACTACACAATGGCAGCTAAAAAACAAAACCAAAATTTTGACAATCAGATGAAAATTGTGGTCACAGTAAGCAATCAAAGCTGGAAATCTGCACAAAAAGTGCACGTGTTCCAGAAAGAGCCATTTCTATGCCTCTTACACGCTATTTTCCGACCATCAAAATACGCTATTTTCCGACCATCAAAATACTCATTTGGGTTAAGCCTTTAAATTAAAAATTATAAACCCGAAATTCGCGCGTTTAAGGGGAGAAAAATCGATTTAAAGTTTTGGGGTAGTGACACGTAAAAAATTGGAAATTTTTTGGCTTTCAGCCACTATAACTGCTCTTAAACCTTTCCAAAGTACCACAAATTTATACTTTTTGGAAAATTCAGACGATAACCTATAAGTTGATATCAAAACATTGCAAATCGGTTGGCAATTGTAGCCACGGCAATGCCATAAAGGGAAAAAGTTCCCAAAACCTGCCCCCCAAAATATTACGATCTCGCTTATTAGTCCACTTAGAAAGATGCTTTCAGTTTTGGTTTGTTTGTTCACGCTCATGTATCACTTATAGGCAATGAAAACAATTTTCGAAATCACTCATGGCTTTTTATGCAGACAAGTGTCTTTTGTTCGCTGTATTCCTATTTGAGCCCTCATAAAAATTAGTGTTCTTATGCAAAACACTACAAATTTCTATTCAACGCAAAATACAAAATTACACCTACAAAACAAGACCAAAATTTTGATAATCGAATAAAAACTGTGGTCACAGTGAACGATCAAAGAAAGAGATCAGCCGAGAAAATAGACACGTTTTAGGAAAATCCGTTTCTATGCCTTCTAGACACCATCAAATATAGATTTCTCACGAAAAGTACCACAAATTTATACTTGACGGAAACTACACAATGGCAGCTAAAACACAAAACCAAAATTTTGTCAATCAGATGAAAATTGTGGTCACAGTAAGCGATCAAAGCTGGAAATCTGCACAAAAAGTGCACGTGTTCCAGAAAGAGCCATTTCTATGCCTCTTACACGCTAGATAATGTGCCTAAAATATTTTCCGACCATCAAAATACTCATTTGGGTTAAGCCTTTAAATTAAAAATTATAAACCCGAAATTCGCGCGTTTAAGGGGAGAAAAATCGATTTAAAGTTTTGGGGTAGTGACACGTGAAAAATTGGAAATTTTTTGGCTTTCAGCCACTATAACTGCTCTTAAACCTTTCCAAAGTACCACAAATTTATACTTTTTGAAAAATTCAGACGATAACCTATAAGTTGATATCAAAACATTGCAAATCGGTTGGCAATTGTAGCCACGGCAATGCCAAAAAGGGAAAAAGTTCCCAAAACCTGCCCCCCAAAAAATTACGATCTCGCTTATTAGTCCACTTAGAAAGATGCTTTCTGTTTTGGTTTGTTTGTTCACGCTCATGTATCACTTATAGGCAATGAAAACAATTTTCGAAATCACTCATGGCTTTTTATGCAGACAAGTGTCTTTTTTTCGCTGTATTCCTATTTGAACCCTCATAAAAATTAGTGTTCTTATGCAAAACACTACAAATTTATATTCAACGCAAAATACAAAATTACACCTACAAAACAAGACCAAAATTTTGATAATCGAATAAAAACTGTGGTCACAGTGAACGATCAAAGAAAGAGATCAGCCGAGAAAATAGACACGTTTTAGGAAAATCCGTTTCTATGCCTTCTAGACACCATCAAATATAGATTTCTCACGAAAAGTACCACAAATTTATACTTGACGGAAACTACACAATGGCAGCTAAAACACAAAACCAAAATTTTGACAATCAGATGAAAATTGTGGTCACAGTAAGCGATCAAAGCTGGAAATCTGCACAAAAAGTGCACGTGTTCCAGAAAGAGCCATTTCTATGCCTCTTACACGCTAGATAATGTGCCTAAAATATTTTCCGACCATCAAAATACTCATTTGGGTTAAGCCTTTAAATTAAAAATTATAAACCCGAAATTCGCGCGTTTAAGGGGAGAAAAATCGATTTAAAGTTTTGGGGTAGTGACACGTGAAAAATTGGAAATTTTTTGGCTTTCAGCCACTATAACTGCTCTTAAACCTTTCCAAAGTACCACAAATTTATACTTTTTGGAAAATTCAGACGATAATCTATAAGTTGATATCAAAACATTGCAAATCGGTTGGCAATTGTAGCCACGGCAATGCCATAAAGGGAAAAAGTTCCCAAAACCTGCCCCCCAAAAAATTACGATCTCGCTTATTAGTCCACTTAGAAAGATGCTTTCTGTTTTGGTTTGTTTGTTTACGCTCATGTATCACTGATAGGCAATGAAAACAATTTTCGAAATCACTCATGGCTTTTTATGCAGACAAGTGTCTTTTTTTCGCTGTATTCCTATTTGAGCCCTCATAAAAATTAGTGTTCTTATGCAAAACACTACAAATTTATATTCAACGCAAAATAAAAAATTACACCTACAAAACAAGACCAAAATTTTGATAATCGAATAAAAACTGTGGTCACAGTGAACGATCAAAGAAAGAGATCAGCCGAGAAAATAGACACGTTTTAGGAAAATCCGTTTCTATGCCTTCTAGACACCATCAAATATAGATTTCTCACGAAAAGTACCACAAATTTATACTTGACGGAAACTACACAATGGCAGCTAAAACACAAAACCAAAATTTTGACAATCAGATGAAAATTGTGGTCACAGTAAGCGATCAAAGCTGGAAATCTGCACAAAAAGTGCACGTGTTCCAGAAAGAGCCATTTCTATGCCTCTTACACGCTAGATAATGTGCCTAAAATATTTTCCGACCATCAAAATACTCATTTGGGTTAAGCCTTTAAATTAAAAATTATAAACCCGAAATTCGCGCGTTTAAGGGGAGAAAAATCGATTTAAAGTTTTGGGGTAGTGACACGCGAAAAATTGGAAATTTTTTGGCTTTCAGCCACTATAACTGCTCTTAAACCTTTCCAAAGTACCACAAATTTATACTTTTTGGAAAATTCAGACGATAATCTATAAGTTGATATCAAAACATTGCAAATCGGTTGGCAATTGTAGCCACGGCAATGCCATAAAGGGAAAAAGTTCCCAAAACCTGCCCCCCAAAAAATTACGATCTCGCTTATTAGTCCACTTAGAAAGATGCTTTCTGTTTTGGTTTGTTTGTTTACGCTCATGTATCACTTATAGGCAATGAAAACAATTTTCGAAATCACTCATGGCTTTTTATGCAGACAAGTGTCTTTTTTTCGCTGTATTCCTATTTGAGCCCTCATAAAAATTAGTGTTCTTATGCAAAACACTACAAATTTATATTCAACGCAAAATACAAAATTACACCTACAAAACAAGACCAAAATTTTGATAATCGAATAAAAACTGTGGTCACAGTGAACGATCAAAGAAAGAGATCAGCCGAGAAAATAGACACGTTTTAGGAAAATCCGTTTCTATGCCTTCTAGACACCATCAAATATAGATTTCTCACGAAAAGTACCACAAATTTATACTTGACGGAAACTACACAATGGCAGCTAAAACACAAAACCAAAATTTTGACAATCAGATGAAAATTGTGGTCACAGTAAGCGATCAAAGCTGGAAATCTGCACAAAAAGTGCACGTGTTCCAGAAAGAGCCATTTCTATGCCTCTTACACGCTAGATAATGTGCATAAAATATTTTCCGACCATCAAAATACTCATTTGGGTTAAGCCTTTAAATTAAAAATTATAAACCCGAAATTCGCGCGTTTAAGGGGAGAAAAATCGATTTAAAGTTTTGGGGTAGTGACACGTGAAAAATTGGAAATTTTTTGGCTTTCAGCCACTATAACTGCTCTTAAACCTTTCCAAAGTACCACAAATTTATACTTTTTGGAAAATTCAGACGATAATCTATAAGTTGATATCAAAACATTGCAAATCGGTTGGCAATTGTAGCCACGGCAATGCCATAAAGGGAAAAAGTTCCCAAACCTGCCCCCCAAAATATTACGATCTCGCTTATTAGTCCACTTAGAAAGATGCTTTCTGTTTTGGTTTGTTTGTTTACGCTCATGTATCACTTATAGGCAATGAAAACAATTTTCGAAATCACTCATGGCTTTTTATGCAGACAAGTGTCTTTTTTTCGCTGTATTCCTATTTGAGCCCTCATAAAAATTAGTGTTCTTATGCAAAACACTACAAATTTATATTCAACGCAAAATACAAAATTACACCTACAAAACAAGACCAAAATTTTGATAATCGAATAAAAACTGTGGTCACAGTGAACGATCAAAGAAAGAGATCAGCCGAGAAAATAGACATGTTTTAGGAAAATCCGTTTCTATGCCTTCTAGACACCATCAAATATAGATATCTTTCGAAAAGTACCACAAATTTATATTTGACGGAAACTACACAATGGCAGCTAAAAAACAAAACCAAAATTTTGACAATCAGATGAAAATTGTGGTCACAGTAAGCAATCAAAGCTGGAAATCTGCACAAAAAGTGCACGTGTTCCAGAAAGAGCCATTTCTATGCCTCTTACACGCTAGATAATGTGCCTAAAATATTTTCCGACCATCAAAATACTCATTTGGGTTAAGCCTTTAAATTAAAAATTATAAACCCGAAATTCGCGCGTTTAAGGGGAGAAAAATCGATTTAAAGTTTTGGGGTAGTGACACGTGAAAAATTGGAAATTTTTTGGCTTTCAGCCACTATAACTGCTCTTAAACCTTTCCAAAGTACCACAAATTTATACTTTTTGGAAAATTCAGACGATAACCTATAAGTTGATATCAAAACATTGCAAATCGGTTGGCAATTGTAGCCACGGCAATGCCATAAAGGGAAAAAGTTCCCAAAACCTGCCCCCCAAAATATTACGATCTCGCTTATTAGTCCACTTAGAAAGATGCTTTCTGTTTTGGTTTGTTTGTTTACGCTCATGTATCACTTATAGGCAATGAAAACAATTTTCGAAATCACTCATGGCTTTTTATGCAGACAAGTGTCTTTTTTTCGCTGTATTCCTATTTGAGCCCTCATAAAAATTAGTGTTCTTATGCAAAACACTACAAATTTATATTCAACGCAAAATACAAAATTACACCTACAAAACAAGACCAAAATTTTGATAATCGAATAAAAACTGTGGTCACAGTGAACGATCAAAGAAAGAGATCAGCCGAGAAAATAGACACGTTTTAGGAAAATCCGTTTCTATGCCTTCTAGACACCATCAAATATAGATTTCTTTCGAAAAGTACCACAAATTTATATTTGACGGAAACTACACAATGGCAGCTAAAAAACAAAACCAAAATTTTGACAATCAGATGAAAATTGTGGTCACAGTAAGCAATCAAAGCTGGAAATCTGCACAAAAAGTGCACGTGTTCCAGAAAGAGCCATTTCTATGCCTCTTACACGCTAGATAATGTGCCTAAAATATTTTCCGACCATCAAAATACTCATTTGGGTTAAGCCTTTAAATTAAAAATTATAAACCCGAAATTCGCGCGTTTAAGGGGAGAAAAATCGATTTAAAGTTTTGGGGTAGTGACACGTGAAAAATTGGAAATTTTTTGGCTTTCAGCCACTATAACTGCTCTTAAACCTTTCCAAAGTACCACAAATTTATACTTTTTGGAAAATTCAGACGATAATCTATAAGTTGATATCAAAACATTGCAAATCGGTTGGCGATTGTAGCCACGGCAATGCCATAAAGGGAAAAAGTTCCCAAAACCTGCCCCCCAAAAAATTACGATCTCGCTTATTAGTCCACTTAGAAATATGCTTTCTGTTTTGGTTTGTTTGTTTACGCTCATGTATCACTTATAGGCAATGAAAACAATTTTCGAAATCACTCATGGCTTTTTATGCAGACAAGTGTCTTTTTTTCGCTGTATTCCTATTTGAGCCCTCATAAAAATTAGTGTTCTTATGCAAAACACTACAAATTTATATTCAACGCAAAATACAAAATTACACCTACAAAACAAGACCAAAATTTTGATAATCGAATAAAAACTGTGGTCACAGTGAACGATCAAAGAAAGAGATCAGCCGAGAAAATAGACACGTTTTAGGAAAATCCGTTTCTATGCCTTCTAGACACCATCAAATATAGATTTCTTTCGAAAAGTACCACAAATTTATATTTGACGGAAACTACACAATGGCAGCTAAAAAACAAAACCAAAATTTTGACAATCAGATGAAAATTGTGGTCACAGTAAGCAATCAAAGCTGGAAATCTGCACAAAAAGTGCACGTGTTCCAGAAAGAGCCATTTCTATGCCTCTTACACGCTAGATAATGTGCCTAAAATATTTTCCGACCATCAAAATACTCATTTGGGTTAAGCCTTTAAATTAAAAATTATAAACCCGAAATTCGCGCGTTTAAGGGGAGAAAAATCGATTTAAAGTTTTGGGGTAGTGACACGTGAAAAATTGGAAATTTTTTGGCTTTCAGCCACTATAACTGCTCTTAAACCTTTCCAAAGTACCACAAATTTATACTTTTTGGAAAATTCAGACGATAATCTATAAGTTGATATCAAAACATTGCAAATCGGTTGGCAATTGTAGCCACGGCAATGCCATAAAGGGAAAAAGTTCCCAAAACCTGCCCCCCAAAAAATTACGATCTCGCTTATTAGTCCACTTAGAAAGATGCTTTCTGTTTTGGTTTGTTTGTTTACGCTCATGTATCACTTATAGGCAATGAAAACAATTTTCGAAATCACTCATGGCTTTTTATGCAGACAAGTGTCTTTTTTTCGCTGTATTCCTATTTGAGCCCTCATAAAAATTAGTGTTCTTATGCAAAACACTACAAATTTATATTCAACGTAAAATACAAAATTACACCTACAAAACAAGACCAAAATTTTGATAATCGAATAAAAACTGTGGTCACAGTGAACGATCAAAGAAAGAGATCAGCCGAGAAAATAGACACGTTTTAGGAAAATCCGTTTCTATGCCTTCTAGACACCATCAAATATAGATTTCTTTCGAAAAGTACCACAAATTTATATTTGACGGAAACTACACAATGGCAGCTAAAAAACAAAACCAAAATTTTGACAATCAGATGAAAATTGTGGTCACAGTAAGCAATCAAAGCTGGAAATCTGCACAAAAAGTGCACGTGTTCCAGAAAGAGCCATTTCTATGCCTCTTACACGCTAGATAATGTGCCTAAAATATTTTCCGACCATCAAAATACTCATTTGGGTTAAGCCTTTAAATTAAAAATTATAAACCCGAAATTCGCGCGTTTAAGGGGAGAAAAATCGATTTAAAGTTTTGGGGTAGTGACACGTGAAAAATTGGAAATTTTTTGGCTTTCAGCCACTATAACTGCTCTTAAACCTTTCCAAAGTACCACAAATTTATACTTTTTGGAAAATTCAGACGATAATCTATAAGTTGATATCAAAACATTGCAAATCGGTTGGCAATTGTAGCCACGGCAATGCCATAAAGGGAAAAAGTTCCCAAAACCTGCCCCCCAAAAAATTACGATCTCGCTTATTAGTCCACTTAGAAATATGCTTTCTGTTTTGGTTTGTTTGTTTACGCTCATGTATCACTTATAGGCAATGAAAACAATTTTCGAAATCACTCATGGCTTTTTATGCAGACAAGTGTCTTTTTTTCGCTGTATTCCTATTTGAGCCCTCATAAAAATTAGTGTTCTTATGCAAAACACTACAAATTTATATTCAACGCAAAATACAAAATTACACCTACAAAACAAGACCAAAATTTTGATAATCGAATAAAAACTGTGGTCACAGTGAACGATCAAAGAAAGAGATCAGCCGAGAAAATAGACACGTTTTAGGAAAATCCGTTTCTATGCCTTCTAGACACCATCAAATATAGATTTCTTTCGAAAAGTACCACAAATTTATATTTGACGGAAACTACACAATGGCAGCTAAAAAACAAAACCAAAATTTTGACAATCAGATGAAAATTGTGGTCACAGTAAGCAATCAAAGCTGGAAATCTGCACAAAAAGTGCACGTGTTCCAGAAAGAGCCATTTCTATGCCTCTTACACGCTAGATAATGTGCCTAAAATATTTTCCGACCATCAAAATACTCATTTGGGTTAAGCCTTTAAATTAAAAATTATAAACCCGAAATTCGCGCGTTTAAGGGGAGAAAAATCGATTTAAAGTTTTGGGGTAGTGACACGTGAAAAATTGGAAATTTTTTGGCTTTCAGCCACTATAACTGCTCTTAAACCTTTCCAAAGTACCACAAATTTATACTTTTTGGAAAATTCAGACGATAATCTATAAGTTGATATCAAAACATTGCAAATCGGTTGGCAATTGTAGCCACGGCAATGCCATAAAGGGAAAAAGTTCCCAAAACCTGCCCCCCAAAAAATTACGATCTCGCTTATTAGTCCACTTAGAAAGATGCTTTCTGTTTTGGTTTGTTTGTTTACGCTCATGTATCACTTATAGGCAATGAAAACAATTTTCGAAATCACTCATGGCTTTTTATGCAGACAAGTGTCTTTTTTTCGCTGTATTCCTATTTGAGCCCTCATAAAAATTAGTGTTCTTATGCAAAACACTACAAATTTATATTCAACGCAAAATACAAAATTACACCTACAAAACAAGACCAAAATTTTGATAATCGAATAAAAACTGTGGTCACAGTGAACGATCAAAGAAAGAGATCAGCCGAGAAAATAGACACGTTTTAGGAAAATCCGTTTCTATGCCTTCTAGACACCATCAAATATAGATTTCTTTCGAAAAGTACCACAAATTTATATTTGACGGAAACTACACAATGGCAGCTAAAAAACAAAACCAAAATTTTGACAATCAGATGAAAATTGTGGTCACAGTAAGCAATCAAAGCTGGAAATCTGCACAAAAAGTGCACGTGTTCCAGAAAGAGCCATTTCTATGCCTCTTACACGCTAGATAATGTGCCTAAAATATTTTCCGACCATCAAAATACTCATTTGGGTTAAGCCTTTAAATTAAAAATTATAAACCCGAAATTCGCGCGTTTAAGGGGAGAAAAATCGATTTAAAGTTTTGGGGTAGTGACACGTGAAAAATTGGAAATTTTTTGGCTTTCAGCCACTATAACTGCTCTTAAACCTTTCCAAAGTACCACAAATTTATACTTTTTGGAAAATTCAGACGATAATCTATAAGTTGATATCAAAACATTGCAAATCGGTTGGCAATTGTAGCCACGGCAATGCCAAAAAGGGAAAAAGTTCCCAAAACCTGCCCCCCAAAAAATTACGATCTCGCTTATTAGTCCACTTAGAAAGATGCTTTCTGTTTTGGTTTGTTTGTTCACGCTCATGTATCACTTATAGGCAATGAAAACAATTTTCGAAATCACTCATGGCTTTTTATGCAGACAAGTGTCTTTTTTTCGCTGTATTCCTATTTGAGCCCTCATAAAAATTAGTGTTCTTATGCAAAACACTACAAATCTATATTCAACGCAAAATACAAAATTACACCTACAAAACAAGACCAAAATTTTGATAATCGAATAAAAACTGTGGTCACAGTGAACGATCAAAGAAAGAGATCAGCCGAGAAAATAGACACGTTTTAGGAAAATCCGTTTCTATGCCTTCTAGACACCATCAAATATAGATTTCTTTCGAAAAGTACCACAAATTTATACTTGACGGAAACAACACAATGGCAGCTAAAAAACAAAACCAAAATTTTGACAATCAGATGAAAATTGTGGTCACAGTAAGCAATCAAAGCTGGAAATCTGCACAAAAAGTGCACGTGTTCCAGAAAGAGCCATTTCTATGCCTCTTACACGCTAGATAATGTGCCTAAAATATTTTCCGACCATCAAAATACTCATTTGGGTTAAGCCTTTAAATTAAAAATTATAAACCCGAAATTCGCGCGTTTAAGGGGAGAAAAATCGATTTAAAGTTTTGGGGTAGTGACACGTGAAAAATTGGAAATTTTTTGGCTTTCAGCCACTATAACTGCTCTTAAACCTTTCCAAAGTACCACAAATTTATACTTTTTGGAAAATTCAGACGATAATCTATAAGTTGATATCAAAACATTGCAAATCGGTTGGCAATTGTAGCCACGGCAATGCCATAAAGGGAAAAAGTTCCCAAAACCTGCCCCCCAAAAAATTACGATCTCGCTTATTAGTCCACTTAGAAAGATGCTTTCTGTTTTGGTTTGTTTGTTTACGCTCATGTATCACTTATAGGCAATGAAAACAATTTTCGAAATCACTCATGGCTTTTTATGCAGACAAGTGTCTTTTTTTCGCTGTATTCCTATTTGAGCCCTCATAAAAATTAGTGTTCTTATGCAAAACACTACAAATTTATATTCAACGCAAAATACAAAATTACACCTACAAAACAAGACCAAAATTTTGATAATCGAATAAAAACTGTGGTCACAGTGAACGATCAAAGAAAGAGATCAGCCGAGAAAATAGACACGTTTTAGGAAAATCCGTTTCTATGCCTTCTAGACACCATCAAATATAGATTTCTTTCGAAAAGTACCACAAATTTATATTTGACGGAAACTACACAATGGCAGCTAAAAAACAAAACCAAAATTTTGACAATCAGATGAAAATTGTGGTCACAGTAAGCAATCAAAGCTGGAAATCTGCACAAAAAGTGCACGTGTTCCAGAAAGAGCCATTTCTATGCCTCTTACACGCTAGATAATGTGCCTAAAATATTTTCCGACCATCAAAATACTCATTTGGGTTAAGCCTTTAAATTAAAAATTATAAACCCGAAATTCGCGCGTTTAAGGGGAGAAAAATCGATTTAAAGTTTTGGGGTAGTGACACGTGAAAAATTGGAAATTTTTTGGCTTTCAGCCACTATAACTGCTCTTAAACCTTTCCAAAGTACCACAAATTTATACTTTTTGGAAAATTCAGACGATAATCTATACGTTGATATCAAAACATTGCAAATCGGTTGGCAATTGTAGCCACGGCAATGCCATAAAGGGAAAAAGTTCCCAAAACCTGCCCCCCAAAAAATTACGATCTCGCTTATTAGTCCACTTAGAAAGATGCTTTCTGTTTTGGTTTGTTTGTTTACGCTCATGTATCACTTATAGGCAATGAAAACAATTTTCGAAATCACTCATGGCTTTTTATGCAGACAAGTGTCTTTTTTTCGCTGTATTCCTATTTGAGCCCTCATAAAAATTAGTGTTCTTATGCAAAACACTACAAATTTATATTCAACGCAAAATACAAAATTACACCTACAAAACAAGACCAAAATTTTGATAATCGAATAAAAACTGTGGTCACAGTGAACGATCAAAGAAAGAGATCAGCCGAGAAAATAGACACGTTTTAGGAAAATCCGTTTCTATGCCTTCTAGACACCATCAAATATAGATTTCTTTCGAAAAGTACCACAAATTTATTTTTGACGGAAACTACACAATGGCAGCTAAAAAACAAAACCAAAATTTTGACAATCAGATGAAAATTGTGGTCACAGTAAGCAATCAAAGCTGGAAATCTGCACAAAAAGTGCACGTGTTCCAGAAAGAGCCATTTCTATGCCTCTTACACGCTAGATAATGTGCCTAAAATATTTTGCGACCATCAAAATACTCATTTGGGTTAAGCCTTTAAATTAAAAATTATAAACCCGAAATTCGCGCGTTTAAGGGGAGAAAAATCGATTTAAAGTTTTGGGGTAGTGACACGTGAAAAATTGGAAATTTTTTGGCTTTCAGCCACTATAACTGCTCTTAAACCTTTCCAAAGTACCACAAATTTATACTTTTTGGAAAATTCAGACGATAATCTATAAGTTGATATCAAAACATTGCAAATCGGTTGGCGATTGTAGCCACGGCAATGCCATAAAGGGAAAAAGTTCCCAAAACCTGCCCCCCAAAAAATTACGATCTTGCTTATTAGTCCACTTAGAAAGATGCTTTCTGTTTTGGTTTGTTTGTTTACGCTCATGTATCACTTATAGGCAATGAAAACAATTTTCGAAATCACTCATGGCTTTTTATGCAGACAAGTGTCTTTCTTTCGCTGTATTCCTATTTGAGCCCTCATAAAAATTAGTGTTCTTATGCAAAACACTACAAATTTATATTCAACGCAAAATACAAAATTACACCTACAAAACAAGACCAAAATTTTGATAATCGAATAAAAACTGTGGTCACAGTGAACGATCAAAGAAAGAGATCAGCCGAGAAAATAGACATGTTTTAGGAAAATCCGTTTCTATGCCTTCTAGACACCATCAAATATAGATTTCTTTCGAAAAGTACCACAAATTTATATTTGACGGAAACTACACAATGGCAGCTAAAAAACAAAACCAAAATTTTGACAATCAGATGAAAATTGTGGTCACAGTAAGCAATCAAAGCTGGAAATCTGCACAAAAAGTGCACGTGTTCCAGAAAGAGCCATTTCTATGCCTCTTACACGCTAGATAATGTGCCTAAAATATTTTCCGACCATCAAAATACTCATTTGGGTTAAGCCTTTAAATTAAAAATTATAAACCCGAAATTCGCGCGTTTAAGGGGAGAAAAATCGATTTAAAGTTTTGGGGTAGTGACACGTGAAAAATTGGAAATTTTTTGGCTTTCAGCCACTATAACTGCTCTTAAACCTTTCCAAAGTACCACAAATTTATACTTTTTGGAAAATTCAGACGATAACCTATAAGTTGATATCAAAACATTGCAAATCGGTTGGCAATTGTAGCCACGGCAATGCCATAAAGGGAAAAAGTTCCCAAAACCTGCCCCCCAAAAAATTACGATCTCGCTTATTAGTCCACTTAGAAAGATGATTTCTGTTTTGGTTTGTTTGTTTACGCTCATGTATCACTTATAGGCAATGAAAACAATTTTCGAAATCACTCATGGCTTTTTATGCAGACAAGTGTCTTTTTTTCGCTGTATTCCTATTTGAGCCCTCATAAAAATTAGTGTTCTTATGCAAAACACTACAAATTTATATTCAACGCAAAATACAAAATTACACCTACAAAACAAGACCAAAATTTTGATAATCGAATAAAAACTGTGGTCACAGTGAACGATCAAAGAAAGAGATCAGCCGAGAAAATAGACACGTTTTAGGAAAATCCGTTTCTATGCCTTCTAGACACCATCAAATATAGATTTCTCACGAAAAGTACCACAAATTTATACTTGACGGAAACTACACAATGACAGCTAAAACACAAAACCAAAATTTTGACAATCAGATGAAAATTGTGGTCACAGTAAGCGATCAAAGCTGGAAATCTGCACAAAAAGTGCACGTGTTCCAGAAAGAGCCATTTCTATGCCTCTTACACGCTAGATAATGTGCCTAAAATATTTTCCGACCATCAAAATACTCATTTGGGTTAAGCCTTTAAATTAAAAATTATAAACCCGAAATTCGCGCGTTTAAGGGGAGAAAAATCGATTTAAAGTTTTGGGGTAGTGACACGTGAAAAATTGGAAATTTTTTGGCTTTCAGCCACTATAACTGCTCTTAAACCTTCCCAAAGTACCACAAATTTATACTTTTTGGAAAATTCAGACGATAACCTATAAGTTGATATCAAAACATTGCAAATCGGTTGGAAATTGTAGCCACGGCAATGCCAAAAAGGGAAAAAGTTGCCAAAACCTGCCCCCCAAAAAATTACGATCTCGCTTATTAGTCCACTTAGAAAGATGCTTTCTGTTTTGGTTTGTTTGTTCACGCTCATGTATCACTTATAGGCAATGAAAACAATTTTCGAAATCACTCATGGCTTTTTATGCAGACAAGTGTCTTTTTTTCGCTGTATTCCTATTTGAGCCCTCATAAAAATTAGTGTTCTTATGCAAAACACTACAAATTTATATTCAACGCAAAATACAAAATAACACCTACAAAACAAGACCAAAATTTTGATAATCGAATAAAAACTGTGGTCACAGTTAACGATCAAAGAAAGAGATCAGCCGAGAAAATAGACACGTTTTAGGAAAATCCGTTTCTATGCCTTCTAGACACCATCAAATATAGATTTCTCACGAAAAGTACCACAAATTTATACTTGACGGAAACTACACAATGGCAGCTAAAACACAAAACCAAAATTTTGTCAATCAGATGAAAATTGTGGTCACAGTAAGCGATCAAAGCTGGAAATCTGCACAAAAAGTGCACGTGTTCCAGAAAGAGCCATTTCTATGCCTCTTACACGCTAGATAATGTGCCTAAAATATTTTCCGACCATCAAAATACTCATTTGGGTTAAGCCTTTAAATTAAAAATTATAAACCCGAAATTCGCGCGTTTAAGGGGAGAAAAATCGATTTAAAGTTTTGGGGTAGTGACACGTGAAAAATTGGAAATTATTTGGCTTTCAGCCACTATAACTGCTCTTAAACCTTTCCAAAGTACCACAAATTTATACTTTTTGGAAAATTCAGACGATAACCTATAAGTTGATATCAAAACATTGCAAATCGGTTGGCAATTGTAGCCACGGCAATGCCATAAAGGGAAAAAGTTCCCAAAACCTGCCCCCCAAAAAATTACGATCTTGCTTATTAGTCCACTTAGAAAGATGCTTTCTGTTTTGGTTTGTTTGTTTACGCTCATGTATTACTTATAGGCAATGAAAACAATTTTCGAAATCACTCATGGCTTTTTATGCAGATAAGTGTCTTTTTTTCGCTGTATTCCTATTTGAGCCCGCATAAAAATTAGTGTTCTTATGCAAAACACTACAAATTTATATTCAACGCAAAATACAAAATTACACCTACAAAACAAGACCAAAATTTTGATAATCGAATAAAAACTGTGGTCACAGTGAACGATCAAAGAAAGAGATCAGCCGAGAAAATAGACACGTTTTAGGAAAATCCGTTTCTATGCCTTCTAGACACCATCAAATATAGATTTCTCACAAAAAGTACCACAAATTTATACTTGACGGAAACTACACAATGGCAGCTAAAACACAAAACCAAAATTTTGACAATCAGATGAAAATTGTGGTCACAGTAAGCGATCAAAGCTGGAAATCTGCACAAAAAGTGCACGTGTTCCAGAAAGAGCCATTTCTATGCCTCTTACACGCTAAATAATGTGCCTAAAATATTTTCCGACCATCAAAATACTCATTCGGGTTAAGCCTTTAAATTAAAAATTATAAACCCGAAATTCGCGCGTTTAAGGGGAGAAAAATCGATTTAAAGTTTTGGGGTAGTGACACGTGAAAAATTGGAAATTTTTTGGCTTTCAGCCACTATAACTGCTCTTAAACCTTTCCAAAGTACCACAAATTTATACTTTTTGGAAAATTCAGACGATAGTCTATAAGTTGATATCAAAACATTGCAAATCGGTTGGCAATTGTAGCCACGGCAATGCCATAAAGGGAAAAAGTTCCCAAAACCTGCCCCCCAAAAAATTACGATCTCGCTTATTAGTCCACTTAGAAAGATGCTTTCTGTTTTGGTTTGTTTGTTTACGCTCATGTATCACTTATAGGCAATGAAAACAATTTTCGAAATCACTCATGGCTTTTTATGCAGACAAGTGTCTTTTTTTCGCTGTATTCCTATTTGAGCCCTCATAAAAATTAGTGTTCTTATGCAAAACACTACAAATTTATATTCAACGCAAAATACAAAATTACACCTACAAAACAAGACCAAAATTTTGATAATCGAATAAAACCTGTGGTCACAGTGAACGATCAAAGAAAGAGATCAGCCGAGAAAATAGACACGTTTTAGGAAAATCCGTTTCTATGCCTTCTAGACACCATCAAATATAGATTTCTCACGAAAAGTACCACAAATTTATACTTGACGGAAACTACACAATGGCAGCTAAAACACAAAACCAAAATTTTGACAATCAGATGAAAATTGTGGTCACAGTCAGCAATCAAAGCTGGAAATCTGCACAAAAAGTGCACGTGTTCCAGAAAGAGCCATTTCTTTGCCTCTTACACGCTAGATAATGTGCCTAAAATATTTTCCGACCATCAAAATACTCATTTGGGTTAAGCCTTTAAATTAAAAAATCCCCGTTGGCAGCACCAGCCGGAAAGGTAAATTTCTCGTATGTAGCGTAAAGTTTCGAAAAAGAATTTGGCTTGCCTACTACTAAACTTCTTTCTGCAATTTTCGTAGTACCACATGGGTATTTATTAACATAAAAAAAATCTGGTCACGTTCGTTTTTAGAGACCTTTTATCGAGGCGCAAATATTTTGCTAATTAAATTGAGTTGCACGCGTATGGATTACATATTGAAAATCGGCGGATTATAAATTGTTGTAAACATCTAAATACCGGTTTCGCCCTTCTCGCATTTGCTGTTTACACAGTTCACAGTGGTAACCACACAAAGGTTTAAATAGCTCGAATAGTTAATTTCAAAAGATTTCCATAAAAGTTTAATCAGCACTTGCTTTGCACTTAATATATACATTTTCAATTTTTTTCTGAACTGTGAGGGCCGTCATTTCGATTTTTATTGAAATCGGCTGCTACAAATATTAAGCTGTAAATTTTCGACTGTATTATTTGTCATTCGATTTGCATAATTAAATTAAATTAACTTGCCTTAATAACTTATAATTTCAAGTTTCAACGGAATCTGTTGAGAATCTTGGCTGCTAGAGGGCTACAGAAATAAAAAAAATTGTATGCCACCCTCTGGTATGGGGAGACCCGCCTGTATGGGGAGACCCTCCTTAAATCCCTAAAAATATTTTCTTGCACTGCAAATTTCAAGAGGCACCACTTTTGACCTACGTAGAAAATTTCCTCATTCTAGCTCATGTGGTTTGCGAGAAAACTTGTTATGATGCACGAACAAACGGGCGGACGGACGGACAGACAGACAAGTCACGATTTTATAATTTTTTAGGGCATTGTTAAAAATATTTTACAATATCTTAAAACTGATCTGGTTTATAAGTTCTTTCAAGTAAAGTCATTTAAAGTGTTTCCATGAAAAATATTCATTATTTGAGTTGGTACTAAAATAGCGAATTGCGCTTGCCTTCAGACCTTTGGGGGCCGCCATTTTGAATGCATGCATTTGATTTTGGATTATTTTAAATCTGTGTATGCTAGGACCTCATCAATCAATGTACTATCTCGTTCAAATAGGAGTTTCACTCTAGACAGGGCAAAATAATTCAATTTTTAAAGAAAATCGCAGCTAAAAATATTAGGCTTTAAATTTTCGACTTTTTTATTTTTCATTCAATTTTAATAATTTCCTGCAAAATACAAGAACATTGAACAGAGATTCATAATCTCAAGTTTCATCAAAATCCGTTGGAAAATGTGACCGCTAGAGGGCCACAAAAACATGAAAAAAACACATATTTAAACGGCCGCCATTTTGAAATTTGCAAATGCATGATCACCAAAATATCAAAGACTGTAGGTGTAAGTAATGTTTATCTAGAAACCAAGTTTCATATATGTCGGATCAAAATTGCGACTTTTAAAAGCCTTTAAAATTTCGACCTTCAACTGGCCGCCATTTTGTTTTTTGCAACCTGACCTCCAGTTTTTTTACGTAATTCTTTAGATACTTATAATTTCTATCAAACTACCGAATTTCATGAAAATCTATTGAAAGCTTTGACCACTATTACAACAACAAAATTTTGCACGTTTTTTGACCTTTGAGCGGCCGCCATTTTGTTTCTGCCGTACCGACTTTGGATTTTTTATTGTGAGATTCATCGCATACATCAATGAACCCTTGTACCAAATTTCATCCAAATCGGAGCTATACTTTGGTCAGAACAGAAATCACGATTTTTCGTCTAAAATGGCCGCCATTTTGTTTTTGCATGGCCGATATAGCTGGTTCACGAACTTAACCGAGATAATTACCCAATACACCTTTCCTGAAAATTTGGTGAAAATCGAAGCAAAATTGCAACCTCTAGCGTGGTCACAAATTTCGTTATATCCCATATATATATATATAAATATATATATATATATATATATATGATGCTCTCCGCAATAGGTAAATTTCTCTCGAGAAATTTACCTAATTATAAACCCGAAATTCGCGCGTTTAAGGGGAGAAAAATCGATTTAAAGTTTTGGGGTAGTGACACGTGAAAAATTGGAAATTTTTTGGCTTTCAGCCACTATAACTGCTCTTAAACCTTTCCAAAGTACCACAAATTTATACTTTTTGGAAAATTCAGACGATAACCTATAAGTTGATATCAAAACATTGCAAATCGGTTGGCAATTGTAGCCACGGCAATGCCATATAGGGAAAAAGTTCCCAAAACCTGCCCCCCAAAAAATTACGATCTCGCTTATTAGTCCACTTAGAAAGATGCTTTCTGTTTTGGTTTGTTTGTTTACGCTCATGTATCACTTATAGGCAATGAAAACAATTTTCGAAATCACTCATGGCTTTTTATGCAGACAAGTGTCTTTTTTTCGCTGTATTCCTATTTGAGCCCTCTTAAAAATTAGTGTTCTTATGCAAAACACTACAAATTTATATTCAACGCAAAATACAAAATTACACCTACAAAACAAGACCAAAATTTTGATAATCGAATAAAAACTGTGGTCACAGTGAACGATCAAAGAAAGAGATCAGCCGAGAAAATAGACACGTTTTAGGAAAATCCGTTTCTATACCTTCTAGACACCATCAAATGTAGATTTCTCACGAAAAGTACCACAAATTTATACTTGACGGAAACTACACAATGGCAGCTAAAACACAAAACCAAAATTTTGACAATCAGATGAAAATTGTGGTCACAGTAAGCGATCAAAGCTGGAAATCTGCACAAAAAGTGCACGTGTTCCAGAAAGAGCCATTTTTATGCCTCTTACACGCTAGATAATGTGCCTAAAATATTTTCCGACCATCAAAATACTCATTTGGGTTAAGCCTTTAAATTAAAAATTATAAACCCGAAATTCGCGCGTTTAAGGGAGGAAAAATCGATTTAAAGTTTTGGGGTAGTGACACGTGAAAAATTGGAAATTTTTTGGCTTTCAGCCACTATAACTGCTCTTAAACCTTTCCAAAGTACCACAAATTTATACTTTTTGGAAAATTCAGACGATAATCTATAAGTTGATATCAAAACATTGCAAATCGGTTGGCGATTCTAGCCACGGCAATGCCATAAAGGGAAAAAGTTCCCAAAACCTGCCCCCCAAAAAATTACGATCTCGCTTATTAGTCCACTTAGAAAGATGCTTTTTGTTTTGGTTTGTTTGTTTACGCTCATGTATCACTTATAGGCAATGAAAACAATTTTCGAAATCACTCATGGCTTTTTATGCAGACAAGTGTCTTTTTTTCGCTGTATTCCTATTTGAGCCCGCATAAAAATTAGTGTTCTTATGCAAAACACTACAAGTTTATATTCAACGCAAAATACAAAATTACACCTACAAAACAAGACCAAAATTTTGATAATCGAAT
The DNA here is from genome assembly GCA_963969285.1 of Odontomyia ornata. Lineage (NCBI taxonomy): Eukaryota > Metazoa > Arthropoda > Insecta > Diptera > Stratiomyidae > Odontomyia > Odontomyia ornata. Next base: position 326,384,452 of record OZ017740.1, on the reverse strand, counting down.
AAAAACTGTGGTCACAGTGAACGATCAAAGAAAGAGATCAGCCGAGAAAATAGACACGTTTTAGGAAAATCCGTTTCTATGCCTTCTAGACACCATCAAATGTAGATTTCTCACGAAAAGTACCACAAATTTATACTTGACGAAAACTACACAATGGCAGCTAAAACACAAAACCAAAATTTTGACAATCAGATGAAAATTGTGGTCACAGTAAGCGATCAAAGCTGGAAATCTGCACAAAAAGTGCACGTGTTCCAGAAAGAGCCATTTCTATGCCTCTTACACGCTAGATAATGTGCCTAAAATATTTTCCGACCATCAAAATACTCATTTGGGTTAAGCCTTTAAATTAAAAATTATAAACCCGAAATTCGCGCGTTTAAGGGGAGAAAAATCGATTTAAAGTTTTGGGGTAGTGACACGTGAAAAATTGGAAGTTTTTTGGCTTTCAGCCACTACAACTGCTCTTAAACCTTTCCAAAGTACCACAAATTTATACTTTTTGGAAAATTCAGACGATAACCTATAAGTTGATATCAAAACATTGCAAATCGGTTGGCAATTGTAGCCACGGCAATGCCATAAAGGGAAAAAGTTCCCAAAACCTGCCCCCCAAAAAATTACGATCTCGCTTATTAGTCCACTTAGAAAGATGCTTTCTGTTTTGGTTTGTTTGTTTACGCTCATGTATCACTTACAGGCAATGAAAACAATTTTTGAAATCACTCATGGCTTTTTATGCAGACAAGTGTCTTTTTTTCGCTGTATTCCTATTTGAGCCCTCATAAAAATTAGTGTTCTTATGCAAAACACTACAAATTTATATTCAACGCAAAATACAAAATTACACCTACAAAACAAGACCAAAATTTTGATAATCGAATAAAAACTGTGGTCACAGTGAACGATCAAAGAAAGAGATCAGCCGAGAAAATAGACACGTTTTAGGAAAATCCGTTTCTATGCCTTCTAGACACCATCAAATATAGATTTCTCACGAAAAGTACCACAAATTTATACTTGACGGAAACTACACAATGGCAGCTAAAAAACAAAACCAAAATTTTGACAATCAGATGAAAATTGTGGTCACAGTAAGCGATCAAAGCTGGAAATCTGCACAAAAAGTGCACGTGTTCCAGAAAGAGCCATTCCTATGCCTCTTACACGCTAGATAATGTGCCTAAAATATTTTCCGACCATCAAAATACTCATTTGGGTTAAGCCTTTAAATTAAAAATTATAAACCCGAAATTCGCGCGTTTAAGGGGAAAAAAATCGATTTAAAGTTTTGGGGTAGTGACACGTGAAAAATTGGAAATTTTTTGGCTTTCAGCCACTATAACTGCTCTTAAACCTTTCCAAAGTACCACAAATTTATACTTTTTGGAAAATTCAGACGATAATCTATAAGTTGATATCAAAACATTGCAAATCGGTTGGCAATTGTAGCCACGGCAATGCCATAAAGGGAAAAAGTTCCCAAAACCTGCCCCCCAAAATATTACGATCTCGCTTATTAGTCCACTTAGAAAGATGCTTTCTATTTTGGTTTGTTTGTTTACGCTCATGTATCACTTATAGGCAATGAAAACAATTTTCGAAATCACTCATGGCTTTTTATGCAGACAAGTGTCTTTTTTTCGCTGTATTCCTATTTGAGCCCTCATAAAAATTAGTGTTCTTATGCAAAACACTACAAATTTATATTCAACGCCAAATACAAAATTACACCTACAAAACAAGACCAAAATTTTGATAATCGAATAAAAACTGTGGTCACAGTGAACGATCAAAGAAAGAGATCAGCCGAGAAAATAGACACGTTTTAGGAAAATCCGTTTCTATGCCTTCTAGACACCATCAAATATAGATTTCTCACGAAAAGTACCACAAATTTATACTTGACGAAAACTACACAATGGCAGCTAAAAAACAAAACCAAAATTTTGACAATCAGATGAAAATTGTGGTCACAGTAAGCAATCAAAGCTGGAAATCTGCACAAAAAGTGCACGTGTTCCAGAAAGAGCCATTTCTATGCCTCTTACACGCTAGATAATGTGCCTAAAATATTTTCCGACCATCAAAATACTCATTTGGGTTAAGCCTTTAAATTAAAAATTATAAACCCGAAATTCGCGCGTTTAAGGGGAGAAAAATCGATTTAAAGTTTTGGGGTAGTGACACGTGAAAAATTGGAAATTTTTTGGCTTTCAGCCACTATAACTGCTCTTAAACCTTTCCAAAGTACCACAAATTTATACTTTTTGGAAAATTCAGACGATAACCTATAAGATGATATCAAAACATTGCAAATCGGTTGGCAATTGTAGCCACGGCAATGCCATAAAGGGAAAAAGTTCCCAAAACCTGCCCCCCAAAAAATTACGATCTCGCTTATTAGTCCACTTAGAAAGATGCTTTCTGTTTTGGTTTGTTTGTTTACGCTCATGTATCACTTACAGGCAATGAAAACAATTTTCGAAATCACTCATGGCTTTTTATGCAGACAAGTGTCTTTTTTTCGCTGTATTCCTATTTGAGCCCTCATAAAAATTAGTGTTCTTATGCAAAACACTACAAATTTATATTCAACGCAAAATACAAAATTACACCTACAAAACAAGGCCAAAATTTTGATAATCGAATAAAAACTGTGGTCACAGTGAACGATCAAAGAAAGAGATCAGCCGAGAAAATAGACACGTTTTAGGAAAATCCGTTTCTATGCCTTCTAGACACCATCAAATATAGATTTCTCACGAAAAGTACCACAAATTTATACTTGACGGAAACTACACAATGGCAGCTAAAAAACAAAACCAAAATTTTGACAATCAGATGAAAATTGTGGTCACAGTAAGCGATCAAAGCTGGAAATCTGCACAAAAAGTGCACGTGTTCCAGAAAGAGCCATTTCTATGCCTCTTACACGCTAGATAATGTGCCTAAAATATTTTCCGACCATCAAAATACTCATTTGGGTTAAGCCTTTAAATTAAAAATTATAAACCCGAAATTCGCGCGTTTAAGGGGAGAAAAATCGATTTAAAGTTTTGGGGTAGTGACACGTGAAAAATTGGAAATTTTTTGGCTTCCAGCCACTATAACTGCTCTTAAACCTTTCCAAAGTACCACAAATTTATACTTTTTGGAAAATTCAGACGATAACCTATAAGTTGATATCAAAACATTGCAAATCGGTTGGCAATTGTAGCCACGGCAATGCCATAAAGGGAAAAAGTTCCCAAAACCTGCCCCCCAAAAAACTACGATCTCGCTTATTAGTCCACTTAGAAAGATGATTTCTGTTTTGGTTTGTTTGTTTACGCTCATGTATCACTTACAGGCAATGAAAACAATTTTTGAAATCACTCATGGCTTTTTATGCAGACAAGTGTCTTTTTTTCGCTGTATTCCTATTTGAGCCCTCATAAAAATTAGTGTTCTTATGCAAAACACTACAAATTTATATTCAACGCCAAATACAAAATTACACCTACAAAACAAGACCAAAATTTTGATAATCGAATAAAAACTGTGGTCACAGTGAACGATCAAAGAAAGAGATCAGCCGAGAAAATAGACACGTTTTAGGAAAATCCGTTTCTATGCCTTCTAGACACCATCAAATATAGATTTCTCACGAAAAGTACCACAAATTTATACTTGACGGAAACTACACAATGGCAGCTAAAACACAAAACCAAAATTTTGTCAATCAGATGAAAATTGTGGTCACAGTAAGCGATCAAAGCTGGAAATCTGCACAAAAAGTGCACGTGTTCCAGAAAGAGCCATTTCTATGCCTCTTACACGCTAGATAATGTGCCTAAAATATTTTCCGACCATCAAAATACTCATTTGGGTTAAGCCTTTAAATTAAAAATTATAAACCCGAAATTCGCGCGTTTAAGGGGAGAAAAATCGATTTAAAGTTTTGGGGTAGTGACACGTGAAAAATTGGAAATTTTTTGGCTTTCAGCCACTATAACTGCTCTTAAACCTTTCCAAAGTACCACAAATTTATACTTTTTGGAAAATTCAGACGATAACCTATAAGTTGATATCAAAACATTGCAAATCGGTTGGCAATTGTAGCCACGGCAATGCCATAAAGGGAAAAAGTTCCCAAAACCTGCCCCCCAAAAAATTACGATCTCGCTTATTAGTCCACTTAGAAAGATGCTTTCTGTTTTGGTTTGTTTGTTCACGCTCATGTATCACTTATAGGCAATGAAAACAATTTTCGAAATCACTCATGGCTTTTTATGCAGACAAGTGTCTTTTTTTCGCTGTATTCCTATTTGAACCCTCATAAAAATGAGTGTTCTTATGCAAAACACTACAAATTTATATTCAACGCAAAATACAAAATTACACCTACAAAACAAGACCAAAATTTTGATAATCGAATAAAAACTGTGGTCACAGTGAACGATCAAAGAAAGAGATCAGCCGAGAAAATAGACACGTTTTAGGAAAATCCGTTTCTATGCCTTCTAGACACCATCAAATATAGATTTCTCACGAAAAGTACCACAAATTTATACTTGACGGAAACTACACAATGGCAGCTAAAACACAAAACCAAAATTTTGACAATCAGATGAAAATTGTGGTCACAGTCAGCAATCAAAGCTGGAAATCTGCACAAAAAGTGCACGTGTTCCAGAAAGAGCCATTTCTATGCCTCTTACACGCTAGATAATGTGCCTAAAATATTTTCCGACCATCAAAATACTCATTTGGGTTAAGCCTTTAAATTAAAAATTATAAACCCGAAATTCGCGCGTTTAAGGGGAGAAAAATCGATTTAAAGTTTTGGGGTAGTGAAACGTGAAAAATTGGAAATTTTTTGGCTTTCAGCCACTATAACTGCTCTTAAACCTTTCCAAAGTACCACAAATTTATACTTTTTGGAAAATTCAGACGATAACCTATAAGTTGATATCAAAACATTGCAAATCGGTTGGCAATTGTAGCCACGGCAATGCCATAAAGGGAAAAAGTTCCCAAAACCTGCCCCCCAAAATATTACGATCTCGCTTATTAGTCCACTTAGAAAGATGCTTTCTGTTTTGGTTTGTTTGTTTACGCTCATGTATCACTTACAGGCAATGAAAACAATTTTTGAAATCACTCATGGCTTTTTATGCAGACAAGTGTCTTTTTTTCGCTGTATTCCTATTTGAGCCCTCATAAAAATTAGTGTTCTTATGCAAAACACTACAAATTTATATTCAACGCAAAATACAAAATTACACCTACAAAACAAGACCAAAATTTTGATAATCGAATAAAAACTGTGGTCACAGTGAACGATCAAAGAAAGAGATCAGCCGAGAAAATAGACACGTTTTAGGAAAATCCGTTTCTATGCCTTCTAGACACCATCAAATATAGATTTCTCACGAAAAGTACCACAAATTTATACTTGACGGAAACTACACAATGGCAGCTAAAACACAAAACCAAAATTTTGACAATCAGATGAAAATTGTGGTCACAGTCAGCAATCAAAGCTGGAAATCTGCACAAAAAGTGCACGTGTTCCAGAAAGAGCCATTTCTATGCCTCTTACACGCTAGATAATGTGCCTAAAATATTTTCCGACCATCAAAATACTCATTTGGGTTAAGCCTTTAAATTAAAAATTATAAACCCGAAATTCGCGCGTTTAAGGGGAGAAAAATCGATTTAAAGTTTTGGGGTAGTGAAACGTGAAAAATTGGAAATTTTTTGGCTTTCAGCCACTATAACTGCTCTTAAACCTTTCCAAAGTACCACAAATTTATACTTTTTGGAAAATTCAGACGATAACCTATAAGTTGATATCAAAACATTGCAAATCGGTTGGCAATTGTAGCCACGGCAATGCCATAAAGGGAAAAAGTTCCCAAAACCTGCCCCCCAAAATATTACGATCTCGCTTATTAGTCCACTTAGAAAGATGCTTTCTGTTTTGGTTTGTTTGTTTACGCTCATGTATCACTTACAGGCAATGAAAACAATTTTTGAAATCACTCATGGCTTTTTATGCAGACAAGTGTCTTTTTTTCGCTGTATTCCTATTTGAGCCCTCATAAAAATTAGTGTTCTTATGCAAAACACTACAAATTTATATTCAACGCAAAATACAAAATTACACCTACAAAACAAGACCAAAATTTTGATAATCGAATAAAAACTGTGGTCACAGTGAACGATCAAAGAAAGAGATCAGCCGAGAAAATAGACACGTTTTAGGAAAATCCGTTTCTATGCCTTCTAGACACCATCAAATATAGATTTCTCACGAAAAGTACCACAAATTTATACTTGACGGAAACTACACAATGGCAGCTAAAACACAAAACCAAAATTTTGTCAATCAGATGAAAATTGTGGTCACAGTAAGCGATCAAAGCTAGAAATCTGCACAAAAAGTGCACGTGTTCCAGAAAGAGCCATTTCTATGCCTCTTACACGCTAGATAATGTGCCTAAAATATTTTCCGACCATCAAAATACTCATTTGGGTTAAGCCTTTAAATTAAAAATTATAAACCCGAAATTCGCGCGTTTAAGGGAAGAAAAATCGATTTAAAGTTTTGGGGTAGTGACACGTGAAAAATTGGAAATTTTTTGGCTTTCAGCCACTATAACTGCTCTCAAACCTTTCCAAAGTACCACAAATTTATACTTTTTGGAAAATTCAGACGATAACCTATAAGTTGATATCAAAACATTGCAAATCGGTTGGCAATTGTAGCCACGGCAATGCCATAAAGGGAAAAAGTTCCCAAAACCTGCCCCCCAAAAAATTACGATCTCGCTTATTAGTCCACTTAGAAAGATGCTTTCTGTTTTGGTTTGTTTGTTTACGCTCATGTATCACTTATAGGCAATGAAAACAATTTTCGAAATCACTCATGGCTTTTTATGCAGACAAGTGTCTTTTTTTCGCTGTATTCCTATTTGAGCCCTCATAAAAATTAGTGTTCTTATGCAAAACACTACAAATTTATATTCAACGCAAAATACAAAATTACACCTACAAAACAAGACCAAAATTTTGATAATCGAATAAAAACTGTGGTCACAGTGAACGATCAAAGAAAGAGATCAGCCGAGAAAATAGACACGTTTTAGGAAAATCCGTTTCTATGCCTTCTAGACACCATCAAATATAGATTTCTCACGAAAAGTACCACAAATTTATACTTGACGGAAACTACACAATGGCAGCTAAAACACAAAACCAAAATTTTGACAATCAGATGAAAATTGTGGTCACAGTAAGCGATCAAAGCTGGAAATCTGCACAAAAAGTGCACGTGTTCCAGAAAGAGCCATTTCTATGGCTCTTACACGCTAGATAATGTGCCTAAAATATTTTCCGACCATCAAAATACTCATTCGGGTTAAGCCTTTAAATTAAAAATTATAAACCCGAAATTCGCGCGTTTAAGGGGAGAAAAATCGATTTAAAGTTTTGGGGTAGTGACACGTGAAAAATTGGAAATTTTTTGGCTTTCAGCCACTATAACTGCTCTTAAACCTTTCCAAAGTACCACAAATTTATACTTTTTGGAAAATTCAGACGATAATCTATAAGTTGATATCAAAACATTGCAAATCGGTTGGCAATTGTAGCCACGGCAATGCCATAAAGAGAAAAAGTTCCCAAAACCTGCCCCCCAAAAAATTACGATCTCGCTTATTAGTCCACTTAGAAAGATGCTTTCTGTTTTGGTTTGTTTGTTTACGCTCATGTATCACTTATAGGCAATGAAAACAATTTTCGAAATCACTCATGGCTTTTTATGCAGACAAGTGTCTTTTTTTCGCTGTATTCCTATTTGAGCCCTCATAAAAATTAGTGTTCTTATGCAAAACACTACAAATTTATATTCAACGCCAAATACAAAATTACACCTACAAAACAAGACCAAAATTTTGATAATCGAATAAAAACTGTGGTCACAGTGAACGATCAAAGAAAGAGATCAGCCGAGAAAATAGACATGTTTTAGGAAAATCCGTTTCTATGCCTTCTAGACACCATCAAATATAGATTTCTTTCGAAAAGTACCACAAATTTATACTTGACGGAAACTACACAATGGCAGCTAAAAAACAAAACCAAAATTTTGCCAATCAGATGAAAATTGTTGTCACAGTAAGCAATCAAAGCTGGAAATCTGCACAAAAAGTGCACGTGTTCCAGAAAGAGCCATTTCTATGCCTCTTACACGCTAGATAATGTGCCTAAAATATTTTCCGACCATCAAAATACTCATTTGGGTTAAGCCTTTAAATTAAAAATTATAAACCCGAAATTCGCGCGTTTAAGGGGAGAAAAATCGATTTAAAGTTTTGGGGTAGTGACACGTGAAAAATTGGAAATTTTTTGGCTTTCAGCCACTATAACTGCTCTTAAACCTTTCCAAAGTACCACAAATTTATACTTTTTGGAAAATTCAGACGATAACCTATAAGTTGATATCAAAACATTGCAAATCGGTTGGCAATTGTAGCCACGGCAATGCCAAAAAGGGAAAAAGTTCCCAAAACCTGCCCCCCAAAAAATTACGATCTCGCTTATTAGTCCACTTAGAAAGATGCTTTCTGTTTTGGTTTGTTTGTTCACGCTCATGTATCACTTATAGGCAATGAAAACAATTTTCGAAATCACTCATGGCTTTTTATGCAGACAAGTGTCTTTTTTTCGCTGTATTCCTATTTGAACCCTCATAAAAATTAGTGTTCTTATGCAAAACACTACAAATTTATATTCAACGCAAAATAAAAAATTACACCTACAAAACAAGACCAAAATTTTGATAATCGAATAAAAACTGTGGTCACAGTGAACGATCAAAGAAAGAGATCAGCCGAGAAAATAGACACGTTTTAGGAAAATCCGTTTCTATGCCTTCTAGACACCATCAAATATAGATTTCTCACGAAAAGTACCACAAATTTATACTTGACGGAAACTACACAATGGCAGCTAAAACACAAAACCAAAATTTTGTCAATCAGATGAAAATTGTGGTCACAGTAAGCGATCAAAGCTAGAAATCTGCACAAAAAGTGCACGTGTTCCAGAAAGAGCCATTTCTATGCCTCTTACACGCTAGATAATGTGCCTAAAATATTTTCCGACCATCAAAATACTCATTTGGGTTAAGCCTTTAAATTAAAAATTATAAACCCGAAATTCGCGCGTTTAAGGGAAGAAAAATCGATTTAAAGTTTTGGGGTAGTGACACGTGAAAAATTGGAAATTTTTTGGCTTTCAGCCACTATAACTGCTCTCAAACCTTTCCAAAGTACCACAAATTTATACTTTTTGGAAAATTCAGACGATAACCTATAAGTTGATATCAAAACATTGCAAATCGGTTGGCAATTGTAGCCAGGGCAATGCCATAAAGAGAAAAAGTTCCCAAAACCTGCCCCCCAAAAAATTACGATCTCGCTTATTAGTCCACTTAGAAAGATGCTTTCTGTTTTGGTTTGTTTGTTTACGCTCATGTATCACTTATAGGCAATGAAAACAATTTTCGAAATCACTCATGGCTTTTTATGCAGACAAGTGTCTTTTTTTCGCTGTATTCCTATTTGAGCCCTCATAAAAATTAGTGTTCTTATGCAAAACACTACAAATTTATATTCAACGCCAAATACAAAATTACACCTACAAAACAAGACCAAAATTTTGATAATCGAATAAAAACTGTGGTCACAGTGAACGATCAAAGAAAGAGATCAGCCGAGAAAATAGACATGTTTTAGGAAAATCCGTTTCTATGCCTTCTAGACACCATCAAATATAGATTTCTTTCGAAAAGTACCACAAATTTATACTTGACGGAAACTACACAATGGCAGCTAAAAAACAAAACCAAAATTTTGCCAATCAGATGAAAATTGTTGTCACAGTAAGCAATCAAAGCTGGAAATCTGCACAAAAAGTGCACGTGTTCCAGAAAGAGCCATTTCTATGCCTCTTACACGCTAGATAATGTGCCTAAAATATTTTCCGACCATCAAAATACTCATTTGGGTTAAGCCTTCAAATTAAAAATTATAAACCCGAAATTCGCGCGTTTAAGGGGAGAAAAATCGATTTAAAGTTTTGGGGTAGTGACACGTGAAAAATTGGAAATTTTTTGGCTTTCAGCCACTATAACTGCTCTTAAACCTTTCCAAAGTACCACAAATTTATACTTTTTGGAAAATTCAGACGATAACCTATAAGTTGATATCAAAACATTGCAAATCGGTTGGCAATTGTAGCCACGGCAATGCCAAAAAGGGAAAAAGTTCCCAAAACCTGCCCCCCAAAATATTACGATCTCGCTTATTAGTCCACTTAGAAAGATGCTTTCTGTTTTGGTTTGTTTGTTCACGCTCATGTATCACTTATAGGCAATGAAAACAATTTTCGAAATCACTCATGGCTTTTTATGCAGACAAGTGTCTTTTTTTCGCTGTATTCCTATTTGAACCCTCATAAAAATTAGTGTTCTTATGCAAAACACTACAAATTTATATTCAACGCAAAATAAAAAATTACACCTACAAAACAAGACCAAAATTTTGATAATCGAATAAAAACTGTGGTCACAGTGAACGATCAAAGAAAGAGATCAGCCGAGAAAATAGACACGTTTTAGGAAAATCCGTTTCTATGCCTTCTAGACACCATCAAATATAGATTTCTCACGAAAAGTACCACAAATTTATACTTGACGGAAACTACACAATGGCAGCTAAAACACAAAACCAAAATTTTGTCAATCAGATGAAAATTGTGGTCACAGTAAGCGATCAAAGCTGGAAATCTGCACAAAAAGTGCACGTGTTCCAGAAAGAGCCATTTCTATGCCTCTTACACGCTAGATAATGTGCCTAAAATATTTTCCGACCATCAAAATACTCATTTGGGTTAAGCCTTTAAATTAAAAATTATAAACCCGAAATTCGCGCGTTTAAGGGGAGAAAAATCGATTTAAAGTTTTGGGGTAGTGACACGTGAAAAATTGGAAATTTTTTGGCTTTCAGCCACTATAACTGCTCTTAAACCTTTCCAAAGTACCACAAATTTATACTTTTTGGAAAATTCAGACGATAACCTATAAGTTGATATCAAAACATTGCAAATCGGTTGGCAATTGTAGCCACGGCAATGCCATAAAGGGAAAAAGTTCCCAAAACCTGCCCCCCAAAAAATTACGATCTCGCTTATTAGTCCACTTAGAAAGATGCTTTCTGTTTTGGTTTGTTTGTTTACGCTCATGTATCACTTATAGGCAATGAAAACAATTTTCGAAATCACTCATGGCTTTTTATGCAGACAAGTGTCTTTTTTTCGCTGTATTCCTATTTGAGCCCTCATAAAAATTAGTGTTCTTATGCAAAACACTACAAATTTATATTCAACGCAAAATACAAAATTACACCTACAAAACAAGACCAAAATTTTGATAATCGAATAAAAACTGTGGTCACAGTGAACGATCAAAGAAAGAGATCAGCCGAGAAAATAGACATGTTTTAGGAAAATCCGTTTCTATGCCTTCTAGACACCATCAAATATAGATTTCTCACGAAAAGTACCACAAATTTATATTTGACGGAAACTACACAATGGCAGCTAAAAAACAAAACCAAAATTTTGACAATCAGATGAAAATTGTGGTCACAGTAAGCAATCAAAGCTGGAAATCTGCACAAAAAGTGCACGTGTTCCAGAAAGAGCCATTTCTATGCCTCTTACACGCTAGATAATGTGCCTAAAATATTTTCCGACCATCAAAATACTCATTTGGGTTAAGCCTTCAAATTAAAAATTATAAACCCGAAATTCGCGCGTTTAAGGGGAGAAAAATCGATTTAAAGTTTTGGGGTAGTGACACGTGAAAAATTGGAAATTTTTTGGCTTTCAGCCACTATAACTGCTCTTAAACCTTTCCAAAGTACCACAAATTTATACTTTTTGGAAAATTCAGACGATAACCTATAAGTTGATATCAAAACATTGCAAATCGGTTGGCAATTGTAGCCACGGCAATGCCATAAAGGGAAAAAGTTCCCAAAACCTGCCCCCCAAAAAATTACGATCTCGCTTATTAGTCCACTTAGAAAGATGCTTTCTGTTTTGGTTTGTTTGTTTACGCTCATGTATTACTTATAGGCAATGAAAACAATTTTTGAAATCACTCATGGCTTTTTATGCAGACAAGTGTCTTTTTTTCGCTGTATTCCTATTTGAGCCCGCATAAAAATTAGTGTTCTTATGCAAAACACTACAAATTTATATTCAACGCAAAATAAAAAATTACACCTACAAAACAAGACCAAAATTTTGATAATCGAATAAAAACTGTGGTCACAGTGAACGATCAAAGAAAGAGATCAGCCGAGAAAATAGACACGTTTTAGGAAAATCCGTTTCTATGCCTTCTAGACACCATCAAATATAGATTTCTCACGAAAAGTACCACAAATTTATACTTGACGGAAACTACACAATGGCAGCTAAAACACAAAACCAAAATTTTGACAATCAGATGAAAATTGTGGTCACAGTCAGCAATCAAAGCTGGAAATCTGCACAAAAAGTGCACGTGTTCCAGAAAGAGCCATTTCTATGCCTCTTACACGCTAGATAATGTGCCTAAAATATTTTCCGACCATCAAAATACTCATTTGGGTTAAGCCTTTAAATTAAAAATTATAAACCCGAAATTCGCGCGTTTAAGGGGAGAAAAATCGATTTAAAGTTTTGGGGTAGTGACACGTGAAAAATTGGAAATTTTTTGGCTTTCAGCCACTATAACTGCTCTTAAACCTTTCCAAAGTACCACAAATTTATACTTTTTGGAAAATTCAGACGATAATCTATAAGTTGATATCAAAACATTGCAAATCGGTTGGCAATTGTAGCCACGGCAATGCCTTAAAGGGAAAAAGTTCCCAAAACCTGCCCCCCAAAAAACTACGATCTCGCTTATTAGTCCACTTAGAAAGATGATTTCTGTTTTGGTTTATTTGTTTACGCTCATGTATCACTTATAGGCAATGAAAACAATTTTCGAAATCACTCATGGCTTTTTATGCAGACAAGTGTCTTTTTTTCGCTGTATTCCTATTTGAGCCCTCATAAAAATTAGTGTTCTTATGCAAAACACTACAAATTTATATTCAACGCAAAATACAAAATTACACCTACAAAACAAGACCAAAATTTTGATAATCGAATAAAACCTGTGGTCACAGTGAACGATCAAAGAAAGAGATCAGCCGAGAAAATAGACACGTTTTAGGAAAATCCGTTTCTATGCCTTCTAGACACCATCAAATATAGATTTCTCACGAAAAGTACCACAAATTTATACTTGACGGAAACTACACAATGGCAGCTAAAACACAAAACCAAAATTTTGACAATCAGATGAAAATTGTGGTCACAGTAAGCGATCAAAGCTGGAAATCTGCACAAAAAGTGCACGTGTTCCAGAAAGAGCCATTTTTATGCCTCTTACACGCTAGATAATGTGCCTAAAATATTTTCCGACCATCAAAATACTCATTTGGGTTAAGCCTTTAAATTAAAAATTATAAACCCGAAATTCGCGCGTTTAAGGGGAGAAAAATCGATTTAAAGTTTTGGGGTAGTGACACGTGAAAAATTGGAAATTTTTTGGCTTTCAGCCACTATAACTGCTCTTAAACCTTTCCAAAGTACCACAAATTTATACTTTTTGGAAAATTCAGACGATAATCTATAAGTTGATATCAAAACATTGCAAATCGGTTGGCGAGTGTAGCCACGGCAATGCCATAAAGGGAAAAAGTTCCCAAAACCTGCCCCCAAAAAATTACGATCTCGCTTATTAGTCCACTTAGAAAGATGCTTTCTGTTTTGGTTTGTTTGTTTACGCTCATGTATCACTTATAGGCAATGAAAACAATTTTCGAAATCACTCATGGCTTTTTATGCAGACAAGTGTCTTTTTTTCGCTGTATTCCTATTTGAGCCCGCATAAAAATTAGTGTTCTTATGCAAAACACTACAAGTTTATATTCAACGCAAAATACAAAATTACACCTACAAAACAAGACCAAAATTTTGATAATCGAATAAAAACTGTGGTCACAGTGAACGATCAAAGAAAGAGATCAGCCGAGAAAATAGACACGTTTTAGGAAAATCCGTTTCTATGCCTTCTAGACACCATCAAATATAGATTTCTCACGAAAAGTACCACAAATTTATACTTGACGGAAACTACACAATGGCAGCTAAAAAACAAAACCAAAATTTTGACAATCAGATGAAAATTGTGGTCACAGTAAGCGATCAAAGCTGGAAATCTGCACAAAAAGTGCACGTGTTCCAGAAAGAGCCATTTCTATGCCTCTTACACGCTAGATAATGTGCCTAAAATATTTTCCGACCATCAAAATACTCATTTGGGTTAAGCCTTTAAATTAAAAATTATAAACCCGAAACTCGCGCGTTTAAGGGGAGAAAAATCGATTTAAAGTTTTGGGGTAGTGACACGTGAAAAATTGGAAATTTTTTGGCTTTCAGCCACTATAACTGCTCTTAAACCTTTCCAAAGTACCACAAATTTATACTTTTTGGAAAATTCAGACGATAACCTATAAGTTGATATCAAAACATTGCAAATCGGTTGGCAATTGTAGCCACGGCAATGCCATAAAGGGAAAAAGTTCCCAAAACCTGCCCCCCAAAAAATTACGATCTCGCTTATTAGTCCACTTAGAAAGATGCTTTCTGTTTTGGTTTGTTTGTTTACGCTCATGTATCACTTACAGGCAATGAAAACAATTTTTGAAATCACTCATGGCTTTTTATGCAGACAAGTGTCTTTTTTTCGCTGTATTCCTATTTGAGCCCTCATAAAAATTAGTGTTCTTATGCAAAACACTACAAATTTATATTCAACGCAAAATACAAAATTACACCTACAAAACAAGACCAAAATTTTGATAATCGAATAAAAACTGTGGTCACAGTGAACGATCAAAGAAAGAGATCAGCCGAGAAAATAGACACGTTTTAGGAAAATCCGTTTCTATGCCTTCTAGACACCATCAAATATAGATTTCTCACGAAAAGTACCACAAATTTATACTTGACGGAAACTACACAATGGCAGCTAAAAAACAAAACCAAAATTTTGACAATCAGATGAAAATTGTGGTCACAGTAAGCGATCAAAGCTGGAAATCTGCACAAAAAGTGCACGTGTTCCAGAAAGAGCCATTTCTATGCCTCTTACACGCTAGATAATGTGCCTAAAATATTTTCCGACCATCAAAATACTCATTTGGGTTAAGCCTTTAAATTAAAATTTATAAACCCGAAACTCGCGCGTTTAAGGGGAGAAAAATCGATTTAAAGTTTTGGGGTAGTGACACGTGAAAAATTGGAAATTTTTTGGCTTTCAGCCACTATAACTGCTCTTAAACCTTTCCAAAGTACCACAAATTTATACTTTTTGGAAAATTCAGACGATAACCTATAAGTTGATATCAAAACATTGCAAATCGGTTGGCAATTGTAGCCACGGCAATGCCATAAAGGGAAAAAGTTCCCAAAACCTGCCCCCCAAAAAATTACGATCTCGCTTATTAGTCCACTTAGAAAGATGCTTTCTGTTTTGGTTTGTTTGTTTACGCTCATGTATCACTTATAGGCAATGAAAACAATTTTCGAAATCACTCATGGCTTTTTATGCAGACAAGTGTCTTTTTTTCGCTGTATTCCTATTTGAGCCCGCATAAAAATTAGTGTTCTTATGCAAAACACTACAAGTTTATATTCAACGCAAAATACAAAATTACACCTACAAAACAAGACCAAAATTTTGATAATCGAATAAAAACTGTGGTCACAGTGAACGATCAAAGAAAGAGATCAGCCGAGAAAATAGACACGTTTTAGGAAAATCCGTTTCTATGCCTTCTAGACACCATCAAATATAGATTTCTCACGAAAAGTACCACAAATTTATACTTGACGGAAACTACACAATGGCAGCTAAAAAACAAAACCAAAATTTTGACAATCAGATGAAAATTGTGGTCACAGTAAGCGATCAAAGCTGGAAATCTGCACAAAAAGTGCACGTGTTCCAGAAAGAGCCATTTCTATGCCTCTTACACGCTAGATAATGTGCCTAAAATATTTTCCGACCATCAAAATACTCATTTGGGTTAAGCCTTTAAATTAAAAATTATAAACCCGAAACTCGCGCGTTTAAGGGGAGAAAAATCGATTTAAAGTTTTGGGGTAGTGACACGTGAAAAATTGGAAATTTTTTGGCTTTCAGCCACTATAACTGCTCTTAAACCTTTCCAAAGTACCACAAATTTATACTTTTTGGAAAATTCAGACGATAACCTATAAGTTGATATCAAAACATTGCAAATCGGTTGGCAATTGTAGCCACGGCAATGCCATAAAGGGAAAAAGTTCCCAAAACCTGCCCCCCAAAAAATTACGATCTCGCTTATTAGTCCACTTAGAAAGATGCTTTCTGTTTTGGTTTGTTTGTTTACGCTCATGTATCACTTACAGGCAATGAAAACAATTTTTGAAATCACTCATGGCTTTTTATGCAGACAAGTGTCTTTTTTTCGCTGTATTCCTATTTGAGCCCTCATAAAAATTAGTGTTCTTATGCAAAACACTACAAATTTATATTCAACGCAAAATACAAAATTACACCTACAAAACAAGACCAAAATTTTGATAATCGAATAAAAACTGTGGTCACAGTGAACGATCAAAGAAAGAGATCAGCCGAGAAAATAGACACGTTTTAGGAAAATCCGTTTCTATGCCTTCTAGACACCATCAAATATAGATTTCTCACGAAAAGTACCACAAATTTATACTTGACGGAAACTACACAATGGCAGCTAAAAAACAAAACCAAAATTTTGACAATCAGATGAAAATTGTGGTCACAGTAAGCGATCAAAGCTGGAAATCTGCACAAAAAGTGCACGTGTTCCAGAAAGAGCCATTTCTATGCCTCTTACACGCTAGATAATGTGCCTAAAATATTTTCCGACCATCAAAATACTCATTTGGGTTAAGCCTTTAAATTAAAATTTATAAACCCGAAACTCGCGCGTTTAAGGGGAGAAAAATCGATTTAAAGTTTTGGGGTAGTGACACGTGAAAAATTGGAAATTTTTTGGCTTTCAGCCACTATAACTGCTCTTAAACCTTTCCAAAGTACCACAAATTTATACTTTTTGGAAAATTCAGACGATAACCTATAAGTTGATATCAAAACATTGCAAATCGGTTGGCAATTGTAGCCACGGCAATGCCATAAAGGGAAAAAGTTCCCAAAACCTGCCCCCCAAAAAATTACGATCTCGCTTATTAGTCCACTTAGAAAGATGCTTTCTGTTTTGGTTTGTTTGTTTACGCTCATGTATCACTTACAGGCAATGAAAACAATTTTTGAAATCACTCATGGCTTTTTATGCAGACAAGTGTCTTTTTTTCGCTGTATTCCTATTTGAGCCCTCATAAAAATTAGTGTTCTTATGCAAAACACTACAAATTTATATTCAACGCAAAATACAAAATTACACCTACAAAACAAGACCAAAATTTTGATAATCGAATAAAAACTGTGGTCACAGTGAACGATCAAAGAAAGAGGTCAGCCGAGCAAATAGACACGTTTTAGGAAAATCCGTTTCTATGCCTTCTAGACACCATCAAATATAGATTTCTCACGAAAAGTACCACAAATTTATACTTGACGGAAACTACACAATGGCAGCTAAAAAACAAAACCAAAATTTTGACAATCAGATGAAAATTGTGGTCACAGTAAGCGATCAAAGCTGGAAATCTGCACAAAAAGTGCACGTGTTCCAGAAAGAGCCATTTCTATGCCTCTTACACGCTAGATAATGTGCCTAAAATATTTTCCGACCATCAAAATACTCATTTGGGTTAAGCCTTTAAATTAAAAATTATAAACCCGAAACTCGCGCGTTTAAGGGGAGAAAAATCGATTTAAAGTTTTGGGGTAGTGACACGTGAAAAATTGGAAATTTTTTGGCTTTCAGCCACTATAACTGCTCTTAAACCTTTCCAAAGTACCACAAATTTATACTTTTTGGAAAATTCAGACGATAACCTATAAGTTGATATCAAAACATTGCAAATCGGTTGGCAATTGTAGCCACGGCAATGCCATAAAGGGAAAAAGTTCCCAAAACCTGCCCCCCAAAAAATTACGATCTCGCTTATTAGTCCACTTGGAAAGATGCTTTCTGTTTTGGTTTGTTTGTTTACGCTCATGTATCACTTACAGGCAATGAAAACAATTTTTGAAATCACTCATGGCTTTTTATGCAGACAAGTGTCTTTTTTTCGCTGTATTCCTATTTGAGCCCTCATAAAAATTAGTGTTCTTATGCAAAACACTACAAATTTATATTCAACGCAAAATACAAAATTACACCTACAAAACAAGACCAAAATTTTGATAATCGAATAAAAACTGTGGTCACAGTGAACGATCAAAGAAAGAGATCAGCCGAGAAAATAGACACGTTTTAGGAAAATCCGTTTCTATGCCTTCTAGACACCATCAAATATAGATTTCTCACGAAAAGTACCACAAATTTATACTTGACGGAAACTACACAATGGCAGCTAAAAAACAAAACCAAAATTTTGACAATCAGATGAAAATTGTGGTCACAGTAAGCGATCAAAGCTGGAAATCTGCACAAAAAGTGCACGTGTTCCAGAAAGAGCCATTTCTATGCCTCTTACACGCTAGATAATGTGCCTAAAATATTTTCCGACCATCAAAATACTCATTTGGGTTAAGCCTTTAAATTAAAAATTATAAACCCGAAACTCGCGCGTTTAAGGGGAGAAAAATCGATTTAAAGTTTTGGGGTAGTGACACGTGAAAAATTGGAAATTTTTTGGCTTTCAGCCACTATAACTGCTCTTAAACCTTTCCAAAGTACCACAAATTTATACTTTTTGGAAAATTCAGACGATAACCTATAAGTTGATATCAAAACATTGCAAATCGGTTGGCAATTGTAGCCACGGCAATGCCATAAAGGGAAAAAGTTCCCAAAACCTGCCCCCCAAAAAATTACGATCTCGCTTATTAGTCCACTTAGAAAGATGCTTTCTGTTTTGGTTTGTTTGTTTACGCTCATGTATCACTTACAGGCAATGAAAACAATTTTTGAAATCACTCATGGCTTTTTATGCAGACAAGTGTCTTTTTTTCGCTGTATTCCTATTTGAGCCCTCATAAAAATTAGTGTTCTTATGCAAAACACTACAAATTTATATTCAACGCAAAATACAAAATTACACCCACAAAACAAGACCAAAATTTTGATAATCGAATAAAAACTGTGGTCACAGTGAACGATCAAAGAAAGAGATCAGCCGAGAAAATAGACACGTTTTAGGAAAATCCGTTTCTATGCCTTCTAGACACCATCAAATATAGATTTCTCACGAAAAGTACCACAAATTTATACTTGACGGAAACTACACAATGGCAGCTAAAAAACAAAACCAAAATTTTGACAATCAGATGAAAATTGTGGTCACAGTAAGCGATCAAAGCTGGAAATCTGCACAAAAAGTGCACGTGTTCCAGAAAGAGCCATTTCTATGCCTCTTACACGCTAGATAATGTGCCTAAAATATTTTCCGACCATCAAAATACTCATTTGGGTTAAGCCTTTAAATTAAAAATTATAAACCCGAAATTCGCGCGTTTAAGGGGAGAAAAATCGATTTAAAGTTTTGGGGTAGTGACACGTGAAAAATTGGAAATTTTTTGGCTTTCAGCCACTATAACTGCTCTTAAACCTTTCCAAAGTACCACAAATTTATACTTTTTGGAAAATTCAGACGATAATCTATAAGTTGATATCAAAACATTGCAAATCGGTTGGCAATTGTAGCCACGGCAATGCCATAAAGGGAAAAAGTTCCCAAAACCTGCCCCCCAAAAAACTACGATCTCGCTTATTAGTCCACTTAGAAAGATGATTTCTGTTTTGGTTTGTTTGTTTACGCTCATGTATCACTTATAGGCAATGAAAACAATTTTCGAAATCACTCATGGCTTTTTATGCAGACAAGTGTCTTTTTTTCGCTGTATTCCTATTTGAGCCCTCATAAAAATTAGTGTTCTTATGCAAAACACTACAAATTTATATTCAACGCCAAATACAAAATTACACCTACAAAACAAGACCAAAATTTTGATAATCGAATAAAAACTGTGGTCACAGTGAACGATCAAAGAAAGAGATCAGCCGAGAAAATAGACACGTTTTAGGAAAATCCGTTTCTATGCCTTCTAGACACCATCAAATATAGATTTCTCACGAAAAGTACCACAAATTTATACTTGACGGAAACTACACAATGGCAGCTAAAACACAAAACCAAAATTTTGACAATCAGATGAAAATTGTGGTCACAGTAAGCGATCAAAGCTGGAAATCTGCACAAAAAGTGCACGTGTTCCAGAAAGAGCCATTTCTATGCCTCTTACACGCTAGATAATGTGCCTAAAATATTTTCCGACCATCAAAATACTCATTTGGGTTAAGCCTTTAAATTAAAAACTATAAACCCGAAATTCGCGCGTTTAAGGGGAGAAAAATCGATTTAAAGTTTTGGGGTAGTGACACGTAAAAATTGGAAATTTTTTGGCTTTCAGCCACTATAACTGCTCTTAAACCTTTCCAAAGTACCACAAATTTATACTTTTTGGAAAATTCAGACGATAACCTATAAGTTGATATCAAAACATTGCAAATCGGTTGGCAATTGTAGCCACGGCAATGCCATAAAGGGAAAAAGTTCCCAAAACCTGCCCCCCAAAATATTACGATCTCGCTTATTAGTCCACTTAGAAAGATGCTTTCTGTTTTGGTTTGTTTGTTTACGCTCATGTATCACTTATAGGCAATGAAAACAATTTTTGAAATCACTCATGGCTTTTTATGCAGACAAGTGTCTTTTTTTCGCTGTATTCCTATTTGAGCCCTCATAAAAATTAGTGTTCTTATGCAAAACACTACAAATTTATATTCAACGCAAAATACAAAATTACACCTACAAAACAAGACCAAAATTTTGATAATCGAATAAAAACTGTGGTCACAGTGAACGATCAAAGAAGGAGATCAGCCGAGAAAATAGACACGTTTTAGGAAAATCCGTTTCTATGCCTTCTAGACACCATCAAATATAGATTTCTCACGAAAAGTACCACAAATTTATACTTGACGGAAACTACACAATGGCAGCTAAAACACAAAACCAAAATTTTGACAATCAGATGAAAATTGTGGTCACAGTAAGCGATCAAAGCTGGAAATCTGCACAAAAAGTGCACGTGTTCCAGAAAGAGCCATTTCTATGCCTCTTACACGCTAGATAATGTGCCTAAAATATTTTCCGACCATCAAAATACTCATTTGGATTAAGCCTTTAAATTAAAAATTATAAACCCGAAATTCGCGCGTTTAAGGGGAGAAAAATCGATTTAAAGTTTTGGGGTAGTGACACGTGAAAAATTGGAAATTTTTTGGCTTTCAGCCACTATAACTGCTCTTAAACCTTTCCAAAGTACCACAAATTTATACTTTTTGGAAAATTCAGACGATAACCTATAAGTTGATATCAAAACATTGCAAATCGGTTGGCAATTGTAGCCGCGGCAATGCCATAAAGGGAAAAAGTTCCCAAAACCTGCCCCCCAAAAAATTACGATCTCGCTTATTAGTCCACTTAGAAAGATGCTTTCTGTTTTGGTTTGTTTGTTTACGCTCATGTATCACTTATAGGCAATGAAAACAATTTTCGAAATCAATCATGGCCTTTTATGCAGACAAGTGTCTTTTTTTCGCTGTATTCCTATTTGAGCCCTCATAAAAATTAGTGTTCTTATGCAAAACACTACAAATTTATATTCAACGCAAAATACAAAATTACACCTACAAAACAAGACCAAAATTTTGATAATCGAATAAAAACTGTGGTCACAGTGAACGATCAAAGAAAGAGATCAGCCGAGAAAATAGACATGTTTTAGGAAAATCCGTTTCTATGCCTTCTAGACACCATCAAATATAGATTTCTCACGAAAAGTACCACAAATTTATACTTGACGGAAACTACACAATGGCAGCTAAAACACAAAACCAAAATTTTGACAATCAGATGAAAATTGTGGTCACAGTAAGCGATCAAAGCTGGAAATCTGCACAAAAAGTGCACGTGTTCCAGAAAGAGCCATTTCTATGCCTCTTACACGCTAGATAATGTGCCTAAAATATTTTCCGACCATCAAAATACTCATTTGGGTTAAGCCTTTAAATTAAAAATTATAAACCCGAAATTCGCGCGTTTAAGGGGAGAAAAATCGATTTAAAGTTTTGGGGTAGTGACACGTGAAAAATTGGAAATTTTTTGGCTTTCAGCCACTATAACTGCTCTTAAACCTTTCCAAAGTACCACAAATTTATACTTTTTGGAAAATTCAGACGATAACCTATAAGTTGATATCAAAACATTGCAAATCGGTTGGCAATTGTAGCCACGGCAATGCCATAAAGGGAAAAAGTTCCCAAAACCTGCCCCCCAAAATATTACGATCTCGCTTATTAGTCCACTTAGAAAGATGCTTTCTGTTTTGGTTTGTTTGTTTACGCTCATGTATCACTTATAGGCAATGAAAACAATTTTTGAAATCACTCATGGCTTTTTATGCAGACAAGTGTCTTTTTTTCGCTGTATTCCTATTTGAGCCCTCATAAAAATTAGTGTTCTTATGCAAAACACTACAAATTTATATTCAACGCAAAATACAAAATTACACCTACAAAACAAGACCAAAATTTTGATAATCGAATAAAAACTGTGGTCACAGTGAACGATCAAAGAAGGAGATCAGCCGAGAAAATAGACACGTTTTAGGAAAATCCGTTTCTATGCCTTCTAGACACCATCAAATATAGATTTCTCACGAAAAGTACCACAAATTTATACTTGACGGAAACTACACAATGGCAGCTAAAAAACAAAACCAAAATTTTGACAATCAGATGAAAATTGTGGTCACAGTAAGCGATCAAAGCTGGAAATCTGCACAAAAAGTGCACGTGTTCCAGAAAGAGCCATTTCTATGCCTCTTACACGCTAGATAATGTGCCTAAAATATTTTCCGACCATCAAAATACTCATTTGGGTTAAGCCTTTAAATTAAAAATTATAAACCCGAGATTCGCGCGTTTAAGGGAAGAAAAATCGATTTAAAGTTTTGGGGTAGTGACACGTGAAAAATTGGAAATTTTTTGGCTTTCAGCCACTATAACTGCTCTTAAACCTTTCCAAAGTACCACAAATTTATACTTTTTGGAAAATTCAGACGATAACCTATAAGTTGATATCAAAACATTGCAAATCGGTTGGCAATCGTAGCCACGGCAATGCCATAAAGGGAAAAAGTTCCCAAAACCTGCCCCCAAAAAATTACGATCTCGCTTATTAGTCCACTTAGAAAGATGCTTTCTGTTTTGGTTTGTTTGTTTACGCTCATGTATCACTTATAGGCAATGGAAACAATTTTTGAAATCACTCATGGCTTTTTATGCAGACAAGTGTCTTTTTTTCGCTGTATTCCTATTTGAGCCCTCATAAAAATTAGTGTTCTTATGCAAAACACTACAAATTTATATTCAGCGCAAAATACAAAATTACACCTACAAAACAAGACCAAAATTTTGATAATCGAATAAAAACTGTGGTCACAGTGAACGATCAAAGAAAGAGATCAGCCGAGAAAATAGACACGTTTTAGGAAAATCCGTTTCTATGCCTTCTAGACACCATCAAATATAGATTTCTCACGAAAAGTACCACAAATTTATACTTGACGGAAACTACACAATGGCAGCTAAAACACAAAACCAAAATTTTGACAATCAGATGAAAATTGTGGTCACAGTAAGCGATCAAAGCTGGAAATCTGCACAAAAAGTGCACGTGTTCCAGAAAGAGCCATTTCTATGCCTCTTACACGCTAGATAATGTGCCTAAAATATTTTCCGACCATCAAAATACTCATTTGGGTTAAGCCTTTAAATTAAAAATTATAAACCCGAAATTCGCGCGTTTAAGGGGAGAAAAATCGATTTAAAGTTTTGGGGTAGTGACACGTGAAAAATTGGAAATTTTTTGGCTTTCAGCCACTATAACTGCTCTTAAATCTTTCCAAAGTACCACAAATTTATACTTTTTGGAAAATTCAGACGATAACCTATAAGTTGATATCAAAACATTGCAAATCGGTTGGCAATTGTAGCCACGGCAATGCCATAAAGGGAAAAAGTTCCCAAAACCTGCCCCCCAAAAAATTACGATCTCGCTTATTAGTCCACTTAGAAAGATGCTTTCTGTTTTGGTTTGTTTGTTTACGCTCATGTATCACTTACAGGCAATGAAAACAATTTTTGAAATCACTCATGGCTTTTTATGCAGACAAGTGTCTTTTTTTCGCTGTATTCCTATTTGAGCCCTCATAAAAATTAGTGTTCTTATGCAAAACACTACAAATTTATATTCAACGCAAAATACAAAATTACACCTACAAAACAAGACCAAAATTTTGATAATCGAATAAAAACTGTGGTCACAGTGAACGATCAAAGAAAGAGATCAGCCGAGAAAATAGACACGTTTTAGGAAAATCCGTTTCTATGCCTTCTAGACACCATCAAATATAGATTTCTCACGAAAAGTACCACAAATTTATACTTGACGGAAACTACACAATGGCAGCTAAAAAACAAAACCAAAATTTTGACAATCAGATGAAAATTGTGGTCACAGTAAGCGATCAAAGCTGGAAATCTGCACAAAAAGTGCACGTGTTCCAGAAAGAGCCATTTCTATGCCTCTTACACGCTAGATAATGTGCCTAAAATATTTTCCGACCATCAAAATACTCATTTGGGTTAAGCCTTTAAATTAAAAATTATAAACCCGAAATTCGCGCGTTTAAGGGGAGAAAAATCGATTTAAAGTTTTGGGGTAGTGACACGTGAAAAATTGGAAATTTTTTGGCTTTCAGCCACTATAACTGCTCTTAAAGCTTTCCAAAGTACCACAAATTTATACTTTTTGGAAAATTCAGACGATAACCTATAAGTTGATATCAAAACATTGCAAATCGGTTGGCAATTGTAGCCACGGCAATGCCATAAAGGGAAAAAGTTCCCAAAACCTGCCCCCCAAAAAATTACGATCTCGCTTATTAGTCCACTTAGAAAGATGCTTTCTGTTTTGGTTTGTTTGTTTACGCTCATGTATCACTTACAGGCAATGAAAACAATTTTTGAAATCACTCATGGCTTTTTATGCAGACAAGTGTCTTTTTTTCGCTGTATTCCTATTTGAGCCCTCATAAAAATTAGTGTTCTTATGCAAAACACTACAAATTTATATTCAACGCAAAATACAAAATTACACCTACAAAACAAGACCAAAATTTTGATAATCGAATAAAAACTGTGGTCACAGTGAACGATCAAAGAAAGAGATCAGCCGAGAAAATAGACACGTTTTAGGAAAATCCGTTTCTATGCCTTCTAGACACCATCAAATATAGATTTCTCACGAAAAGTACCACAAATTTATACTTGACGGAAACTACACAGTGGCAGCTAAAAAACAAAACCAAAATTTTGACAATCAGATGAAAATTGTGGTCACAGTAAGCGATCAAAGCTGGAAATCTGCACAAAAAGTGCACGTGTTCCAGAAAGAGCCATTTCTATGCCTCTTACACGCTAGATAATGTGCCTAAAATATTTTCCGACCATCAAAATACTCATTTGGGTTAAGCCTTTAAATTAAAAATTATAAACCCGAAATTCGCGCGTTTAAGGGGAGAAAAATCGATTTAAAGTTTTGGGGTAGTGACACGTGAAAAATTGGAAATTTTTTGGCTTTCAGCCACTATAACTGCTCTTAAACCTTTCCAAAGTACCACAAATTTATTTTTTTTGGAAAATTCAGACGATAATCTATAAGTTGATATCAAAACATTGCAAATCGGTTGGCAATTGTAGCCACGGCAATGCCATAAAGGGAAAAAGTTCCCAAAACCTGCCCCCCAAAAAACTACGATCTCGCTTATTAGTCCACTTAGAAAGATGATTTCTGTTTTGGTTTGTTTGTTTAGGCTCATGTATCACTTATAGGCAATGAAAACAATTTTCGAAATCACTCATGGCTTTTTATGCAGACAAGTGTCTTTTTTTCGCTGTATTCCTATTTGAGCCCTCATAAAAATTAGTGTTCTTATGCAAAACACTACAAATTTATATTCAACGCCAAATACAAAATTACACCTACAAAACAAGACCAAAATTTTGATAATCGAATAAAAACTGTGGTCACAGTGAACGATCAAAGAAAGAGATCAGCCGAGAAAATAGACACGTTTTAGGAAAATCCGTTTCTATGCCTTCTAGACACCATCAAATATAGATTTCTCACGAAAAGTACCACAAATTTATACTTTACGGAAACTACACAATGGCAGCTAAAACACAAAACCAAAATTTTGACAATCAGATGAAAATTGTGGTCACAGTAAGCGATCAAAGCTGGAAATCTGCACAAAAAGTGCACGTGTTCCAGAAAGAGCCATTTCTATGCCTCTTACACGCTAGATAATGTGCCTAAAATATTTTCCGACCATCAAAATACTCATTTGGGTTAAGCCTTTAAATTAAAAATTATAAACCCGAAATTCGCGCGTTTAAGGGGAGAAAAATCGATTTAAAGTTTTGGGGTAGTGACACGTGAAAAATTGGAAATTTTTTGGCTTTCAGCCACTATAACTGCTCTTAAACCTTTCCAAAGTACCACAAATTTATACTTTTTGGAAAATTCAGACGATAACCTATAAGTTGATATCAAAACATTGCAAATCGGTTGGCAATTGTAGCCACGGCAATGCCATAAAGGGAAAAAGTTCCCAAAACCTGCCCCCCAAAAAATTACGATCTCGCTTATTAGTCCACTTAGAAAGATGCTTTCTGTTTTGGTTTGTTTGTTCACGCTCATGTATCACTTATAGGCAATGAAAACAATTTTCGAAATCACTCATGGCTTTTTATGCAGACAAGTGTCTTTTTTTCGCTGTATTCCTATTTGAACCCTCATAAAAATTAGTGTTCTTATGCAAAACACTACAAATTTATATTCAACGCAAAATACAAAATTACACCTACAAAACAAGACCAAAATTTTGATAATCGAATAAAAACTGTGGTCACAGTGAACGATCAAAGAAAGAGATCAGCCGAGAAAATAGACACGTTTTAGGAAAATCCGTTTCTATGCCTTCTAGACACCATCAAATATAGATTTCTCACGAAAAGTAACACAAATTTATACTTGACCGAAACTACACAATGGCAGCTAAAAAACAAAACCAAAATTTTGACAATCGGATGAAAATTGTGGTCACAGTAAGCGATCAAAGCTGGAAATCTGCACAAAAAGTGCACGTGTTCCAGAAAGAGCCATTTCTATGCCTCTTACACGCTAGATAATGTGCCTAAAATATTTTCCGACCATCAAAATACTCATTTGGGTTAAGCCTTTAAATTAAAAATTATAAACCCGAAATTCGCGCGTTTAAGGGGAGAAAAATCGATTTAAAGTTTTGGGGTAGTGACACGTGAAAAATTGGAAATTTTTTGGCTTTCAGCCACTATAACTGCTCTTAAACCTTTCCAAAGTACCACAAATTTATACTTTTTGGAAAATTCAGACGATAATCTATAAGTTGATATCAAAACATTGCAAATCGGTTGGCAATTGTAGCCACGGCAATGCCATAAAGGGAAAAAGTTCCCAAAACCTGCCCCCCAAAAAATTACGATCTCGCTTATTAGTCCACTTAGAAAGATGCTTTCTGTTTTGGTTTGTTTGTTTACGCTCATGTATCACTTATAGGCAATGAAAACAATTTTCGAAATCACTCATGGCTTTTTATGCAGACAAGTGTCTTTTTTTCGCTGTATTCCTATTTGAGCCCTCATAAAAATTAGTGTTCTTATGCAAAACACTACAAATTTATATTCAACGCAAAATACAAAATTACACCTACAAAACAAGACCAAAATTTTGATAATCGAATAAAAACTGTGGTCACAGTGAACGATCAAAGAAGGAGATCAGCCGAGAAAATAGACACGTTTTAGGAAAATCCGTTTCTATGCCTTCTAGACACCATCAAATATAGATTTCTCACGAAAAGTACCACAAATTTATACTTTACGGAAACTACACAATGGCAGCTAAAACACAAAACCAAAATTTTGACAATCAGATGAAAATTGTGGTCACAGTAAGCGATCAAAGCTGGAAATCTGCACAAAAAGTGCACGTGTTCCAGAAAGAGCCATTTCTATGCCTCTTACACGCTAGATAATGTGCCTAAAATATTTTCCGACCATCAAAATACTCATTTGGATTAAGCCTTTAAATTAAAAATTATAAACCCGAAATTCGCGCGTTTAAGGGGAGAAAAATCGATTTAAAGTTTTGGGGTAGTGACACGTGAAAAATTGGAAATTTTTTGGCTTTCAGCCACTATAACTGCTCTTAAACCTTTCCAAAGTACCACAAATTTATACTTTTTGGAAAATTCAGACGATAACCTATAAGTTGATATCAAAACATTGCAAATCGGTTGGCAATTGTAGCCACGGCAATGCCATAAAGGGAAAAAGTTCCCAAAACCTGCCCCCCAAAAAATTACGATCTCGCTTATTAGTCCACTTAGAAAGATGCTTTCTGTTTTGGTTTGTTTGTTTACGCTCATGTATCACTTATAGGCAATGAAAACAATTTTCGAAATCACTCATGGCTTTTTATGCAGACAAGTGTCTTTTTTTCGCTGTATTCCTATTTGAGCCCTCATAAAAATTAGTGTTCTTATGCAAAACACTACAAATTTATATTCAACGCAAATTACAAAATTACACCTACAAAACAAGACCAAAATTTTGATAATCGAATAAAAACTGTGGTCACAGTGAACGATCAAAGAAAGAGATCAGCCGAGAAAATAGACATGTTTTAGGAAAATCCGTTTCTATGCCTTCTAGACACCATCAAATATAGATTTCTCACGAAAAGTACCACAAATTTATACTTGACGGAAACTACACAATGGCAGCTAAAACACAAAACCAAAATTTTGACAATCAGATGAAAATTGTGGTCACAGTAAGCGATCAAAGCTGGAAATCTGCACAAAAAGTGCACGTGTTCCAGAAAGAGCCATTTCTATGCCTCTTACACGCTAGATAATGTGCCTAAAATATTTTCCGACCATCAAAATACTCATTTGGGTTAAGCCTTTAAATTAAAAATTATAAACCCGAAATTCGCGCGTTTAAGGGGAGAAAAATCGATTTAAAGTTTTGGGGTAGTGACACGTGAAAAATTGGAAATTTTTTGGCTTTCAGCCACTATAACTGCTCTTAAACCTTTCCAAAGCACCACAAATTTATACTTTTTGGAAAATTCAGACGATAACCTATAAGTTGATATCAAAACATTGCAAATCGGTTGGCAATTGTAGCCACGGCAATGCCATAAAGGGAAAAAGTTCCCAAAACCTGCCCCCCAAAATATTACGATCTCGCTTATTAGTCCACTTAGAAAGATGCTTTCTGTTTTGGTTTGTTTGTTTACGCTCATGTATCACTTATAGGCAATGAAAACAATTTTTGAAATCACTCATGGCTTTTTATGCAGACAAGTGTCTTTTTTTCGCTGTATTCCTATTTGAGCCCTCATAAAAATTAGTGTTCTTATGCAAAACACTACAAATTTATATTCAGCGCAAAATACAAAATTACACCTACAAAACAAGACCAAAATTTTGATAATCGAATAAAAACTGTGGTCACAGTGAACGATCAAAGAAAGAGATCAGCCGAGAAAATAGACACGTTTTAGGAAAATCCGTTTCTATGCCTTCTAGACACCATCAAATATAGATTTCTCACGAAAAGTACCACAAATTTATACTTGACGGAAACTACACAATGGCAGCTAAAACACAAAACCAAAATTTTGACAATCAGATGAAAATTGTGGTCACAGTAAGCGATCAAAGCTGGAAATCTGCACAAAAAGTGCACGTGTTCCAGAAAGAGCCATTTCTATGCCTCTTACACGCTAGATAATGTGCCTAAAATATTTTCCGACCATCAAAATACTCATTTGGGTTAAGCCTTTAAATTAAAAATTATAAACCCGAGATTCGCGCGTTTAAGGGGAGAAAAATCGATTTAAAGTTTTGGGGTAGTGACACGTGAAAAATTGGAAATTTTTTGGCTTTCAGCCACTATAACTGCTCTTAAACCTTTCCAAAGTACCACAAATTTATACTTTTTGGAAAATTCAGACGATAATCTATAAGTTGATATCAAAACATTGCAAATCGGTTGGCAATTGTAGCCACGGCAATGCCATAAAGGGAAAAAGTTCCCAAAACCTGCCCCCCAAAAAATTACGATCTCGCTTATTAGTCCACTTGGAAAGATGCTTTCTGTTTTGGTTTGTTTGTTTACGCTCATGTATCACTTATAGGCAATGAAAACAATTTTCGAAATCACTCATGGCTTTTTATGCAGACAAGTGTCTTTTTTTCGCTGTATTCCTATTTGAGCCCTCATAAAAATTAGTGTTCTTATGCAAAACACTACAAATTTATATTCAACGCAAAATACAAAATTACACCTACAAAACAAGACCAAAATTTTGATAATCGAATAAAAACTGTGGTCACAGTGAACGATCAAAGAAGAGATCAGCCGAGCAAATAGTCACGTTTTAGGAAAATCCGTTTCTATGCCTTCTAGACACCATCAAATATAGATTTCTCACGAAAAGTACCACAAATTTATACTTGACGGAAACTACACAATGGCAGCTAAAACACAAAACCAAAATTTTGACAATCAGATGAAAATTGTGGTCACAGTAAGCGATCAAAGCTGGAAATCTGCACAAAAAGTGCACGTGTTCCAGAAAGAGCCATTTCTATGCCTCTTACACGCTAGATAATGTGCCTAAAATATTTTCCTACCATCAAAATACTCATTTGGGTTAAGCCTTTAAATTAAAAATTATAAACCCGAAATTCGCGCGTTTAAGGGGAGAAAAATCGATTTAAAGTTTTGGGGTAGTGACACGTGAAAAATTGGAAATTTTTTGGCTTTCAGCCACTATAACTGCTCTTAAGCCTTTCCAAAGTACCACAAATTTATACTTTTTGGAAAATTCAGAGATAATCTATAAGTTGATATCAAAACATTGCAAATCGGTTGGCAATTGTAGCCACGGCAATGCCATAAGGGGAAAAAGTTCCCAAAACCTGCCCCCCAAAAAATTACGATCTCGCTTATTAGTCCACTTAGAAAGATGCTTTCTGTTTTGGTTTGTTTGTTTACGCTCATGTATCACTTATAGGCAATGAAAACAATTTTCGAAATCACTCATGGCTTTTTATGCAGACAAGTGTCTTTTTTTCGCTGTATTCCTATTTGAGCCCTCATAAAAATTAGTGTTCTTATGCAAAACACTACAAATTTATATTCAACACAAAATACAAAATTACACCTACAAAACAAGACCAAAATTTTGATAATCGAATAAAAACTGTGGTCACAGTGAACGATCAAAGAAAGAGATCAGCCGAGAAAATAGACAAGTTTTAGGAAAATCCGTTTCTATGCCTTCTAGACACCATCAAATATAGATTTCTCACGAAAAGTACCACAAATTTATACTTGAAGGAAACTAAACAATGGCAGCTAAAAAACAAAACCAAAATTTTGACAATCAGATGAAAATTGTGGTCACAGTAAGCGATCAAAGCTGGAAATCTGCACAAAAAGTGCACGTGTTCCAGAAAGAGCCATTTCTATGCCTCTTACACGCTGAATAATGTGCCCAAAATATTTTCCGACCATCAAAATACTCATTTGGGTTAAGCCTTTAAATTAAAAATTATAAACCCGAAATTCGCGCGTTTAAGGGGAGAAAAATCGATTTAAAGTTTTGGGGTAGTGACACGTGAAAATTAGAAATTTTTTGGCTTTCAGCCACTATAACTGCTCTTAAACCTTTCCAAAGTACCACAAATTTATACTTTTTGGAAAATTCAGACGATAACCTATAAGTTGATATCAAAACATTGCAAATCGGTTGGCAATTGTAGCCACGGCAATGCCATAAAGGGAAAAAGTTCCCAAAACCTGCCCCCCGAAAAATTACGATCTCGCTTATTAGTCCATTTAGAAAGATGCTTTCTGTTTTGGTTTGTTTTTTTGCGCTCATGTATCACTTAAAGGCAATGAAAACAATTTTTGAAATCACTCATGGCTTTTTATGCAGACAAGTGTCTTTTTTTCGCTGTATTCCTATTTGAGCCCTCATAAAAATTAGTGTTCTTATGCAAAACACTACAAATTTATATTCAACGCAAAATACAAAATTACACCTACAAAACAAGACCAAAATTTTCATAATCGAATAAAAACTGTGGTCACAGTGAACGATCAAAGAAAGAGATCAGCCGAGAAAATAGACATGTTTTAGGAAAATCCGTTTCTATGCCTTCTAGACACCATCAAATATAGATTTCTCACGAAAAGTACCACAAATTTATACTTGACGGAAACTACACAATGGCAGCTAAAACACAAAACCAAAATTTTGACAATCAGATGAAAATTGTGGTCACAGTAAGCGATCAAAGCTGGAAATCTGCACAAAAAGTGCACGTGTTCCAGAAAGAGCCATTTCTATGCCTCTTACACGCTAGATAATGTGCCTAAAATATTTTCCGACCATCAAAATACTCATTTGGGTTAAGCCTTTAAATTAAAAATTATAAACCCGAAATTCGCGCGTTTAAGGGGAGAAAAATCGATTTAAAGTTTTGGGGTAGTGACACGTGAAAAATTGGAAATTTTTTGGCTTTCAGCCACTACAACTGCTCTTAAACCTTTCCAAAGTACCACAAATTTATACTTTTTGGAAAATTCAGACGATAATCTATAAGTTGATATCAAAACATTGCAAATCGGTTGGCAATTGTAGCCACGGCAATGCCATAAAGGGAAAAAGTTCCCAAAACCTGCCCCCCAAAAAATTACGATCTCGCTTATTAGTCCACTTAGAAAGATGCTTTCTGTTTTGGTTTGTTTGTTTACGCTCATGTATCACTTATAGGCAATGAAAACAATTTTCGAAATCACTCATGGCTTTTTATGCAGACAAGTGTCTTTTTTTCGCTGTATTCCTATTTGAGCCCTCATAAAAATTAGTGTTCTTATGCAAAACACTACAAATTTATATTCAACGCAAAATACAAAATTACACCTACAAAACAAGACCAAAATTTTGATAATCGAATAAAAACTGTGGTCACAGTGAACGATCAAAGAAAGAGATCAGCCGAGAAAATAGACATGTTTTAGGAAAATCCGTTTCTATGCCTTCTAGACACCATCAATTATAGATTTCTCACGAAAAGTACCACAAATTTATACTTGACGGAAACTACACAATGGCAGCTAAAACACAAAACCAAAATTTTGACAATCAGATGAAAATTGTGGTCACAGTAAGCGATCAAAGCTGGAAATCTGCACAAAAAGTGCACGTGTTCCAGAAAGAGCCATTTCTATGCCTCTTACACGCTAGATAATGTGCCTAAAATATTTTCCGACCATCAAAATACTCATTTGGGTTAAGCCTTTAAATTAAAAATTATAAACCCGAAATTCGCGCGTTTAAGGGGAGAAAAATCGATTTAAAGTTTTGGGGTAGTGACACGTGAAAAATTGGAAATTTTTTGGCTTTCAGCCACTACAACTGCTCTTAAACCTTTCCAAAGTACCACAAATTTATACTTTTTGGAAAATTCAGACGATAATCTATAAGTTGATATCAAAACATTGCAAATCGGTTGGCAATTGTAGCCACGGCAATGCCATAAAGGGAAAAAGTTCCCAAAACCTGCCCCCCAAAAAATTACGATCTCGCTTATTAGTCCACTTAGAAAGATGCTTTCTGTTTTGGTTTGTTTGTTTACGCTCATGTATCACTTATAGGCAATGAAAACAATTTTCGAAATCACTCATGGCTTTTTATGCAGACAAGTGTCTTTTTTTCGCTGTATTCCTATTTGAGCCCGCATAAAAATTAGTGTTCTTATGCAAAACAATACAAATTTATATTCAACGCAAAATACAAAATTACACCTACAAAACAAGACCAAAATTTTGATAATCGAATAAAAACTGTGGTCACAGTGAACGATCAAAGAAAGAGATCAGCCGAGAAAATAGACATGTTTTAGGAAAATCCGTTTCTATGCCTTCTAGACACCATCAAATATAGATTTCTCACGAAAAGTACCACAAATTTATACTTGACGGAAACTACACAATGGCAGCTAAAACACAAAACCAAAATTTTGACAATCAGATGAAAATTGTGGTCACAGTAAGCGATCAAAGCTGGAAATCTGCACAAAAAGTGCACGTGTTCCAGAAAGAGCCATTTCTATGCCTCTTACACGCTAGATAATGTGCCTAAAATATTTTCCGACCATCAAAATACTCATTTGGGTTAAGCCTTTAAATTAAAAATTATAAACCCGAAATTCGCGCGTTTAAGGGGAGAAAAATCGATTTAAAGTTTTGGGGTAGTGACACGTGAAAAATTGGAAATTTTTTGGCTTTCAGCCACTACAACTGCTCTTAAACCTTTCCAAAGTACCACAAATTTATACTTTTTGGAAAATTCAGACGATAATCTATAAGTTGATATCAAAACATTGCAAATCGGTTGGCAATTGTAGCCACGGCAATGCCATAAAGGGAAAAAGTTCCCAAAACCTGCCCCCCAAAAAATTACGATCTCGCTTATTAGTCCACTTAGAAAGATGCTTTCTGTTTTGGTTTGTTTGTTTACGCTCATGTATCACTTATAGGCAATGAAAACAATTTTCGAAATCACTCATGGCTTTTTATGCAGACAAGTGTCTTTTTTTCGCTGTATTCCTATTTGAGCCCTCATAAAAATTAGTGTTCTTATGCAAAACACTACAAATTTATATTCAACGCAAAATACAAAATTACACCTACAAAACAAGACCAAAATTTTGATAATCGAATAAAAACTGTGGTCACAGTGAACGATCAAAGAAAGAGATCAGCCGAGAAAATAGACACGTTTTAGGAAAATCCGTTTCTATGCCTTCTAGACACCATCAAATATAGATTTCTCACGAAAAGTACCACAAATTTATACTTGACGGAAACTACACAATGGCAGCTAAAACACAAAACCAAAATTTTGACAATCAGATGAAAATTGTGGTCACAGTAAGCGATCAAAGCTGGAAATCTGCACAAAAAGTGCACGTGTTCCAGAAAGAGCCATTTCTATGCCTCTTACACGCTAGATAATGTGCCTAAAATATTTTCCGACCATCAAAATACTCATCTGGGTTAAGCCTTTAAATTAAAAATTATAAACCCGAAATTCGCGCGTTTAAGGGGAGAAAAATCGATTTAAAGTTTTGGGGTAGTGACACGTGAAAAATTGGAAATTTTTTGGCTTTCAGCCACTACAACTGCTCTTAAACCTTTCCAAAGTACCACAAATTTATACTTTTTGGAAAATTCAGACGATAATCTATAAGTTGATATCAAAACATTGCAAATCGGTTGGCAATTGTAGCCACGGCAATGCCATAAAGGGAAAAAGTTCCCAAAACCTGCCCCCCAAAAAATTACGATCTCGCTTATTAGTCCACTTAGAAAGATGCTTTCTGTTTTGGTTTGTTTGTTTACGCTCATGTATCACTTATAGGCAATGAAAACAATTTTTGAAATCACTCATGGCTTTTTATGCAGACAAGTGTCTTTTTTTTGCTGTATTCCTATTTGAGCCCTCATAAAAATTAGTGTTCTTATGCAAAACACTACAAATTTATATTCAACGCAAAATACAAAATTACACCTACAAAACAAGACCAAAATTTTGATAATCGAATAAAAACTGTGGTCACAGTGAACGATCAAAGAAAGAGATCAGCCGAGAAAATAGACACGTTTTAGGAAAATCCGTTTCTATGCCTTCTAGACACCATCAAATATAGATTTCTCACGAAAAGTACCACAAATTTATACTTGACGGAAACTACACAATGGCAGCTAAAACACAAAACCAAAATTTTGACAATCAGATGAAAATTGTGGTCACAGTAAGCGATCAAAGCTGGAAATCTGCACAAAAAGTGCACGTGTTCCAGAAAGAGCCATTTCTATGCCTCTTACACGCTAGATAATGTGCCCAAAATATTTTCCGACCATCAAAATACTCATTTGGGTTAAGCCTTTAAATTAAAAATTATAAACCCGAAATTCGCGCGTTTAAGGGGAGAAAAATCGATTTAAAGTTTTGGGGTAGTGACACGTGAAAATTGGAAATTTTTTGGCTTTCAGCCACTATAACTGCTCTTAAACCTTTCCAAAGTACCACAAATTTATACTTTTTGGAAAATTCAGACGATAACCTATAAGTTGATATCAAAACATTGCAAATCGGTTGGCAATTGTAGCCACGGCAATGGCATAAAGGGAAAAAGTTCCCAAAACCTGCCCCCCGAAAAATTACGATCTCGCTTATTAGTCCATTTAGAAAGATGCTTTCTGTTTTGGTTTGTTTGTTTGCGCTCATGTATCACTTAAAGGCAATGAAAACAATTTTTGAAATCACTCATTG
Source organism: Odontomyia ornata (assembly GCA_963969285.1). Lineage (NCBI taxonomy): Eukaryota > Metazoa > Arthropoda > Insecta > Diptera > Stratiomyidae > Odontomyia > Odontomyia ornata. Next base: position 326,347,483 of record OZ017740.1, on the reverse strand, counting down.
CTTTTTATGCAGACAAGTGTCTTTTTTTCGCTGTATTCCTATTTGAGCCCTCATAAAAATTAGTGTTCTTATGCAAAACACTACAAATTTATATTCAACGCAAAATACAAAATTACACCTACAAAACAAGACCAAAATTTTCATAATCGAATAAAAACTGTGGTCACAGTGAACGATCAAAGAAAGAGATCAGCCGAGAAAATAGACATGTTTTAGGAAAATCCGTTTCTATGCCTTCTAGACACCATCAAATATAGATTTCTCACGAAAAGTACCACAAATTTATACTTGACGGAAACTACACAATGGCAGCTAAAACACAAAACCAAAATTTTGACAATCAGATGAAAATTGTGGTCACAGTAAGCGATCAAAGCTGGAAATCTGCACAAAAAGTGCACGTGTTCCAGAAAGAGCCATTTCTATGCCTCTTACACGCTAGATAATGTGCCTAAAATATTTTCCGACCATCAAAATACTCATTTGGGTTAAGCCTTTAAATTAAAAATTATAAACCCGAAATTCGCGCGTTTAAGGGGAGAAAAATCGATTTAAAGTTTTGGGGTAGTGACACGTAAAAATTGGAAATTTTTTGGCTTTCAGCCACTACAACTGCTCTTAAACCTTTCCAAAGTACCACAAATTTATACTTTTTGGAAAATTCAGACGATAATCTATAAGTTGATATCAAAACATTGCAAATCGGTTGGCAATTGTAGCCACGGCAATGCCATAAAGGGAAAAAGTTCCCAAAACCTGCCCCCCAAAAAATTACGATCTCGCTTATTAGTCCACTTAGAAAGATGCTTTCTGTTTTGGTTTGTTTGTTTACGCTCATGTATCACTTATAGGCAATGAAAACAATTTTCGAAATCACTCATGGCTTTTTATGCAGACAAGTGTCTGTTTTTCGCTGTATTCCTATTTGAGCCCTCATAAAAATTAGTGTTCTTATGCAAAACACTACAAATTTATATTCAACGCAAAATACAAAATTACACCTACAAAACAAGACCAAAATTTTGATAATCGAATAAAAACTGTGGTCACAGTGAACGATCAAAGAAAGAGATCAGCCGAGAAAATAGACATGTTTTAGGAAAATCCGTTTCTATGCCTTCTAGACACCATCAATTATAGATTTCTCACGAAAAGTACCACAAATTTATACTTGACGGAAACTACACAATGGCAGCTAAAACACAAAACCAAAATTTTGACAATCAGATGAAAATTATGGTCACAGTAAGCGATCAAAGCTGGAAATCTGCACAAAAAGTGCACGTGTTCCAGAAAGAGCCATTTCTATGCCTCTTACACGCTAGATAATGTGCCTAAAATATTTTCCGACCATCAAAATACTCATTTGGGTTAAGCCTTTAAATTAAAAATTATAAACCCGAAATTCGCGCGTTTAAGGGGAGAAAAATCGATTTAAAGTTTTGGGGTAGTGACACGTGAAAAATTGGAAATTTTTTGGCTTTCAGCCACTACAACTGCTCTTAAACCTTTCCAAAGTACCACAAATTTATACTTTTTGGAAAATTCAGACGATAATCTATAAGTTGATATCAAAACATTGCAAATCGGTTGGCAATTGTAGCCACGGCAATGCCATAAAGGGAAAAAGTTCCCAAAACCTGCCCCCCAAAAAATTACGATCTCGCTTATTAGTCCACTTAGAAAGATGCTTTCTGTTTTGGTTTGTTTGTTTACGCTCATGTATCACTTATAGGCAATGAAAACAATTTTCGAAATCACTCATGGCTTTTTATGCAGACAAGTGTCTTTTTTTCGCTGTATTCCTATTTGAGCCCTCATAAAAATTAGTGTTCTTATGCAAAACACTACAAATTTATATTCAACGCAAAATACAAAATTACACCTACAAAACAAGACCAAAATTTTGATAATCGAATAAAAACTGTGGTCACAGTGAACGATCAAAGAAAGAGATCAGCCGAGAAAATAGACATGTTTTAGGAAAATCCGTTTCTATGCCTTCTAGACACCATCAAATATAGATTTCTCACGAAAAGTACCACAAATTTATACTTGACGGAAACTACACAATGGCAGCTAAAACACAAAACCAAAATTTTGACAATCAGATGAAAATTGTGGTCACAGTAAGCGATCAAAGCTGGAAATCTGCACAAAAAGTGCACGTGTTCCAGAAAGAGCCATTTCTATGCCTCTTACACGCTAGATAATGTGCCCAAAATATTTTCCGACCATCAAAATACTCATTTGGGTTAAGCCTTTAAATTAAAAATTATAAACCCGAAATTCGCGCGTTTAAGGGGAGAAAAATCGATTTAAAGTTTTGGGGTAGTGACACGTGAAAATTGGAAATTTTTTGGCTTTCAGCCACTATAACTGCTCTTAAACCTTTCCAAAGTACCACAAATTTATACTTTTTGGAAAATTCAGACGATAACCTATAAGTTGATATCAAAACATTGCAAATCGGTTGGCAATTGTAGCCACGGCAATGGCATAAAGGGAAAAAGTTCCCAAAACCTGCCCCCCGAAAAATTACGATCTCGCTTATTAGTCCATTTAGAAAGATGCTTTCTGTTTTGGTTTGTTTGTTTGCGCTCATGTATCACTTAAAGGCAATGAAAACAATTTTTGAAATCACTCATTGCTTTTTATGCAGATAAGTGTCTTTTTTTCGCTGTATTCCTATTTGAGCCCTCATAAAAATTAGTGTTCTTATGCAAAACACTACAAATTTATATTCAACGCAAAATACAAAATTACACCTACAAAACAAGACCAAAATTTTCATAATCGAATAAAAACTGTGGTCACAGTGAACGATCAAAGAAAGAGATCAGCCGAGAAAATAGACATGTTTTAGGAAAATCCGTTTCTATGCCTTCTAGACACCATCAAATATAGATTTCTCACGAAAAGTACCACAAATTTATACTTGACGGAAACTACACAATGGCAGCTAAAACACAAAACCAAAATTTTGACAATCAGATGAAAATTGTGGTCACAGTAAGCGATCAAAGCTGGAAATCTGCACAAAAAGTGCACGTGTTCCAGAAAGAGCCATTTCTATGCCTCTTACACGCTAGATAATGTGCCTAAAATATTTTCCGACCATCAAAATACTCATTTGGGTTAAGCCTTTAAATTAAAAATTATAAACCCGAAATTCGCGCGTTTAAGGGGAGAAAAATCGATTTAAAGTTTTGGGGTAGTGACACGTGAAAAATTGGAAATTTTTTGGCTTTCAGCCACTACAACTGCTCTTAAACCTTTCCAAAGTACCACAAATTTATACTTTTTGGAAAATTCAGACGATAATCTATAAGTTGATATCAAAACATTGCAAATCGGTTGGCAATTGTAGCCACGGCAATGCCATAAAGGGAAAAAGTTCCCAAAACCTGCCCCCCAAAAAATTACGATCTCGCTTATTAGTCCACTTAGAAAGATGCTTTCTGTTTTGGTTTGTTTGTTTACGCTCATGTATCACTTATAGGCAATGAAAACAATTTTCGAAATCACTCATGGCTTTTTATGCAGACAAGTGTCTTTTTTTCGCTGTATTCCTATTTGAGCCCTCATAAAAATTAGTGTTCTTATGCAAAACACTACAAATTTATATTCAACGCAAAATACAAAATTACACCTACAAAACAAGACCAAAATTTTGATAATCGAATAAAAACTGTGGTCACAGTGAACGATCAAAGAAAGAGATCAGCCGAGAAAATAGACACGTTTTAGGAAAATCCGTTTCTATGCCTTCTAGACACCATCAAATATAGATTTCTCACGAAAAGTACCACAAATTTATACTTGACGGAAACTACACAATGGCAGCTAAAACACAAAACCAAAATTTTGACAATCAGATGAAAATTGTGGTCACAGTAAGCGATCAAAGCTGGAAATCTGCACAAAAAGTGCACGTGTTCCAGAAAGAGCCATTTCTATGCCTCTTACACGCTAGATAATGTGCCTAAAATATTTTCCGACCATCAAAATACTCATCTGGGTTAAGCCTTTAAATTAAAAATTATAAACCCGAAATTCGCGCGTTTAAGGGGAGAAAAATCGATTTAAAGTTTTGGGGTAGTGACACGTGAAAAATTGGAAATTTTTTGGCTTTCAGCCACTACAACTGCTCTTAAACCTTTCCAAAGTACCACAAATTTATACTTTTTGGAAAATTCAGACGATAATCTATAAGTTGATATCAAAACATTGCAAATCGGTTGGCAATTGTAGCCACGGCAATGCCATAAAGGGAAAAAGTTCCCAAAACCTGCCCCCCAAAAAATTACGATCTCGCTTATTAGTCCACTTAGAAAGATGCTTTCTGTTTTGGTTTGTTTGTTTACGCTCATGTATCACTTATAGGCAATGAAAACAATTTTTGAAATCACTCATGGCTTTTTATGCAGACAAGTGTCTTTTTTTTGCTGTATTCCTATTTGAGCCCTCATAAAAATTAGTGTTCTTATGCAAAACACTACAAATTTATATTCAACGCAAAATACAAAATTACACCTACAAAACAAGACCAAAATTTTGATAATCGAATAAAAACTGTGGTCACAGTGAACGATCAAAGAAAGAGATCAGCCGAGAAAATAGACACGTTTTAGGAAAATCCGTTTCTATGCCTTCTAGACACCATCAAATATAGATTTCTCACGAAAAGTACCACAAATTTATACTTGACGGAAACTACACAATGGCAGCTAAAAAACAAAACCAAAATTTTGACAATCAGATGAAAATTGTGGTCACAGTAAGCGATCAAAGCTGGAAATCTGCACAAAAAGTGCACGTGTTCCAGAAAGAGCCATTTCTATGCCTCTTACACGCTAGATAATGTGCCTAAAATATTTTCCGACCATCAAAATACTCACTTGGGTTAAGCCTTTAAATTAAAAATTATAAACCCGAAATTCGCGCGTTTAAGGGGAGAACAATCGATTTAAAGTTTTGGGGTAGTGACACGTGAAAAATTGGAAATTTTTTGGCTTTCAGCCACTATAACTGCTCTTAAACCTTTCCAAAGTACCACAAATTTATACTTTTTGGAAAATTCAGACGATAACCTATAAGTTGATATCAAAACATTGCAAATCGGTTGGCAATTGTAGCCACGGCAATTCCATAAAGGGAAAAAGTTCCCAAAACCTGCCCCCCAAAAAATTACGATCTCGCTTATTAGTCCACTTAGAAAGATGCTTCCTGTTTTGGTTTGTTCGTTTACGCTCATGTATCACTTATAGGCAATGAAAACAATTTTCGAAATCACTCATGGCTTTTTATGCAGACAAGTGTCTTTTTTTCGCTGTATTCCTATTTGAGCCCTCATAAAAATTAGTGTTCTAATGCAAAACACTACAAATTTATATTCAACGCAAAATACAAAATTACACCTACAAAACAAGACCAAAATTTTGATAATCGAATCAAAACTGTGGTCACAGTGAACGATCAAAGAAAGAGATCAGCCGAGAAAATAGACACGTTTTAGGAAAATCCGTTTCTATGCCTTCTAGACACCATCAAATATAGATTTCTCACGAAAAGTACCACAAATTTATACTTGACGGAAACTACACAATGGCAGCTAAAACACAAAACCAAAATTTTGACAATCAGATGAAAATTGTGGTCACAGTAAGCGATCAAAGCTGGAAATCTGCACAAAAAGTGCACGTGTTCCAGAAAGAGCCATTTCTATGCCTCTTACACGCTAGATAATGTGCCTAAAATATTTTCCGACCATCAAAATACTCATTTGGGTTAAGCCTTTAAATTAAAAATTATAAACCCGAAATTCGCGCGTTTAAGGGGAGAAAAATCGATTTAAAGTTTTGGGGTAGTGACACGTGAAAAATTGGAAATTTTTTGGCTTTCAGCCACTATAACTGCTCTTAAACCTTTCCAAAGTACCACAAATTTATACTTTTTGGAAAATTCAGACGATAACCTATAAGTTGATATCAAAACATTGCAAATCGGTTGGCAATTGTAGCCACGGCAATGCCAAAAAGGGAAAAAGTTCCCAAAACCTGCCCCCCAAAAAATTACGATCTCGCTTATTAGTCCACTTAGAAAGATGCTTTCTGTTTTGGTTTGTTCGTTTACGCTCATGTATCACTTATAGGCAATGAAAACAATTTTTGAAATCACTCATGGCTTTTAATGCAGACAAGTGTCTTTTTTTCGCTGTATTCCTATTTGAGCCCTCATAAAAATTAGTGTTCTTATGCAAATCACTACAAATTTATATTCAACGCAAAATACAAAATTACACCTACAAAACAAGACCAAAATTTTGATAATCGAATAAAAACTGTGGTCACAGTGAACGATCAAAGAAAGAGATCAGCCGAGAAAATAGACATGTTTTAGGAAAATCCGTTTCTATGCCTTCTAGACACCATCAAATATAGATTTCTCACGAAAAGTACCACAAATTTATACTTGACGGAAACTACACAATGGCAGCTAAAAAACAAAACCAAAATTTTGACAATCAGATGAAAATTGTGGTCACAGTAAGCGATCAAAGCTGGAAATCTGCACAAAAAGTGCACGTGTTCCAGAAAGAGCCATTTCTATGCCTCTTACACGCTAGATAATGTGCCTAAAATATTTTCCGACCATCAAAATACTCATTTGGGTTAAGCCTTTAAATTAAAAATTATAAACCCGAAATTCGCGCGTTTAAAGGGAGAAAAATCGATTTAAAGTTTTGGGGTAGTGACACGTGAAAAATTGGAAATTTTTTGGCTTTCAGCCACTATAACTGCTCTTAAGCCTTTCCAAAGTACCACAAATTTATACTTTTTGGAAAATTCAGACGATAACCTATAAGTTGATATCAAAACATTGCAAATCGGTTGGCAATTGTAGCCACGGCAATGCCATAAAGGGAAAAAGTTCCCAAAACCTGCCCCCAAAAAAATTACGATCTCGCTTATTAGTCCACTTAGAAAGATGCTTTCTGTTTTGGTTTGTTTGTTTACGCTCATGTATCACTTAAAGGCAATGAAAACAATTTTCGAAATCACTCATGGCTTTTTATGCAGACAAGTGTCTTTTTTTCGCTGTATTCCTATTTGAGCCCTCATAAAAATTAGTGTTCTTATGCAAAACACTACAAATTTATATTCAACGCAAAATACAAAATTACACCTACAAAACAAGACCAAAATTTTGATAATCGAATAAAAACTGTGGTCACAGTGAACGATCAAAGAAAGAGATCAGCCGAGAAAATAGACATGTTTTAGGAAAATCCGTTTCTATGCCTTCTAGACACCATCAAATATAGATTTCTCACGAAAAGTACCACAAATTTATACTTGACAGAAACTACACAATGGCAGCTAAAACACAAAACCAAAATTTTGACAATCAGATGAAAATTGTGGTCACAGTAAGCGATCAAAGCTGGAAATCTGCACAAAAAGTGCACGTGTTCCAGAAAGAGCCATTTCTATGCCTCTTACACGCTAGATAATGTGCCTAAAATATTTTCCGACCATCAAAATACTCATTTGGGTTAAGCCTTTAAATTAAAAATTATAAACCCGAAATTCGCGCGTTTAAGGGGAGAAAAATCGATTTAAAGTTTTGGGGTAGTGACACGTGAAAAATTGGAAATTTTTTGGCTTTCAGCCACTATAACTGCTCTTAAACCTTTCCAAAGTACCACAAATTTATACTTTTTGGAAAATTCAGACGATAACCTATAAGTTGATATCAAAACATTGCAAATCGGTTGGCAATTGTAGCCACGGCAATGCCATAAAGGGAAAAAGTTCCCAAAACCTGCCCCCCAAAAAATTACGATCTCGCTTATTAGTCCACTTAGAAAGATGCTTTCTGTTTTGGTTTGTTTGTTTGTTTACGCTCATGTATCACTTATAGGCAATGAAAACAATTTTCGAAATCACTCATGGCTTTTTATGCAGACAAGTGTCTTTTTTTCGCTGTATTCCTATTTGAGCCCTCATAAAAATTAGTGTTCTTATGCAAAACACTACAAATTTATATTCAACGCAAAATACAAAATTACACCTACAAAACAAGACCAAAATTTTGATAATCGAATAAAAACTGTGGTCACAGTGAACGATCAAAGAAAGAGATCAGCCGAGAAAATAGACACGTTTTAGGAAAATCCGTTTCTATGCCTTCTAGACACCATCAAATATAGATTTCTCACGAAAAGTACCACAAATTTATACTTGACGGAAACTACACAATGGCAGCTAAAACACAAAACCAAAATTTTGACAATCAGATGAAAATTGTGGTCACAGTAAGCGATCAAAGCTGGAAATCTGCACAAAAAGTGCACGTGTTCCAGAAAGAGCCATTTCTATGCCTCTTACACGCTAGATAATGTGCCTAAAATATTTTCCGACCATCAAAATACTCATTTGGGTTAAGCCTTCAAATTAAAAATTATAAACCCGAAATTCGCGCGTTCAAGGGGTGAAAAATCGATTTAAAGTTTTGGGGTAGTGACACGTGAAAAATTGGAAATTTTTTGGCTTTCAGCCACTATAACTGCTCTTAAACCTTTCCAAAGTACCACAAATTTATACTTTTTGGAAAATTCAGACGATAACCTATAAGTTGATATCAAAACATTGCAAATCGGTTGGCAATTGTAGCCACGGCAATTCCATAAAGGGAAAAAGTTCCCAAAACCTGCCCCCCAAAAAATTACGATCTCGCTTATTAGTCCACTTAATAAGATGCTTTCTGTTTTGGTTTGTTTGTTCACGCTCATGTATCACTTATAGGCAATGAAAACAATTTTCGAAATCACTCATGGCTTTTTCCCAAAACCTGCCCCCCAAAATATTACGATCTCGCTTATTAGTCCACTTAGAAAGATGCTTTCTGTTTTGGTTTGTTTGTTTACGCTCATGTATCACTTATAGGCAATGAAAACAATTTTCGAAATCACTCATGGCTTTTTATGCAGACAAGTGTCTTTTTTTCGCTGTATTCCTATTTGAGCCCTCATAAAAATTAGTGTTCTTATGCAAAACACTACAAATTTATATTCAACGCAAAATACAAAATTACACCTACAAAACAAGACCAAAATTTTGATAATCGAATAAAAACTGTGGTCACAGTGAACGATCAAAGAAAGAGATCAGCCGAGAAAATAGACATGTTTTAGGAAAATCCGTTTCTATGCCTTCTAGACACCATCAAATATAGATTTCTCACGAAAAGTACCACAAATTGATACTTGACAGAAACTACACAATGGCAGCTAAAACACAAAACCAAAATTTTGACAATCAGATGAAAATTGTGGTCACAGTAAGCGATCAAAGCTGGAAATCTGCACAAAAAGTGCACGTGTTCCAGAAAGAGCCATTTCTATGCCTCTTACACGCTAGATAATGTGCCTAAAATATTTTCCGACCATCAAAATACTCATTTGGGTTAAGCCTTTAAATTAAAAATTATAAACCCGAAATTCGCGCGTTTAAGGGGAGAAAAATCGATTTAAAGTTTTGGGGTAGTGACACGTGAAAAATTGGAAATTTTTTGGCTTTCAGCCACTATAACTGCTCTTAAACCTTTCCAAAGTACCACAAATTTATACTTTTTGGAAAATTCAGACGATAACCTATAAGTTGATATCAAAACATTGCAAATCGGTTGGCAATTGTAGCCACGGCAATGCCATAAAGGGAAAAAGTTCCCAAAACCTGCCCCCCAAAAAATTACGATCTCGCTTATTAGTCCACTTAGAAAGATGCTTTCTGTTTTGGTTTGTTTGTTTGTTTACGCTCATGTATCACTTATAGGCAATGAAAACAATTTTCGAAATCACTCATGGCTTTTTATGCAGACAAGTGTCTTTTTTTCGCTGTATTCCTATTTGAGCCCTCATAAAAATTAGTGTTCTTATGCAAAACACTACAAATTTATATTCAACGCAAAATACAAAATTACACCTACAAAACAAGACCAAAATTTTGATAATCGAATAAAAACTGTGGTCACAGTGAACGATCAAAGAAAGAGATCAGCCGAGAAAATAGACACGTTTTAGGAAAATCCGTTTCTATGCCTTCTAGACACCATCAAATATAGATTTCTCACGAAAAGTACCACAAATTTATACTTGACGGAAACTACACAATGGCAGCTAAAAAACAAAACCAAAATTTTGACAATCAGATGAAAATTGTGGTCACAGTAAGCGATCAAAGCTGGAAATCTGCACAAAAAGTGCACGTGTTCCACAAAGAGCCATTTCTATGCCTCTTACACGCTAGATAATGTGCCTAAAATATTTTCCGACCATCAAAATACTCATTCGGGTTAAGCCTTTAAATTAAAAATTATAAACCCGAAATTCGCGCGTTTAAGGGGAGAAAAATCGATTTAAAGTTTTGGGGTAGTGACACGTGAAAAATTGGAAATTTTTTGGCTTTCAGCCACTATAACTGCTCTTAAACCTTTCCAAAGTACCACAAATTTATACTTTTTGGAAAATTCAGACGATAACCTATAAGTTGATATCAAAACATTGCAAATCGGTTGGCAATTGTAGCCACGGCAATTCCATAAAGGGAAAAAGTTCCCAAAACCTGCCCCCCAAAAAATTACGATCTCGCTTATTAGTCCACTTAGAAAGATGCTTTCTGTTTTGGTTTGTTCGTTTACGCTCATGTATCACTTATAGGCAATGAAAACAATTTTTGAAATCACTCATGGCTTTTAATGCAGACAAGTGTCTTTTTTTCGCTGTATTCCTATTTGAGCCCTCATAAAAATTAGTGTTCTTATGCAAAACACTACAAATTTATATTCAACGCAAAATACAAAATTACACCTACAAAACAAGACCAAAATTTTGATAATCGAATAAAAACTGTGGTCACAGTGAACGATCAAAGAAAGAGATCAGCCGAGAAAATAGACATGTTTTAGGAAAATCCGTTTCTATGCCTTCTAGACACCATCAAATATAGATTTCTCACGAAAAGTACCACAAATTTATACTTGACGGAAACTACACAATGGCAGCTAAAAAACAAAACCAAAATTTTGACAATCAGATGAAAATTGTGGTCACAGTAAGCGATCAAAGCTGGAAATCTGCACAAAAAGTGCACGTGTTCCAGAAAGAGCCATTTCTATGCCTCTTACACGCTAGATAATGTGCCTAAAATATTTTCCGACCATCAAAATACTCATTTGGGTTAAGCCTTCAAATTAAAAATTATAAACCCGAAATTCGCGCGTTCAAGGGGTGAAAAATCGATTTAAAGTTTTGGGGTAGTGACACGTGAAAAATTGGAAATTTTTTGGCTTTCAGCCACTATAACTGCTCTTAAGCCTTTCCAAAGTACCACAAATTTATACTTTTTGGAAAATTCAGACGATAATCTATAAGTTGATATCAAAACATTGCAAATCGGTTGGCAATTGTAGCCACGGCAATGCCATAAAGGGAAAAAGTTCCCAAAACCTGCCCCCCAAAAAATTACGATCTCGCTTATTAGTCCACTTAGAAAGATGCTTTCTGTTTTGGTTTGTTTGTTTACGCTCATGTATCACTTATAGGCAATGAAAACAATTTTCGAAATCACTCATGGCTTTTTATGCAGACAAGTGTCTTTTTTTCGCTGTATTCCTATTTGAGCCCTCATAAAAATTAGTGTTCTTATGCAAAACACTACAAATTTATATTCAACGCAAAATACAAAATTACACCTACAAAACAAGACCAAAATTTTGATAATCGAATAAAAACTGTGGTCACAGTGAACGATCAAAGAAAGAGATCAGCCGAGAAAATAGACACGTTTTAGGAAAATCCGTTTCTATGCCTTCTAGACACCATCAAATATAGATTCCTCACGAAAAGTACCACAAATTTATACTTGACGGAAACTACACAATGGCAGCTAAAACACAAAACCAAAATTTTGACAATCAGATGAAAATTGTGGTCACAGTAAGCGATCAAAGCTGGAAATCTGCACAAAAAGTGCACGTGTTCCAGAAAGAGCCATTTCTATGCCTCTTACACGCTAGATAATGTGCCTAAAATATTTTCCGACCATCAAAATACTCATTTGGGTTAAGCCTTTAAATTAAAAATTATAAACCCGAAATTCGCGCGTTTAAGGGGAGAAAAATCGATTTAAAATTTTGGGGTAGTGACACGGGAAAAATTGGAAATTTTTTGGCTTTCAGCCACTATAACTGCTCTTAAACCTTTCCAAAGTACCACAAATTTATACTTATTGGAAAATTCAGACGATAACCTATAAGTTGATATCAAAACATTGCAAATCGGTTGGCAATTGTAGCCACGGCAATGCCATAAAGGGAAAAAGTTCCCAAAACCTGCCCCCCAAAAAATTACGATCTCGCTTATTAGTCCACTTAGAAAGATGCTTTCTGTTTTGGTTTGTTTGTTTACGCTCATGTATCACTTATAGGCAATGAAAACAATTTTCGAAATCACTCATGGCTTTTTATGCAGACAAGTGTCTTTTTTTCGCTGTATTCCTATTTGAGCCCTCATAAAAATTAGTGTTCTTATGCAAAACACTACAAATTTATATTCAACGCAAAATACAAAATTACACCTACAAAACAAGACCAAAATTTTGATAATCGAATAAAAACTGTGGTCACAGTGAACGATCAAAGAAAGAGATCAGCCGAGCAAATAGTCACGTTTTAGGAAAATCCGTTTCTATGCCTTCTAGACACCATCAAATATAGATTTCTCACGAAAAGTACCACAAATTTATACTTGACGGAAACTACACAGTGGCAGCTAAAAAACAAAACCAAAATTTTGACAATCAGATGAAAATTGTGGTCACAGTAAGCGATCAAAGCTGGAAATCTGCACAAAAAGTGCACGTGTTCCAGAAAGAGCCATTTCTATGCCTCTTACACGCTAGATAATGTGCCTAAAATATTTTCCGACCATCAAAATACTCATTTGGGTTAAGCCTTTAAATTAAAAATTATAAACCCGAAATTCGCGCGTTTAAGGGGAGAAAAATCGATTTAAAGTTTTGGGGTAGTGACACGTGAAAAATTGGAAATTTTTTGGCTTTCAGCCACTATAACTGCTCTTAAACCTTTCCAAAGTACCACAAATTTATACTTTTTGGAAAATTCAGACGATAACCTATAAGTTGATATCAAAACATTGCAAATCGGTTGGCAATTGTAGCCACGGCAATTCCATAAAGGGAAAAAGTTCCCAAAACCTGCCCCCCAAAAAATTACGATCTCGCTTATTAGTCCACTTAGAAAGATGCTTTCTGTTTTGGTTTGTTTGTTTACGCTCATGTATCACTTATAGGCAATGAAAACAATTTTTGAAATCACTCATGGCTTTTTATGCAGACAAGTGTCTTTTTTTCGCTGTATTCCTATTTGAGCCCTCATAAAAATTAGTGTTCTTATGCAAAACACTACAAATTTATATTCAACGCAAAATACAAAATTACACCTACAAAACAAGACCAACATTTTGATAATCGAATAAAAACTGTGGTCACAGTGAACGATCAAAGAAAGAGATCAACCGAGAAAATAGACACGTTTTAGGAAAATCCGTTTCTATGCCTTCTAGACACCATCAAATATAGATTTCTCACGAAAAGTACCACAAATTTATATTTGACGGAAACTACACAATGGCAGCTAAAACACAAAACCAAAATTTTGACAATCAGATGAAAATTGTGGTCACAGTAAGCGATCAAAGCTGGAAATCTGCACAAAAAGTGCACGTGTTCCAGAAAGAGCCATTTCTATGCCTCTTACACGCTAGATAATGTGCCTAAAATATTTTCCGACCATCAAAATACTCATTTGGGTTAAGCCTTCAAATTAAAAATTATAAACCCGAAATTCGCGCGTTTAAGGGGTGAAAAATCGATTTAAAGTTTTGGGGTAGTGACACGTGAAAAATTGGAAATTTTTTGGCTTTCAGCCACTATAACTGCTCTTAAACCTTTCCAAAGTACCACAAATTTATACTTTTTGGAAAATTCAGACAATAACCTATAAGTTGATATCAAAACATTGCAAATCGGTTGGCAATTATAGCCACGGCAATGCCATAAAGGGAAAAAGTTCCCAAAACCTGCCCCCCAAAAAATTACGATCTCGCTTATTAGTCCACTTAGAAAGATGCTTTCTGTTTTGGTTTGTTTGTTTACGCTCATGTATCACTTATAGGCAATGAAAACAATTTTCGAAATCACTCATGGCTTTTTATGCAGACAAGTGTCTTTTTTTCGCTGTATTCCTATTTGAGCCCTCATAAAAATTAGTGTTCTTATGCAAAACACTACAAATTTATATTCAACGCAAAATACAAAATTACACCTACAAAACAAGACCAAAATTTTGATAATCGAATAAAAACTGTGGTCACAGTGAACGATCAAAGAAAGAGATCAGCCGAGAAAATAGACACGTTTTAGGAAAATCCGTTTCTATGCCTTCTAGACACCATCAAATATAGATTTCTCACGAAAAGTACCACAAATTTATACTTGACGGAAACTACACAATGGCAGCTAAAACACAAAACCAAAATTTTGACAATCAGATGAAAATTGAGGTCACAGTAAGCGATCAAAGCTGGAAATCTGCACAAAAAGTGCACGTGTTCCAGAAAGAGCCATTTCTATGCCTCTTACACGCTAGATAATGTGCCTAAAATATTTTCCGACCATCAAAATACTCATTTGGGTTAAGCCTTCAAATTAAAAATTATAAACCCGAAATTCACGCGTTTAAGGGGTGAAAAATCGATTTAAAGTTTTGGGGTAGTGACACGTGAAAAATTGGAAATTTTTTGGCTTTCAGCCACTATAACTGCTCTTAAACCTTTCCAAAGTACCACAAATTTATACTTTTTGGAAAATTCAGACGATAATCTATAAGTTGATATCAAAACATTGCAAATCGGTTGGCAATTGTAGCCACGGCAATGCCATAAAGGGAAAAAGTTCCCAAAACCTGCCCCCCAAAATATTACGATCTCGCTTATTAGTCCACTTAGAAAGATGCTTTCTGTTTTGGTTTGTTTGTTTACGCTCATGTATCACTTATAGGCAATGAAAACAATTTTCGAAATCACTCATGGCTTTTTATGCAGACAAGTGTCTTTTTTTCGCTGTATTCCTATTTGAGCCCTCATAAAAATTAGTGTTCTTATGCAAAACACTACAAATTTATATTCAACGCAAAATACAAAATTACACCCACAAAACAAGACCAAAATTTTGATAATCGAATAAAAACTGTGGTCACAGTGAACGATCAAAGAAAGAGATCAGCCGAGAAAATAGACACGTTTTAGGAAAATCCGTTTCTATGCCTTCTAGACACCATCAAATATAGATTTCTCACGAAAAGTACTACAAATTTATACTTGACGGAAACTACACAATGGCAGCTAAAACACAAAACCAAAATTTTGACAATCAGATGAAAATTGTGGTCACAGTAAGCGATCAAAGCTGGAAATCTGCACAAAAAGTGCACGTGTTCCAGAAAGAGCCATTTCTATGCCTCTTACACGCTAGATAATGTGCCTAAAATATTTTCCGACCATCAAAATACTCATTTGGGTTAAGCCTTTAAATTAAAAATTATAAACCCGAAATTCGCGCGTTTAAGGGGAGAAAAATCGATTTAAAATTTTGGGGTAGTGACACGTGAAAAATTGGAAATTTTTTGGCTTTCAGCCACTATAACTGCTCTTAAACCTTTCCAAAGTACCACAAATTTATATTTTTTGGAAAATTCAGACGATAACCTATAAGTTGATATCAAAACATTGCAAATCGGTTGGCAATTGTAGCCACGGCAATGCCATAAAGGGAAAAAGTTCCCAAAACCTGCCCCCCAAAAAATTACGATCTCGCTTATTAGTCCACTTAGAAAGATGCTTTCTGTTTTGGTTTGTTTGTTTACGCTCATGTATCACTTATAGGCAATGAAAACAATTTTCGAAATCACTCATGGCTTTTTATGCAGACAAGTGTCTTTTTTTCGCTGTATTCCTATTTGAGCCCTCATAAAAATTAGTGTTCTTATGCAAAACACTACAAATTTATATTCAACGCAAAATACAAAATTACACCTACAAAACAAGACCAAAATTTTGATAATCGAATAAAAACTGTGGTCACAGTGAACGATCAAAGAAAGAGATCAGCCGAGAAAATAGACATGTTTTAGGAAAATCCGTTTCTATGCCTTCTAGACACCATCAAATATAGATTTCTCACGAAAAGTACCACAAATTTATACTTGACGGAAACTACACAATGGCAGCTAAAAAACAAAACCAAAATTTTGACAATCAGATGAAAATTGTGGTCACAGTAAGCGATCAAAGCTGGACATCTGCACAAAAAGTGCACGTGTTCCAGAAAGAGCCATTTCTATGCCTCTTACACGCTAGATAATGTGCCTAAAATATTTTCCGACCATCAAAATACTCATTTGGGTTAAGCCTTTAAATTAAAAATTATAAACCCGAAATTCGCGCGTTTAAGGGGAGAAAAATCGATTTAAAGTTTTGGGGTAGTGACACGTGAAAAATTGGAAATTTTTTGGCTTTCAGCCACTATAACTGCTCTTAAACCTTTCCAAAGTACCACAAATTTATACTTTTTGGAAAATTCAGACGATAATCTATAAGTTGATATCAAAACATTGCAAATCGGTTGGCAATTGTAGCCACGGCAATGCCATAAAGGGAAAAAGTTCCCAAAACCTGCCCCCCAAAAAATTACGATCTCGCTTATTAGTCCACTTAGAAAGATGCTTTCTGTTTTGGTTTGTTTGTTCACGCTCATGTATCACTTATAGGCAATGAAAACAATTTTCGAAATCACTCATGGCTTTTTATGCAGACAAGTGTCTTTTTTTCGCTGTATTCCTATTTGAGCCCTCATAAAAATTAGTGTTCTAATGCAAAACACTACAAATTTATATTCAACGCAAAATACAAAATTACACCTACAAAACAAGACCAAAATTTTGATAATCGAATAAAAACTGTGGTCACAGTGAACGGTCAAAGAAAGAGATCAGCCGAGAAAATAGACATGTTTTAGGAAAATCCGTTTCTATGCCTTCTAGACACCATCAAATATAGATTTCTCACGAAAAGTACCACAAATTTATACTTGACGGAAACTACACAATGGCAGCTAAAAAACAAAACCAAAATTTTGACAATCAGATGAAAATTGTGGTCACAGTAAGCGATCAAAGCTGGAGATCTGCACAAAAAGTGCACGTGTTCCAGAAAGAGCCATTTCTATGCCTCTTACACGCTAGATAATGTGCCTAAAATATTTTCCGACCATCAAAATACTCATTTGGGTTAAGCCTTTAAATTAAAAATTATAAACCCGAAATTCGCGCGTTTAAGGGGAGAAAAATCGATTTAAAGTTTTAGGGTAGTGACACGTGAAAAATTGGAAATTTTTTGGCTTTCAGCCACTATAACTGCTCTTAAACCTTTCCAAAGTACCACAAATTTATACTTTTTGGAAAATTCAGACGATAACCTATAAGTTGATATCAAAACATTGCAAATCGGTTGGCAATTGTAGCCACGGCAATGCCATAAAGGGAAAAAGTTCCCAAAACCTGCCCCCCAAAAAATTACGATCTCGCTTATTAGTCCACTTAGAAAGATGCTTTCTGTTTTGGTTTGTTTGTTCACGCTCATGTATCACTTATAGGCAATGAAAACAATTTTCGAAATCACTCATGGCTTTTTCCCAAAACCTGCCCCCCAAAATATTACGATCTCGCTTATTAGTCCACTTAGAAAGATGCTTTCTGTTTTGGTTTGTTTGTTTACGCTCATGTATCACTTATAGGCAATGAAAACAATTTTCGAAATCACTCATGGCTTTTTATGCAGACAAGTGTCTTTTTTTCGCTGTATTCCTATTTGAGCCCTCATAAAAATTAGTGTTCTTATGCAAAACACTACAAATTTATATTCAACGCAAAATACAAAATTACACCTACAAAACAAGACCAAAATTTTGATAATCGAATAAAAACTGTGGTCACAGTGAACGATCAAAGAAAGAGATCAGCCGAGAAAATAGACACGTTTTAGGAAAATCCGTTTCTATGCCTTCTAGACACCATCAAATATAGATTTCTCACGAAAAGTACTACAAATTTATACTTGACCGAAACTACACAATGGCAGCTAAAACACAAAACCAAAATTTTGACAATCAGATGAAAATTGTGGTCACAGTAAGCGATCAAAGCTGGAAATCTGCACAAAAAGTGCACGTGTTCCAGAAAGAGCCATTTCTATACCTCTTACACGCTAGATAATGTGCCTAAAATATTTTCCGACCATCAAAATACTCATGTGGGTTAAGCCTTTAAATTAAAAATTATAAACCCGAAATTCGCGCGTTTAAGGGGAGAAAAATCGATTTAAAATTTTGGGGTAGTGACACGTGAAAAATTGGAAATTTTTTGGCTTTCAGCCACTATAACTGCTCTTAAACCTTTCCAAAGTACCACAAATTTATATTTTTTGGAAAATTCAGACGATAACCTATAAGTTGATATCAAAACATTGCAAATCGGTTGGCAATTGTAGCCACGGCAATGCCATAAAGGGAAAAAGTTCCCAAAACCTGCCCCCCAAAAAATTACGATCTCGCTTATTAGTCCACTTAGAAAGATGCTTTCTGTTTTGGTTTGTTTGTTTACGCTCATGTATCACTTATAGGCAATGAAAACAATTTTCGAAATCACTCATGGCTTTTTATGCAGACAAGTGTCTTTTTTTCGCTGTATTCCTATTTGAGCCCTCATAAAAATTAGTGTTCTTATGCAAAACACTACAAATTTATATTCAACGCAAAATACAAAATTACACCTACAAAACAAGACCAAAATTTTGATAATCGAATAAAAACTGTGGTCACAGTGAACGATCAAAGAAAGAGATCAGCCGAGAAAATAGACATGTTTTAGGAAAATCCGTTTCTATGCCTTCTAGACACCATCAAATATAGATTTCTCACGAAAAGTACCACAAATTTATACTTGACGGAAACTACACAATGGCAGCTAAAAAACAAAACCAAAATTTTGACAATCAGATGAAAATTGTGGTCACAGTAAGCGATCAAAGCTGGACATCTGCACAAAAAGTGCACGTGTTCCAGAAAGAGCCATTTCTATGCCTCTTACACGCTAGATAATGTGCCCAAAAAAATTTTCCGACCATCAAAATACTCATTTGGGTTAAGCCTTTAAATTAAAAATTATAAACCCGAAATTCGCGCGTTTAAGGGGAGAAAAATCGATTTAAAGTTTTGGGGTAGTGACACGTGAAGAATTGGAAATTTTTTGGCTTTCAGCCACTATAACTGCTCTTAAACCTTTCCAAAGTACCACAAATTTATACTTTTTGGAAAATTCAGACGATAATCTATAAGTTGATATCAAAACATTGCAAATCGGTTGGCAATTGTAGCCACGGCAATGCCATAAAGGGAAAAAGTTCCCAAAACCTGCCCCCCAAAAAATTACGATCTCGCTTATTAGTCCACTTAGAAAGATGCTTTCTGTTTTGGTTTGTTTGTTTACGCTCATGTATCACTTATAGGCAATGAAAACAATTTTCGAAATCACTCATGGCTTTTTATGCAGACAAGTGTCTTTTTTTCGCTGTATTCCTATTTGAGCCCTCATAAAAATTAGTGTTCTTATGCAAAACACTACAAATTTATATTCAACACAAAATACAAAATTACACCTACAAAACAAGACCAAAATTTTGATAATCGAATAAAAACTGTGGTCACAGTGAACGATCAAAGAAAGAGATCAGCCGAGAAAATAGACATGTTTTAGGAAAATCCGTTTCTATGCCTTCTAGACACCATCAAATATAGATTTCTCACGAAAAGTACCACAAATTTATACTTGACGGAAACTACACAATGGCAGCTAAAAAACAAAACCAAAATTTTGACAATCAGATGAAAATTGTGGTCACAGTAAGCGATCAAAGCTGGAGATCTGCACAAAAAGTGCACGTGTTCCAGAAAGAGCCATTTCTATGCCTCTTACACGCTAGATAATGTGCCTAAAATATTTTCCGACCATCAAAATACTCATTTGGGTTAAGCCTTTAAATTAAAAATTATAAACCCGAAGTTCGCGCGTTTAAGGGGAGAAAAATCGATTTAAAGTTTTGGGGTAGTGACACGTGAAAAATTGGAAATTTTTTGGCTTTCAGCCACTATAACTGCTCTTAAACCTTTCCAAAGTACCACAAATTTATACTTTTTGGAAAATTCAGACGATAACCTATAAGTTGATATCAAAACATTGCAAATCGGTTGGCAATTGTAGCCACGGCAATGCCATAAAGGGAAAAAGTTCCCAAAACCTGCCCCCCAAAAAATTATGATCTCGCTTATTAGTCCACTTAGAAAGATGCTTTCTGTTTTGGTTTGTTTGTTTACGCTCATGTATCACTGATAGGCAATGAAAACAATTTTCGAAATCACTCATGGCTTTTTATGCAGACAAGTGTCTTTTTTTCGCTGTATTCCTATTTGAGCCCTCATAAAAATTAGTGCTCTTATGCAAAACACTACAAATTTATATTCAACGCAAAATAAAAAATTACACCTACAAAACAAGACCAAAATTTTGATAATCGAATAAAAACTGTGGTCACAGTGAACGATCAAAGAAAGAGATCAGCCGAGAAAATAGACATGTTTTAGGAAAATCCGTTTCTATGCCTTCTAGACACCATCAAATATAGATTTCTCACGAAAAGTACCACAAATTTATACTTGACGGAAACTACACAATGGCAGCTAAAAAACAAAACCAAAATTTTGACAATCAGATGAAAATTGTGGTCACAGTAAGCGATCAAAGCTGGAAATCTGCACAAAAAGTGCACGTGTTCCACAAAGAGCCATTTCTATGCCTCTTACACGCTAGATAATGTGCCTAAAATATTTTCCGACCATCAAAATACTCATTTGGGTTAAGCCTTTAAATTAAAAATTATAAACCCGAAATTCGCGCGTTTAAGGGGAGAAAAATCGATTTAAAGTTTTGGGGTAGTGACACGTGAAAAATTGGAAATTTTTTGGCTTTCAGCCACTATAACTGCTCTTAAACCTTTCCAAAGTACCACAAATTTATACTTTTTGGAAAATTCAGACAATAACCTATAAGTTGATATCAAAACATTGCAAATCGGTTGGCAATTATAGCCACGGCAATGCCATAAAGGGAAAAAGTTCCCAAAACCTGCCCCCCAAAAAATTACGATCTCGCTTATTAGTCCACTTAGAAAGATGCTTTCTGTTTTGGTTTGTTTGTTTACGCTCATGTATCACTTATAGGCAATGAAAACAATTTTCGAAATCACTCATGGCTTTTTATGCAGACAAGTGTCTTTTTTTCGCTGTATTCCTATTTGAGCCCTCATAAAAATTAGTGTTCTTATGCAAAACACTACAAATTTATATTCAACGCAAAATACAAAATTACACCTACAAAACAAGACCAAAATTTTGATAATCGAATAAAAACTGTGGTCACAGTGAACGATCAAAGAAAGAGATCAGCCGAGAAAATAGACACGTTTTAGGAAAATCCGTTTCTATGCCTTCTAGACACCATCAAATATAGATTTCTCACGAAAAGTACCACAAATTTATACTTGACGGAAACTACACAATGGCAGCTAAAACACAAAACCAAAATTTTGACAATCAGATGAAAATTGTGGTCACAGTAAGCGATCAAAGCTGGAAATCTGCACAAAAAGTGCACGTGTTCCAGAAAGAGCCATTTCTATGCCTCTTACACGCTAGATAATGTGCCCAAAAAAATTTTCCGACCATCAAAATACTCATTTGGGTTAAGCCTTTAAATTAAAAATTATAAACCCGAAATTCGCGCGTTTAAGGGGAGAAAAATCGATTTAAAGTTTTGGGGTAGTGACACGTGAAGAATTGGAAATTTTTTGGCTTTCAGCCACTATAACTGCTCTTAAACCTTTCCAAAGTACCACAAATTTATACTTTTTGGAAAATTCAGACGATAATCTATAAGTTGATATCAAAACATTGCAAATCGGTTGGCAATTGTAGCCACGGCAATGCCATAAAGGGAAAAAGTTCCCAAAACCTGCCCCCCAAAAAATTACGATCTCGCTTATTAGTCCACTTAGAAAGATGCTTTCTGTTTTGGTTTGTTTGTTTACGCTCATGTATCACTTATAGGCAATGAAAACAATTTTCGAAATCACTCATGGCTTTTTATGCAGACAAGTGTCTTTTTTTCGCTGTATTCCTATTTGAGCCCTCATAAAAATTAGTGTTCTTATGCAAAACACTACAAATTCATATTCAACGCAAAATACAAAATTACACCTACAAAACAAGACCAAAATTTTGATAATCGAATAAAAACTGTGGTCACAGTGAACGATCAAAGAAAGAGATCAGCCGAGAAAATAGACATGTTTTAGGAAAATCCGTTTCTGTGCCTTCTAGACACCATCAAATATAGATTTCTCACGAAAAGTACCACAAATTTATACTTGACGGAAACTACACAATGGCAGCTAAAAAACAAAACCAAAATTTTGACAATCAGATGAAAATTGTGGTCACAGTAAGCGATCAAAGCTGGACATCTGCACAAAAAGTGCACGTGTTCCAGAAAGAGCCATTTCTATGCCTCTTACACGCTAGATAATGTGCCTAAAATATTTTCCGACCATCAAAATACTCATTTGGGTTAAGCCTTTAAATTAAAAATTATAAACCCGAAATTCGCGCGTTTAAGGGGAGAAAAATCGATTTAAAGTTTTGGGGTAGTGACACGTGAAAAATTGGAAATTTTTTGGCTTTCAGCCACTATAACTGCTCTTAAACCTTTCCAAAGTACCACAAATTTATACTTTTTGGAAAATTCAGACGATAATCTATAAGTTGATATCAAAACATTGCAAATCGGTTGGCAATTGTAGCCACGGCAATGCCATAAAGGGAAAAAGTTCCCAAAACCTGCCCCCCAAAAAATTACGATCTCGCTTATTAGTCCACTTAGAAAGATGCTTTCTGTTTTGGTTTGTTTGTTTACGCTCATGTATCACTTATAGGCAATGAAAACAATTTTCGAAATCACTCATGGCTTTTTATGCAGACAAGTGTCTTTTTTTCGCTGTATTCCTATTTGAGCCCTCATAAAAATTAGTGTTCTTATGCAAAACACTACAAATTTATATTCAACGCAAAATACAAAATTACACCTACAAAACAAGACCAAAATTTTGATAATCGAATAAAAACTGTGGTCACAGTGAACGATCAAAGAAAGAGATCAGCCGAGAAAATAGACACGTTTTAGGAAAATCCGTTTCTATGCCTTCTAGACACCATCAAATATAGATTTCTCACGAAAAGTACCACAAATTTATACTTGACGGAAACTACACAATGGCAGCTAAAACACAAAACCAAAATTTTGACAATCAGATGAAAATTGTGGTCACAGTAAGCGATCAAAGCTGGAAATCTGCACAAAAAGTGCACGTGTTCCACAAAGAGCCATTTCTATGCCTCTTACACGCTAGATAATGTGCCTAAAATATTTTCCGACCATCAAAATACTCATTTGGGTTAAGCCTTTAAATTAAAAATTATAAACCCGAAATTCGCGCGTTTAAGGGGAGAAAAATCGATTTAAAGTTTTGGGGTAGTGACACGTGAAGAATTGGAAATTTTTTGGCTTTCAGCCACTATAACTGCTCTTAAACCTTTCCAAAGTACCACAAATTTATACTTTTTGGAAAATTCAGACGATAATCTATAAGTTGATATCAAAACATTGCAAATCGGTTGGCAATTGTAGCCACGGCAATGCCATAAAGGGAAAAAGTTCCCAAAACCTGCCCCCCAAAAAATTACGATCTCGCTTATTAGTCCACTTAGAAAGATGCTTTCTGTTTTGGTTTGTTTGTTTACGCTCATGTATCAGTTATAGGCAATGAAAACAATTTTCGAAATCACTCATGGCTTTTTATGCAGACAAGTGTCTTTTTTTCGCTGTATTCCTATTTGAGCCCTCATAAAAATTAGTGTTCTTATGCAAAACACTACAAATTTATATTCAACGCAAAATACAAAATTACACCTACAAAACAAGACCAACATTTTGATAATCGAATAAAAACTGTGGTCACAGTGAACGATCAAAGAAAGAGATCAGCCGAGAAAATAGACATGTTTTAGGAAAATCCGTTTCTATGCCTTCTAGACACCATCAAATATAGATTTCTCACGAAAAGTACCACAAATTTATACTTGACCGAAACTAAAACAATGGCAGCTAAAAAACAAAACCAAAATTTTGACAATCAGATGAAAATTGTGGTCACAGTAAGCGATCAAAGCTGGAAATCTGCACAAAAAGTGCACGTGTTCCAGAAAGAGCCATTTCTATGCCTCTTACACGCTAGATAATGTGCCTAAAATATTTTCCGACCATCAAAATACTCATTTGGGTTAAGCCTTTAAATTAAAAATTATAAACCCGAAATTCGCGCGTTTAAGGGGAGAAAAATCGATTTAAAGTTTTGGGGTAGTGACACGCGAAAAATTGGAAATTTTTTGGCTTTCAGCCACTATAACTGCTCTTAAACCTTTCCAAAGTACCACAAATTTATACTTTTTGGAAAATTCAGACGATAACCTATAAGTTGATATCAAAACATTGCAAATCGGTTGGCAATTGTAGCCACGGCAATGCCATAAAGGGAAAAAGTTCCCAAAACCTGCCCCCCAAAAAATTACGATCTCGCTTATTAGTCCACTTAGAAAGATGCTTTCTGTTTTGGTTTGTTTGTTTACGCTCATGTATCACTTATAGGCAATGAAAACAATTTTCGAAATCATTCATGGCTTTTTATGCAGACAAGTGTCTTTTTTTCGCTGTATTCCTATTTGAGCCCTCATAAAAATTAGTGTTCTTATGCAAAACACTACAAATTTATATTCAACGCAAAATACAAAATTACACCTACAAAACAAGACCAAAATTTTGATAATCGAATAAAAACTGTGGTCACAGTGAACGATCAAAGAAAGAGATCAGCCGAGAAAATAGACACGTTTTAGGAAAATCCGTTTCTATGCCTTCTAGACACCATCAAATATAGATTTCTCACGAAAAGTACCACAAATTTATACTTGACGGAAACTACACAATGGCAGCTAAAAAACAAAACCAAAATTTTGACAATCAGATGAAAATTGTGGTCACAGTAAGCGATCAAAGCTGGAAATCTGCACAAAAAGTGCACGTGTTCCACAAAGAGCCATTTCTATGCCTCTTACACGCTAGATAATGTGCCTAAAATATTTTCCGACCATCAAAATACTCATTTGGGTTAAGCCTTTAAATTAAAAATTATAAACCCGAAATTCGCGCGTTTAAGGGGAGAAAAATCGATTTAAAGTTTTGGGGTAGTGACACGTGAAAAATTGGAAATTTTTTGGCTTTCAGCCACTATAACTGCTCTTAAACCTTTCCAAAGTACCACAAATTTATACTTTTTGGAAAATTCAGACGATAACCTATAAGTTGATATCAAAACATTGCAAATCGGTTGGCAATTGTAGCCACGGCAATGCCATAAAGGGAAAAAGTTCCCAAAACCTGCCCCCCAAAAAATTACGATCTCGCTTATTAGTCCACTTAGAAAGATGCTTTCTGTTTTGGTTTGTTTGTTTACGCTCATGTATCACTTATAGGCAATGAAAACAATTTTCGAAATCACTCATGGCTTTTTATGCAGACAAGTGTCTTTTTTTCGCTGTATTCCTATTTGAGCCCTCATAAAAATTAGTGTTCTTATGCAAAACACTACAAATTTATATTCAACGCAAAATACAAAATTACACCTACAAAACAAGACCAAAATTTTGATAATCGAATAAAAACTGTGGTCACAGTGAACGATCAAAGAAAGAGATCAGCCGAGAAAATAGACATGTTTTAGGAAAATCCGTTTCTATGCCTTCTAGACACCATCAAATATAGATTCCTCACGAAAAGTACCACAAATTTATACTTGACGGAAACTACACAATGGCAGCTAAAAAACAAAACCAAAATTTTGACAATCAGATGAAAATTGTGGTCACAGTAAGCGATCAAAGCTGGAAATCTGCACAAAAAGTGCACGTGTTCCAGAAAGAGCCATTTCTATGCCTCTTTCACGCTAGATAATGTGCCTAAAATATTTTCCGACCATCAAAATACTCATTCGGGTTAAGCCTTTAAATTAAAAATTATAACCCCGAAATTCGCGCGGTTAAGGGGAGAAAAATCGATTTAAAGTTTTGGGGTAGTGACACGTGAAAAATTGCAAATTTTTTGGCTTTCAGCCACTATAAGTGCTCTTAAACCTTTCCAAAGTACCACAAATTTATACTTTTTGGAAAATTCAGACGATAACCTATAAGTTGATATCAAAACATTGCAAATCGGTTGGCAATTGTAGCCACGGCAATGCCATAAAGGGAAAAAGTTCCCAAAACCTGCCCCCCAAAATATTACGATCTCGCTTATTAGTCCACTTAGAAAGATGCTTTCTGTTTTGGTTTGTTTGTTTACGCTCATGTATCACTTATAGGCAATGAAAACAATTTTTGAAATCACTCATGGCTTTTTATGCAGACAAGTGTCTTTTTTTCGCTGTATCCCTATTTGAGCCCTCATAAAAATTAGTGTTCTTATGCAAAACACTACAAATTTATATTCAACGCAAAATACAAAATTACACCTACAAGACAAGACCAAAATTTTGATAATCGAATAAAAACTGTGGTCACAGTGAACGATCAAAGAAAGAGATCAGCCGAGAAAATAGACACGTTTTAGGAAAATCCGTTTCTATGCCTTCTAGACACCATCAAATATAGATTTCTCACGAAAAGTACCACAAATTTATACTTGACGGAAACTACACAATGGCAGCTAAAACACAAAACCAAAATTTTGACAATCAGATGAAAATTGTGGTCACAGTAAGCGATCAAAGCTGGAAATCTGCACAAAAAGTGCACGTGTTCCAGAAAGAGCCATTTCTATGCCTCTTACACGCTAGATAATGTGCCTAAAATATTTTCCGACCATCAAAATACTCATTTGGGTTAAGCCTTTAAATTAAAAATTATAAACCCGAAATTCGCGCGTTTAAGGGGAGAAAAATCGATTTAAAGTTTTGGGGTAGTGACACGCGAAAAATTGGAAATTTTTTGGCTTTCAGCCACTATAACTGCTCTTAAACCTTTCCAAAGTACCACAAATTTATACTTTTTGGAAAATTCAGACGATAATCTATAAGTTGATATCAAAACATTGCAAATCGGTTGGCAATTGTAGCCACGGCAATGCCATAAGAGGAAAAAGTTCCCAAAACCTGCCCCCCAAAAAATTACGATCTCGCTTATTAGTCCACTTAGAAAGATGTTTTCTGTTTTGGTTTGTTTGTTAACGCTCATGTATCACTTATAGGCAATGAAAACAATTTTCGAAATCACTCATGGCTTTTTATGCAGACAAGTGTCTTTTTTTCGCTGCATTCCTATTTGAGCCCTCATAAAAATTAGTGTTCTTATGCAAAACACTACAAATTTATATTCAACGCAAAATACAAAATTACACCTACAAAACAAGACCAAAATTTTGATAATCGAATAAAAACTGTGGTCACAGTGAACGATCAAAGAAAGAGATCAGCCGAGAAAATAGACACGTTTTAGGAAAATCCGTTTCTATGCCTTCTAGACACCATCAAATATAGATTTCTCACGAAAAGTACCACAAATTTATACTTGACGGAAACTACACAATGGCAGCTAAAACACAAAACCAAAATTTTGACAATCAGATGAAAATTGTGGTCACAGTAAGCGATCAAAGCTGGAAATCTGCACAAAAAGTGCACGTGTTCCAGAAAGAGCCATTTCTATGCCTCTTACACGCTAGATAATGTGCCTAAAATATTTTCCGACCATCAAAATACTCATTTGGGTTAAGCCTTTAAATTAAAAATTATAAACCCGAAATTCGCGCGTTTAAGGGGAGAAAAATCGATTTAAAGTTTTGGGGTAGTGACACGTGAAAAATTGGAAATTTTTTGGCTTTCAGCCACTATAACTGCTCTTAAACCTTTCCAAAGCACCACAAATTTATACTTTTTGGAAAATTCAGACGATAACCTATAAGTTGATATCAAAACATTGCAAATCGGTTGGCAATTGTAGCCACGGCAATGCCATAAAGGGAAAAAGTTCCCAAAACCTGCCCCCCAAAAAATTACGATCTCGCTTATTAGTCCACTTAGAAAGATGCTTTCTGTTTTGGTTTATTTGTTTACGCTCATGTATCACTTATAGGCAATGAAAACAATTTTTGAAATCACTCATGGCTTTTTATGCAGACAAGTGTCTTTTTTTCGCTGTATTCCTATTTGAGCCCTCATAAAAATTAGTGTTCTTATGCAAAACACTACAAATTTATATTCAACGCAAAATACAAAATTACACCTACAAGACAAGACCAAAATTTTGATAATCGAATAAAAACTGTGGTCACAGTGAACGATCAAAGAAAGAGATCAGCCGAGAAAATAGACACGTTTTAGGAAAATCCGTTTCTATGCCTTCTAGACACCATCAAATATAGATTTCTCACGAAAAGTACCACAAATTTATACTTGACGGAAACTACACAATGGCAGCTAAAATACAAAACCAAAATTTTGACAATCAGATGAAAATTGTGGTCACAGTAAGCGATCAAAGCTGGAAATCTGCACAAAAAGTGCACGTGTTCCAGAAAGAGCCATTTCTATGCCTCTTACACGCTAGATAATGTGCCTAAAATATTTTCCGACCATCAAAATACTCATTTGGGTTAAGCCTTTAAATTAAAAATTATAAACCCGAAATTCGCGCGTTTAAGGGGAGAAAAATCGATTTAAAGTTTTGGGGTAGTGACACGTGAAAAATTGGAAATTTTTTGGCTTTCAGCCACTATGACTGCTCTTAAACCTCTCCAAAGTACCACAAATTTATACTTTTTGGAAAATTCAGACGATAACCTATAAGTTGATATCAAAACATTGCAAATCGGTTGGCAATTGTAGCCACGGCAATGCCATAAAGGGAAAAAGTTCCCAAAACCTGCCCCCCAAAAAATTACGATCTCGCTTATCAGTCCACTTAGAAAGATGCTTTCTGTTTTGGTTTGTTTGTTTACGCTCATGTATCACTTATAGGCAATGAAAACAATTTTCGAAATCACTCATGGCTTTTTATGCAGACAAGTGTCTTTTTTTCGCTGTATTCCTATTTGAGCCATCATAAAAATTAGTGTTCTTATGCAAAACACTACAAATTTATATTCAACGCAAAATACAAAATTACACCTACAAGACAAGACCAAAATTTTGATAATCGAATAAAAACTGTGGTCACAGTGAACGATCAAAGAAAGAGATCAGCCGAGAAAATAGACACGTTTTAGGAAAATCCGTTTCTATGCCTTCTAGACACCATCAAATATAGATTTCTCACGAAAAGTACCACAAATTTATACTTGACAGAAACTACACAATGGCAGCTAAAAAACAAAACCAAAATTTTGACAATCAGATGAAAATTGTGGTCACAGTAAGCGATCAAAGCTGGAAATCTGCACAAAAAGTGCACGTGTTCCAGAAAGAGCCATTTCTATGCCTCTCACACGCTAGATAATGTGCCTAAAATATTTTCCGACCATCAAAATACTCATTTGGGTTAAGCCTTTAAATTAAAAATTATAAACCCGAAATTCGCGCGTTTAAGGGGAGAAAAATCGATTTAAAGTTTTGGGGTAGTGACACGTGAAAAATTGGAAATTTTTTGACTTTCAGCCACTATAACTGCTCTTAAACCTTTCCAAAGCACCACAAATTTATACTTTTTGGAAAATTCAGACGATAACCTATAAGTTGATATCAAAACATTCCAAATCGGTTGGCAATTGTAGCCACGGCAATGCCATAAAGGGAAAAAGTTCCCAAAACCTGCCCCCCAAAAAATTACGATCTCGCTTATTAGTCCACTTAGAAAGATGCTTTCAGTTTTGGTTTGTTTGTTTACGCTCATGTATCACTTATAGGCAATGAAAACAATTTTTGAAATCACTCATGGCTTTTTATGCAGACAAGTGTCTTTTTTTCGCTGTATTCCTATTTGAGCCCTCATAAAAATTAGTGTTCTTATGCAAAACACTACAAATTTATATTCAACGCAAAATACAAAATTACACCTACAAAACAAGACCAAAATTTTGATAATCGAATAAAAACTGTGGTCACAGTGAACGATCAAAGAAAGAGATCAGCCGAGAAAATAGACACGTTTTAGGAAAATCCGTTTCTATGCCTTCTAGACACCATCAAATATAGATTTCTCACGAAAAGTACCACAAATTTATACTTGACGGAAACTACACAATGGCAGCTAAAATACAAAACAAAAATTTTGACAATCAGATGAAAATTGTGGTCACAGTAAGCGATCAAAGCTGGAAATCTGCACAAAAAGTGCACGTGTTCCAGAAAGAGCCATTTCTATGCCTCTTACACGCTAGATAATGTGCCTAAAATATTTTCCGACCATCAAAATACTCATTTGGGTTAAGCCTTTAAATTAAAAATTATAAACCCGAAATTCGCGCGTTTAAGGGGAGAAAAATCGATTTAAAGTTTTGGGGTAGTGACACGTGAAAAATTGGAAATTTTTTGGCTTTCAGCCACTATAACTGCTCTTAAACCTTTCCAAAGCACCACAAATTTATACTTTTTGGAAAATTCAGACGATAACCTATAAGTTGATATCAAAAATTTGCAAATCGGTTGGCAATTGTAGCCACGGCAATGCCATAAAGGGAAAAAGTTCCCAAAACCTGCCCCCCAAAAAATTACGATCTCGCTTATTAGTCCACTTAGAAAGATGCTTTCTGTTTTGGTTTGTTTGTTTACGCTCATGTATCACTTATAGGCAATGAAAACAATTTTCGAAATCACTCATGGCTTTTTATGCAGACAAGTGTCTTTTTTTCGCTGTATTCCTATTTGAGCCCTCATAAAAATTAGAGTTCTTATGCAAAACACTACAAATTTATATTCAACGCAAAATACAAAATTACACCTACAAAACAAGACCAAAATTTTGATAATCGAATAAAAACTGTGGTCACAGTGAACGATCACAGAAAGAGATCAGCCGAGAAAATAGACACGTTTTAGGAAAATCCGTTTCTATGCCTTCTAGACACCATCAAATATAGATTTCTCACGAAAAGTACCACAAATTTATACTTAACGGAAACTACACAATGGCAGCTAAAAAACAAAACCAAAATTTTGACAATCAGATGAAAATTGTGGTCACAGTAAGCGATCAAAGCTGGAAATCTGCACAAAAAGTGCACGTGTTCCAGAAAGAGCCATTTCTATGCCTCTTACACGCTAGATAATGTGCCTAAAATATTTTCCGACCATCAAAATACTCATTCGGGTTAAGCCTTTAAATTATAAACCCGAGATTCGCGCGTTTAAGGGGAGAAAAATCGATTTAAAGTTTTGGGGTAGTGACACGTGAAAAATTGGAAATTTTTTGGTGTTCAGCCACTATAACTGCTCTTAAACCTTTCCAAAGTAACAAAAATTTATACTTTTTGGAAAATTCAGACGAAAATCTATAAGTTGATATCAAAACATTGCAAATCGGTTGGCAATTGTAGCCACGGCAATGCCTTAAAGGGAAAAAGTTCCCAAAACCTGCCCCCCAAAAAATCACGATCTCGCTTATTAGTCCACTTAGAAAGATGCTTTCAGTTTTGGTTTGTTTGTTTACGCTCATGTATCACTTATAGGCAATGAAAACAATTTTTGAAATCACTCATGGCTTTTTATGCAGACAAGTGTCTTTTTTTCGCTGTATTCCTATTTGAGCCCTCATAAAAATTAGTGTTCTTATGCAAAACACTACAAATTTATATTCAACGCAAAATACAAAATTACACCTACAAAACAAGACCAAAATTTTGATAATCGAATAAAAACTGTGGTCACAGTGAACGATCAAAGAAAGAGATCAGCCGAGAAAATAGACACGTTTTAGGAAAATCCGTTTCTATGCCTTCTAGACACCATCAAATATAGATTTCTCACGAAAAGTACCACAAATTTATACTTGACGGAAACTACACAATGGCAGCTAAAATATAAAACCAAAATTTTGACAATCAGATGAAAATTGTGGTCACAGTAAGCGATCAAAGCTGGAAATCTGCACAAAAAAAGCACGTGTTCCAGAAAGAGCCATTTCTATGCCTCTTACACGCTAGATAATGTGCCTAAAATATTTTCCGACCATCAAAATACTCATTTGGGTTAAGCCTTTAAAAATTAACGGAAACTACATTAAAAATTATAAACCCGAAATTCGCGCGTTTAAGGGGAGAAAAATCGATTTAAAGTTTTGGGGTAGTGACACGTGAAAAATTGGAAATTTTTTGGCTTTCAGCCACTATAACTGCTCTTAAACCTTTCCAAAGCACCACAAATTTATACTTTTTGGAAAATTCAGACGATAACCTATAAGTTGATATCAAAAATTTGCAAATCGGTTGGCAATTGTAGCCACGGCAATGCCATAAAGGGAAAAAGTTCCCAAAACCTGCCCCCCAAAAAATTACGATCTCGCTTATCAGTCCACTTAGAAAGATGCTTTCTGTTTTGGTTTGTTTGTTTACGCTCATGTATCACTTATAGGCAATGAAAACAATTTTCGAAATCACTCATGGCTTTTTATGCAGACAAGTGTCTTTTTTTCGCTGTATTCCTATTTGAGCCATCATAAAAATTAGTGTTCTTATGCAAAACACTACAAATTTATATTCAACGCAAAATACAAAATTACACCTACAAGACAAGACCAAAATTTTGATAATCGAATAAAAACTGTGGTCACAGTGAACGATCAAAGAAAGAGATCAGCCGAGAAAATAGACACGTTTTAGGAAAATCCGTTTCTATGCCTTCTAGACACCATCAAATATAGATTTCTCACGAAAAGTACCACAAATTTATACTTGACGGAAACTACACAATGGCAGCTAAAATACAAAACCAAAATTTTGACAATCAGATGAAAATTGTGGTCACAGTAAGCGATCAAAGCTGGAAATCTGCACAAAAAGTGCACGTGTTCCAGAAAGAGCCATTTCTATGCCTCTTACACGCTAGATAATGTGCCTAAAATATTTTCCGACCATCAAAATACTCATTTGGGTTAAGCCTTTAAATTAAAAATTATAAACCCGAAATTCACGCGTTTAAGGGGAGAAAAGTCGATTTAAAGTTTTGGGGTAGTGACACGTGAAAAATTGGAAATTTTTTGGCTTTCAGCCACTATAACTGCTCTTAAACCTTTCCAAAGTACCACAAATTTATACTTTTTGGAAAATTCAGACGATAACCTATAAGTTGATATCAAAACATTGCAAATCGGTTGGCAATTGTAGCCACGGCAATGCCATAAAGGGAAAAAGTTCCCAAAACCTGCCCCCCAAAAAATTACGATCTCGCTTATTAGTCCACTTAGAAAGATGCTTTCTGTTTTGGTTTGTTTGTTCACGCTCATGTATCACTTATAGGCAATGAAAACAATTTTCGAAATCACTCATGGCTTTTTATGCAGACAAGTGTCTTTTTTTCGCTGTATTCCTATTTGAGCCCTCATAAAAATTAGAGTTCTTATGCAAAACACTACAAATTTATATTCAACGCAAAATACAAAATTACACCTACAAAACAAGACCAAAATTTTGATAATCGAATAAAAACTGTGGTCACAGTGAACGATCACAGAAAGAGATCAGCCGAGAAAATAGACACGTTTTAGGAAAATCCGTTTCTATGCCTTCTAGACACCATCAAATATAGATTTCTCACGAAAAGTACCACAAATTTATACTTGACGGAAACTACACAATGGCAGCTAAAAAACAAAACCAAAATTTTGACAATCAGATGAAAATTGTGGTCACAGTAAGCGATCAAAGCTGGAAATCTGCACAAAAAGTGCACGTGTTCCAGAAAGAGCCATTTCTATGCCTCTTACACGCTAGATAATGTGCCTAAAATATTTTCCGACCATCAAAATACTCATTCGGGTTAAGCCTTTAAATTATAAACCCGAGATTCGCGCGTTTAAG
The DNA here is from genome assembly GCA_963969285.1 of Odontomyia ornata. NCBI lineage: Eukaryota > Metazoa > Arthropoda > Insecta > Diptera > Stratiomyidae > Odontomyia > Odontomyia ornata. The sequence goes on along the minus strand of OZ017740.1, from coordinate 326,313,061 downwards.
GGGAGAAAAATCGATTTAAAGTTTTGGGGTAGTGACACGTGAAAAATTGGAAATTTTTTGGTGTTCAGCCCCTATAACTGCTCTTAAACCTTTCCAAAGTAACAAAAATTTATACTTTTTGGAAAATTCAGACGAAAATCTATAAGTTGATATCAAAACATTGCAAATCGGTTGGCAATTGTAGCCACGGCAATGCCATAAAGGGAAAAAGTTCCCAAAACCTGCCCCCCAAAAAATCACGATCTCGCTTATTAGTCCACTTAGAAAGATGCTTTCAGTTTTGGTTTGTTTGTTTACGCTCATGTATCACTTATAGGCAATGAAAACAATTTTTGAAATCACTCATGGCTTTTTATGCAGACAAGTGTCTTTTTTTCGCTGTATTCCTATTTGAGCCCTCATAAAAATTAGTGTTCTTATGCAAAACACTACAAATTTATATTCAACGCAAAATACAAAATTACACCTACAAAACAAGACCAAAATTTTGATAATCGAATAAAAACTGTGGTCACAGTGAACGATCAAAGAAAGAGATCAGCCGAGAAAATAGACACGTTTTAGGAAAATCCGTTTCTATGCCTTCTAGACACCATCAAATATAGATTTCTCACGAAAAGTACCACAAATTTATACTTGACGGAAACTACACAATGGCAGCTAAAATATAAAACCAAAATTTTGACAATCAGATGAAAATTGTGGTCACAGTAAGCGATCAAAGCTGGAAATCTGCACAAAAAAAGCACGTGTTCCAGAAAGAGCCATTTCTATGCCTCTTACACGCTAGATAATGTGCCTAAAATATTTTCCGACCATCAAAATACTCATTTGGGTTAAGCCTTTAAATTAAAAATTATAAACCCGAAATTCGCGCGTTTAAGGGGAGAAAAATCGATTTAAAGTTTTGGGGTAGTGACACGTGAAAAATTGGAATTTTTTTGGCTTTCAGCCACTATAACTGCTCTTAAACCTTTCCAAAGCACCACAAATTTATACTTTTTGGAAAATTCAGACGATAACCTATAAGTTGATATCAAAAATTTGCAAATCGGTTGGCAATTGTAGCCACGGCAATGCCATAAAGGGAAAAAGTTCCCAAAACCTGCCCCCCAAAAAATTACGATCTCGCTTATCAGTCCACTTAGAAAGATGCTTTCTGTTTTGGTTTGTTTGTTTACGCTCATGTATCACTTATAGGCAATGAAAACAATTTTCGAAATCACTCATGGCTTTTTATGCAGACAAGTGTCTTTTTTTCGCTGTATTCCTATTTGAGCCATCATAAAAATTAGTGTTCTTATGCAAAACACTACAAATTTATATTCAACGCAAAATACAAAATTACACCTACAAGACAAGACCAAAATTTTGATAATCGAATAAAAACTGTGGTCACAGTGAACGATCAAAGAAAGAGATCAGCCGAGAAAATAGACACGTTTTAGGAAAATCCGTTTCTATGCCTTCTAGACACCATCAAATATAGATTTCTCACGAAAAGTACCACAAATTTATACTTGACGGAAACTACACAATGGCAGCTAAAATACAAAACCAAAATTTTGACAATCAGATGAAAATTGTGGTCACAGTAAGCGATCAAAGCTGGAAATCTGCACAAAAAGTGCACGTGTTCCAGAAAGAGCCATTTCTATGCCTCTTACACGCTAGATAATGTGCCTAAAATATTTTCCGACCATCAAAATACTCATTTGGGTTAAGCCTTTAAATTAAAAATTATAAACCCGAAATTCACGCGTTTAAGGGGAGAAAAGTCGATTTAAAGTTTTGGGGTAGTGACACGTGAAAAATTGGAAATTTTTTGGCTTTCAGCCACTATAACTGCTCTTAAACCTTTCCAAAGTACCACAAATTTATACTTTTTGGAAAATTCAGACGATAACCTATAAGTTGATATCAAAACATTGCAAATCGGTTGGCAATTGTAGCCACGGCAATGCCATAAAGGGAAAAAGTTCCCAAAACCTGCCCCCCAAAAAATTACGATCTCGCTTATTAGTCCACTTAGAAAGATGCTTTCTGTTTTGGTTTGTTTGTTCACGCTCATGTATCACTTATAGGCAATGAAAACAATTTTCGAAATCACTCATGGCTTTTTATGCAGACAAGTGTCTTTTTTTCGCTGTATTCCTATTTGAGCCCTCATAAAAATTAGAGTTCTTATGCAAAACACTACAAATTTATATTCAACGCAAAATACAAAATTACACCTACAAAACAAGACCAAAATTTTGATAATCGAATAAAAACTGTGGTCACAGTGAACGATCACAGAAAGAGATCAGCCGAGAAAATAGACACGTTTTAGGAAAATCCGTTTCTATGCCTTCTAGACACCATCAAATATAGATTTCTCACGAAAAGTACCACAAATTTATACTTGACGGAAACTACACAATGGCAGCTAAAAAACAAAACCAAAATTTTGACAATCAGATGAAAATTGTGGTCACAGTAAGCGATCAAAGCTGGAAATCTGCACAAAAAGTGCACGTGTTCCAGAAAGAGCCATTTCTATGCCTCTTACACGCTAGATAATGTGCCTAAAATATTTTCCGACCATCAAAATACTCATTTGGGTTAAGCCTTTAAATTAAAAATTATAAACCCGAAATTCGCGCGTTTAAGGGGAGAAAAATCGATTTAAAGTTTTGGGGTAGTGACACGCGAAAAATTGGAAATTTTTTGGCTTTCAGCCACTATAACTGCTCTTAAACCTTTCCAAAGCACCACAAATTTATACTTTTTGGAAAATTCAGACGATAACCTATAAGTTGATATCAAAAATTTTCAAATCGGTTGGCAATTGTAGCCACGGCAATGCCATAAAGGGAAAAAGTTCCCAAAACCTGCCCCCCAAAAAATTACGATCTCGCTTATCAGTCCACTTAGAAAGATGCTTTCTGTTTTGGTTTGTTTGTTTACGCTCATGTATCACTTATAGGCAATGAAAACAATTTTCGAAATCACTCATGGCTTTTTATGCAGACAAGTGTCTTTTTTTCGCTGTATTCCTATTTGAGCCATCATAAAAATTAGTGTTCTTATGCAAAACACTACAAATTTATATTCAACGCAAAATACAAAATTACACCTACAAGACAAAACCAAAATTTTGATAATCGAATAAAAACTGTGGTCACAGTGAACGATCAAAGAAAGAGATCAGCCGAGAAAATAGACACGTTTTAGGAAAATCCGTTTCTATGCCTTCTAGACACCATCAAATATAGATTTCTCACGAAAAGTACCACAAATTTATACTTGACGGAAACTACACAATGGCAGCTAAAATACAAAACCAAAATTTTGACAATCAGATGAAAATTGTGGTCACAGTAAGCGATCAAAGCTGGAAATCTGCACAAAAAGTGCACGTGTTCCAGAAAGAGCCATTTCTATGCCTCTTACACGCTAGATAATGTGCCTAAAATATTTTCCGACCATCAAAATACTCATTTGGGTTAAGCCTTTAAATTAAAAATTATAAACCCGAAATTCACGCGTTTAAGGGGAGAAAAGTCGATTTAAAGTTTTGGGGTAGTGACACGTGAAAAATTGGAAATTTTTTGGCTTTCAGCCACTATAACTGCTCTTAAACCTTTCCAAAGTACCACAAATTTATACTTTTTGGAAAATTCAGACGATAACCTATAAGTTGATATCAAAACATTGCAAATCGGTTGGCAATTGTAGCCACGGCAATGCCATAAAGGGAAAAAGTTCCCAAAACCTGCCCCCCAAAAAATTACGATCTCGCTTATTAGTCCACTTAGAAAGATGCTTTCTGTTTTGGTTTGTTTGTTTACGCTCATGTATCACTTATAGGCAATGAAAACAATTTTCGAAATCACTCATGGCTTTTTATGCAGACAAGTGTCTTTTTTTCGCTGTATTCCTATTTGAGCCCTCATAAAAATTAGAGTTCTTATGCAAAACACTACAAATTTATATTCAACGCAAAATACAAAATTACACCTACAAAACAAGACCAAAATTTTGATAATCGAATAAAAACTGTGGTCACAGTGAACGATCACAGAAAGAGATCAGCCGAGAAAATAGACACGTTTTAGGAAAATCCGTTTCTATGCCTTCTAGACACCATCAAATATAGATTTCTCACGAAAAGTACCACAAATTTATACTTGACGGAAACTACACAATGGCAGCTAAAAAACAAAACCAAAATTTTGACAATCAGATGAAAATTGTGGTCACAGTAAGCGATCAAAGCTGGAAATCTGCACAAAAAGTGCACGTGTTCCAGAAAGAGCCATTTCTATGCCTCTTACACGCTAGATAATGTGCCTAAAATATTTTCCGACCATCAAAATACTCATTCGGGTTAAGCCTTTAAATTATAAACCCGAGATTCACGCGTTTAAGGGGAGAAAAATCGATTTAAAGTTTTGGGGTAGTGACACGTGAAAAATTGGAAATTTTTTGGTGTTCAGCCACTATAACTGCTCTTAAACCTTTCCAAAGTAACAAAAATTTATACTTTTTGGAAAATTCAGACGAAAATCTATAAGTTGATATCAAAACATTGCAAATCGGTTGGCAATTGTAGCCACGGCAATGCCTTAAAGGGAAAAGTTCCCAAAACCTGCCCCCCAAAAAATCACGATCTCGCTTATTAGTCCACTTAGAAAGATGCTTTCAGTTTTGGTTTGTTTGTTTACGCTCATGTATCACTTATAGGCAATGAAAACAATTTTTGAAATCACTCATGGCTTTTTATGCAGACAAGTGTCTTTTTTTCGCTGTATTCCTATTTGAGCCCTCATAAAAATTAGTGTTCTTATGCAAAACACTACAAATTTATATTCAACGCAAAATACAAAATTACACCTACAAAAAAAAGGGCCAAATTTTGATAATCGAATAAAAACTGTGGTCACAGTGAACGATCAAAGAAAGAGATCAGCCGAGAAAATAGACACGTTTTAGGAAAATCCGTTTCTATGCCTTCTAGACACCATCAAATATAGATTTCTCACGAAAAGTACCACAAATTTATACTTGCCGGAAACTACACAATGGCAGCTAAAATACAAAACCAAAATTTTGACAATCAGATGAAAATTGTGGTCATAGTAAGCGATCAAAGCTGGAAATCTGCACAAAAAAAGCACGTGTTCCAGAAAGAGCCATTTCTATGCCTCTTACACGCTAGATAATGTGCCTAAAATATTTTCCGACCATCAAAATACTCATTTGGGTTAAGCCTTTAAATTAAAAATTATAAACCCGAAATTCGCGCGTTTAAGGGGAGAAAAATCGATTTAAAGTTTTGGGGTAGTGACACGTGAAAAATTGGAAATTTTTTGGCTTTCAGCCACTATAACTGCTCTTAAACCTTTCCAAAGCACCACAAATTTATACTTTTTGGAAAATTCAGACGATAACCTATAAGTTGATATCAAAAATTTGCAAATCGGTTGGCAATTGTAGCCACGGCAATGCCATGAAGGGAAAAAGTTCCCAAAACCTGCCCCCCAAAAAATTACGATCTCGCTTATTAGTCCACTTAGAAAGATGCTTTCTGTTTTGGTTTGTTTGTTTACGCTCATGTATCACTTATAGGCAATGAAAACAATTTTCGAAATCACTCATGGCTTTTTATGCAGACAAGTGTCTTTTTTTCGCTGTATTCCTATTTGAGCCATCATAAAAATTAGTGTTCTTATGCAAAACACTACAAATTTATATTCAACGCAAAATACAAAATTACACCTACAAGACAAGACCAAAATTTTGATAATCGAATAAAAACTGTGGTCACAGTGAACGATCAAAGAAAGAGATCAGGCGAGAAAATAGACACGTTTTAGGAAAATCCGTTTCTATGCCTTCTAGACACCATCAAATATAGATTTCTCACGAAAAGTACCACAAATTTATACTTGACGGAAGCTACACAATGGCAGCTAAAAAACAAAACCAAAATTTTGACAATCAGATGAAAATTGTGGTCACAGTATGCGATCAAAGCTGGAAATCTGCACAAAAAGTGCACGTGTTCCAGAAAGAGCCATTTCTATGCCTCTTACACGCTAGATAATGTGCCTAAAATATTTTCCGACCATCAAAATACTCATTTGGGTTAAGCCTTTAAATTAAAAATTATAAACCCGAAATTCGCGCGTTTAAGGGGAGAAAAATCGATTTAAAGTTTTGGGGTAGTGACACGTGAAAAATTGGAAATTTTTTGGCTTTCAGCCACTATAACTGCTCTTAAACCTTTCCAAAGCACCACAAATTTATACTTTTTGGAAAATTCAGACGATAACCTATAAGTTGATATCAAAACATTGCAAATCGGTTGGCAATTGTAGCCACGGCAATGCCATAAAGGGAAAAAGTTCCCAAAACCTGCCCCCCAAAAAATTACGATCTCGCTTATTAGTCCACTCAAAAAGATGCTTTCTGTTTTGGTTTGTTTGTTTACGCTCATGTATCACTTATAGGCAATGAAAACAATTTTTGAAATCACTCATGGCTTTTTATGCAGACAAGTGTCTTTTTTTCGCTGTATTCCTATTTGAGCCCTCATAAAAATTAGTGCTCTTATGCAAAACACTACAAATTTATATTCAACGCAAAATAAAAAATTACACCTACAAAACAAGACCAAAATTTTGATAATCGAATAAAAACTGTGGTCACAGTGAACGATCAAAGAAAGAGATCAGCCGAGAAAATAGACATGTTTTAGGAAAATCCGTTTCTATGCCTTCTAGACACCATCAAATATAGATTTCTCACGAAAAGTACCACAAATTTATACTTGACGGAAACTACACAATGGCAGCTAAAAAACAAAACCAAAATTTTGACAATCAGATGAAAATTGTGGTCACAGTAAGCGATCAAAGCTGGAAATCTGCACAAAAAGTGCACGTGTTCCAGAAAGAGCCATTTCTATGCCTCTTACACGCTAGATAATGTGCCTAAAATATTTTCCGACCATCAAAATACTCATTCGGGTTAAGCCTTTAAATTATAAACCCGAGATTCGCGCGTTTAAGGGGAGAAAAATCGATTTAAAGTTTTGGGGTAGTGACACGTGAAAAATTGGAAATTTTTTGGTGTTCAGCCACTATAACTGCTCTTAAACCTTTCCAAAGTAACAAAAATTTATACTTTTTGGAAAATTCAGACGAAAATCTATAAGTTGATATCAAAACATTGCAAATCGGTTGGCAATTGTAGCCACGGCAATGCCTTAAAGGGAAAAAGTTCCCAAAACCTGCCCCCCAAAAAATCACGATCTCGCTTATTAGTCCACTTAGAAAGATGCTTTCTGTTTTGGTTTCTTTGTTTACGCTCATGTATCACTTATAGGCAATGAAAACAATTTTCGAAATCACTCATGGCTTTTTATGCAGACAAGTGTCTTTTTTTCGCTGTATTCCTATTTGAGCCCTCATAAAAATTAGTGTTCTTATGCAAAACACTACAAATTTATTTTCAACGCAAAATACAAAATTACACCTACAAAACAAGACCAAAATTTTGATAATCGAATAAAAACTGTGGTCACAGTGAACGATCAAAGAAAGAGATCAGCCGAGAAAATAGACACGTTTTAGGAAAATCCGTTTCTATGCCTTCTAGACACCATCAAATATAGATTTCTCGCGAAAAGTACCACAAATTTATACTTGACGAAAACTACACAATGGCAGCTAAAACACAAAACCAAAATTTTGACAATCAGATGAAAATTGTGGTCACAGTAAGCGATCAAAGCTGGAAATCTGCACAAAAAGTGCACGTGTTCCAGAAAGAGCCATTTCTATGCCTCTTACACGCTAGATAATGTGCTTAAAATATTTTCCGACCATCAAAATACTCGTTTGGGTTAAGCCTTTAAATTAAAAATTATAAACCCGAAATTCGCGCGTTTAAGGGGAGAAAAATCGATTTAAAGTTTTGGGGTAGTGACACGTGAAAAATTGGAAATTTTTTGGCTTTCAGCCACTATAACTGCTCTTAAACCTTTCCAAAGTACCACAAATTTATACTTTTTGGAAAATTCAGACGATAATCTATAAGTTGATATCAAAACATTGCAAATCGGTTGGCAATTGTAGCCACGGCAATGCCATAAAGGGAAAAAGTTCCCAAAACCTGCCCCCCAAAAAATTACGATCTCGCTTATTAGTCCACTTAGAAAGATGCTTTCTGTTTTGGTTTGTTTGTTTACGCTCATGTATCACTTATAGGTAATGAACTGTTTAGGCAAATCCTATCACCGCCTAAATTAGGAAGTGTTTAGGCAAACTGCATCACTGCCTAGATTAGGAATTACTACTTAAATTAGAAACTGCTTAGGCAAGAATCATCACTGCCTAGTTTAGGCAGTGATGGGTTAATTCCCGTTTAGGCGTGCCTAATTAGGGCCTAATGTTCGCCTAAATTGAATTTCTACTCAGGATCATCATCAATGTCCAATATTGCCACTGTCTGTCAGATGGATGTAATGTAGCGCCACCGTCACCAGAACGGTACATCGGACGAATGGTATGTTGCCACTTCGAAATCAATTATCAAAAAACGTTGGTCATTTACGACCGAATCTCAGCGTATGCGCATAATCCTCGATTTCAAAATCAACGTACATATGTTATTTAGACTGAATAAAGTTAAATTTTTGTTCTTTGATTTCAAAGTCACCATTCTGGTGAAATGTTACTAGTGACAGTGGCGCTACACATTTATAATCCTTCTAAGATGTACGACCCCTAAAAATAGTTGAGATCATCCTCTTTTAGTCACATTTAAAACATTGAATTAGAGATAAATTTTGACGTATACAAGACAGGGCTAATAACACTGCGTTTAAAGATAAAAGTAAGCTTTTTAAAATCACCAATGCAAAGTTATTTAAAAATTTACCAAATTAAAGTTTTTATTTTTTACAAGTGAATTTTCGTGAATATGTCTCTGACCACTTTAAATTCATCTGTAATTAAAACCTCTCCTTCCTAATTTACTCCAACGACGCTTGACGAATATTCTGAAATCTTGTTTGTATCGTGAATCGTGGTGCCATAACAGGAAGCTATTTTAAAGAATTCATTAAAACAATTAAACTTTAATGAAAGATACATCAGGACAAACACTCTAAGCTCATACATACATACATTCGTCTGCAGCAGAACAATACGAGTAGAATGTCCGACAAGGATGCAGCAAGGAAGCAAATCCAGGACAATAGAATCGACAAGAATGGACATTTTCGTTCATTTTGCTTCGCTCCAGTGCCAAACGTATTCCAGAAATTTCTTCCCCTCCTGATCCTGCCTCGCTCAGTGTCTGTGTTTGTTTGTGTGTCCTAATTCATGCTCAATTCTACGTGGTAATCGTTGATGGTTGATGTACTCTTCGTCTCATTGGAATTTAATGGTTAAACAGCACCAGCAATAGATTTTTGCAGTCTTTAAATTTTACTTGGCCATACCAGGAAGACGGATAGAGAGAGGAGGGCGGCTGGAACTTCAATTTTCAATACTTATGGACCGACCAACAGCAACCACCCTCGTTTGTGCGCGCTCGCCATTATTTTACGATTATATGAATTTCAATTTTATGACTGTGAATGTTTTATGCGAGATAGCTGGATTTTCGGGTGACTTGCTCGTTTTAAATTTATTCCTTTTATTGAGCGACCAAGCTATTTATTACCTTGGATGTTTGATTTTATTTCATTTTTATTTAATTTTTCTATTCGTTGACTTTTTATGTGGTCATTCATTTTGGCTTGCTTTTAGAACTCGTATTTGTGAGTCTCTTTTTACGACAGAATTTACAAGGATGACGATGCAATTTTCAGGACTCGTGTATTCAAATGTTAACCATTATCTCGGCACTAACAGCATAATGTGCAAGGATCCAAGCTTTGATGGCGAAAATAATCACAGATTGGCTCCGTAATGAGTTCAAAGAAAAAAATCATTAATCATTCAAGCTCTCGGGTTGGGCGGGTGTCTTATGTCATCCTTTTTGGAGATGCTTGGCAAAGCTCAACTTTGTACACATTTATTGAATTACTCCATAAAAAGTCCCATTAGCCTTCATCAACGTCCAATTTTTGCCTTGAGATTTTCATTATGTCAATGGAAAATTGTAATAGAGATTCACATGTAATGCAGCAAGAATCTAAGCAGGAAATGTAACGTCCTTCCGCTTTGTTGAATAACTCCTAAGCTCTTAAAGTCCGGTTAATTAAATGAACTGAAAGTTGTCTCCCTTCAACTATGCACAGAACGAAGCTTATGCCAAGTTGGACGCTAGAAAATGGTCGTCCTCGCCGTCGTTGTCGTTGTCCTCTATGCCCTAACTAACGTCTACTGTCCTGTGAACTCGTCGTCGATGAGAGTCCTCTTCACTCGCTAGCAACATGCTATGTACACTTTGTCTCCTCAGTGTAATTGAAGATGAACCCCTTCTATCACAGCCCACGACAACTACGACCATTTGCTATCATTGATATTTAGGGATATTCTTCGTACTCTGTACAGAACATAGTTTTGTCGTTTGACTCAATAAGGTCGTCCTCTGCTTTGTTGGCCAAAGGCTTAAGGTCCCGAGTATTCATAGTGTCATGTTGGGTGACATTTAAGTGTAATTTGTTCTTCGAACAATATATCAGGTCCGGATACTGCTTTGGTTTGAGAGTCTTCCAACCGTCATCTAACGAAGATTATTTGGCGGGAACGATGGTTGCAATTATTTCAAATTTTAGAATCACCAATAAATGAACTTTAGAAATTTTAAATTTAATTTTTATTTAAAATTTAAACAATCGATGATAAATTTTTGAATTAAAGAAAGAATTTGGTTTTAACTGGCTTCCAAAAAAGAAGGTTATTCGTTTCGAATGAGTCTTTTTATTTCTTTTTTGGAATACTGTAAAATAACTGTACAATATCCTACTGGAATCGCAAACTGTCTGTTTTTCTGTCCAGCCGAGTGTCACAGCAAGTTGGCTCATAAAACTTGTATGGGACCATCCTTAAAGTAAGTCACACGTTAAAGGGCAGAAAGAATCGACGAAGAATACCAGCGAAGGATCACAATTGCTAGGAGGAGCATTGACCACCAGTTCAAATGATTTTTAACAACGCAAATCGATTAATTGGGACGAAATTAACGCTCTTATATGCCAATATAAGAAGTTTACGGCACAAACTAAATGACATGCAGATTTATTTGAAGCAAAATCCTGAGATAGATGTGGTGATACTGAACGAAGTATGGATTTATCCTGAGGAATCGAAATATTTTAATATTGAGGGTTATAACTCGGTATTCTCCTGCAGACCTGGAAGAGGTGGTGGGACAGCTATTTTTGTAAAAGATAAAATAAACTTCATCATTAAACGCGATACACCTGATAAATATAATATTATAATAATCGAATTAAACCTCGTAGGCAAAAAAATTAAAATCGGTACCTTCTATAACCCGAACCGTCTGACTGCGCAAGATCTCTGCTCGGTACTCGACAACCTATATTCCTCAGAAAATAATTTATTTACAGTAGCTGACACAAACATTGATGTAATTACCGATTCCTCAGAAGCAATGCTTTATAAGGATGTACTGGATACTAATGGTGCTGTTATCATCAACAACGAAACAATTACTTGTCCTGTTTCGCATACGTGCCTCGATCATATCGTTACAAACGATAAGTCAACTGCGGGAAAAATCAATTTCATATTTGAGGATTGGCCAGAGCTGGATCATCGTGTCTTTAAAATAAGCATCCAAGGCATAAGCGCACAAAAACAAAAACCTGTATACAAAACATTCCAACACTTGAACAAAGAACTCTTCAAATCACATCTGCAAAGGTCATTAGAAGTCCGGAGTCCCCTAAACCTAATGGAACTTACGAATATGATCACAGAGTCCAAACGTTACTCCATCGTCGAGAAAAAGCTTAGATGCCGCCAGCAGACATGGATAACAAAGCGAGTAATCGAAGCCAGTATTAAAAAGAGAAAGGCGTACATAAGCTTTAGAAGGAACATGGAAGATCGTGTGCTAAAAAACATGTACATACAAGCGAAAAAGTAATCAAAACGTCTTGTGAAGGAAGCTAAATTCTCTTACTTCGCTAAAAGGTTGGAGACAGCGGCAGATAACAATCATGAAATATGGAAGATAATAAATGAAGTAAAAGACAACTCTCCCCCCCGAATTTTAATACCGGATTCGCAGTTTTCTCCAGTGACCCCTAATATTTTATCACAACCAGATGGAGCAGCAACTTTCTTGAACAACTTTTTCTCAACTGTGGGCGAAAAAATTACAAAAGAGCTTGGTGATGTCCCAACAAGTAGGCTAGATCACGCTAACATCTCACCCAATTCCATGTTTCATATTCATCTAACCAATAAAAACGAAGTTCTTAAGACTATTGAGGCAATGAAGAAAAATACGGCTCCAGGTATTGATCAGATCACGATGGAGGAAATTGCGCTTGTAAAAAATGAAACAGCAGAACTCGTGGCTAATTATTTAAATGAGCATATCAGAAACGGAACGTTTCCTGAAGAGGGGAAGCTTGCAAAAATTGTACCTATATTCAAAGGAGGAGATCGATCGGACCCCAATAATTATCGCCCAATTGCACTCTTGACCGGATTTAGTAAAATATTTGAAAAAGTTATTAACTCTCGCTTAACATCCTTCATATTAGATAACTCTATCCTAAACTCCCGCCAATATGGCTTTCAGAAAAACAAGGGAACGTTTGACGCTCTACTCTCGGTAACGCGATTCATCAACGAGAGACTTGATGTAGGGGATTATGTTGTTGCCATTTTTGTGGATCTAAGGAAAGCGTTTGATACGGTCGATCATGACCTCTTACTTCGAAAACTAGAAGCATATGGTGTTCAAGGCACAGCAAATAAACTATTTCAAAATTACCTAAAAGGCAGACTGCAGAAAACAGCATTTAATAATGTTCTGAGTGACCCGGCACCAATGAAATCAGGTGTTCCACAAGGCTCAATACTTGGCCCAACCTTGTTCCTGCTATACACTAATAATTTAAATACATGCAGGCTAAGTGTTAATTACTTTTTATATGCTGATGATACAGTGCTTCTTTACTCGGGACGCGATAAAAATGACATCGGAGACGCTATCAACGAGGATCTAAATTCATATAATTTATGGTTGAAAGAGAATAAACTAGCGTTGAATATTTCAAAGACAAAATATATTATCTTTAAGCAAAAGAACAGGGAAGACATAGATGTTGATATAAAAATTAATGGTGAAAAGCTGCAAAGAGTGCTCGAACTTAAATATCTTGGCCTTACTATCGATCACCGTCTGACCTGGCTCCCGCATATAAACAACTTAAGGAGGCAATTAGCACCAATAATTGGATTGTTACGAAGATATGAGGAATTTCCAAAAAACATCAAGCATCTTGTTCTGAATGCCTTCGTACTGTCAAAAGTACATTACGGAGTGGTAATTTGGAGTCAGTCCTCAAAGCAACACCTAAATATAATTTCCAGGATATTAACCAAGGCGTATAAAAATATACATAATCTCCCAAGGCTCACACCAACAAACATAGTGTATCAATCATGTAACGCATTAACTTTTAACCAAATCATTAAAATGGAGAAAGCCAAGTTTATCTTCAAAAGTTTAAATCTCAGCTTGTCGTCACAAACACCATTTATTAAAGTCTCACAAAAGAATCAATACAGTACTAGGAACGCAAACCAATTTGTAATTCCTTTTGCAAGGACAGATCGCCTGAAGAACGATGCTACAAATGACGCCCTTCGTATATACAACAATCTTCCAGAATCAGTTAAAGAAGCGAATTCTCTTATGGTTTTCAAGAAAAGACTTAGGAACTATTTAATGAATAACGATTGAATCTCAGTGCAGAAACTTTCAACATAGCATCTTAGGTCAATTATTGATCCTATCTTCGAGATGCCTCGAGAAACACCTACTATTATTATAATATCAGTCCAGTAATTTCAACATAGCATCTTAGGGCATTGTTGACCCTATCGTCGAGATGCTTGAAGAGACAGCTATTCTTTTAACTCAGAGTTTTTTTTTACTGCGTCGAATTTATAATTTTTTTTTATCTCTGAGAGCTGATCACGATATGGACAAGACAAGATTAACCGGAGGACTTCACATATTTTTGTGTGCCCCCTTATACCGATGTGTTATACATTGCCTGGGTGGCACACCTGAGGAAACGACGAAATGTGAAGTGCAGATCGCACGAGCGTAGTGCGACGAAGAAAGTGTGATGGAGAGAGTGGAAGGGAATGGAGGTAAAAAAAAAAAAAAAAAAGTATGACAAGGGGTAGACAGGTTCCTAAGTTTCCTGATGTCACATTTCAAAATCTAATACATCTAAGTGTTAAAATGCCAAATTTAAACTATTAACGAAAAAATTTAAAATATTTTCAATCCTATCGGCATGCGCATGAGTTTGAGTTTATTTTGTTGGCGAGTTCACACTCGCTCTACTAGAGTTACGCACATGTTGCCTATGAGCCCTTTGACAAATGCATAAGTGCCACTACACCACCATGCCTCGCTATGGTGTCATTATTTCTAAAATATCTCCAACTCTACCAGTATATATATTGGGTCTATAACTTAATTCGTGAGGTTTGCTAAGAGATGGCGTAACTCGTATAATATTACACCGTTCCAATATTCCGAACCTGCGTTGGAAAGCTACTGTCATTGTACGTCTTTGCAGTGTATGCCATTCATTTGAAGCGTTAACAACAATAATTTTTTTTCACTCAAATATGTCGAACTTTGTACCTGAAAAAGTGTTTTGCGGGGAATTCTTCTTCATTACTTTTTTTTGTGGTAGGGAGGTGAATGCTATTTATGCACAGAGACTGCCCACTATACACCTCCCCTGTCAACCTGAGAACCCAGCCTGGAACTATTTAACACATTACTTCGGGCCAGGTCTCTTTTTGTTACGCCGTCAGGCGCCTTCAAACTGGGGAGTCCCCCTCCTAGCGGGAGGGGAGAGGGGAAGAGGATATGCCAGAAGAGCGATCCCCCAGCCCCAGCGCCCCCGGCTGCTGTGAATCTCTTTTATATTTTAGGACTGCTCGAACATAATGTGCCACCTGGTTCCATTTGTCAACCGATTCGAGCATCACCGCAACTATATTATCCGGGGTGAGCTCTCCCATCGCCCTGTAGAGGTCCCTTCACAGCCTGACTCATTTTGTACACGCAAAAAATGTGTGATAGGCATTGTCCTCCTCTCCGGGGTAAAACCGACAGTCGGGAGACCGTGACTTACCGATCTTGTGCAGGTAAGACTGAAAACACCCATGCACACTCAAAAGCTGGGTCAGATAGAAGTCAGTTTCACCATGCCTTCGATTGAGCCACGGTCTCACATCCTGGATGAGGCGTGCAGTCCACCTTCCCTTCGTGCCATTCACCCAAGACTGCTGCCAACCGTTGATTGAGCGCTGTCTCTCCCCGCGGACAACTATCTCCCTCGCATCCTCGTTTCGGCGCAGGTAAATAGCGCGGCGCTCTCTAGCAAGGAGGGCGACAGATATCACGCCTGCAATAACATTCACCGCCGAGTCGGAGACTGTTGGATACGAAGATGCAATTCTCAGTGCTCCTTTTCTCTGTACCTGTGCCAAACGTTCTCGGTATACCACCTTGCTGAGAGCGTCGCCCCACACCTCTGCTCCGTACAGTAGCACCGACCCTACAGCACTCATCAAGAGGCGTCTTCTTTATGGGCTGGGTCCCCCTACGCTGGCCATAAGTCGGCTCAGAGCCGATATTCCCGAAGAAGCCTTCACAGCCGTTGCCCTGATTTGCTCAGAGAAACTCATCTTCGAGTCGATCAGTAGCCCCAGGTACTTCACCACTGGCTTCAGTTCGATTTGTATGTCTCCAATACTGATCCTTACTCTAGGGATTCTGTTTTTTGCCAAGATGACCAATTCGGTTTTCTCCAGGGCTAAACTGAGCCCGCGAGCAGTCATCCAGTCCCTCACTCGGCGCATTAGCATACCTAGCTTAAGTTGCGCTTGTTCAACGGTGCGTCCAACGACCAGAGCCGCAACATCATCCGCATAGCCGGCTAAGTGCGACTCATCTGGCATCTCAAGTCTCAGTAGCCCGTCGTAACACACGTTCCACAGGTCCGGACCAAGGATAGATCCCTGGGCAACAACCAATGTAATTTGCATCCTTCGTTGGCCCTGTGTCGTGTCGTAGAGCAGGCTTCGGTCCTTGAGGTTGTTTCTCAAAAGCGGCATTAGATATTCTGGAACATGAAAAGAGTTTTCCAGCGTATGCAGAATATACACCCATCTAGCGGAGTTGAAGGCATTCCTGACGTTTTCATTACTTTAATATGAAGAAAACTCCTGGTCAAAGTCATCGTATTTTGGTGGAAGTTTATGGTGAACATGCTCTAGCTTAGCGAACCTGCCAAAAGTGGTTTGCACGATTTAAAAGTGGTGATTTTAGCTTGGAAGACGATAAACATCCTGGGCAGCCAAAAAAGTTTGTAGTTGAAGAACTGGAAGCATTACTCGATGAAGATTGTTGCCAAACACAAGAAAAGCTCGCAGAGTTTTTGGGTGTCACTCAAACAGCCATTTCAAACCGTTTAAAAGCAGCTGGATATATTCAAAAGCAAGGAAATCGGGTTCAACATGAACTCAAGCCGAGAGACGTCGAAAGGCGGTTTTGTATGTCCGAAATGCTGCTGGAACGCAACAAAAGGAAGTCATTTTCGCATCGGAATGCTACTGTTGATGAAAAATAGATCCATTACGACAACCCCAAGCGCAAAAAATCATACGTGTCATCCGGCCAACCAGCCAAATCAACGACAAAGCCGAATATCCATGGCGCGAAGGTAATGCTCTGTATTTGGTGGGATCAGACGGGTGTGCTGTACTATTAGCTGCTTAAACCAAGTAAAACCATCAACGGAGCACGCCACCAAACACAATCAATCCATTTGAAAAGAGCAGTACCCGAAAAACGCCCAGAATATGTGGCCAGACACGAGGCAATAATTTTCCATCATGACACCGCTCAGCCCCACCTTGCTCTTCTGGTTAAAAACTATTTGGAAAACAGTGGATGGGAAGTTTTACCCCATCCGCCTTATAGCCCAGACCTCGCCCCTTTTGACTACCATTTGTTCAGATTGATGCAGAACTTCCTCACTGGAATAAGGTTTACAACAGAGCCGGATATCAAAAATTGACTTGATTCATTCTTGGCTGCCAAGCCGGCGCAGTTCTTTTGGGATGGGATCCACGAATTGCCAAAAAGATGGGGAAACGTCATAAATTCAGATGGGCAATACTTTGAATAATACTATTTTCAATTTTTTTCTTAAATAAACGTTCAAATTTTGAAAAAAACCGCACGAATTAAGTTATAGACCCAATATAATAACTAAATGATTTTGTTGGCACATTTTACGTCTAGAATTCGTTGCGTATAGACGTGTTTTTAATGAATCGCTACTGTCATTAATTTTAAGAATTAATTAATTTTTCATAAAAGTCAGTTTCAAAAAATTATACTAATTTTTTATAAGTCAGTCATAAGCAAATTTTGATTTTATTGGAAAGAGCATTTATCGTCAAAAGAATCGACCTACATAATCATATCGAATATTCTTTGACTTCGATAAATCAACAAAAGCAAATAAGCCAAAGACTAACTCGGAACTGCTGTATGGAGGAGCCCGACGGCTTCCCTCCGTTGTGAGCATCAGGGAGAGTAGCAATAAGAAACTGGCGGCAACCGTCAATAAAAGAAGACACACGAGTAATCAGGACTCCACAGATGGCGGGCGTAAAACTCAAGTAATCGAAGACAAACAGTGAGCCGACTTGATGCTGAAATTCAGGAATTGAAACTACGCCTAAAAACGTTCGAAGATATGTACAGGAGAGGGTAGAAAACTCAAAATGCAGAACCGGTAAGGCCAACAAATACGGAAACTAAGGCAAAGAAGGGTGTCAAACAATTCATCCCAGAAGAAATACTAAGTACTGGAGGCGCTGACGACATCCGAAACTACTATGCGACACTGGACGGACTCCAACAAGAAATGGACTTTGACGAAAGTATTGAAGGTAATGTTAGTCAAGATGACGATGATAACACAGCCACACAAAATAGTGGGGTATACTTTTGATGCCATATATCATATCCGTAGTCTTTTGGCCTGCTGGGCACGAGTCCGGGTCCAGAATTGAGCCATCACTTCCAGATTTTTTTCTAACCTCAAGAAATGGGTTAAAAACAGAGAAAATCGTGCAAAATACACTGGTCAAATTCGGGAAAAATTTATTCTTGATATTTAAACCTATATTCATATGAATTGTAGCTTACTAAGCACGAACCTGTGACCAGAATTGAGCCACCATGTCCTGATTTTTTTCTAACCTCAAAAAGGGCTAAAAACCGAAAACCGCGGAAAAGACACTCGCAAAATTTGAAAAAAACTTATTCTTAACCTTTAAACAAATATTCATATGAATTGAGACCTGTTGAGTACGAATCTGTGACCAGGATTGAGCCATCATGCCCTGATTTTTTCCTTACTCCAAAAAATGGGTTAAAAACAGTAAACATCGAGGAAAATGCACTCCAAAGTTCGAAAAATAATTTTTTTCACATCGAAGACTATGTTTATACTAACGGGTATTGACAGATCCAAGACGCAAACGCAGTTTCTGAAATACAAGCAACTTACATTAAATTTTATAGGAACTAGCTTAACCCTCCGAGTACACATGGGGTCAATTTGACCCCAGACGCTACTTTGACCGATTGCAGCGCCTAGGCCTGCGGGAGAGTGGGGGTATTATGGGCTTCTAAATATATTTTAGTGTCTTGACTCTAAGTTTACATAGTTTCTTCATCTTTTGAAGACGTTCGTCATTGTTGAGAAACCTTTGAAATCAGCCTGGGGTCAATTTGACCCCATTGTGTACTTAACGTCAATTTTGAGGTAAAAATTGAATTGTTTTTTTTCTTTATAAATGGATAGATTAATTCAAAAAGACAAAAAAAAAGTTTGAAAGTATTTTTGTTTTTTTTTTTAAAGCAATATGGAATATAATCTGCGATCTAGTGTGCGTAATCGTTTGTTGGCTGAAGACAGCGGTGATGATTTTGGCGGCAGTGGTTCCTCCGAAGACGACACCGTCTCTGAGCAATCAGTATCTGATTATGAACTTTCTGAATGTTCAAAAAATGATGATGTGGAGAATGCAATCTTCAGTGAACGCCTTTTACAACAGCGGGAAAATTCAGCCGCACGAGGGAGACCAACATCAACATTGACCAGTAAAAATAAGACAAAGTGGAAAATGGGAGCTCGTGAAAGATTATCAGGTTGGAATATATAAATATGCGAAATAAATACTTTCTTTTTAAGGGGCACTATGAGGCTCATTTTTCCTTTATTTTGTTTTGTTTTGAGAGTTTCCACGTAAATTTTTAACCAAAAATATTCTAAATTGAAAAAGTTACGATTTTTTATGTAAACATTCTAATTTTCGTTTTTTCAGGTTGTTGGCGAATTTTTTTAGGTAGGCTAAGGACATTTAAGGCCTCTTTAATGTATGAGACATACTAAAAGAGCTTACAAACTATTGCTGAAATGTTTTTCAAACGAATATTTGTAGTGGGGGCGATACTGTGTACGTTCAAAGAAGGTTGGGGTCAAATTGACCCCATATGTACTCGATTATCGAAAAAATAGGTGTGTGCTCGGAGGGTTAAGGTTATATCGCTTTCTACCTGCATCCAGGGCACCTCCACGCGCTAACGGTGGGCAACGGAGTTACTCCACTATCCGACTAAGTTCCTGGATAACGGCTTTCATGCCGTCATGGCAGGTAGAATGAAGAGAATTACGATGCAGGGGCTCGGAAACCTAGTATCGGCGATTAGTCAGGGTGTAAAAACGGGCCCGCAATCGTCGTCATCCAGCGACCGTAGCTCTTCATATGTGGGTAACTTGGCTTATGTTGAGTATAATGCCGCAAGATAAAAGTCGCAGGTTAAAAGGGCAGTTCATCACTGTGGTAAAAAATGAGATATATTTTGTTATATTAGTTGTAAATATGTTTTTATAAAAACGCGAATACACCAGAATACTGATTGGGTTCCCCACATCATTTGCAATTCTTGCAAAATAATGTTGTTTAACTCACATAAGAAATATATCAGACCTGCGATATGGAATAGACCTTCCTGTGAAAGTGAATGTTTTTTCTGGATGAATGTTGTAGATGACAAATTTGGTAACAACCGAAAGAATAAAAGCAGCATGACTAATATAGATGTTTTGACAGTACCAAGACCAATTCAAGCTATTTCATCTACTGAGCTAAGTAATGCTGTGGTTGCTGATGCTATGGAGGTAGATGACTCTACCTTATAAGATAATGATGAGAAGGAATTGACTGACGACTCAAATAATCGTGATAATGGTGGAGATAGTAGTGAATATATATAAATATATATATATATATATATAATATATATATATATATATATATATATATATATATATATATATATATATATATATATATATATATATTTATATATATTCACTACTATCTCCACCATTATCACGATTATTTGAGTCGTCAGTCAATTCCTTCTCATCATTATCTTATAAGGTAGAGTCATCTACCTCCATAGCATCAGCAACCACAGCATTACTTAGCTCAGTAGATGAAATAGCTTCAATTGGTCTTGGTACTGTCAAAACATCTATATTAGTCATGCTGCTTTTATTCTTTCGGTTGTTACCAAATTTGTCATCTACAACATTCATACAGAAAAAACATTCACTTTCACAGGAAGGTCTATTCCATATCGCAGGTCTGATATATTTCTTATGTGAGTTAAACAACATTATTTTGCAAGAATTGCAAATGATGTGGGGAACCCAATCAGTACTCTGGTGTATTCGCGTTTTTATAAATACATATTTACAACTAATATAACAAAATATATCTCATTTTTTACCACAGTGATGAACTGCCCTTTTAACCTGCGACTTTTATCTTGCGGCATTATACTCAACATAAGCCAAGTTACCCACATATGAAGAGCTACGGTCGCTGGATGACGACGATTGCGGGCCCGTTTTTACACCCTGACTAATCGCCGATACTAGGTTTCCGAGCCCCTGCATCGTAATTCTCTTCATTCTACCTGCCATGACGGCATGAAAGCCGTTATCCAGGAACTTAGTCGGATAGTGGAGTAACTCCGTTGCCCACCGTTAGCGCGTGGAGGTGCCCTGGATGCAGGTAGAAAGCGATATAACCTTAACCCTCCGAGCACACACCTATTTTTTCGATAATCGAGTACATATGGGGTCAATTTGACCCCAACCTTCTTTGAACGTACACAGTATCGCCCCCACTACAAATATTAGTTTGAAAAACATTTCAGCAATAGTTTGTAAGCTCTTTTAGTATGTCTCATACATTAAAGAGGCCTTAAATGTCCTTAGCCTACCTAAAAAAATTCGCCAACAACCTGAAAAAACGAAAATTAGAATGTTTACATAAAAAATCGTAACTTTTTCAATTTAGAATATTTTTGGTTAAAAATTTACGTGGAAACTCTCAAGACAAAACAAAATAAAGGAAAAATGAGCCTCATAGTGCCCCTTAAAAAGAAAGTATTTATTTCGCATATTTATATATTCCAACCTGATAATCTTTCACGAGCTCCCATTTTCCACTTTGTCTTATTTTTACTGGTCAATGTTGATGTTGGTCTCCCTCGTGCGGCTGAATTTTCCCGCTGTTGTAAAAGGCGTTCACTGAAGATTGCATTCTCCACATCATCATTTTTTGAACATTCAGAAAGTTCATAATCAGATACTGATTGCTCAGAGACGGTGTCGTCTTCGGAGGAACCACTGCCGCCAAAATCATCACCGCTGTCTTCAGCCAACAAACGATTACGCACACTAGATCGCAGATTATATTCCATATTGCTTTAAAAAAAAAAACAAAAATACTTTCAAACTTTTTTTTTGTCTTTTTGAATTAATCTATCCATTTATAAAGAAAAAAAACAATTCAATTTTTACCTCAAAATTGACGTTAAGTACACAATGGGGTCAAATTGACCCCAGGCTGATTTCAAAGGTTTCTCAACAATGACGAACGTCTTCAAAAGATGAAGAAACTATGTAAACTTAGAGTCAAGACACTAAAATATATTTAGAAGCCCATAATACCCCCACTCTCCCGCAGGCCTAGGCGCTGCAATCGGTCAAAGTAGCGTCTGGGGTCAAATTGACCCCATGTGTACTCGGAGGGTTAAGCTAGTTCCTATAAAATTTAATGTAAGTTGCTTGTATTTCAGAAACTGCGTTTGCGTCTTGGATCTGTCAATACCCGTTAGTATAAACATAGTCTTCGATGTGAAAAAAATTATTTTTCGAACTTTGGAGTGCATTTTCCTCGATGTTTACTGTTTTTAACCCATTTTTTGAGGTAAGGAAAAAAATCAGGACATGATGGCTCAATTCGTACTCAACAGGTCTCAATTCATATGAATATAGGTTTAAAGGCTAAGAATAAATTTTTTTCAAATTTTGCGAGTGTCTTTTCCGCGATTTTCGGTTTTTAGCCCTTTTTGAGGTTAGAAAAAAATCAGGACATGGTGGCTCAATTCTGGTCACAGGTTCGTGCTTAATAAGCTACAATTCATATGAATATAGGTTTAAATATCAAGAATAAATTTTTCCCGAATTTGACCAGTGTATTTTGCACGATTTTCTCTGTTTTTAACCCATTTCTTGAGGTTAGAAAGAAGAATCTGGAAGTGATGGCTCAATTCTGGACCCGGACTCGTGCTCAGCAGGCCAAAAGACTACGGATATGATATATGGCATCAAAAGTATACCCCACTATTTTGTGTGGCTGTGTTATCATCGTTATCTTGACTAACATTACCTTCAATATTTTTGTCAAAGTCCATTTCTTGTTGGAGTCCGTCCAGTGTCGCATAGTAGTTTCGGATGTCGTCAGCGCCTCCAGTACTTAGTATTTCTTCTGGGATGAATTTTTTGACACCCTTCTTTGCTTTAGTTTCCGTATTTGTTGGCCTTACCGGTTCTGCATCTTGAGTTTTCTACCCTCTCCTGTACATATCTTCGAACGTTTTTAGGCGTAGTTTCAATTCCTGAATTTCAGCATCAAGTCGGCTCACTGTTTGTCTTCGATTACTTGAGTTTTACGCCCGCCATCTGCGGAGTCCTGATTACTCGTGTGTCTTCTTGTATTGACGGTTGCCGCCAGTTTCGTATTGCTACTCTCCCTGATGCTCACAACGGAGGGAAGCCGTTGGGCTCCTCCATACAGCAGTTCCGAGTTAGTCTTTGGCTTATTTGCTTTTGTTGATTTATCGAAGTCAAAGAATATTCGATATGATTATGTGGGTCGATTCCTTCGACGATAAATGCTCTTTCCAACAAAATCAAAATTTGCTTATGACTGACTTATGAAAAATTAGTACAATTTTTTGAAACTGACTTTTATGAAAAATTAATTAATTCTTAAAATTAATGACAGTAGCGATTCATTAAAAACACGTCTATACGCAACGAATTCTAGACGTAAAATGTGCCAACAAAATAATTTAGTTATTATATTGGGTCTATAACTTAATTCGTGCGGTTTTTTTCAAAATTTGAACGTTTATTTTAGAAAAAAATTGTACAATAGTATTATTCAAAGTATTGCCCATCTGAATTTATGACGTTTTCCCATCTTTTTGGCAATTCGTGGATCCCATCCCAAAAGAACTGCGCCGGCTTGGCAGCCAAGAATGAATCAAGTCAATTTTTGATATCCGGCTCTGTTGTAAACCGTATTCCAGTGAGGAAGTTCTGCATCAATCTGAACAAATGGTAGTCAAAAGGGGCAAGGTCTGAGCGATAAGGCGGGTTGGGTAAAACTTCCCATCCACTGTTTTCCAAATCGTTTTTAACTGGAAAAGCAAGGTAGGGCCGAGCGGTGTCATGATGGAAAATTATTGCCTCGTGTCTGGCCACATATTCTGGGCGTTTTTCGGCTACTGCTCTTTTCAAATGGATTGATTGTGTTTGGTAGCGTGCTCCGTTGATGGTTTTACTTGGTTTTAGCAGCTAATAGTACAGCACACCCGTCTGATCCCACCAAATACAGAGCATTACCTTCGCGCCATGGATATTCGGCTTTGCCGTTGATTTGGCTGGTTGGCCGGATATTTTGACAGTACCAAGACCAATTGAAGCTATTTCATCTACTGAGCTAAGTCATGCTGTGGTTGCTGATGCTATGGAGGTAGATGACTCTACCTTATAAGATAATGATGAGAAGGAATTGACTGACGACTCAAATAATCGTGATAATGGTGGAGATAGTAGTGAATATATATAAATATATATATATATATATATATATATATATATATATATATATATATATATATATATATATATATATATATATATACACTACTGGTCAAAAGTTTGAGACCACTAATAAAAACTTTTGTTATTAGTAAATATTTTAGAAAATATTGGTGATAAATAGTAATCTGCACACCTGCATATTCTATTGTTCATAAAGATTGCCTAAAAGCTAATTCTTTTGTATAGAAGCCAACGAAAGGGCAATAAACAAGCATTGTATCCAAACATCAATGTTAGCCGCGGAAGAGGTAGGCCGACAGATCAATTGTTAAAAATTTATTACCTCATTACCGCAGCTGGCGCTTCTTTTTTTTTACATCAACTTACAATACAATTGTTCTAAATTCTCAAAATATTTTTAATTATTATTTTAACCTTGCGTTTGTCTGGTTATTTACAGTTATCCACAGTTAGTCTAATCTTGTGGTCCCTACAGTCAAGACATCTCTAAAATGGGAAAAGTTCCGGAAATTAGTGTTGAAACGCGATCTGCCATCGTTGTGCTCCACAACGAAGGCAAATCTGAACGTCAGATAGCGAGTCAACTCAAGTTATCGAAGACTTGTGTTCATCGCACTATTGTGCGCTACAAACAAACCGGCAGTAATCAAGATCACCCGCGCTCTGGGAGACCAAGAGCTACAACTTCTAGTGAAGACAAATTTATTGTGGTGACCAGCAAGCGGAATAGACGTCTGACAGCCCCAAAAATTTGTGTAGATGTCAACAAATCTCGGGAAAAACCTGTGTCAGTGTCTTCAGTGCAAAGACGATTGCGAGACGCCAAGTTATTTGGCCGCGTTGCTGTGCGTAAACCTCTGTTAAAACCGCAGAATAAAAAGAAACGGATGCAATGGGCCCTAACCCATCGAGACTGGACCAAAGAAGACTTCAGAAAAGTTCTTTGGAGTGACGAATCAAAATTTGAAGTGTTCGGGTCAAAAAGAAGAATTTTCGTCCGACGCTCCGCCGAAGAAAAGACGATGCCGCAGTGTGTAGTGCCGGCTGTCAAGCATGGTGGCGGATCTTTTATGGTCTGCGGTTGTTTCTCTGGCTATGGGATTGGAAAGAAATTTTGGAGAAAAACGCCATTCCCTCCGGAATAAAGTTAATCGGCCGTGGATTTATTTTCCAACAGGACGATGATCCAAAACATAATTCGAAATTATGTAAACAGTCGGAAAAAGTATTAGAAAACATGAACTGGCCACCTATCTTCACAGCAGGCCATGTGGAATGCATTGGAGGAAAGCTGGAATAATATCTCGCAAGAGACTATAGTTAAATTAATTGCTCGCATGCCTAGATTAGTAAAAGAAGTCATAAAGTGCAAAGGAGGATATTTCGACGAAAAATCTGTTTAAACTCTCTTGTGTGTATTTTGTTAAGAACACTGTATTCGTCAAGACTCCTTCTTTTTTTTAGTTTTAAATCTTGTGTGTCAAATGATAATAAATCCAGTTTTCCATAAAGTTTTAAATATCTTGACTTTTATTTGTTTTCTCATATTTTTTCATAGTGGTCTCAAACTTTTGACCGGTAGTGTATATATATATATATATATATATATATATATATATATATATATATATATATATATATATATATATATATATATATATATACAGGGTGGGCCATATCAGTGTTGGCGATTTAATTCTTCAATTTCTCGGTAACGTGCGGCGCGGGGTGGCGGGGGGATATGTTGTTCGCTGCGCCGCTTCCTGGAAATTTAGTCGCCATGGAGCCATACACGGGAGTGCAGCGTGCATTTTGTGTCCGAGCGTATTACGAAAACAATAAATCAGTGATTACTGCACGACGTTTGTACCGGCATGAACACGGTTTACGCGATTTAAGTGAAGTTCCAAACGCCAATGTGTTACGAAAATGGATCAGAATGTTTGAAACAACCGGCTCAGTACCAATTACGGCTCGTGGTCGCCCAGTTTCTGCAAGATCAGCCGACATTGTGGAGCGTGTTCGTGTTTCAGTTCAGCGAAATCCGCAACAGTCAACACGTAAGAGAAGTCAGTCTTTGGACGTCAAAAGAACAACTTTGCGACGAATTTTGAAACGTGGTCTGCATTTGAAGGCTTATAAGATTTAGATAGTCCAAGAATTAAAACCCAATGATGCCAATAACCGACTTAACTTTGTCAATTTGATGCTCGAGCAGTTCAACAATTTCAACAACATGATTTTTAGTGATGAGGCCAATTTTCACCTTAATGGCCATGTGAACAAGCAAAATTGTCGGTTCTGGTCCAAGACTAATCCCCGACGCTTGCATGAACGTCCACTTCACAGCCCTAAGCTTGTCGTGTGGGCTGGCATAACGTCAACCGGTATTATTGGGCCATACTTTTTTGAGGACGAAAGAGGGCAAGCGATGACGGTTAGAGCTAACAATTATTGCAACATGATAACAGACTTTTTGGTGCCAGCTTTGCAAGAACTTCAAGGCAATACCTCGAGGATGTGGTTTCAACAGGATGGGGCCACATGTCATACGGCTAGGGTATCCATAGAGCTGCTGAAAAATGTTTTTCCCGGAAAACTCATCTCGAAAAGGGGGGATATTGAATGGCCCCCACGTAGCCCCGATCTCTCTTCATGCGATTATTTTCTATGGGGCTACCTCAAATCGGTAGTTTACGAGAATAATCCGACCAATTTAAAGCAGCTGAAGAGGAATATTATTCACGAAAGTAACAAAATACCGAGAACAACTTTTCAACGAGTTTTCCAAAATTTGCGACTTCGGTTCCAAGAGTGCCAAGCAGCCGAGGGAAGCCATTTGGACAACATTATTTTTTAGTCTTAAAAATTCCTATGCTTCTACTTTTCAACAATACAAATATATTTGTGTTATGTTTCGTATTTTTTTTCAAATCGAATATTTAAACCGCCAACACCCTTATGGCCCACCCTGTATATATATATATATATATATATATATATATATATATATATATATATATATATATATATATATATATATATATATATATATATATATATCTACCATACAATCGTAAACCACAACCAGTACCCATATCACAGTCAGAACTCAACGATCTAGTTAGAGACTTAGACTTATCCAAAGATGGTCCAGAGCATCTTGTTTCATTTTTGAAGAAAAGAAATCTGCTCAAGCCATAAACTTGTTTCATTTTACAGAAAAAGAGACCAAGGATATCGCAGACATTTCAAAGTTGATGGCGATTTGTCACTAGCATATTGTGCTAATATATTATTACAACATCCCAGTACATGAAATTTAACATCCCCAGTATATGAAATTTAATTTAAGTTGCTTGTATTTCAGAAAATGCGTTTGCGTCTTGGATCTGCCAATACCCGTTAGTATAAATATAGGTTTAGATATGAAAAAAATCATTTTTCGAACTTTTAAGAGTGCATTTTCCTCGATGTTTACTGTTTTTAACCCATTTTTTAAGGTTAGAAAAAAATTAGGACATGATGGTTCAATTCTGGTTACGGATTCGTGCTCAGCAGGTCTCAATACACATGAATATAGGTTTAAATGTTAAAAATAAATTTTTTCCGAATTTTATGAGTGTATTTTCCAACATTTTCTCTGTTTTTAACCCTTTTGTTGAAGTTAGAAAAAAAATCAGGACATGATGGCTCAACTCTTGTCACAGATTCGTACTCAATTCATATGAATATAGGTTTAAAGGTCAAAAATAAATTTTTCCCGAATTTTACGAGTGTATTTTCCACGATTTTTTCTCTGCTTTCAACCCATTTCTTGAGGTTGGAAAAAAATCAGGACGTGATGGCTCAATTCTGGACCCAGATTCTTGCTCAACAAGCCAAAAACAACGGATATGATATATGGCATCAAAATTACACCCCACTTTTTTTGTGTGGCTGTATAATTTTATCCTTTACTTGAAAAATAAAAATAAGGAGAAGAAACCAGTTTGCAGTTCTGCTGGTCCTTCTCAAAGAGTTGCCAACAATACAGAGAAAGTTCCACCAATTAACGTGTTTGGTCAAAGCGGAAAGGATATAGTTTGGCTATTGGCAGCTGAAAATAAATTAACTAATTTCGAGATTAAAAGAATCAATGCTGAAAAATTAATAATCAGAACAAAATCACTGGTTGATTTCAAATCAGTTAAAAATGCACTAAATTCTGGGGAGGCTCCACACTTCAACTATACCCCGAAAAGTGAGAAGAACTAGACTTTTTTGTTGAAGGGCTTGGACTGCGGAGAAGATACCGTCGATCTTCTTCAGGTGCTGAAGGAAGTAGCACCAGAAATTGAATTTATTAGCGTCAAAACACTCGCGACAAGAAAGTCGACGATAGAAAAAAATTTACCACTTTATTTGGTGCAGATTTCAAATAAGAGCAGTCCAAATGCTCTTCAACAAATAAGATACTTGAACTTTCGAGTGGTGAGGTGGGAACGCCTTCAGAAAAGAGAACTGAATCAGTGCTATCAGTGTCAATGATTTGGATATTCGGCTGTCAACTGAACTATCGGAGCGTCAAATGCAAGGACTTTCATGCTCCCGGTAAGTGCGAATTGGCTCAGACGGAGCCAAAAAAGAAATTATACTGTGTTAACTGCGGTGTTATTGATCACCCGGCAGCAAACTGAGGACGCTCCCGATATTAAGATACGAGAGTGAAATTTGTCCCAAAGCAAACACAACTACACCGCAGTGTCTTAGCTCCGAACTTCGTCAAGCCCGGAGTATCATTTGCACTCACCGCTAGAGGACCAGCAGAAAATGCGGTAAATAATGTAAATGGCAATAATTAGCTGCTTCCCAAAATTTATCACCAACTAAATTCTTTATCGGAGGGAATCAATAAACAAGATACGAAAATTAACTTTGCTTTTCAGCGTTTAGGGCTTTCAGATGCCTCGAAATAATTTGTCATCCAGCCACATTCCCATGGATAGGATTCGTCTCATCTCGATCAACGTCAACTCCATTGTTACTTTACATCGACGTGATTATTTCCTTGAATTCATTGTTAAGCAAAAGCTTCTCACTGACATTCAAGGATTTTGAATTCATAAGAATCGATAGGGTAAAGGGTGATGGGGAAATTGACCCCGGGATATTGGTTCGACGACCCTATTGCTTCCAAAATATTGAAGAAGTCGAATTCAAAAACTTTGAATCTCTTGAAGCCTCCGTTATCAAGAATCCACTACCAGGTGGGGATAATCTCTTCGTTTTCTCTGCCCATGTAAATGGTCGAAATGTTGTCAAGTTCAAGGAGAAGCTCAATTTCTCGTTTGTAACACTCCACTTGAAAAGGCTGCATGGCTATTATATCCTTGCAAGTGATCTGAATGTCAAGCATACATCATGGCTGAACGCCAAAAATTATTCCAGAGGTGTATCGCTGATACTGTAGATGACAGAGAACCAAATTGAATACAGATGCAATCTATATGGGTTGGGGTTCCCAACATACCCAAGGTCAAATTCATATTTGGATCTCTGTATTGCTGATGCCAGACTTGAATTCAGTCTTAATAGTCCTCAATGGAAACTGCAGGTGCTTCCTCACGATAGTGACCATAACGCAATTGTAATGGAAATCAATCATCAAAGGGGTGATCTCTTCTGCATTCCAGTTCAACATGAAAATCATTGCTTGAATTTGAAAAAAAAACAGACTGGAGAAAGTTTCAGAAAAAGTTTTAATCGAGAGTCCCAGAAGCAATGTCCTCTGTCTGATGATGAACGCTTGCTCGAGCGTTCCTAATGACAGAAATCTAACCAACGATGAAAAAGATCTCTATTAACAGAAGTTAGAGAAGTTCGCAATGCAGTCAATTGAGAAAATAGTTCCCAAGATTAAACATCATAACAATATGGAAAGATATGAAACACCAAATATCGTAATGTTGAAAAGATTGAAAAGCCTTATTCTCACACACGTCAACAATATTTATTGGCGATTTTTAGACTACAACTATTCCTTGCTAGCTTTGCTGAAATTACATCTAAAGAATGTCCGAAACTTAATCCGTTCATACTTCAGGAGTGAGACCAGTGATCAATGGGCGGAAAAACTTAGCTAGCCCACAGGACTCAGATGGTGTTTTCATGAAAGTGAAGAGCTTATTCCACAAGAAGTCTCGAGCGCAGGTATTGAATCTAGAAGTTGCTAGAGATGATAGGGCTAGTATCGAAATTGAAGCACGACCTCAGACAGAAATGGAAGCAGGATTATATGTGATAGATTGCCGAAACTTCCCTGATTGAAACTCATTTTGAAGGAGTTCATCTACCTAACCATGAGAGAGGGAATCAAATATTTTCAGAGGTCGTTGAAGCAAAAGTTTCCGATTTCAAATCAAGGCTGAACGGCGAACCAATTCTTCATTTGAATGAAACATTTAAATCTGAGCTCATACCGAGCATGAATTTTATTGATTATTTTGTCAGCTATGTAGACTTGTGTTTCTATTTGACAAGATAAACAGCAAGAAATAATGTGGTATTGGCACTTGCCCGAGGCGGCTATTAGGAAGTATTGGATATTGTTCAACAATATGTTGAGCAATTAATATTTCTCAAATGTGTGGGCAAGGCTAAGGTATTTCCAACCATGAAGAAAGAAAAAAAATCTTCATGCCATAAAAGCTATCGCCCAATCAACTCGCTGCCTAACATCAGCAAGTTATCTGAAGTAATACTAAACAAAGCATCAAGCGCCCACATTGAGCAATATGAGTTGATGCCGAATAGCCTATTTGGTTTTCGTGCCAGGGATTCGACCATACATGCAATAACGAAAGTAACCTCAAACATCTGTTGGAAACTAAATGATAGAGAATGTGTTGGAGCATGTCAAATTGATATGGAGAAAGCCTTCGATACAGTGTGGTTAGATGGACTAGTTTTTAAACTCCTTCAGGACAGGTTCTCCAGGTACCTTGCCACCATGATATGCAATATGTTATACAGGAAATCATTTGTTGTAACTGATGGAAATCTGACAACCATGCACGAGTTCAAGGTCTTGAATGGTCTACATTAGGGAACAGTTACTGCGCCTCTGCTTTTGTCAATATTTATTCGCAAGCTTTTGAACGGCTTTGATTTTAACGTCTCACCAACGCAATCATTGGTAAAGCTACAATAGTTCTGAGCAATCTTCGAAAATGTTCAATGATAAGCAGCTGTACACAGACAGTTCGCGAATGAAAATCAATGTGGAGAACTGCGAAAGAGTTTTGTTTCCGATACGCTGCAGCGGGCTAGTCAAGACTTGAAACGTAATTTGAAGAATTTCCGCATTATGGCTAGTGAACGGGTTCCATATAAATCCTGTGTTCGATTCCTCGACGTTCATCTTGATCAACATCTGCACTATACTGAAAATACAACACTCATGCTCAGTAAAGCACGAAAATTATTCATGGCCCTTCAACGACTCTTTCATTCCAGATACACCGATCAAAAGGTCAAAGTTAACTGTTATAAGACCCTGGTTAGACCAGTTTTGACATGGATATCAGATCTGGTACAACCATAGTGCTAGTACTATGGAAAGATTAAGAATTTTTGTAAGGAAATGTCTTCGTTATCAGAAAGCCTGAAACGGATGCGAAACGGATCGAATAGAAGATATCTTCATATTGAAACCTCTTCGGAATCATATCGCGATAACAATCCTCGGAAATTAAAATTAGAGGAAGATAAACAACGAGGCCCATGGATGGATGTGATCAGCCGATAGCATGGCAAGGTCAGCTTTTCTTTTGATTATTATATCACATTCTTCTGATGGAATTTTTTTCAATGGGCAACAATGAAGTTTGTTACTATTTGTTTCAGCAGAAGATGAGAAAAGAGGCTCAATAATTTACGCAATCAGACTGCCTAATTGACGAGATGCTCATATCGATTGACCAATGGAATTATGTGGCGTATTTTTCTCAGCCTTCTGTTGGAAGTGAACAGTTAGAGGATCTCGTCACTAGCCATTTCTTCTGAGTCAATTAAAAATTTTACAATCAACTTTAAAATAATTTGATCCAGGAGAAGGACACACTTCAGGCACGCTAGACCTTACATGCATCTTCGGATTTTGAAGGAGATTAGGAAACTAATTTGTTACATTATTTTATTAGGGCTTCTAGAACAGTGAGATAAGTCAGATGTTTTTTCATCTCGCTTTGACGATTATACGAGTAAATAAACAAAATCTTCCTTGTTATTGGTGAATATTACTTTTTATTTAATTGCAAACACGCGTTTCGAAAGGAACGTCCTTTCTTCTTGAGTGTTTTTTTTTACAAGTCTTTCTTATAAACAATCTACAGCCATTAACCAAATGATCCTTTAGGATAATTAAGGGAGATAAAGTTAATTAGCATAATAAGGAACATTACAATGTTTGAATGGCTTATTGAGAAATTAAAGAAAACAAAGATGACTGGCAGTTACCTACGTCTACCTTCATCCTTTTTTCTTGTGGTTCGATGTAAATAATCCAACTTTCGTATGCGTTGAAGCGCCACTGCTTTGACGCCTCCTTCAGCACTTTATTGTTGTCCTCTGTTAGTTGGTGATTTTCCTTCATTACGTGTCTCACCACCGTAGATCTTGTCTCTAAAGTTGCTGTACGAGTATTCCTTTTTCGTGCGCTTCCGACTTTCTTGATGTGTTCCTGGACCCTGATCCCTACTAGACGCTTTGTTTATCCGATGTATGTTTTTCCGCAATCCGTGCATGTTAGCCTATACATCCCATTCTTCTCCCATCGGTTATTTCTCTCCGCCGTTTGTTCTACATACCGTAATTCCTTGTCATATCTCTGCACATTAAGTGAGGCGATTTATCATGAGGTGGAACGCTGCTAATTTATGTTGTATGGTATGGTGAGATGATGCAGATATTGTTCTCAGTGTTTTTATTGGCTTGCAATAAATAGCAAATGCAATTCGTCCATTTTCTTTAATGATCCGCAAATCCAGGAACGGAATCGTACCATCTTCCACTGGATACTTGTGTTTGTCTTATTTATTACGCTCAAAATTTTTTCGATTTCCTTAGTTTTCACGATTGCAATGATGTCGTTCAAGTATCTATACCATATTCTCGGCAAAAACCTTTTTCTTCTATCTGCTTCTCTAAAGCTACCTTGAAAATTTCTGCTAGCACGGGTGACAATGGATTTCCCATTCCTGTCCCCTTCATTGTTTTATAATACTTACCCCTAAAAGTGAAGTAGCTTCTTGCATACACAGTGCTGCAACTTTTACATACTTTTGTACCTTTTCCCGCCATTCTACCGATTTGTCATCCTTTGTGAGACACTGTTCTAATTCGTACAGTCCCATCTTAATCGGTATACTCGGGAACAGTGCCTTCACGTCAAAGGATATTATCTTATCTTTATAGTGCTACTATTGTGTAATTTTCTCATTAGCTCGTGGGAGTTTTTAATTGATCTATGCTCATAAATGTTCCCTATTCGTTTCAATTCTTCGATGAGCCACTTTGCAATCTTGTGTGTAGGGTAGCTGATGTCTGCCATGACTTCTCGCATCTCGTTGCCTTGCTTGTGAATCTTGGGTTGCCCTCGAATTCATGAGAGGACCGGATTGGAGACTTGGAGGCTTACTGCATTTTGAATAACATCTTTGCACTCTTTTAGTGTTTTTTCCATGCGCTTAATCGATTTGGTAAGTGGGTCTTTCCTTAATTCGAAAAATTTGGGGCTACTAAGAATCCTACTCATAATGGTATTGTATTCTTTTTTATCATTTATTACCACGTTGTTACCTTTATCGGCTTTAAGGTAGTGCACTGGTTTTTGCTGCAAGTTTTTGCTTATACGTGCAATTGAATAAAAAGTAGTATTCACCCAATAAAAAGGAAGTTTTTTGTTTATATAGTATTGATATGATACCTTAATTTTATGTTGTATGTATTTTAAGATATTCGGAGCATATTGATTATTTTATATTTCATTTCCAAAGCTGATAGGAGCACTCCACTGCTTCTTTTGTACTTTTCTTCTCCACACCGAGGAAAAACCTATGAACACTTGCACATAAGTACTGTGCCTCAAAAATAAGGTGACATTTTATTTATTTTGAAAATTCTTTGTTTATTTTTCCAAATCAATTTCATCCCCTTCAAAGTAATCCCCTCCCGATGCAATGCACTTATGCCAACGGATTTTCCAATCTTTGAAACACTGATTGAAGTCACTTTCCGGGATGGCCTCCTGTTCCGTCTTCGCTGCGGCTTGAATCTCCTCTATCGTATCAAAACGGTGCCCCACGAGCAGTCTTTTGAGCTTGCTGAACAGCCAAAAGTGGCATGGCGCCAGATCAGGTGAATATGGTGGTTGCGGAACGATATGCGTTGAGTTTTTGGCGAAATGATCACGAATTATGAGTGCAGTATGGGATGGTGCATTATCGTGGTGTAGAAACCAAGAATTGTCTTTCCACAATTCCGGCCTTCACTGACAGTACTACCAACCTAAAAAACAATAATTCTCCGAATCTTTCGACGCGCTCAGTTTAAATTCAAATGTCCCCTTATTTTTTGGGCACTATGTATGACAAACACGCTCTTAGGCATTTTTTTACCTACTGAAATCTACGGATATTTGCTTTAACATTCAAGCAAATCACCCAAGTTATTAATAAAAAGAAAAGCAACCTTAAATTCACTATGCAAGCTTTCCTCGTAACTGGATCCTTCTCTTTTTCTGCCACTTATTCATTTTGAACGTATCATTTTAAGTTCATTATTTAGTTTATTTAATATCC
Source organism: Odontomyia ornata (assembly GCA_963969285.1). Classification (NCBI taxonomy): domain Eukaryota; kingdom Metazoa; phylum Arthropoda; class Insecta; order Diptera; family Stratiomyidae; genus Odontomyia; species Odontomyia ornata. The sequence continues at coordinate 326,277,682 of OZ017740.1, read as the reverse complement.
GCAGGCCAATGCTCGTGTTTTGGAAAGCCTCCGGGCCTTGCCTTTTTATACGAGTTGATGCAGTTTAACTCTTGTGAGTCATATTCAGTTCCACACAATAGGACACTAAAGATGGTTCAAAGGAGTCAAAACGTGTCTGCTCACTCAAAAAAGCAAGGCCCGGTGTTTTTTTTTTCAAGAAAAAAGAAACTGTTTTGAGCTTTGATTCCATATTTTTTTCATTTAAATTTTTACCCACTCATTCATCGGGCTGCACTCAAACTCGCATCTTACGATCACAAGTCAAAAGCATTCATGACAGCATGACATTGCTAATTTTTTGAAGTTTCAAATGCAATTCACCTAGTAAGGTATAGCTTATATGTGTGGTTTTTCCTACGATTTTAATTGTTTTATGGAAAAAGATGTACCTACCCAAGTGTATTTAGATTGTTTAATCGCAGTTTTTCTCTCGGTGCAGGTGATATTCAAAATATTTTGCAAAAATTACCTGAAAAAGAGTTATTAGAAGATTATAGAAATGATGACAATCAAATTGGTATAAGTAAATCTATTGAAATATTATGTTTGACGATTATCAACTGTAAAATGATTATCAAATGTAAAATATTGTCTCATTACATCTGTTTTATTTCAAACATTTCGGCCATTGACCCTTAAACTTTGTACAGACACACAAGCAAATAGAACTCCTGTACATTCAACCCAAAGTATTTAACTTACTGATTAGCATTCTCATCTTGTCGAAGAGTAACTTGCAATGAATCAACTGTTTTCGCCACTCTTCCAAACCAAATGTCAATGAAAATAAATTAGAGTGCAAACTACCCACTGAATAATCCAACTAAACTATAAAATGACACCAACTGCAGATGGCATACCTCCCCAAGTCTCAACACCAACAACTACCAACGCCAAATACCTTACAGAAAAAGGCGATTTTCAACCAAACCTGTACCATTAAAATTGTCACGGTAAAGTCGTCAACGTCAAGCTGAATGCAACACTCCAACGGTTTTCGCCTTACTCATTCTTTTGTTGGTTGTTGGACTAGAAATACCAATGCTAGGTTTCACTCAGCCAAAATTGACTGTCATTCCATTCTTAAGTTCAAACCTGACTGGAATTTAAAAATAATTCGCCAGCTCACTTCAATACTACCTGGATTGGTATGCATTGTTGGTTGAATGGTTCCAGTGATTTTGTGGTGGCTTAATGGGAGAGGCTGGTAGAGGACAGAAAAACATTTGACATCATGTTTGACTTTTTGGGTGCAACACAGTTAGGTAAAAAAAAGATTAAAGAAAAATTAAGACACATGCTGAATATTTTTAAATTTTCAATCTTGTACCCGCAAGAACAACTATAGTAACATTTTTTTAAGTGTGCCCTTTAGATAATGGCTTTTATTTTAACCTTTTTCCTCGCTACTCACTTTTTAATATTTTTGCATTTTCATTCTTGAATAATCAAAGAAACCAATGACCACAAAAAAATATTCAACCCATTCCCCATGATGGTAAACTTCTATATATTTTTCATTCATTTCGTCCTTTTCTTCCTATCACTGCACAGCCATCGATTTTTGGTTTACTATTCTGCACACTTTACCCCATAATGACTTTCTACTATTTGTACGGTTAGAATGTGGACAAAGAGGAAGCCAGCGAAAAAGAAGGAGAGTAGGAGAAAGGACTAGAAAAAAGATTGGAAACTCAACATAAATCAGTTCTCTAAACCGGAAAAAGGATCCACATAGAATCTCTAGTCGAGGGTGAATTGAGAAAGTTGAATGCAATCCTAGAAAGCTGTGGAGATTGCTCAAAGGTATCTGCGGCAACAGAAGGAGCCGACTAATAAAAAGAATGGAACAAGAGGAACGTAGAAAAACAGTTGGTCAATCCGAATAGCAAATATCTCACACTGATGGCACCAGGACATAAATTGCGTACGTTTTCTATATCGAATGTGGTAGGTTGGCCAAGGCTAGTTTGCCAAGGATATTAAGGTAGAGAGCGATGGTTAGGTTAAAAAATAGATGATATGCGTTTGGAATCTAGGACTCGAGTCGGACGATTTAGCTTAACTAGATCTGGCTACGTTACTTGTGCTGCACACGTGCTCCCAGTAAATCCCCAACAAATCCAAAGTCATAAGATTAGGACATAAAAGTAAACTTTTAAGGATAAATTTATGGCTATGAGAAATGAAGATGGCAGAGATTTTTTTCGGTCGGTATTTTAACTTTTTTTTTGTGTTACTATTTTGAGCTAATATTGCTTTTGGAAGATTGTATCGCCTTCTTTTTAAGGTTGAAATAGTTTCAGAGTCAAAGATGATTTGCTGGTCTAATTTATATCGAGATAGTGTTTAAATTTTGGCATTAAAACTGAAGCTTGAACATGGAATGAGAAATTGCTTCGTAGTTTGGCATCTGACATTGGTCCGTAGTAAGAATGGATCGTATTTTAGGGTAAAGTTATTCGTTTGAAACGTGTTTATCATATTTGAGCAAATGAGAAAAGACTTATTTCGAATTTTCGAAGCTTTCAATGTGTATTGTATGTAGTACAGGGTGGGCCATATAGTAGTTTCTTTTTAAATCACATGTTATTTGGCACTGATACTCCTAGCTGTTTCCCGCTCAAAATAATGTTGAAATGAATTATGAGCTGAAGCCAGATGATCATTCGCTTCGTTATCGCTTCGCAGTTTGGTCATTAGAGCAGTTCGAATTGGATGCCGATTTTTCTCCAAAAATCATCTTTTCTGATGAGGCTCATTGACATCTTGGCGGCTATGTGAACAACCAAAACTGCCACATCTGGGGCTCAGAAAACCCACACTTGGTTATCAAGAAGCCAATTATCAACAGCGAGTGACTGTGTGGTGTGGATTCTGGAGTGTTGGCATCAGTGGACCGTTTTTCTTTGAAAATGAGGCTGGAAATACGGAGGCATGATACCCGACTTTTTGTGGCCGTCGATTGAGGCTTTGTACTTGACTGACCTTTGCTTTCAATAGGATAGCCCGCCATGCCAAACAGCTCATCAAACAATCGATCTCTTGCGCACAAAATTCGGAAATCGTGTAATAAGGCACCTTGGCGATTTGACACCGTTGGACTTGTTTTTATGGGGCGCTGTGAACGATCAATGTTATGCGGAAAATCCACAAAAAAATCAAGCATTGAAATTCAATATTCAATAAACCATTGCACATACGGGTATTTTGCTGATCTAGTCGTCCAAAAATCAAATTATAAGAAGTTGTTGCAGATTAAGAAAAACTAGCTCTTATAGTTCTCGAATGACAAGAGAATAATAAACAACCCGTCCCAGTCTCTTATCGAATGTACCCGCGCACTTGTTTTGCTGGAAGTTAGTCATTGCTTCAACTGCACATATCGTCCTTCAACTGCACATATCGTTCGTAAGTGTTATAGCATCTGATAAAAAGTAAAATATTTGCGTGACTACTGACTTTTTTCAAAATATTGTCCTGGATATGGATCAAGGTGGTGAAAACGCATATTTTCAAAATATAAAGCTGTATTTTTTTTTTGATAGGACATTGTTATTTGACGTTTGAAAATATAGTTCAAACTTCTAAAAATTTCTAACCCAATTTTAAGTTTGAAAAGCTTCATGTTGTATTTCCGGGCTCTTCCCGGTAAATTTATTAATTGATCACGACATACTATAGCACATAAAAATTATGATAAACTAATTAACCGTATATACTCACCCTCTTTTTTGCCAGAGATGACAGACCAAGACAGTGGAAAAAACTATAAAAAAATATATTTGGAATTTACACTATGTTTGATAGGAATGATTTGATTTCAGGGTCACCCTGTCACTCAGGTGTTAGAGTAGATCACTTAGTGATAAAATAAAGGAGCAAACTTTGCCTAGTTTTGAATAAAAAAAATATTAAATTACATGGAAAATTCGATTTTCATCCAGCGAAAGCTATTCAGAAGATGGACTAAAGACGATGAAGCACAAGTTTTCACATATTAGGTCAGAATTTAAAGAAATGAGGAATCAAGCTGATAAAACGGAAGCTAGAATTTTTCATAATAATGACAAATGGCTAAAAATACTTTTGAAATACCGGATGTGCAGCCTAAAAGTTCAGGTCGACCATTAAAGCCATTTATTGACTGAGCGAAACAAGCAAGAGAAGGAAAACTGAATCTTTACGTATAACAGTGGACAATGATGTGTTGATACATACTACATAAATAAAATTACAAACATCTGGAAAAACAGGTGCTTCATGTATGCTTAAGCAGATTTTGAAGTCTTTAACAGAGCTACATAGTTGAAAAAAGCGTACAAAGAAGTACAAGATGAGGAAAGAAAAATAGCAAGCAATTTTATTGGCATTTTGTTCAAAGTGTGACAATTAAGTAAGGATTGTTTTGCCACGCTTGTGGTAAACCTGCAACCTTGAAATTGCCCTCTCCTTCTCCGGCAGTCTTCTCTTCTCCATTGATATATTTGTCATCGCTCTAGCTTGCTTAGTTTGCCTGTTATGTCATATTGAGTAGACGTGTGTTGTTGATGCTCTTCACAAAAGTGGAGAAACGAAATCAAAAGCAACGCGCCGCGATAAAATTTTGCGCCAGATTGGGCGAAACAGCTTCGGAAACGTTCGCTTAAATTGTAAAAGTGCATGGTGATAGTGCTCTTAGTCGTGCCCAGGTGTTTAGATGGCATGAAGAGTTTAAGGAGGGCGTGAAAGCGTGAAAGACGAGGCACAGAGTGGGAGACCAGTCGAGATGCGGACTCACGCGAATGCGCAGCATTTGCGCGCTCTAATCCATGAAGATCGGCGGATAGCAGTTTGCATGTTGGCCTTGGAACTGAGTATGAATCGTGAAAAAGTCAGAAAAATTTTAACGGACGTTTTTGGGATGAAAAAGTTGTGTCTGTGGTTCCAAAGAATCTTTCTGAGCAGCGAAAGCAGCATCAAATGACCGTCACAGTATACTGTTTTTTTGATGTGGTAGGGAGGTGAATGCCCATTTACACACAGGGTGTGGGACTCCCAGGTTTGCAAGAAGCCGACTGAACTCCCACATAAACACCTCCCCTGTCAACCTGAGAACCTGGCCTGGAACCGTTTGGCATATAGCTTCACGCCAGGTCTCATTTGGTTATGCCATGAGGCGCCTTCAAGCTGGGGGATCCTTTCCTGGCGGGAGGGGAGAGGCGAAGAAGAAATGCCGGAAAAGCTATCGCCCAACCCCCAACGCCCTCGGCTCCTGTGAGTCCTTTTTATATTTCAGGACTGCGCGAGTATGATGTGCCACCTGGTTTCATTTGTCAACCGGTTTGGAAATCACCGCCTCTATATTTTCCGGGGTGAGCTCTCCCGTCTCTCTGTGGAGAGCTCTTTACAGCTTGTCCCATTTTTCGCACGCAAAAATGTGTGGCAGGCATTGTTTTTCTTTCCTGGGCGATACCGACAATCGGGGGACCATGACTTACCAAGCTTGTGCTGGTAAGACTGAAAACACACATGCCCGCTAAAAAGCCGAGTCGGATAGAAGTCAGTCTCACCATGCCTTCAATTCAGCCACGGCTTCACATCCGGGATAAGGCGCGCAGTCCACCTTCCCTTCGTGCAATTTACCCAAGACTACTGCCAATCGTTGAGTGATCGCTGTCGCTCTTCACGGACAACCATCCGCCTCTCATCCTCGCTTCGACGCGGATAATTAGAGCGGCACTCTCTAGCAAGGACACCGACAGATATCACGCCTGCAATGACTTTCGCCGCTGAATCAGAGACTGTCGGGTACGAAGATGCAATCCTCAGCACTCCTCTTCTCTGTACCTGTGCCAGGCGCTTTCGGTAAACATCCTTACTGAGAACGTCGCCCCATACCTCTGCTCCGTACACTAGCACTGACCATACAGCACTCATCAAGAGGCGTCTTCTTGATGGGCTAGGTCCCCCTACGTTGGCCATAAGTCGACTCAGAGCCGAAACTCCCGAAGCAGCCTTCTCAGCCATTGCCCTGATTTTCTCAGAGAAACTCATCTTCGAGTCAATCAGTAGCCCCAGGTACTTCACCGATTTCTCCAGTGCCAAACTAAACCCGCGAGCAGTCATCCGAGAATCCAATACAAAAAATTTCGCATTCACAAATCAAACATGGTCGAATGCCGATCGACTGGTGTCGAGGCCGAGGAAACCTACTAAGGGTTGAAACGTTTGTTCGAAGAACAAATTGGGCAGGGCGAAAACGGACGGACTGACGGAGACTTCGTCGTTACCGACGATACTTATGGCCCACAAATGAGAGTGGGGCATCCAGATGGAAGCGGTGCCCCCTCGCGCCCTCCCAACCGGTTCAAGATCTAAACGTAGACGTAGGTGCATCCCCTTCTAGCGTAGCAAAATATGAATTGTGTAAGTTAAATAGGTATTAGGGTGAGTGAACGCACGAATTGAGCTTTCCACTTTCAATGCAATTTGATGTAATTTCTGTGAAACGTCGTCTGTTTCACAAATCGACTTATTCTTTTCCAACATTTATGCCTCCGTTGGATTTTACTACACTTATGCACACTATAAGGAAATAGAAGATCTGTAAAATTAGTGCACAAATCAACCGAGAACCAATTCTACCATTCCAATCACTGTGGAACCGTACAATTGACCCACTCAATTTCACTCGACTATGTTTCGCGGAGAGAATTATACTCGCGCGTTGGCCGTCAAAGATTCCTTTCTTTTATTCAAGAGGATCGATCATATCGCGATAACTCCGCAGCTTGGTGCTAAATATTTAATTGAAGCGCGAAGGATTCGGGTTCCTGCAAGTTTTACGGGAACCGTGAGGGACTTTGCGAGCAGCATGGACCTTTAAAGTCGTGAAAACCACGGAGCTTGACGCGACGATGGTCAACGTTTACACACACTCCTATAGAAGGCGGTCGAGAAACGTTTGTAGTTGGTTGTGTCTTGAAAGCGTACGATTCACTGCACTGCAGTTTCGTTTATGGAACCTCATATTTTTATTAATTCGTAAGAACTTCCCAACATTAGCTAAGACGCGATGTTAATAGCTTCACACGGCACAGATCCAAATAGCGACAAAACTTATCGAATTACAAAAGGGTCTTATCGAACAAAAATCCGCTAATTTATCGGTGGTTCTTCACGGTTTCCTGTCGACTGCTCATTCGTCCAAATCTTTTCTTTCTCCCCTTTCGTGTCGCAACGGTACTCGACTCAGCTGCTCGCTCAGCCAAGTTCGATTGCATTCGGTAATGCAATTTTAAGACCCGTAATGAAAAGATCCCGTCAAATTTTTTTTTTATTTTTTTTAATTAATTCAGTGAAAAAACCTTTAAAATATTTTAAAGCTTTTTTTCGACTACAAACCGTTTAAAAGCTTTCCTGGTTTCTGAGAAAACTTGAAACGTGCGGACGGACGGAAAGACATGAACTCAATATTAATAGGATATTGTAGATTTTTTTCAACAAAATTCTTAAAATGAACGAACAATTAGACACAATTTAAATTTTTTGTTTGATTTACAATCTTCGCTTAGCTTGCAACATTGCAAAATCCACTTAAAATAAAAGCTTGATAAAAAAATCCAATCAATTCATTCCAGTCAAAACAACATTTACACTCATTTCGTGATTGATATGGTCATCGAATTCATTTCAATCAAATAAATCCATTCACATTTCTTTAATCGCACAACTATTAAAACCAACTGAGCTACACAATATCGCGTGCAATGTGGACGAAAAACCAAAATCCCACACATCCTCGTTTCCACTAGTATCCGAAAAATTTGCTAACAGCAATAATAGCACCCCCATCAACCCTTAGCAATGGAAATCTTGTTTAATTGATGGATTTTATTACTGTTCCCGCACGTAAATTGGTGTTAGGGGTTAGTTGTACAATCGTCGTTGTCGCTCCAATATTCCACGCCGCTCGTCTCGTTTCATGCTTGGGTAATTTACACATTTCTCTTCATTCCAACGGTCAGCAAAAATTTTTTTCTCGCTCTCAACCACCCCCGTTTCTCTCTTGGGACCAACTCTTATCAAGAATATGTACCATTTAGTCCATGTGACACCATTCAAAAATGTATTTTACTGTTCGCCACCGCTGGACACGATTCCTCTGACTTGACGTTATACGTTACGGCTACTAAATGTTTCGGGAGGGCTGCAAGGATTGCAAGGGTACAAAAGTTGGTTGAATGGTTGGTTGTTGGTTTGCCACTTGTGCTGATCTCACCTTCCACCAATTGAAACATTACTTAATTGCTCTTTCGCAGCGTGTGAATGCAATTTTCGTGCGAAGGGGGGTGTGGGGGTGGATTTCCGGTGATACCAAAAATTTTTCGGATAGCGCTGGAATGAAATGTGTCCGAAATCAAAAGTGGCTTTTTCATGTGTTTCGTTAGTGTGAAGTATGTTACGAAGTGGAAGGATTTGAGTGGGTAGATTGAAAGGATTGTTGAAATATGTTCAACAATTTGAAAAAGAGATGCTCTGGCATATTTTTTTATGGTCTTCAACAAAACGAAGTTGTAAAGTAAGGAAAAGTTGCATCGTAAATATATTGCAAAGAAGAATATTTTTTTCCGTTTTCAGCTTGTTTTTTATCTTTCTAAAGGATGAACGTTCTTTATAGTTGGGCTTTTACTATAAAATACAGGTATAATAGTAAAAACTAGGCAACCTTCGCCAGGAAGCAGAAAAAATGCAAACACAGCAGCATAATCCTGTCTTGAGAGTACCCTAACTCATCCTAACACTTGATACTACAACATCTCATCAATCTTCCGAAATGACAATTCTCGAACAAATCGATCCTTATTTCTCATTCCTTTTTCCTCTTTCACTTTTATATACCTTCCATTTTTATGAGTTGTACTACAATAGATATTCTCTCTTTCCTTAACTTTTTACGAGAGCATGCATCAAATTTTACGATAATCTCTTTTCCCGAAAAACAAAAGGATTACAACACGAGGTGATATAAAATGAAAGGATAATTCTAATCCTGGAAGGGAGTGGAGTGGGTGAAAATGAGAAAATGCTGCGCACACACTCTCTTCAATTAAGATGATCGGAAACTATAACAATAAAGTTTGGACTTGTTGCAATTAGCCATAGTGTTAGATGGTGAACGAGAATGCCACGTGAATAGCGATAATAACTTGGAAGCATGTGTTGAAATTAAAGGAAATTATCAGGAAGGAGTAAAGGAAACGTGTGCTGGATAATTTTATGAATATTTGAAGGATGACGGAAGGTAAGGTTAGCACGTTTCATTTTTTTATGATATGAAATAATTTCTAGGTTGCAGTAGTTTTTGGTATATCTAAGTTTAGTGAAGTATAGATTACCTTTTCAGTTACTTTTGTCTCATGAGTTTCATTAAAAACAGCCAGTGTGGCTAAAACTGAAAGTAATTTATCACTACATCACATGATTTCTATTAGGTAAACCACCATTTAATACTTAGTGTTGTGGCTTGGCAGACAATGAGTTCTGAATTCACGACCCCAAGATTTTTTTCCTTTTAATCAATATTTTTGGAGCGACGCATCTCATGCACAGTTCTCAAATAAACTCATTCTAAACTTACAGTAAGTTAACGATATGATGTATTTCAGTTATACGATATGATGGATTTCAACCTCTCTCTCTTTCTTAACCTATACACGCGGCTGCAACCACGATGTTAACATCACATCGGGAGCGGTACTAACGATGACAAAAACGGCGATTAATACAACGACGGTGAAGGCGGATGGAAAACAGGAGATTAACAGATAGTCTGGTCCAGACTGAGATTCCTGCGGCATTCGGGCGCAGCAAAAAAATAATGCGAACGCCGGATCGTCCTAAAAAGGAAAAGCAGGAAACTCTGCAGGACGCGCCAAACGCTCGAGCGGTGGAGGAAAATATAAAGAAATTCGAGAATTCGATGGTCACTGCTGCGATCGTTACCGAAAGCAATGAAGCAAGGGTCGTCAATCCAGAAATAATAAACAATTATCCTGAACTCAACGAGGAGATTACGGCAGGAAAAGTAATGTGTCACCGGGCAAATAAAGCGCCGATGTGTGATTTCATCGCTAAATTTGAAAAGGTGACGGAAGTACTGTATTCGGAAACAGAAGCCGATAAACTCTCCCAAGGACGATGGCCGCAAAGTACAATTACCGCCCAGCAACATGAAGAAGAAAGGCTATTCCAAAAAGTGGGAATCATTCTAAAAGAATACACAGAGCATTATTGAAGGACCAGAAGGCCAAAGAAGAACAGAAGGCTAAGTAAGTGCTGAGGACTAAACCTAAAGGGCATATGCAGGTAGCTCCAACATCAAGTATCAATAAAACAAGCTGGGTAAACAGACCTACGGCCATGTCAGAAGGGTTTAGTACCCAATCTTTCCAAAATACGGTAACCAGCAACAAATAAAGTCAAGAAACATGTCCAAGAGTTGTGCGCATTTAAATGAAAACTCATTGTTTCTCCATTTTCAACGGTCTCCATTTTGTTCCAAACTAACAAAAATCACTTAAATCATGTATTCCAAAAATATGTATTGTTATAAATCTTATCTGGGAATTTTAAGGAGATCAAATCAAAATTGCAGTGTCTGAACCGATGGGAAATCCATAAAATACCAAAACCGTGTGTTATTGTTGTTGTAATTGCAGAAATTTCAAATGGCTATAACTTCCGCGGATAATGTTCGATTTTCATCAAACTTGCAGAATATTAGGTCCTTATCTGTAACTACTCAAACGTTGAATTTTGTTGAGTTTAAGGATACCTGTACGATTTTATTGGGGAAAATGTGAAATTCGAAAATCATACTATTATTAACAAAGTTGAATGAATTTCGACTCCTAAGGTATTTGTTCTTATTGCACTCATAAATACCTACCTCTATGGTTTTTTTCAGATTTTTCGGATCACTAGTGTCCAATCGCGAGGGGGGACACAAATTTTTTGTGTATTTCCCCTTCGTGTTCGCCCCCTGCAGCAAAAAATGTCAGTTTAAGACCTGTTTTGAAAAGTTCTTGTTTAGACCTTTCATATGATACCCATATTGACTACCTTTGATGAAATTTTTTTTCGGGGGCCATTCCCCTATAACGAGGAGACCCCCCTCAAATACCTCATAGATTTTTTTTGTAGCTGAACTTTAAAGAGTGCACTACTTTACACCTGTGTGTAGAATTTGGTGTTCCTAGCTCAAGTAGTTTGCGAGAAAAACTACTGTAACACACGGACGGACGGACGGACGGACAGACAGGTCGCGATTTTAGTAGGGTTTTGTAAAATTATTTTACAAAACCCTAAAAATAGCGTCTAGCCCAATCGAAGGAGATTGAGATAAAAGAAGGAGAGAAAAGGCACTTGATGGGCGTAGAACGCTAGATCAGGGGTTTCAGATAGTGGTGACAAAAGGAGCGAAGAAAGCCGCAAAGAGAACTAAACTAAACTAAAGTTCACATGAATGCTCAACAAGAAAAAAGATCTGATGCAAAACAGGAGAGAAAGAAGCCCCGACAAAGATCCTGGTTGCAAGCACTCCCAGTAAAACCCCAAGATAGTCGATTCTACGCGGAAGTGCTCCGAGACATCAGAGGAAACGCAAGGCTCGAAGACACTAACGCTGCCATTGAAGCAGTACGACCAACGCGGTCGGGACACATACAAGTCGAATTTTGAGCAGAGGCCAAGAATAGGGAAGCATTCTAAAATGCAGCAAAACGATCGAAATAAGAGACATTAACTACATAACAGATATGACCGAGGTGGGAGAGGCCATCGAAAATGAGTTCCCTAGCGTGGGCAGGATCAAAGCGAGGCTGACACTAGAAAACCATAGGGGACAACGTATGGCCTTAGTTGACTTGGCCGAAAAGGATGCCGCACAATTTCTGAATAAGGGCAAAGTACGAATAGGGTGGGTTGTCTCTAGGATACGGCAATGAGCAACGCCTCTACAATATTTCAAATGCCTTGGCTATGATCACACCGCAAAAGTATGCAAAGGATTTTCCAGAAAGCCCTAGTAAAATTAGAACTTCGATGACCCGCATCCTGCAGCTAAACCTACACCGCAGTTCAGCTGCACAAAATTTGTTTGAGAAGTTTACGAAGGATATGTAAGCCGATTTTATGCTGCTGAGTGAGCAAAATCATGATAAAAGTTCGGCATGATAGTATACTGATGGAACTGGTACGGCCACCATCTGGGTTCGAAATAGTTATTTCCAGGCGGAGAGCTGTAGTATTGTGTGGGTTCAGTGCTCAGGGACCATCTTTTTTAGTGTGTACCTGACGCTAAACGAATTGATGTCATCTTTCCAAGCCAAGCTTAATGCTTTGGAGGGCGCAGTCTCGAACGCAGGCGGGAATGTGCTCGTTGGGAGACTTAAACGCTTAAGCAACTGAATGCCTCAAACAGATCCGCCGGGAAAGCGAATCGTAGAAATGGCGCCGTACTAAACACCGGGAATACGCCGACTTTCCACCGTATTGGCTGTGAAGGAACCATACCGAACGTGACATCCGCCTTGGAGTCCGGTTGCAACCACGGAAGTCACCGCAGTTGCAGGCATTATGTGTAAGCACAGGGGTGTGTAGCCCGGGGTGGCATTCTGAGGCCGGCTGGTGCTCACTCGTGTCATGGGACTTCCGGGACACCCTCTGCTCGTGCTGAGCCATCCTATATATAATAACTAACACAAAAAGAAATGGACGGCAAAGGGGGAGGTCATTTTAAGAAATAAAAAAATTATTTTTTTTATTTTTTGCCATAATCAGACATGGCTGTTTTATTTAACACAAATAATAAATATATAAAACAGTTCGCAAATTTTACAAAAAAAAATAATTAATTTAAATACCCAAAAGCAAATCCGCCACCTTGAAATCTAATTTAAGGAAATATAAATTAAACGACGTTTAACTAAATATATAAAATGAATATACAATATCGTAATTTGAAATAAAGCAAAAAAGTAGAGAAAAAGTCAAATCTATACTCACTTACTTTCCTGCAAAACTCCGAGCGCTCGGCGAAAGTCCAAGGAAGAAGCATGGGGCCACTGTAAGCTAAAGTTAAAATCTCTGTAATTTACAAAAAAAAAATCAAAGAAAGATGGTAAAACGGCCACCTTTGTAACTTCTGCACTGGCTTGTTGAAGCCGTAGAACTTCCCACTTTTATTCTCCGGCACTGTATCTTCATTCCTCTTCACTTTAGAATAAAGCCTTAATATTCACCGTTTTTTCTTTTCCTCTTTTTTCTCACTCCCTTGTAATTCTTCAGTTATTTAGAAGTTTCATTTATTTCACAACACACTTCGAATTATGATTGTGTCTTTGTTAAAATTATATTTATATATATAACACTCAAAAAACATTTTTCCCAAAATACACTGAAAATCCCAAATCCAAGTTCAAATTCCCAAAATCCAAGTTAAAATTCACTTCCATTTACTTACTTAAAATCTCTTCTTCACACCGCCAAAGAACTTCTTCCACTTTGCAAACTCAAAACGGAGTCCAAAATTCACGCCTAAAGCATTCCCTTTTATTTTCAAAGTCAAATACTGGCTGCCGTAAATTCCAGAACCCAATCTCACATTTCACGTCCAGCAAATCCTATCTCGCAATCCTTTCATTTTTCACTACCGCTGACGCCTCTGGGTAACGTAATCGAAGTTTATTACACCTGGATTCCGCTACCCACACATCTTTTTTATACAGACAAATGCAACAATTTCCATTTTGCATATATGGCAATTTGCATAATCAAAGAAGCGTTTGATTAGATGCAAAGTGTCACATATATACGGAAACTGTTGATTTCGCCGATACTCCAAAAAGAACTTGAACCCAGGGTCCCAGCAGACCCACTGTCAAGAGTCCACGACGCTATCAACGGAGCTACCTTCTATTGATTTCCCATTCATCAAATGAGCAACTGAAACTCATTCTTGATGGGTATAAAATTGAAATTTGTTAATAGGGAAACTTGAATAAACTTTTTGTTGGTATGAGAAATAAAATTTGTTAGTGGGAGCTAATTAATAAACTTAGTTAGTATGAAGGAAGGAATTAGGTTTTGTTAGGGAAAATGTATAGAATGAAATTTTGTTAGTGGTTAATGTATGGAGTGTTGTTAGTGGGGAAAAATTAAAATTATTATTATATTACTAGTTTTTTTTTTTAATTGAAAATAAGGGAAAGGGGTAGGATTGTGATGATGTGGAAATTAAAATTATAGGGAAATTGGTAAAATTACAATAAAAATATTCAAATAGAGAGGGGAAAAGGTATAAATACCCAAAGAAAAGTAGAGATGTCACGACGGCAATTTGAAGCGGCAAATGGGAAAATGCCGGTACGCCAGAATTCGCAACAGCCCTTAGTGTGGAGGATACACGGTTGGAGAGTATTAGAGGATAACTCAGCCAGTGATCATGAGTGCATTCTGCTTCAGATCAGTGATGTTGTCTCCCATCGTTTGTGCTCTCGGCTTTCTACAATTGGATGGAACATTGGAAAGATGGACGTCGAGAGGTTCGTCAAGGTACCCACAGCTAGTGCACCGCTGCAGGGAGATTTGGAGAGGACAGAAGAACTGGCAGCTCAATACGTGGTGAACTCAACTTTGAGTATCATCACGATTGGTTTTAAAGCTTCTATGCTCCGTCAAAAACCCCGACATGATAAGCCCCAGTCTACTGGTGGTCAACTGAAATCGCCAAAAAACGATGGGAGAGTCACAAGCTTCGGCGTGAGGCTCAACGAGGACGGAACCGTAACGAAGCGAGCAACCGGGTGGCGGCATATAAGTCGGCCGGGAAATGCCTTCGCAAATCGATCAACAATAGCAAGGCGTGCTGCTGGCAAAATCTAGCGGACAATGTGAACAAGGATCCACGCGGCCTTGGCTACAAGCTAATTATGCGGAAGCTTGGGGCCCTACGGAAAGCTTGTGTACATGATGCGGAAAAGATGGACGAGATAGTGCGGGCACTCTCTCTCGCCCATCCCCTTCGTGTTGACGCTATCTATGGTGAAACAGCAGTCGAGTGTCCACTCTTTACACAACCGGAACTGGAAGAGGCAATCCTTTCACTGAAAACGAGGAAGGCTCCAGGCCCAGATGGTGTTCCAGCTGAGAAGTTGCAGCCTGTATATCACCATTGTCCTGACTTGCTGCTCAGCACATTCAACGGTTGCCTACGCGACGGAGTTTCCCTGGTACAATGGAAGGTGGCGCGGCTCGTGTTGATCAGCAAGGGGAAGGGAAATCTCGAATTGCCGTCTGCATACCGCCTGTTATGCATGCTAGACATGGCTGGGAAAGTGCTAGAGAAAATCATCAAGGAAAGACTCACTGGCGCGATTCGTGCTGCTAGGGACCTATCTCCTCAGCAGTACGTCTTTAGAACAGGGCGTTCTACCATTGATGCGATTGCAGAGGTGGGGAGCATGGTCCAGAGGGTAGAGGCATATAGTCGCACCAAGCGACGGGTCGCCCTGTTCGTGACGCTCAACGTCAGGAACGCCTTCAACTCCGCTAGATGGGTGGATATTCTGGATACGATGGAAAACCCTGTTTAAGTGCCAGAATATCTAATGCGGAATTTAAGGATCTACCTAAAGGAAAAAGCCTGCTCTACGACACGACACAGTGCCAAAGAAGAATGGAAAGTACATCGAGCATTTCCCAGGGATCTATCCTTGGTCTGGACCTGTCGAATGTGTCTTACAAAGAGCTACTAAGACTGGAGATGCCAGATGCACCATTGAAAAAGCGCATCTTAGGCTAGGTATGCTAGTACGTCGAGTGAGAGACTGGATGACTGCTCGCGAGCTTAGATTAGCACTGGAGAAAACCGTAGTGATCATCTTGGTAAAAAAGAGAATCCCTAAAGTAAGCATGATCAGTATTGGGGGCATGCAAGTCGAATCGAAGCCAGCGGTGAAGTACCTGGGGCTACTGATCAACTCGAAGATGAATTTCTCTGAGCAAATCAGGGGAACGGCTGAGAAGGTTGCTTCGAGAGTATCGGCTCTGAGTCGACTTATGGCCAACGTAGGGGGACCCAGCCCATCAAGAAGACGCCTCTTGATGTGTGCTGTAGGGTCAGTGCTACTGTACAGAGCAGAGGTATGGGGCGACGCGCTCAGCAAGGAGGTATACCAAACGCCTGGCATGGGTACAGAGAAGAGGAGCCCTGAGGCCTGCATCTTCGTACCCGACAGTCTCTGATTCGACGATGAAAGTCATTGCAGGCGTGATGCCTGTCTACTTCCTTGCTAGAGAGCGCCACTCTATTTATCTGCGTCGAAACGAGGATGCGAGGGAGACGATTCTCCGCGAGGAGACAGCGCTGACTCAACGATTGACAGCAGTCTTGGATGAATTGTATGAAGGGATGGTGGACTGCGCGCCTCATCCAGGATGTGAGACCGTGGCCTAATCGAAGCCATGCTGAGATTGACTTCTATCTGATCCAGCTTTTGAGCCGGCATAGGTGTTTTCAGTCTTACCTGCACAAGATTGGTAAGTCACGGTCCCTCAATTGTCGGTATTGCCTGCCACACATTTTTTGCGTGCAAAAATGGGTCAGGCTGCGAATGGCCCTTTACAGGGAGACGAGATAGCTCACCCCGGATAATATAGTCGCGGTGATGCTCGAATCGGTTGATAAATGGAACCAGGTGGCACATTATGCCCGGGCAGTCCTAAAAGATACAAGGGACTCACAGCAGCCGGGGGCATTCGGGCTGGGGGATCGCTTGTCTGGCACTTCCTCTTCCCCTTTCCCTTCCCGCTAGGAAAGGGATCTACCAGCTTGAAGGCACCTCACGGCGTAACAAATCGAGACCTGGCGCGAAGTAATGCGTCAAACGGTTCCAGGCTGGGTTCTCCGATTAATAGGGGAGGTGTTTGGTGGGTAGTCCAGTCGTATTTTTGCGAACATGGGAGTCCCACACTCTGTGCGTAAATAGGCATTCACCTCCCTACCACAAAAAAAGTATCGTGTAAAATGTTCTTCACGCAAAATTGTTGAGAATTTTTTTCGCTGATTTTCCCTATCGGCTATAATACTTGTCCTGGAGAGTAGTTGAATTCTACGAACCGCCGTATGAGCACCAATTATAACGCTCTTCAGTGGCGACAGGATTAGGGAAGCGATTCAAAATCGTTACACTATATATAAGATATAATTAATTTATATTAATGGGCACGGTAATAGATTCAAAGTATATGAAAAGCTCTACATATTTTGTCTGATTTTCTCTTAAATCTTCATATGCTCTCTATGAATTTCGAAAACAGATTAAGCCTTCAAGTAAATTTTCAGATACTTTTTCATACTTCATGTAATCACACACATCTACTTAATATTTTCAACATTTTCCTCTATATTTCGCACGTCTCGCGTGTCATTTATCTCTGGAGTTTTCAATATTCAAATGACCGCTCGTCATCGATTTCGCTTTTCATGCACGCATACTGACACGCATCAAAAATTATTACACATCTCCTGAATACAAATGAACGTCACGTATTCATTCACGGTTCATAACATTTCCCAGTCAGCTTCTATCGAAAATACATACACAATCATATATATTAGATACAAATTCCATTTATCATTTATCATTGTGCAAAAAGGAACAAATGAAAGTCGAAATTGAAGTCAAGCCGCATCCGCACGTACTAAGAAATGATAAATTTATCCTGCAGTTTTTCTTTTCCTCTCGTCAATAAATAAAATACATTGAGAAGGAAATTATTGTGAATGATTCAAATCGAATCCTAACCCAAATGATGATGGTTGGCGTATTTGATTTCCGTTTCCCTAGAACTCTGAGCCAAAAAGGACGACGATAAGACGATGCCAAATTAATTTCAATGCTCATTTTCATCTAAGTTTATCACATCCTGCATACACTACTGAATATAATCAGCTTGCTCAGACTATAATCACAATCATTTTCAAAATTTACTTTCTTCTTAATTTTCTATCCTTGCCAAATAGTCCTGACGCTGACAATCCAATCCAATGTACGCGGATAAAAATTTTAAGGCTCCGATACTCTACTTTATCTTGTTTATATTTCCTTTAACCTAGAAATATTTACACCATTAGCCAATTTTCTTATTTATCCAACCATTGCTACTTTTTGTTTCTTTCCTACCCTCCCAAAATTACACTTGAGAGTGTGTTTCAAGGATACTGGGAAATTGAAGAAGTAGAGAGGAAAAAAACAGATTTGAATTTTTTTCCGGGAGTGCTATAAAATTATTCATTTCGTTTGGAAACTTTTTCATTTCACGTGATCTGAATAAAGTGCTCATTTCGGTGGTGATGGTGAGATTTTGTTTCACGTTCTCTGTTTCACTTCCTGGTTTGAGGACTCTCACTCTCTTGTTCGTTTTTCGGGATGATTTTTTCACAACATTCGATCCATTCCATTTAGACTCGAGGCGACGTATAGTGTATTTTGGTTTTTTGTAGAGGCCGCAGTGGAATGAATTCTAATGAAAATGTGCATAAAAAACTTGATTTGGTGGTGCTGAAGAGATCACGAAAGGATATAAAAAACGGGAGCTTAGTCGTTAAGCGTTTAACCAAATAGCCACGAAAAAGTAAACAGATTTTCTCCACTAAATGGTCGATGTAAATCATCATTTTTGTTGATGCAATGGAGTCCTGATGTTTTTTTTGCTATTTTGAGTGGCTCCAAAGATCAATAACTGATGAAAGGTATTTGAAAATTTTTTTTTGAGCAGAGCAGACAAGTCCTTACTTCAAAACCAATGAAATCTTGTTTATTATTTTTGACACCAAACATTTACCATTTCTTTCCTCTCATCATTGCTAAAAATATTTCAATGTCCTTATCACACTTTAACACATTCTGCATCACTCCCATCACTCATATTTGGAGTTCACCTCAAAACCATCAGCAAAACGATAAAATCTTGAAATATTGGCCCCCAAAATATCATTATAAATAAAGAAGAAATAAAAAAAAATCCTTCAGACATCCGAAACATCCCATGGGATCGATTCGCAACAATTTATGAGAATAATTCGATCAGTTATTACAACAGATGCCAAACATTCGCCATAAATAAACTTCGGAATCGTAAAACAAGATAGCAAACAGTCAAGCCTCCTTCCCTTTTCCACCCCACTTACCTATTCAAAATAAGGCCAGGTGATGTTGGATCCTTTTCTTTTGTTGGGATATACCGAACGAGTACAGGGATGCGGACTGAAATGGAGCCTGGCAATCGACACTGACTTAGTATAGATACATTATAACCAAAGTAGCGAAATCCGATGAAAATTCTTTTCATCGTTGCTCTACCACATTACGGTTCAGGAAGCAAATATAGTGGCTAGCATCAAATGACTTGGCTGAAGGAAGTTAAAAGGATGAGAGTAAAGACTTTGCCGCCTGTATCTGGTTTTTGGGTTGACAAAGCGAAAGTCGTAAATCAGACAAATTGAAGCCAATATCAAAGATTTATTCGAAACCAGACCAACATCAGGATGCAGGAGGATGGAAAAATTCGTGATACTTTGGACATTTTCATGATTTCGTCCTTAATTAGGAAAAGATATGGATCAATTACAATTATAACAGGGGACTAGTAATGTTAACATATACCTGGATGAAATTTAATCTTGGTTTCAAGTAAATAATTTATGTTTAAATTCTAGAGCTGCAAAAGGACATATTCAAACTTGTGAAACATACGACAGGAACATTGGAACAAAAGATGCAATTTGTCAGTATGGAGATGAAGAGCCTTTTATGGGTGTGGTGTCGTGAAAGAAGATAAGGAGAAACATTGTTGACCTCTGTGAGGAACACTGGTCGACAGACGTATTCTTGGAAGCTAGTATTCTTTGGGGAAAGTCGAAATCATGTAACCGCAGAACTGGAGATTTCCGTATTATCCCTTTCTCATACACCGTCATCAATGTCCGCTTTGCCTTTAATTGAGCAGGATCGCGTTGAACCTTTTCTGTTCAGAATGTGACGTACACTTTCTCTAGGATTAGTATCCGTTTAAGAGGGTCCTACTCATTTTTCAATGATAGAAAAATCATGGGTGAGGAGCAGTACAGGTGACACTTTGGAAACAAAACCCTTTAAAGAGCGAAAGGGAAGGAGATCGATAGTATCACGATATATTGGCCTGCTTCCCATGCAAACAGATGATAGAGTGACACAGCTTTCAGTAAAGTTTGGTTTTCGTTTTGTGTTCGATGAAACGCTTCCTGTGCAATAGGTAGGGAGAGTATCATGAGCTTCAGTTAAGTTTGTTTTGTGTTCGCGAAAACGTCCACTGTACATTGGGTCCGGAGGAATGTGAGGATAGCTGATAGGTAAATTTTAAAGGCATTGAGGTATTAAGAAGTGTGTAGTATTTGAACTGTCGCCTACGCAAACTGCTCGAAAAATCAACATAATGCTGATCCAATTTTAATTGTTGATTTAAAAAAAATAAATATTCAAATTTACAATTAAAATTCGGACACGGCAGCCCATTTGTAATGCAACTTACCAACGAATTGCATTGTCCCGCAATGTAAACTGCAGTTGAGGGATGATGGGATTCGACTAAAATTACGCAAATAGGAGGGAACGTAAATCTATAGCTGGTCGTGTTTGCTCTGTCGTCAGGAGTTTATTTGTCTTTCGCGTGTCGAAACCCAACAGGGGAATGTTCCACTTTTGAAACATTAATGACGAGTTTACTACATTTGGCGCTTACAGAGTTCTTGATCTTGCGATTAAACTTAATTGCATAGTTGCTGGGCTACATCGGAAAACCGTGTTCCCAACCATTTGATTCCTTCGAGCTGGTGAGGGAAAATTGATTCCAAGTTGATTGATTGGCAATCAAATGACGGCAGTGAAAAGTCGCGAATAAGTTGAATTAAGTTACGCATGAGACAAGAAAAACGAAGTATAAAAACGTATTTGTGCAGGCCGTCCTTATGCAAGCGTGGCTTTTGAAAGCCTGATCCAAAGTTTAATGAAATATTGAAAATAATGAAAAAAGAGCTCAAGAGGGTTAAAGTGTGTGAGATGTTTTGAATTGAATACTGTAAACAGTGGCAAGAGAGCAACGCAACAAATCTTCCAATCGCGTTTTGCGATATAATTTATGTGGGAAACGTGCAGAAAAGGATTAAAAATTGATGTTAACTATGGCGCGGAAAATCAGATTCAAGGAGACGATGAGGACAGTTGTAGTCTTTTAAAACAGAAAATGTAAAGAGGAATTAAAGCAGACGGCAGCAAAATAATAGATCATGCAGAAGAGAAAAATTCTCTGTACTAAAGGTGTCATGAACTATTTCTACATATAAACAAAGCGTAATTATTACTAGATATACTGAAAGACGTTGACGCAAAAGATTTGAACGTCAGTGATAAAGAACGGTTTCAGGATATGATCAGAACTCTTTCGATTCAGAATTATATTCGACTATCAGAAATTGATAATGGTCTGGGACGTGAAACGGTCAAACGTGAAGGAAATAAGGGACTATAGAAAATTCAAATTGTAACTCAATCATTGCGAAGACAAGCACCGTCCATTAAAAGTCATTTTCACCCAATGTTTATATGTCCTTAGGATTCAAATTGAAGCAGAACAAGTCAATCAAAAAATGAATACTTCGTCGGAAAAGTCGCCATCGGCTACTCCAATCAAAATTAAAAGGAAACAATCAAACAAACAAATTGGCTATGGAAGGGTGACCGTTTCGGATTTGAGTGTACAGTCTGAGTCCATTTTGATAACACCCGATCCCTCTAAAGTTAGAGTTGAGGGTTTACCACCGCAGACAACATGAAACACTCTACGATCGGTCAATGCATTTGAGTAGGGATGGCATATCTTTCAAGAGCATGACTTCAAAAGTGTTGATGTTTGCTTCCTTGTGGTACAGTGTAGGAGATTGTTGACACATGTGAACAGACGATTCCATCTGGATGCATGAGATGTATTCTTCTTCTGTGTGTGCCTTATGTATTCTTCAAGTATCGGTTATAGTCAGTTATGTCTGGCTATAGGTATGGGATAAAGTCTAAAGAGATCGAAGGTGATTGTGTTGACGAGTGGGATCTTGAATTCAAATATAACGAAGTCTTGGATTATTCTGGTACTAACTGATGCTACCCTGAACAGTCTTAAGAATTTGTCTTTAGCTGCTAGAAAAAGCAGCGTATCAGGTAGATGGTCTTTGATGTTAGATATCGCTATGCTCAATTGCGTCTGCGATAGCAATAACGAGTTGAAATTTTTGTGTTGGGTATCAATGATAATACTTACCATGGAGGCCTGAATGCGTTTCAAATTGATGATAGTTAGCGTCATTTAAAAACGACAACATCGCGATGAGATTTGTCATCTTACTTTGGTTGCCTTCCTGATTTTGACCTCTCACAATGTTAGCTAGATGATGTAGCTCCTCTTGAATCACCTTGAACTTTTTTGGACAGTTTTTTTCACTTTACTTGATAATGTTCAATGTGGAATCGACAATGAATGTTTGATTCTTTAATAACGAGTACAATTTTTCTTGATTTCCTTTTACATCTTTGATCATCTGAGTCATCTGGTTAGCATATTTTTCGTCATGAACACCAAGCTGCGATTTCGCTACACTACCAACAATGTTGAAGGCTACTCTTTTGATTTGAACTTTTAGCAATCGATTAATGTTTGTAAGCTCATTTTGCATTTGTATGAAGTTGTCCCTCAGCATCAAGCAACTGGTCATAAATGTTTCCTGCACCCAAAGCTGTCGCAATATCTTCGTTTCATTTCCTAACGTTGTAATTTCCGTCTAATAAGGCCCTTAAATCAGAGTAGATTACGAATTTCCATTCACTTATCGATAAATATGCATTACCCAATGATTGGAAATACACTTGTGGATATGGTCCGTAAGTTGGCGCCTTAACGGGCTTTGCGTGTATCAAGGGTACTATCAAACAGGCCAGAAGTAGTGAAACAATTGACGTCCCTTTATGTTCGTTTTTTGGATGGACCTTTGGAGCCCCAGGACTCTTAGACCTCTTAGATGGATGGCCGCCTCGTAGACTTAAGGATATCTTCCTTGAATGCGCGTTCTTTCAGTGTGTGTCTTCACCAATTGGCAGTTGAGCAAGTCGATGTATGGTTTCCTTTATAACGCTTGAAGAAGTCTTTACGTCGGCTACGTGCACGAAGCCATCATAGCCCTTACAAGTTTTTGTGATTCATCCAAGTAGTCAATTCATTACTAGCATGTTGTCCTCCTTGATAATTACAAAGATACATGGTTGAACATTCTGGCAGTTCTGTTGACCAGCATCTCCGAAATTCGTGCTTAATATGGCCTACAAGTTTCCAACTCGTAAGCGGTTTGCCTTTTACGAAAGCTATTGGAGGTTCCCCGATGAGGAAATGGCCAAGAGTCAGTCCTGAAAGATCACTAGGATCTTCTGATATTGGTGTTAATGGTCTTGAATTGAGGATGGCTTCGATTGCCACCACAAGAGTTTGTAGCTCTTCATATGTTCAAGTCGCCAATGAAGCTCCCCGGTGTAGCAAATATTTAGCCGATTTAACTGGCACCTCCTACAGACCGCCAAAATGGGGCGCACAAATTGGTATAAAGAGGAAATCTATATTTCGGGTATTGAATACGGCGGCTATTCTCTCTTGAGATTTCTCGGAGTGTGAAGACGTTGCTAATTCCTTAAGCTTATCATGGGCTTCTACAAAATCGATTGCATTGTAGCAGTAGAGATGGTCTCGCCTGCTGATGAATGTTTTGGTGCTAAGATCGCTCACCAGCTCTAAATGTACTGCCTTAGTGGCAAAACATCAAAATATGGCAATGTACCCCTTTTGCGGTCGCGTTTCTCATTCACGGTAATTGATCTTCATCAGGCCCAAGAAGTTTACTCTTGAATTAATAAACGGGCACGCAGGCTGTAAACGTGTTGATGGTAAGTTTCCCATGACCAGAGAAAGCAGCTGTGGATTCGCTTAAAAGCGTCGTATACATCGCTGCACAATGGATCGTACCAAAGATTTTCCTTTTATTGGCCAGAAACGTTGCCGTATGATCGAAAGTAATGCCTGTGGCCAAAGATGGCAGTTGTCTTGATGGATGCCAGCCATTAGTAGTTTACTCAGTAGATGCCTGTAGGGTTGCAGTATCGGATGTTTTCCATCAAATGATAGGCTTGATGCCTCTAGTCTTCCCACAGCACGTAGTATCCCCTTTTCGTCGATAAAAATGGTTAGACCAGTTAAGGGACTTACCTCTTTGAGACTCTTTTAATGACTCAAATCCTTTATCTCATCATGAAATTCGTCCTGCAGAATATATTTTATGATTAACTTTAGCTCTCGGGATAATTCATGACTTGTGAGAGACCCTGCCACTACTGTATTGGATCGCAACCTTTTAATAATGCGCTCGGCGAACCTTAACACATATGCGATGATTCTCTGTTATTTTTAAAGGAGTTGCCATATTGAATATTGCCAATAAAATTAGCGGTTGTGACAATGGTTGCCGCAATAGTTAGTTTTGCCTTCTTCTTCTCTAGGTCTCATGATGGTCTCTTTGTATATTCTGGTGGCTGTACAACCAAATGTTACAGCCAGTTAATTCCACTGGCGAAATTCCTCTCAAAAGGATGTCAGCTGGTTTGCTTTTTGACTCAAAATGCCACTATTGGCTTGGTATTGAAAATGATTGAATTTATGATACTCTATTTGCAACAAACGTGTTGTAAGATGACGCTGTGGCATTGATCCATCCGAGTACAATTTTGGAGTCACTCCAGAAAAACGTACCACCTTATCCATATCTAGAGCAGTCTTGACTCGAGGGGCCAGCTCCGCTCCTAGTATGGCTGCACAGAGTTCCAAGCGGGGAATAGTTACGTTCCGAATAAAGCTACTCGAGATTTGGCACATAAAAGGCGTACAATAATGTTACCGTCTGTTAAGGTTGTTCGAGTGTAGTCACAGAATATGTGTAACTGCGTTCGCTTGGGGACTTCCTTTGCAAAAACATGTCTAGGGAATTGTGCCTTCTGCGACGCTAGTAAACTTTTGCGAAAATTGTATCATCTGGTGAACATCTGTTCTGGTCAGGCTGCATCCCAGTCCAGCGCTAATCGCCATATGTCTTATAGAAACAATTTAGCCGTGACGATGACAGGTCGCATGATGCCCAGTGGAACGAACATTCTGGCAATGTCAAAGAATATCGTCCTTCTTGTGATTTGTTTAGTTTCTGAATCAAGGTTAATCCTTACTTCAAAATCGTCCCCCTTAGGGAGCCATATTAAGCCGAGCATTTGGATGCAATCCTCAGTGTGACTATCAAATTCCAGTTGCACTTCTTTATCGTCCGATGTGATATTGTGTAACAGGCGAAGGAGACTGGCACACCATTTATGGAGCTTCACCCCAGCACTTAATGGGAGTTTGATTAATTCACCTTGTGCCTGAACCGCTTCTGACAGGAGATTTGATCCTTTCATAACGTCATCCACATGGAAATCTCATTGCAGTATGTTGCCGCCAACTGGATACAGCTGAATTACCTCTTGAGCAAGTCGTTGGAGGCATTTGGTTGGACCACACGTCGTACCATATGTTACGGTGTTCAACTGATAATATTGTAGGGGTTGATTTGAGTCATTCCTCTAGATCAACAGTTGGTATTTACGGTGATCGGGATGCAGCAGAACCTGCTGATACATCTTTCCAATATCGGCTATTAAAACATAATGATACAGTGGGAAACGAAGCGAAATTGAAAATAATTCGTCTTGAATAGTTGGCCCAATTTCAGTATATCGTTCAATGAGACAATTGTAGATGTTTTGCAGGAAGCATCGAATACTATTCTGAGTTTAGTAGTGCTACTATCTGGTTCCAGGACAAAATGATGAAGCAGGCAATAAAGTGGACGTTCACACGACTGAGGCATTACCTCCTGCATATGTCCAAGGTTGATATGTTCGTTCATAAACTCCTCATACTGATACCACAGCTCTGGATTCCGTTGAAACCTTCATTCCATACGAAAGAATCTGCAAGTGGTGATATCTCTTGATTCGCTTTGATGTTCAGGTTCATCATTGAAGGGAAGCCTTACCAGAAACCGACCTTCACGCGTTCTTTGTGTCGTCTGGCAAAAAATATGTTTCACATAATTTCTGGGCAGAAGTAGACTGCAGTTTATTCTCCACTACTTTGGCTTCCAAAACTTTTCGATTGTATTGTTTGACTGTTGATTTTCTGCAAGGACTCCGCATGTACCAGAAAAAGATTGATCTGTACCAACTGTGCCGGCCACTATCCACCCAAGAAGTGTATTTTGCAGAACTGGCAGTTTGCTGTCTAGTTTTATTTGGCCAATTGATAAAACGTCTTAGAAATATCCTGCACTGAATAACGAATCGACGCGTTCTGCATCATGGAAATTTGAATCAAAAAGCTTCAGGTTCCTCAGTATGGGCCACTGAAATATATTCAATTCTCAAGATGGTGAAGAAGATATTATCTTCTACATTATGTTTACTTCTTGACGCGTAGTATATCCGTTCAACCTTTATTGCAGTGCATCGTTCACCCTTTTTTTGTACCCTTTCCGCTGTACCCGTTCCGCTGACATGATGCAAGACCTAGTTTCTTTACAATTCGATTCGTAATAAAGCTGATTTGGCAACCCGGATCCAGTACTGCTCGGCATTCTATTGTTTTTCCGTTGGTACCACTGAGCTTTACAATGGTGGTGCTCAAAAGGACATATTTCATTTTTAATTAATTACTAAGCGTGGTCCAGAAGAGTGCTGAGCCATCTTGTTTGGTGGTTGCCTTTGAGTCTTCTGGAAATTTTCTTGATTAGTTTGGGGTAGCGGTTATTCCTAGGTGCAGCAAGCTATTTTGTTTCTTAGAACACTCTTAACACCTCGTGATGTACAGTTCACCGATTTATGTCCCTCTTGAAGGCAGTTGACACACAACCCTTTGCCTTGAATAATTTGAGGAGTGAGTCGCAGAAAGTCTGGGCAAAAATAGATTGGGTGAGACCAATTACATATTAGACAAGAAAACATTGTTACGGCCGCAGCGGTTGATTTCAAAGTTTTATTACGGGGTTCTTTACGGTTCTTCGGTTGATTGCCAAGTGCCTTTAATGCTTGGAAACGTATTTCCAAAAATACCAAGAACTTCTTCAAGGAATGAAGCTTGCATGCGTTTGCCAGTGATTGTTCATATAAAGTGTGCGTGAAGGTATCGAGCTTCCTGATGTGAATGTAATTTTGTGTAGACACATTGATGTTCTCCAGACCTTAAATGCATTTGACCGTTGTATCGTGCAAGGATCTCATTGTTGCTGCTGTATCACCTGTGATGAATGGTTAAACCATCAGCTTGTTGAGGAGAGCCGTAAACAGTAAGCGTCGATTTTCATACCGTTCGTTCAGCGTCTTCCATGCAGATTTGTAGTCGTTTTCAGAAAGCGGAAAATTTTGTATGAGTTTTGCCGCTTTCCACGGAGATTGGCCTTTAGGTACCACTTTTTTCGACATCTGGACAATGGTTTATTAGGAATCATTTCACAAAACAGATCGTGAAATTGTCACCACTGAAGATAGTCGCCTTCAAACTTAGGTAGGTTGATTTTTGGTAGTTTCAAACTCGGTGCTGTCACTGAGGATGTTGGCTGGGTAGGTGTCCCATTTATTGTGATTCACTTTCGAATCTTACAAGTTAGTTTTGAGAAAATTCCTCCGGGGTGTCGTGTTGGTTTAATTCAAATCCATATATTTTGGCTCAGTACCAATCTCGTACAACGTTAGTTGATACCCCCATTTGTGGCCAGTAAAGATTGAGGCACTTTTCAATTTATAAAATTGCCGGGTTTGACCTTTAGCTTCGACAAGTCGAGGAAATAATCGTCGCAATGAATCTGCCAAGACGTTATACCATCGCACTTGTTTGATGACCTCAGATGATGTCTCGATTATTGACGTAGTCGAATCATCCTTCTGCCTTTGCCTGTAACCTCTACTTCAACGTTCTGATCTGCATGCCTGAATGCCAGCATTTTCACCTCAAAATATGCTTGAAAATTTTTGTAGCTGGTTTCGGTTGTCTCATGCAAACCGCTTAATAAGTAGTCATGTGTCGGCGACCCATCCTTCAACGAGGGAATCTTTGCATCCACTTTCTCGAGTGCGTTTCATTTAGATTTGAGATGGTGGAATCACTTTTCGTAGCACTCAGCCCTTTGTATACGACTCGTAAGATCCATTCTATAATTTGCGATAATCGCGTCAATATCCGCTGCTAGAAGCCTCTGCCGCTCAGCTAAACTGTCCATTCCTGTAGTTTTGTGGTGTGTACCACGTCAGTGTCACCAATGTTTTAAGTCGTGGCTATTTTGTAGCTCATTTTGGCCCTATGCCGTAGTTCTGTTGTCCCAGTTCTCATACTCATATTCTGATTTTATTTTTTTCTCCTTTGTGTTGAAGTTCGAACAAGTGAACTTTAGTGATCAATGAAAGTGAATCAATCAATAACGTTCATCATCGTTCAATAACGTTCATCATCGTTCAACTTGGTCGTTCGCTAGAATGCTCCGCGATTTCTCACGTTTTTCCTTGACCTTTTGCGTCGAAGATTATCTCTTTCGTGTGATATTTTAGCCGTTGTGCTTTTCTGCGCGATCATTATTTACTGCGTGTGGATTGGCTTCTTAATATCATCATTATTCTGATATTATTTTTTTCTCCTTTGTGTTGAAGCTGTAAGTGATTTTGATATTTGGGTTGAATAATATTGATCAACTTTTATAACTTTGTTAGTGAACAAGTGAACTTTAGTGATCAATGAAAGTGAAATTGATATTTGGATTGAATAGTATTGATTAACTTTGTTGACTTTGTTAGTGATCAAGTGAACTTTTTATTTAACTTTTTATTTATAATTTTTTGCGCCAAGAGACAGGCAACTTAATCAACTAACTTAATTTAACGCTAGAAACTCTTAACCCCAAAAGAAATCTGTTTGTTTCTCTTTTTCTGGTTTTTATTTTCAAATTCTCTTACGATGACCTGTGATTCATTGAAATGTCAGGATCCAAACGACAAATCTCCTATGGTCCGTTGTTCTGGGCATTGCGATCGTTCCTTTCACTCGGTGTGTCTGAAGCTTAAAAGTACCATAGCTGACCTAATAAACGAAACGGACAATGGCCTGCAGTGGTACTGCGATACCTGTCGGAGACAGCCTACTTTGGACTATGTTTCTGGCCTACGTGTGGCCCATCAAACTATTAAAACTCTCAGTGAGGAACTCACTACCCTGCAAATTAAATGCGCGAGTGCATTCTCTGAGGTAGATTTGTTGCTGCAGCCAACTGTCCCTTCATCGTCATCTTCATCTGTAGCTTGTGATATTTCGATTACGACGTTGCAGAACAAGTCTTCGTCTTCGAATCTCGAGCAATTCACAGCTAGTGCTGAGTTCAATGCAGTGCAGAATACGTCACCAGTCATCTCAACAATTCAAACCAGAAGCAGGAAATATTCTAAAAATATGTATCCATCTCCTGCAGGATCTAATAACCCAAGCAATAGCCATGCTGACTACATTCTTCCTATTGGTAAACCTGCTTTTGATGGTCCTGGAAGCGATCCAATCGTAATTCCAATTATCGATAACAGTGACCCTGGTCGTTCAACGTCTCCTGCAGGTGTTAATAATAATCAACTATACCGTGTTGTTGCTCCACCGAATCAAATTTTCATCTCGAGACTAGCATATGAGACTTCGGTAGACGACATTCTCAACTTTATTAAAGCGAAACTTGGAAATCTAAATGGAATCATAAGCTGTACTAAGATTACAAAGGAAAATCTGCCGGATCGAGTAGTATCCTCCTTTAAACTTACAGCTCTACCAAGCATTGATTCTGTATGTCGTCCCGAGTTCTGGCTTCCTGGTACACTAGTGAAACCATTCGTACCTGTTAAAAAGACAAATTTTTTCCGCAATCCTTCGGTTCACGCAAGAAATCAGTACATAATAGCTTTAATAACATTAAAATTTATTATCAAAATGTTAGGGGACTAAGGACCAAATGAAATATTTTTAACATGTCTTACTTTACCGCGTCGGATGATATCATCTGTATTACAGAGACGTGGTTGAATGGAAGTATCTTTAATAATGAACTTTCGACTGAACACAATATCTTTAGACGAGATCGAGACATCACAGCTTCATCTAAAATCGATGGCGGGGGTGTCTTGATAGCTACTAAGAAGACTTTGTCAGCTTCAGCCTGTTCGAATTTCTCTCCATCTTCTCCTATAGAATGTATTCTTGTAAAAGTCCAAACCTCACACAATAAGTTTCTTTTTGTTGCCTCTACTTACGTTCCTTGTAACTCTTCAATTCCTACATATGAAACGTTCTTTGAAGAGCTTTCATCTTACATTGACTCCTTCTTCCCAGACTCCCCTTTATTAATTTGTGGAGATTCCAACTCGCCCTCGGTTTCTTGGTCATCTTTTCCTGCAACAGTTCCGTCTTCTACGAATAATCTATCCATCGTTCTTTCCACTTTTTTAAATCACTGCTCCCTCTCTCAATTCTGTACATAATGTTAACGACAAACTGCTGGATCTAGTGCTTTCCAACGTTGCTGATCAACATCTTTCTGTATCTCGGTCGGCGGTTCCGTATGTAGACACTGACTCATTTCACCCTCCCCTCTCTATGGTCCTTTCTTTGAAATATCTAGCACGATGCAAAACTCGTACGCGGCCTTGGTTCAATTTTTACAAATCCGATTTCCATTCAATTTCCACGCATATTTCTACCATTGACTGGCAAAGTTTCTTTGCTGACTTGGATTGTGAAAAAGCAATATCAAAATTCTATTCCTTTCTATTTATTAGTATCCATAACTTCACTCCACTTTATGCCTCCTCAGCAGGCGCTAATCCTCTCTGGTTTACGAGGCATGTTAAGGAAGCCATTAAAAATAAGAATAAAGCTCATAAATTGTGGAAATCTCATGGAACAATTGATTATCGTCAAGAGTTTGTTAGGTATCGGTCAATTGCCAATATGGAGGTTCTGAGAGCCAAAAGAGCATATTATGACAGTATCGAAAAGTCTCTTCATTCCAACCAAACTAAGCCCTTTTGGTCTTTTGTTAAGGCTCAAAGATTTTCAAGTGCATTCCCAAATTTTTTTCAGTGGAATAGCAAGACTGCTTCTTCCCCTTCTGAAATTTATAACTTATTCTCCACTTTTTTCTCCTCTACATTTTCTTCATATAACAAGACTTCTATACCTTCCTCTTTTTCCGTATTGCCTTCGCCTATTATCACCTCGATAGTCACGAATCCTCTTCAAGTTGAACTTATTATCAACTCTATTGATCCTAACGTTGGACCTGGGCCGGATGGCATTCCCAATTTCTTTATTAAAGCATTAGCATCTACCATTAGCTTTCCACTTTCATTGCTTTTCAATCTAAGTTTGACAACAGGTCACATGCCAGATTGCTGGAAGATTGCTAATGTTACTCCAATACACAAAAGTGGTGACCCGACCATGGTGGAGAATTACCGCCCTATCTCAAAACTTTCATCCTTTTCTAAAATTTTAGAACGAATTGTCCACCTAGAGCTCTATTCTTCTCTTTGTTCCCAAATAGCTCCTGAGCAGCATGGTTTTGTGCCAAATCGTTCTACCATAACCAATCTCTTGGAACTTACGGACACTGTGGCGGTAGCCTTAAATGATAGTCTTCAAGTGGATACTATCTACACTGATTTCTCTAAGGCATTTGACACTGTCAACCATGACATTCTTATTTGCAAATTGCAGCATTATGGTGTGAGTGGCTCCGTTTTGTCATGGTTAACTTCATACCTAGCTTCTAGAACATGCCAAGTTGTCATTGATGACTCGGTTTCTAAGTCATTTCATCCCTGCTCTGGAGTTCCACAAGGTTCCATCTTAGGTCCGTTCCTTTTCATCATGTTTATCAATGATCTCTCATCAGTGTTTAACTCTTCCTGTCTCTTATTTGCGGATGATTTGAAGATCTACAGAGTAATCAGCTCGCCTGCTGACTGTCATATTCTCCAAAACGATCTGTTATCTCTGTCTTCTTGGTGTAAGGATAACCTTTTGAATTTAAATGTACCAAAATGCCACAAAATGTCGTTTTCGTTGAAAAGTTCATCAATATCCCATTCCTATTTACTGAATCAAACTCCTCTAACAGTAGTGGATCAGGTGAAAGACTTAGGGGTTATCTTCGACCCAAAGCTCAAATTTAACCTTCACATTATAAACTTAGTCACTAGAGCTTCCCGTGTTTCGGGTTTTGTTCTTAGGCATACTTCTATTTTTTCTAACCCTAAGTCTGCTATCAAACTATTTATCTGTATCGTACGTTCCCTTCTTGAATACTGTTCTCAAATTTGGTCACCTCACAATGATTATCTGATTGTTCTCCTTGAATCTGTCCAGAGGAAGTTCACCCGTTTTCTATTTTTCAAATTCAAAATCCCTTATGCGACCTACGAAAATCGCCTGTCCTTCCTTCAGATTCCTTCTCTTGAAATTCGCAGATTGATACTTGATGAATGTCTTCTCTTTAAAATATGTAACCGCCTTACGGATACAAATCTTGATTCTCGAATTTATTATAGGCTAAATCTGCGCTCGGGTAGAAATGCTAGTATCTTTCTTGTACCCTTTGCTCGGATTAACCCGTACTTCCATTCTCCACTGCTAAGGCTACCTCGCAATCATGATCGTCTACAAATTGGTCCTTTTCCTCGTTCTCTTTATTTACTTAAACAAAAACTTATTAGTTTACTAATTTGTTAATTTTGTGTGTTTTTTAGTATATACTTCACCATTTGTAATAGAGGTAACTCTGTTAATGGCAACATAAATAAATAAATAAATAAATACTGAGACAACGCCGCGCTGAATTATTAAAAGGGAAAGCTTGGCCTTATGCCGAAGCTTTGTTGCCTCATTCCTTATACTGAGACAATCACGCTGGAATCGCAATTGAATTCAGCCGATTTTTCGGATGACAGGTGTCCAATCGCAAGGAAGGGGGGGGGGGTGTTGACTCAATTTTTTCGTGTATTTTCCCTCCTTGGGCACCCCTCGAAGCAAAAAGTGTCACATTAAGACCTGTTTTGAAAAGTTCTCATTTAACCTTTCTTTTGATACCCATATCGGCTACCTTTGATGAAATTTTTTTTGCCGGTGCCCACTCCCCTCTATGGGAAGACCCCCTTAAATACCTTATAAATTTTTTTTGTAGTTAGGCTTTAAAGAGAGCACCACTTTACAACTGCATACAAAATTTTGATGTTTCTACCTTAAGTAGTTGCGAAAAGGAGTGCTGTTACATAACGACGGACGGACGGGCAGACAGTATGCGATTTTAGTAGGGTTTTGTAAAATTATTTTACAAAACCCTGAAAAATATGATTTCTTAGAATCATTATTCTCATTTTCTAATTGTTTCAAAACAAAGTGCTCAAAATCTGCAACGTTCACGTTCATTTTGAACAACAATAACTGATTAAAGTCTTTGAAAACACAAACGCACTATTGGTGAGGTGACGACAAAATGACGTACAGTACCACGTATCGTTGCAAATACTAACTTGAGGTTTCCAATTTGTTCAGCGGTTGCCATGAAACTGACATTTATACAACTACTAAGATGCGTCACTGCGTAATGCAAGCCATTTCTGAGAAAAACTTTGTTAATATGTTGGCGACGTCAAATTGACACCACCTAACCAGTTTAAGGTTAATACTGACATATTTTCTTTTCATCATTGTTTTTTAACTTTTTAATTTTTCCTTTAAATTTGTTTTGTGCTAAATTGTTCTGCCCTAATTTTTAATTTTTTCAATATAATATAAATGAAAAAGTATAATTTAAAGTAACCTAATGTTACCTTACATTTTACATGTTTTTAAATATTTTTAAAATTTGTTTATTTTAAAATTGGGCCTTTTCAGCCTTCAAAATAAATTCCTGGAAAAATAAATCAGTCATGCAAGAAATTTGCGGTGTTGAATGTCAAATGGAACCCGTCTTTAGTTGTTGAAAAATTAACTTCAGAATAAACTGAAATACTTCGCTATTGTTTCTTAAATCATCCTTTTAATATCAAGTACATTTTCTCTATTCCATAGTGAGAGCACTTTTACTATTCCATAGAGAAGCAGTCAATTATCTTTGCGATTATCTTTTCAATTCCATAAACGATTTCCAGAATACTAGAAAATTATTGACCTTTTAATTGCATTTCTTAAAAACTTTCCCCCTGTTATAAGTGAAACTTTCTTAATCTAATAAATTTTCACTTTAAATCAATTAAGAAAACTCAAAAAGTAAACATTTTCATCTTTTCTCCTTTTGGTACTTAACTGTAAAATCCATTAGTACCGCCACTACCGTGCACCCTCAAAACAGACAGAAAATTGCAACTTTCATGGCAGTTTCTACGCTCCCCGAGTATAACTAATAGTTTGCAGAAATAGCTCGAGAGTTCAGTATTAAGTGGTGGAGCCAGACGGTGAAGCAGAGAGCATGAAAAGGAAAAATACGAGAGTAAAAACTATTAAACGCATCCATCCGCATAAGAGAGGAAAGTTGAAAAAAGATACAAACAGAAATGCACAGGTGTGTGTGAGGTGATATGAAAAAGGATTAAAATGCAGGTAAGTCGAAGACAGTGTAAGGTGAAATCATACAGAAATTTTTATAGATAGATTTCCAAGAAGAAGACACGAAGTTTTGGGAATTAAGAGAAAGTTGGGCGCGGGAAAGGATTAAAAGGAAAATATATAAAACAAGATTTTTGGCTATTCGTTCAAGGTGAAGCTGTGAAAAATTAGGTCAACAAGCTGATGAATTAGTTGAAGTAGTTTAAGGAAACGTGCTCTTCCGATTTTTGAGGCACGAGAACTCCTGCCAAAAGTATCTTTTCTTTTAGGCTGTCAAGTTTGGGGAGTTTACTTGCTAAACAGTTCTATTTAGCCTGCCTTATTTGTACCTTATATAGGTCAAATTCAATAATAGAAATGTTACCCCCTTTCTTATGACCGATTGATCTGAAATTCGGTACACACTTTTAGTGTATTCAGTATCAGTGTAAACCCAAAATGGCAGCCGGCTTGACTTATTACTCTACAACCCCCTTCAATTTTTGGCCTAAATGTATGTTTGTTAAGGAATTTGTCACTGATATACGGAAAAATTTTCAATCAAGTGTTCATCAGCGAAACAGAACTGAAAAACTAATTTAGATAACTCGTTCTCATTTTATTATCAGAATATTCGAGGTTTACGAACCAAGACCAATGAAGTTCGACTTTACTTTCTTGTGTCATTTGACAACTTTGTTTACTTCACGGAAACTTGGTTCACTGAAGAGATACATGATAATGGAATTTTGCCTTCTTATAATGTTTTTCGTAATGATCGTAATCGCTTGAGAGTTGGTAAGTCTGATGGTGTTCTAATTGGCGTTCATCGATCAATTCTTGGTGCCTATTCTTGCGACTTTCTACCCCCTTCTTCTGTTGAGTGCATTAGTGTTTCAGTTCCCCTATCGTCTAACATTTCTTTATTGATGCTCACAGTCTATATCCCCCCGGGTTGCTCTTTACATGTCTATGAAACATTCTTTTCGGAGCTCTCCTCCTTTATTTTCAACCGCTATTCTTCTTCTTCGCTTGTTATTTGTGGTGACTTTAACCTCCGAAATGTTGTATGGGATGCATCATTTTCTGAAATAAGGTCAATTGACTGTCAATCCATTTCCTTTTCTTCATTTCTCTCCATGTGTTCACTTGCTCAATTCAACAATGTCCCCAATGATAATAACAAAGCTTTAGATCTAGTCTTGTCTAACATTCCTAAATCATCCGTTTTCCTTTCTGCTTCGCTAAATGAATACGTTAACCCTGATCCTCACCATCCTCCACCTCATTTACCTATTTTCTTGCCTTGTAAAACTGCTCTGAACAAAGTCTTTTCTCCCCGCTTTAATTTTGTGAGAGCTGAATATATTCAAATGGAGGCTGAAATAACCTTCATTAATTGGTTTTCCTTTTTCTGTAATTTAAATATTAATGATGCCGTACAAAAATTTAAAAATCCCTTAAATGTCTGATCTCACAGTATACGAGTACACCTGTTTGCTTTTGAAAGAGATCAAAAGACGCTCCTTGGTTAAATAGAAATATCACCTCTATCTTAAAAGCAAAGAATGCTTCCCGTACTAAGTATTGTCTTACTGGCTCTGCAATAAATCTTCTTAACTATAAAAGTTTACGGAGAGAAGATAAAAAATTGGTTAATATTGCCCAAAAAAAGTATATTGATTATGTTGAAGATTCTATTAGAACGAATCTGAGCAAACCTTTCTGGTCATACAACAATGGGTTAAAAAAATCAGGTGGTTTACCGAATTCAATGCACTATAATGGATTCTCTTTATTAAATAATTACGAGATTTGTGAACTCTTTCCTCAACATTTTTCTTCATTTTATGGTACTTCAACTGCTGAAAATTCTGATCATAGTTTCGGTTTGTCCTTAAATTTGTCCTTTGTCTATGTAAGTCCTATTAATAAAGAGCCATTACTAAGTCTAATATATATAATTATCGTCCTATCTCCCTACTTCCGTGCTTTAGTAAGCTTTTTTTTATAGAATTGTGTATGATCAGATTTATCCCTTCTTATTTCCGTCCTTTGCCAGTGAATAGCATAGCTTTATCAAAGGACGGTCCACTCTCACGAACTTGCTTTCATTTTCAAATACTATTACGTTAGCCTGCGACAGAGCGGAGCAAGTAGACGTCATTTATACAGATTTTCCTAAGGCTTCCGATTCATCGTATACTTATTAATAAATTAGGTGATCTTGGTGTGGGCTCATCTATTTGTCGATGGTCCCAATCATACATTGTCAACCGTAATTGCGTAGTCACGGTGAATTCCCAGAGTTCTTCTCCTTTCTCGCCGGATTCTGGAGTACATCAAGGGTCCGTTCTCGGCCCATTACTATTCCTCTTTTTTATCAATGAACTTCCATCGTTTTTTAAATCCTATTTGCTTATGCATGCTGACAATTTGAACATTTTTAGAATAATTGAGTCTTCGGAAGACTGTGTCTGTTTACAACTAGATTTGCAATCTCTATTAGATTGGTGTACGAATAATTGTCTGATACTAAATATAAGCAAATGTAATAGTATGACTTACTCACTGAGAAAGTTTACCAGTCGTTCTCCATAAAGATCAAAAGATCTCAATAAAGATCTGGAGCATTCTTTGACACTAAGCTGCATTATGGGCAATATAGAGCCCAGGTGGTTTGCAAGTCCTCTCGAATGTCAGGCTTTGTATTAAGATCCACCAAAGGCCTCAAAAATATTTCTTCCTGTATTTGTTTATTTTTCTCACTGGTAAGAAGTTTATTGGAAGATTGCTCGGAAATTTGGAGTCCTCATCAGCACATTCTATGGAGTACTTTGGAGACTGTTCAACGTAGGCTTACCCGCTCTCTTCTCTTTAAATTTCGCATCCCCTATTCCCCTTACAATGATCGTCTATCCCTCTTGCACATGCCTTCTTTAGTCTCGCGTCGTATATTTCTTGATGTATGCTTGCTCTTTAAAATGAACCACAAACTTTTACCAATGAATCTCAGTTATGAGATATCCACCTTTACTGCACAGCGCTTAAGTAGATCGCAAACGATTTTTAACGTTCTCTTCGCCAGAACCAATGTTTTTTCGCCATTGGTACGTTTGCCACGTAATCACAATTCTCTTGGTCTGACACCTCTTCTTTTGCGCAGTCTAAAAATAAACTTAGACAATTTGTTCTTCTTTATATTAGATGACAAAGCAAGAAAGTTAAAACTAGAGAGTACGCTAAAGTTAATATACAAAAACTTTAGCGTACTCTCTAGTTTTAACTTTCTTGCTTTGTAATCTAATTTTTCTAGTTTTGTTTGGATATGTATTGATTGATTATTTCTGTTTTTACTTCTACTTTTTCTATTTCATAATTGGATTTTGCTAATCTGCATATAGAATCCTGTAAATAAATAAATAGATATGGGTAGCGAATTAAAGGACTCGAATAGTAGAGAACAGTAACTATGAAAAAATCCATGTTCAAGATGGCCGCAACCGAAAATCGGTGGATTACATATTTTTGTCAACCCCCTCAATATGGGTATCAAATGAAAACGTTCGACAAGTAGAACACAATGCACTTAATAAAAGAATTCCTTATCTAAGATCGCATCCAAAACATAGTGGCGGACTATAGAGTTTAGACAGTCAATAAATCAAAACTGAAGTCTAAGTATCTAATTAAAACAAAGGACTTTGCCAACTTAGAATTTTGATTAATGCATCAATGTTGGTAGCAAACAGAAGATTTAAATAAATGGCAAAGAGCCTATTTTTTTCTGCAAAAAAAGGAAAAGTTCTTACTTCAGCATCGTAAAGGGCGGCCCAACCATAATGCACGATGTTAATTATGAGTCACACCTTAACGACAAGTTTTTCGCCCAACTTAATCGGACATTTCTTTGTTTCAGTGTTTAACTAATTTAATCATGGAGAGGTGCACGATTGAGCAGTGCGTTAAGGTTGAAGACTTTTGCGAAAGTGGGCGTTCAAATCAAAATGCATTTCGTGCACTTTGTGATTTTTTTGGTCTGCATAATCGACCAAATGTGTCCGCAATCGGGAGAATAATGCGCGAATTTCAGCAAACCGAGTCTGTAGCAAATGTGAAATCACCTGTGCATGCTCGCTCAGTTCGTTCTGCGGAAAACATTGCTGGTGTTCGCGATAGTGTGGCAGAAGAGCCGTCAACCTCGACTCGTCGTCATGTCCAACAATTGAACATCTCGCGAACATCACTGATGCGAATTTTGAATAAAGATTTGAGTTTACACCCTTACAAGGTTCAATCGACTCAAGAGCTGAAGCCTACTGACCATTTCAAGCGTCGGCTATACACCGAATGGTTGGTTGAACAGACAGAAGGGAACAGTGGCTTTACAAAGAAAAACATCTTCAGAGACGAAGCACACTTTCACCTCAGTGGATTTGTTAACAAGCAGAATTGTCAAATTTGGGCAAATGAAAATCCACGAGTGATTGTTGAAAAGCTGATGTATCCACAAAGAGTGACTGTTTGGTGCGGTTAATGGGCTGGCGGCGTCATAGGGCTGTACTTCTTTGGAAATGAGGACGGCCAAGCAGTTACCGTGAATGATGTACGCTATTGCAAGATGATAACGGACTTCTTGTGACCAGAAATTGAGGTTATGGACCTAAACGATATGTGGTTTCAACAGAATGGTGCCACTTACCGCACAGCCAACGAAACAATGGCTCTTTTGCGTGATGAATTCAATGGCCGTGCTACTCACGTTGTATCGATGTTATTTGGCCACAACAATCATATGATTTGACGCCATTGGACTTCTTTCTCAGAAGATATTTAAAAGAAAAGAATACGTAAATAAGCCAAAAACAATTCAAGAGCTAAAGGATGAGATAATTTAGCACATTAACGACATTGAACCTCAATTATGTCTTAGAGTCATTGAAAATATGGACCATTGGATAGAAGTATGCAGCGGCAGCCGTGGCGAGCATTTGTGCAACATTTTGTTTTAGACATAATTGTCATATATGCTTCTATTATAATTAAAAATTGTTAACATCATTCTCTGAAAACTTTTTGTTTTATTTACAATTAACATCGTGCGGTTTGGTTGGACCACCCGATACAAGTAATGAATAAAACGTACTTTCCAGCGGTACGGCAATGGCCATCAGATGACGGATCGTGGATACTCTCCACAGTAATAAGGTAGAAGTGCCATTGGAATGGTTAGAGCCCGTGATTTGCAAAGAATATTTTTCGCCGCGGACTACTTTTCTAAGGGAACAGTGCATTAACTGCCGTCGAGTTGATCTCGAACTGAAACCCGTGCTTCGTTAGTGAGAACTTATTTAAGGACGGTTGGCGAGTGGCGCGGTCTCTCTTTTTGTTGGCAATCTATGTGAATCCGAGGATGGTGGAAAAGACAACCCGAGCAGCGACCAGTACAATCATTTCGAGTGCCGGGACTCAAGAATTGGATCTTTTGTCAACGCGAGTGTACGATGACAATTTTCCATCCAGAGTTATGAAACGGAACAAAGTAGTGCGTTGTAACAAGCGATCACGGCATGGAGTTTGAATGGGTCTGGAAATTGCTGATACTTCTGGCGAGAGCAACGCGCAAGAAAACAGGGCCCCCAATTTCAAAGAGTGTGGGATTAAAGTTAAGTATCATTTTGTTTAATTGTAACAATTTTAGCGATAAGTGATGTTAGTGAAGAAGTGAAAGAATAGAATTTGTTAGTGAAGCGAAATAGGGAGTTATATTTTCCTTCGATTTAAGTGCAGAAGTGTACGCGTGGCTCGATTGGGTACTGGCGTTTTGTGTAAATAATTAGAAAAATCTTTCTTTTGGATCCGAGGAGGGTGCGCGAGGTAAAAGGGTTGCTCGGCAATCGTTGGTGGAAGGCAGGGTAGGTTTCAGAAAAAAGGGTATAGGTATCAGGTGCGCTCAGGGGTTAAGAGTGAATACAGGTGTCAGGAGCTTTCTTTTCAGGTGGTAACTTTCGAAGTGCCGTGTGGGTTTAAGCGGAGGAATCATACTCCGGCGT
This sequence comes from Odontomyia ornata, assembly GCA_963969285.1. NCBI lineage: Eukaryota > Metazoa > Arthropoda > Insecta > Diptera > Stratiomyidae > Odontomyia > Odontomyia ornata. The sequence continues at coordinate 326,236,745 of OZ017740.1, read as the reverse complement.
GCCACAGTTTTGCTGGGCGGTCATTTGCGGGTATTTTGGGAGCGAGTGGCGCTCACGCTCATCCAACTTTGCCTGAAAACACAGCTCAAAATCGTTTGCTGGCGAGCGACTAGATTCTCTTTTTGTTTTTCATAGGACGAGAGATAGAATATATCGCATATCTCACTCCGATCCGTGTACAAACAACTCTCTACTCGCAAATGCCTTCATTAATCGTATAGTAAAATTAATGTTCACGTACAGATGGGACGAAAATTTAGTTATTTTTGCGATACAGGCCAAACTAAAGGACCCTGTCAAAGTGGGACTAAATCCGATTGACGAAGTTTTCGTGAATTTTGCTCAGTTTTTGAGAAGATTCCTACAGACCTTTCCCGATCGCAAGAACAAAGATAACTTTATTTAAGTATTGCCCCCGATTTTCGTATGTGCTCCAAGGGTAAAAGGGGTGATTTGACAGGTGAATCCATCATTCAATATACCCGCCACAGCGTGCCTGAATTTTCGGAATAAAATTAACTTTATATGTGTATCTCACGATTTTTCACGAACGTAATTAAATCACCTGAAGTGAAAATTGTAAAATACAAACAGGTAGTTTCGTCCACCTTGCGGCAAACTATCGAAGGACAAAAGGTGTTTGCTATAACTTTTATGAACCAAAACACATCTCGATAAACTACTCGATCCCACAACGTGGAGCTTGTTGCTTGAAGCGCCAAAAAGTCTCCACCGATAATTGTCCTACGTGCCGTTAAGAGCATATTAATAAGCTCGGATCAGTGCCGAGCCATTCTCCAACCGACCGTTTAATAAAACTAGTGTTGTTGGACAATTGACCGATCGATGTGCTTACCGATCCCGGCAGCAGTCATTCGTTCGTCCGCGAAAGCAAATGTACTAATGTAATTGAGTGTGCTCCAGTGACATTGGACGAGCCACGTACATCTGCCTACGAAAAATGCAAACGCGTCTAAAGGTAGACAATTGCATAATGCCTGTCGAACTTCTAGTCATTGAGAATGAATCAATTCCTGTTGCAATACTGTTGGAAATAGAAGCCCTCCTACACGATTCACGACGAGTTTTTTTGGGACTCAGAGTACGCTTTACAGAAGATCCGCGGAAGTTGGACTTAGCAGTTAAAACCAAATTTATGGAATTTGAGTTGGCAGAGTTGAAAAAAACTGTTGGCAACACTTTGATCCTGTTTCTTCAATAAAATATTGGAAATGGGTTGAAGTAAGTCATCGCTAATGACTATCCATCTAACATTCGATGAGCCAATTCAGACCCATACACACAGAATTCCAATTGTTGAGCGAGCCACCGTAGATTTGATGATCAACAAGTTATTGGTACGCAACATCATCCAACCCAGTGAATCCACATATTCTTTGCCGATTGTGCTCGTCAAGAAGCCAAATAGAGAAGACCGATTGTCTGCAGACTTCAAGTATCTAACACTGTTAAGGAGAAGACCTCTTTTCCAGTGTCAACTATAGATGCAACTTCTCGTAAATAACCGGAGCCAAAAATTATTCGAAACTTGACTTGTGATCAGGAAACTATCGAATCTCGCTTGAGAAGGAATCGGTGAGATATAGTATACCACCTTCGTGACATGTAACGGTCACTACGGATATATGGTAATACGGTTTGGCTTAGTGAAGATCATCCAAAAGCCCCGTTCTAAAAAAACCGTTAGCTTTATGAACCAGGTATATAGCGAACAGAAACATCGCTGAAGGAATTGACCTTTTGAGCTAATGCTGAACCGTACTCTAAGAAGAAGAATTGACTTTACGTATGTTGAAATGCACAACCGACGTATTGTTCCTTGGGCGTACTAGCTCATACTCAGATATTTGTACGAGAAACGTCAAGGTCAAAGCCGTCGTTAAGTTCCTTAAGCCAACTAACACACGAGAAGTCAAAGAATTCTTAGGATTATCTAGTTTTGTTCGAAAACTCATTCGTGACCGCACCATCACCGTCCAACAATTAACTTAGTTATTGAGAAGAAAACATGAACCGGAATTTAATTGGACACCAGATTATGATAAATCCTTCGAAAAGCCGAAGTCTCTTGTTAGCACCAAACCAATTTTGACACTATATGATCCGTTGGAGTTTCACAAAGTAATTTTTTGAAGCCAGCGCCCTTGAGCTTGCTGCCGTACTATTTCAGTCAATGGGCCAGACTACTTGGAAGCCTGTATTTTATGTACTATATGCGTTAATGTGACGAGGTCCTACGACGATACAGCAGTCATGAACCGGAAGTCCTGGCAACTTTCCAGGCATGATTTGAGTTCCACTTACTGGGTAAACATTTTCAAATAGTGACAGGTTGCCAAGCTGTATCCACCGCCAAACTAATGACTTCGCCTAACAATCGTATTGCACCCTATTGTCTTAAACTCTAGGAGTTTAATTTCAAAGTTACACATCAAGTAGGCAATCGCATGCCATGTGTTCACACCCTGAGCCCGAAGTCTGACCGATCAATCGATAGAGATGAAATCCGTTGGTTAAAAATTTGTTAGAGATTAGAACGAAAAAAGTTATTAGTTGCCATAGATACTACAAAATATTCTCGACATTTTGCTAGATGATACAACCAGTACACTGTCGGAGCAGATCAAACAGGAGTATGTCATAAAGGGTGGACGACTCATGTGACATTGTGTGGACGGTCTAAAATGTGTTGTACCTGCCGCTATTTGGTAGAGAATCATACAAAGCTATCACCATTAATCTTAATAGCCAGGTTACAAGGGCACGATCTTACGAATACAGTAACTATTTTGGTTTCCTTAAATACGCCCCTACGTCAAGTTTTACAAAGATGCTTGTATCGATTGTTATCCAACAAATACCGGCCGGTCAACGCAAAGGTTGAATATTCATCGAAGAGATTCTTCATATAGCTTTCCGAGTTTTACACGTTGGCCATTTGTGTCCTTTTTCGATGAGCAAACGAGGAAACGTCTAGCTAATAGCGCTTTCCGTTTACCAATTACACGATACATGAAGCTGTTTGAGATGTGAGTGTTAAGCACGTACAGTAAGACTCCGCTTAACGCTGTATCGTTTAGCGCTGTTTCGGCTTCTTCTTCTTCGTAGCCCTACAGCCCCTTTCGGGCCTTCGCTTAGAGATATTTAGAGTATCTCATTATCATGATCTAATGTATCGGCACTCCGCAAGGTGATATGATCATTATCACGCTTTGGCCGTGTGTCCGTCCACTCAGCTGCGATACATTCTGATTTTTTAAACCAGCACGTATCATAACTGAACAGGCTTATAGTCCGTCCGAAGAACCACTCGAACTGAATCTCGTTGATGCCAACGAAACTTTCGGCCTAGCGCTCTTTCATTTCAACCCGGGATTCAACCGGAATCGCTCGCAGTACTACGGGGACTCCCCAAAATTGTGCGCAGCGCTAGGTTTCCAAATATGTACATAACATATCCAAAATAGTGTACTTGTATTCCTTGTTTGGTACCGTGCTGATGTGTTTTTATCATTTGTTAACATTATTGTAAGTATAAATTTATCTATGAGGATTAATACATTGACAAATACATATAATGATCTTTAGTTTTATCATAGGTGATAATGAAAAACAAGATAAGAAAGCAACCAGAAAAAGCATTCAGTGGAAACTGAAATGCAAGTGATTAGAAGATTAGATTCTGGTGAACGTCAATCTCTAGTTAGTGCTGCATTGAATTTGGCAGCTTCAACAATAAGGACGATTCTTAGGAATAAAGAAATAATACAGTCATCGGCAACTGCAAGCACGTCAAGCTCTGCAACTAGAATTACCCGTTCTAGAAATAATATTATAGAGGAAATGGAAAAATGATTGTTTATATGGATTCACGATGAAATTGAACGCAATATGCTATTAAGCCAATCTATCATAATGGAAAAAGCTAGAAGAATTTTTAATTACATTTAAGCTGAGTCAAGTGACATGAATGAAACTTTCGTTGCTAGTCCGGGATGGTTTAATAGATTTAAACATCGAATTAATCTTCACAACATAAAGATTACAGGAGGAGCAGCAAGTGATGATGCGATAGTGGCGGCTGAACTCCCAGCGACATTAAAAACAATAATTGAACAAGGAAACTATCCTTCGGAATTGGTTTTTAATGTTGATGAAACAGGCCTGTTTTGGAAAAAAACATTTCTATTCCATGAAAAGAAACGAGCACCAGGATTTAAAGCTACAAAAGATCGCTCAACACCTCTACTAGGTAGTAACGCAAGCGGAGATTTCAAATTAAAACCACAACTTGTTTACTAGTCCAAAACCCAAGAGCCATGAAAGGCATATCTACATCACCTTTACCTGTAATTTGGAAGTCTCATAAAAAATCATGTATTGCAAAAAAAATTGGATTAGTTCATTGAAAATTGTATTGGTTCACTGAAAAATTGGATTGGTTCACTGAACATTTCTGCCCGTCTGTTAAACGTTATTGCAAAATTAAAAAACTTGAACAGAGAACACTACTGTTAATTGCGGCGAACATTTCAACACATGTTTGAAAAAACAGACAGAGAAGAGAAACAATCAATAAGAGAATTTTGGAAAAACTACAATATAATGAATGCTGCAGAAAACATAAACCTTTCTTGGGATGAGAAAACAGAAAGATATTAGAAAGGAGTATGGAAGAATATTTGGCCAGATTTAAGTAAGAGCGAACACATTGGACACTTTGTCGATATGGATGAAATAATGGTAGAAATAGTGGAATAAGCGAAACAAACCGGTTTAGATGAGGTAAATGTGGAAAACGTCGAAGAAATAGTTCAAGAAACAGCAGCTAGTCTTACTAATGATGAGCTCAAGAAATAAACCAAGCAAGAAAATACAAAAATATTCACAGTAGTGATTTCGAAGAAGAGCGAAAAGAACTTTCGATGACGTTTGTAAAAAGGAGTTTGACCACTATAACTGAAATTATGGACCACTTTGTTGAAAATTATCCAAATTTTGATAGGAGTGCTTTATCCACTTATCAACAACTTCTAATAAAAGCAACTACATAAGATGCCTTCTTGACAAAAAGGCAGAAAATCGAAAACACAGAATAGACTGAATGATTTGAATGACTTAGAGTTTTATTTGATTTTATTTTTGTAAGAAATAAATGTTTGGTTTTATTTTTATTGAAAAACAACATAATTATCAAATTTAACACCTAAACAATTTACTTTATGAAACGCATCCCCCGCGATAAGCGAGATCTTACTGAAATTGCAATGCTACAGGATGTAGCAACCTTTTTTGGATTGCCAATGCGAATCATCCGCTTATACATCAGAGGAGCTTTCCAATTTTTGTAATCTTTACAACATACAATACGTTCAAGTACCTGTATATATACATCCCACTAATGGCCAAGCTCAGTGTCATAACTACACTTTACTTTCAAGACTACATTGCTCAACGATCAACTGAAAGAAATGGGATTAAAATCTACCAATGATTCAGTGGACTTCGAAGTCTCAACCACATTACTCAATCGGATTTATGCTGAATCATTTTGTATTCCGTTTTCAAATCCGTGACGCAAAAGTTAGTTGGAAAGTGCAAGCCCTGATGATGAAACTACTTCAATATTGGAGACTCGACAAACTGCAGCCGAACCCATCCTGCACTAAAAATAGGGTTGGAGATGCCATTTCGAGGAAAAACATAAAAACGCTACCAGTATGAGGAAGAAGCCCTCATGGTCATCGAAAATATACCAACCGCTTGTGACGAGTCACTGAAACATGAACCAAAATACACAGGAGCTTTCCGAATAATGAAAGTTCTTCGCTGTTAACGGTACGTCGCAAAAGACCTGCCTGATACTGGAAACCGAGGATGGAAATATAGTTCTGTCGATACTACAGACTGGCTGAAACCAAGGTGTCACCGCAGCCCGATTGTAGACTGCGTTGACATTGACGACAACAATGATCATTGGAATGATTCTTAGTCAGAAGTGACTGAGCTTTGTATTGAATCTGGCTATTTTGACTTAGCAGGAGTTGAGCCGAGCATCTATGACCACCAACCAAAAGGAGGCACTGAGTAACAAGCTGTCATGTGAGAAACATCGAGCCCGCTCCGGTACTTTAAGAAGTTAAATATATGTGTTAAACAATCACGAGTCTTTTAATTCGAGAACCCCTTCCCCGTTACAGGCCTCCCCTGGTACAGGCCTCCCCTGCACCTCAAGTTCCTAAGCGAGACTTTAATAAATAGATGAATGCCTCCACCAAGTGCATATAATCATGGCTCAGCTATACGCAGCCAATTTAAGCCATTGAATATTTTTAGTTCAACCAACAACAATCTGCAAAGTATTTCAAATTCCTGAATATTCAAAGTGATAATGAGTTGATCTAAGAAAGGTGAAAAAAGACAAACAGTTTAAGTTTTTGAATACATCTGCTAAAAAATTTGACAAATACCGGAAACTGCCCAATGAATAAACTATAAATTCCCATTAAACTTTAAAATGCATTTCTGTCAATATGCTTTAAAATTGACCTTAATTCCCAGGTGTCATCCCCCATCCAAGTATTTCAAACCTTAACATGCGAATATGTCATATTTCCAACCGAATTCCTCAGGGACTTAGCACTCACACAAACTCATTACCCATACCAGCAATGGCATCGTACATAGTCTCTAAGCAATTACTGTTAGTAATCCGCATACGAGTACAGTGAACATGTAAATCAATCTGTACACATGTCATCACCATTTCATCTTTTCCCTTGGCTGTCGTGAAATGACGACCGTCACAATAAATCAACTACTATTACTTCCTTTCGTTTGTCGTTGGTGGTGTTGTTTCGATTTAGAACGTTTTGCGTTATCCTTACAGTCTCATCGTCCTATGATATATTTTCAATACTCTGCAACTCTGAGTTCTATATGACTGTAACAGTGGTTTTCACACCTCTTTTGCATTATAGCTTTAGAGTTGTCAGTGTGACTCTGCATAAGCATACGAGTAGTGTAACGGTTACTGAGCAGAGAGAAGATACTGCTGCTGAATGTTAATATATTGGATACGTGTCACAGTAATATCGATGAGACTAAAGTCACCAACGCAATGTCGCGATATGTCACTACCCTTATAATCCTTGGAGCATATGACACTTTATGTGGAAAATTTCCCAAATGTCATGAGTTTGTGTGCTCATCATCCAATACTTTTGACTCAGAGGAAAAATTTTGACTGAGAGGAAAATGTTTGAACGGATAATTTTTCACGCTTGGAACATGAAATCCATATTCTTTCTTTTCCGAAATCGCTCGCCAAATTAGAACTTTCACCTTCAAACCTTTTTTGACTTTTCTTTTCCTCCCAAAGTTTCGTTACTAAATTTTCTTTTCACACTTTCACGCACTTGTCGTTATCTACCAAAACCTTATATCCTCAAAACAAAATCCAGCCTCTGCATCAACCAATCCCGTGATCCTTTGCTTCCCAATTACCGCTGCTGCACCGAGGTAGCATAGTCGAAGTTCAATACACTTCGATTCCGTTACTGACACATCTTTTCCATTTCAACAAATGCAACAATTTCCATATTCAGTTCGTCATACGCACGAAAACAATTGTTTTTGCCGATTTTAAAGAGAGTATTCTTGCGCTCGGGGGAACCTGTACCCAGGGTCCCAGTGCACTCCCCGATTGAGAGTCCGTAGCACTAGCTACGGAGTTACCTTCTGATAGTTTCCCACTCATCAAACAACAAATAAATTTGCATGCCTGTGTGGATGTCGTTACAGTGGGCATAATGTCGAGGTTTGTTGATTTTGAGAAGGAATGAAATCTAGGCAGTAAGGAGTGAGATTTTGTTAGTAAAAGGGGTAGAATGAAATTTTGTTAATGGGACGCTGTTAATGAAATTTTGTTAATAGGAAAGATGATTTTTTTTTCTATATTCAAAATTAGGATAAAAAGATCGATTTAAAATCTCGGCAGGGTTAAAAACTAAAGGTACATGGTTAAATGTAAAAAAATAAAAACTAATAAACAAAAAAAAATAATAAGTGTGCCCAAAAGAACCCGGAGGTGATAAGTAGGCAATTTAGTTTTGCGAATATCCTGGGGACGTTCCAGACCCAGAATGTCTCATTCAGCCGTCAAAGAAGGAACGTTGGCATGTGTAATTAGGAGCCTGATTGAATGTCCTTAGCGTGGAAGGTCTCAAGCAGCTTACCGGATTCATCCTCAAGCTCATACAGGGTGCGGCAGCATAACTTCCTTTTTTGAAATGCCCGCCCTTAAAGTGCTAACTGTTATAGCGCGGCGCTAGTAGTCTCATTCGAGAGACTACTAGCGCTACTTTGCTCATCCCTTGGTTAGTCGCTATCATGCGTTGGAACAGTGCGGAGCGTGCATTTACCGTTGAAAAATTGAAAATTTGTTTTGTTGAATTTTGAAAAAAGGAAGTTATGCTGCCGCACCCTGTACAAAACTTGCCAAGCATGGCGTCGAACTACTACAGGAATAAATCGTGGAAATTTTGCACGAAAACTTTCTGACCCTGGAGTGGCTCACGGGGGCGAGCCTGAAGGCTGTAACGTTGAGCTCCCTTATGGTAGGCTTCTTCAAACTTAGCTTGGACGTGGTCTTGTACCGATTGCAGATGATCACTGTTTGAACCTAACTGTACTTCTCCATCCCCAAAAATATTCAAGCTTCTAAGGAGCGCATACTCAGAGCCATACTGGATAGAGTGGAGCTCGAAGATGAGAAAATAGGGCAAGAATCCTATGGACCCATGAATCACCTTGCGGAAGGCAAAACATGACTCCGAAAGATTCTCGTCCCACCTGCTATGATTGGACCCTATGTTGGCCCTGATAGCGTTCAATGTCGACTGGTTTGACCTCTCCGAGGAATTTGCTTGCGGTGAATGATATGGAGTGAAGCAGTGCTGCATCTCATAGTCACTCATATTCTGAGCGAATACCTTGGAGACGAACTGCAAATCGTTGTCCGAGTGATGCCGTTCGGGGACTCCGAAGGTCAAAAAGATTTCTCGCTCCAAATATCAAACGACTGCTTCCGCAGTGGCTTTAGCCATATGCACTTACTGTTATGGTCCAGGACCACATACAGTTGGGTATTTCTTTATTTGGAATGGAGATATGGACCTATAAAGTCCACGAACAGGCGCTGCATAGGTCTCACCAAGTCTCTTGATGCACCCATAGAGGATCTCAAAGTGGAGTTTGAAGGCTTGACCTGTTTGCATACCAAAAAGCTTTGGATGTGGTGAATCGCATCTTGGTGCAAACGAGGTCAATCGTAGTATTTTTGTAAGATTTCTGTTGTCTTACGAGCTCTACAATGCACGCCTCGGAGATCATCATGAACTCGTTTTATAAGAGCCTGTTGGTAACCCTCAGGAACCCAAAATTTCGTTTGGGGGTATCCGAAGCCAGTTTTACAGGAGAGGTGAGAGTTCTGAAACTTATCAGGTTGCTTCAGGATTTGCTCCTTGAGATGTTTGTACTAGGGCTCCTGAAACGCAGACTCGGGAATCAGACCATAAATGTGTTTGTGCTCTGAGAGGCAAGCAATGAGGGAGGCCACCCGCTCATCCTGCGAGCAAGATCTCGACAACGCACCTGGTACAAAGTTAAGGGCACCTTTCTAGTAGTCTGCTAGCTCAGTCGTAGCTTGACAAAAGCAGAGAAGAGGTGCTCGATCACGGAAAAAGAATGTTTAGCGGTGTTGTGGGCAATAGAAAAACTGCGACCATATTTAGAAGGAACTCAATTCAGTGTGATCACGGATCACCATTCGTTGGTCTGGTTAAACAACCTTAAAGATCCAAACGGACAGTTGGCGAGATGAGCTGCTCGACGCCAGCAGTTCAACTTCAGCGCCCTGCAAAGGAAGGGCAAAGAGCATCTTGTACCAGTTGTCTTGTCAAGGTCAGTCCCCGAGGTCGATATCGTCCTGGCAGAGATGAGCAGTGGAGATAAGTGGCTGGAAAGGATGATTTTGGATGTGAGGAGAGAGCCCCAAAACTTTCCTTACTGGAGGGTAGAAAACGGACAACTGTGGAAGCATTTCATGGGCAGGTACCCCGAATTAAGTGGCAATAGCTGGAAATGGGTTAAAACCCAAGGGAGAGCGGGGAAAGGTACTCCGACAGTGTCATGACGATCCAAAGGCGGGTCATATGGGAGCTGGCAAGACATACGATCGTGTGCTGCAAAGGTACTTTCAGCCCAAAATGAAAGCAGATATTAAACGATATGTCGCAAGATGCCAGATCTGTCAGGCGCCTAAAGTGGAATGAAGAGGCCCGTATAGTCCAATGGTTTCTAGGGAAGGCCAGGCGTATGAGCTCTGGATGATAATATCCGTTGATTTGATTTAGCCCTTGCCTCGTTCAACCCTAGGGAATTGCTACGTATTAACCGTCATAGATTACTTTAGCAAATTCCCGCTTATCTTCCCGCTCCGTCAAGCACACGGAGAAGCAGTTGCACGGATATTGGAGGAACAAGTATTTTTATAATTTGGGGTACCAGCCGTAGTAGTTTGTGACAACGGGGTAAAGTTCCGCTCGAAAGAGTTGCAGAGATTGGTCATCACGTATGGTACCAAGATTCAGTACACGGCTTATTATCATCGCCAGGCTAACCCCGCAGAACGATTGAACCTAACAATCAAAAGGATGCTGAGGTCGTACGTAGCTGATAACCATAAGTTATGGGATGAAGAAATATCAGAAATTGGGTGTGTTCTGCGAACGTATACTCACAAAAAAATGCAGGTGACACCATATTTTGTAAACTTGGATGGAAAATGGTAGCTTCAATGGAAGAACTTCACCCAATAGAAGAAGAGGAGGTTCAAAATGGTACAAGGTTACGAGAGAGTTTGATGGCCAAAATGCGTGAGGAAGTTAAGGAATGCATGAGAAAGGCGGCGGAGCAAAATACAACCTTCGAAAGCGGACTCCACGATTCCAGGTGAACGATATGGTTTGAAGACGAAACTTTGCTCATTCGGATGCCACAAATTATTTTTCCGCGAAGCTGGCACCGGAATGTTTAGGGCCTTTTAGAATCCAAAGGAAGGAGTCAGCATCCACCTATCGGCGGGTCACTCGAGCAGGAAATGAAGCGGATCTATGGCACGCTAAGGATCTGAATACTTACGTAGCAAAGCGCGTCTAAATCGAGCTCTAACCTCATAGGGACGGAATAGTGGACGTTAGGGGTATAAATAAGGTACCAAGATAAGATGAAATTAAAACCTAAAAGGACATCACAAAGAAAAGACATGGGAAAGAAAATGAAAGAGTTACCTTTGAAGAGGGATCAACGGTAAAACACTTAAGTCCTCCTGAAGTTACGTTTCTTTTTTTTTTATCGTGGTGCTATGGTTCGTCCTCATTTCGATAGTACGCCCCCAGTTTGTTTGGTTGATTGCTAAAAGAGAGTAGAATCAGATTATTGCACCTGTGGTTTCTCGTGGCTGGGTAGTCGAACAGGGTTATTGGGGTGACTTGAATGGGAATCTTTTTTAAATAGTTTAGGGTTTAGAGGTAGGCTGAATGAGTGGAGTAAAATGTCAGAGATAAATATTGTGAATGTTAGTGGTAGAAGTTAATACCCTGACAAAGAAAAACTGGGTTTGCGTCCGAGGTAAACGCTGCAAGGTTGAGCAGCCAAGGCCTTGAACTTGGGTTCTTCAACTCAAGTCAAGGAGCCGTTGGGACAAGTTGATAAACGAGCCAGCGACGATGGAAGCGGTCCCTTTACGGATACTTGGCCAGCGAAGAAGGAAGGACGGGACATCTTGCAAGTGAGCAAGTGCAAAATAGAAGAAGGAAGGACGGAACATTTTGCTAGTCAACAAGTGGAGAACATCACAAGGTAGGAGCGTCGAAGAAGGGAAAATTGCTCAAGACTACCAGGAAAGGAAACCGATTCAGGCTGCCGCAAATTGAAGAGTCGATCATGGACGGATTTCGCATGAAACCGCAATCATATTGATTTATAGTTTAATTTTCTATACAAAATTTTCGTGTTTTGTGACGTGTTTCAGCCAGTGTTTTTGCGCGTGAAACGCGCAGTGTTGGCGGATGGTTTAGATTTGGCCTGGAGTGCGTAAGAATCCTTCCCGTCGGGGATTTTAATCTGCACAGGCGTTCTCTTTAGTGGGGATTGCTTTTTTTCCTTTGTGTAAGTTAGTTTGCCTTCGTGAAAATAAGTTTTTTTTAGTGGAAGTTAGTGAAAGTGGTGATAGGTGGCTAAACGAGCCAAGTAAAGGTCACCAGAGGTTATTCTGATAAAATGATAATTCCGAGGAGCTTCAAGGTTGCCAATTGGCTCCTGGGGGTAACACTAGGGTTGGCTTGTGGCGCTTACCTTACCCCACCTCCAAGGGCTAGTCGGGACCCCAAGGCCCCCAAACGGAATTGCTTGTTGTGAAGTATCGTTAACGTTTTTGACGTAACATGTTCAATTTGTAAATTGTACCTTTGCAATTTCTGGCTTCATCGAGCCAATCAACCAGAAAGGTCCGACTGCTTTATGAGCCATTTTAGGCTAGCAGGGTTAGTGCTGATGATGAAAGGCAACCCTTACATATATGCCCTCAATCTGCTCACGCTTTACACTGCAGCCAAGCTTTCTCATTCGGTAATACTATAGTTGCGTTGCGCAACGTTCAGCTTCATAGACATATATGCAATTGGATGCTCTCCACCCTCATTGTCTTTCTGGAACATAACACTTCCAATACTCACTGTACTTGCGTCATATTGAATATAGAAGTGCCTTGTAAAATCGGGATTGGCCAAAATTGGAGTGGAAACAAGCAACTGCTTCACTTTATTGAATACTCTGTTGACGGTAGCAGATCATTTTGAGGAGCATTTACCCTTAAGTATATCCGTTTGAGGAGCGGTAACCAAAGCAAAGCTCAGAATAAAACGTCTGTACCATCCTGCCATGCCCAAGCCATGCCGTTCAGCGTTCAGGATAGGAAACTATGCCTGAAACCTTCTCCAGGTAGGTGCGCAGGAAATCATCACTTACAAGGAAGCCAAGATATTCGATTTCCTTCCTGGCGAACTTGTTTTTTCAACATTGATGGTCAACTTGGCGTCCCTGGGCAGTTTTGCAGCAGTATTCAGGAGCTTCAAGTGCTCATCAAATGTTTAACTCGTAGCAAGCAAGTCATTTAGGTAAACAAATATCCCTCATGCATCAGCCCACGCACGGGTTTTCTGACAAGGGCCACAGGAGAGTTCCACGAACTTTGACTTCCCTCTATTACCCTCAAAGATAACATACGATCAAGCTCATCATACAACATTTTCTATGTAATAGACGAGACAACGTAATGCCGCGGCTTGATGGGTTGAGCAGAAACAAGTTTCAATGTTGTGAGACACGAGACTGGTCCTACCCAAGCCTTTCACATTATACGACGGAAAATGTTGCTTGACGATGTCTAGTCGTTGCTGATCTTTCAGAGACAATAGATGGAATTGAGGGCTCGGAAGCTCTGTAGCTGCTTTGATAGCATGGACCTGGGTTGGTGCTATTTTGAAAAGATCCCAGAAGTTAGTTCGAAGATAAACTACGTGTGTCAAGAAAGGAACAACTAGAAATGTCATCAATTTGCTGGTGTTGTTAAGTCGCACCAATATAGTGACGTGTCCCAGAACTAGATTCTTGTGCCTAGATGCTTTCTGGACATGAACATGCATGAAATGTATATGCAAGCCCAAATCCGACAGTAGGTCTAAGGATCCGGATTTGAAGATACTGACACTGGCTCCACTTTCAAGCAAGAAAAAAAAAACGAATTGTTAAGTTTACCCATTTACATTTTCATAGTTCTAAAAGACGATGAATTAGTTTGAATAAGTTAAGGTTGTTGTTTTAAACTTTAATCATTATATAGGTACACATAAAGGCCTACCCAGTGGTGTTTTCAGATTTTTCAGTCCCATCTGGAGGAGGAGGAGATATAATTTTTTCTAATTCTTTCTTTAACCCTGCCTACCGCTTTATCGATAATGCATCAAATCAAATATGAAAAGAACTCATCAGGACCTTTCATTTGATAATATGCTCGGGCATGTTTGAAAAACCAACTTTTTTAAGAGGTCATACCTTTATATGAGGAGTCGACCCTAAAATTCTTTAATTAATTCTTATCTTTCATGAAGTTCATGATTTTAGCCTATGTAATTCTTGCGAAAGCTGAAGTCATACAGACGAACAAACAGGTACCGATTTTATCAAGGGTTTGTTAAGAAAATTTCAAAATGCCTAAAAAGGAGAGAACAAGATATTAAATAAAAAAAAATACTGACAAATAGTTTAACTAGCTTTTTCTACCATTTGCAGACATGATACGCTAATTTTTCAGGTTTTATGCTCATCTCTTCTACCTATCCATCTTTCATTACTTCAACTTCCATTTGCCCTATTGATACAAAGCTAAATATCAAGTCAAACCAGGTGATACAAACCGCACAGTGATAAACTCTACGTATCTCTGCCATTATCTTTTGTAACAAGGACACATTGACATGTCCCCCATGCTACATGATGTTGCATGAATGTAATAACGATGATAAGATGCCATCAACGAGTACCACAAACAAGTGTGTTTCACCTCTCTAAACTGGAACTATCAGCAGAACTGGTGAAATGATGAGAAGACAGGACATGGTCCTTACAGACTGTCTACGCTAGTATACGCTACTTGATGTTACTTTGGCCTGGATGATGCTATGAGTCCGTGGGTAATGTGACAATTTATAGAGCAAATTAATTTTATCGCAGGTCATTAGAGCATTGTCTGAGTCTTTGGTTTGTTCGGGTTGAAATAGCAAAGAGATATGAATGGATGTTGGGTTGATTTCGTTGCAGAAAGCAGAGGTATTAGCATTGTTAAAAGTTGGTCGACTTATTTGCAAGTTGCATTTCGAAGTGTGACCATTGTAAAAGTGACTTAAAAGGATCAATTGAACAATAGTTCAGAGTTCATTAATAACCAAGTTGCAGTAGCAGGAGAGTGCACCTGCCACAAGGGTATTGTAAAACAATATTCTGCATATCAAAACTTGACTCATATAAAGAATCCAGAAATTGATTTTAAATTCACCGCCATTTTGTTTTAAGTTTTTGACCCCGTTGCTCGATAAGTCATGATAAAACATCAAAACTACAAACCATTTCTAAAAATATTATCAAAATTCCTACATATTTGTAGTGACTAGGTCCGTTGCATACGTGTATCTCGTGTATCTCAATCGGCTGTAACTTAGCTGTTTATCGTTCAATTATTGCGAAATTTTCAGGACACATACAATTGCTATCAGAGAACTTAAATTGTAGCTTTTAAGGGATCATCATGGGACCCCCATTATGATTTAATAGGTAGACATTTAAAATTTATAAAATGGACTATTGTAGAAAATATACCTTATACACAGTTTTATATTAAAACACAATCTGTTTCTGGAATGTATTATTAATGGTTGAAAACAAAACAATAACTTTAGTTAGTAAAAAAATCACTTGATTCGATTCAATTCTTGCATCTTTAACTTTCAGCCGTCGTTATTCAAATTTACGTCTTTTGTCTTTTGGTCTCGTTGTGCAACTTCACGTCATTCGTGTTGGGGCGTCGTTGTTCAACTGTGTTTTTCGTTCAGTGGACCATCGGTATATTTAGAGTTGCCAATTCCACAACTCGGCTGTCCTGCACGTCATTCGCCTCAGATGACCCTTCGTGATGATCTGCAGAATAACTGCTGCCACCATCATCGTCCTCCTTCATCCATGGCTTCATACACTCGGCACAAGTACGGATATGCACTGGACCTTCAAAATAGCTCAGTTTTTCTACATCCTACGTATTACCTGGTTTTACTTTGGTAACAGTATAGGGTCCCAGAAACTTTCGTCTTAGTTTAATCCCCGGTCGTCCTTGTGTTCGTTTAGTTGCCACTAGTTTTCCCGTTTGATAACTTTTAGCTGGTCCTCATCGTATATTGTACATTTTGCGATTATCGTTCTGAATTCCGCTTTTCCGTCTTCCGCAACTCCTCTCGTTTGTCCATAAAACTGACTTTCTTCTTCACTGGTCGGGTGTGGTAGTCTTGTTAATTTTTGTATTGTTTAAATTTATATTGATGCAGATTCGGAAATCATCTACTTTGGGAAGCCAAGTGAGGCCCAATCTTTTAATGTAGTCTTCAGAATGGCTTTTAAAATCCAGTTGGACCTTCTTGTCGTCTGAAGCAATATTCTACGGTAGTCGAGGATGGTTGGTACACCACTTTCGAAGCTTCATTCCAGCGCCTGCCAGAACTTTTATTAATTCGTCTTGTATTTGAACTGCTTCGGTCAAGCTTTAGAACTCGTCATGACATCGTCAACGTAAAAGTCAAGTTGAAGTATGTCAGCACCAAGGGGATATCGATGATTTTCATCTTGGGCGAGTATTGTTCCATACGTCACGGTCTTAAATTGGTGGAAACCCAGTGACTGATTTGAGTCATTTCGCCAGATTTACAGCTGACATTTGCGGTCCTCGGGATGCAATACCATCTGCTGATACATTTTTTGTATGTCTGCAGTGAAAAAAATATCGGGGTAGTCGAAAACGGAGCAATATTGTAAATAGTTCGTCTTGGATGGTCGGTTCAGTATAATGGATAGAGTTCAGCGAGATGTTCATGGATGTTTTGCAAGAGGCATCGAAAACCACCCTGAGCTTTGTGGTGCTGCTTTCAGGCTTCAGCACGGTGTGGCAGAAAATAATGCAGTCTTACACATACCTGCACAGTCACTTCCTGCATATGGCCCAGCCTGATGTAGCTATCCATGAATTCTTGATACCACCGCTTTAGCTCGGTGTTTTCCTCTAATCACCATTCAATTCCACGAAAGCGGCAAATGGCAATGCTCTTTAGTTCTCCTAGTTTTCCGGGGTCATCAAAGAATGGAAGTCTCACCAGAAAACGCCCATCTGATGTTCTTCACGTTATTGGCAAAAGTGAGTTTCACCGGACCTTTCCGCAGCCATATACTGTGACTTGGCATCGACAACGTCTTCTTATTTCCAAAACATTTCAATCGTACTATTCTGTTTTTGGTCTTCAGCAAGAACTCCGCAAGTAGCAGACAGAGCTTCAGTTGTTCCAACCTTTCCTGCCACTATCCATCCAAGAAGCGTATTCTGTAGGACTGGCAATTCACTGGCTAGCTTTATTTGACCAATCGCTAGGATATTATAAAAATGTTCGACACTTAGCAGAAGATCTATACGCTCTGTCAGATGGAAGTTTGGATCGATAAGCTTCAGGTTTTTTTGTATAGACCACTGCGATATACTTCAGAGATGGTTGAGGAGATATAATTTTTTCCATGACATTTGCTTCCAAGCGGGTGGTATATCCATTCAATTTTGACTGAAGCGTAGCATTCACCCTTTTTCGTGCTCGTTTGGTCGATCTGCCAACTTTTTCAATGAAAGTCGAATGGTGAATGAATGCAATGTTCGGCTTCCTAACAACGCAATCGGTGATCAGGTTCATTTGGGAGCCGGGATCCAATACTGCTCGGCATTATTGCCAATCAATTACACAATGGCAATACTTAAAAGTACATATTCTGTCATTCGTTGACTTATAAGTATAGTTAATGAAAGTCCTACTCCCTCTTGATGTGCCTTGCGCTTTTCTGTCGATGCTGTTGAGCCTTCTGTTGATGCGTTTGTTTGTTTGGAATTGGAAACGGTTCCCAAGTGCAGAAGGCTGTTATGTTTCTGGTAGCACTCTTTACATCCTCGTGACGTACTGTTTGTGGTCTTGTGTCCATCTCGGAAACATTTCACGCACAATTTGTTGGCTTGGACTATTTTCAACCACTTTGATGGGGTCAATCGAAGAAAGTCTGGATAATAGTACAAACTAGACAGGAAGATGTTGTTACAGCAGCACTAGTAGACTTAATGTTCTTTTCATGAGGATCGTCAAGTCACCTCCTTTGGTTACCAAGTGCTTCTAAGGCTTGAAAACGAACTTCTAAAAAGGCCATAAAATATTTCAATGACTAGAAATCTTGTGGGTTGGCCAACGATTGCTCATATAAAGTGTGGGTTGTGTTATCGAGCTTCTTGATTAAGATATGCAGAAGCAATAGACCCCAACCTAGCGTATTTACGTCGATATTTTTAAAGCCTCTTAAGGATTCTGCTGTTGTGTCGTGCATAGACTTCACTGCTGTTGCTGAGGACCTTTTACTTGCATTGGATTGTTGAGCTATCAGCTTATGGAGCAGTGCGGTAACCACTAGACGTCGATTTTTGTAGCGTTCGTTTGGAGTCTTCCATGCTGACTCATAGTTGTCGTCTGATACGGCAAAGTTATGTACGAGCTTATCAGCTTCCCCTATCAAGTTGGCCTTCAGATACCACATCTTTTGGCAGTTTGACATAGTTTGATTGTGTACCATTTGAATAAACAAATCGCAGAACTGGTCCCGTTGCAAGTAATCTCCATTGAATTGATTAGTAGTTGTTGACGCTAGTGGGATAGATGTCGTATTTCGCTCGTCAAGCTTAATCTCTAGTTTTATGAACCACTCTTGTGATATCTCCTTCAATTTAATGTGCTGCTTTAGGTGACCAGGATCAGTGGTGATTTCCCATATTTGTTGCTGATATTCATCTAGTTGTAACCAGTATTGATTTATTGAAGCAATTATTACTTAGCGAAATCGGCGTGAATGCTGTTACGCTTGTTCCTATCGCGAGAGAACTCGTTGCAGTGAATTTGCTAATGCTTCGTATTGCCTTATCAGCTTAGTAACTCTTGTATCAGTTACTGTCAACGAATCATTCGTTTGCGATTAAGTACCCTCCTCAGCGTGGGCCATCTCGACAAATTGTTTTCCTACTCCTGCTTCTTTATGCATCAATTCTAGCAACTTCGCCTTGAAGTATGACTGAAATTGTTTGAAGTTTGCTTGTGTCATCTCATACAATCTACTTAAAAAGTAAGCATCAGTCTCTGACATGTCCTCCAGTGTGCGGGTCTTCGTATCCGTTTCTTCAAATACATCCCAGGATGCCTCAATTCGTCGTTTTCAGACTTTTGCTTGCGACTCTACGGATCTTTCTTGTAATTGCCGATGATTCCGTCAATTTTTGCAGCCAAACGCATCTGTCGCTATGCTAGGCGATCCATTTTGATGCTGTGATTCTTCAGTCCAATGTCTTGTTTTGGGGTAAAGATCACGTCGGGGTCACCAAATGTTAAAGTCAAGGCTGCTTTGCGTTGGCTTCGTTGTTGTTAAGCGTTGTCCTTATGCCGCAGCTTTATTGGATCAGTGCAATTACTGGACAACAAACTACTTAATAATTGTACTAGCACAAGTGCATGAACTTGAACTAGCTGTAGAAAGTTTAAAATTAGTACTTTGACTAACTTTAACTTTAATCTCTCCGATACCTGTGAAAACTACGAGGTGTCCAACAATATGGTGGTCAAAACTTGACTGAGTATTTCATAATTTCTTGCACTTATATCTAATTTTACAATTTGGTCTTATGAAAATAAATGTAGTTCCCATGAAAATTGTCATCATAAAATTGTAGGTGAACAATCGTAAATGCCCTGTGTTCTATCATCTGCTTTACAGACCGATAAATCACATTGCGCTCGACGTGAGAAACTCTGTCCACCGCGCATGAATAATTCCACAAGTTAGGAATTTCATTCGTGCTAGACAAAACGCGTGTCTCATTACATAATGTGAACATAATAATGTACGTTAAACATTTTGCTGATACAAAAGAAGTTGGTGAATCATAAAAAAAATAGTTGATGGCTGATACTAATTTGTAAAATATTAAAACACAATCTTTTTCCGGAATACATTATTAATAGGTTAAAAACGAAACAATAATTCTATTTAATGATTAATAAAATAATCATTTCATTCGATTCAATGCTCGGGTCGACAACTTTCATCCGTCGCGCCATTATTCAAATTTACGTTTGTCGTCTTTTGCCATCACTGTGTGACTTCACGTCATTCGTCTTCGGGCTTCGTTTTTCAACTGTGTTTTTTGTTCAGTGGACCATCGGTTGGGGTTGCCAATCCTACACTTTTATGAAGAAAGTTGATCGAATTTAAACTTCTGAGATATTTGTTGCCCTTGTACTTTTAAAGACTTACTTTTATGATTTTTTGCAGATTTTTCAGTTCAATGGTTTCCAATCGCGATGGGGGACACCAAATTTTCGTGCATTTCCTCTTCACCTGCACCCTTCGAAGCAAAACCATTCATTTTAAGACCTGTTTTGTAAAGTTCTTATTAAGATCTTTCATTTGGTACCTATATTGCCTAAAATTGGTGAAACATTTTTTTTCAGGGATCACTCTCCTGTATGGGGACCTTATAAAATATTTTAAGATGAAACTTTTGAGAGGGCACCACTTTACACCTAGGTACTTATCAAAATTTTATGTTTCTAGCTTATGCAGTTTCCGCGAAAAATTGCTGTGACACACAGTACGCACAGTACACAGTACGCACAGTACACAGTACGCAATTTTAATAGGATTTTTATTTTTTTTTTTAATACCTCCTTCCCTACCACTCTTTCGATCACACTTTCTTCGTCGCACAACGCTCGTGCGATCTGCACTTCACATTTCGTCGTTTCTACAGGTGTGCCACCCAGACAATGTGTAAAACATCGGTATAAGGGGGCACACAAAAAATATGTGAAGTCATCCTGTTAATCTTTTCATGTCCGATTCGTTAACAGCTCTCAGAGGTAAAAAAAAATATTAATTCGACGCAGTAAAAAAAACTCTGAGTTAAAAGAATGGCTGTTTCTTCAAGTATCTCGACGATAGGGTCAACAATGCCCTAAGATGCTATTTTGAAGTTACTGGACAGATAATAATAAATCATAAGGCTAGCTGTGTCTTGAGGCATCTCGATGATAGGATAAAAAAAAAATTGCCTTAAGATGCTATGTTGAAAGTTTCTGCGCTGAGATTCAATCGCTATTCATTAAATAGTTCCTGAGTCTTTTCTTGAAGATCATAAGTGAATTCGCTTCTTTTACTGATTCCGGAAGATCATTGTATATACGAAGGGCATCATTTGTAGGATCTGCAAATCAGGTGAAAAAGTCCGGGGAAGAGAGTTATCTTTTACTTCGTTTATTATTTTCCATATTTCGCGATTATTATCAGCCGCTGCCTCCAATCTTTTGGAAAAATATGAAAATTTTTCTTCCTTTACGAGACGCTTTGATTCTTTTTTCGCTTGGATATATATGGACTTAAGCGTCAGATCTTCCATGTTCCGTCTGAAATCCGTATACGCCTTCCTCTTTCTTATACTGGCTTCTATAACTCGTTTCGTAATCCAAGTTTGCTGGCGACATCTAAGTTTTTTCTCGATGGTCGAGTGACGTTTGGATTCAAAAATCATATTTGTCAGTTCTGTTAGATTAGTAGGTTTCTGGGTTTCCAATACTCGTTGAAGATGCGTTTTGAAGAGGTCCTTGTTTACATATCGAAACGATTTGTAACTAGGCTTTTGTTTATGAACGTTGAAGTTTTGGATGCTTATTTTTAGAACCTGATGGTCTAGCTCTGGCCAGTTCTCTACTTTAAAATTAATTTTTTCCGCAGTAAGCTTGTCATTTATGACTATATGATCTAGGCAAGTATTCGAAACAGGACAAGTAATTGTTTCGTTATTAATAACAACAGCACCATTTGTATCGAGAGTATCTTTATATAGCCTTGATTCTGAGGACTCGGTTAAAGTCAATGTTTGTGTCAGCTACTGTGAGTAAATTTTTTTCTGCTGAGTATATGTTGTCTAGAACAGAGCAAAGATCTTGCGCGTTCAAACGGCTGGGGTTGTAGAAAGTGCCGATTTTTATTTTTTTATCAGCTTGGATTAACTCGATTATTATCATATTATATTTATCAGGGGTCACACGATTAGTGGTGAAATTTATTGAGTTTTTAATATAAATTGCTGTGCCGCCACCTCTTCCGGGTCTGCAGGAGAAAACTGAATGATAACCCTGAATGTTGAAATATTTAGCTTCTTCAGGATAAATCCAGACTTCATTTAGTATGATCATATCTATGTTGGGATTATGCTGCAGATAAATCTGAATGTCACTTAGTTTGTGCCGTAAGCTTCTAATATTCGCATATAGGAGAGTCAGTTGCTTGCCACTTAGTCGGTTTGTATCGTTACAATTCATTTGCAGTCGTAGTCAATGCTCCTCCTGGCAATCATTATCCTACGTTGGTGTTCTGGGCACTGAGTAGAGTCTGATCTGTGGGAGTAATCAACATTCTTACTGTTACCCGCGCAATTGAAGCATTTCTCGAAATCACTTTTACAGGCCTTCGTTTCGTGCTTTCCTGCACACTTAGCACATGTTTGCTCCCCTTCGCACTTTAACGTCTTGTGATTAAACTTTTGGCATTTATAGCACCTCGTAGTATTGTAGTCTTCCTTGATAAAATAAGACCCATAATCAATATTGACGTATCTGTTTACCAATCTTTGGTACATACACCCATTCACCTGCAGAATATGTAACCACTTTCCATTTCTTGTCTTTCTGGCGTGAACTACTTCCATTTTTCCATTCTCCCCAATATAAGGGTTCAAGGAACGTATTTCATTCGTTAACTCCTCAGTAGAAAACTCTTTTTCTAAGCCATTAATGACCAGTCTTGGTTGACGGGATTTGGTCTCCATAATATCATATTCGTCCCGCATTATTTCTTTTGCCATGTTGTAAAGCGTGGTTGTGTTTTCGTTTGATGATGTTTTTATGATGACACCGCCATCACGAATTGGCCGCAGTAGTTGCAAAGGAATTTTATATTTGGACGGCTTTATCTTCGACTTAAAATCTGCAAGTGTTTTTCCGAGGACAAATGTTTTTTTGGCTTGATTAAAGTCCCTTTTTGGCACGTTGTGTTAGAGTTCCGTTCTCTAGGAGAAGTGGAGATACTTTTTGTGATATCAGCATATGAGGTTTGACGCATAGGTGCTGCTTTTGCAACCAATGAGGTTATAGTGGTTTTCATTTCTAGAATGTGATTCTCGACCTCTTTCATTTGGTTAAGGAGACGATCTTCTTTCGTTTTTTGATGGTCGCTTTTACACGAGGAACACATCCAAATCACATTCTTAGATATATCCATGATTTTGCGGTATCTCTCCTCACTCATTTTTATGCATTTCAGGTGAAACCACTTATTGCAAATGCCATCGCAGCCCATGCCTTTATGGTTTTCCTCCACTGGTTTTCTGCATTTACCACATTTGTCAGCACCAGGTGGCGTTGTCATGATTGGTGATTTTCAATTGGTATTATATATTATATTTTTTTTTATTATATTTTTTAATTGATTTTAATTAAATTTGATAATGAGGAATAACGATTTATAATATGAAACAGTATTTCAACCAATTAAAACAAGAGTGAATTGAATTATGATTAAAAAGAAAGTTTAAAATTTTCCAAATGAGGGAAAAAGCAAGATGAAAAAAAAAAATATATATGAATCGATTTATTTATTATAGAAAATATTGTTAGTTTTTGGTTTATCAGTATTTTTGGGATTATGTTGCAATTGAATTATTTTATATATTATAGGAAATAATTATATAGAAATTAAAATTTTACTATTAATAATATTCAGAAATGTTCAATTTGTACTACACGAGGATCCCTCTCCTCGTACAAGTAATAAATGAAAATAACCGTTAGCAATGTTAAGCACAAAGAAAACTTTAAGTGAAAAATTTGGCTAAGATGAATACTACTTATCCGTGATTTCCACCGAGAAATAGCAGAGAACCTAACACCAACTTCACTAAAGAAAAAAAAACTGCTGATTTCACTTTTTATTTCACTTCCTAATAGATTTTTCTGTAGAGCTGATAACTCAAGTGTCACTATCAATCAGTTGTCAAGCAAGCGATCTTTGTAAAATTATTTCACAAAACTCTAAAAACAGTGACTAGCACATGATACTTAGCTATCTCCTCAACAACTTTGAAAGCCATATTCCCGGTTGACTTCTTTAAAGTTTCAGGTATTTCATACCAACTTATCAATTCACACAGTTTATTTTCTGCAAATTAGCCTCCGCAGTTAAGTGGTTAGATTGCTTGTCGCATATACCGAAGGTATCATATACCGAAGGTTCAAATCTGCTTGGTGATAACGAGCTTTTTGAGTGATTTTTCAGAAAGACTATGATTCTTCTCAACTATAATGTGCTCAAATTTAAAAATTGGAGCATATGACAACTAAACGGTATACGACCAAGCGTAATACTGACCACCTCCTTAAGTGCCGATATGTAGTAGAAATGTGATACTCCAACCAATTCAAACCCAATGTCCGAGAAAAGCTATAGTGCGCAGATTTGGATGCCATATCGTTGCAGATTTGGATGACATCTAGCTTATAAGGCGAGTGAAATTTCTAGATTGATGGCAAAACTATTATCTGAATTTAAATTATACTCATGAAAATTGCTTCCACTGATAGCCTGTCGCATATTTTGAAAAGACCATATTATTTTTACTGAACACAGACTTGTCATTTTTCTTTAAGTTTTACATTTATTTTATGGTTTCATGTCAAATAAAATGCAAGCATAGAGAACAAGTTTCCTATAACTAACTTTTGCTTAACTAACCTACAAAAGGAAAATAATGGAATTGTAAAAGACTTTCTAGCGAAATTTTCACAACAGAAGGATTCAATTAGACATAACGCAATAACCAAGCAAACACGTATATGACTAGTTATCCAGATTGCAAAAAATCACAAATTTACTTTGATAAACTTCACAAAATAATCACCCCTTCGCCCTCATTCCCTATTCTTTTTGCAACATATTGTTAACTTGACCCTTCAGATATAAAACGAAAAAATTAAACTAACTTCTTTTTTCTGAGTATTATCCTAACAAGCTTGATTGTACCCCTGCAAGATAAAACAGTCAATTGAAATTGTGAACTGACATACAAGTATACCTAATAATACTATAAACTTTGCAAGAAACAGCAGTACATATTGTGGGACTTTTGTAAAAAAAGAAATAAAGACCAGGACCTCAAATCAACTTCAGCAGCAAAGTTAAAGGAGTAAAAGAAGAAAAACGTACAACTTAATGGAAATTGTTATTTGGAAAGATTTCTTTCCTTTAGATGTCTCACCGTATATTTTGTCTGTCTGATCCTTCTCTTAGTCCCCCTCAATCTCTCTCGCTCACCCTCACTCTCTTTCGGTCGCTTCCTGACATTCCTTCTAAATATGCACGTACTCGTATGTGTGAAAAAAGTTTTTCTTTTTCTACATCGTCATTTGGTGAAAATCGGGAAAAAATTTGTAAGCAGAGTAAGGACATGCTGGTTCATCAGGAATTGTTTGCAACTCAAAGCACGTTCTCTTAAATCTTGTGGATACAGACAGGAGTGTGACCAAGTAATAGTGACAGTCATCAGGTTTTCTTTTAGTTGAGAACTCCTAGACGCGAAAAAGTTTGTTAAATTGATGTTTGGGAATATAAATTAGAAATAGTGGTTGTCAAAGGACGTTGAGATTAGGATAGGTGGAATGTTGTGGGAGGTCTTCCGAATTTGCTTTTCGTATTTCATTTAAATTAGATGCAAATTATACACAATTTTCATAATTCCTCAAATGTATTTCTAGAGCTACTGGTAAACGAGCGATTTCCAATGAGGTCATTTTTTAGCGCAACAGAGCATCCTGTGCAGGAGGAATGGATACTGAGACAGCTAGCGCTGAAAAAACAGAGTGTGAAGGAAATCAATCAAATTAAGGAGGCTGAAAGTTAACTTTTTTAAGATGTTGGGTTCATTGCTACCAAAATCCAAATAGTGAGAAACTTCTCCTAAGAAGCGAGATACCCCGAAGCCAAACATTCATCAAAAGAATCAAAGCCACCAGTCAGGATAAAATACTTGAATTTGTGGAGCTAGAAAAGCCCCAAAGACAACACATAGCAACAACAAGTGGGGACGTTAGAGATAAAGTCCTAAGGCTAGATAAACTCCAGGAATAATATGCAAAGTAAATATAAGCCACGATGTAGACTCCCAACAAAGGAACTACTTCCGTAGCTAACAGACGACAGAATCGATGTAAAACATTCGACTTTAAATTAGAGGGGCCTCCAATCAAAAGACACAGAGCTATCTTCCAGAGCAATCCAGATGAACAGATGCGATATAATATAAGTGCGTCGTGGTGCAGAGATCACGAGAAGGGAATCGTTCCATAAAGTTTTGGCAAAGGTCCTTCGTGAGAGGGGACGGTAGCCTTACTTACGCACATGGCAACCATGGAGTTCAGGAATTTCGACTACATTTTAGCCTTTACTCATGTAGAAAACATCATTAACAAAGAATTTCTTTGTCTTAATAGGTTACAGGTATGATTGCTCTAGGAAAAATACACGGGCCAAACGTATGGCTATCGTTAGCCTCACTGAGATTTCTGAGGTGTTTTTTGTCCTGGTTTCTCGAGGAGGGGACACAAGTTAACCCTACTTTTCACTCCTTTTGAGCCTTTTGATGCGCAAAATGACTTTTTTGTTCCAGATTCTAAAACTTTTAACCAAGTCCTTTCATTTGATACCCCACATGACTACCTTTGTCAAAAAAATAGAAAAGTTGAGGGTACCTTCGACATTAGGGGGGCCCCCTTTAAGAATTTTGAAAGGTCCGGATCGACGTGATACTTTTGAAAAACCAACATTTCTGACTTTTCAACAAAGTTCGAGCTTTGTAGCTTCAATAGTTTTTAGGAAACTTGCTGTGCCATGTGGACAGACAAACAGATACGTAGAGGGACAGACGGACTGACGGAGGGACAAACGGACAGAGAGGATGCGAAACTGGTAGGTCTTTGTAAAGTTCTTTATACAAAGCCTTTAAAATGAAGTAGATGATTTGCAGTAAATGGCAAAACTTCTTCCCTTTCTTCAGCAACATATGTCTTTTATATCCTCCAAGGGGACCTATGGAAACTGTTTGTGTGTAAATGTGGCGAAACGGTGAACAGAACAAAAGAATGCATACGTGAGGCAACACCACGTCCTTTGTAACAACGCTATAATAGATCTGATGATATCAATCATGTTGTAGGGGCAGAAAAAAGCAGAGTCTTTTATGAAGCATTTACAAAGGCCAAAACGTTACTGCAATAATCTGTAGTCTCCAAGTAAATTAATGCTTAGGATTTGATGCTGTTAAACAAGCAGAAACACACTAATAATTTGCAAAGGTAGTTTCCTGAAGCGCCTAACAAAGCCATCATTTGTTTGGAACAGTGCTGACTTCTAAAAATAAACTTGTGATGGTTTTGCCTGGGTTCGGAACTCAAAAAGTCCAATTTCAGTATGTGCGTTACGCAGAACAAACCAATTCATTTATTTATTTATTTCAAAATTCCATTTTACAGATCAACAAATCCAATAACAAAACGGAATAGCAAAAATAGTAATAACAATAAAAAAAAAATAAGAAAAATGATTAGATACAAAAGATAAAAATGACATATACATATAAAACGAAATAAAGCACAGAACAGTTAATTGCTTACAAAACTAAATTATGAATTTAAAATTAGCTCCTGCAAAATTCTTTTGAATGCAGTAAAGGTTGAGGGAAAAGGACCAGGCTGCAGATTGTTATGATTCCTTAGGAGACGAAGAATAGGTGAGTGAAAATATAGCTCTGTACGAGCATATGGAATAACAAAAACAGAAGAAACACGAGTAGGACGTAAGGAGTGTCTAAAGTGTAACTCCGCAAAAATACAATACGGAGTCTGATAGTGGCAGAGTCGGTACAAAAAGCACTGATCCAAATAAGATCTACGCGCAGACAAGAACGAGAGACCAAGGAATGATAAACGATCCTCATATGGAAGATATGGCAAGTTTAGCTTAAAGAATAGGACGCGGGGAAATTTCCTCTGTACTGACTCCAACGAGGACACAAGATAGGAATA
The DNA here is from genome assembly GCA_963969285.1 of Odontomyia ornata. Classification (NCBI taxonomy): domain Eukaryota; kingdom Metazoa; phylum Arthropoda; class Insecta; order Diptera; family Stratiomyidae; genus Odontomyia; species Odontomyia ornata. Next base: position 326,208,585 of record OZ017740.1, on the reverse strand, counting down.
ATGGGGAGCCCAGACCACAGAACAATACTCGAGCAATGGACGGACACGACAAAGGAACAAGCGGATCATAGTGGAGATATTACAGAACTTGTGCATATGTCTCAGTACAAAACCCGAAACTTTAGAGGCCTTAGCAATCACATAGGAAATATGCGTGTCAAATCTAAGTTTGGAGTCAAAAGTAACTCCAAGGTCTTTGTACGTAGTAACTTCGGTCAATGCGGCCTCGTTTAGTATATAGGTGAAGGCAATAGGATGTTGCTGAAGACAAAAGGACATCTTATGGCATTTATTAACATTGAGGTAGAGAAAATTGGACAAACACCAATTATTGAGCACATTCAAGTCCTCCTGAAGATACTGGCAATCAAGGGGCGACTTAATAGTCCGAAAAACCTTGAAATCATCCACAAACAGTAGAGAGGGGGAAGAGACTATAGAGGGGAGGTCATTGATAAACACGAGGAACAAGAGGGGCCCAAGGATTGAACCCTGAGGAACAACAGATGTAGGACAGAATGGAATAGACGTCGTTCCACCAAAACTAACATGACATGATCGGGTCGATGAATAAGACGAAAACCATGACAACAGTGAATTAGAGATTCCAAAAGTTTCGAGTTTACTGCAAAGAAGACGATGATTGACTGTATCAAAGGCTTTCGTGAAATCTGTGTATATTACATCGACTTGATATTTGTTGTCCAAACCCCTTGCAACAAAATCAGTGAACTGAATTAAGCTAGCGGACGTGGAATGACCCTTGCGAAAGCCATGCTGCTCACCAGCCAAAACAGAGCTCAACGGTTCAGAGAGTCGGTTATGAACTAAACGCTCAAGCAACTTCGATAAACAAGATATCAAGGATATTGGTCGATAATTACATACACACGAAGGATCACCACTTTTGAGGATAGGTACGATACGGGCATTTTTCCATTGAGAAGGAAAAGTTCCACTGCATAAGCTTAGGTTGAAGAGAAATGACAAGGGAGAGGAAAGCGACAAAGCTAAGGACTTGACGAAAATATTTGGTAGTCCATCTGGACCAGGGCTGACGTTAGGAACAAGGGAATTGATTAAGGATTTAACTTCAAATGGGTCAGTGCTTAGAGTTGCGAACGAAAAACCAAAGTTACCCGCAGAGATGGAGGGAGTGAATTCATGGAGGGGAGCAAAGGTAGAGGAAAAATATTGGGCGAATAAATTGGAAATTGACTGATGAGTAGAACATTCCACATTTTCCCAGCGGACTGATGAAGGAAGATGAGATGTAGTCTTTAAAGACTTGATATAAGACCAAAAGGGCTTAACATTGCTAAAATTGAGGGAAGCTTCCAGGCTGGAAAAGTGATTCTTCATTGCAATTTTTAATTCATTTTTGGCATCAGAACGCAACTTGCAAAAGTTGGATTTATCCTTTGCTGCACCTGAGCGTTTAAATTCACGACGCGCCCTATCCTTGGCATTTAAGGCAGTAAGAACGCATCTTGTCAACCAAGGTTTAAATTTATTTTTACGGGCCGACTGAAGAGGTGTAAATCTACAGTTAAGGTAATGGGGAAGCCCATAAAATTTAGTAAGAGCAGAATCGCTGTCAAGGTTTTGAAAGAACTGAAGCCAATTCACTGACGAGAGTGTTGCATTGATTGCTTCATAATTAGACCTGAAATAATTGAATTTAGGAGAAGTGATAGGATTTTTTATGATAAGAGGAACTATAGTGAGGTTAATAGAAAGAGGAGGATGGTGTTGATCAGGAGAAACATAGGGATATAAGGCAGGAGATACAGACAGATGATGAGCAGAAACATTCGAAAGAACTAGGTCGAGGAGTCGATCATTAGTATTACGGACTTGGTTAAACTGGGACAGAGCACATAGAGAAAGAAAGGAAGAAATGGCAAGAGAAGACGCATTAGAAGATGAAATGGAGGAAACAATTGTGCCAGCCCAATCAACGGCAGGCAGGTTGAAATCACCACAAACAAGGATTCTGGATTGAGGATGGCGTAGTATGAAGTAAGAAGCGAGATCATCAAAGAAAGACTCATATAATTGCAAGGAGGAATTACAAGGAATATATACAGAAGAAATCAGTAAATGCGCGTTATTAGGTAAGGCTATTTCGACCATTACACATTCTAAGGCATGGAAAAGTTAAAATTAGTACAAAGGGAACTAGACAGAGAATTACTGACGGCAATCAAGACTCCGCCACCATCAGACTTATTTGTGGCATTAAGATCACGGTCACACCTATAAATAATGTGATCAGAGAACAATTCTGAATCGAGAATAAAAGAAACCAATGATGACTTTTCAAGCCAAACTGAAAGCGTCATAGGATTTTGTATGAGGCCAGAATTGTTCAAAGGAAAGCTTCAACAATCAATCCATTAATTAAACCATACCTTAATCCGGTTCCAGAAGAAGATGGGCTCTTCAAATGGCACCCAGAACAAATTTTTTTGGGGTTTTTTTTTTGTTGATTGGATGTGTATTTGCGAGTCTTGTGCTGTTTTAGTTTCTTCGGAAAACTTTCCTTTCTTTCTGATGGCGGTCAACGGTTATTGTACTGTCCAGCCTTCTTTCTGAAGAAAAATGCTTCAGCCACTTTTCCGGTGATGTCAGCAACATGGTAGCTGCTTTCTCCATTCTCATGCACAGTTACTTTTTATGGTCCAATTGTTATTTTTGTAGGCCATGCGAGGGTTGGCACCAGTCTATATGGGGACAAGTGCTCAAAGCCAGACCAGCCCTAATTGCAAGTCCGTCTCAACCGTAGCTACACCAACACCGCAACGGTGAGAACTTCAAACGTACTTCAAGGCCTGCAATGGTTTCACAAGTACCTTGATAGCATGATACTTAGATTGGAGCCATTTTGTAAGCGTGTCACCTGGACGGTATGCTTGCTATATTAATAAGTCCAAAATATCATAACCGCCATCCCAAAATTTCAGTTTTAGTTCGATATCATATTTGTAGAGCCAAGATCATTGTAAGGTTGCATTCCGCGGACAAATTTTACAAAAACCTCTATTCCTCGGGTACGTAAAGACGGCACTCCATAAAAAATGCCAGTTCTAAGATTTCTTGGCCTGAACCTTGGCAAAAAGCCAACTTTCCTGCATTTATAGCGTGCATGATAGTTGCTTTGGAATCCCTAGCATCAATGGTGCACAATTGAGGAAATCCGGAGGACTAATCAAGTAGTCGCCATTTTAGCATACTACATTTAAAATTCACGATGGTGCAGTTAGATAAAATTTCAGGAATACAGGCATCAAGAAGCTTCCTGGTGTACCTTAGTCAAGCACAGTGCTGCTGACAGTTTCACAGGCGTATGAAAAAGCGGCAACTGAAGATATTGTGGACTCAACTATAAGAGTCATGGTAACTGTGTGCAAGCCTTCTATGTCGCTTTGGTGGTGCCAAAATCCTAGCCATGCTCTGTACTGGAGGTTAATTAAAATTACAGAGTAGCAAAGCAAGTGTTACAAACATTAGCTAGAAGTAACTTTTGACGTATAGATCCACCAAGAAGTGCCTTGGTGGACTAGTCATAACATTTTAGGCATACTGATTGAAAAGTTCCTTTGGCAATGTGAATAGGGATCAAGGATGAATGCGCTATAAATTGTCTTGTTAAAACTCGTTACCAAGCAGGTGAGCTCTTTACATGATGCAAAAAAGATTAGCACGGTAGTACGAGCACTTTTTCTTGCACATGCCTTCTGTATAAAAGCTACCTACAATGAAACATGAGTGAGTTGTTCACTTTTTAATATTTAGTTTTAATATACTTACCCTGCTTATACTAGACCTGACAATGAAAGTGTTTGAGAAACTTATTTGGGAGGTCTCACTGACGTAAATTAAGCTGCTGTAGACCTATCTTCTTTTGCTGCTCCAGATCTATTTTTGTAGTCTATGTAGTGTAGTAGTTAGGGCGCTTGCTGCGTCAGCCAAAGGTCGGTGGTTCAAATCCAGTTGGTGACAACAAGACTTGTTTCGAGCATTTCTTCGGACCGGCAATAAGCTTATTCAGGTATGATACGTACTGGCTTGAAATCAGAATGTATAGCAGCTGAATGGATGGACATATGGCCTTCGCGTGATACTGACCATATCACCTTCTCGAGTGCCAATAAAGGGGCTGTGGTGCTAAGGCAAAAAAAAAGATCTATCTTCATCCATTGGTGCGATTGTAGAAGCAGTGAGTGTGGTCTGGTGAGTAGAGGCTCACAGCCGGCTGAGCTGGTGATTGATTGCATTCATTACATTGGCATCAGATATGTTTCCTACTTCATTACAAAGATGGATATTATGCAAATGCTAGGAAATTTGTACCAGGATACCTGGGCAGGTCTTAAGGGACTATTTTATGGACTGCAGTATACTTTTTGAAGCAATGTCAGGTCAGTAAAGGACGAAAATCATGTCAGGTGTTACTTAAGGCTACAAACTAGGCTCAAACTTGTGGAATACCTCGTCTGATGGGCTGCTGAAAATTGCTGGATGTTGCAATGCTTGTCGTTTTAATAAGGAATTTTAATGCACTGAGGGTGATTTTCGACATTTGAACTTGGGTTCAGCCAAGCACTGTAGAAAATCAAAGTTATCATTCTTACAAAAAAGACCATCCCCAGTATAAGGAAGATCAATAAGAAGTACTGGTTGAATCAAAATAAGTGGTCAGGTACCTGGGCTTGCTGACAGACTCTCAATTGAGTTTCTCAAAGTAAATGCAGACAATTAATAACGGGGTGTAAGTGAACGTTTTGGCTCTTAGTCAACTAATGGAAACCTTAGCAGAAAAGCAACTTTTGAAAATTCAATGTAGTCTGTATTACTGAACGGATTTGGTGTAAAAATCGATGCTCTCAGCAAAAAACTGACCCAAAATGTTTGTTGTAGCAAAAAGTACTGTGTATCGTAGAGTTTCACAGATGGATGTGTTGATGATTACAGAATTGATAACCATAAACTTTCTAATAAAGAACGCAACAATATCTGCTTGTGTAAAAACGGGGTCAATGAGGAGGTATTTGCATGCTAGTAGGGATAACGCTGGAAACTTTTACTCATTGTTTTAAAACTAAAAAAAAATTCACAGCGAAGTTCTACACTAGATAACGGAATCCATGGCAGTAACTACGGAGCAGAGGTTTGGTGATGAACTAACATCCGATTCCTGACAAACCCAACATTATTTCTAAGCCTAGAGTAGAGCATTGGAACGCAATGCGACAATGACCTCACAACCAAAAAAAGAAATAAGGCTTCGTATTCTGGAATGCCAGTCGATATACCATAAATGTGCTGGGAACCTAAAATAAGGACTAAAATTGAACCATTATTCAAAACATGAGATTACTCACAATAATCAGAAATTGGAAGAGGCCTCTACCGTAAACAGGGAGTTCAAATCACACGTTACCAACTTTAAAGCAATAAATAACGATTGTTAAAAATTTGGCTGTTCAACTTTAACAACCAACAAAATTAAATGGATGAAGAAATGAAGGAAACGTTCTGCAATTAGTTGAAGAGCCATTGAGACCTACTCTCTACAAATAACACAGCAATGATTCTGAGTGATTCCAACAGGAATGTCGGCAAAAAGAATTTTCATTGGGGAACAACCGGAAGACATAAGCCCTTGGATGAAACCAGTGATAATAGCACGCGAGTGATTGATCTAGTGGAAATCTTCTTGGACACTCATATAAAAAATGAGCTGAGTATTGTGGATAGCAACATCTTCCACCAGATTAACAAAATTCTGATTAAAAAACGATATGGATCAAGCATGCGACGTATGTACATTCCAAAGAACCAATTAGAACCTGGACCATTACTTGGTTAAACCAACATACTGATGTCGTAAATATAAACATAAACGGCGAAGGCAGGACCACTGCAAACATTCAACATTGACCTACTGCAGTTGACTTCATTGCTATTGTACATAATCAAAAAAAACTCAAGTCCAAATAAATTGTCCAACCGCCTTCGTAAATAAGATATATATGTACTGTGAAAGTTGAGCCAAGTAGTAGCCCATGCAGGGAAAATCAAGATCTTGTAACGTTCATTAATGAAACCCAAAGAACACTGTCTAAAATTGAACAGCGAAGCCAAATAAGTAGGGCTACAAATAAATAAGACTGAAACATACATCATGATGAAGGATGGAGACAGGGTCCCTCTGCAAGCGTCGTTTCCAAATATATTGTTGTGAAAGCACCCGTCTTGAATGGTAGAATGACCACGTCTCGACCTTTTGATGTCCTGCAGTGGGCCTGTTTGCAGTATTTTTCGCATTCAGCATCTTTGGCAAGAATGAACTGGACCGGTTCAAGCTCCTCAGTCTCCCAGAGTTTTCATAATGTCTTATCTCGCCTTGGCATGCTTAAATAGGCATGGACGGGTCTAGGTTGATCTTGGATCTCTCTTCTACCATAGGCCAGTATTATACAACCTTATGCAGTATTATATGCAACGGTCATTTTAAAAGGGTAGACTATTATACATGGATGTGTAAAGTTCGGGTAGAACTTGGAGCTTAAGGGGATGTCAATGGATCCAGGTCAGTGACAGCAGGGATCGTCGAATTCCAATTCAGCTAGGTATTGATACTTGATAAGCCTGATTAAGATCACGGCGGATTCTCCGGCAGTGAGGGTAACAATTGGCTTCAAGTGAGGTCACAAAGTCATTAAAAAATCGTAACAGTACTTCAGGGTGTACTATTTTCCTGAGGCTGTCTGTAGAGGTGTCGTGGGTATCGATAATCTGAGATTTAGCCTTAATAAACAAAGGCCGGAGATGTAGGCGTTACATTGCAGCTAGCGATATAAAGCATGACTGAATGCCTGTATTGATGAGTGCTCAGAAAGTGACTGTGGAACGTTAGTGTTCTTTCCAAACAAGAACTACCCCCGTAGGAGGACTGCTGGCTGACAGGGATAATCTTGGAGGCTTGCATTCTTTGGGGAGTTCCGGCCCCACGTAACTTATGAAATTCCCGCAGAGGCAATGTTGGTCAACAGCAGTGCTCTTGGAGGCTAGCATCCTTTGGGAAGTGCCGCCCCTATGGACCCAAGGATATCGGGGGCGCCTGGGTGACACTCGTGCGAGCACGGCTCCAATTCAACTATCATACCGTCTTCGCTTCGGTAAAATCATGAGTAGCATCAGAGTACGTTCGAACTTCGCACCATTGGGTTGGAGGTGTAGGTTCGATTGAGACGGACTCCTGATTAGCGTTGGTCTGACTCTGAGCACTTGCCCCATAAGGATTGATTTGATCGCCACCGTCGACAATGTGGCAGAAGTAAGTCGATAACGAAAGCCGATAACCTTTCTCAAGAAAGGTGTCAAAAACTACAATTGCCGCCGAGTGACATGAAGAAAAAAGGATAATCCCAAAAGTGGGAGATATTCTTAAAAAGAATACAATATGCATGTGACTCACTAAAAATCAACAAAGCAGTAAGGATTGGGGTCTTTGAGCTAGAGGAGCTCCTAGACCGCATGAAGCATTATTGGAGGATTCGGTTAAAGGGCAAAGAGGACCAGAAGGCCGAAGAAGAGCAGAAGATTAAAGAAACGCTGAGGGCAAAGTCTAAAGACACGCGCAGATAGGTCCACCATCAAATATCTATAAAAGTATGGCGTTCAGCCCAATCGAAGGGGATCGGGATGAAAAAAGGAATGAGGGGGAACTTGATGGGCATAGAATAGAAAGAAAGTGCCAGAAAATAAAGAGACCTGATGTGAAACAGGAGAGAACAAGTTGGGTAAACAGACCTACGCTCATGTCAGAAGGGTTTTGTATTCAATTTACAAAATGCAGTCACCAGATCGAATCAAATCAAGAAACATGTCAAAGACGATTTTATTGGAGAAACTATGAAATACGAAGATCATACTATTATTAACAAAGTTGAACGAATTTCGACTTCTGAGGTTTTTGGTATTGTTATACTCATAAACATCTCCCTTGATAATCATCTCAGATGTCCATCCGCGACGGAGGAAACAAATTTTTCATGTATTTCCCCCCTGTGCCCCCACTGAAGCAAAAACTGACAGTTTAACAACTGTTTTGAAAAGCTCCCATGAAAACTTTTATTTCATACTCATATCGGCTACGTTTGATGAATTCTTTTTTTCAGGGGCCACTCTCCTGTACTGTTACCATCGATTAATGGCCAATTTTTTCGAATCCTAGAATGGTTACAAAACCCTTTTGCTAGGAGCTCTCTCCCACCTCACTGACTTGTTTCACTTATGAGCATTAATTGTAGGTACTCATCTTCAGTCATTCATTAAATTGAATCAAGTGTTCAAAGCATGCACCTTAAACGTTGAAGTTGGGAAAAAATAACTCAAAATTATTCAATCTTCGCATTGAAACAGCCACTATTTTGTTTTACGATTACTGATACCACTAGCTGAACTGATTCTTAAAGATATACATGACACCTATCATTCCTGAAATTTTCATGCAAATCCTAGCAAAACTGTAGTGTCTGAGTCGATAAAAAGCGCATGTTGTTCCATAGCCATATGTTGTTATAGTAATAAATGCAGAGCATACTGTTCCATAGTAATACAGGAAAATTCAAACCGCTATAACTTCGCTAAATATGATTCCATCTATATGAAACTTTCACGATAAATTTATCTTATAAATAGCCATCTGCTGACTGAGTTTCATAGAATTTAAGGGTACCGTTAAGATTTTATTCAAGAAAACATAAAATCGATAAATCATACTATTACTAACAAAGTTGAGTGAATTGCGACTTCTAATGTATTTGTTGTTGTTGTACTCACCAAGGCCTACAATCCTGATTTTTTTCAGATTTTTCGGATGGAAGGCGTCCAATCGCGAGGGGGGGGGACACAAATTTTTCGTGTATTTCCCCTCCCTGTGCGCCCCTCGAAGCAAATTTTGCCAAATTAAGACCTGTTTTGAAAAGTTCTCATCAAGACCTTACATTTGATACCCATATCGGCCTTCCGTCAATGAAATTTTTTTTTCGGGGGGTCACTCTCCTATATGGGGAGACCCCCCTTAAATACCTTATAAAATTTTTTTGTAGTTCAACTTTAAAGAGATCACCACTTTACACCTACGCACAAAATTTGATGTTTCTAGCTTAAGTAGTTTCCGAGAAAAACTGCTGTGACACACGGACGGACGGACGGACAGACTGGCCGCGAAACTAGTAGGGTTTTGTAAAATTATTTTACAAACCCCTTTAAAAGCCCAGAAAAAGATCTCGGTAGCAGGCATTGCTTGTAAGACCCCGATATGGGCGATCCTACGCACAATGTAAGGCCCGAAGACACCAACATTGCCATTAAAGTAGTACAACCAACGCGGTTGGGCCACATACTGGTCTAATTCGGAGTAGAGAAAAGAAAGAAATTCTTCGGCAAAAGTGCAACTATAGCCTCACTCGAATCGATGGTAATAATCGAAATAAGAAACATCGACTGTGTCACAGATCTTGCCGAGGTAGAAGAGGCCATCAAAAGAAAGTTCCCTAGCGTGGACAATATCAAAGTGAGGCTGACACTAGGAAACTATAAGGGACAACGCATGGTCATCATTGACGAATAAAAAGAGCGCCGAACAAGTACTGAATCAGGGGAAAGCAAGAATAGGGTGGGTTGTCTGTAGGATATGGCGAAGAACAGAGCCTCTTCAAATGCATTGGCTATGTTCACACTGCACAAGTATGCAAAAAATCCGAAAAGAGTTCCCTATGTAACAAATGCATTGAAATGGGACATAAAAGAAAGAGTGTACAAAAGAGGCACACTGTGTTCTTTGCGAGGATGCTGAGCCAAAACACGATTTTGGGCATGTCTCTTCCAGGTTTTCCAGGAAACCCTAGACAAGGCAAAGTCAAAACTTTGATGACCCGTATCCTGCAGGTAAACCTACACCGCTTGAGCAGTTTGCGAAGGACATGAACGCCGAATTTATGCTGCTGAGTGAGCAACACCATGATGAAAGTTCGGCATCATGGTTTCCTTATGAAACAGGTATATCTGGGTTCAGAACAGTGATTTTCAGGTGGAGAACTATGGAACAGGCGGAGAGCTGTGGGCAGGGGAATAGTTCCGTATGGGTTAGGTGCTCAGCGACCACCTTCTTTAGTGTGTACCCAACACCGAACTGATCGTTATCATCTTTCCAAGTAAAGCTGATTTGGAGGAGACTTCAACGCTGAAGCAATCGAACGGTCTATGCCTCAAACAGATCCGCGGGAAGAACAAATCCTAGAAATGGTGGCCAGGACAGCGCTCATCGCACCAAACATCGGAAAACCACCAAATTTTCACTGTATTGGCTATGAAGGAACCATACCTGACGTCAAAATCATCTCGGAGTCCTTAGTGTGGAAGATACCCAATTGGAGAGCATTAGAGGACTACTCAGCTAGGGATCAACAGTGCATTCTGCGTGACGTCTGCGCTCTCGACTTTCTACAATTGGGTAGAACTTTGGAAGGACGGACATCAAGAGGTTTGTCGAGAAGTCCACAGTAGGAACCCCGCTGCAGGGAGATTTACAGGGGTGTAAAAACCGGCAGCTGGCAGGGAAATACAGCCCGTTATGCATGCTAGACACTGCTGGGAAAGTACTGGAGAAAATCATCAAGAAAAGACTTACTGACGTGATTCGTACTGCTAGGGACCTATTTCTTCACCGGTGAGGCTTCAGAGCAGGACGTTCCACTATTGATGCGATTGCAGAAGATTGTTCTAATGATGAAACTCGACGTTAGGCCTTCAACTCCATTAGATGTGTGGATATTCTGGATACGCTAGAAAATAGGAAAATGCGGAGACACGCTCGCAGTAAGGAGGTATACCGAAAACGTTTAGCACACGTGCAGAGAAAAGGAGCACTGAGGATTGTATCTTCTTATCCAACAGTCTCTGATTTGGTGGTGAGAGGTATCGCAGGCACGATACCTGTTGCCCTCCTTGCTACGGAAACCGAGCGTGATAGCTCGTGGTCTGCACGTACTATCGGTGGAAAAAATTAAAGAAGATCTTTAGCAGCAAGGTTTCCACCCCGTTAAAGTTTTCTTCGTAAAACTTCAATCCGGCCCCTCTAAACCAGTAAAAGTCCTTCTGTCGAAAGCAGAAACAGAAATGTGCAAGGTCAGATCTATCTGCCAAGTCAAATCAATGAAACCACCTAGTGGGTGGTCTATATTTCATAACTACCAACAGTTTGGCCATTCATCAAGCAACTGCCACGCACAAGCTCACTGTGTAAAGTGTGACGGAATAGATTAAATCACACACTGCAAAAAAAATTACCGAAAAACCCAAATGCATCAATTGTGGAGGAGAATATCGCCAATTAAGGAGGATGTCTTAAAAACCCGAAAAATGCTAGCATAACTTTTGCGCAAACCGCCGGTTAAAACAAGCAACAACCCAGTACGAACTTCCCAAAACCAAACACCAAGAGGACCCCTATAACTCCTTCCCAGCCACAAAACACATTCATTACACAAAATATGGAGCAATTCTTCATCAAAATGCAGTCCTAGATGCAACTGATAATGCAAAAAATGATGGCCACAATGGTGCAGGATTTCTTTGCGCCACAAAACCTATCAATACAACCAATGACTTTCCCCATGAAGCACATTTCTATACTCACGTGGAATGCAAACTCCCTGCAACAAAGGACTCATGAGTTTAGGCAATTTATAGTAGACTACAAATTTGATACTATTTTCATCCAGGAAACCTTTCCAAAGCCGGGAACCTGACTACGCTTCCCTAGCTATTATCTATGCAGAAATGATAGACTGACAGGAAGGGGAGGCAGAACGGCTATTCTTATGAGAAGAAATGTGACTCACTACGTAATTCAAATCCCATAACTACAACGCATGGAGGCGACAGTAACTAAAATAAACACGAACTTGTTTTAGTTTGTAGTCATGTCTCTATATAATCCCTTCAAAGTGAGACTTTCTATCAAAATCTAAGCTCCCTCTTTGAACTGGAAGGCCCACTTCTGGTGACAGGTGATTTCAATGCCTATCATAATTCCTGGGGTGCTGTGAGAAACAACCGAGTATGTGCTGAGCTCAACAGATTCATCACAGCTAAAAACGGAAGACTACATATTCCAAGTGAACCAACACATTATGACCGAGCTTCTGGTAACATCCTAGACTTTAGAATCTCACGGAATTTCCACTATGATACCCAAGCAACTGTACTCGATGAGCTCTATTCTGACCATAAACCGGTGCACATTTTATTAGAGGAAATTTGCATAGATGAAGCTCAAAAAGTAAAGCAGATTACAGCTTGGTAAGCTTTAAGGGATATCTTCGCCTCAGAAAGCTTCACTAAGCTGTTAAATTCAGCCAATGATGCCGATGAAAGCATAGAAAAACTTACCAGCGAAATCTTATTTACCAAGGAAAATAATATAGCGCAAGCTCCTGTAAAGAAATACAACCCGAATGAACTCCCTCAAGATATAAGACTGCTGATAAGGAAGAGGAATCAACTATGGAGAGAAGCTAGGAACACGGGTGGACCTAGGGTAAAAACCAGAGCCAGCCGGCTTAACAATAAAATATGTGATCAGATTCACAAACTTCGCCACACCATTGGGGAAGGATTTTTGCAGAGCCTCGAGCCTGGTGATAACAGCTTTTAGTGTCTCTCAAAATATTTTAAGGTTGAAAAACAGACCAAATACCCTTCCCACTCATGAACCAAATGGCCTTAAATACGACATCATAGGAAAAGCCGAGGCCTTTCCAGACACCCTTGAACTGTAATCCCATGAGAATAATTCCACTGAGGAGACCCCTGAACCTGAGGTTGAAATTGAGCTGCTAGCTTCCCAGACGACCAGCACTAGCGAAATTCGCCCACTAGACTTACTCAAATTAAAAGACATGATGAGCACGCTTAACAAATGGAAAACTCCAGGCCTTGATTCGTTGATGAATACTATGCTGAAATAGCATCGTACAAGACAACATCCCACAACTTCACCTACGCAAATTCCCCAAGTGGTGGAAAATTGCAATTATCATTGCCATCCCGAAACCAAATAAGTATCTCACTCTCCCGCAAAATTGGCCGCCAATCAATCTTCTCTCTTCTCTCTCTAAGCTCGACGAAAAAGCACTTTTAACTCGGATATACAAATATATTGAGAACAAACAAATTATACTAGATGAACAATATTTCGAGCTGGACACTCCGCCGAACTCCAACTAACAAGGATCGTCTAACATATTAGAACTGGGTTAAACCGCAGAAATTTAACAGGCCTTGTTATGTTCGACATAGCAGAAGCCTTTGACAAAGTCTGGCATGCAGGGCATGGATTTTCCATTCCACTATCTTGGATAAAAATTATTAACTCTTTCGTGCAGGGCAGACCTTTTTGCCTCAAAATTGAGAACATACTATCCAGTATAGGACCGATTGAAGCTGGAATTCCAAAAGGCTCACCACTCTTCCCATTACTGTAAACCCTATGCACTGCAAACCTTGGTCATCTGCCGAACAGCGTTCAAGTTTCCCTATATGCCAACGACACTTGCATATATAACACCTCGCGACAAGCAGAAGTTGTATCTTCAGGTTAGCAACGATCCAATGAAATTCTTCTGAGGTATTTTCAAAGGTGGACGATAAAAGTTAACGCTAACAAGACATAAACCATTTTCATCACAAGAAGATGACAACAACGTCCTGAACAACAAATTGACTCAAAATCATTACCATGGAATAAAACAGCAAAATACCTAGGACTAAAATTTGACAATAGACTTACATGGACTGACCACATTCGTGATAAGAGACAACACTGTTTAGGTATCTTATCCTCCTTGTATCCTATCTTAAGATCAGGAAAACAGAGCGTTCAAAATAAACCCCCCATTTACAAACAAATTATAAGATCCCCTCTTCTCTATGGCTACATATGTAGGCTTTTGTCAGAACTTAAAATCTAGCAAAAAAATACTTCAATCCCTGCCATTTTAAATAAGGCCCTTGGGAGAATCTTTAGAACCCTCTGATACATTAGAAACATTGACATTCATAAAGACCTCAAAGTAGACAATATTGACAAGTATATACTAGACTGTATACTGAAACTGTTCGACATGATAGATGAATACCCTAACAGTAGCCTGAATCCCCTAAGATCAACCAATAACGAGGAGATGCTCACCTACCCTAGTCTCAGATCAATAACATTGTAATATAGGACTGACAGAAACTAGTTGAATCATTTGCTATAGGCCAGTTGGGTATAAAGATATCCACCGATAGCACTGGAGCAAAAATTCTAAATTGCACTAGCTCCACCAAACCCCATACCTAAAGGCTACCGTCACATTTATGAAAAATAAGGGAAAATTTTTATGCCAAGGGGGCCAAAAGTATTAGGCAATAATTGTGGCTTAGGCCGTCTTAGCGCTAAGTGCCTCAATTATTCTCATAAAGGGTGGGCCAACCAAAACGTACGATGTTAATTGTAAATTAAACAAAAAATTTTCAAAGAATTATGCTATTATTATTCGTCATAATAGAAAAATCTATGACAATTATGTGAAAAAACAAAATATCGCCTAAATGCTCGCAACGGCTACGGTAGCATACTTCTATCTAATGGTCCGTAAATTCAAATCATCTGGGACATAATTGAAGTTCAATGTCGTTAATGTGCTAAATTATCTCATTCTAAAGCTCTTGAATTGTTCTTGGCTTATTGACGTACACTTTTTCCCAAAGAAAGAAATCCAACGGTGTGCCACAACGTGAGATAACACGGCCTTTGAATTTCTCGCGCAAAAGAGCCATTGTTTCGTCGGCTGTGTGGCTAGTGGCATCATCCTGTTGAAACCACATATCGTCCAGGCTCATTACTTCAATTTCTGGGCACAAGAACTCCATTATCATATTGCAACAGCGAACACCATTCACGGTTACAGCTTGGCCGTACTCATTTTCGAAGAAGTGCGGCCTGATGACGCCGCCAGCTCATAAGCCGCATCAAACAGTCACTCTTTGTGGATGCATCGGGTTTTCAACAATCACTCGTGGATTCTCATTTACCCAAATGCGGTAACTCTGCTAGTTAACGAATCCACTGAGGTGAAAGTGTGCTTCGTCGCTGAAGATAATTTTCTTTGCAAAGTCACGATTCCCTTCTGTCTGTTAAACCAACCATTCGGTGTATTACCGACGCTTGAAATGGTCAGTAGACTTTGACTTTTCAGTCAGTTGAACCTTGTTAGCGTTTAAATTCAAATCTTTATTCAAAATTTGCATCAGTGATGTTCGTGAGATGTTCAATTATTGGGTACGACAACGAGTCGAGGTTGACGGCTCTTCTGCCACACTAACGTGAACAACAGCAACTTCTTCCACAGAATGAACTGGGCAAGCATGCACAGGCGATTTCACATTTCCGACAAACCCGGTTTGCTGAAATTTGCGCACAATGCTCCCGATTGCGGACACATTTGGTCGATTTTGCTGACCAAAAAAATGATGAAGTGCACGAAATGCATTTAGATTTGAACGCCAATTTTCTTAAGAGGCCTGAACAACCTTAATGTGCTGCTCGATTGTGTACGTCTCCATAGTTGAATTTGTCAAACACGGAAACAAAGAAATGTCAAATTAAGTTGGGCAAAAAACTTGACGTCAAGGTGTTACTCACAATGAACATCGTACATTATGGTTGGACCACCCTTTATAAGCTCGACACTAAGGAAAGGAGATAAGGCAATATCCAACATTTTTCACCTACCACTATCATCAAGATGCCGATCATGTATTTGACGAAAATTTACCAGATAATCGAAACAATCACGTGCTATCGAATTGAATTACTCCTCCGAGCTGAAGGCAGCAATGAATGTCTTGAGTCATGCATCACATAAATCAATAACGAATAGAAAAAGACGAAAAAAACTAAACTAAAGAGAAAATGATGAACAGTTTCAGTATACGTAGGCATGAAAATTGAAGGTCCTTGCCAATGAGATGCACGTTCGATAGAGTTAGTAGTTTCTTGTTCTGTCTTACTCTGAGTATTTCCTTTATCACTTTAATCAAGAGATACGAATCATGACAACGGTTATTCTGCCGAGAGTTAATTTGATGGGAGACGTTAAAGATGTGTTATCTGGTAGGAGCTACTACAGAATATATATATATACCCAGAAAGTAAATTTCAGTCTAATCAGCCACATGGGCTCAGGTGATACAAAATCACTTGCTCTCCTTGTTAAGTTATCGTTTGGAACATGTTTTTGTATGGAACTATTTATGTAATCTCGCCGATTCAAACGTCTGCAAGCCAGTCAAAAGTATTTGTGCAATGTTTTCCTCTGGCCTGTATCAAGTCTGCATTTATTTTGATTTCTTATTTTGTATAGAATAAATTCAATGAAAAGTTTGTATGCATTAAATAAAGGAAAAAATTACACTTGAAAGCTTAAAGTTGAATAATTCTAATTAATTTTATAACTCAATTCATCTAAGCCCAGATCATTCAACTATCCGCAAAACTCTTAACTCCTTTCACACACTCCTTTAAGCTTAATAATTTCTTGCTGGAATTCCTCCGATAATAAAGCTGCAAAGCAACAACGCTAGAATAAGAAAAACATAAGAAGCCGCCTCGTCGCCGAGTCTAAGATAAGACACCAGCAAAGGAGACGAATGAGTAAATGTAGGTATTAGTGTGTATGCCAACGTCATTGCTTTTGTGCACACTCCAGCAAACGTAAATAATTGCAAAATCGTGACTTGGCACTTAATTCGTGAGTTTTCTCTCCACTATTTCTTTAGTCTTTCGGAAGAGACCTTTTTTTCTCCAAATTCCGCCGCCATGTCTTAGCCTACGTAGTAACACTTTTTGGCTATCAGGACTTTTCTCTAAATCTTATCTTTCATCATCTCTTCCTTAACTTATCATTGGAGCACCAAATAGATATACTGGTACGAGTATTTATACATTTATTTAGTCCCAAGATAAAAATTTCATATTTATTATGTCCTCTTCCTTTGTGCGCCATTTAAGTCCTCTTCAGTTTTATTCTGCAAACTTTAGCTTTAATATTTAAGTACATAAGGAAATCCTCCCGAGCTGGAATGACGTGATAAAGGCAAGACATTCGCAGGATCTTTTGTAACTTGGTGTCATGGATGGATGAGGTTGAATTTTAACGCGTGTACTAAGTTAATTTATGGAGAGTCATAAATTTTTATTATGATCTCAATCAAAATGATGAATTCGTTATATTCGTCGTCCTGAGAGACGACAATTATTCAAGTTGGTACTTTTCTTTCGGGACATTGTTCTTCGTCGGCGACATGTACTTTCCTTATCAACTTGTCTTATTGGTAATAGTGACATTGACATGATTGAATTGGAACACAGGAGGGAATATTTTATCTTAATAGTGTAAAATGGCTGTCCGATTTTAAGTTAGCTTTTGATATTTGAAAGCAATCAATTAATAAATGTTAAATGAAATTGTATCAAAAACTTTTGCATAATACTTTCATCTAAATTTATTTAAAATTACAAAAAATAGGCGATTTTCAAGCAGTAATTCAATTATTTAAGTTGGGAAGTTTTTTCAAGTCATTATGCGTATTCGGTGCGTGAACTCTAATTTATATTTTTAGCGAGAGTGAAAACTCTCTTCTTATTGAAATCAAACGGTTCTTTATCAAAAAGTTCACTTTTTAACACATGTAACGCAACCTAATTTTTACTTTAATTATTTTCGCTTTACTTCACCACCACTTTGAAAATCAATTTACAATTTACTCATGGGTTCATTTTATTATCGATGATGAATCATGATATTATTAGCCCGAGAAATTTCGCAACAATTGTTGATCATGATAATTGTTTCGATGATGTAATTGTTTTGATTCATTGCAAAGTGCTTGTTGTCATTATTTTGGATGGAGAATGGAAGGTTTAAATCATGCAATTAGTTGGATGTATAACAATAAATTACAAACTTTGAGCGGGGTATTTCAAGACTATTGGAGCAAACTAATACAATTCAATTTTATCTACAACCCAAATATTTATACATACGTCATAGTTAAGAATATACAGTTTTCTGGATTTTCACTAAAAAAGGCGAAATTGCATGTACTTCCAGATATTACAGGTGTTCTGTTAAAATTTCTGGCATATCTCTACCATCTGAATTTGAATCTACGTTTTTGTAGGTTCCTTGAAATCGAAAAGAAACATTGATCTATAAAAAAAAGGTTTCTAAATATTCCCTTAAAAGTGTTATTAATTTTTTAGGTGCTTGATGTCGATATTTCGGGCGCAAATTTTCTTCACCATCAGTTGCAATATTCTGAAGCATGATTCTCTTTACATCGGCTTTTATTACAATAGATTTTCCCTTAAGTAATGAAAGGAAACTAATAAATAGGATTTTTAAAGAAAAGGGTCTTTTCTACGAAAAAGAAAATTTTTTGGACGATAACTACAATAAATCCATCAAGTCACTGGAATTGTTGCCGACATCCGTACTCATGCTTCTTTCCTCCGGAACCGCAATATCCACAACTTTCGCATCGTTCCAGTTTTTTCCAATCTCCTACTTCCTGCGCTATCTCTACATTTTTCCAGTAAATTTTGTGTTTTCCTTTGACTATGTGTCTCGCTACCGCAGAACTTACTGTTACTGTTGGACGTCGCTTGATGATTTTTTCTGCTTTATTCATTTGCTCTTACCACCTGAATTTCGCTTATCATTTCGTTTGCCTAAAATAAATAATTTCCCACTCTGGGCAAATGATCTTGTATACACTTCTTATTCGTCTTTGTTCTTTAGGTCTTTCGCTGATCATGAAGCTGCTTCTTGGCTGTATTTTCTCATGTTAAAAGTCACGTTATTTTTCGTCTTTTTTATTACCCATGTAGTGAATGGTAGGTATAAAATGTCAGTAAAGGACTGCAGCGATAGTCTGCTGCCTCGGCGAAGGAAGATGATATCCGCCGAGAATGCCCTTGTCTGGGGACGCGTGAGTTTGCTGGCAGGCTAACATTGTGGTGTCGTGGGGCGGGTTCATTCCCCCAGCACAAGGACCCACTACAAAAGAATTTCGCATTCACGAATTCTTGGGTCTTAAAAGAACGGGCGACCAAAAGAGAAAATGACTTGCTCAGTGAACAAGTTGAAACGAGTGAAAACAGACGGACTTAGGAAAACCTCGTCGTTACCCAACGATTCTCATGGCCCACAAATAAGAGAGGAACAACCGGATGGTGGTGGTGCCCCCTCGAACCCGCCCAACCGGATCAAGATCCGTAAATGTTGCAGTGGCCATATATTTCCCTTCTGAGTGGAAAACTCATACAACAAAACTTGTATGGGCCTTCCCATCGGAAAAGAAGTATACGGATGACCAATTTATATCATAGAGTTATGTGAGCGAATCATATAACCCTCTGCCGTAAAAAGGCACCTTGGCTCGAAGCCACTCAAACCGCAAGAGTCCCTGAAACAGAAAGAAGGTTATAGTGTGCCCGATGGCTAGCTCATTTTTGGTGGGGAAAGCCTTCCACCGTACTGGGTCCTATACCCGGTCATAAGAACAAAATTGGGAAGGCCGGTGATGTTACCGTTAACGCATCATTTTTAAAGGAAAATGCGAGTTTTCAAGTTCAAACAACGTGTATTCATGTAGTTAACGTTTCCAATCTTCTCCAATATTCAAATCTAATGGGGTTTAAGCATTAAGCGGGCTGCCACTGTTCGTTTTTTATATGCTACATTTTGACATACTCAGAATTTGACATCAAATTAAACCTCGCTATTACTGGTGACTGTGTTTTTTCTTGATTTCTTTTTTTTTACAATAAATGAAATGTTAAAGGAAAAAAAAAATTTTAAATATGCACGAAAATATATCAAGTAATGGAAAAGAAAAGAAAATGTTCACAACCGATAATAATATAATAATATGATATGCGAAAAAGTATACCAGAAGAAAAATAAAATGATATGCAAAAAAAAGGTATACAGGAAGAAAAATAAAATGGAATGGTACTCACATATCATCCACGACGAGCGCTCGTAGCCGGAAGGTAAGTCCTGTTGAACAAAGAATAATTTATTAGATGCTTTGTTGCATATCTCACCGTTTGACGCGTCTAAACCGCGCGGGGCTCAGTGCGGAATCTTTTTCTATTTTTGTCCCAATATGTATACCAAAGACATAAATTTAAGATTCAACTATGTCAAACAACACGTCGGACGGGTTACAGTAAATTTTACCACTGTATTTCACAATTGTATAACCAACATTTGATTACTATAAGGGTGTAGTAACGTAGATGGGCCAAAATTATTTCAATCAATCACACCAAGTTAAAATGCTTCTTGGTACTCATTAAATCCTGGCCAACTCAGGATAATCAGCTATGAAGCAATTTAGTTGTGAGTCTAACGTTTTTAACAGTTACTTTTCCCCGGTTTATTTAGTCATACACAAACTAAAATCAAAACGCGTATTTGCACCCTATTAAACTTTCTCGCATGTGTTGGAACCGCTCAAAAAAGATGATCACATCTCGCAACGTTCAATGATTATTATCATGAAAAAATCCATTTTCACACTTCCTTTTCACCAAAATCAATTTCTCGTTATCGTGCTTCGAGAAAACTTCCACGAGGCTTCTCGTCCGGCCAACCACGGCGGGCACAATAAAGCATCAATGACTCTCCCCTTTTACTTTTTGTAAATTATTCTATCGTCACACTCAATCTTAGAACTTATTTTTGGTGTTTTAATATTTCACTCGCGGACAATACGGCACTCTTTAACTTCTGCAAGAACATTAACTCTTCTTTTGCTTTAGATTTGTGATGTCTTTTGCAAGTCTATTGCATTTTTCTCTCCTTAAACAGGTTTACAGCCTGACCGACAACTTCTTACTTCTCGCTACGAGTTCCCATCCTCCCAAGTTACTTTCCGTTGCCAAGCGAATCTCAGATGAGCGTTACAGTTCACGCTAACGTCAGGAATGTCCTCGAATGCATTTTAGGTAATGCACCGTTGCCCCGCACGAAGTCAGGGGTTCCACATCCTAAATTGTAATGGGTAGATTCAAATTATTAACAAAAACCAAAATTTAATTGTAGTAAAGAAATTTTATCTAAACTAAAGAAATTAAAATTGAAGTAAAGAAATTTAAATAAATTGAAGAAAATTTACACGTAGTGAACAAATTTAAATGAAGGGAAGAAATAAAATTTTTAAATAGTAATGAAAAATTAAATTGTATAGAAAAGGTAATTAACGGAGAGCATTTAACTTTTAATATGGAGGAAAATTGATAAGAGGCTACATTTACTAATAATAATAATAAGAAAAACTATTCTACAAATTACAATTACAGAAAAAAATTATATAGTTTTATTTTAAATCTGCCATTACAATTAAGATAGGAGAGAGGAGGGTTTTCGAGCAGTTTTCTGGTATAACTGCTCGATTACTACAGGGCAGCTAATTTTCTCGGAATCCGAAGGCGACGAGGATTGCGAAAAAGGAGCTGAAGGATCTTCAGTTTGAGCATCGTTGCCTTCGGAGTCGGAACGCGGAGTGACGAATAATAAAAAAAAAAAAAACAATTGACGGACGGACAGACTGACACGTAGATTTACGTTTTGCTATGAATGTGTAAACTGCGTGTGGTTGAAGCTGAGTACGGACGGACAAAACAGACATAGCTATGTAATTATCGGCGCAGGTCTTTTGCGTGGTACACCCCGACTTCTTTCCCCGATAGGTCAGTTAGCAGGTGACGATTGGGTCCTACTACCTTCTGTATGCGATTTTTCAGGAAGCACCGGTCAAGCTTGGCATTGTAATGCCCAGCGGCATCACTTTGGTGAAAATTACGCCGGAAAACCTCATCTCCTTCTTTAAAATTGAAAGGTCGTGACCTGAGATTGTACTGTGCCTCATTTGCACGTCCTGCGGCCCTTATCTTCCGTCCGATTTGCTGGCGGAGGTCTCCTAAATGCTCGTGGGGCTCCAGCGCAACGACGGGATCTCCCAAACACTTCAATTGCCGTAACAGCCTGTATGATTTACCATGGCATGTCCGAAGGCGGCAAAGTAAGGTGAGACACCGGTGATGGAATGATAAGATGACCGCAGAGCGCACGTGATGGCGGACAATCTGCGGTCCCAATCGTTCTGAGTTGGGTGAACATAAGAACGGATCGCGGCGATTCAAACGTTTAGATGCGTTAGACTGTCAGTTGGTGTTTGACGCTGTACTGTTCGAGCAGGCCCGTAAACTGCCGAGATCTGAACTGTACTCCGTTGTCCGAGTACACACTTTCTGAAACCCCGAACACGTGAAATACTCGACTCTCTAGAAATTTCACAAAAGATGGAGTCGTGAACTTACGAATAGGTTCCACCAGTGGGAATTCCGAGAGCTGGTCTAAAACAACGATAGCTTCGGTGTGTCTCATGGATGATCGAGGATATGGACCGAGTAGATCTATCTACAGACGCTGAAATACGCGCTCTGGGACGTTGAGTTGACTCATAGGAGGTCGAAGAGGCTGGTTGGGCAGTTTAGTGCCTTTACAGGTCTCACAAACGCTCACGTAATCTTTGACCTGGGATGCCATTTTAGGCCAGAAGAAGTATTTCTTAATTTGCTGGAGCATCCGACCGTAACTTCCGTGGGCACTTAAAGGATGGTCATGTGTGCGGAGGATCAGATATTGTGTCATTTCCTCCGGTACCCAGAGTTTCCAGGACTCTTCTTCCTGCCATGGATCACCAGTGGCGTTTTCATTTCGTCTACACACGAAGCCGTCTATCAATTTCAAATCAGGCAACTGTGATTGTTGGGTCACGATGATTTGCCTCAACTGTTTGTGGCTGTCTGATTCGAAATGTGGGCTGTCCAAATCTATCTCGATGGGGTCCTCGTCATTTACTGTCAATTCGGCCCGGTATCGGGTACGATGTTCTGGGTCCCTTTCCGGTGTTTGATGGAAAACTTGAGCCTTTGTAGTTTAAGAGCCCATCTGGCCAGGCGTCCATGTAAGTCGGCTTGGTTCATCAGCCATTGTAGCGAAGCGTGGGCTGTGATGATCTCAAACTGGTGGCCCTCGATATAGGCTCGGAATTTCTTCACAGCCATCACCACTGCCAACATTCCTGCCCGGACACGGTATAGTTCCTTTTGGCCGTGTTTAGCTTATTGGACATGAAGGCAATGTGAGCTTCTTCTCCCTCATCTGTCAATTGCTCAAGCACGGCTCCTACTCCACGATGATTTGCGTCACAATGAATGGAGAAAGGCTTCTCAAAGTTGGGGCTGTGCAAGACCGGAGCTGATGTTGAGGCTTGTTTTAGCTCTTCAAATACCTTTCGGCTGACGTCGGTCCAAATGAACTTCCCTTTCCGCAGCATGTCCGACAGGGGTGCTGAAACTGTTGCATAATTCCAAACAAACCTTCGGTACCAACCGCACACACTAAGGCAACGTCGTAGATGCTTAACCGTTTTTGGTAAGGGGAACTCATCAATCGCAAGAGTTTTGTCTGGGTCAGTTTTGATGGTGCCGTGTCCGATGACATGTCCTAGGTATCGGACTTCGTTCATGACAAACTTACTTTTTTGTAAGTTGATGGTAAGTTCCGCCTTACTGATGTGCAGGGCTACTTCTTGCAGGAGTAGGAGGTGTTGGTCGAACGTTTCCGTGATGAGTAGAAGATCATCCAGGTACACGAACACTTGGTGTTTCAGATGAGGTGAAATTACTTTGTCCATCAGCCGGGTCATCGTTTGCGGTGCGTTACACAGGCCAAGGGGCATTGTGACGAACTGATATAATGGTCGTCCAGGCACTGTGAAAGCGGTTTTATCCCTCGACCCCTCATCGAGTGGAATTTGCCAGAATGCATCTTTTAGGTCGAGACTGGTAATATAATTTTCTTTCGGCAGTCTCCTTAATATTCCATCTATGAGTGGAAGAAGGTTAGCGTTATTGATGGTCACTGCGTTTACCTTCCGGGCATCTGGACAAAGACGGACTTTACCTGCCTTCACCACCAAAGTTACCAGTGAGGACCAGGCACTTTGGGACTCCTCTATAACTCCCAACTCGAGCATATCCAACTCTGCATACACTAACTTCTCGATGGCTGGTGAGATGTCATAGTGCCTCCGCTTAATTGACTTATTATTGCCAACATTAATGACACGACATGTGAGACCAGGGTGGTGCGGCCAAGGCCTTGGGTAGCGTGAGAAGAAAAAACAGCGATGGATGCTTCCAGACGTTGTCGTTGGTTAGGTGCCAGTTCATGCCTATCGGGTATAGAAGCGAGTTCGTTGACATATCTAGTATTTAAACATAAATCTTTGAATAGATCTGAGGCCAATCCAAATTGAAGGACAAAATCGACGCCAAGGTATACGTTCTGAGTCAGTGACGGGATAATATAGAAAGTAATATCCTTAGTTTGACCTCTGAACGTCACGGGTGTTGTCAATCTACCTTGGATAGGATGTTTGGTGCCATCAGCTGTACTGATTTCAGAGCGCCAGGGCTTAATCAAGGTAGGATGTTGATGGAGTACCTGCAAGCCAAGGCTCGACGCAAGACAGCTGATACTGGCACCCGTGCCAATCAGTGCAATCGCAATTTCGCCCAACACTTTGATTGGGTAGTAAGGCCTGGTATCATTCTCAGAAACCTCCGAGATGTTACAAAAGCTTAATGTTTGACGGCAGGTGCGCACTCTTCTGCGGAAGTTCCTCCAACGACGGGTTTACCACTTAGTCTTGTGCTGACGAGAGGTGACTTCTTCGGAAGCAAATATTCGCTCTCGAGCCACCCGATATTCCTGCAGTCGAACATGGTATGGTTTTAGTACGCGCATTCGGGGCTACCGAGGTTCTTCAGGCAGTGACTGCGGTGGTCACTTCAACACTGTCTTTGGAGCAGCTTTCGGAGAAGAAGTGGCATCCGTTGCATCGGGTACCAGCAATGGTATCGTGTTGTTTGACTCTAATGGGTTGACTGGCGAGGAAATGGTCATGGTGGAATTGTCAGTAGACGGGACGGCGTACCGTTCCGTTACTGAGTCGGTTGCGAGGGCTGCGGGCTGTCGTGCCCACTTGCTTGCAAGTTTTTTGACTTCTTGCAATTAGTGCATTGAGGCGTATAGGTATCTGGCTTCCCACACTGAAAGCAGAAAATGCTACCCTCTGCCTGGAATGCATTGAAGCGGTGTCCCGCCTGCCGGCAGTTCCAGCACGTGGTAGTCCGGGCCCTGGGAGCCAGTTCATGTACTTCAGACTGAGGTTCTGGATCTAAATCGATAATGGAGAGAGAGTCTCCAGCGTGCCGACGCTGGTGGGTGGAATGAGACCAGCTGGCGCGGGTTAAGCTGGCATGTAGTGCTCGAGCTCAGCGATCGCGCGTCGTTCTGGCTGCTCTCGTCGTGTTTACTATGTGACGCGGAACGCTGGGAATATTGCACTGCTTCCACTTGCTTCGCTGATGCGCGAAGCGCATGCACACTGTGGCGTGGGGCGAACACCAGTCGCTCTTGCAGCTCCGGTCTGCTCCCCTCCCAGAAGAGGCTGAGAAACTCAGACTCTGGCATGGGGCTCATTAGACGCTCCAACAGATAGAACAGGACTTCATAATACGCGTTTACGGTCTCCTATGCCTGTTGGCGTCTTTTTTGGATGCGCTGCTTCAGCGTGTCGTATCCCTCGACTGGCCTAAATTTCCGCAATGCCGCCCGTTTCAAGGTTTCCCAAAGGTGGGATCCGTGTCGACAAAACGCCAGAACCACCGAAGAGCTCTCCCGGTAAAGAGCATCTGCGCACAGCGGGTAACGGCTCTCATGTTACCTCCTGAGTTCAGCGAGGCCATGTTTTCGACCCTCTTAAAAAAGGCACCGATGGTCGTAGGGTCGTCCTGGCCCATAAACATAAGTTTCCAGCTTCCCACTATATGTGCTATCTTAGAGGGCGGAATAGCACATGGCGAACGATTACGTTCGTAGCTAGACTGTCTTGGTGCAACCTCTTTGCGAACAGTAAGCCTGCCCGTGCGGCGAGCTCCTGGCTGGGCTGAAGATGGTAAGTCCTAGTTATACTAGGGCATCGAGCCGCGGTTTCGAGCTGTCTGTTCGAACTGTTCTCGCTCCGGACTTCAGGCACTCGCATGATTCCGCTACTGCGGTCACAAAGTCGGGACCTCTCCCCTGGATCTGTTTTCTGGGGCCATGGGGCTCATGGCTCCGCTGAGCCTAGGAGGTACTAGATGCCCCATTACTGTCACTGGTGGCTCTATATAGTCTGCTCTGGCCATGGATGTGGAGGGCTGCACGGTTGGCTGTGGAACCAACAGACTCTATAGCTGTTGCCTCATTTGTTCTATACTGGTGGCCATAGCTTGCATGACCGCCAGTAGCTGCAACATCTCAGGTGACGCTGCTAATGAGGGTTTGATACAGGGTCGGCTGGTCGGTAAGGCTCCGGCTCCGCTGTCATCACCTCGTGCACCCATTGTAGTTGGTGGAGGGGCTCCACTAGTGCTGGAGAACCGAGGTCTTTCTGTCACTATAGGTGTTGGCTCTAAAGGCTGACGACAGAGCGGGCACGTTGAGGATGTTTGCCTTAGCGCGGCAGAGTGTGTTTTGTCGACTTGTCTAAGTCCTCATGACGGATGGAACACAGGAGCGTCGGTCCTCCTCTCTGGTGTTCGTTTGGTGGGCATTGCTGAAACAATTTATTTTTAGCAAAAAAAAAATTAGAACTATAAATATATAAAGGTAAACGCTATCGAGATGAATATGTATATATATATATATATATATATATATATATATATATATATATATATATATATATATATATATATGTATAAATAAGAAAAATGTGGAAACTAGTGTAAAATATACAATTCTTCAACTGGCTGTCAGTGGCGAACTAATAACGCAATCTGTCAAAAAAACACTTTTGGGTATATGTCATGAAAATTCCGTCTTTCCGTTTTGCTCATTCTTCACAGGCAAGGACACCAATAGCACACTCTTCCTGCTGGGTAACAGGGACTACTCTCTTGCAGCACCATAAGAATCAGGGTTCGGAGGTGCTCCCTCATCCGCAAGATTTCACAAGTTACAACTTGTCAGCCCTGGGTTGAATTCTGACCCACAAGCAGCGCGTGTCTTGTCATGGATTAGCTACGCAACCAATCACATGAAATCAAGATCCTTGTAATGAAAGACACTTAGGCACCGCATGGTTTGGGGTGCAGATCAGAATCCTCCGCAAATAAGGTGTTAGGATAATAACTTCCGAATACACATAGGGACTCTAATATTAGTGAATGAAGGTATCAAAATGTACGTAAAGGACTGCAGCGATGGTCTGCTGCCCCGGCGAAGGACAATGTTGATATCCGCCGAGAATACTCTTGTCTGGGGATACGTGAATATCAAATGAAAGGTCTTGACAAGAGACATCAAATGAAAGGTCTTGACAAGAGACAGGTCTTTGTTTGGTAAAGTTTGCTTCGAGGGGCGCGCAGGGAGGGGAAATACACGAAAACTTTGTGTCCCCCCGCGCGATTGGACACCTGTGATCCGAAAAATCTGAATCTGATTAGGGTAGAAGAGTTCATGAGTACATCAACAAAAAATACCTTAGAAGTCAAAATTCACTCAATTTTGTTAATAATAGTATATTCGAATTTCACATTTTCCCCAATAAAATTGTACAGGTACCCTTAAACTGAACGAAATTTGATACTTAAGTAGTTCTACAAAAGGTCCTTAAACTTTGTAAGTTTGACGAAAATCGAATGATATATACGGAAGTTATAGCCATTTGAAATTTCTCCAACTACAACAACAATAGCACATGGTTTTGGTATTTTACGGACTTTCCATCATATCAGCCACTGCAGCTTTGACTTGCTCCTCTTGAAATTTTCAAACAAGGTGAATAACATTAATATTTTTAGTAATTCATAATTTGAGTGATTCTTGTTGCTTTGCAACAAAATGGCGGCCGTTGAAAGTAGAAAAACAGTGGATTTTCTAATAAACGTGCACATCTCTTTGACACATTTCTTGACGTTGTTCATTTCTGGAGACTGCATTTCTGAGAAGTTGAGTACAAAATTCTTCTGACATGAACGTAGGTCTGTTTACCCAATTTGTTTCTTTAGATACTGTCGGGTCTTGCTATGTTGGGCGCCACAAAAGCAAGACCTAACGACTTTTAAAGAAAAAAGAGAAATGGCCCGTTAATTATCTTTTCTTAAAATTTCGATATTCATAGTCAAAGTGGCACCAGCACATTTATCAGCTTTCGATTTTGGATGTATAACAATCTTACAGAAATAATGTACAGTACTAAGAATGAAAATATTTTGTTTCCTTTACCGTACAATAATTTTGATTTGATTTGTATATACGTATTTCGAAGCTTACTTAGCTTCTTCTTCAGTACAACTAAATTACTTATTCTATATCTACCTATTTATATGCTAAACGTTTACGGATTAGGGCTAATGACATGTTTGAAAAGGATACTACTACAATTACCTGTATCACTGTTCATTGTTAATCCTAGGGGTATTTAATTTTTTTGGAGACTTTCAATTACGTCTAGTTTATTGAACTTAGTTACTACTTTTATGACTTCTAGGTCATTAAAATTCATTGTATGTTTATTTTTAATTATATGCTCAGCGACACAGGATTTAAAATTATAATTTTGGGCTATGCCTTTATTTTTCGTTACAAAACAGTTTGCTTCATTACTATGCTCCTTAAACCTAATATTTACAAGTCTTTTTGTCTGTCCTACATAAATTTTATGGCACACTGGGCACGTTAGTTTATAAATCCCGTTAACTTCTTCTATTGTCTTGACATCCTTTTCGCTACCAATCCAGTTTTTCACCCTTGTTATACTACTATTACCACATACCTGAATATTATATTTCGCTAGCTTTTTCCTGATTTCCTCCAATAAATTAGAGCTTGGAATGCTGATTCCCTTGGTAATCGCTATTCGGATCTCTTTCTCCTGCTTGAACAATGTTGATTTTTCATCACGTTGTTTCCGCTTGATCTTTTTGTTAATTATTTGCACTTTATCTGTCTTCCTAAAGCCGTTCTTCGTCGCCGTTTCTTCTATATAGCGCTGTTCTTTTTTGTAGTTTTCACGTGACATTGGTACACTAATGAGCCTATGTACCATACTATGATAAGCTGCCATTTTTTGGGTGTATGTATGATTCGAGTCGCTTGTTATGGTTCTTTGTGTTGCTGTTGGCTTCCTATACACTGCAAAAGCTAACCGATTTCCTGCACGCTTAATATTGATATCCAGAAATGGTATAGTTCCATTGATTTCCTTTTCCACCGTGAAGTTTATGTTGCAACTTATCTTATTTATTTCACTTAGTATTTCTTCAATTTGGTCCGTTCGAACTACCGCTATAACGTCGTCAACGTATCGATACCAGACTTTTGCCATTATTCCTTTTCTGGCTATCTCGTTTTCAATGTGATTCATAAACATTTCGGTGAGCATAGGCGATAGTGGGTTTCCCATAGCTACACCCTTCGTGGTTTTATAGTATTTCCCTCGAAATGTACAATAATTTTCACTCATACAGAGCGAGGCGAGATTAACAAGTTGTCTCACTTTTTTCCCCCAATTTGGAGTTGCGTTGAATTTTTTCAGCCATTCCTCATATGCACATATTGCCTGCTTGACTGGAGTGTTCGGAAAAAGTGCAACAACGTCAAATGATACAAGCGAATCCGCATCACTTAACTCCAAGTCTTTGATTTTTTTAATAAGATCTAAGGAATTTTTTACGGACCTTTTTCCGTAGATGTCACCTAATTTCTTGCTTTCCGCTACTATCCACTTTGCTAGCTTATAGGTTGGAGAGTGACCGTCTGCTATTATTTCTGTGGATTGGTTACCCTCCTTGTGGGTCTTAGGCTGAACCCGTATCCTAGGAAGGGCAGGGTTTGTCACTTTTAGATTTGGCATATTGTCCAGTATACTTTTCGCTTCTTTAAGAGCCTTATCAACACGTTTAATTGAGTTCGTTATTGGATTCGTACGTAGTGGGAAGAAATTACCTCCATTCAATTTCTCCATCACTAAATCATCGTATTTTGTCTTGTCCATTATGACAATTTGATTACTTTTATCCGCTTTAGTTATATATACCTCTTTTTTCTTCAGTTCGCTTAAGATCTTGGCATCGTTTGACTTGATTCTTGATTTGTCGCATTTCTTCATTATTTGGTCTACACTACAACGAATCTCCTCTTTTAAATCAATATCTATTGTTTTAATGCCCGCTTCTAAGTCTATAATTGTATTTGCTAAAGTTTTCGTAGAATGAACTGAAAACTTTAGTCCTTTGTTTAGTAATACCATTTCTTTTTTTTGTAAAATTGACAGTCGATCTATTGATTACCATATTGGGGATGTTTTTTACCATTGGTTTTATCGCTTTCGGTTTTCTTAAACGAAGATTGTACAATTTCTTATCGTGGATAGCTCGCTTCCTGTAACTTTCGTATTCGTATGCACGTCGTATCTTAAATAAAGTTGGTTCGATAGGAATGTTGCATTCTGCTGCTTCTTTTGCTAATTTTAAATGTGAAGAGTATGCTTCTAGTGTTTTTTCTGCTAGTTTTGCGTGTAGATGTTTGATACTGCGCTGGACTAGATTCCTTTCCACAAGCTATTTTGATCGTCGATATAGAGTTCTCCAGCACATATTTTAACACTGTGAGATTTCGGAGTAACTCCTTCCATTTTACAAATTTTCAAAAGTTTTATGTCCTCACTCAATCCTGCCATCTGCTTCTTCAATTTGAGAAGACCCTTGAATTCAATGTACAGTATTTGCGTTGCATCGTCCAATTAACTGCTTAAAATTTTCTCAGTTCTACACCTATAAATTTAACCACTATCATAAACTTCGTACTCAGTGAGCGAGTCTTCTGCAAAACATCACCAGAGAATAGCCAATCACTTGAAAAAAAATTAATGCTTTCGATCACACAACCAACCAAGGAATGCCAATAAAACGAACGGTATCAAAACATATTACCACCTCTTGCACGTCCAATAAACCAATTGAAACGTGCACAGTAAAATTTTTTTTTTTTTTAGATAACTTTCCGAAAAATTTGCATCATAATTTTCCAGGAAAACCCTTTTCAACCGTCCAACGCTTAACCTGCCAAAAGAGAAGGAAGCGGGAGAGTTTGCAGTCAAAGAAGGACTATAATAAAAACTAGTTGAATTTTCTCATTGTTTTTCTACGACATAAAATGGGCAATATGCACTGTAGGCCACGGGGGGACGAGAGCGTCACTGTAACTGCACATTCACACGTATGAGCTTGGATATACTCGAAATACGAGTACTCTAGAATGTATCCAGTTGAAACGCGAACTTCCTTCCTGTCCCGCGAACATTTTCCTATTGTTCGCGAAACTTTACTATCCTTTACTTTTATTCCTAATATGTATAGTTTCCTGCATCCTTTTATATTTGCTCGCCACCCGCATATATCTAGGCACTGTGTACTTGGCAACGATTTTATTACATCCTTTTTTCCCAGATCAAATTTGAGGGAAAAAATTCTCATGTATGACGATCCCATGAATTGAGCGAGCCACGATAAAAAGATAGAACAATTGGCATTGTAACAGAAAACAAAAAAGAAGAAAATTGGGACCGTAACTGTAGTATGTGGAGGCGGTACGAGGGGTGTTTATTTTTTCCAGGTAGCAGGGTTACTAGTATGCCCAACATTTTTGGGAATATTCAAAGAGGAATCGATTGAAGGATGATTTAATAAAATTTGGTTTAATGGTACTTACCATGATTAGCACCAAATTTTCCGGTGGATTTTTTTTTCGACTCGCGACCGCGATCGTGATACCGGGACACGTTTCGCGAAATTTAACACACTTTCACTGTCATCATCAACTGTTCACAATAATTCGAGCGAAAAACTACTTAAGCGCACTTGAAGATCAAAAAACGCAAAATTCTGCGAATTCATTGGCTACAACATTTTGACATAAGCCACTTTCCACGCCAAGCGTAATATCTCTAGTGGCCTTAATGTTGCTCTTGGGTTTGAGTCTCTGCTATTCTCAGAAGTAGCCCACACATGAAAAATTGCAGCGACTTCAACCTGAACTGATCTAGTCGTCAAGTGAGAAGAATCGATTGTCTCCACTAATTGGAATTAAGGGTGTAAATATCTGTAATGAGAGAACTGTTATTAATGCTGTGTGCAATGATCATGATGTTTAGATGTGCGGCGCGGATGTACTGTTGTATCACATGCATATAAGCTCGGTTTGTTGTGATGTGCCGCGAAAATAGATTTTGTGTGGTGTGTGATAATGCAAGTGGTAAAAATTTCTAATAAACGTATGCAACAATTATTATTCAAACTTCATGTATTAAGTTCAGGTGGAAAATGATTCTCAATTTTTTCCAAATGGCGGTACCCCTGAAATTCTTCTCGCAATTTTGAATCCCGAAAACGCTCAATGCTGGATTTACAGGTAAGCAGCAGGAGTAATAAAACTCGAGCTAAACTGAATGTAATCCAAAGGCAAACGTTGCACTTCATGGGTACGTGTATGTTATGTACGGACGTATTCACATCCTTACGGGTCTTCTACCATATATGGCGCTTAGCTCGACAATTTCGCCACTCCTTGCGTATTCCGCCCGCATGGGAATTCGGGGATAAGTTCCGATGACTCCTGTATTCAGGTGAAAAGTGCATTTCAATCGATTGAGCTTGATTGGGTCGTTTGATGACGGCAGGTGTATTACATCGATGAAATTGAATTCAATTTATTCGTCCTCTACTTTGCAATTTGTGTTCACAACGTGTCTACATACACGGCATACATTTCGTTCGTAATTCTCGTACGAGTATGTTGTACTTGGATGGGTAATCAGGAATATCGTTGAAAATGTTGGATGACGATTTAAATGGTGCTTTCCGCAAGTTCTTATGCAATCGGTGAACATGTTGAGAATATGCCACGTACTTAATAAGTTACATAGAATATGTTATTTTCAATTTTTGACCATTGAATACTATGCGGCTTAAAAATTTATCGAACATCTGTATTACAAATTAAATATAGTCAGTTTATGGCTTTTATGCCTTCTTCACATGCACACTGGATAAGGTAATGTGAAAATGAGATACACTAATAAAATTATCAGATGTACTTTTTAAGTATTGTGAAATTATGTGACAAGGCTTTATTAAATCAGTTCTGACTTAGTTCCCGCCATTGATCGATGTTTCGTTTGTAGAACAGCGCATAACTGTTTCGCGGTTAGCGTTTGCACCTTCGCTCTCCTGATTTTACTCTACTCACTTTTTTGATACCACTATTTTATTATGATTATCCCACTTCTGAATTTTTCAGGGATGGCTAGAGTGGAATGTTTTCCGCGGATAACTAAAAGAAGTCGTAAAATGCTGACTTATAAAGATTTATTTAGCTCTATGTATTATTCGTGTGATTTGTAGCTCGGTTAACAATCGACTGCCACGAGTTCTCTCGCCTCCCTCTGTCTAATGGCCTAAGTGTGCGTTGACAAATGTTTGAATTTGAAAATCCCTTCTGATTTATCTTATCATAATCAATGAGAGTAGTTGCATTAGTTCAAATATACGCTGCTCACGTATAACGTACGTTTAATGAACAACTGTTGACTTTTCCTTCCTGCTGTGTTAGCAAAAGGAAGATTTTTTATCCAAAAGATAATCGATCTACCCCATAACTAACAAAAGCATCGACGAAAGAAAAGTTTCATGCGACAGGTATCAAGTAGATTAAGGAATCACATCTATAACTGGTGACGGCAAGGTGAAACACACCAACGCGCAAGCTCAATCAAGTGTGAAGAAGATTCACTCGGCGCAACTAAAACCTCGGCCCTCGATCTTTGGTACCACTACGATAAATATTACACCTTTAGAGCAGCAGCAATATCAACTCAAAGTTTATTTGGTAGCTTCAGTACTGCAACCATTTTAACTCCCAGTGCATTTGGTGGACACCCGAGGAAATTCCCGCAGGGAGAATGCCGGTCAACAAGAGCACTCTTGGAGGCTAGCAAACCTTGGCAAGCCTCGGAGTACGTTCGAAGTTCGCACCATTGGGCTGGTGGTGTAGGTTCGGTTGCGACGGACTCCCGATTAGCGCTTATCTGGCTCTGAGCACTTGTCCCCATAAGTGCTTGTGCCAACCCTTGCATGGCCTCCCTGCTCTGCAAAGATAACCATGGGACCAAAAAGGCGACTACGCACACGAACGGAGATAGCGGCTCCGAGGGGGGACCCAACAAAACTGGAGCAAACAAAATCAAAAGACCACAAATACTCAG
Organism: Odontomyia ornata; assembly: GCA_963969285.1. Classification (NCBI taxonomy): domain Eukaryota; kingdom Metazoa; phylum Arthropoda; class Insecta; order Diptera; family Stratiomyidae; genus Odontomyia; species Odontomyia ornata. The sequence continues at coordinate 326,174,007 of OZ017740.1, read as the reverse complement.
AAAAAGAAACGAAGAATAATAACGACGACGCAACCAGCCGTTGCAGCCACGATGTCAACAGTACATCGCGAGCGGTACTAACAACGACAAAAACGAAGACGAACACAACGACAGTGAAGACGGACAAAAAAGGAAAATACAGACTGAGATTCCTGCGGGCTTCGGGCGCAGCAAAAAAAAGATGCGAACGCGCGAGCATCCTTTTAAGGAGAAACGGGAAACTCTGCAGGACACTTCAGGTGTTTGAGCGGTGGGAGATAACATAAAGAGCACCGAAAATTCGTTTGTCACCGCTGCGATCGTTACCGAAGCAACCAATGTAAGGGTCGCAAATCCCGACATTGCAACGAAAAATCCAGAAGCCAACGAAGATGATTACGCCACTAAAAGCAAAGAGTGACCAGACACCGCGTGAATGCACCGCCAAAGTTGAAAATTTGGCGGAAGTACTGTTCTCAGAAATGGAACGCGATAACCTCTCCCAAGGATGGTTGCAAGGTACAATTGCGGCCCAGCGATATGAAGAAGAAAGACTGCTCCGAAAAGCGGGAGATGTTCTGAAAAGAGTACAAACTGCATGCGACTCCCCAAAAATCAGCAAAGCAGCAAAGGCAGGGCTCCTTGAACTAGAGGAGCTCCTAGATCGCATAGGGCACTATTGCAGAAGCTGGTTAAGGGCCGAAGACGAAGAGAAGGCTAAAGAGGCGCTTGGGGCGAAATCTAAAGGCGACACGCAGATAGCTCCACGATTAAACGTCAATAAAAGAATGGCGTCTAGTCCAATCGAAGGAGATCAGGATTAAAGAAGGAAGGAAGAGGCACTTGACGGGCGTGGAGCACTAGATCAGGGGTTCCAGACAGTGCTTCCAAAAGGAGTGAAGAAAGCCGCAAAAAACTCCTTCAAAAAAAGCCAGAAAGTAAATTTCGTACGGACATCCAATTACAAAAAGGACCTGATGCAAAGCAGGAGAGGCAGAAGCCCTGACGAAGACCTCGACAGCAGGTACTGCTTGTAAAGCCCCAAGATGGCCGGTCCTACGCGGAAGTACTGCGGGACATCAAGGGAAACGTAAGGCCCGAAGACACCAATACTACCATTCAAGTAGTACGACCAACGCGGTCGGGCCACATACTGGTCGAATTCGGAGCAGAGGCCGGCAATAAAGATGCACTCTGTGACGTAGTAAAGAAAGTTCTCGGCAAAAGCGCAACTATAGCCCCGCTCGAGCCGATGGCAACGAGCGAAATACGGGACATTGACTGCGTGACGGATCTGGCCGAGGTAGAAGAGGCCATCAAAAAGGAGCTCCCTAGCGTGGGAAGGATCAAAGCGAGACTGATACCAGAAAACAACAGGGGACAACGCATGGCCATAGTTGACTTGACCGAAAAGGACGCCGAACAATTCCTGAACAAAGGCAAAGTACGAATAGGGTGGGTTGTCTGTAGAATACGGCGAAGAGCAACGCCTCTTCAATGTTTCAAATGCCTTGGTTATGGTCACACCACACAAGTATGCAAAGGACCCGATAGGAGTTCCCTATGTTACAAATGCGGTGAAATGGGACATAAAAGAAAAGAGTGTACGAAGGAGGCACACTGTATTCTTTGCAAGGATGCTGATCCAAAATTTGATTTTGAACACGTCATGGGATCAGGAAAATGCCGGGTGTTCCAGGAAGCCCTAGCCAAGGCAAAATCAGAGCTTCGATGACCCGCATCCTGCAGCTAAACCTACACCGCAGTTCAACCACCCAAAATCTGCTTGAGCAGTTTGCGAGGGACATAAAAGCCGATTTCTTGCTGCTGAGTGAGCAACACCATAATAAAAGTCCTACATTATGGTACACTAATGAAACTGGTACTGCCGCCATCTGGGTTCAGAGCAGTGACTTTCAAGCGGGGAGTTGTGGACGGGGGATGGTTTCGTGTGGGTTCGGTGCTCAGGGATCACCTTCTTTAGTGTGTACCTAGCGCCTAACGAGTCGATATCATCTTTCCAAGCCAAGCTTAATGCTTTGGAGGGCGCTGTCTCGAACGCAGAGGGTAAAGTGCTCATTGGCTATGCTCAAGCAATCGAATGGGGCATGCCTCCGACGGATACGCGGGGAAAACGAATCCTGGAAGCGGCGGCCAGGACGGCCCTCGTCGTAGTAAACTCCGGAAACACGCTGACTTTCCACCGTATTGGCTGTGAGGGAACCATACGGGACGTGACATTTGCCTCGGAGTCCTTGGTACGGAGGATACACAGCTGGAAAGTATTAGAGGACTACTCAGCCAGTGATCATCCGTGCATTCTGCTTGAGATCAGTGATGCTGTCTCCCGACGTCCGTGCTCTCGGCCTTCTACAACTAGATGGAACATCGGAAGAATGGACGTCGAGAGGTTCGTCAAGATTCTCACAGCAGGTGAGCCGCTGCAGGGAGCTCCGGAGAGGACGGAAGAACTGGCAGTTCAAGACGTGGGGAACTCTACTATGAGCATAACTAAGACTGCTTGCTGCGCTTCTATGCCCCGTCGAAGACCCCGACACGGCAAGCCCCCAGTGTACTGGTGGTTAATTGAAACCGCTGATAAGCGGAGGGAGTGTCACAAGCTTCGGCGTGAGGCTCAACGGGCGCAGAACGATGACGAGGCATGTAACCAGGTGGCAGCATATAAGTCGGCCAGGTAATGCCTTTGCAAACTGATCAACAGTAGCAAGGCTCACTGCTGGCAAGACCTAGTGGACAATGTGAACAAGGATCCGTGGGGCCTTGGCTACAAGCTGGTCATGGGGAAACTTGGTGCCCTACGGAAGCCTTGTATACATGACGCGGAAAAGATTGACACGATAGTGCGCGGACTCTTCCCCGCCCATCCCATCCGTGTTGACGCTGTCCATGGTGAAACAGCAGTAGAGTGCCCACTCTTCACACAGCCGGAACTGGTCCTCCCCTTGAAAGCGATGAAGGCTCCAGGTCCAGATGGTGTTCCAGCTGAGGTGTTGCGGCTCGTCTATCACCATTGTCCTGACTTGCTGCTCAGCACATTAAACACTTGCCTACGGGACGGGGGTTTTCCGGCACGATAGAAGGTGGCAAGGCTCGTGCTGATCAGCAAGGGGAAGGGATATCTCGAATCGCCATCTACATGCCGCCCGTTATGCATGCTAGACACGGCTGGGAAAGTGCTAGAGAAACTCATCAAGGGAAGACTCACTGACGCGATTCGTGCTGCTGGGGACCTATCTCCTCGGCAGTACGGCTTTAGAGCAGGACGTTCTACCATTGATGCGATCGCAGAGGTGGTGAACGCGGTCGGAAAGGCAGAGGCATATAGTCGCACCAAGCGACGGATCGTCCTGTTGGTGATACTCGACGTCACGAATGCCTTCAGCTCCGCTAGATGGGTGGATATTCTGGACACGCTGGAAAACTCTTTTCAAGCTCCAGAATATCTAATGCGGCTTTTGAGGAACTACCTAAAGGACCGAAGCCTGCTCTACGACACGACACAGGGCCAACGAAGGATGGAAATTACATCGGGTGTTGCTCAGGGATCTATCCTTGGTCCGGACCTGTGGAACGTGTCTTACGACGGGCAACTGAGACTTGAGATGCCAGATGACAATTTAAATGTACCTGATACATCACTAGCTGCTCAACAAGATATGCAGATACAGTCAGCGTTCGTACTACAGCCGGATTGCTGCAACTATGCGGAAAGAGCGGAACCTGATCAATCAATCGTCACTAAGAACAACTCGCTGTTGAGGCCGCTTTCTATTAATCAACGATCTGATTTACTTATCATCAGCCCACCTGGTTCTTCATCCAACAGTCGGGGAGCGATTCCAAAGAAAATACCACCTCCAATTCAACTTCATAAATCGAGTGACCTCGTTCCCTCAACAGATCTCGATTCTCCTGTCATTTGTCCTTCTATACCTTTGAAGAAACTTCAGTTGAGGACCTAAAGCGTTATGTCAACAAAAAGTCTGGACCATCCGTTAAAGTCTTTAGTTGTCATAAATTGACAAAGGAAAATTTTACGGACAAAGTAGTTGCTTCATTAAAATTGGTGATTTCTGCGAATACTGTTATTGTCCTGAATCCAAATTACTGGCCTGCTGGTGTACTTGTTAAGCCGTTTGAATCTAGACGAAGAAATTATGGTCGGGCAATAAACGAAATCCCAAAACTCTAGTCACAAGTAATCTTGATGAATATTCTGATAATCATTATGTTTTTTCTACTGTATCCTCTTTAAACGTAATGAATCACTTTCAAACCTTAACACTCTTCAATGTAACTTCTCTTCTCCTAATAAAATGTGTTTATCTTTTTTTTACCAAAATGTACGAGGATTAAGGACCAAGCTTGAGGAACTCTTTATCTCTTATCAAGTTAGTAATGATTCTATTATCTGCTTCTCCGAGACCTGGCTGAATGGAAACATTTTGAGCAGTGAAATGTTTCCTGATCATATTGTATATAGATGTGACCGTGAACTGATTGCCACTAATAAGGCTGATGGTGGTGGAGTTTTAGTTGCAGTCAACAAAGCTCTACGTAGTTCTCCTTGTTCTGATTTCTGTTTTTCTCCTACTTTAGAATGTGTTATTATCAAAATTTCTCTCCCTCATAATACAGAGTTCTTGATTTTGTCTATTTATATTCCTTGTAATTCACCTTTAACTGTTTATGAGACGTTTTTTGATGATCTATCCTCTTATCTAGTTTTGCGACATCCTCACGCCAAAATATTAGTTTGCGGGGATTTTAACTTACCATACATAGAGTGGAAAAATTATACTACTCCTTCAATCTTGTCAGTTGACCCTTTTTCTATAACCCTGTCATCTTTCCTATCTCATTCCTCCTTCTCTCAATTTAACCATATCCGCAATCCTAATGGTCGCCTCCTTGCCCTTGTTCTATCAAATGTTCCAGTTGGCTACTTATCTGTATCTCAAGCCTTACATCCGTATGTTCCTCCTGATCGGCACCATCCTCCTATAGATCTTATAGTCGATGAAATTAAATTTAACAAACCTCATCCTGCTCCAAAACTTAACTTTTTTAAAGCTAACTATGAAGCTATTCATACAGAATTACTTTCAGTCCACTGGCTAGATTTCTTTAGAGGCCTAAATTGTGAGGCTGCTTTGGATAAATTTTACATATATATTTATAATCTTATTCGCTATTATACGCCTCTTCAGGCATTCCGTAAAGCAAATCATAAGCCTTGGCTTACAAAGTGAGTGCTTAGTGCCCTACGAGCAAAAGATAAGGCACATCGTGTCTTTAAAACACTCGGCACTATTGAAGCAAGATGTGATTTTAGCAGGCTGCGTGCTATTGCCAAAAAAGAGATCAGATATGCTCTGAAGGCTTATTTTAGCAGTCTGGATAGCTCTCTTGTGGCTAATAATACAAAGCCTTTTTGGTCTTATATAAGGTCGCTGAAATCCTCTTCTTCCATTCCTAGTAAGGTCCGTTGGAATGGTGCAGAGGTTTCTTCTCCTCAAGAAGTTACTGACTCATTTGCCCAATTTTCCTCTTCAACATTCTCTTCTCCCGCTGCAGCTGTGCATCCTGTTGTCTTACCTAATCATCTTCCCTTCCCAATTTCCTTTATTTGTACAGATGCATCTGAAGTCGAAGCTCTGATCAATGCTCTTGATCCTAATATTAGCCCTGGGCCGGATGGTTTGCCAGACATATTTGTAAAGTCGTTAGCCTCATCACTTAGTTTTCCTTTATCTCTCCTCTTCAATCTAAGTTTGAGTACTGGTACATTCCCAAACCCTTGGAAAACAGCTAATATTGTGCCTATTTTTAAAAAAGGTGATCCTACGTCAGTTTCCAATTACCGCCCTATTTCTTTACTGTCCTGCTTTCCAAAGTTACTTGAAGGGTTGGTTCATAATCGACTCTCAAACTCATTAGCTCCTATTATTGCTCCAGAGCAGCATAGCTTTCTTAAAGGATACTCCACTACCTCTAATTTAATGGAGTTCACAAACAGTATTGCAAGAGCTTTGGATAACCAACTGCAAGTTGATGTGATCTACACAGATTTCTCCAAGGCCTTTGACACTGTGAATCATTTACTTCTTTGTCGTAAGCTTGAAGCTCTTGGCATCTCGGGTGCTCTTCTATCTTGGGTGTCATCTTATCTATCGTGCCGTCCCTGTCGAGTAAGTCTCTCTGGTACTACGTCTAGTCCTTTTTGTCCTTCACCTGACGTTCCACAAGGTTCAATTCTTGGGCCTCTTCTTTTTCTGTTGTTCATAAATGATCTTCCCTTTGTAATTAATTCCTCGTGCCTTTTGTATGCAGATGACTTCAAAGTATTTCGAGCAGTCAAATCCCATTTAGACTGTCAGCTCCTCCAAAATGATTTGAATGCTCTAAATGAATGGTGTGCTTCAAACTATTTATGTCTTAATACTACTAAATGTCATAAAATGACTTTTGCTCTCAAGGACTCTCCTATTAATTTTAATTATATATTAAATGATGCTTTGCTTTCTGAAGTGTTCAGTCATAAAGACCTTGGAGTAACTTTTGGTCCAAAACTCAAATTTGATGCAAATATTTTAAATGTGATTACTAAAGCGTCTAGAGTTTCCGGGTTTATCCTTAGACATGTACATAAATTCAATAGCATCTCTTCTTCTGTCCGCCTATTTGTTTGTCTTGTTGGCCCTTTGCTTGAATACTGTTCTGTTATCTGGTCCCCCCGATATTCCTATCTCGTGACTTCTTTAGGAACTGTCCAAAGAAAGTTCACGCGTTTTCTTTTCCTTAAGTTTAATTTGCCGTATCAGCCTTATGAAAGTCGTATCTTTCCTATCTCTTCCATCCCTAATATCCCGACGAACTTATTTAGACCAATGTTTTTTGTACAAACTCTGCTACCATCAAGTTCCGTTAAATGTTTTCTCTGAGCTGCGTTTCCAACAAACATCTCGTTCATCTCGGGTGAATTCTTATTTCGTTACACCATATGCTAAAACTGTTTTATATTTCTATTCACCAATCTTAAGAATCGTACGAAATCATATTAATCTCGAGCTTGGTTCTTTCCCCTCTTCTTACATAGCATTTGAGAAAAAACTAAGAGACTTACTACTAGTTTGACTTTTAATTATCGACGTTTTAGTATTCTTTTTCATTTAGATTTTGCTGTAATTGTTCTTTGCGTTCCATTTTGTGATTGGATTGTTTAGTCTGTAAGATGGAATCAATAAATAAATATATAAATGAATCACGCTTGGTCGGCTATGCGGATGATGTTGCGGCTCTGGTCGCCGGACGTACCGTTAAACAAGCACAACTTAGGCTAGGTATGCTAATGCGCCGAGTGAGGGACTGGATGACTGCTCGCGGGCTGAGTTCAGCACTGGAGAAAACCGAAGTGGTCAGTGACAAAAAAGAGAATCCCTAGAGTAAGGATGATCAGTATTCGGGATATACAAATCGAGTCGAAGCCAGCGGTGAAGTACCTGGAGCTACTGATTGACTCGAAGATGAGTTTCTCTGAGCAAATCAGGGCAACGGCTGAGAAGGCTGCTTCGGGAATATCGGCCCTGAGTCGACTTATGGCCAACTTAGGGGGACCCAGCCCATCAAGAAGACGCCTCTTGATGAGTGCTGTAGGGTCAGTGCTACTGTACGGAGCAGAGGTATGGGGAGACGCTCTCAGCAAGGAGGTATACTGAAAACGTTTGGCACAGGTACAGAGAAGAGGAGCAGTAAGAATTGCATCTTCGTATCCAACACTCTCCGACTCGGCGGCGAGAGTGATTGCAGGCATGATACCTGTTGCCCTCCTTGCTAGAGAGCACCGCGCTATTTACCTGCGCCAAAACGAGGATGCGAGGGAGATGGTTGTCCGCGAGGAGAGACAGCGCTCGTTCAACGATTCGCAGCAGTCTTGGGTGGATTGCACGAAGGGAAGGTGGACTGCGCGCCTCATCCCGGATGTGAGACCGTGGCTAAATCGAAGGCATGGTGAAACTGACTTCTATCTGACCCAGCTTTTGAGTGTGCATGGGTGTTTTCAGTCTTACCTGCACAAGATCGGTAAGTCACGGTCTCCCGACTGTCGGTTTTACCCCGGAGAGGAGGACAATGCCTATCACACATTTTTTGCGTGTACAAAATGAGTCAGGCTGTGAAGGGACCTCTACAGGGAGATGGGAGAGCTCACCCCGGATAATATAGTTGCGGTGATGCTCGAACCGGTTGACAAATGGAACCAGGTGGCACATTATGCTCGGGCAGTTATAAAATATAAAAGGGACTCACAGCAGCTGGGGCTGGGGGATTGCTCTTCTGGCATTTCCTCTTCCCATCTCCCCTCCCGCTAAGAGGGGGACTCCCCAGCTTGAAGGCGCCCCACGGCGTAACAAAACGGGACCTGGCCCGAAGTAATGTGTCAAACGGTTCCAGGCTATGTTCTCAGGTTGACATGGGAGCTGTTTAGTGGGTAGTCCAGTCGCGATGGGAGTTCCACACTCTGTGCATAAATAGCATTCACCTCCCAACCACAAAAAAAATTTGGTGGATAATGAAACAACCGCAGCCTCTCCACTTAGCACTGGCAGATTTGGATCAACAATAACTATCATTATTTGGAGGATTTGGTCCTACGGAGATAACTAATCAGTATTCAAACAGGAGAACCAAAAACAAGCATAGCTCCTACTTTGCGGGTTTGGATATCAGTTGCTGCAGTAAGCCCAGCAACAGGCAGACAAAAAAATAAGCAAGTTAATATAGCTAATTGTTGCTTATTTTTATATACAGGGTCACATCAGAAAAATCCAGAGAAACCACATTAATTGTCGCTGTAGTAGATTTTAAAGAAAGCAGTCGTTTGTTGTCATTTTAGCTGAGTGGACGTATGTTCATTCGTGCGTAAATTCTAAATGATGATGATCTTTCCGCAAATACCGTGTCACCCTTACGCCTCAAAGGTAGACGCGCTGTCCAGCCTTGCGGGCCCAGTTCGCTCCGTCAGAGACGGCGCAGGCGCCAACTCGCTATCCCTAGGCTGGATGGATTCAACAATAGGATCGTCAGCGAGTAGACGATCCGTCAGCGCACGCACGAGGGTTAACCACTAGCACCAAAAGGGAAGGAAACAAAAAAAAAATATAAACGTCTCACCTCCTCTAGCTCGACTGATAAATAACATTGTTGTCATACAAAAATAACATTTTTCTTCTGAATTATATAACAATCACATTTCCTTCTTTTGTATGAGAGTAGTATTTGTGTCAAAAAATACAATGGGTCAACTGCTACCTCGATGCTCAAGCGGGTTTGGGGTGTGTAAATGACATGCATCCCGATCTCCTTAGTGGTCGTGGTGTGGTCCCCGGATGAAAGCTGGTCATCCGTAACATTCCCCCCCCTACTTCAAGTGAATTTCCCTGGAAATTCACTCCTTAGCTATGCCCTACTGCTACCGGCTGCACTTCTGAAGTAACAGGTTACTCGCAACTTCCTTCAATTTCCAAACCTATTCCCATATACTCCGATATCTTAATAAAATTCCCAAAACTGTGGCCAATTCCCTACTCCCTACTTCTTATCGAGCTTTATCCCTATCTCTATTTATGCCTCCTCTCTACCTGTGCGTCTAAGTAAAACGGTATGGGTATATATATATATATAGATATATATATATGTATATAGCTTTGCTATTAATGTGATAATCCTTTTCATTATATGAGCCATACCACTTGTTGCTACTCCAACCCCAATGACGCTACCGATCTACTCCTAACAAGTGCTAATCCTATATCCTTTTATGGTAATTACCCTCCACCAATCATCCCTAGTCCCCTATCTTATAACTACCTGTCTAAATAACTATCCCTCCACCAATCATCCCTAATTCCCTATCTTATAACTATCTGTCTAAATAACTGTCCCTCCACCAATCATCCCTAATTCCCTATCTTATAACTATCTGTCTAAATAACTATCCCTCCACCAATCATCCCTAATTCCCTATCTTATAACTATCTGTCTAAATGACTATCCCTCCACCAATCATCCCTAATTCCCTATCTTATAACTATCTGTCTAAATAACTATCATTATTCTAATGTCTCACTACTCGTTTTTAGATCGCAAACTCCATGTGACGGAAGGGAAAACTAGCGACTCGGAACCCCACAAAGCCAGCGGATAAAATAAAAAAAGATAAAAGCACCCACGCAAATGGAGTTCGCGTGTCTTGCATGTGGCGGTTCCAGCGACGCGCAGCGATCGGAACAACACGCCCCGACAACGCGGACATAACCCGGACGGCGCGGAGCAACTTAATTACTTCCGAATACTTAAATCTAGAGGTAAACATTTGCAATTGGAATTACATGTCTTTTGTGTCGTTATATCCCTTTTATTTCTGCTTCCCTCCCCCTTTCTCTGGTGTTTAGCGTCTTAGCTTTGTCCCGCTATTCTATGAACGGCTTCAAATCCTTGACGTGCCAGGTACCCGCGTCTCTGCCTTTCTCTTCCCGTAACTGGTAAGTCCAACCGGACACTTTCTTCCCTATCCTAAACGGACCCAAGTACTCAGGAGCCAACTTGGCTGAGTAGAATTTTGATGCGTCGGAGATAGTATAATTCCTCCTCCATACTCGGTCCCCCACTTGGTAACCCATATCCCGCTTCCTGAGGTTATACCGGTTAGAGTTTTGTTTGGCAGCTGCCTGCATACGCTGCGATACTTCCGTCCGCAGTCTCTCTAGATCCCTTGCCCGTTGCTCAGGATCCATCTCCTCTTGAGGTCGCTCTGGCCCTTCACCCGGTTCCTGCAGAACCCGCATTTCCGTGCCAAAATTGTAAAAGTAAGGGGTGACTCGCATGGTTTCGTGCCTATAGGTTCGTAGCGCGCAAGCGATTTTTGCCAATTGTCGGTCCCAGTCCCGATGATTTTCCGACACGTAGGATCGTAACATGCGTTTGATGTCTTGATTCCTACGCTCGGCAGGGTTCGCCTGGGGATGGTATAGCGCAGTAAACTTAATCCGCGTTCCGTACCCCTCGACTAATTGTTGTAGGCCCTTCCCGCGAAATTGGACACCGTTGTCGCACACTAACCACCTCGGAACTCCAAACAGCAGGAATACATGTTCCTCCAATAACCTGCAGATCTCCCTTGCCGTGGCCTTCCGTAGTGGGAATAGTAGAGAAAATTTACTCACGTAATCCAGAACGGTCAGAACATAACAGTGTCCGCGTGTGGATCGAGGTAGCGGGCCCACCAAGTCTACACAAATCATCTCCCACGGTTTTGTCGCTTCTCCTGCACGCGAAACCATAAAACCAGGCTGAACCTTCCTTTCCACCTTGATTGCCTGACATACCTTACATCGGTTCACATAGGTACGAGCGTCGGCGGACATCTTCGGCCAGTAATAGAACTGCGACAGCCGATGAATCGTTCGGTCGATCCCCATATGACCCGCCGTTGGTTGGTCATGGCAACGCATGAGGGCTTCTCGCCTTTCACCCTTGGGCAAAACCCTTTTCCACGAGTCGGCTCCTTCTAACGCAGGATATCGTCCCGGTACATGTTTCCACAGCTCTTCGTCCTTGATCCTCCAGTCGGGGTATAGCTCTCCGTTAGTGCGTACCCGCGCCTTCATTCGCTCGTACCAAACATCCCCTTGGTTCTTGGCCACCTCCACCGTTTCCACAGTGACTGACCTCGATAATGCATCCGGAACCAAATGCTCGCTGCCTTTGCGGTGCATTACCTCATAATCGAACTGTTGCAGACGGACAGCCCAGCGAGCCAACCTCCCCGTAGGGTCCTTTAGATTGTTGAGCCAAACCAAAGAGTGGTGATCCGTTATTACGCGGAAATGCGAGCCCTCGATATACGGGCGTAGCTTCTCCACCGCCCAAAGGACTGCCAAGCACTCCCTCTCGGTGGTTGAATATTTTCGCTCCGCTTTGGTCAGGGCGCGGCTCAAATAACAGACCACCTTCTCCCCCTCCGGAAAAGTTTGGCTCAACACGGCTCCCACACCCACATCTGAGGCATCCGTCTGCACATTGAATGGGATGCTGAAATCAGGACACGTCAAAATAGGTGCTGAGGCCAGTTTCAATTTACAGCGTTCGAAGGCTTCCTCACATTCGGTGGTCCAGTCAAATCTCTTATGCTTGCGCAGTAAATCGGTTAAGGGTGCTACCAAAGAGGCATGATCCGGAATGAACCTCCGATACCACGATACCATCCCAAGGAACTGTCGGACCTGCTTCACCGTATGAGGCCGTGGTATTTTTAACATGCTCTCGACTTTCTCAGGGTCGACATTCAACCCGTTCTCGTTCACCACATAACCCAGATATTTCAGCTCGGCTCGGCAAAAATGACATTTTTCCCGCGATAGCCTCAGTCCCGCTTGCCGCAGACGCTTGAATACCTCGGCGAGAACCTCCAGGTGTTGACTGAACGTGGGTGTTACGATAATAATGTCGTCGAGGTATGTGAACACGAAAGGTTCCATTTCCGGGCCCAACACTTTGTCAATTAGGCGCTGCCAGGTCGCTGGCGCATTCGACAGGCCAAACGGCATTCTCCGAAATTGAAAAAGACCCCGCCCTGGGATGGTAAACGCGGTGAACTGACGTGATTCTTCCGCCACTGGGACCTGCCAGTAAGCGTATTTAATATCCAAAGTGGATAGATACCTTGCATCCCGTAGCTTATCTAAAGTGGCGGAGACATACGGAAGGGGATACGCATCCCGTGCGGTGACTTGATTCACCTTACGGAAATCTACACAGAATCTGTACGACCCATCCTTTTTCTTCACCATTAATATCGGGGAAGACCATGCGCTCTTAGAGGGCTCCACTACGCCTAGCGCCAACATCTCGTCCAGCTCCGTATTAATGTTCTTCTGCATGGTAGGCGAGACCGGATAATAACGCTGCTTGATGGGCGCTGCATCCGTCTTGATGACGTGCTCCACCAGATTAGTGCAACCCAGCCCCTCCCCCATGTTTTGGAACTCTATCCCAATTAACTGGCCTAGCTCCTCTTCTTCAGACTGGGTCAATACAGACCTACTGTGTAGATGTCCCCCCAACATCACCGCCTCATGGCATGCAAAACCCCACCTGTTATCCCGCAGGTTCAAAAGAACCCCAAACTGCTGCAAAAAATCTACCCCCAAGATAACTTTGTGAGCAAGAGCCGGTACCACCAATACCTCCAGCCACTTCACCCTGCCCTCCAACCGAAAAGGTACCCAAGCCCTCCCCTCTATCGGGCACTGGCCGTTGTCGGCTAGGCTCACCGCCTGATTCTGGGCAGTAATCATCTCCACTCCCATTTCCCGCATCTCGGACCAACCATCTCTCCCGACAATTGTATTGGACGCCCCCGAGTCAACGAGGCCCTTGAAGTGCTTGCCCAACACCCAAACCTCCAAATGTGGTCGTTCGTCCCCCTGACTATTTGAAAATAAATAACTCGTACCCGCGGCCCCCAACTCCTCCCCGGCTCCGGTGCTCAATTCGCCGCCCAACGAGCACCGTGCTCGTTTCCCGACGGACCCGCCCGGGCCGGCGCTCGACCTCGCTGAGTAGAACAATTCGGACAGGTGACTTTTGTTGCTCCAAACCGACCGCAGCCGAAGCATCTACGTGGTTGGCGACATTCTCGGGAGATGTGTCCTACACCGTTGCAGTTCCAGCACTTGACTCCTACAGCCCTGCCCTCCGGAACTATTTCACTCACTGTAGGGACCTCCTCATAGGCTAAATCTGGTTCTAATAGCTTTGACGTCGTACGGCTGGGTGGGGGCACAAACGCATCAACCGCCGCCTTAGTAGCCTCCATTTTCCGTCCCAACTGCACCAACTGCGCAACCGATGTCACCTCTCTTAATGATAACTTCACCTGGTAGAACGGGCTAATGTTATCCAGCAAAATCTCCAGCTTCCTGGCTTCCGAGCAGGGTTCTCCCAATCTGCGAAACAGTCCATCCATGATAGCCACGTAAACTCCGATGGACTCGTTCCTTCCTTGCGTCCGCTGACGAATTTCTTCCCACAGCCTTTTACTGTAATTTGGGGGTAAGAATTCTGTCCGCAGCTCCTGGCAAAGTTCATCCCAAGAAGCTACCCGCTCCCGTACCGAACGAAACCAAATCAGGGCTTTACCCTCAAAAAGCTCCGTGGCCATCCTCATCAGCTGTGGCTTTGTCACGCCCTTCGTTAACCGAAGCTCCTCTACCCTTTCCAGAAAAGCACTTACCGAACCGGGAGAATCGCTGGAGAATTTGATCCCCCCCTTGGACACGTCTGGAACCTTGCCTGCTCCCGGATCATTCCGATGTACCTCCACCGTCTGAGTTGCTGGCCCTTCCGACTCAAGTAGCCGCCCCTCAGTGATTGCGCTCGGCTCCTCTACTTGTTTCCCCGCCCCCGTGTCACTCTCCCCTTCTACCTTCTCCGTGATCCTTTCGGGAGGACCTGCCTTCAGCCCGGGTGCCTCGTTAACTCTGCCTCCCGGCTTAGTGCTGGTTTTTTCTCCCGTTAACCTCGCTTTCGGAGTAGATGTCCTGCCTCTGGGAACGGTTTCCTCCTCCATCTCCTCCAAGTTGCCACCCGCTGTTATATCCAGGCCCCCTAACGCCATCATAAAATCTTTTTCCAATCTGTCCACGATCTTTTCCTCCTCGGGATCCTCAGCTTGGATATTCGCCAACCTTCGCTGGCAAAACTCGATCTTGGCCAATATCTTCCAATACTCTCCCGACTCTCTATCACCCGAGAATCCTTCCACCAGGGAGTTGACTTCTGCCCATTTTTCCTCCAGCGCCTTGATGTCCTCTGCGGGTGTGAATGGGTACTCTTTGATATTCACCATACTGGTGTTTTTTAAATTCTCCGCCCGTACCGCCACCCGCAACTTTGCTCGCATCTCCTCCACTGTGCCAGCAGGCAGCCCCCTAATAGCCAGTTCATATTGGAGCTCGTCGCTGGCCAAACGATTTATCAGCATCCTTCCCTTCCCGGCCATATTATTATATTAAGCCTCAAAGGTAGACGCGCTGTCCAGCCTTGCGGGCCCGGTTCGCTCCGTCGGAGACGGCGCAGGCGCCAACTCGCTATCCCTAGGCTGGATGGATTCAACAATAGGATCGTCAGCGAGTAGACGATCCGTCAGCGCACGCACGAGGGTTAACCACTAGCACCAAAAGGGAAGGAAACAAAAAAAAAATATAAACGTCTCACCTCCTCTAGCTACTCTCGTCCCTAATCTGTCCAAACTACCCTGGTTACCCACACCACGACCTCCTGAAAGAAAATCTGTTGAACCGAACGAGGAAAAGAAAACCTCCCCGCTTGAACGTCGCGCACAATCCTAAAAATACCTTTTTTCCAATAATAACAATAAGAATATTTCCGGGTTAAATAGTTCGATATATTCACACAAACGATTTCAATGAAATAAATATAAAAGCAGATGTAATCTAGAAAAAGGAAAAAGAAAGAAATAGGTACCTTTTCCTAATCTCGCTAAACTATCTTTAACCTGGGGCCCCAGCAAACGGTCGTCTGGTTATTTTCGCCAATCTCGGGAGCCGGATTCTCGTTTTGTTCAGCTCCTCGCTGAACGGAATTGCTCTTCTGAGGTATCGATGAGTGCCGTGGGGACGATGACGAAGTTGTTCCTAGTTCCAATCACCTTTTCGCGCTGCCAGTCCTGTATCCTTCGATCGATCTGCCTTGAAGTCCAACCAAAAAAAGAGGGCCTCCATTATCCCTCAGCCCTTTAAATTCGTTCGTCTTTACGGACGTCCGCTACATTGGAGGTGGTTGGCCTCTCATTCATACGACGAACTCTTTCTTTCCTTTTGGCGCGGTTCGTAGCGCGGCTACCAACCATCTTCGCTACCTCGGCTATATTTAACTTATTATTATTAATTTAAATTAAATTTACGCACTACTTATTTTATATACCTATATATATATATATATATATATATATATATATATATATATATATATATATATATATATATATATATATGTATATATATATATATATGAATTCCGCTACTATTTCCACCTGCACTATACTAACACTATACTAACACTAGCGTTCAGTCCTCAGTTCCAATGGTTTGCTTTTACTCAATTCACCACTAACGACACATTCACTCCGCAATCATTCATTCCACAGTCAGACCAAAAAAAAAAGAAAACACTCACTTCCAAACAACCCGCAAATTCGGATTTATTCTACGCCCTTTCCCTCACACCGACACTCACACTTCTATCCCAACGCACCCCCGCAAACTCACACTTTCACCAACACTCGCACTTTTAACACGATACACCCCCGCAAATTTACAATCTCACCAACACTCGCACTTCCGTCGCAACACACCCTCGCAAATTCACACTAGGAAACAACACACTATCAGTCACTGAATCACCCTAAGAAAACACTCCCGCAATTCCATACTAGATATTCACTATCACTCACTGAATCACCCTAGAGAATCACTCCCGCAAATTCACACTAGTTAATCACTTTCACTCACTGAATCACCCTAGAGAATCACTCCCGCAAATTCACACTAGTTAATCACTTTCACTCACTGAATCACTCTGGAAAAGCACTTCCGCGAATTCACACTGACTTCCACTTCTATAATGACTTAACTTAATGGGCCCCACGTTGGGCGCCAATTTGTCACCCTTACGCCTCAAAGGTAGACGCGCTGTCCAGCCTTGCGGGCCCGGTTCGCTCCGTCGGAGACGGCGCAGGCGCCAACTCGCTATCCCTAGGCTGGATGGATTCAACAATAGGATCGTCAGCGAGTAGACGATCCGTCAGCGCACGCACGAGGGTTAACCACTAGCACCAAAAGGGAAGGAAACAAAAAAAAAAAAATATAAACGTCTCACCTCCTCCAGCTCGACTGATAAATAACATTGTTGTCATACAAAAATAACATTTTTCTTCTGAATTATATAACAATCACATTTCCTTCTTTTGTATGAGAGTAGTATTTGTGTCAAAAAATACAATGGGTCAACTGCTACCTCGATGCTCAAGCGGGTTTGGGGTGTGTAAATGACATGCATCCCGATCTCCTTAGTGGTCGTGGTGTGGTCCCCGGATGAAAGCTGGTCATCCGTAACAACCGTATTATCATGATCAATGATGGGTTTACACAGCCCACAAAACACAACGCACTGCACAACAACCTCACTAAAAGTCCTCCGATAGTATCAAGCGCTCACCTTTTAGCTCTTGATAGGCTTTGTTGTCATTTCAACTGAGTAGAAGTGTGTTCATTTGTACGTAAATTCTAAATGGTGGAGCTCATACAATCGATTGTGGAATACAATCGAAGAGCGGTGGTTATTGAAAGTCTTCGCCCTGAAACTCCACAATTTACAATATTCCTCAAAAGAATCTGGCCACAGAAAATGATGAGGAAGGTTTTTTTAGTACAGCAAGGAAAATTCATGCTAAGGAGAAGTCGGTAAGAGCCCCGGAAGTTATTGGAAGGCCCCAAGACCTCATGTTGGAGGATCCTGGAAGCTCACTCAGAAAAATGGTGGCCATCTTGGGTGTAAGTGAGGTTTCTTTGAGTCAAATCGCCGAAATGGACCTGAGGTATACATTCTACATAATAAAGGTGCCACAGATACTGCGTAAGGCTTCTAAAATAAACAAAAATTGCCCGCTGTTACTTGCTTCTGTATACTGAAGAACCAAGCTGCAGGTTGCATCCGAATTTTCCCCACCAACTCTAAGATTTGAACCTCCTCGACTCTTACGTGTAGAGCATTATTGAATGGGTTACTTACAAGTCCAGACATCCTAATGTAGCATCCCTATAGGTCAATGTTGACGCAACATTCATCAATTTACAACGACAGCAATTGAAGAGTGTTATATTGAGTTATAAATTTAAGAAGAATACCTAGAACTAAGATATAATAATTTTTGTGGTAAATTTTAGTTTATGCATAAGTAATAAATAATTATAATAAACTGCGTGTTCTTTATGGGTCTCGCTGATGCACTCTGTATAGTTATTGTGTTTTCTATACAACCCAACACTTTATACATTCTATTTTTATTTTCTCTCCTAACCCTATTAATTTTCCGTCGATTTTTATACTTTTCCGTGGACATTTTTACGAGTTCTACCGATTAACTATAGCTAATAAGAACAATGGAAATAGCCCTAGCCGTCATGCAAACTTGTGTGCTCTAGCAGTTAAAGCACCAGCATTCTGGTTTACTGAGCCACAGTTGTGGTTCGACCAGTTCAACAACAATGGCTTAAACGATTCATAAAGCTCTGGAAATATTAACATCACCTGCAATTTTCTCAACAGCAATTCAACCATCGTCAATTCAATCCTTAGAGCCAGAAGTATCTGTAATCATTTCACAGTTGAATTCTCAGCCTTCGCCTCTAGAGCAACAGTTCATAGACCTGACAAAATAAATGGCGCTAGTTAAAAAAAATGGAAAGTACATCTTTTGGTTCTTAGAAATCTACAAGTAGACAAACACGTTCAAGTGCTGGACATCGTTCTTTTGCACCTTCTAACACCCAACGGAACATTTGTTTGTACAATCGCACATTTGGCGATATCCGTTGGCTCTTCCCCTTCTCCGTAGCACTACAGCCCCTCTCGGGCCATTGGTTTCTGCAAAAGGTGCCTCTAATTGTCTCCAATGTCAAAATCCAAAGTGATGAACTGCCTTCGTCGACCGAGTCAGACCCTCGTTCCTCGGTTTCCTCACTAGTTTCCTACCTTCAGTTCTCCCAATGAATATCTTGTTATGTATTCGTTGCTCGTCCATACGGTTCACATGGCCAGCTTCCACGATCTAACAATCATTGAGACCTCAGCCGCGCCAAAGATTTCATACAGCTCATGGTTGTATCGAATTTGTCATTGGTCCCCATCTACTTTCGCTCCAATTATCTGCCTCAGGACCTGTCGCTCAAAGGCGTTCAATATGTTTGCGGATGCTTGGGTCAGATTCTATGTTTCACATACATAGCATAGCACAGGTCGGACTATAGATTTATATATTTGGGGCTTTGTGCTCCTGTTTATGCTCTTTCGAGCCAGAAAACTAAACACCCGCTCTCCTCTCACGGTAAGAAAGCACACTTTCTCATCAAGCCGTTGACTTGTCATATTAGATGAAAGCACATAAAGGCGTTTTCTTGATTGACACTGGCACAGACATTTAGGTTTTACCGAGCACACACTCTGGACGTTTACTTTCTTTCGGCCTCAGGCTTTCAGTAGCCAACTACACATCTATCAACACATATGGACCAAATTCTTGCATTAAATCTTGAGCTTTGTGGTGAGTTTCCATACAGTATTGTAAAAGCAAATGTCACTGCACCTTTTTTAGGTGCAGATCGGCTAGTAACCGAATTGACGAAGTGTATCTTAAGGGACTCCCCCACCATACTTTTGTCTTCTGGACATTACACTTCTACTATATTTTCAAACCTTAGTTTTCAACTCCAATCCCATTGGGATCCACGGATTCACTCACCTATCCGCAAATACCGTGCTATCACGATCAATAATACGTTCACACAGCCCATAAAACACGACGTACTACACAACAACCTCAGTGAAAGTCCTCCGATGGTATCGAGAGCTCACCGTTTAGTTCTTGATAGGCTTACGGCCGCTCAAAAGGTTCTCAATTTTTTTAAGTTACAACGGATATGTAGACCTCCTAATTCAAGTTAGTCTTCTCTTCTTCATAAAGTCATAAAAAGGAATGATGAGTGTTGTCTTTGCGGCGACTAAAGATGCCCCAATATGTTCACAATCCTCGACCACCTGCCAG
This sequence comes from Odontomyia ornata, assembly GCA_963969285.1. Taxonomy (NCBI): domain Eukaryota; kingdom Metazoa; phylum Arthropoda; class Insecta; order Diptera; family Stratiomyidae; genus Odontomyia; species Odontomyia ornata. The sequence continues at coordinate 326,154,104 of OZ017740.1, read as the reverse complement.
GAAAATCAGAAATTTTACTCTATACCTAATCAAGGCCTACCATCCAATTCCTTTAGCACCGAACGACAATCTAAAGACAGCAATTATCACACCTTTTGAGCACTTTGAGTTTACTTGCATGACATTTGGGTTATACAATGCAGTACTGTCATTCCAGCATTTCATCCATGCAGACCTAAACAGCCTACCCTTCTGTTTTGTCTATTGAGACGATATCCTTATCGCTTCCTCTTCTAAAGTGAAACGTCTCGACTATCTTGAACAAGTGTTCAAACGGCTTGCAGACCATGGCCTCATTATTGACCTGGAGAAATACATCTTTCTCATATACCTAAGAAGATTCTTAAGCATGGTTAACTTCTGTGGCCGCTTCATCCTTCACGCAGTGAAACATTAACGGGAGCTCAATTCTTTTCTTTGTGGATCCAAGAAAGACAGATCAAGAAAAAAAGATTTGACACTCGAAAAAATGTCAGCCTTCATTGCTGTTAAAAATAGTCTTGCTGAAACTACTCTAGTTGAAATTGGTAAAACAAATTGTTTGCGCTAGCAATCTGTGTTGATGCCTGCACCTGTGACCGGGCCAACAAGGCTGGACAGCATGATACGCATTTTATAGAAGGTAATAGTCTCTATTAAACAATTAACAGACAATCCACAGACAATTTGTTACCAGAAAAAATTAAAATATGTGCTGTTTGCAAAAAAGGTGTGAAAATTACCGAGGCATAGCTCTACTGTGTACGTCTTATAAAGTGCTCTCCAAAATTAATATAAAGAAAATTAAAGCCATGCTATGAAAGCACTGTCACTCAGAATTACCCAGAATTATTTTTGTGTCGTTTGCAGGCAATGCGTCAACCAGTCTTCCTAGGTGATTGTAGAACGTTTCTTTCGTTTTTTTATCCTTTTTTTTTTGGTCCGGGCGTGAACATTAATCAGCCAGATTTTGAAAAATTTTGCGTGCATATAGGTCGCACACAACCGTTTATTGACTGCCTTAAAATCAATAACGTGGGTCTCGTTTTCAAGCAGGCTTCCCACTTTTGGAAACGATTTCATGTCTTGAATGTCATTTCTAGTCCATTTTTTTCCTGGATTGCCCATATTTTTAATTGATGTTGACTGGCCTGTTGTTCTGGGCAATTTCAACGCTAAGATTCGCAATGAGCTATCTCATCAGGGAACAACTGGAGAATATAGCCTTCACGATTAAACAAATGACAACGGCCAATGCCTGATTGACTTTGAATGTAGCAAAAATCTAGTCATACGTTCGACTTGCTTCCCACATTGACGTATTCATAAACTGACCTGATTATCACTGGATGGCGACACACAAAACCAGATCGATCATATTCTGATCCAACAAAGTTGGGCCTCGAGCAAACTTGACGTCCGTACATATGGAGGAGCCAATTGTAACTCAGATCATTACTCCATCAAATTAACCTATCGATGTTGAATGTCAAAGGCGTATTTAGCGAAGACTAGCCCGCTATAAAAATTTGACATCAAAAGGCTCCAAACGGTGTTGGTGGCCAAACATTCCACGGAGATCCTCGACAACCAGCTGGCTCCCATCTTATCAGACTCATCGTTGAAGACGAGCAACGAGCTCTGGATCGAAGTAAAAGCAGCTATAAAGACCGTGGAAGAACAGACGATTGGGTATCAAGCCCGGTGCAAGAGGAATGATTGGTTCGATGATAAGTGCCAGAATGCATTGGATCAAAAGAACTAGGCGTACAAAGAATGTGTAGGTAGGGAAACCAGGACGAAGAGAGAACACTATGAAAATCTCAGAAGAGTAGCGAGTAAGATAATTAAGATTAAGAAAAGAAAATTCTATGCCGACCAACTGAAAAGTATAGATGCAAGTTTAGCGAGTAACAACAGAAGACAAGCACACAAAGTAGTGAAAAGCCTGAAACGTGGTTATCAGCTCAAAACCACGCTCTGTCGTGACGACATCAGCAATATCATCACTTATGAAACCAAGATTAAGGAAAGATGGGCATCATATTTCAAGAACCTCCTTAATCCTCCGCACCGTTCTAGAACATTGAAGCCTGTATATGTCTGCAGAGAGCTTCTATTGGCCCCACCAACTCTAGATGAAGTTTGCTCTACCATCAAAACCCAAAAGAATAGTAAAACGCCGGGCATTGATGAGATTACACTAGAGTTCATCAAATATGGTGGCAGCAGTGTCCATAAAGCTATTCAGAAGAACATCGAGGACATTTGGCAACAAGCACATATACCAAAAGAGTGGAACCAATCAATTTTATTTCCTATCCACAAAAAAGATGAGAAGCTACAGAGCGAAAATTACAGAGGCATATTACTGCTCTGTAAAGTACACAAAATATTTTCAAAGATCTTGGAAAATAAGATCAGATCATACGCCATAAGTATTATTGGGGAGTATCAAGGTGGTTTTATAGAAGGTAGATCGACAATACACCAACTATTCACAGTCAAGCAGATGCTTGAAAAATGCTGGAGGTTCAACATCAATCAACACCAAATTTTCGTTGACTTCAAGCAAGCATACGACAGGATTGATCGCAACGTACTGTACCAAATAATGCTTGGCCTTGGCATCCCAGCAAAATTAGTCAGTCTAACTAAAATGACCATGACGTCAACGACCTCGCAAATCCGCATCAATAACCAACTCACCGATGACACAAATATCGGATTAAAACAGGGAGATGGGCTGGCCCCATTGCTTTTCAATTTGGCTCTGGAGTAAGTTATATGGAAGCTACCTGTCGATACACGAGGTACATTACTATACAAGTCGAGCCAAGTACTAGCCAATTCGGACGACATCAACATTTTGTCACGGTCATTAACAACTGCCAAATAACTCTTCTTGAAACTTGATAGCGAAGCAAAACTAGTAGGGCTACAAATCAATGAGAACAAAATATTTTATCCAGTTTGATGATCTTGAAAACCAGCTACATGCACAGGAAAACAAAGCTCCAAGTATACAAATCTGTGATAAGACCTGTGTTATGCTATGGGTGTGAAACATGCACCCTAACCCAAGCATCCACTAATATATTGAACGCCTTTGAGTGACAGGTCCCGAGGTGAATTATCGGAGCAAGGCTAGACAAGGGCCAATGACAAACTCAATACAACCATGAGCTGTATGCAATTTTTAATAAACCTGAGGTCTCAACGATTCTAAGACTGCGGAAGCTGCAGTGGGCTGGACACATGAATCGTATGGATGAACAACGGATACTCAAAAAGTATCCGTTAGGAAAACTGAAGGCTAGAGACCCATGGGGAGACCAAGAAAATGCTGGTCTGACTCGGTCGACAAGGACAGCTCATCGCTGCTCGGGTTTCGAAATTCTAGGATGCGTTCCATGGACCGAGATAGTTGAGGGCACGGTTGGCAGGAAGCGAAAGCCTGAAAGGGGCTGGAGTGCTACGATGAAGAAGAAGAAATTGTTCGCGCTGGCCAGTCCAGTCTTTGTTTAACGAGTTGGTGCCTGCACCTATTTCATAAAGAGAAGACCGGGCCTGCAATCCTGGATAACGTGATACCCTTTTCGTAGAGGCTAATAGTCTAGATTAAACAACAAAGAAACAATCCACAAACGAGTCTTTGCAAAAGTGAATCCCCAAAAACGACTGCAGATGTAAACATTCCAGAAGCAGAGCAAAAGGTCATAGTTTCATTCCCAGCTAGAGACGAAGTACAGGCAGCAGTACGAGGCCTTAACAAAATAAGGCGCCTGGAATAGATGGAATACTAGCATATTTACTCTAGAGCGGGGGACCCCATCTAAGTAACCTCCTGCATCGACCAATATGCAGAATATACTTAGAGGATCGGTTACTAGAGGACTGGCGAAAATTTATAATATGTCCTATACGCAAAAAGGAGGACAAGTTAAGGTGTCAAAATTACGGAGGGATGGTTCTACTGTACACACCTTATAAAGTGCTCTCTAAAATTACATAAAGAAAATTAAAGCCATACTATGAAAGCATTGTAGTAGGATTTCGGGGAGACTTTCCAAATATTTTCAGTTTAGTAGGTGCTCGAAAAGTGCTGAGAATATAATATCGGTGTGAACCAACTCTTTGTAGACTTCAAGCAAGCAAACGACAGTGTTGATAGAAATCAAGCTGGTGGCATAGAAACAATAGCAAATGGCAGACAATACTCGACTTTAAGTTTCTTTTAGCTCATCGATGGCATTTATTATCTGAGATTGGATTCAAGGGTAGTCCCTTCTTTTCTTAAACTGATATTTTTGCTTCAAAGGGCGCACATGGAGGACACTTGTTATCTTAAAAAATCTGAAAAAATTATGGAGGTAGGTGCTTATGAGCACAACAACAACAAAAAAATGATTTGACTGATTTTTGTTAGTTTGAAACAAAATGGCAACCGTAGAAAATAGAGAAAGAATGGCTTTTATTTTAGATGTACACATCTTTTTGACATGTTTATTGGACTTTATTCATTGCTGGTGACTGCATTTCGAAGAAGTTGGGTACAAAACCCTTCAGACATGAACGTAGGTCTATCTACCCAACTAATTTAATTTGGCCTATCAGCTTGTGAACTTGCTTGTTACTCTTTATGCTCTGGTAAAGACGCATTATTTAGGAGAACTTAACAGCGGAGACCAGTGGGGAAACCGAAGAAATATTGGTCTACGAACCTTATTCATCGCTGTTCGTATTTAGAAATCGGAGGACGCGGCCATCCATTGGCCGCGAGAGTTGGAGGTACTATTTGCGGGAAGCAAAGGCCCGAGAGAGGCTGTAGTGCTACGAAGAACAAGAAAAAGGGTCCCCATTCCTTAGTGAATGAGGAATTTGCTAGAAAAAAACCTCAATTCGTTTGTAAAATTCAATGCCACTATGAATGCAATCAGTAACATTGCGTTTAATTACTCAACTTTCAGATACATGCATTTTCGCGATAGTTAATAAATGGATAAGTAATTACAGGGCGCACACGGTATTTCAGGACAACATGAGAGTAAAATTAATTAGCTTATATTTTTAACAAAATTTAATAAAATTTCAGGTTTTTTTCATGCAACGTTAAATTAATATATGTTAATGTTATTTAATAAAATGTTATTTAATAAAATTGCCATTAGCAGCAATAACCTTTTCGATCCGGGTCCGGAAACGATTACATGCCCGAATCGCATTAATAGCAGTCTTCAGCGAAGAAGTGGTATTATGAGGACCCTTGTTGGTCTCACGCTCAACTACGCCCCATACGTGATAATCCAAAGGATTAAGGTCTGGGTAGCTAGGTGGCCATCAGTTTGGTGTTATGTGGTCATGAAAATTTTCGGCCATCCAATCTTGTGTCACCATAGCTTTATGTGAAGGAGCAGAGTGTTGTTGAAAAATGTATGCTCTGCCTCCACTTACATTGTCTATCCAGAGTTTCACTACCGTCTCCAAAACCACGATGTATGCAGCAGAGCTCGCTCAAAGTCCTTGAGTAAAAAATGTGGTAGCATAACATGTCCTTCGTTGCTGACAACACCCAAAGCCATAACAGTGGCTGGAAATTTTGTATGCATAACAACAGGAACCGCGGTAGGATTTGAACATAGCCATCTGTCATTTCTGCAATTGTTCTTTTGATCTTGGTCAAAAATTTTTCCTTCGGAAAAGAACCATAACATTTTGGGCACCTCAGGGTGCTTGATTTTGTTTAAAAGACGTTTTGATCCGAGACTTATACCGAAGGTCTTTGTGGACAACTCTACGAATAAGGCGCTCAGAAACATGAAGCTCACTCGCAAGGACACTCATTGATTTTAAAGGTTCCTCGTCTATGATCACTTGCACTTGCTTTAAAAATTCTGTAGATCGAACGGTGTCAGAACGTTGTTCGTGCTTTTTACGCTTTGCAACCGATTCTGTATCGCTTCCTTGTTGCGACAACAATAATTAGCATATGCGAGTACTAATCGCTCGGAAATCCATAACAGTTAATCACGCCCCCATGCCTCGCTTACAACACATTCGACAACAATCATTAGCGTATGCGAATACGACAATAATTGCACGGAAATTCATAACAGTTGATCATGCCCCCATGCCTCGCTTACGATACGTTACGACAACAATCATTAGCATATGCGAATACTTATTGCTCGAAAATTCATAACAGTTATTCACGATCCCAATGCATTGTTCATTGCACGAGCCAACAAGCAATGTATGCTTTACCGCCCATACTTAGGGAACGGCGTCACCCTAAACAGAGTATATAATCGAAATTTAATGTATATAAGAACTTATATCTTACGGTTCATTGGTCAAGTCACTGTATTGGCTGCGCGGCAAATTCCACACGCATACATGGTAGTCCATACAATTGCCATAATCAGAGCACATGGGGAACACGAACACAATTGAATGTGTGTACTTTGCGCAATCCACTCAACTGAGTATCAATTCGCCGCGACAACCAAGTCAGGAATAATATGAGGAGAAGTCGTCGAATATTCAGATATATGAATACTGAAGACGAAAAGAGCAAAAGCATGAGATTGGAGCTAGGGTTCGTTTTCATGCAACAAGATTGCTCCCGAGGAACAAGAGAGAATGATTTCATAAAGCTGGTTAAGGGCAACTAACACACTAACAAACTTTTACGGATTAACTGGATCAAAAGTCTACGACTCCCCCTAGCAATGCAAGCAATGATTTAATTGAGTTCAAAAATAATCTCTAATGAGCTTAAACTGAGTTTCTTTAAGCCCAAACCGGTGAAATTCTTCTTCTTCTCCTTAGCCCTACAGCCCCTTTCGGGCCTTTGCTTCCTGCAAACAGCGCCGCCAACTGTCTCGGTCCGGTGACCGCGTCATCCAATTCCAAAATCCGAGCAGCGATGAACTGTCTTCGTCGATCGAGTCAGACCAGGGTTTCCTCGGTTTCCCCACTGGTCTCCGGCCTTCAGTTCTCCCTACGAATACCTTCTTGGGTATCCGTTGTTCGTCCATACTATTCATGTGTCCAGATGATTGCACCTTCCGCAGTCTTACAATCCTTGAAACCTCGGGTTCGTCAAAAATTTCATACAGCTCATGGTTGTATCGAATTCCCCATTGGTCCCCGTCTAGCTTCGCTCCGATTATTCGCCACAGGACCCGTCGCTCAAAGGCCTGCAATATATTTGTGGATGCTTGGGTTAGGGTCCATGTTTCACACCCATAGCATAACACAGATCTTTTCACAGATTCGTATACTTGGAGCTTTGTTTTTCAGTGCATGCAGCTGGTCTTTAAGATCGTCAATACTGAATAAAATATTTTATTTGCGAGCTGTATGTTTCGGCGTATTTCGTCCCTTTCATTGCCCGTTTCCGCTATTTTGGCGCCTAAATACACAAATTCGCTAACATTTTCAATACTGTGTTCGTCAAGTGTGATATTTTGTGTCTTTGAGATATTTTTCCTCGACTGCGTCATGAGTTTTGTTTTATTTTCATTGATTTGTAGCCCTACTAGTTTCGCTTCGCTGTCGAGTTTCAGGAAGAGTTCTTTGGGAGTTGTTAGTGACCGTGAGAGAATGTTGATGTCATCCGCATAGGCCACTACTTGGCTCGACTTGTATAGTAATTCACCTCGCATATCGACAGGTAGCTTCCGTATGGCGTACTAATTAATCATAAAATGGCTAAAACTAGAGTTTCACCGAAGCCTATTCAATTAAGCTCCGCTGAAACTCTAGTTTTAGCCATTTTATGATTAATTAACGTTCAAAAATAATCTTTCACTTAACGACCTTTTTGGCAATCTCCGATTCATTCTGTAATTCTTTTTTACGTATAGTAAAGGCATCCATAGGAAACGAAGAGTCCAGAGTTTCTTTGGGCCCAAGCCAGTGAAACTCTGGTTTTAGTATTCATCCGTGTGCACCACTATATGCAAACAATGGTATGAGGGTCGCAAGCCCGGATTAATTGCAGGGTGCACTAAGACCAGCTGTAACCACCTTTGTCTATTTGCAGGCTGCGCTTACCGGACCCAACAGTCCAGTTGAGGAGCCTGGCAGCAACACCAGACCTCTCGAAGCGAGATGCACCAAGCCCAGCCAGGAAGACGCACTCCGCGCTGATCTGTTAGCGGGTCCCCGACCGGTAAAAAGGTACCCGAGAAAAAGGGAGCCAACTCGGAAAAAGAGGACAACCCCGGAGCCCACTCCCCGGGGTCCCACTCAAGGCACGCGACAAGCAATCACCCTCGATGCATACCAAGCCCGCCTGGCAGTCCCGTTGGATGCAGCAGACAGGGAGATACCGGAGGAAACGAAGTGTGGTGGTAGACGCGTGAGGCTGCGGCAAGAGCTGGGCAACCTACAGCGCCTCGTGAGAGGCGTGAAGTCCGACGAGGAGCGGGAGTTCTTCACAGCCCGGGCCAGGGCACTCAAGAAGCAGATTAAGTAGGAGCGAAGAAGCAGGCTAGCGGTGGCAGCTAGAATCCGAGCGCTACCGGCCAAACGAGTTCCAGACGTAGGATGCTTTAAACATATGTCAATTGCTAAAGAAAAATAAAGACCAATTGTAGTAAAACGAAAGAAAAAAGGTTCTTCTTATTTCTGAAGAACAGCCCTTTCCCCCTCTAGGTATCAAGGATTGTCTAGAGCGTGATGAGATGCGATCACCACGCCAATATGGGCAGGGTGGTGGCATATTTGTAACATCCTGATGCTTCCAATTCACGGCACGAATGAATGGGCGCAATTAAGAAAATTAGAGATCTCTAAATCGGTATGGTTCTCACATATAGTGACGATGACAATATGTCTCTTCATTTCTTCGCGAAGTTATAGTTACATGTATGCATGTCCTCAAATATCGTACGCACCCTGTATTAGTTTCGTGTATCCTCAGCTCACTTATAAATGCATTTGCTTGCACCTGGAGTACTTTACATCTAAATAAGGCCATCTAACTTATATTCTGATGCTTAATAGCTGTAATGTTTGTAGTTTTCAAATGCTCATTAATAATTTAATAGTGAATACATTTGCTTTACTTCCCAGGATACTCTTAAATAATTTCTAGCATCGAACAAGGATACTGGATACATGTTCTAAATGCTTATGTAACATCCTTGTTTATAGTCAAACATTACAAGCAATAACATCTTCCATATGAGTACTTGTAAGTACAAATTGGGGACAAGAACATATGCTTCAACATCGTTCATGTCCACTTTAACCGCGATTCCCATACCTAAACTATCCCTTACTCCCGGATTACTTCCAATGGAGCTTCGACAGCATTTTCGGACATAATAAAGCAAATAATGTCCACCATGTCCCAAAACGAATTTTTTTTCCACTATGGTGTGCATATTTCCTTGTAAATTGTTCTCCTGTTTTGATACATTCCACATATCGAGGCCATTATTTCGGTGCCTGTATCAGCATAGTATCCAAACAGGAATGAAATATAATCTAGCAAAAGAATCGCTGCTAAACAAATTGATATCCAATGTGTGCGTATCCTTATATCCTTGTTACAACACGAGGTCGACGACAGCAACGGCAACAACGACATACCATGAACGATGAAGAGTTCGTAAAATAAATTTTTATTAGCGTAAACAAAAGTGGCGCTGATATTCGCTTACAAAGGATCCACTTCTTGTTCGAGGTCAACATATAAACATATTTCCGTTATACTTGATCCTTCATCCTTTTGCCGACATCCAGTGACGACAAATAGGCAGGCAAGCAAGCGGGGTGGCATGCAGACTCATTTATTTGCTTCAGTTTTGGGCTCCAGATACGTTTATGGGTTTTCTTTTTCCCAGTCAAACATATTCTGCACAACACACATACTCCCTTATACGCATACTTGATATTTATGGTGGGCTGTAAAAATATGGTTGGCTCGCTACCGTTTAAGGATGAATATTGGTCACAGGCAGCAGCAGCAGTAGCAGCTACAGGACCTGCTTGCTTGCTTGCTTTGCCTATCAAGCACCTCTGGAAAGTCTGGACCCATGTTATATGACGAGGCTGCCAACAAAGCAAATATAATAATGGTCGATCGATTGCGATGGATATTTAGTGCACTTGATGGAATTGATATTACGAATTTCCTCCCCGCGTTAACATTTTATTCTTCGGCCCGTCAACAATTGACTTTACAGTTAACGTCAGCACTTGGTAAGGCAAAAGGAGATGGAGCAATAGTATTGGCCGTAAAAGCAGTAATGGTCAAGATTTAATGGCGACGTTATTGCAGTGAATGAGCGGAAAATTTGATGTTTTGCAATTCAAAGGATATTTAAGGGTATGAATGACTGTGATAATAAGATTTCTTTATTTGGAAACGTATACTGCACGTTTGAAACTTGCGAGTTGGTAAAGAGTTGATATGTTTTATTAGGTGGATAATATGGAAATCAATTTTTCAGGGTTTTGCACTTAAAATTACGTCCGCCAAAAAAGCTTTTAAGCTTTCAAAGAGGCTTGTACTTAACACCATGCTAGGTACAATGATATCAAAAAAACAGGAAGTAGGGTGAACATCCCGTGGAATAATGTATTACTTTGCGGAAGGCAAAGCATGATTCCGAAAGATTCTCGTCTCACTTGGTATAATCAAACTCTATATAGGCAAAGATGGCGTTCTATGTTGACTGGTTTGACCTCTCCGGGGCATTTCTTTGCAGTAAATGGTATGGGTTGAAGCATTGTTGCATCCCATAGTCATTCATCATCATTGATGATGTCCAAGCTAAGCCTTGGCATCCAGGATCAATCTCCTGTTCCACGACCCTGTCTGCAAGCCGGTCACTCTCAACAAGGATCTACTGTCTGCTTTTATCGTGTCTTCCCATCAAATCCTCGATCTTCCCGCTAGACGTCTGCCCGCTAATGTTCTTTTGGGTAGCCGGGTTTCTTCCATTCTTTGTACATGGCCCGCCGATGGCAATTTACATAATTTTACACTAGAGGAGACAGATGGGTCGTCAAATGGTTCATACAACTCATCGTTGGAACGTAGTATCCACTCTGTTCCTTGTTCACTGGGCCGTCGATTTTTTGGATTACTGTGGGTTCAAATACGTCCGTAGCCTTTCCGAGATCGCCCGTCAGGATCCATTTTCAATTGCATAAAGCAACACAGGTTTGACTAGTGTTGTGTAAATATGGACCTTATTCTATCTGTGCACAACTCTGGTCCTTAGAATGGGATGAACCGAGCAATAGGCTTTATTTGCAGAGTTTATAAGGCATCCAATCCCGTTCTTTTCGGTACCTCTTCTATTCAAGTTGGTTTCAAAGTATAAAAAATGATGCACACTTCCAAAGTTATACCGGTAGTTACCTACGGTCAGGTTTTGTCGGACTGGAGTTTTAATCCTCGTTTGACTCATGAATTTAGTTTTGGTTTCATTAACACATAAGCCAATACAGTTTGCTTCAGATTCTAGGCTCAGCAATGCTCCTTTGGCATCTAAAATTGAACATGCCATAATATTGACGACATCAGCATATGCTACCACCTGTGTGGACTTGAACGTTAGTGTATTGGAGGTGTCAGCTAATGTCTTTCTGATGACCTGTTCCAGCGCAATATGGAAGAGCACTGAGACAAGCATCCTTTATTTAAAGCCTGATTACAGTATAAAGCTGTTCTTCACTTCATCGTTTGCCCTGAACTGGGACTCTGTGTTTAGCATCTTGACCTTCACCATACGGACGAGTTTTGTTGGGACACCGAAGTTAAGCATTATTTTGTACAGCGAATTTCTGTCGACACTGTTGAATGCTTGCTCGAAACCTACGAAGAGTTGGTGGATATCGATGTTATATTCCCTGCTCTTTTTGAGCACCTACTTTACAGAGAGTATTTGGTCTAGTTTAGACCGTCTACCTTGAAAGCCTTCCTAATACTCTCCTTTAATACTTTCGTAGTACGGTTTTAATTTTCTTTTTATGATTTTGGAGAGCACTTTATACGACGTAGACAGTAGAGCGATGCCTTTATAATTTGTACACCTTAACTTGTTCCTCTTTTTTTTTTGTACGAAACATATTGTTTTCTTCACATACTGTTCTTTTCACCAGTCCTCTGGTTACTGCTCCTCTGACCATATTCTGCATATTAGTCAATGCAGAATTTTATTTAAATGGGGATTCCCGTCCTGGAGCAGTTCTGCTAGAATTCCATGTATTCCAGGAGCCACTTACTTAGTCTCTGGTTGATGGTGAGACAAGGACCGCTTACTCTGCTTCTGGAATGTTCACAGCTTCAGCCGTTGTTGGTGACGCTGTGAATAGCTTCTGGAAATATTGCAGTCATCTATTACTAATTTTGACTGGGTTCCCTATGGTTGCTCCTTATACACTTTTGCAAAGACTTGTTTATAGATTGAAGTCATCTTTTAGTTGTTTGATAGAGGCAAATACTGATGTGACTTCATGCCGGGTCATGCTTTCGCTTGTCTATTGGAGTTTTTTACTTCGGCATTTTTTTTAGCTTGGCTTCGGAGGTTTTGATATTGTTCTTTTTTGGCCCAAGTTGGTGGCTGGATGTATTCCTTGTGCGCCTGGTTCCTTTTAAAATCGCTTTCTTGCGTTCTTCGTCATACAAATTGTTCTCAAGACCTCCTCGGAAACTTCTGCTACCATATCTTCCACATGGTTTTGATATCATCATTACTTTTTCCCGTCTGCGGGGAAATATTGATGCGATTCTGCAGCACGGACATGTATGTGGATGTTACTGAGCTATCATCTCCGAGCTTGTGTGTCTGGTACCTTGGGGGCAACATATGCTCCTTGTTTACAGCTCATAAAGATACATCATCGGAACTTGACCCTTATAAAGTAGATGTCCGAACCATAGACAGCACCGTGAAACGAGCGCGTGTTGAGAATGCTGGCTCGTTTTGCTATGAAAACATGGTCGCATGTGGAGCCTACTGTGAAGCCTCTGCAAGTAGTCCATCAGGCATTGTCCATTTTTCCCGGTCTCTGAATGGAGGCTCTGTCCCCCATTTGTTCCTCTGTTTGCCGTTTTTTGGCCAATTTTTATATTGAAGTCACCCAGGACACATTCCAGGGTTCAGGCAAAAAAGAACCAGCAGAAAAGTTGTCTGGGCAGCAGCGCGTAGCAGAAGGATTGTTATATTGACGACGTCATTACAGGGGCAGACTGTTTTAAAGAGGTGCTTCAGAGACAGATGAAGCTAGGCACCAAACTCTCGAGCACAGGCATGCATTCATGCAAATAGTTTGCTAATCATCTTCAATCGTTGAAGCGAATTGAACTTAAGGACCAACAAGCACAGCTAGAATGCAATAGTCTATTCAAGGACTACAACAAAACAAAAGGAGTTATCTGGCGTCCAAAGGCCGACAATTTCCAGATTCAGATCAACCAGGAGGCGACCGAGACGAAGCTCTCCAAGCGGACGACTGCGTCCGATATAGACAGGATATTCGACCTATTGGGCATTCTGGCTCCTGTTATGGTAGCCACCAATTCATTCCTGCAAGAGTTATGGTGACTGAAATTAGACTGGAATGCAGCACTACCAGCAGGAATCCACACTCAATGGTCCAATTTCCGTAGCAGCCTGCCGTCATATCAGCAAGGCCAATTTTCTCAATGCAGGACAGAAACCAATGCAAATCCAGTTGCGTACTTTCTGTGATGCTTCAGAGAAGGCATATACCGCTGTGGTATACGTGCAATCAACCCTGAAGGACTGCCAAATCGTAGTCAAGCTGTTGTGCGCAAAATCATGAGTGGCCCCGATTAAGACGATTACTATTCTGTAACTGGAATTGTGTGCTGCGAAGTTAAGAGCGGAGCTCACAAGGCGAGTCAAAGTTACGCTCAATTTGCCGGAGGTTTTCCATATCTTCTGAACTGATACTGAATCGTCTGGGATTGGGTCAGCTCTACAGCGCCCTCATAAATTCCTTTTGGGGCGAATAGGGTCTTGGCAATACAAATAATTTTAAGGCCGGATCAGAGAATAATCCAGCTTCAGAGAATAATCCAACTGACACCCTGTCACATGGTATGGTGCTAGCCAAACTGAGCAGCTGTTGCATGTGGTTGCAAAGACTACCATTTATATGCAAGTCGAAATCGGCTTGGAGAAGAAGCGGACCAAAATAGTGATTGTGGCGGCAGTAGCTCTTGAAGTTCATTTCATTCAGGAAATCCAATACGGGAACTCTTTTAAGGGGCTGCAGCGCATAGTGGCCTACATGATGCATTTTATCTGTCATCTCAAACCAACAGCCAAGCTGTCTCAACTGACGCGTCAAGCACTCAAAAATGACGAGTTGTCCATAGCGCTGGAGGTCATCTTGAGTTATGACAATCTGAAATATTTAACAATGAGGCTGCCAAGATCTCATTTAATGCCAAGTACCCGGTGGCCTTACCGTTCAAACATCCATTTACCAGAATGCTGATGATGGACATTCATCGTGACAACTGCCATCTCGGTGCACAGACATTGGTCGCTACTATAAGACAACGTTTCTGGCCGATCCGAGGAAAACAACTTGCGAGATCAATTGTTCTGCGGTACATGTGGTGCACTTGAGTCAAATCAAAGCTGTTTTCGCAAATCATGGAAAATCTGCCGAGTGGACATATTCAACAAACCCATCCATTCATAAATTCTGGAGTCGATTTCTGTGGGCCCATGATACTCTACTACCAAAGTAGAGGCACCCGACCTCAAAAGGAGTACATTACCCTATTTTGCTGTTTCGCCAACAAGGCAGTCCATCTGGAGTTAGTAAGTGATCTAAGCATGGAGGCATTCATCTGTACTCTCAAGCAATTCATCGGACGAAGTCACTGCTTAAATCTCTTTTGCGACAACGCCACTAAATTTGTGGGAGCTCACAACCATCTGCCAGGATTGTCATCTTCGCTTTATTTCAAAGAAGCAAACCATAATGCAACGCCGAGACAGTGGTAATCGTTAGCCAAGATAATACTCCGTCTATGAAGTGGCAACTAGGTCTTATCATCAAAGCGTATGAAGGCGCAGATGGCTTTGTACGAGTTGCCTCTGGACCTATACACAAGTTGGCTCCACTGCGAGTGTTGGCTTCACTGCACCAGCTGGCGAAAGGCTATCACAAGTAAACGTTTCACCATCGACAAGGGATCTAGCCCGGGATAACAATAATGGCAACTCAGTGGCGAAACAACAACCGATGCGGGCTGGGATGTCAATCGTGGCTCTCCTCTTGGCATGCCTACTAGTTCCCAAGTTGAACATCTTCCCAACACAAAGCTCATCGACTAACCCACATCCTGGTCTATGTTCCCAATAGTAAAGCAGAGTGTACTTGACTTCGAGTGAATGGAGACTGCTAGTCAACCACGACTTGCAACCCTATTGGTGAGAATTGGCTGTCGTACAGAAGCCTGTTACAGCAGCTGTGCAAAGGTCACACCTTGCAGATCAATTGTCTGCATCTCATAGCTCATTTCTGGTGTTTTGACAGGCAATTATCTAATATCAACCAAATCTTGAGAATCAGATCCAGGAGAAGCGCTATCAACGCCGTGGGTGGCCTCACACGATCATTGTATGGCATTCTTGATGACGACTATGCCAATCAAATGGCCCAAACGATTTAAACAATCAAATTGTTGCAAAATCAAACTTCCATCATTGACTCAACATGAAAATATGAAAAGATAGCGCGGAAACTTTTCAAAGTAATCGATGCAATCAAGGCTCCTTGGCCTGCAGGAAATCAAAACCAGATACTCGATTTGATCGCAACGCTGTCATTTCAAATCATACTCATCACAATCTACCTGCAGAGAATTCAACCATCCCTCATTAGTGTGGTCACAGACACTCAACACAGGCAGTTCAACTCCTTGGTATTGTCACAATAATAGCCAGGCAGGAGTTGGTCAGTATCAGAGAGCACGTATACGAAAACCAGCGGTTGCTCAGGGACCAAGAGAATTTCCTACAGCTCTTTCAAATAACTTCGATCAAAGCCAAAGTGACCACCGACTTCGAGCTAATAATCCTACTGATATCCGCAACAACCTTCGGACTCCATAGACTTCTTGCAATACTTATGTTGAACCACAACCTGCTGGTAGCCCTACAACCATCCTCCCAGTACCACCCATCGTGACGTTTACTATCCACTATCTGAAGCGGGGTACTCATCTGTAGTAATCTAAGAACTATGGCTCTAAAAGCAGCGCTGACACAGGCACACAGCACGAACGCAATTTAATAAGGATTCAGTCGATTCAGTCACCTTCCCCATCGCAACACTCGTTTTTTTTTTTTCGCAGGAATAATAAGTGGAAAAATTTCCTTTGTACTTAACACCCGGGAAACAAAATTCTAAAAATGTTTAAAAAAAATTTCTAATGTGTAGTATCTTATTACAATATCTTTTGAAGATAATTTAACGAATTGCGGTGTAACGCGGTATGCAAATGCTTAGAACGAAACGGTTAACCCCTTTTAATTATGAATGCTAAAATCATTGTATCATTTAACCTGTTAATTATGAATGCTAAAATCATTGTATCATTTAACCTGTTAATTATGAATGCTAAAATCATTGTATCATTTAACCTGTTAATTATGAATGCTAAAATCATTGTATCATTTAACCTGTTAATTATATGAACGCTAAAATCATTGTATCATTTAAACCCCTTAAAATTTGTCTAATTCTTCCGATTTTCCCACCTAATTACGCCTAATTATCATAAACGACAAATTGCCTTCAATTGATAACTTAATTGAACCTACAAAAGACAGTGAAAAGGGAAATTGCAAATACCGCCGTCATAAACTACAACTGATAAGGAAAAAGTACATTTGATAGCAACAAAAAAAACCTTTAATTGTGTGATTTCCCCCTTTCTGAATGGGTTCGTATTGTTCTACTTGCCCATAAAGTGTCGTAGTTGCTTGAGTGTGGAGAATATTAAATTGTGCTTGCGAAATTTGCATGCTATTGCGTCGTAAATCATGAAAATGGGTGATAACTACATAACAACATTGGAATTATCGGGGAGAGTGGCGCCGGCAAGTCGAGTCTTATGCTTCGTCTCACAAACGAGGAATTGGATGGAGATGGGGAGTGTTTCGCTCGTTTTCGATTGAATACGAGTTCCGAATTACGTTGGACGGTGAAGTGATTTGTTCTGATTGATTTTATTTTGCGTTGCATGCTTGAGTTTTTCATCCAAGCCATCGCCAATATCGTTCGGGATCTTGCATTTGTATTAGCAGTATTGTGTGACAAAAAACGAAATATGCACATAGACATAACGTCATCTCAGTTACGCTTACTCCGGCGTGTCATCGCTCCATCGCATGCTCCGGAGTTACATCTTGGTGTTGTTTTGTAATAATCCCTTTAAAGCGGTTTGAGTAGCGATCCCGCTATAGAAATTGCATTTCGAAAAGTCAAGTGGAATTACGGGGATTGGGGCGGGTCGGTTATGGATTTTCACGGCGGTCACGTCGGATGCGGAAAGAAACTTATCATGTCGTAGGGTGTTAATATCGAAATTACCAAATACGCGTTAATGATTGCCTATTCGAATGCATATGTTAGGAAATCGGAAAGTTATCGTGGGTGAAAATAGTACAAGAGCGGTGGTGTTCATTACGGTTTCCAAGAAAAAGTGCTCGGGAATTTGGCATTTGGATGCAATAAGTGGAAGAAGATAAAATTGTTGTGGGGTTTGCGTTGGTTGAATGACGGAAAGACCGTAAATGTTTTTGGAACGGGAAAATTGATTTGAATGTGAATAAATGAGTGTCAAGTGAAAAAGAAAAATCCGCAATTGATTTATGCTTTGAAAATGGAGAGTTTTCTTTGCGGTTCTTCGTGCTGCTTCTGCGAGGTGTTGGCGATCGCGGAAAAGTTGGTGGTGCGTTGCTGCTGAAGCGTGTGCGCGACAAAGAAAAGCGTGTTTGCATCTTCCGTACAACAAAAACGAACGTTGTTGTTCAGCAGCGGAAAAAGAAAAACTTGGCGCTCGTTGTGCGCAAGTGACGTACGAAAGTAAAATTGGAGATTGCTAGTCGGCCTTGGGTTTTCCTGCTCGCGCGGAAAACTGCTCAAGTGCAAGATAGTGTTGTGTGCGCCGGGAAAGCAGGAAATTCGCGTGGATCATTTCTCGTGAATATCACGGACTGTCTTGTGGAAACACGTCATCGCGGACGAAACTCTGGGAATAATTTTATTACCGGAAAAACTAACGAGGATTAGTTATTTCTATCCGTTTTAGTTATTTATTTCCACCCGACAAATAGTGCTCAGTGCAAGATTGCGGGACGTGAAATTTTAGTTTGTTTGATCTCAACTGTTACAAATTTTCGGTCGTCAGCAGACAACAAAGGGAAGTTATTCGTCAAGATAACGGGAAAGCCAAAACGAAAACAGTTTCAGTTTTGCCTGCTCGTGGAAGTAAATTTGTTGGGACTGTGCTGCAAGAGAGGGGGAAAATATTCTAGCGAAGAAACTCAAAGCCCGGATTTAAACATTTTTTTTTATCGCGCGTCACTTGTACTGATCCATGCGCGCCAGAAAGTTTTAATGTGTTTCGTGCTGGATTTTTCACGAATTCAACCAAGAAGCCGAAAAGGAAATTCTAAAGAAAAACGTTTTAATTTGCATGAATCTCGTTATCACGTGTGCGTTTTAGCATTTACCAAAAGAAAAAAAAAAGAAGAAGAAAAGTTGACAACGAAAATATTCCAGAAATATCGCGAGTGCTTTTAACTAATTTGCTATGCAGTATTATAACTTTACAGGACTTACTCACCTCGTCAACGAGCGCTCGTCGTCGGAAAAGGTTGGGTAAGTTCCCCTATTGTTTCATTTTTACATATATACCAATTGTTTCATTTTTACATATATACCAATTGTTTCATTTTTTATATATACCAATTGTTTCATTTTTTTTATATATACCAATTGTTTCTTTTTATTCAATTTATTCAATTAAGTGGGGTAATCTTTAATATATACTGCAAATACTAATTATATCAATATTAAAAAATGTTTTAATATATACACTGAATAATTTTTGTTGAACTATTTTGATTTCTTTGCTTTGTATTTACGAGAAATCAATGAAATTAAATAAAATGATGAATTAAACGGTAAAAATCGGTCTTTCCCTTCCGGTCTTTTCCAATCGGGTATAGGACCCGGTACGGTGGCAGGCTTCCACCCCAAAATATGAGCCAGCCACCGGGTACTTAAAAATTTTTCTGTTTCAGGAGACTTAATGGGTTGAGTGGCCCAAGCCAAGTGCCTTTTTATGGCATAGAGTTATGCAATTCAATTGTATAATTCTATGACATAAATTGGTCACCGGGGTACTCCCCTTCTGATGGGAAAGCTCATATAATTCAAGTTGTATGAGTTTTCCACTCAGAAGAGGAATACCTGGCCACTTCAACGATTTAACATTGGATTTATTCCGGTTGGGTGGGCATGAAGGGGCTCCACCACCACCCGGTTGCCCCTCTTTCATTTGTGGGCCCTGAATTTACTTGGGTAAAGACGAGGTTACCCCAAGTTCGCCTTTCTTCTCAGGTTTCTCTTGTTCTCGCAACAAGTCGTAATTCCTTCGTGGAGGTTATCTACAGATTTGCGACTTCGGTCGTCCTCTCGAACTCTGCAAGCAATTCGTGAATGCGAAATGTTTTGTAGTGAGTCCTCGTGCCGGGGAAACGAACCCGCCCCACGACACCGCAATGCTAGCCTGCCAGCGCATTCACGCGTCTCCGGACGAGGGCATTCTCGGCAGGAATCAACACCTGCCTCTGCCGAGGCAGCAGAACATCGCTGCAGTCCTTCACGGACATATGAAAATCTATTATTCACTACAAATGGCGCCCAACGTGGGGCCCGAAAAGCCCGGCTGTATCATCAGTCGTGAGCACGAGACAGTCCATCGTCTCTAGGTGTCCCCACAAGGTGTTAGAAATTTTGGCGGGTAGATAACTCCCGAGGGTTTTTGCACTAATCGTGCCCCAGCAGCCGAGTAACTTCCGAACGTGTGTTGTCTTCGGACATCAATATCGTTTGGTCCTTCTTTTGATTTATACCTTGGTGGTTTACCACCATTGTATAACTAGTAAGGCCAAATTATATTAGAGTCCCTTTTTGTGTTCGGAGGTTATTATCCCAACATCTATTTTGCGGAGGATTCTGATCCGCTCCCCAAACCAGCGGTGCCTAAGTGTCTTAAATTACATGGATTTTGATTTCATGTGATTGGCTGATTAGCTAATCCATGACTATCCATGACAAGACACGCGCTGCTTGTGGATTAGAATCCCACCCTGGGCTGACAAGCTGTAACTTGAGAAGTTTGCTAATGAGGGATCACTTCGGAACCCTGATTTTCATGGTGCCACAAGAGAGTGTCCCTGAAACGTTTTAGAAGGATTGTGCCATGGTGTCCATACTTGGGAGGAAGGACGGAAAGGAAAGACCGATTATTTTTTTTGATAACTTAAAACTTTTTTTTG
Organism: Odontomyia ornata; assembly: GCA_963969285.1. NCBI lineage: Eukaryota > Metazoa > Arthropoda > Insecta > Diptera > Stratiomyidae > Odontomyia > Odontomyia ornata. The sequence goes on along the minus strand of OZ017740.1, from coordinate 326,133,537 downwards.
AAACTTTATCATACATTCTTTTTGTGAGGTTCGACTATAGTTCGCCACTGACGGCCACTTACAAATTATAAATTTTGCATCATTTTTTTCACATTTTCATTATCTATATATATATATTTATTTAGGTTTTTAGTTAGCAATTTAAATTTCTTTTAGCATGCCCACCAAAAGAACTCCCGAAAGGAGAAAGTTGCGGTCGGATGCCGGACCAGCTCTATTGTGTTCCATCTGTCACGAGGACATGGACGAAACTACAAGCCAGAGGTTGCAGTGCGGACACAGGCTACATCAGCTGTGTTTGGCACAACTGCGGCAAACTTCATCCACGTGCCCGCTCTGTCGACAGCCTTTGGAAATCGCACAGCCAGCAACAGAACGACCTCAGTCCTCCAGTACAAGTGGAGCTGTCCCCAAAAGCGGACCCCTTCCATCCACTACAAGGAGTGCACGAGACGATGACTACAGGGCTGAAGCAGTTCCGCCTGCAGAAGAAGCGAGTCCACCGGTGGCTGTGGAAGCCACAGTTCTACGAGATCTAATGGCGCTCGTACAGGACATGTCCACCCGGCTCGCCTCTCTAGAGAGCCAGAGAGAGAACCCCGCACCATCCCGGCCAAGAACTCCTCCTATGTGGGATTCGGACCCAAATCCGTGGGACTTCCCAGTAGACTCGCGGCGTGATCCCGAACGGATCCGGCCAGGTACAGCCATGAATCCGTTGGCTCCAGTTTACCGGCCCCGATTGAGCCAAGCACCGCCACCAAATCAGGCTCCCGTGATTCCGCCGGACCAACGCTTCCATCCACACGACATGTATCGGCTGAAGCCGACACAGATCCCCAGCATCATCCAGGGATGGAATCTACATTTCAGTGGGGAACCCAATACGATAACGGTGGAGGTTTTCATAAGTCGGGTGGAGTCACTCATTGAGCAGATGCTAGCAGGAGACCGCACAGCGCTCGCAGGATACCTGCCAATGCTGCTTAGGGGAGCAGCCCTGGAGACATATTGGAGGATACATTCAGCTCCACCATCCATACGCTGGTCACGGCTGAAGGAGGTACTCCGCATGGAATACCCTACGGTCGACATGGACGAATTAGTCCTGGATAAGATGAATGCTAGATGGCAGCGTCCGGACGAGTCCTTCCATAAATATCGAGCCGATATCCTTCGGTTGAATGACCAGCTGTCAGAGCCATTGTCTTCTACCCAAATTCTTCGCCTGCTAAAGCGCAATCTAAGACCGGAGATTCGTCGGCATATCGTGAACTCCGATCCACAGAGTATGGAGGCCCTGCTGAGAAATGTGCGTCGTATAGAAGGGTTTGAGGAAGACCTACGGGACCGGCCATACTTACTAACCAGGACGGGTCCTCGACGAGGAATCGCGGAATTGGCCCCAGATTATACCACCCTAGATCTGGAGGATGATTTGGACCCAGACCAGCTTGCTGTAGCGGCGGTGGGAAGTCTTACGACCTGCTGGAATTGTCACCAAACCGGACACCGGTTCATTTCATGCCGCGCAGAACGTAAGGTTTTCTGCTACGGTTGCGGCAAGCCGGACACTTACTTCCCGGACTGTTCTGAATGTGCCGCACGAAAAAACGGCCAAAAGAGTACCCGACCACCTCAGCGGTACTCGAAACCCCAGCAGTAGCTCCTCAGTCAGCGGCTCACCCCAACCAACCTGACGTTAACCCACCAGCCATAACCATTACGACTGCGGATGTTCACTCTCTTCCGGAGACCTCACCAACGACAATATTAAAACGACCATCGCAGTCACTGCCAGAAGAACCGCGGCAGCCTCAAGTACGCACGCTAAAACCTTATCATGTTAGACTGCAGGAATATCGGGTGGCTCGAGAGCGAATATTTGCTTCCGAAGTCGTCACTTCCCGTTCGTGCACGACAAAATGGTCAACCCGTCGTTGGCGGAATTTCCGCAAGAGAGTGCGCACCTGCCGTCAAACCGTAAACTCTTGTAACATCTCGGAGGTTGCTGAGAATGAGATCAGACCTTATCATCCAATTAAAGTGTTGGGCGAGACCGTGTTTGCATTGATCGACACGGGTGCCAGTATCAGTTGTCTTGCCTCGAGCTTTGGCTCGAAAGTGCTCCAAGAATACCCGAACTTGATTAAATCCTGGCGCACTGAAATCAGTACAGCTGATGGCACCAAACACCCTATACGAGGTAAACTAACAACACCCGTGACGTTCAGGGGTCAGACGAAGGATATTACCTTCTACATTATCCCGTCTTTGACTCAGAACGTATACCTTGGTGTCGATTTCGTCCTTCGCTTTGGACTGGCCTCCGATTTATTCACCGATTTGTCTTTAAAAACCAGAAATGTCAACGAAATCACTTCTACTCCCGATAGGCATGACCTGACGTCTAACCAACGGCAACGCCTGGAAGCATCCATTGCTGCTTTCCCATCTTACGCTACCCAAGGCCTTGGCCGCACCACCCTAGTCTCACACGCCATCGACGTTGGCGATAGTAAACCGATTAAACAGAGACACTACGCCATCTCGCCAGCCATGGAGAAATTGGTGTATGCGGAATTAGATAGGATGCTCGAGTTGGGGGTCATAGAAGAGTCCCAAAGTGCCTGGTCCTCACCGGTAACCTTGGTTGTAAAGCCAGGTAAAGTCCGCCTCTGTCTTGATGCCCGTAAGGTAAATGCGGTTACCATCAAGGACGCGTACCCTCTTCCACTCATCGATGGAATACTAGGGAGACTGCCGAAAGCCAATTATATCACCAGTCTCGACCTAAAAGACGCCTTCTGGCAAATTCCACTCGATGAGGGCTCGAGGGACAAGACCGCCTTCACAGTGCCTGGACGACCATTATATCAGTTCGTCACAATGCCCTTTGGCCTGTGTAACGCGCCGCAAACGATGACTCGGTTGATGGACAAGGTCATCCCACCTCACCTAAAACACCAAGTGTTCGTGTACCTCGATGATCTTTTACTCATCACGGAAACGTTCGATCAACACCTCCTACTTCTACAAGAAGTAGCCCTGCACATCAGTAAGGCGGGACTCACCATCAACGTACAGAAAAGTAAGTTTGTCATGAAAGAAGTCCGATACTTAGGCCATGTCATAGGACATGGCACTATCAAAACGGATCCAGACAAAACTCGTGCGATTGATGAGTTCCCCTTACCAAAAACTGTGAAGCAGCTACGACGTTTCCTTGGTGTGTGCGGTTGGTACCGAAGGTTTGTTCGGAATTATGCAACAGTTTCAGCGCCCCTGTCAGACATGTTGCGGAAAGGGAAGTTCGTTTGGACCGAACTCAGCCGAAAGGCATTTGAAGAGCTTAAACAAGCCCTCACATCAGCTCCTGTCTTGCACAGCCCCGACTTCACGAAGCCCTTCTCCATTCATTGTGACGCAAGTCAACATGGAGTAGGAGCCGTGCTGGTGCAATTGACCGATGAAGGAGAGGAAGCTCCCATCGCCTTCATGTCCAATAAGCTGAATTCGGCCCAAAGGAACTATACTGTTTCCGAGCAAGAATGTTTGGCAGCGGTAATGGCTGTGAAGAAATTCCGAGCTTATATCGAGGGCCACCAATTCGAGATCATCACGGACCACGCGTCACTACAATGGTTGATGAACCAGGCAGATTTAAGTGGACGCCTAGCCAGATGGGCTCTTAAACTGCAAGGGTTCAAGTTCTCCATCAAACATCGGAAAGGAACCCAGAACATCGTACCCGACACTCTCTCACGGATGTTTTCCCCAGAGGGAGCCGAAATAACAATAAATGACGAGGACCCCATCGAAATAGATTTGGACAGCCCACATTTCGAATCAGATAGCTACAAAGAGTTGAGGCAAACCATAGCGACCCAACAGACACAGCTGCCTGACTTGAAGGTAATAGACGGCTATGTGTATAGACGAAACGAATACGCCACTGGTGATCCATGGCAGGAAGAAGAGTCTTGGAAACTCTGGGTACCGGAGGAAATGACACAACAGCTGATCCTCCGCGCACATGATCATCCGTTAAGTGCCCACGGAGGTTACGGTCGAACACTACGGCGACTAAAAAAATACTTCTTTTGGCCTAAAATGGCATCCCAGGTCAAAGACTACGTGAGCGCCTGTGAGACCTGTAAAGGCACCAAAGCGCCCAACCAGCCTCTTCGACCTCCTATGGGTCAACTCAACGTCCCAGAACGCGTGTTCCAGCGTCTATACATCGATCTACTCGGTCCATATCCTCGGTCTTCCATGGGACACATCGGAGCTATAGTCGTTCTAGATCAGCTCTCAAAATTCCCAATGGTGGAACCTATCCGTAAATTCACAACTCCATCGATCGTGAAATTCTTAGAGAACCGGGTATTCCATGTGTTCGGAGTTCCAGAGAGTGTGTACTCAGATAATGGAGTACAGTTCCGGTCTCGGCAGTTTAAGAGCCTACTTGAGCAGTATGGCATTGAACACCAACTGACGCCCATATACTCTCCTCAGTCCAACGCGTCAGAACGGTTGAACCGCACCCTATTGGCCGCGATCCGTTCCTACGTCCACCCATCTCAAAAGGATTGGGATCGGCGATTGTCTGCCATCACATGCGCCCTGCGATCCTCGTATCATTCCGTCACCGGTGTCGCCCCTTACTTTGCCGCCTTTGGACAGCACATGATTTGCCACGGTAAATCATACCGACTGTTACGGCAATTAAAGTGTTTGGGAGACCCGGTCGTTGCGCTGGAGCCCCACGAACGTTTAGGAGACCTCCGCCAACAGATCGGACGGAAGATTAAGGCCGCAGGTAGTGCAAATGAAGCGCAGTACAATCTCCGGTCACGATCTGCTAATTTCAAAGAAGGAGATGAAGTTTTCCGGCGAAATTTCCGCCAAAGTGACGCCGCGGGGCATTACAACGCCAAGCTGGATAGGCGATTCCTGAAAAGCCGCATAAAGAAGGTAATGGGACCTAACCGTTACTTGATAACGGATCCATCGGGAAAAGAAGTGGGGATATACCACGCGAAAGACCTGCGCCGATAGATAATTGGGCACGTCTGTTTGTCCGTCCGCATATATTTTCAAAAACGCGCAAAGATTGTATACTTCCAGGCAAACATAGACATAAGTCAGTCCGTCCGTCTGTTAATTGTGTTCTTTTATTGTTCGTCATCTCTAGTCCCGACGCCGAAGGCAACCCGTGAGACACAGAAAGATCCTTCAGCTCCTTTTTCGTAATCCGCATTGCCTTGGGATCACGAGAAAATTAGCTGCCCTGTAGTAATCTAAGAACTATGGCTCTAAAAGCAGCGCTGACACAGGCACACAGCACGAACGCAATTTAATAAGGATTCAGTCGATTCAGTCACCTTCCCCATCGCAACACTCGTTTTTTTTTTTTCGCAGGAATAATAAGTGGAAAAATTTCCTTTGTACTTAACACCCGGGAAACAAAATTCTAAAAATGTTTAAAAAAAATTTCTAATGTGTAGTATCTTATTACAATATCTTTTGAAGATAATTTAACGAATTGCGGTGTAACGCGGTATGCAAATGCTTAGAACGAAACGGTTAACCCCTTTTAATTATGAATGCTAAAATCATTGTATCATTTAACCTGTTAATTATGAATGCTAAAATCATTGTATCATTTAACCTGTTAATTATGAATGCTAAAATCATTGTATCATTTAACCTGTTAATTATGAATGCTAAAATCATTGTATCATTTAACCTGTTAATTATATGAACGCTAAAATCATTGTATCATTTAAACCCCTTAAAATTTGTCTAATTCTTCCGATTTTCCCACCTAATTACGCCTAATTATCATAAACGACAAATTGCCTTCAATTGATAACTTAATTGAACCTACAAAAGACAGTGAAAAGGGAAATTGCAAATACCGCCGTCATAAACTACAACTGATAAGGAAAAAGTACATTTGATAGCAACAAAAAAAACCTTTAATTGTGTGATTTCCCCCTTTCTGAATGGGTTCGTATTGTTCTACTTGCCCATAAAGTGTCGTAGTTGCTTGAGTGTGGAGAATATTAAATTGTGCTTGCGAAATTTGCATGCTATTGCGTCGTAAATCATGAAAATGGGTGATAACTACATAACAACATTGGAATTATCGGGGAGAGTGGCGCCGGCAAGTCGAGTCTTATGCTTCGTCTCACAAACGAGGAATTGGATGGAGATGGGGAGTGTTTCGCTCGTTTTCGATTGAATACGAGTTCCGAATTACGTTGGACGGTGAAGTGATTTGTTCTGATTGATTTTATTTTGCGTTGCATGCTTGAGTTTTTCATCCAAGCCATCGCCAATATCGTTCGGGATCTTGCATTTGTATTAGCAGTATTGTGTGACAAAAAACGAAATATGCACATAGACATAACGTCATCTCAGTTACGCTTACTCCGGCGTGTCATCGCTCCATCGCATGCTCCGGAGTTACATCTTGGTGTTGTTTTGTAATAATCCCTTTAAAGCGGTTTGAGTAGCGATCCCGCTATAGAAATTGCATTTCGAAAAGTCAAGTGGAATTACGGGGATTGGGGCGGGTCGGTTATGGATTTTCACGGCGGTCACGTCGGATGCGGAAAGAAACTTATCATGTCGTAGGGTGTTAATATCGAAATTACCAAATACGCGTTAATGATTGCCTATTCGAATGCATATGTTAGGAAATCGGAAAGTTATCGTGGGTGAAAATAGTACAAGAGCGGTGGTGTTCATTACGGTTTCCAAGAAAAAGTGCTCGGGAATTTGGCATTTGGATGCAATAAGTGGAAGAAGATAAAATTGTTGTGGGGTTTGCGTTGGTTGAATGACGGAAAGACCGTAAATGTTTTTGGAACGGGAAAATTGATTTGAATGTGAATAAATGAGTGTCAAGTGAAAAAGAAAAATCCGCAATTGATTTATGCTTTGAAAATGGAGAGTTTTCTTTGCGGTTCTTCGTGCTGCTTCTGCGAGGTGTTGGCGATCGCGGAAAAGTTGGTGGTGCGTTGCTGCTGAAGCGTGTGCGCGACAAAGAAAAGCGTGTTTGCATCTTCCGTACAACAAAAACGAACGTTGTTGTTCAGCAGCGGAAAAAGAAAAACTTGGCGCTCGTTGTGCGCAAGTGACGTACGAAAGTAAAATTGGAGATTGCTAGTCGGCCTTGGGTTTTCCTGCTCGCGCGGAAAACTGCTCAAGTGCAAGATAGTGTTGTGTGCGCCGGGAAAGCAGGAAATTCGCGTGGATCATTTCTCGTGAATATCACGGACTGTCTTGTGGAAACACGTCATCGCGGACGAAACTCTGGGAATAATTTTATTACCGGAAAAACTAACGAGGATTAGTTATTTCTATCCGTTTTAGTTATTTATTTCCACCCGACAAATAGTGCTCAGTGCAAGATTGCGGGACGTGAAATTTTAGTTTGTTTGATCTCAACTGTTACAAATTTTCGGTCGTCAGCAGACAACAAAGGGAAGTTATTCGTCAAGATAACGGGAAAGCCAAAACGAAAACAGTTTCAGTTTTGCCTGCTCGTGGAAGTAAATTTGTTGGGACTGTGCTGCAAGAGAGGGGGAAAATATTCTAGCGAAGAAACTCAAAGCCCGGATTTAAACATTTTTTTTTATCGCGCGTCACTTGTACTGATCCATGCGCGCCAGAAAGTTTTAATGTGTTTCGTGCTGGATTTTTCACGAATTCAACCAAGAAGCCGAAAAGGAAATTCTAAAGAAAAACGTTTTAATTTGCATGAATCTCGTTATCACGTGTGCGTTTTAGCATTTACCAAAAGAAAAAAAAAAGAAGAAGAAAAGTTGACAACGAAAATATTCCAGAAATATCGCGAGTGCTTTTAACTAATTTGCTATGCAGTATTATAACTTTACAGGACTTACTCACCTCGTCAACGAGCGCTCGTCGTCGGAAAAGGTTGGGTAAGTTCCCCTATTGTTTCATTTTTACATATATACCAATTGTTTCATTTTTACATATATACCAATTGTTTCATTTTTTATATATACCAATTGTTTCATTTTTTTTATATATACCAATTGTTTCTTTTTATTCAATTTATTCAATTAAGTGGGGTAATCTTTAATATATACTGCAAATACTAATTATATCAATATTAAAAAATGTTTTAATATATACACTGAATAATTTTTGTTGAACTATTTTGATTTCTTTGCTTTGTATTTACGAGAAATCAATGAAATTAAATAAAATGATGAATTAAACGGTAAAAATCGGTCTTTCCCTTCCGGTCTTTTCCAATCGGGTATAGGACCCGGTACGGTGGCAGGCTTCCACCCCAAAATATGAGCCAGCCACCGGGTACTTAAAAATTTTTCTGTTTCAGGAGACTTAATGGGTTGAGTGGCCCAAGCCAAGTGCCTTTTTATGGCATAGAGTTATGCAATTCAATTGTATAATTCTATGACATAAATTGGTCACCGGGGTACTCCCCTTCTGATGGGAAAGCTCATATAATTCAAGTTGTATGAGTTTTCCACTCAGAAGAGGAATACCTGGCCACTTCAACGATTTAACATTGGATTTATTCCGGTTGGGTGGGCATGAAGGGGCTCCACCACCACCCGGTTGCCCCTCTTTCATTTGTGGGCCCTGAATTTACTTGGGTAAAGACGAGGTTACCCCAAGTTCGCCTTTCTTCTCAGGTTTCTCTTGTTCTCGCAACAAGTCGTAATTCCTTCGTGGAGGTTATCTACAGATTTGCGACTTCGGTCGTCCTCTCGAACTCTGCAAGCAATTCGTGAATGCGAAATGTTTTGTAGTGAGTCCTCGTGCCGGGGAAACGAACCCGCCCCACGACACCGCAATGCTAGCCTGCCAGCGCATTCACGCGTCTCCGGACGAGGGCATTCTCGGCAGGAATCAACACCTGCCTCTGCCGAGGCAGCAGAACATCGCTGCAGTCCTTCACGGACATATGAAAATCTCTTATTCACTACACATCCTGCATTTAGATGTAACCAAACATTCACATTTGTCGGTAGTCTCATCCATTGTACAGAAAGAAATCTAACGTGAGTCGATGGGAAGTCTTGTTGCTGAAGGGAATCTCGTCCACCGATAAATCTGACGTAATTAATTTGACCACTTCATTTGTCTGGTTCAACATCCCATAACCCAATGAGTGGATCTACACCTTCATCAGCCAGACAAATGCTCATCGAGTGTGCGGCAGCAGCACCTCCACACTGTTGCTACAGGGATCTGGTACTCTCCAGCTAGGAGCGGAGAATACTCTCAAGTTCAACGCATCAAAAAATTTGGTCTTGATATGAATCGCACAGAGCTTTCCGTTAACGGGCTTGAAGTCGGTGATAATTTGTTGAAATGTGCTGTCAACAATGACAGCCATTTCTAACTTCTGGCTTCCTTGCAATGTTTCGCTTTTAAACACGGTGTGCGTTTGTATGTCAAATAGTTCTTCACCGTGCCATTTGGTTTATTGCACTGTGAGGATGCTGATTATACATTTCTCTATTTCAATGAATGAAACTATTCAGGAATTCTAAAGTTAAAAAAGATTTCCCACTCCAAATATCGCATGAATGATTCCGCAGCCATATTACCTTGCAATAGTGACCCAGGACCACAAGCAATTGAGTTGTCTCTGATTTTAAACGAGGATATTGACCCATGAAGCCCATAAGCAGGCATTGCACAGGTCACAGTTAGTCTTGTTATGCCCCCAAAGAGCGTCTGAAAGTGAAATTCAAATGTTAGAGCTGCTTGCATATGGACCAGTTTTGGATGTGGTGAATCAAATCTTGACACAGGTGAGGCCAATAATAATATCATTGTAAAACCTCAGTCATCTTACAAATTCTGGAGCTCATCATGGAGCCATACTATAAGGGCCATAATTTTGTTTAAGGAATATCCGAAGTCAGTGTCGCAGGAAAACAAGTACTGATGTACTATATACCTGAGATGCCATCGGCAAAGTGTACACTCATAAACTTATCAGCCTGCTCCAGAATTTGCTTGTTGAGATGCTTATACTCAGGCTCCTGGAACGCAGACTCCGAAATCAAACCATCATCATGTTTTTGCTCTGGAAGACAAGTAATGGGTGAGGTACATCGATCATCACCCGCCATTTCCTTACTGGAGACAAAGTTGGGAGTACTGTTGAAGACCATCGGACCGATGTAAGTAGATTTCGGCGTCAGGGAAAAAGTAGGCAAAATTGAAAAAACTTTACTGGTGCAGTTACTGGTAGGCATAGGGTGCAATCATTGGAGGCATCATAGCTCTGGGTCTTCATTTGTGGCCAAATCTACTTTACCAGATGGCTTCTTTGTTTTAGCCCCGGAAGACAGAGATGATTTAGCGTTCCAGGCAGGCTTCGTGACTCCTTTCCTTCCGAATGGAAGTCACATTGTCAAAAAAAAAACGATGTCCCAAGTCGTTAAAATTCCAACAAATTGGGAATTGGCTCTTTAAAGCCGTTGTGCCTCTTGCTTTGTTATATTAGTAGACGCGTTTCAACTACTTTGAGTCATTTTCTGTGTCTAAAGGATGTGTTGAAGGGAATGACTTTATATAACCGTAGGATGGGTTAAGCGGATGGGTTATTAGGTCAGCTAATTACTCATTCGCTGAACCCATCCTACGACATTATTAAGTCATTCCCTTCAACACATCCTTTAGACACTGAAGATGAATCAAAGTAGTCGAAACGCGTCTGCTCACAGAACAAAGCAAGGCCCGACGCCTTTAAAAGCAAAAATAGAACTGGCCTGCAGATACCAAATCAACAAAATTAATGACGAAAAAATATTCCCCTAGAATGCACAAACCACTCATACAGTCAGGCACTCCCGGTACTTAGACCCACCAAAAAAAAATTGAACTGTAATAAAAAACCAACGTCAAAGAAAAATTAAAACGTAAAACCACTTTTCTGGCAGCTATTCTTTTGCAACCACGGAAGTCACCGCAGTTGCAAGGCATTAAAACCTAGGCTGCAGATTCCCTGGAATGTTGGGCAATAATCTGTTAAATTCTAATGTCTGCAACTGCGGTGACCTCCGTTGTTGCAACAGTATGTCGATTCTCTTCGATTTTAATTACGAATGTCAATATGACAAATATATCTATGCTGAACACAATTTTTTTTGGATGAAGTAATTTGTATTGGAAGGTTCTTGGATATTCACTTCCCTGGTATTATAAAAGTTGCATACCAACATGTAAATTCAATATAGAGCCGGTTCATTCATTGGAGATGATTCTGTTTGAGAACAATACGAGCTTATACTGAATGATGTTCAAGCAATGAATAAAACACGTAATTGCATTAAATATGGTCAAATCCATTCACGCTTATTGTCAGTTAAATTTTGCAGATAAAAAAAACTGCCATTTACAACGCAATATTTTGAGATATTATTATGCTACACCATTTTTCTAATGCGATTTATTTTTTCAATTTCGATTCGAAATGAAAATAATTGTTGCATTTGACGAGAAATAACCCTGATAAAATATCCAGTCTTTCTTGAAACTTTTTTTAATTTTTAAAATATTTGCCAAATAATTTTCTATTCAATGTAGTCTGCCTTTATTAATACTGGAATCCCAACAATATTCAGTCCTTTCCTCTTCATTTATGGTTCCGTCAAGCATCCTGAATAATTATACTCACAAAATAAACCACCTACCTTACCGGTAGTATTGTCATCTACTTATTTTAGTTACAATAGTTGTGAACGGACAATAATTTTGAATTGATAACTAGAGAGGAAACTTTCAATTCAGAGGGTAGAAAACTCAGAGCGAAAGGATTGAAATAGGAAAAAGTTTTTTGTTTGTTAGCAAAGGAGGAAGTGCCGTAGAGACGGGATTCCAATCAACTGGAATATTTACTCTGTTTGAAAACAAACAATTTACTGAAGACTCAACTCAAACCAACACACACACACTCACTCAAACATACCAAAACTTTATGAACACACACTTTTTCCTAGTCCAACAGCAGTGGCAGTTCATGATGTCCTCTCAATGGAGAAAATTTTCCATCTGTTCCAAGTTTTCAATTTGTTTGCTTAAGGATTCGTGCAATCTTGAATAATTTCAATACGAATAGTCGAGTCGCGAGTAGCGCGAAAGGATATCCGCGATAAAAGGGATGATAATGGTTGAGCAATAGCTAATGATAGTTGAAATCAATTTTCTTGAAAAATTATACAGTATTTGTAACGAGTAATAAGGGCTTCGGAGACAATTTGTTTGAATAATTATATACAAAGCCGATAAATAAACAGGCAACATTGACAAATACTTATAGTCCATACATTCTTAAACACCTGGTATAGTATATCAATGATAAAGCTTTTGTCATCATTTTCAATAATTTTTGTACGTTTCACGTCAAAACACTTTCAGTGCTTTGAAATTTACCACATAAATGCTTAAACTTACAATACATGGTACTCTGCACACAAACTTGTTTCCCTTACAACTAGGGGGCTTCGGCAGGGGGCCCTGCGGGCCCGGCTTTGCTTGCCGCAGACAGGCGTGGGCGCCAACTCACTGCTTAGGCCTGGACTCCACATTTTACCACCCGGCGAATAAGGCGTCCACACTGGTCTGCGGCGAGCAAAGTCAGGACCACAGGGCTCCCTGCCAAAGCACCCCAGTTGTAAGGGGTAAAAAATTGATGAAAGACATTATTCAAAACTGGAATGACGTACTAATGCCGCATGATATTCTAAGATTATTAACTCCAATTTTATAATGCTGAAACTGTAAATTGATTTGATTCCGCAGCAGATTGAAGGTACGTTATAGCATTTGAACAACAGCTCCAACATTAATTGACGACAATAGTTCGGATTAACATAACATTCGGTCAATACAATTGAATGTGGACTGTATAAAACACTCGTAGTTAGTCTGTAGTGTCAAATAGTTAGTAACGATGTGAAGCCATAGATGGTGTTAAATGCCACTCATAAATGTAACAACCTAAATTAAACACATCTGTCAAAATTCATCATTCTTAATTTTTATATCTGAGTGTGTACTTGCTTGTGGCGAAAATATACGAGTTAAAAACACGTATCGAATTTTCAAGCTAAACATGGTGCCGAAACCCGGGAAAGGAGGACAATAGAGAAAAGGCCAATGGGACTTATGGAATTCAATATACTTCGAATAGGACAGATGTAATTGGATCTGGTGCCTCTTGTTGAACATAATTTTCAAAAATTTATACATGAGAGTAGCTGTTGACGGTACATGCTGTTATTCTATATACATTGGATGTTTGGTACGTAGGTGCAATTAAGAGAACTAAAACTGTGAGTAAACAAACCAAAATCAGCGAAAAGCAAGACTTGTAAAATTTTTCGTGATTCCATAATAAGTAACCGTACTGAGCCTGCCCCGCGCTGTCAAAGCGTCTGCTAACCGGTATCTGGTGCTGTAGTGGTGGTGCGGGTCTAGTTAAAGGTAACTGGGCTGCAGCAGTTGCCTCCAAGCGCTTGGAGAGATAGCATCAAGCGAGAGCGAAGTGCGTGTTCAGTTATGTCGTCGGAGTGAAAATGGAATGTACGATCGAGCAACGTGTTAGCATCAAATTTTGTGTCAAACTCAAGAAAACGGCCACGAAAACTCTTCAAATGATTCAAGAGGCTTACGGTGAGGATGCTCCGTCCAGAACTGAAGTGTTTCAGTGGCACAGAAATTTCCGGGACAAGCAGCGCGTCGGTCCTCCATCAACGAATCACACGGACACAAATTTGCAAAAAGTGCGTGATGTGTTGAACAATGATCGTCGTCTGAGCATTCAGGCTATCGCAGATGAGGTTGAAATTGATAAGATGACCGTTCACAACAATTTTAAGAACGATCTGGGCATGAGGAAGATCTGCGCGAAGCTGGTACCCAAACACCTGACTGATGAGCAAAAGGAGCGTCGTGTTGCTGTCGCTTTGGAAATCCTTGATCGACTGCAAACCGAACCAGAGTTTTTTAATCACGTTATTACGGGAGACTAGACGTGGGTCTTCGCATACGATCCTGAGACGAAGCGGCAGAGTTCGGAGTGGCACACACCGGCGTCACCACGACCGAAAAAAGCGCGCATGAGCAAATCGAAGGTGAAGTCGATGCTCATTGCTTTCTTTGACGTGAAAGGCATTGTTGACAAAGAGTTTGTGCCACCCGGCCAAACTGTAACTGGCCAGTACTACTGAGAGTGTTCCGTCGATTAACCGCCTGAGATTGCCGATTCGTGGACCCTCTATCACGGCAATGCTCCGTCGCACACCTGCCTGCTCGTCACCGAGCAGTTGGCCAAACAGTCGAGGGCAACGTTGCCACAGCCTCCTTACAGCCCGGATATGGCACCAGCGGACTTCTTTCTGTTCCCCAAGATCAAGAGACACCTTAAGGGGACGCGGTTCGGGACTCTGGAAAACGTTCAACGTGCTAAGACGAAGGCTCTAGACAGCATCGAGGTTGCCGACTTCCAGGGAGCGTTCGGGCATTGGAAAAATCTGGTAACAGCGTGTTATCGACTCCAATGGGGACTACTTTGTAGATTTCTAAAGAAAAATTGTACATATTTTGCCAATAAAAAATTTTCTGAGGTCAGTCCGGTTACTTAATATACAGGCCCTGTATTGTAAATACGTAAAATACATTAAAATTATTACTTGAAGAAATTTCGACCCCATACGACATTAAAATGGAGGGTTTAATAAAAAGCCAAATGGAAATCGTTGAGCAGTTGAGAAAGACAGAATGTAACTTTAAAAAGGCAAATCTTGAAACACGAACTAAATATAGTTACGTGACAGCGAGAATGAAGTCATTAGACAAATTAGAGCATGCAAGTAACGAGAATTGTCTCGGTACTAACAGAGGAGCAAAAGGATAAGACATCGTGCTTTTTGAATGATGTGCAAGATACATTTCAAGAAAGTGTTATAAATCCTTACTTAATGAGTACTCAGAGATGACTACTTCACCAAAGTCAAGTGCCAGTCAAAACGCAAGTGTAACTAAACAGAACAGTTCCGAGGTACACTTGCCTAGAATACAATCACCAATTTTCTAAGGAAAATACACGGAGTGGCAAACATTACATAATATGTTTTTGTCATTAATACATACCAATAACACGCTCTCGCCAGTACAAAAACTTCATTACTTAAAAACTAGCTTGCCTGGTGAACCTGAAACACTATTGAGAAATTTTCCTACTACATCAGCCAATTACAAAGAAGCATGGGAACGATTTACTGAAAGATACAACAATACAAGATATAATTGCAACACCATTCTCAAGAGCTTATTTGCACAAAAGAGTTTACAACACGAGTCTGGAAGAGCAATCAGAGAGTTATTAGACAAAAATACTTCATGTTTGAAAGCACCAAAGAACCTTAACATTGCAACACAAGAATGGGGTGCGATACTAATACACTTAACTGTTTCCAAATTAGACACAGAGTCACATAAACAGTGGGAGACTTATGTAAGTGGATTAGAAGACGATCTTCCAACATTGACCCAGTTACAGAAGTTTTTAGAGACGTGCTATAGAAGTGGAGAGATGCTTGATATGAGTAAACAAACAACAAGCTATCAGGCGGCTGCAAAATATACGAACTTAAAACAATCCGTCAGAACAAAAGCATTTCATTCTGCTGTGAACGTGAAACCTAATATACCCCAACAGGTATGCGCCTTGTGTAATGGATCACATTACATATTCTATTGTGATTGATTTAAGAAGCAACCAGTGATTAAAAGACAAAATATTGCATTGTCTGTTTCAACTGTCTTGCGCCCACGCACGCAGTGTTTAAGTGCCGCCAAAATACGTCTTGTCAAAAATGTGGGCGGCGACATCACACTTTACTTCATTTCAAAGATGAAGATAAACAAGTTTACATTGCTAGAAGACAAAATGAGGAGCCAACGAGATCAGTCACGCAACATGAGAGTAAAGTGACTTCTTCATCAAACGAGATAACAATTGCAGCTAACTTTTCGAGAAGAGATTTAAAAACATCTAAAGTGTTACTTGCTAATGCTATTGTAAAGACTAGTAGTAAAAATGGTTTACCTTTCATTATTAGGGCATTGCTTGAACAAGGCTCACAAGCTTCTTTCATTTCCGAAGATACAGTATAATTATTAAGTCTTAGACAAATCAATGTAAATGGCAAGGTGTCAAGTTTAGGAGACGGTCAAATGATGATTAAACACGCGGTTAATATCGAAATAAAATCATGTTCAGAAACTAAAAAAACAACACATGTTCATGCTTACGTATTAAAGTCACTGACTTCTTTGTTGCCATCACGTGAAGTGCACATATCTGATTGAGTGGAGCTTAAAACATTACCTCTTGCTGATCCACAATTTACTACACCTGGGAAAATTGATATCTCACTTGGAGACGACGTTCATGGAGAAATATTACTACAAGGAGCTAAGAAGGGTCAGGAAAGAAATTTGACAGCACAGTACGTTTTATTTGGTTGGATATTACCTGGAAAGGTCACTGATGACACGAATATTTACACCATAACAACGTTGCACGTACAAGTAAAAGAAGACGAGTTATTAAAAGCATTTTGGGAGATGCAAAATGAGCCGAATAGCATTGAAAAAAGATATGCGAAAGAAGAACAGCTTGGTGAAATGATGAAACTACTGTAAGACGTCAAGATGATAGATTTATTGTTAGACTATCTTTCAAAACATCTGTGCTAATATGGCAAATCATGCGAAGTTGCTACATGGAAACAGCTCGCATCAGAAAGAAGATTAAGTAGAAATGCAGCACTTTTAAATGAGTACAACAAAGTTTTGGAAGAATATACCACGCTTAATCATAAGAAATTGGTTGAAAAACATGTCATCGAAAACCCAAATGCTGTTTATTTGCCCTATCACGCAGTCATTCGTAAAGACAAAGATACTACAAAAGTTCGCGTTGTATTTAATGCTTCAAGTAAAGCACTAATTGACGTATCTTTTAACGATGACTTCATGATAGGTCCTAAACTTCAACAAGACTTGCGACATCTTCTTCTTAGGTGGAAAAAGCATCCAATTTGTATCGTAGCAGATTTAGTTAAAATGTATAGGCAAGTTTGCGTTGACGAGAGAGACGTAAATTTTCAAAGAATATTATGGAAAACTAGAACAGAGAAACCAATGAAACACTACAAACTGCTAACTTCAACTTTTGGAACTACTTGGGCACGATACCTTGCCGTTAAAACTTTACAGAGGTTAGCTGGATTAGAGAATAACACATATCCATTAGCAGCGCTTATTGCTAAACCTGATTATTGCGTAGTTGACTTAATGACAGGCTGTGAGACAAAACAAGAGGCTGTACACATAAACCAGACAATGAGTAAACGAATGACCTCTGGTGGGTTTAGTTTGCAGAAGTGTAGCAGCAATCATCAACAATTTTTGAATCACATTGAAAATGACAAGATAAACACCGAGAAATCTGTAACAATAAAAACCGACAATACGATGAAAGTTCTAGGTGTTAGTTGGAACAGAATCACAGATAACTTTGAATACAGAGTACATTTGCCGGAGGCAGTAGAACCTGTAACAAAACGCAAAGTTTTATCAGACATTACCAGATTGTACGATCCTATCGGTTGGATGGCGCGCAAAGTCATCGATGCAAAAATTTTCATACAAAAACTATGGAAGACAAGTTTAGTTTGGGATAGTGCATTACCCAATCATTTAAATGCTGAGTGGGTAAAAGTTAGAGATGAGTTGGTACTAGTTCAAAATATTGTAATTCCACGATGGCTTTGCTCAACCAAAGAATCCTCACTTGAACTGCACGGACTCTCAGATGCATCTAGAATGGCGTAATTAGCTGTAGTTTGTTTACAAACAGTGGACGAGGATGTAAAAGTACACCTAAAGTTAGTAACTACAAAAACCAAGTTGCGCCAATTGAAAAAGACGTGTCAATACCCCGGTTGGAAATTTGTGGGGCTGTGTCAGCATAAAAGTTTATCAACAAGTTGACACAAGTGATGGATGTACCCAAACAAAATGATTGATTCAACTGACGTATTGGCGTGGTTACGTGGTCCTATAAATCGATGGGCTACTTACCTGAGTAATCGTGTCTCACACATCCACAATATTATAGATGTAGAGCGGTGGGGGCATGTATCAACTCATATAAATCCTGCTGATTGTGCTTAACGAGGCCAGAATTCGTCCGAATTAAAAACAACCAGCTTTGTTGGACTGGTCCTAAATGGCTAACTGAACAAATCATAAACGTGCAGAGTCTTGAGATCATTGAAACACATGAAGAAGAGAGAGTAAGATCCTGTGCGACAGTGAATAAGATTTGTGATTTTGTGTGGGCAAAATATTCAGATTTGAATAAAATGTTGAAAATACTGTCATTATGTCGAAGATTTCTCAGACTAAAGTTACCGCTGAATCAAAGAAAACCTTGTGCAAAGTTTGTCACGACTGAAGAATTGAATTAAACTTTACAACTTTGTATAAAATAAGTTCAACAATGTGAGTTCAGTGATGAGATAACTTCAATTAAACTGTAAGGTTTCGTAACAAAACGTAGCGCTCTTAACAATCTTCATCTATTTTTTGACCAAAATGGCATTTTAAGAATGGGAGGGCGTATTCACCAAGCAGATGTCAGTTATGATCAAAAGCATCCAATTATTTTGGCTGCAAAGAATCATCTTAGCCAGCTGATGGTTGCACATGCTCATGTAAAGCCTTTCTATCGAGAACCGCAGGTCATGACGGGTTTTTTGAGATCATGACTTTGGATGCTAAGAAAACGAGAATTAGTTAAAAAACATTACAGCCGTTGCACAGTTTGTTTGAGATATTCAAAAACATCAGCTACACAATTGATGGGTCAGCTACCAGAAGCCAGACTAAAACCAAGTAGACCATAGTCTGTGTGGTCTAGTGGTTAGAGCATGAATGCATTAACCGAAAGTCCCAGGTTCAAATCCTGTTGGGAGCAACGAGATTTGGTTCAGGGGATTTTTCGGACAGACTATGAGTGTTCACTCAGTTGTGATACGTACTGATTTGATCAGAGCATATCATAGCTGAGCAGGCATACGGGAGCATGGTACTGACCAAACCAACTTCCGAAAAAATCAATACGGTCATGAAAATGAGATACTCTAACTATCTCTAAGCGAAGGCCCGAGAGGGGCTGTAGTGCTACAAAGAAGAAGACCATTCAAGTCATCAGGAGTGAACTATGTTGGTCCCATAAACATAAGGTTTTCACCAGGGCGCGGACCCAAATCCTGCAAAGGATACATATGTTTATTTATGTGCAGAGTGACCCGTGCCATGCACTTAGAGTCACAGACTTAACTGCTAAAAGCTAAAAGCTAAAAGCTGCTTTTAGGTGGTTTGTTGCACGTAGAGGTGCATGTGATAACCTTTATAGTGACAACGGAACTAATTTCAAATGTCATATTGCGAAATATTTTTAATAGTGTCTAATCTAAGATACCAAATGAGATAGCTAAACTATTAACCTTAGAAGCTACAAAGTGGCATTTCATACCTCCAGGTGCGCCAAATTCCGGAAGACTATGGCAAGCTGGCGTTCGCTGTGCTAAAAATCATTTAAAACGAGTCATCGGGGACAGTACTCTTACTTACGAAGAAATATCTACACTTCTATAGACCTTTGTTGGTTCTGAGTGACAGTCCTGATGATCTCCTCCTCTTGACACCTGGTCATTTTTTAGCAGGAGAGCCCTTAATAACTATAAATGATGTCGACTACTCTAATAAGAATGTAATTGGTTTAGAAAGATTTAAACTGCTACAAAAGATGTTAAATACATTTTGGAAAAGATGGTCTAAAGTGTATTTTAGTGATTTGAATCAAAGAAACAAGTGGTGTAGTAAAAAACCTAATGCTAACGTAGGTGATGTTGTAGTGGTCAAAGAGGACAATATTCCACTTGCTAAGTGAGCTTTAGGAAAAATAGTTGATAAGCACATAAACACGCTGGCCCTGATACTGTGACGCGAGTTGTAACCCTTAAATGTAAGGGAGACTTATTTAAATTGTGTGTCTTGACAAAGGAAAAGTAACTTAACGCATATTGTCACGGTGAGGGGCTTGTTTTGTAAGTAATTTGTTTACTTTAGAATTTCACTTTTATTTTTTATAGTTCTTTGCATATTACTTGTACTTACTTTATTTATGCATCCTTGCTTTAGACTACTTGTTATTTATATAATACATCATAATTTGAAGGACAAAGTCCTTGATAGGTGGAATGTGTAAAAAAATTAGTTAGTTGTGTAAAATAGTTAGTTACGAAGTGAAGTTATAGATGGCGTTAAATGCGCATCATAAAAGTAAGAACCTAAATTAATCACATCTGTCAAAATTCATCATTCTTTATTTGTATTTCCGAGTGTGTACTTGGTTGAGTTAATGTGGTGAAAATATATGAGTTAAAAACACGTATCGAGTTTTCAAGCTTAACATGGAACATGACCTTCATTATCGATACCTAAGTGAGTGTCTATGCAGTCAAAAATCTGCTCTTGGTTTCGATAGTTTGTTTCGACATTTTTACCACACTACGTCTTAAGCTGAAAGCAAATCGCCTCGATATTCAAGATATCATTACCTCTTCAATTGGGTGGCTTGAGAACAATTTCAGCGCGATCCTTTTGACTCAATCTTTTCGTAGTCTCGCAATCAGATTTCTGAAGGGCAATAGCAGATTTTTGGACACAGACTATCCAGCACGAGATTGATAGAATCCTTTCTTCTTGCAAGTGAGCTAAGAAATTATTCGCATTACTTTTTGGGCTGTTGCTATTCGTCTTTTGTCAAAATCCTGGTGACGTTGTCGATGGGATTCTTTTTCTCGAGGACTTCACTTCATTTAGTTCTAGCTTGATAAACCCAATCATCTACTAAAATATCTGATGAAAGCAGTGGCACCGGAGTTGTTATCTCTTCGATTGGTACTGAAATTATACTAGATGCTATCTTCTATTCATTTCCCTCAATCCGTGATTTTACGGTCGTCATTAATTCATCATTATTCGACTCAGTTTTGATAATCTTGAAGACCAGCTGCATACCCAGGAAAACAAAGCTCTTAGTATACAAATCTGTAATAAGACCTGTGCTATGTTATAGGTGTAAAATATGGACCTTAACCCAAGTATCCGCAAATATATTGAACACCGTCGAGTGTGGAGTCCTGAAGCAAATGACCGGAGCGAAGCTAGATGAGGACCAATGGCAAATTCGATGCAACCATGCGCTGAATGAAAATTTTGACAAACCGGAGGTCTCAACGATTATAAAACTGCGGAAGCTGCAATGAGCTGGCCACGTGAATCGTATTCGTTGGGAGAACTGAAGGCTAGAGACCAGTGAGGAAACCAAAGAAACGCTGGTCTGACTTGGTCGATGAAGACAGTTCATTGCTACTTGGATTTTGGAATTGGAGGACGTGGCTAATGAACCGAGATAATTAGAGATGCTTTTTGCAGGAAGTGAAGGCCCGAGAGGGACTGTAGTGCTACGAAGAAGAAGGAGAAGATTAATTTATCAAGTTCATCTACATTCGCTATATCATTCTCTTTTAGCGTTACATTTAAACTTCTCGACTTCTCCTTCATCCATCAGCTCACATATTGCTAGTATTCTTTGCAATTTATCTTCATGGTCGGTCAGGCATTCCTCACTTTTCCCAGCATTAATTTCTGTTGGCCTCCTGGTGAGCGCTTTCTTCTTTTCGATTTTTTTTGCTCTGCTGTGAGAGTATTGTCAAAGTTACCGGTGCGTGATAAAAGAGCTACATTTTTAACGTGTTCTTTGTAACACTCCAGGAATGCAAATTTTTTCAGATCATTCATGTAATCAAGCGAAATAGAAGCGTCATTATGGAGCAATTCCTCTTTTCGATTGATTGTGATGGCATTAACGTGAACATGATATTTCAATTGCAGTAGACTATGAAGAACGTTGATTATGTATAATCTACCAAGTTTAATTCTTTGAGATCTCTGGGCAACTTAAACGTTTGTGGTAATGAGAAGATTATAGATTTAGCTCAAAACTGATGCGTTTTACAGCTAAATGCAAAGGATTTGACTTAGTTGGTACTCAAGATATTCAGAATTGCATGTTCCGTCAATAGTGATTTCGGTTTTTTTTGTGCTTGGGAGGTGAACGCCATTTACGCATAGAGTGTGAGACCCCCATGCTCGCAAGAAGGCAACTGGACTACCCACTAAACACCTCCCCTGTCAACATAAGAACCTGAGAACCTAGCCTAGAACCGTTTGATACATTACTTCGGGCCAGATCTCGTTTTCTTACGCCATGAGGAGCTAGGGACTTCTCTTCTAGCGGGAGGGGAGAAGAGAAGAGGAAGTGCTAGAAAAGCGATCCCTCAGCCCCAAGGCTGCAATGAGTTCCTTTTATCCTTTAGGACTGCCCGAACATAATGTGCCACCTGGTTCCATTTGCCATCTGCCACTTGGTTCCATTTGTCAACCGACTCTAGCATCACCGCAACTATACGTTCTTATCCGGGGTGAGCTTTCCTGTCTCCCAGTAGAGGTCCCTTCGCAGCCTGACCCATTCTGTGCACGCAAAAATTTCGGTTTGGGTGTACGCGTCGAGACTCATAAGGTTTATGACCATTCGTGGAGATAGACGCACTACCTTTCACAGGTAGAGAGTTTAAACTGCTTACTGTATCTTCGGGTAGGTGTCGTTTCTGAAAATTCTTTTAGTAATTTGCAATTGATGATTATTGTTATTGATTGCAGGCAATGTGTTTGTGGATAAGCCATGCACATACGAAAGTGGTATCGACAACTTCGTCAAGCCTAACAATCCTACATTGAATTGTATTCACTTACTTATTATATCGACAATCTACTCTACTGCAGTCGTTACCATTACGATTTAAAAGTATCTTTAACTTTGCAAAGAATGCGTACAATGTACTGTAAAATTTCCCGACCCGATTTGGCTCGAGGATGCACTATTCGAACCACGTTACCCTGATGAAGCATCACTGGTAGTTGCAGATTATCTGCTCAAAGTTATTCCCGGATTTCCTGTAACAAAATCAATCCGTCTATCTCATCCTCAAATACCTGAAACCAAAAAGCGACTTCTTTCTCTACTAACTTCCATTCATTTTCTCTCTACCAACGTTTTTCTAATAATATTGCTTCAGGACCCATATAGCAAAAGAGTTTAATACATCAGCCCATGCTTCAAAAATTAATATAAAACGATGTATATTATCCTTTAATTCGCCCGTTTTATAATTTGAATAACTTTAATTTTCCATTTACATATGACAAAAAACTAAATCTCATGCTTGAATAATTTTAGCAAAAATTCCATTTTCACAAAAAGGCCAATAACACATTACCATTCAGCCTTTTCACAATTTTTTTTATTCATTCTATTCCACTTTCCAAACAAACCTCGAAAGATTAAAAAAAAATCAAACAAACACCTCATAAATTCCAAAACACATTTCAGCCAGTAAATTTTATCTAAATGACACTTGGCTAGTTATGGTGGTTTTCTGGCGTGAAAATAACTTTTTCGATTTTCCCTTTTATTTGGATTTAAATCAAAAATAGAAAAAAACAAATCTCCCAACTATATTCCTTCATTCGAGTACACTCTACATTCAAATACATTCATCTATTGCATAATATTTATCCCAAGATCTATTGGATTGGAATTTCTATTTGAAAAATATTCATTCCTGCATACTCGTATACCAGTATTCATATGTATACAAATTCACAGCTATTTCCATAACAAGTCCAATTCAAAACGTTTCAAGCTCCAACACTAGGGTATAGAATAGTTGTTGTAGTTGAGTTCCGCACAATTCGACTAGTCAAAAACATTTTCAAGTTATAATTCAACCATTCGCCATAATTCTCTTGCCCAATGACATAGATATTTTGAACTTTACCAAGCAACAAAATTTTCTCTCTCACTCTCAACCTCTCTCCAATTCTCACTTCACGCCTCTTTTTCCTGCTGCATCCATTATACATACAGCTTTAGTTTGCAATTCTGGGAAAAGTAACGGAATTATTTTCAAAAATAACTGCACCTAACTATTCCAGAGGAAGTTGAAACAGAGAAAGAGCATGAGTGCGCGTAAGGATAAGAGAAAGAGAGAGAGAGAGAGAAACAGAAATTATTCACGTCACTCAGTGCAACCCATTGTCCCATGCTCTCAAAATTACTTTGGTGTTTGTTCGTTTTGATGAAAATTCAATTTCCCATTTACCATACCAGTGAGAGCAGGAGTATCAGGACGAAAATTTCGACAACTCAAAAATATTCTGGAAAGCAATAAATTTTGTTTAAAGGAAATTGCTCACGAATGGTTAGACAATCAGATGTATTTGTAAATGGTAGGTATCTGTATAGAGAAGGGACAGTTATTGTAATATCTATTACAAGAAGAGTGAAATTAGAGGAAAGAATGCATTTTTGAACAAGAGTGCATAGGCGAAACCACGATTTCATGTTAGCCCATTCCATATTAGAAAATCATAGAATAATGCCAATGTTGGTCTAAGAACAGGCAAACTTTTTTTTTAATTCTGCGTCTAGCATTCATTGCATGTTTTAGTCGCTTCTGTCCTAATTTTTTTAAAATAAAGTTTGACATCGAGGCAGAATTCTAGTAAGGTTCCGCACTTCACGTATACCCCAAAAAGCGAAAAAATCAGCTCTTTTGTTAAAGGGTCTGAATAGTGGAAAGAACACGGTTGATCTCCTTCAAGTGCTCAAAGAAGTTGCACAATAAATTGAATTTATTTGACTCAAAAACTTTGCAGCAAGTAGATCGACCTTCGGAAAGAAAAATTTACCGCCTTATTTAGTACAAACTTCTCAAAAAAGCAGCCCAAGTGCCCTTCAAGATAAGTTACTTAAGTATAAAAGTGGTACGGTGTAATGCCTCCAGAAAGGAGAAGTCACCCAGTGTTACCGAGATCAACAATTTTACCATTCTGCTGAGTCCTGTATAATGCACCTTTTTGTTACTGTTGCACCATTAACATTATCTTGATCATGTGTATAGGCCCTCGAGAAGATGATATGGTCTGTATCATGCTTTGGCCATTTGTAATAAAATAATTACGCCACACCACTGGAGGAAATTACTTGCACAAAGCTGCAATAATAACATCCAAGCTGTAGTAGGAGAGAAGAGAGAAAAAGGAATTGCCAGGCAAGTGATCCGTAGCCTCGATATCCCTGCCTCCGTTGAGTCCCTTATATCTTTAAGGACTGCTCGAGCATAATATGCCACCTTGTTCTATTTGTCAACCTATCCAAATATCACCACAAACATATTATCCGGAGTGAGCTCTTCCACCTTGCCGTAGAGGTTTTGTAGCAGCCTGTACCATTTTTTGCATGCGAAAAACTTGTGGCAGGTATTGTCTTCCTCTCCTGGGCAAAACCGACAATCAGGGGACCGTGACTTACCAATTGCGCAGGATAGAGTGAAAATACCCAAGCCAACTCAAAAACTGGGTCAGATAGAAATCAGCCTCACCATGCCTTCGATTTGGTCATGGTCTCTCATGCGGGATAAGGCGCGCAGTCCACCCAAGAGTGCGTGGACAACCGTCTCCCTCGCGTCTTTATTTAGACACAGCTAAAAAGCGCGGCAATCTCTATGAAGGAGTGTAACAGGTATCACGCCTGCAATAATTCTCATCGTCAAATCATAGACTGTCGGATACAAACGTGCAATCCTCAGTGCTCCGGTTCTCTGTACCATTCCCAAATGTTTTTGGTAAACTTCCTTACTTAGAACGCCCCATATTACTTCTCCGTGCAGTAGCAGTGACCCTACAGCACTCATCAAGAAGCGTTTTCTTGATGGGGTGGGTCCCCCTACGTTGCCCGTTAGTCCACACAGACCCGATACTTCCGAAGCAGCCTTCTCAGCTGTTGGCCTGATTTGCTAAGAGAAACTCATCTTCAAGTCGATCAATAGCCCCAGGTACTTCACCGCTGGCTTCAATTCGACTAATATGTCTCCAAAACTGCTCATCTTTACTCTAAGGATTCTTTTTTTGTCAACATGACACCTTTAGTTTTCTCCAGTGCTTACCTGAACCCGTGAGCAGTCATCCAGTCTCCCACTCGGTACATTAGTTTACCTAGCCGAAGTTGCGCTTGTTCAACGATGCTATCAAGCGCGACTTATCTGGCATCTCCAGTTTCAGTAGACCGTCGTAAGACACGCTTCACAGGTCTGGACGAAGTATAGATCACGGGACAACGCAACGTAAAGCAGGATTCGGTCCTTCAGATATTCCCTAAAAAGCTGCATTAGAGATTCTGGAACTTGAAAAGGGTTTTCCAGTATATCCAGAAAATCCACCCATGTAACGGAGTTGAAGGCGTTCCTAACGTCAAGTGTCACCAACAGGATGATCCGTCATTTGGTGCGGCTATATGTTTTTGCCTTTTGAACCACGCTCACCATCTCTGTAATCGCATCAATGCAGGAACGTTGTGCTCTAAAGCCGTACTTCTGAGGAGATAGGTCTCCAGCTGCACGAATCGTATCGGTGATCCTTGGCAGTACGGCTTTAGAGCACAATGTTCCAGCAACACCTCAGCTGGAACACCATTTGAACCTGCAGCCTTTCTCGCTTTCAGTCAAAAGACCGTTGGTGCTTTAAGCAGTGACTAAATGGCTTAACAGCTTTCCGGAGGCTACTTACAACGGGTCCAGGCAAACCATTCACCGATACATTCGGCCCACCAACTGAGGCCAGCAAGCCTGTAGACAACCCCAGAAACCTTTAATCTCTGAGAAGAATATTCTAGACGGACTGAATTTCTGCCAAAATCTCAAAAACCTAGGATTCGCTGATGACAATGCTCATGATGAAAGGCTGTGTGCAAACATCCTTTTTATGGACGTGTTGTGGATTCAGTTGTATCCAATACCCAATGGACTAAATAATACAGTGAGAACCACCGATACTGCAAATATTCCAGTAAGGGAAACCTTGAAATTCGACTCAAAAGTCATAGTAGCTGGCAAAGTGAACAATCGCCGATAACGCCAACTTCACTTTGTTCAACTAAGAGTGTCTGTTAATGAAGAATATTACAGGAAAAATTTTCTCCATATTTTTGTGCAATATATTGCTAATCGCCAACAATTCAGCGATGGAAACGAAGGAATTTTGATGCACGATGGCGCTAAGGCACATACTGTTATGAAAACTTATGAGGCAATTTGTGAGCATTCTTCTAATGTGTGGATTGATTGGCCTGGTGATTCCCCTGATTTAGGCCCCATCGCAGATGTGTGATCCAAATTAAAGGGGAGTGCCTTAAAAGATCTCAAACTGAAAAATAGGCAGCAGTTGAATCGACATGTACAAGTTGAGTGTGATGCAATCTTTGCAGATTACCTAAAAAATGCATGGAAAACGATAGAGGACTAACTTTATACCAATTATTCATTATATTATCTAATGGATGTAGTTAATAATGAAACTATATTATACCAATCTTTTTCATTTCAAATTTTTTTCGAGGAATACTTTAGTCAGAAACTTTTGTGCCACCCTGTACTTGAGCTTAAACTGCTCCGGAAAATCGACGGACCATTGAAACCAGGAACAGAGTAGAGACTACGGTTTGACGATGAGTCGTATGAAGTATTTGACGATTCACGACGTTAGTAGCCATGGAACACTGGTCTTCTAACTACCGTGCGCTTGTTGGTGAGACGATTTTTGACTGTGGCGATTCCTGCGTTGCTGTTCAGCAGCAGTTTTGTAGGCATTCTAATGAGGGTCCAAGAGAAAGAGTCCAAACTTTCAATACAATTCTTCTATGCATAAGCAACTTCAGAGCTACCGGTTCAACGTTAAAATGGAAGTCGGCAGAACGTTCAATGTCAGCCTGGACACCAGAGAACACTGAACTAGTAAGATAAGCTGTGGAAACTAGTCCTCGACGGCTGGTCCGTAAACAAACTGCTGTTTTGCACATCTCTGACCATTCGGTTTGAAAAATTTTGTATTTGGATGTGCATTTCTACCCATATAAAATGACTATTGTCCAGCAGCTAAAACGTAATAACTATGCAAGCTGAACAGTATTTACAACGCAAATGATTGATTTGACGACTTAAGAATTGTTGACGAGGCACATTTCTATCTTGGTAGTTATGTAAATAAACAGAATTTACATTATTGGCCAACTACAAACCCCGAAAAATTGCATAAGCGTCCTCTGGATAGTCTAGTCTCAAGGTTGCTATGAGAAGTGGTGTAACAAAAAATTGTGTCATTGGGTCATTCTTCTTTGAAAACAGTTGTTGAACCATTACGGTCAATTTTCAATGTTATCTATTAATGTTGAAAAACTTCCTGATACCTGAACTTCAGTGAAACCATTTAGCGTGAAGGAATCTGTGATTCAAGCAGAAAACCTATGCGAGAGTTGGCACCAGGTCTTATGTAGACCAGTACTAATCGGTCTCAGCCAAACCTACAGCACCAACTGAACGCTGCAAACTTAAGCGTACTCGGAGGCCTGCCAATGTTTTACCGGAACAGAGGCATTATGATATTTAGATTGGAACCACTCACGAATGATGTCCCCTCAACATTACTCTGCTATGCAATTTAGTTCAAAATACCATACCCGGCATCCCATAACATAATTTCCAACTTGATGTGCTATTCATAGTCCAGAGATTATTGTCAGGTCGTATTTCGCGGATGAACATTAAGGAAACCTCTACTTCTTCAGGTCCATAGGGATGGCGCTCTCCAAAGAATGCTAGCTTTCAAGAATACTCTTATCAACCGGCACTCCCTCTGTGCAAATTTCCCCTGCGAGAAACTTAGTTTTACTTACAAAGCTTGCAAACTAGAGAAAACGACAAATATCCAAATATGGGCCAAATAATAGAATAAAATAGTAATTTGTAATGCAAATTTAGTTTCTTTAAAAACCACTAGTTAATGCTTGTATGTTATATGCATGGCCATTCTACTGCTGTAAACCAAATTGAATTGTACAGGGATAGGCAATAGAAAGAAGAAGAGACGCAAAAAAACTGACAAGAGGATTTAAAATACAACCGCTAAGCTAACTAGACTGGTTTTTTATTTGTCTGCGAGTTTGTGAAGTTTTGAAAAAGGGGCGATTAATAGTCAGAAAGTGATATACAAAAAAAGAAAGCTGCGATTATGTGTCACTCCTACAATTCTTCTTTGCCCGATATCATTCCCACCGTGTTACTGGGATTGCGCACCAACTTTAAGGAAGAGATATAGGCCTCGTGTAGAGGGTTGCTATACGGAACTATACGGTCGATTTCGGGAGAATTCGTCAGCCCTAGCAGTTCCTCCGTCAGCCAGCATGATTTTATTGTTCACCTTCCCGTGCAAACACATCGTCATGGCGATAGACCAGTTAACACCAACAAAAAGCTGAATACATGCACACATGTTTTTATGCGCGTCGATGCCGTTTGCAAGCCGCTTTCGCCACCGTATACGGAACCACATCTTAAACGGCCGACGGCCAACAAACCAACGTGTCAACGGAGTGCCTCAAAACCGCGTTCATTGAAGCTTTAGTAGACAAATATCCTCGCGATCATACATCGGAGCCGATAAGCGTAAATTTGACAACCTATGCGTCAGTAGCTATGCAGCCAGCCCTAAGCCAGGTGACAACCGAACAGGTTATTCCTGCTCTTAAACACTTACAACCGACCTCGCAGCGATCGTCTCGTGTGAATATAAAGCAACACCAATCAATACGCCGCCCGCAGGGACAAGAACGTATCTACCAAGCAAAAAGCACGTATGTTCGAGGCACCATACAGATCATGACATTTTTAATACCTCACCAATGTCACTCGGGAGGGAATTGTGTGGCGACGAACGCTTTAGGCGTTGTTGGGAGAACGACGCCAACCACACACATCAAAACACATTATGTGGCACCCCAGGACGTCAACGTACAATGCGATGTAGCACACTCAGTCGATCATTAGTGCTTAAACGAATACGACAAACGCGAAGCGAAACTTTTGTTACTCTTGTATACGAGTAGTTAATAGGAAATAAACGATAGTAAACTCTAATCTAACCATACTTGCATTATTTCCTAAAAACTATTAATCAGTGCACGATCCATTCTACTGCTGTAGTCCAAATTGTATTGTACAGTGTTATGTAAATGAAAGAAGAAGAGATGGAGAAAAACTGACAAGACGATTCGAAATACACCAGCTCAGCTAACTAGACGGGTGTTTTTATTTGTCTGTCCGCGAGATTGTAAAGTTTTTAAAAAGGGGCGATGATAAATTATTCCATTTCGCTAACATTATCAACGCTTGATAAGGTAATTAAACATTACGTTCCCACAGATAAGAGGGGATCATAGGGCTAAATTGCACTCACTCTCTGCACTCCGTAAAAATCCACTACTCCGCCTGTGTGTAGTATTTGTTGATTGTGAAAATCACCAATACCTACTAGCTTAAAATGAAGGATAAAATAAATGATTCTATATTTAGATGTCCTGTAACAGGCAACTTCTTTTTCACTTACCATCTCCGTCTCCCTAAGTTGATGTCCTCTAAATAATTTATGATAAAAGCAACAAGGACTTAACCACTACCCTATAATTACTCATAAAAGGCCAACATTTTTAAGCTTCTCTTCTTTATGAACTTACACAAACTTTTCCCTAACTTTTCAAGATAACAAAAACAACCCCCGAAAAAATTAAAATGAGTTCAAGCCAGTGCCGCCAATACTACTAGGAGTGGTCACAAGAGAGTTGCCTTAAAATTTTCCTCAAATTCTTTATTTTTGAAGCGAAACTGTGCAGACTGACTACAGCAAACCACAAAATAATAGCAGACACAGTAAAGTGGTTGGTACTGGTGTTGTGGCTGCTGGTATTTCTACTGCTGTTGCTTTTGGTGCTGGCTGCTCCTTCTTCATGTTACTTTTACTGAGGAGTAGCCGCCAAACTTTTCACCAGCAAAACTTTACGAGGTTTAAATGAGTTTTGTACAACGTCTTAAAACATAAACAAATGTTAGAAAGTTTAAAGAGTTGAAAAAGAAAATCAAGTGATGAAGGAGAGCTTACAACATTATGGCATATAGTGGTAACGAATATTGTAAACATGAAAATTTCATTAAAGTGCAATCTGTTTGATGACAAGTTTTGTTTGTTTGTTTGTTCGTTTTGCGTATTTGTTTATTTTGTGTGGGTTTGAATGTGTTGTTTGTTTTGTGTGGGAAATTCTCGAAAACGACTAGTGACTTTTTCTTAGTTTCAAGTTAAATTACATTTTAATAGAACATCATAATGGGGGTTGATTCCATTCTTTGAAAAAGATTAACAGATTATAGAAAGCCAGATTCTTTGCTCGACTACGTCTTGAAATTTTCTTTTATGTTCTCAATTATTTAATTAAACCTTTAAAAAAATTTCTTAAAGGATTCCAGCAGTTCATGTGGCAATTTTATCTTCTAATCCTTGGTAAAATTATCTGAATCTCTACAAAAACTTGCCTGAACTTCTGTTCTCCTTAAAGCTAAACATAATGTTCTAGTGCACAAACAACCCCATCAACTACAACCATCACAATTGAACCAAGAATTCACCAAACCCTTCAAACAAACGATTATTGTCTAGTGGTTGGTTTTACTCATAGTCTCCTATTTCATTGCAACAAGCATTTAAGGAAAAATAAAACCAATAGAGAAAATGAAAATGCTTGTGTATAAATTTCACTCTTTGAGTGAAAAAAGGATCTTCTCGAATAGAATTTCAGGCATAAACATAAAATAGAACTAGAGGAAACTTAATAAGGACAAAACAAACTCGAAACCAAACAAGAAATAAATGAAGGATAAATGGTTACGGGTGGTGGTGGTGATGGTTAAAGCGCAAAGCATCGGACACAACGATAAGGCATGCTTAAAACAAAATTAACGAAACAACTGATTCGGAAAATGAAAATTCAATGGTCTGGCTTTTATGGGGCTCTAGGTTATTAGGTTTTTGTTTCAAGGAAATTGCCCAACAGTTGTGAGAGGGATATATTAGTTCTTTTTTTCGGACGGTTGAATTTTTCAAAGAAAGATAAATTTGTCTTAATGCAAATGTTGTATAGATTCAGTATTAGACCATTAATTTTCATGTTTCATGTAGTAGTATCGTTTTTGAACTCTGGTCTGGTTGGTCATACAACTCTAATTCTATGTCTAGCATTCATTGCGTACACTCATGTTTTTTAATCGCTCCTGTCATAAATTTCCCACCGTTGGGGGAACCCGAGAAAAGATCAATAGCAATCAGTCAGTTGTCATAATTAAGAGAAAACTCGATCAAGAGGGCTTCGCAGATGGTGGGGGAAAAATGAAGACATCGATTAACAATGACGAGCAATAAGCAATCAAGAAAGAAAATGAGAAGCTCAGGTTGTAAATCTTGTCACCCAAAGCAATGGTCGAGAAAGGGATGAAATGTAGTAACCGAGCAGTTGCCTAAGCAAACTGCTCGAAAACCATTCTGACCATAATCCAATTTTAATTGTAAATTTAAAAATTTAATTATTTAAATCTGCAATTAAAACATTGACACGGCTACACCTTTATAATGCAGCTCATCCACGAAATCCATTGCCGAATGCAATCTACAGTGGATGGATGAGTGGCTAGTTACGAACCTCCGTTGCGGTATTTAACGTACAGCGGCTATTCGCATCAAGTAAGCAGATTTGCTTGGACGGAAGGACGGGAAGTCTGTTTTTGATCGCCACAGTGATCACGTCTGGGAAGGGGGGGGGGGGGGGGATCTGGTTTAGATCGTCACAGCGAGCACGTTGCAGAACCACGCCGGCTAGTGGAGTTTAAAAAAAGAAAAGGAAAAAGTGCGCGGTGACAAATGTCTTGTGTCCAATGATAATCGGGGGTTCGATTACGTCAACGATTCTCGGTGCGAATGAAGGGGAAGGATCCGGTAATGAGCACAGTTAAAGGTTTTTGGTGGAATAAAGTGTTAAAATGCCTCAGCACGGAGAATTTGAGCAGTGTTTGCGTTGGTTTCACTGAAGTGTGCTAGGTGTTATCAATTCTACTTTATCCATCAAATAAAGCACTGTACGATTTTTGGGAAATGGTTTGTTCAGCAGGCAAGTATTTTCCCTGGTGTTTTATTTGCGTTAGCAATTTAAACCCTTAGTAGGTTACCTTAGGTTCGACTCCGGTCGATATTTTGAAAGATTGAAAATAATAGATTTAATTAAAGTTTAAAAATAAAGCAGGAAGGAGGAAAACTCCCAAGCTGAAGATCATTATGCCTGCGCGGAATCCTTAGCATGGGTGAATGAAAATAGACTTTACTGCACGCACAGGAAATATTAAAAATATTTGCTAATCGAGCTGGGCGAACAGCATATCTCATCGGAACTTGGCTGATTAGACGACAGTTCAAAAAGCCATGACAAAGCTTATAAAGGAAATATTCATCGAGGTAAATGCAACGGAATTCTAAGGAGGAGATATCAAGGAGAGACAAACGAAAAGCATAAGGACAATAAGGAATATGAAATCTCAAACAGATAATTCTAGTGAATTTGCGTTGAACTGCTTCTAAGGAGGATTTAAGGTAAAGAAGATGAGGAGACCAGACAGGAGAGCAATATTCTAATATGTAATGGACTAAACTGATAAATAACATTATACAAGGCTAAGGATCTGGGAAAATATAGTAGTATTGCAGAACAAAATCAGAAACCCTTGAAGCTCAAGAGACTATATCAGATATGTGGGCATCAAATTACAGCTTAGAGTCAAAAATGATTACTAAGTCTTTGAAATGGGACACGGTAGTTATTTGAGTATTGTTAATGGAGAACTGATATCTTAGATAACACGGATTAGAAGAAAAAGACATATGTATAAATTTAGAAATATTAAGTGGAGACTACAGGGTGCGGCGTCAAAATCCGGACAAGTTAAACATTGTATTGAAAATAATTTTTATTACAAAAATGAGAAAGTTTATAATTGATTCTCTGACAAAATTGTTTGTCAAACTTAAAAAAAAAAACTCATTCACTCTATATAACCCCCTTGCGCTTCGATAACCGCCTCTATCCTCGGTCTGAAGCGTTCGCAGGCCCTTTTAATGCGGCACGATCCATTTCGGCGGATACCTCTTGAATAGCGGCTCTCAATGAAGCGACATTTGCATGTCTGTACTTGTTAGTGTCCTGTTCAACCACGTTCCAGACATAGTAATCAAGAGGATTCAAGCCTCAGCTGTTAAGAGGCCAAAAAGAGGCCAAAACTTGAGGCGTCTGGCAGCCTTGTTTCGTAAAGAACTCAAATGCAAGAAACAGCGTTCAACGCGTTTTGTCCTTGCAGCTTTAGAAAGCATCTGTCTTATTTTATTTGTATAAAAATTGTGGCGGAGGTCCTGTTCCACGATTCGACGCATAATTTTCTCACTTAGACCGACAACTGACGACAATTTTCGGATTCACTGACTCGGATCCTCCAAAATCAATTCCTGAACCCGTTAAATGATTTCGGGGGTCCTGACAAACCGTTCTTTGGAGTGGGGTTTCCTTGCTGCTGTCGTGGAACCTTTGTCTGACTTCTCCGATTCATTATATTTTGCAATAACTTCATACACAGTCGATCTTGGGTAGCCGAAGAATCGAATGATTTCTGTGGCTGAGCACCCAGCGCGAACACTTTCAACTTTCAACTCTGCATTTGGCTTCAACATTGCGACTTTTTCGAGGTTATGAATGTTCAACACATGTGTTAAACTATTTGTACGCAAATTGCAACCTCTTGAAACCTTATAGAATGGGGGGGAATTCAAATTGAATTTTTTCCGGATTTTGGCGCCGCACCCTGTATATCTTAAATATTTTAATTATCTTAAATATTTTAACATCATTCACATACAGGAGGCAAAGAGACTTAAAGATGAGAGGACGGTCGTTGATATTCAGAACAAATAGAAAAGGGCCGAGAATGGAAACTTGAGGAACTCCACGAGATGAGATGAAAGGGCTAGAAATAGAACCGTTAAGAGAGACTTGACGAACACGATTACAAAGATATGAGGAGAACCAATAAAGCGGAAGTTGCAATGGGCTGGCCACATGAATCGTATGAACGAACAACGGATACCCAAAAAGGTATTCGTTGGGAGAACTGAAGGCCAGAGACCAGTAGAGAAACCGAGGAAACGCTGCTCTGACTCAGTCGATGAAGACAGTCCATCGCTTCTCAGATTTTGGAATTGAAGGACGTGGTCAATGGACCGAGAAAGTTGGAGATGCTGCTTGCAGGAAGCAAAGGACCAAGAGAGGGCCGCAGTTCTAAGTTCATGCAGTTATATATTGTAGTTCACCGATTCAAAAGCGTTAGAGAAACCCAAATACAAGGTTTCCACTTGTAAGCGATTCTCGAAGGCTCTTGCTGTTGCACTAGTAAACTCCAGCAGATTAGTCAAAGTGGATAGGCCTTTGATAAAGCTATGTTGCTCAGAAAAGGAGAAAAGATTCACAAAAACCATTCACTCTAACAGCTTCAAGAAACGGAATAACAATGATATCGGAAGATAACTAATAATGGAAGAACTATCAACTTTTGTTTAAAAAAGGAGAGGTATATGCTCTTCTCCAATAAGATGGAAAGATACCAGAGGATAAGCTAATATTAAAAAGGTGGGATAAAGGAATACAAATCAATGTAGACTGAACAAAGTAAACAGGGGGACCTGGACTGACAGAACCATCAAGTGCTACAATATACTCTAAAACATTACCTGCAGTACATAAAACCGAAAAAGGGCGATAATGAAGTGGAAAAAATGGTATATTATTAAATGTACCCACAGAAAAAGGGAAGAAAAAAAGACTACTAAAGAGCTCAGAGATCCCCTGAAATGATGAGGCTGAAATGCCATTTAGGTGATGAGTGGATGGAATTCTGGAGACGATTCGAGGGAACGAATATTTTTCCACAAAGGCTCGAAATGATTTGATTTAAAAGAAGACTCAATGCTTCTGTAATAAGTGTACATTTTCGACTTGACTTGTCTTTTAGCCAAAACTCTAAGCTGACAAAACATATTACCAGATTCAGTCGACCCATTACGCAAATAACACGAGTTCGGTCTTTGTCTTTCAAAGCACGAAGTGTGTTAAGGTTTAACCAAGGAAGCTGCTCAATGCAGCAAGAGGTATTGAGACAGATATAGTCGAGTTGAGGTAGTCATAGAGGTTGCAATATGTTGTATCAGGGTCTAGACCATTAAAGAATCCTGTACAATCCACCGAAAGAATGGCTTCAGTGGTTAGATTCTACGATTACTTAGCCTAGTAAAAGTTATAGCTATGTTGTCTTTGTTTTCGAACGAAGGGAACTGCAGTAAGAGAACATACCAAAATATAGATGGAGTGATAAGGATCAGGATAAATTTAAGGAAAGAGAACATGGGAGGGTCATAGAATTAAATCCAATATACGGCCATTAGTATTGGGTACAGTATTGAACTGAGATAGAGCAGACATTGACATAAAGCAAGAAATCAAGGAAGTAACATGAGAGGAGCAAGGACTTATCAGACTGTCTGTCCAAAAAATATTTGCAAGGTTGATATTACTACAAAGAAGGAGAAGAAAATTTGGAAAGCGCGTAAAAAAAGTAATCAGAAACTTTTAAGAAGATTGTATCATACACAGATATAGGAGAATTACAAGAAATGTATGCATAGAAAGCAAGAAAAGAATAGATAGAAGGAATATTAATCTTAATGGCGAGACTTCCACAGGGGGTGAACAAAGGAAATCAGAAAGAGGAGAGCAAGGAAAAGTACTACGAAAGGCAATGAGAGCACATTTGTGATAAATTTTTGCAATCTAGACCACACTTAATATAAAGAGGACTAAAACCAAGGCAGTGTTAGACAAATGATTTAGTTTATACTGTTTTATGTGGTTGAGAGATGGATGTCATTTACGCATGACTCCTGTGTTTAGAAGTGACTAGATTACCGACTGAAAACCTCCCCTGTTAGCCCAAAAACCCAGCCTGGAACCGTTTCACACATAACTCGGCTTCAAATTGTGGGGTCCCTCTTCTAGTGGGAGGAGGAATCGCTAGAAAAGCCATCCCTCAGCCCCAATGTTTCGGCTGCAGTGAGTCCCTTTTTTCTTTTGAAATTGCCCGAACATAATAAGCCACCTACTTTTATATGTCAACCGACTATACTATCGAGGGTGAGCTCTCCCGTCTCCCTGTAGAGGTCTCGTCGCAGTTTGTACCATTTTGTGCACGCGTAAAATGTGTCGTCGATATAGTCTTCCTCTCATGGGCACAATCAGGAGACCATCACGTACCAATCTTGTGCAGGTAAGACTGAAAGCACTCATCTCCACTCAAAAACTGAGTCAAATAGAAGTCATTCTCACCATGCCTTCAATTTATCCATGATTTTACATCCAGGATGAGGCACACAGTCAATTTTCCTTCGTGAAACTCACCCAAAACTTCTGCCAATCGAGTCAGTGTTTTCTCCCCTCCTGGACAACCATCTCCCTTGCTTCCCATATTTTTGCTGCGTACAGTAGCACTGACCCCACAGTACTCATCAAGAGGCGTCTTTTTGATGAGAGCCGATGTTCTCCAAGCAGCTTTCTCAACCGTTGCCCTGATTTGCTTAGAGACACTCATCTCTGAGTCGATCAGCAGCGCTGACTTCGGTTGGGACAGTATGTTTCTAACACTGATCATCCTTACTCTAGGGGTTCTCTTTTTTCTCAAGATGACCACTTTGGTTTTCTCCAGTGCTAAACTGAACCTGCGAGCAGTAATCCAGTCTCTCATTCAGCACATTACCATACCTAGCCTAAGTTGCGCTTCTTCAATGGTGCATCCAGTGACCAGAGCTGCAACATCATCTACATAGCCGATCAAACGTGACTCATCTGGCATCTCCAGTTTCGGTACCCCGTCGTAAGACACGTTCCATAGGTCTGGGCCAAGGATATATCCTTGGACAATACTCGATATAACTTCCATCCTTCGTGGACCATATGTCGTATCATTAAGCGGGTATTGGTCTTTCAGATAGTCCCTCAGAAGCTGCATCAGATATTTTGGAACTCGAAAAGGATTTTCCAGCGTATCCAGAATATCCATCCATCTAGCGGAGTTGAAGGCATTCCTAACGTCAAGTGTCACCAATAGGACGATCCGTCACTTGACGTGGCTTTATGTCTCTGCCTTTTAGACCGCACTCTCCACCTCTGCAATTCTCTTAATAGTTGAAGTGCCCTGTTTTGAAGCCACACTGCCGTAGAAATAAGTCCCAGTAGCACGAATCGCGTTCCTTTATGAGCATCTTCAGAACTTTCCCTGCAGTATCTAGCATGCAAACGCGCGCTATGCAGATGGCAATCTGGGATTTCCCTTTCTTCTGTTGATCAGTATGAGTCTTGCCATCTTCCATCGTACCAGGGAAAAACCCATTCCACTGGCAAGCCTTGAATGCGCTGAGCAAGAAGTCAGAACAATGGCGATCGACAAATTTCAACACCTCAGCCATAACACCATCTGGGCGCGGAGTCTTCTTGCTTTCAATGATAGGACTATCGCTTCCAGTTCCGGTTGTGTGAAGAAGAGTGGACACTCAGTTGCTGTTTCACTGTGGGTAGCGCTAAAATAGATAGGAAAGGTGGGAAAGAGTGCCCGCACTATCTCGTTCACACTCTCCGCTTCATGTTTGCAAGGGATAGGGAACCAAGCTTCCGCATAACAAGCTTGTAGCCAAAGCTGCATGGATCCTTGTCTCGTTGTCATCTAGATCTTGATAGCAGCAAGCCTTGCTGGTGTTAACCGATTTGCAAAGGCATTTTCTGGCCGACTTCTATACTGCTACTCTGTTGCATGCTTTGTAATGGCTCCGTGAGCGTCGAGCTTTATGCCAAGGCTTGTGGCACTCTCCATTTTTCACCAATTTAACTAAGCCACCAGCACACTAGCGGCTTGCTGTACCGGGATTTTTGACGGTGCAAAGAAGCGCTACAAGTAGTCGTGATAATATTCACAGTAGCGTTCGATACGTCTTGAGCTGTCTGCAGTGAAGAACCTCGACGAACCTCTCGACATTCATCTTTCCGATGTCCCACTCAATTGTAAAAGGTCAAGAGTACGGAGCTGGGAGACAGCATCACGGATCTCAAATTGAATGTACTGAGAAGTCCTCTAATACTCTCCAATTGTATATTCTAATTGTATAGTCGCAAAAACTCCGAGGCAAATCACACATCCAGTATAGTTCCTTTGGAGCCAATACGATGGAAAGTCGGTGTATTCTCGGTGTCTTGTATAACAAGTGCTCTCCTAGCTGCTTTTTCTAGGATTTGTTTCCCCCCTGTGGGTGTGTTTGTGGCATATCCCATTTGATTGCTTCAGCGTCAAAGTCCACCCCGATGAGGACGTTGCCATCTGAATCCCAGACACTGCCCTCCAAAGCATTAAGTTTGGCTTGAAAAGATGATATCGGCTCATTCAGCGTTAGGTGCACACTAAAGAAGGTGGTCCCTGACCACCGAACCCATCCTCCGTATACAGCTCTTTGACTGGAAATCACAGTTGCGGCAGTACCAGTTTCATCAGGACACAGTGATGCAAAACCTTTATTGCAGTGTGCCCCTCGCAAATTGTTCTAGCAGGTTTTGGGTAGCTGACCTGCGATGTACAATTACCTGCAGGATACAAGTCATCGAAGCTCTAATTTTACCTTTGCTTGGACTTCCTCGAAAACTCGAGGTTTCCCTAGTCCCAAGACGCACCCAAGATCCGATCTTGGATCAACATCCTTGCAAAGGATACAGTGTGCATACCTCGTACACTCTTTTCTTTTGTGTCCCATTTTACCGCATTTGTACCATAGGGAACTTCTATCGGGTCTTTTACATTCTTATACGGTGTGACCATAGCCAAGGCATCTGAAGCTTGAAGAAGCGCTACTCTTAGCCGTATCCTGGAGATGACCCACCCTATTCTTACTTTACCCGTGTTCAGAAATTGTTCAGCGTTTGTTTTGATTAAGTCAATGATGGTCCTGTGTCATCCCGTATGGTTTTCTGGTGTCACCCCTTTTGATGCGTATTCTACCTTAGCCAGACCAGTGGTGCAGTCAACGTCTTTTACGAGTACTTTGATCATTACCATTAGCTTGAGCGAGGCTACAGTTGCGTTTTTGCCATCGACTTTCTTTACTGCGTCACAGAATACTTCTTTATTGTCAATTTCTGCGCTAAAGTCGTCCAGTATGTAGCTCAAACGCGTTGATTGTAATACTTTTATGCTAGTTTTGGTTTTTTTGGACCTTGCATTCCCCTGATACCTCGCAACATTTCTGCGTAGGGTCTATCATCTTTGGGTCTTACGAGCTGTACCTGCTACCAGGGTCTTAGGCGTAGCTTTTTTCCCCGTTCTGCATCAGGTCTTTTTTTTTGCTAGACATCCATGCAAACTCCATTTTTTGCACTTTTGAAGCAGTTTATTTGCGGTTTTCTTCAATGCTTTTGCCAGCACTGTCTAAAATTTCTAATCTCGCGTTTCACACCTATCAGTTTCCTCCTTCTTCCTTATTGTATCCCGATTTCCTTCAATTGGGCTACACGCCATTCATTTATTGATGCTTAATTATAGAGCTAACTGTGCGTGACCTTTCGGCTAAGCCCTCAGCATGTCTTTAGCCCCTGCTCTTCCTCGGCCTTTTGGTGCTTTTCGGGCTTTCACCAGTTTTTATTGAGTTTCCTATGCGGTCCAGGAGCTCTTCTAGTTCAGGGAGCCTATTCTTCACACGTCTGCTGATTTTTGGCAAGTCGTAAGCTGATTTTATTCTTTTTAAGAACGTTTCCTATCTTTTGGACTAGCTGTTCCCCTTATTTTTGCCAGACGGCAATTAAACTTTGAGACCTCTTATCTTGGGAGAAATTGTCAGCTTACGTTTCCGAGTAAATTACTTCAGCTACATTTGTGACGGTGATGGTGGAATCACACAACGGCGCATCATTTGTCTGGTCACTACTTACTTTTCTTGTCTTCATAACTTTCTGAGTTTCAGGATGGTTCGTTATTATTTCGGTATTTAAGACCCTTACATTGGTCGCTTTGGTAGTGGTTGCAGCACTTACCATCTAGTTCTCTTTTCTTTATTCCTTCACCGCGGGAACATCTGGCGGGCCTTCGTAGTTTCCTGCCTTTCCTTTTTAGGATGCTCTGGTGTTTGCATCATTTTTTGCTGCGTCCAAAAGTTACAGGAACTTTCGTTTGTACGAGACTGTCCATTTATCTCCATTTTTCCTCCGCCTTTACTGCCATTGCATTCGTCGTCGTCTTTGTTGTCGTTGACACCGTTTTTGGTTCCCTTCATGCATGAGCAACTAGATCTAAATCATCATGTCTGCCAGCCCAAAGTATCAATTCTTGTTCATTGTCCTGTCATCCCAGGAGGGAATCTCACGGTAACCTCCATATCCTTGGGCCCATAGGGTGGCACTCCCCAAAGAATGTTAGCCTCCAAGAGTATTCCTGTCTGCTGGCTCCACAAAATTTACAGCAGTTTTGTCTTTTAACTGACAAAAATTTTTTTTTACTCGAGGAGGTATGTTGAAGCCGGCTTGCACTCTTGCCGGGGGGTATCCTTTACCTGAGCAAAGGCACCTTTCCTGTACAAACCTTACACAATAGAACAGAAAAAAAGAACGATAAATTAACACATTGCGGGGTTTGAGTTTATAATCCAAAAACAAATTTATTAAAAGAAGGACGATAAGAGAATCAAGCGCAAACATGCAATGATAATTCAAAAATAATTAAATTTGGAGCCATTTGAAGGATAACGAATACAGAGAAAAGTATTCGAATGTGTATTTGCCAGCTGAAAAAAGAGGGGTGGTGCAATAATCAAAATTACGGCCGTGAAGTTGATATTGGATCTAATCCTTCTTCAAGGCTTGCAACATGCAGATATTTCATTAGTTTTAATTTCATTATACTGTCAACATTTTATGCTAAATTTTCAGTCCTTTTCATGAAAAGTTATTAAAAATTGGAATACGATGAAAACTCACTAAGTTGTCAATGCAACAAATACAACTTTTTAGGGTTTTGTAAAATAATTTTACAAAACCCTTCTAAAATCGCGTCCTGTCTGTCCGTCTGTCCGTCTGTCTGTCTGTCCGTCCGTCCGTCCGTCCGTCCGTCCGTCCGTCCGTCCGTCCGTCCGTGTCACAGCAGTTTTTCTCGGAAACCACTTAAGCTAGAAGCATCAAATTTTGTATGTAGGTGTAAAGTGGTGACCTCTTCAAAGTTCAATTGCAAAAAAGTTTTATAAGCTATTTAAGGGGGGTCTCCCCTTGTAGGGGAGTGACCCCCCGAAAAAAAAAATTTCATTGGAGGTAGCCGATATGGGTATCAAATGAAAGGTATTGATGAGAACTTTTCAAAACAGGCCTTAATTTGGCAAAGTTTGTTTCGAGGGGCGCACAGGGAGGGGAAATACACGAAAATTTTGTGTCCCCCCCCCCCTCGCGATTGGACACCTGTGATCCGAAAAATCTGAAAAAAATCAAGAATGTAGGCCTTGATGAGTACAACAACAACAAATACGTGAGAAGTCGCAATTCACTCAACTTTGTTAGTAATAGTATGATTTATCGATTTTATGTTTTCTTGAATAAAATCCTAACGGTACCCTTAAATTCTATGAAATTCAGTACGCAGATGTCGTTTTATAAGATTCATCTATCCTGAAAGTTTCATAGAGATTGAATTATATTTAGCGAAGATATAACGGTTTGAATTTTCCTGTATTACTATGGAACAATATGCGCTGCATGTATTACTATGGCAACATATGGCTATGGAACAACATGCGCTTTTTACCGACTCAGACACTACAGTTTTGCTAGGATTTGCATGAAAATTTCAGGAATGATAGGTTTCATGCATACCTTTGAGAATCAGTTCAGCTAGTGGTATCAGTAATCGTAAAACAAAATAGTGGCTGTTTTAAATGCGAAGATTGGATAATTTTGAGTTATTTTTTCCCAACTTCAACGTTCAAGGTGCATGCTTTGAACACTTGATTCAATTTAATGTATGACTGAAGATGAGTGCCTACAATTAATACTCATAAGTGAAACAAGTCAAGGAGGCGGGAGGGAGCTTCTAGCAAAAGGGCTTTGTAACAACTCTAGGATTCAAAAAAATTGGAAATTAATCGATGATAATAGTACAGGAGAGTGGCCCCTGAAAAAAAAAATTCATCAAACGTAGCTGATATGAGTATGAAATAAAAGTTTTCATGGGAGCTTTTCAAAACAGTACTTAACCTGCCAGTTTTTGCCTCATTGGGGGCACAGGGGGGAAATACATGAAAAATATGTTTCCTTCCTATCGAATGGACATCTGAAATAATTATCAAGGGAGATATTTATGAGTATAACAATAACAAAAACCTCAGAAGTCTAAATTCGTTCAACTTTGTTAATAATAGTATGATCTTCGAATTTCATATTTTCTCCAATAAAATCGTCATTGACGTGCTTCTTGACTTTATTCAATCTGGTGACTGCATTTTGAAAATTGAATACAAAACCCTTCTGACATGAGCGTAGGTCTGTTTACCCAACTTGTTTAAGCTGCATCCTGAACTTTTTATAGCTAATTTCAAACATATTTTGGTTGAAATAAAACCAGAAAATAAACATTTAGTTATTTGCACACTGAATCAAGATGACTCATATGAGTTAGCTTTTAAGGGCATTTCCTTAAGGTAACTATTAATTTTTTTTAGATTTTTTACAGTTAACTGTTGCCTCTAAAGTGGTCAAATAACCTATTTTAACCAGAAATAATTTTATAATGTTCGTTGAATGAAGTATAAAAATAAAAATCACTAACAAACTTTTCAATGCGTCACAATACTACTAATGCTCCAAAATATTCATATCAATACAGGGTTTAAAGTCTCATCCATGACCGAGTTGAAACGCGTAATCAATGAGTATCGTTGGTTTGCAGGCCTGAACCAATCTCCCAAATTACACCGCTATTAACGGTGGCCATGTAGAAGATAGTTCAAATTTATTTCCTCTTTCTTTGCAAAAAATATGTATGTTCAAATTCTAAATGATTGCA
Organism: Odontomyia ornata; assembly: GCA_963969285.1. Classification (NCBI taxonomy): domain Eukaryota; kingdom Metazoa; phylum Arthropoda; class Insecta; order Diptera; family Stratiomyidae; genus Odontomyia; species Odontomyia ornata. The sequence continues at coordinate 326,089,153 of OZ017740.1, read as the reverse complement.
ATAAAAGTTAATGCTCATTGCTGTACAAATCCCATAGGCCAAATCGTTCTACACCTTTACCTGCAGAGGTATCGTATAAGGAGTTGTTCGAGATTTTTGATTTTCAGTATTATAGTTACTATTAGTCATAAGGCATTTTTTATTACCGCGTCTGTAAATCATTTAAAAGAGAAAAGCCATCTGCGTGACATCTCTATGTCAAGACAAGAATAACAGCTGTTTGACGTCTATCTAAGAAGAGACTTTGAATTGACCATTCCTGTACATATCAGTCTTGCTAACACAACGTTGCTACTCAGCTCGTAATAAACTACATGTGAATATAGTCCACGGAGAACGAACAGTTTCAAAATGAATGCTAAGATATATACCTGGAGGAACGCGCGGAATTTCGACGTACCGGACTAACCAAAAAGAAAAGACAGGCACTTGCAGGAGAAAATAAGTAGCCGAATTATTGGGAAAAAGTTTTTTTGGAATTAAGAGAAACAGTAGATATAATTTGTTTTGTAGCTTTGTATTTACCTTGAACATGTTGTTTAAAATCAAAACGACGAGGTATTGTTTCTGTTACTTTAAAGGTGTGGATAAAGTCATATAAGATGTCGGGAGGTATCTCCTTTGGAGCACTTACGTTCAGAATTAGAACATCTTTGTTGGAAGTCTCTGCAATACGATGCATTCCTTGAAAGTCTTTTGGGTCCAAGTTCTTTTCTTCTGGTAGAACAATTACAATAAAACTTGCGTGATAGTAGCGGGTCCCAAGCTTGTAGAGCACTGAAATTAACTCATTAGTTTTCAAATGGTGTTATGAAAATTCGATCTTACGAAAATCACCGCCAAACTTGGTTCCATTCTTGATTACCCAACCTTTTGATTTGAGGTAAAAATACGCGGGTAATGTATATGCAAATTTTGCCTTAATTTTTGCAAACTTTTGATACGCCTGCCCTCGGCTGATTGAAACACCATCAAGATCGAATATGTCCACTACGTTTGATACAAACGCTAGAAAGAAGGCTTCCTCCAAATCGAGTACCAATATCTCTGCGTACGTCGACGCAGTAAGCTTTGACCTGCTTTCAACACTAGACAGGGGGAAACTGCGTGAATGAGAGTCCTTTCCAAATCCTCCGTTTTCATAGAGGCCACGAATGCTGTTCTCGCTAGCTCCAGTTACCTCAAGGGAAAATCCTGTGAATGTTAATACGTCTTCTTGACTTCGCCTTGGCTACAAACTGCTTTTTATGTTGAATATATGTGGATGCAAACAACCCGCTCCATTTTCTAACGCTTTGACAATGCACTTGTGCAAAGTTGGCAAGTTTTGATCGTAGTCCATCAGCTGTCACGTGCGGGGAAAATGCTTAGGCTGCGTTCAGTGCATGCAAAAATCATGTTTTTTATGATTAAAACGAATGTTTTGCAAACTTATACCGAAAAATTGTTTTAAGTTGTTCAAAATGCAATTAGCGTTTATTAATGGATTTCTTTAACACCAACACTTTCTGAAATTTTTACCAATTTTCACTTATTTGAATTTTCCCACCCAACATTGGTACGCATGTGCAAAGTTGTGACACAGGGGAGTTCGCTTGGAATCGCGAAGCGCGGGAGAAAAACAAAAAAAAAAGATGGAGGACTGGCCCTAAGAAAGTGAAGTGATCGGTGCAAGTTAAAATCGTGTCACTTTAATGTTCGATTCCAAAACGAAATAAGACTTTGATTCGAACAAAACTTGAAAACCGGGAACAAAAATAAGATCAATTAAAGAGAGTTCGGTTTCGTCGCTCGTGTGTGACTTATCATATGTGGGAAATTTAAAAAGCGTAGCGGAATATATCGTACCAATCGCGTATTTTAAGTTGAGTAAAAAGGATTAGAAAACCTTGACGCTTCGTTCCCGGTTGTACACAGCAACGAAAACTTATCGTTTTCTCCAATTTTCCTTCTTTTCGGTTTCCATCTATATTGCAAATGCTAAATTTCGCAACCAATGCAATCCACGTATTTATCATTCATCTGAGTTCCCAGCCCTCAGAAATCTTATAGTCTACAGACTAATATTCGCAGAGACTTGCGCATCAAACTTCTTTTATGCAAGGAACGCTTTTGATACGACTTTTGAACTGAGAGAGTTCTCTCAAAGAAAAAATAAAATAATCATCGCAAACTGTTTGAATAAGTCGCACTAGCAATTGCGGAACGACAAACCCAAAGAAATTAATGTGTGTGCGTAAGCGTAATTGTGTACAACATCGAATGGGAAATTAGCGTCGGACCAAAGTGGGAAAGTCATTAAACTGGATGCTATAGTTAAAAGGGCTGCATCTCATCGGATACCCGGCTGTCATCTACTGTCAGAGCACAAGTGGGATTGCATGGAGGATGCTGGAGTGCTACGCTGATCGCGTTGAATATAGATATGAAAAACGTTGAAGTTTTAGAAAATAAATCAAGATGTCAACTACGCCTGTAGCAAATTAACCGTAATTAAATAATTCAAATCGCGGGCCGTAAATCAATAAACTTTAAACCACCTGTCAATGAAATTTAAATTTAAATGCGTTTCACGTAAATGTATATTCGTGGTTCATTTTATTAGAGCGAGATTTTTAAAATTTTTACGAAGTTGCAGGACCTGCCCACCTCGTCAACGAGCGCTCGTCGTCGGAAAAGGTTGGGTAAGTTTGTTTCATTCTTTACATTTCTTTTTATACATTTTATATTTGAATGTAATTTTTTTTTTTATCCTTCCTATAAATTTTTATACAGATTCTTTACATTTTTTTTGTATATTTTTATCTTTGAGTATAATTTTTTATATCCTACTTACAATTTTTAATACATATTTGTTTTTACAATTTTTATACATTTTTTTTATGAGCTTAATTTTTTTTCTCAATTAATTAATTTAGATATTCTCGGATTTAAAATGTTGGTAAATAAATGATGAATTAAATTGAACCATAGGTCTTTCCCTTCCGTTCTATCTAACCGGGTATAGGACCCGGTACGGTGGCAGGCTCCCCCCTCAAAACATGAGCCAGCCACCGGGTACTTAATAATCCCATATAATCTTTTGTTTCAGGAGACGTCATGGGTTGAGTGGCCCAAGCAGAGTGCCTTTTTATGGCATAGATTTATGCAATTCAATTGTATAATTCTATGACATAAATTGGTCACCGGGGTACTCCCCTCCTGATGGGAAGGTTCATACAATTCAAGTTGTATGAGTTTTCCACTCAGAAGAGGAATACCTGGCCACTTCAACAAGCTATCTTTGGATTTATTCCGGTTGGGTGGGTATGAAGGGGCTCCACCACCACCCGGTTGCCCCTCTTTCATTTGTGGGCCATGAACTTCGTTGGGTAACGACGAGGTCACCCCAAGTTCGCCTTTCTTCTCAGGTTTCACTTGTTCTTGTAACAAGTACATCTCCTTCGGTGAGGTTATCTACAACTTTGCGACTTTGGTCGCCTTTTTTGACCTGAAAGCAATTCGTGAATGCGAAATTTTTTGTAGTGGGTCCTCGTGCCGGGGAAACGAACCCGCCCCACGACACCGCAATGCTAGCCTGCCAGCGCATTCACGCGTCTCCGGACGAGGGCATTCTCGGCAGATACCTCCATCTTCCTCTGCCGAGGCAGCAGACCATCGCTGCAGTCCTTTACGGACTTTATAGAACATCCTTAAATTCACTACACAATCTGTTTAGAATCCTCAACGTCGGAATGTCTATTTTAGGCACCGAGAGCTGAATTTTCCTTAGCTCTAAATGCTTCCTTCGCTTCTCTCACAGATGATGATTCTATAACATTATCAGCTGCATGATTGATAAGAGTAATTTTTGCGCTCTCTGATAAGTGCAGGTTATGCTCAAAACAAACTGAAGACGCCACGTAAGTTCATGTCGCTCGACATAGGTAAAAATACTAATCTGGGCGATACATTTAGAGAGATAAAATGCTGCTCCTGGTACTCACCTGGGTCTCCTGTAATTTTCAAAGCTAAGAATCCTTGCAGAAGGGTATAACCTCAGCAAAAAGTTTCTCATTCTATGGGAAAATTAGAACAGTTCTTTTTTTTACAAGGATTTAAATAGGCCTTTTAAAATTATGACTTTTTTGTAGAAAATTCAACGTTACGATATCCTCCTCTTTTGAGAAAATAATAGATAACATCCTACTAGCCAATCATAAGTAATGGGGGGGAAAAATACCAAACAGCATATTGATATCAGTATTCTTCTGTTGTCCAGAATATTTCTATCAAATTTATGAAGTTTTATGCCCATTTTAGAACAAAAAAGCTTTAGTGATTGACAATAATGCTTATGGAGTTTCTACATAATAGTCAAATAAAAGATCCTTGTTGTGAGGAGATGTAAGCTAACTTAAACAAAATTTTTAAATTCAAACAAGAGAGTTCGTGGACACCTAAATGCAATTTATTGCACTGCTCAACAAATAAATAAATACATTCATCCCTTCCAGCTTAAGTTCGAAAACAAACAAACTTTGGTCGAGAGAAACCGATTAAATTTCCGAACAATTAAACTCTCTATTATTAGAAGCCACAATTCAGGTCCATGTCATATTCTGTCTTCCTAATTGTAGCCTAGCTGTCATACATTTTGCATCCTTACACGCATGCCACCATACCATACGACACAGCACAACTCACAGGACGTAGCAATGCAATTTTCATCATTTGCATCATGCTGCAGAATTGATGAGCCCATTGGCCATCACCACCAATATCACCATCACTACCGCCGGAACATAATTGCAGCTTAGTGCATCCTAATAGCATATGATGCCACCAGCTCATAACTTGATCCGATTAACTCGTGCCAAGCCTCAAATCGAATGCACTAAATCTATGAACAGATTAAGATTTATAATAGGTCGTTACAGAGAGGATTGCATGCGAAGCGATTATGCAGGCCTAATTGCTTTTTATCGATACGTATCTGTGTCCTGTATCCAATATACATGGGATATTAGTGCTCTGCTATTTTCTTCTGTATAGTGTGTCCTCGAACCAACGAGTCCTAGTTTGCCGACCGCGGGGGAGGCTGCAACGCGTTAGAGTGCATTTTACCTGTTTATGCTCACATTAGTGCCCAATATCCTGTTGAATTAAGTGGCGCTAGGACGGCCACTAGCCTGCAAGGTACTCTTGGCGTAGGCTCAGCCACACTTAGGTGCACAACAACGGATCATAGCCAGCGATGCTGATAAACTCAATTTGCTCTTTATTTTGCCATCACTTAATTACGTTCGGCTTTTGTTGCGAATTTCATTAATTGATCAGAGATAATTATTTGGCGTTTTCTGGAGCGTGGCATTTAAATTGCTCATTTCCGCATATCGAGACACACTTGAAGCGGCGGCACCTTCTACACCCCTCCGGCAGGGATGACACCAATGCTCCATCCACACCTTCTGGCTTCAACCAACCACACCAACTTGCACTTCCATGGTCAGTTGGACATCAGGATGTGATGCTGTTTTTCAGTTTTTTTCCTTCTTGCGTATTTAGTGCAACCATTAAACGTGCGGAATGTTGAACGAGTTGGTAAATGACCGCTAATTACAATCGAAAAGCCGTTATCAGTAATTAATCGTTCATTATTGAAGCCTTCCCTCCCATGAAAATGGCTCATTAAATTTTTTATCAGTTGTTTTTAACGCATCAAATAGTCAGGATCCTTTGGAGGACGGCATAATTGATTTTAACCGCGGGGTGGGCATGCTAGCATAAAAATGCATTATCAGAGATGACAGAGTAATGTGGTGTGGCAAAAAGATAATTTTTTATTAAATATTGGAAAAGTTGTAAATGTTGACCATTTTTCCAAAAAATTAAACAAAATTATGATTATTGACTGTACATGGATGTTAAGCATATTGGCTGCTTGTTTTATGGAAATTGACCTTAAATGATGAAAATCGCCCAAAGAATACAGATATGGAATTATCATTTTGATTATTATCTTTATAATTTCCATGACTTTTTTAATAAAAATATTAATTACTCCCTCCAATGAGTGCTACCTTGATATGGGTGGGAGTAGACAAAGTTGATCCCCATCCATGTGTATTCGTTCGGTAAGTTAGCTGGTAGACTTCGCATTTATCTGGTAGAGCCTTATGCAGGCACTCAAGGTTCCAGTGTGAAAACATAGTTGAGAATATCTTATGACCGCTGTTGCTAAAAAGCAGAATTAGTTTCAGGATAGATCCACCTTCAAGAATCCATACCGGAGCGGGAATACTGTACCCCGTGGTGCAGGAGCTGGCTGCTTATTTTCTGTGTTTCAGCAAAGCAAGCCCATCTTCCACTGTTTCTCTGCTGGAACAAGATTTTTGGCTACTTTCGCTCTAGTTACCAGTGGAGAAAACTTTTCCTCTCAATTCTACAGTGAAGCTAAATCATTGGTTATTTCTCCTCTGTTTTTTTAAGTACATTAGACCTTTGTTCCTTCATATCAGCAGTGAAATGGGTTCTAAAACTTCTTCTTCTTCTTCTTAGTAGCACTACAACCCCTCTCAGGCATTCGCTTTCTGCAAATAGCGCCTCCAACTGTCTCGGTCTATTGATCGCATCCTCCAATTTAAAAATCCAAGCAGCGATGAACTGTCTTCATCGACCGATTCAGACTAGCGTTTCCACGTTTTCCCCCCACGAGCCTTTTGCCTTCAGTCTCCCAACAAATGCCTTTTTGGGTATCCGTAATTTGTCCATACAATTCATGTGTCCAGCCCATTGCAGTTCCGGCAGTCTTTCAATCATTGAGATCTCCGGCTCATCAAAAATTTCATGCAGCTCATGATTGTATCGAATTTTTCACTGGTTCCCGTCCAGCTACGCTCCAATTATTCGCCTCAGGAACCGTCGCAGACTTGGGAGGTCATCAACGTCATTTTCATTATGGTAAGATGAACTTAGTTGGCTGGGATGCCAAAGCAAAGTATATTTGATACAGTACGTTACGATCAATACTGTGGTATGCTTGCTTAAAGTCAACGAAAATTTAATGCCCATCTATGATCAACTCCCAGCATTTTTCAAGTACTTGCTTGACTGTGAACAATTGGTCTATCGTCGATCTTCCTGCTCTAGAACCACTTTGAAACTCCACAATAACACTGTTGGCGTATGAGCCGATTTTATTTTCTAAGATTTTAGAAAATATTTTGTATGCCGTACAAAGTAGTGATATGCCTCTATAACTTTCGCACCGTAGCTTGTCCACTTTTTCGTGGACAGGGAATATAATTTATTGGCTCCATTCTTTCGGCATATGTTCTTGTTGCCAAATGTGCTGGATGACTTTGTGAATAGCTTGATGAACACTACTGGACTACTTGATTGGATTGTGAACTTGAAATTTTACGATGTGATTATGAGAGACTATTTCATGAAATTAATAATCGTAATGGACATACAGAAGCTTCATTCGAAAGTTTCTTTGAAAATATTTACAATAGCCAGCAATCAATGTCGGCAGAAAAATGACAGCCGCCAATGTCGCTAGCGACATCACGGTTTCGATCACAATCAGCACCCAGAGCTCCAACACCATCGGATGCGTCAAATTTACAAGTAAATCACAATCCATATTCAAGATTACAATCATATTCAGTGTAGTCAGGTGTAATTCCGAACAATGGTGGTTATGACCAGGTTGATGGCACAAACGTCAATTATATGGACGACCGTTGACCGCCATGAACTTACAACATGCGCAATAAAACAAAAACGGGTAAATTTTTTTTGAATAATTCAAGCCACGAGATAAGTGTGTGCTCGCAAATCTCCCTGTAACCTGGCCATTGCCTTTTGACGATTTTCCGTGACGTGAGTAAACCCAAACTTCTATCCGGATGGTCTTCAGACACCTATATGGAACATAAACTGTAACCGATTACTTCTTACCGCTGTAATAAACGTTTTTCAAAGGTTGTCCAGTTGTGTCGGAGCAATATTGTTAATTACTCGTCTAATTAATTTCCTTACCGAAACATTGACCAAATATCATGTTCAAGAAGATGCGGCTGGTTGTGAAGTGCATTTTGTCGATGGACACTGTTTCATGGAATTACATGGATATCTTCATCATGTACCGTGTCAAGTTGAGGGGCGGATGGCGATGGAGCAGTTGCTCAACTTGTCATGGAAAAATTGCTGCATCAAGTGCATGGTGAGAATCCTGGAGCAAAATTTGAAAGCTGAATGGCGTAAACGCAATTGCAACCCAACTTATATTTTGTGGAAGGTGCCTGTGTTCAAGTGCAAAGACAAGGAGTGTAGGGCTGAGGCACCAGATGCACTCAAATAGGTGAACGATAAAAACAAAGGGTAGCCTGTGTGGTCTAGTGGTTAGAGCATGAACGCATAAGCCGAAGGTCCCAGGTTCAAATCTCGTTTGGAGCAACGTGATTTAGCTCAAGGGATTTTTCGGACAGACTACGAGTGTTCACTCAGTGGTGATATGTACTGATTTAATTAGATCATATCATAGCTGAGCAGGCACACGGGAGCACGGTACTGACAAAAACCAACTTCCGAAAAAATCAATACGGTCATGAAAATGAGATACTCCAACTATCTCTTAGCGAAGACTCGAGAGGGGTTGTAGTGCTACAAAGCAGAAGAATAACAGAAGGCCATAAATGACGTTCATACAGGTAAAAAACGTAATCATTGTCTATCCATATATGAACGGAAATTAAAATAATCTACCTCTTAATTGATCACCTTAATGTTAAATTAATTATTGCTCTATTTGGAATATTTATTTGGAATAATTAACCACAAAATAAAAAATGGAAAGACTGCTGTTTTCCAAAAGATATATGCACCAATTGTGGTAATTTTTTGTTTTATAGGCAGGGAGATCTGGTGGACCTCTCTAAATTATGTGGGGTTTTAACTAACACAAAAACCTAACCTGCCGACCACTGGAGATCTGAACTAGAAACCACTCTTGCATTACTTCAGTTCAGCTGCACATTTTACTTTTAGATGTCCATTAGCTTTCTTGATCATCTGTTATTGGGTTGATAGTCCAAAAGACATCCTTCCTGCCGCTTCAGTCGTAGAACTGTTTCAGTGCACTGAGAAACTAGTAGCCAGTTTTCTGTACTAAACATTCCACCAATATAGTTGTTTAGTGCAAGTCTTTAAGCTATAAATTGCCCACAGTCGAAAAATGTGTGCTCAGCATCATTCAACTCTCCTACGTAGTAACAATAGAGAAGATCTCTTACTCTCCCCACTTGATACAGATAATTTGAAAATACCCGTGGCCTGAGAGGAGCTGGCTCAAGTAAAGAGTTACTTGTCCGTGATCACGACAACTCCATGATTTGATTAGCCTGGCCGTCCACTGGCCAGTAGTGCTCACACTCTTATTTTACTGCCATGTGATAAGTGTGTGCACACGAGCTGCAGTCACAGCTCCTGCCCGCCCTTTCAGATTACTTTGTAGGTATATGTTTTCCCATTCTAAAGCTAGCAGGTCAATAAGAATAACACTTGCAATTACCAGCGCTTCACTCTTCGAAACCTCTCGTTAGCACCGCCTTTCAGTAAGCGCTTTTTGAATTTCTTACATCTCATTACGTCAGCCCATATCCCTGCCCCATAGAGCATTACAGAATGCGCAGTTGACATAAGTTGGCGCCTTTTCACTTACATTGCAGATATGTTCCCAGTATGTGAGCTTCAAATCAAAAGTCACTCCTGGATGTTTCACTGTATGAGATGAGGCTATAATTTGATTTCCAATCATGACTGGAAGATTAGAAGAAACTCATTTCCTCGTTAAGATGACAATTACAGTTTTCGCCACTGCTAATTTGAGCCCATGGTTGTCAAGCCAGTGGACAATTTGCCTCATAACCTGATTGATTTTTAGCTGCGCGAGGTCCACCGTTCATGATGTCATCACTTTTGCTACGTCACCGGCATATCCGACTAAAAAGGTAGCTTGCGGCATTTCTGACCAGAGTAGCTCGTTATAGGTTGCATTTCACAGATCAGGCCCAAGAATTTATCCCTGAACTACACCGGCGGTGTTAGTTTTTTGTCGGTTCGTCTTTTGTATTGGACCACCCGATTTGTGAGGTAATCACTTATCACAGCGGACAGGTATTTTGGCAAGCGAAATTTATGCTTAACGGAATTTAGGATATGAATCCACTTCATTGACATAAAGGCATTTTTTATATCTAGATTAATCAGAACGGCAATTGGCTTGGCCTGTAGGCAAGCTTTTTCTGCTGTTTTACTGCATTCACCACTTTGCAGAGTGCATTGATAGTTGAATGTCCTTTTTGAAAAACATGCTATTTCAATGAAAGGTCACCTGCAGCCTATATTGTGGTCAAAACTGTTGCTCGCAAAATGCTTTCCAACAGTTTTCCAGAAGTATCTAACATGCAAAGTAGTCGGTAAGCTGTCGGGGAAATCATATCACCTTTTTTTTTTGTGGTAGGGATGTGAATGCCATTTATGCACAGAGTCTGGGACTCCCATGCACGACTGGACTACCCACTAAACACCTCCCCTGTCAACCTGAGAACCCAGCCTGGAACCGTTTGACACATTACTTCGGGCCAGGTCTCGTTTTGTTACACCTTTGTCTTTAGGTATAAGCACGAGTTGGGCAATTTTCCACCGAGTCGGGAACGTTCTACCCGAAAAATAGGCGTTGAATATTCGCAAAAAGAGCTCTGGGGCGTTTTTTTCTGCTATACCATCAAGACCCGGTGCTTTCCTGTTCTTCATTTTTGAGATGGCACCTGAAAGTTCTTTCTCAGTAATTTCAGAAATATTGCACTCCAGTAGGGCATGCGGTTCATCCCTCCTTTCTTGATGTGTTGGGAATAGAGCCTCAACAATGTGACACAACTCGTTCGGTCTAAGTACGCTGCTGGATTTCATACCGCTTAGTTGGCGTGTTACATTCCTGTTGCCATAGCGCTTACCATTTCAGCGCCTTGCTTTTCTTGATCACCCTAAAGAGCTATTTTTTGGCTGCAAGGTATCCTAATGCAAGTATTGCTGCCTCTGGCCTATGTTCTGCTCATTGCGCTCTGCAAGAGAGCATTTTGTCTGAGGGCTGCAATTTCATCGATCCATCAGTAAGTCTGCTTTTTCCGCAAACTTCCTTTCGGAGGGGAATGGAAGCGACACATGCTCTCCAGATGTATAGCGTAGTTTCCTTAACCTGTTTCACCACATAAGTCTCACCCGAAAGCCCCTTTGATGTATTTTAGATTCAATAAATCTACATTTATCCAGCTTGTTAACATTCCAACCATAGGTTTAAATGATCTATTCATTTCGTTATTTCTGCTTTTAAGGTTGAAAGTTATATAATCGCTTGCAGTATACTGCTTCCTGACCTTCCAACCTTTCGCAAAGCCACTGTGGTCTTTTGGAGACATAGTCACGTCTAAAATTGACTCACTGAAACCTGGTCTTTGATATGTGGGAGTTGAGCCTTCATTAAGGATGATTAAGTTTAGCCTGGCTTCCATTTCAACGATAAGCCTTTCAATTTTGTTTTCGAGAGGCATTGCCCGCTCTAGAGCCCCTGCGTTGAAGTCGCCGCCTTTCAATAATTTTCCAGGCATATCACGCAGCGTGTCTTGCAGGTTAGACAGTTTTTACTGGAAAAGACTCACTGGGTCATTTGTTGACAAGTAACAGCTGAAAATATTCATATCGGCGGCTTTTATCCACACATCTCTGTTACTATAAACATTCTTGCGAACGGTGATTTCCATGTGGTCAGCATCCCACACAGCAGAATATCCAGTTAAGTTCTTGAACCAGTTGTTGGAATTTTGTTTGCAAGCTGACACGCTGATTGGCGCTAGTTGCACCTAAGTCACTCTAGTGAACTGTGTGAGTAAGTCTTTCACTGACTGGCAACGGTGAATTTCGCCTTGGATGACTCTTATTTTTAATCTCTTCGTTTACGTTTCAGGGCATCGAAAGCTTTCAGAAAAGCAGTAAATCTACTGAAATCCAAGATATGAGTCAAATCTTTTCGACCATGCTCTTTTTTGCATATTCTTCTTATTCTTCTTAGCACTACAGCCCCTCTCGGGCCTTCGCTTCCTGCAAATAGCGCCTCCAACTGTCTCAGTCCATTGACCACGTCATCCAACTCCAAAGTCCAAGCAGCGATGAACTGTCTTCGTTGACCGAGTCACACCAGGGTTTCTTCAGTTTCCTCACTGGTATCCGGTCTTCAGTTCTCCCCACGAATACCTTTTTGGGTATCCGTTGTTTATCCATACGATTCATGTGGCCAGCCCATTGCAGCTTTCACAGTCTTACAATCCTTGAGACTTCCGATTCGTCAAAAATTCCGTACAATACATGGTTGTTTCGAATTTGCCATTGGTCCTCGTCTAGCTTCACTCTGATTATTCACCTCAGGACCCGTCGCTCAAAGGCGTTCAATATATTTGTGGATGCTTGAGTTAAAGTCCATGTTTCACACCCATAGCATAACACAGGTCTTATCACAGATTTGTATACTTGGGCTTTGCTCTCCTGTGTATGCAGCTGGTCTTCAAGATTGTCAATACTGAATAAAATATTTTATGTGTGAGCTGTATTCTTCGGCGTATTTCGTATCTTTCATTACCCGTTTTTGTTATTTTGGCGCCTAAATACACAAATTCGCCCACATTTTCGATACTGTATTTGCCAAGTTCGATACATTGTGTATTTGAGGTATTTTTCCTTGACTGCGTCATGGGCTTTGTTTTATTCTCATTGATTTGTAGCCCTACTTCGCTGTCGAGTTTCAGGGAGAGTTCTTTGGCAGTTGTTAATGACCGAGACAAAATGTTGATTTCATCCGCATAGGCTACTACTTGGCTCGACTTATATAGTAATGTACCTCGCGTATCGACAGGTAGCTTCCTTATGACGTACTACAGAGCCAAATTCAATAGCCATGGGGCCAGCGATATTTGTGTCAAAGACATCGATGAGTTGGTTATTGATGTGGACTTGGGAGGTCGTCGACGTCATTGACATTTTGGTAAAACGGATTGATTTGGCTGGGACGCCAAAGCAAAGCATTATTTGATACAGTACGTTCTAATGAACACTGTCGTATGCTTGCTTAAAGTCAACGAAAATTTGGTGTAAGTCTATGTTGAACTTGCAGCATTTTCCAAGTCCCTTACTCTAGGGACTCACTTTTTTGTCAAGATAACCACTTCGGTTTTCTCCAGTGCTAAACTGAACCCACAGGCAGTCATCCAGTCTCTCGCTCGGTGTACTACCATGCCTACTCTAGCTTGCGCTTATTCAAGGGTGCGTCCAGTGACCAGAGCCCCAACATCATCCACATAGCCGATCAAGCGCAACTCATCTGGTATCTCCAGTCTCAGTCGCCCGTAGTAAGGCACGTTCCACAGGGTTGGGCCAAGGCTAGATTACCGGGTAACACCCAATGTAACTTTTATCCTTTGCTGGCCCTGTATCATGACATAAAGCAGGCTTTGGTCCTTCAGGCAGTCCCCCAGAAGCCGCTTAAGATATTCTGAAGCTTGATATGGGTTTTCCGGCGTATCCAGAATAGCCACTCATCTAGCGGAGTTGAAGGTGTTCCTAACGTCGAGTATCAGAAATAGAACGATCTGTCGATTATTATAGCTATGAATCTCTGTCTTTTAGTCCGCGCTCACCAACTCTGCAATTGTATCAATAGTGGAACGTTCTACTCTAAAGCCATACTGCCGGGGAGATAGGTCCCCATCAGTACAAATCGTGTCAGTAAGCCTACGCTTTAGCACTTTCCACGCAGCGTCTAGCCTGCATAACGAGCGGTATGCAGATGGTGATCCGGAATTCCACTTCGCCACTATGCCACTTTTCATCGTACTGGGAAAAGCCCGTCTCTTAGGCAAGCGTTGAATATGCTAAGCAGCAAGTCAGAACAATTGTAGCCAAGGCGTCATGGGCCCTTGTTCATATTGTCCACTAGATCTTACCAACAGTGAGCCTTGCTGGTGTTAATCAAGTTGTGGAGGCTTTTCTTGGCCGAGTTATATGCTGCTGTCTGGCTGAATGCCTCGTCATGGTTCCATTTCCGTTCAGCCTCACGCCGAACTTTGTGTGACTCCCTTCATTTTTCAGCGGTTTTAGTTAACCACCAGTACACTGGGGCATAGAAGAGTTGCAAGCAGTCGTGATGATGCTCATAGTAGAGTTCAGCACGTCTTGAGCTGCAAGTTCTTCTGTCCCCTGCAAATCACCCTGCAGCAAAGTACATGCCGTGAGCACCTCGATGAACCCCTCGACATCCATCCGTCCAATGTTCCACGCAGTTGTAGAAAATCGAGAGAACATACATCGGGAGACAACATCGCCGATCTCAAGCAGAATATACTAATGATCACTGGCTGAGTAGTCCTTTAATACTCTCCAATTGTGTATCCTCCGTTCTAAGGACTCCAGGGGTAATTTCACGTCCAGTATAGTTCCTTTGCAGTGTATATGTCGGCGTATTTCCAGTGTTTAGTATGACGAGCGCTGTCCTGGCCACCATTTCTAGGATCTTATTCCCCGCGGATCTATTAAAGGTATGTCCCATTCGATTGCGTTAGCGTCTTCCCCAACGAGCATGTTCTCGTCTGCGATCAAGGCAGTGCCCTCCAAAGCATTCAGCTTGGCTTGGAAAGATGATATCGATTCGTTTGGCGTAATGTACGTACTAAAGAAGGTGGTCCCTGAGCACCACACCTTCACGAAACCATCCCGTCATCCACAGCGCTCCGCTTGGAAATCACTGCTGTGAACCCAGATGGTGCCTGTACTAGGTTCATCAGGATATCATGATGCAGAACTTTTCTCATGGTGTTGCACACTCAGTAGCAAGAAGTCGGTTTTCATGTCCCTCATAAATCGCTTAAGCAGGTTTTGGGTAGTTGAACTGTGTTGTCGGGTTAGTTGCAAGATGCAGGTCATTGAAGTTCTGATATTACCTTGACTAGGACTTCCTAGAAAACCTGGCATTTTGCTGATTCCATGATGTGTCCCAGATCGGGTCTTGCATAATCAGCTTTGCAAAAGATACCGTGAGCTTTCTTTGTAAACTCTTTTATTTGGTGTCCCATATAACCGCTTTTGTAACATAGAGAAATCGCATGTTTGTTCGGTGTAACCGAAGCCAGGGCGTTTGGAATATTGTAAAGGCGCTGTTCTGCACCGTATATTGCAGACAATCCTCTCTTTTCTTCAGCATAATCTATGGCGCAACAGCTCAAACCGGGCCCTGCTTTCCCGGATTAATCTCCTCCAGTCATCATGGTTCGGTGAACTTCTCCGCCAACAGGGACCTGATGTCAGCTTCTATCATGTTTTCACATAGAGTTGTCAGTCCTCTCTCTGGACGTCTACCTGTGCTCTACCCATTAATGTTCTTTTGGGCAGGTGGTTATTTTTCATTCTTTCTACAAGGACCGACTATTGCAATTTGCGTAATTTTGCGCAAGAGCAAACAGGTGGATTGTTAAACACTTCATGCAACTTATTGTTGTATTGTAGTTTTCACTCTGTTCCTTGTTTCACTGGGCCGTAGATTTCACTCTATTTTTACTTTGCCCTTATTCAGAAGTTGTTCGTTGTCCTTGTCAGTCAAGTCAATGATGGCCGTGCGTTGGGCCTTATGATTTTCAGGTGTCAGCCTCACTTTGATCCTGCCTACGCTGGAGAACTTCCATTTGTTGACCTCTTCTACCTCAACCAGGTCAGCGACACAGTCAATGTTTCTTATTTCTATCATTGCCATCCGCTTAACCGAGGCTTTAGTTGGGCTTTACTGCGTTGGAGAATGCTTCTTTGATATTGGTTTCTGTTGTGAATTTTACCAGTATGTGGTCTAACCGCATTGTCTGTACTACTTAAATAGTGGTGTTGGTGTCTTGAGGTCTAATTTTTACCCTGATATCGCGCAGCACTTCTACGTAGGATCGGCCATCTTGGGTTTGTAAGAGCAGTGCCTATTGCCAGGTTCTTTGTCGGGGCTCTTACCCTCCTATTTTGCCACACGTCTATTTTTTGTTGGGCAAATCAAGTGCCTCTTCCTACCTTTTTTTATTCAAATCTTCTTTAATTGGGCTAGACGCCATTTTTAATAATATTTGATGGTGGAGCTATCTTCGCGTGCCCTTTAAGCTTTACTCTCAACACTTCCTTAGTTTTTTGCTCTTCTTTGGCCTTCTGGACCTCTTCGGTCTTTTGCCAGCTCCTCCGGTTATGCTTTATGCGGTCCAGAAGCTCTTTAAGTTCAAGGAGCCCTATCTTTACTCCTTTGCTGGTTTTTGGCGACTCGGATGCAGATTTTATGCTTTTTAAAACATCTTTCACTTTTCAAATTAGCCTTTCTTCTTGATGTCCTTGAGCGGCAATCGTCCTTTGCGACCACCTCTCATGGGAATGGTTATCGGCTTCCGTGTCCAAGTACAGTACTTTCGCCACATTTTCGACGATGGCGATGACATCACACAACGGTGCTTCATTTGTCTGGTTGCACCTTTCCTATCCTGCCGTGATCTCTTTGTGGACTTCAGGGTGGTTCGTTATCATTTCGGGACTTAAAAATTGTGTGGACGTAGCAGTAACCATCGAAGTTTGAGTGTTTTTTATATTTTCACCCGCTGCTCGATCATCTAGCGCTTCCTGCAGAGTCTCCCGCTCTTCCTTTTTAGGACGTTCTGGCGTTCACATCATATTTTTGCTGTGCCCGAACGCCACAAAAATCTCAGTCTGGACAAGACTATCTGTTAATCTTTGTTTTTCATCCGTCTTCGCTGTCATAGTATTCATTATCATTTTTGTCATCGTTAGTATCACTCCTAGTATCTTGTTGACCTCGTAGTGCCAGTCTCTGGTTGTCTGATTGTTATTGTTATTGTGGCTTATTTCGTATGTGTAGCTGCCTTTTTGGTCTCATGAGTATCTTTGCAGAGCAGGGAGGCCTTGTGTGAGTTGGCACAAGCCCTTATGGGGACAAGTGATCAGAGCCGGACCAGCGCTAATTGGAAGTCCTTTTCAACCGGGTCATACACCACCAACCAAATGTGCCAACCACAAACGCGCTCTGAGGCCTGCCAAAGTTTTGACGTAACAGAGACGGTCTGGTAGTTGAATTGGAGCCATTCAGGCACGAGTTTCACTTCGGTGCTACCATGCAAAGCAACCAGGTTCAAACCATAATATCGGCCAGCCCAAAGTATCAATTCCAGTTCACTGTCCAAAGCATAGTCCAGGTTCAGTCAGGGTCGTTATCTATCAGCTCAGGAGGGAGCCTCACGGTGCCCTCCATATCCTTGTCTACCGGCATTCCCCTGCGGGAATTTCCTCGGGTACGTAAGGGCGGTACTCCCCAAAGAATGCTAGCTTCCGATAGTATTCCTGTCGGCCGGCATTCCCCCCGCGTCGGAGAAACTAAATTCAAAATCAATATCACGATAATTTATCATCAGACAAAAACTTGACGTCACAGACAAGCCTCATCCTAGACCTATTGATATAAATAAATGCAACAAGCTAAAGATTGAGCAACAAGCCCAGCGACTGAAATGCAGCCAGTTCCATGGGAAGACATCCCACATGGCTGTTCAATGCAAGTACTAGGAGGAACTGCAGTAGAGGCTACCGAATCAACGAGTCCGGCGCAGTTGAGAAGATCAACTAGGCAACGAAAACAACCCGAACGCTATGGCCCTTAGAGACCCCATAAGAGAAGGTAATGTATTGTACATATCAACAGTTGTCATTTGCTGCAGTTCGATCAACCAAACCGTTACTGATTTTTATTTTCGCTCAAAATCAAAATCATTCGGATTTACGTCAATTACAAAAGATGCATCCTTCTCTTTGGAGTACAGAAGCCACCATTCGCTTTTTACTAGCAAATTGACTTGGTTCAGAACTTTAGGGAAAATTTCATCAATATTGAAAGGAGAATGGTATGAACTTCTAAAGTTCACCCTACAAAACATTGTAAGTATCCGTACAATAAGGATATACCAGAAGAAATCCCTTTTGAGTTCAACGGTCAACAGTTGAAACGGTTAACGAGACGTCAACGAGTCATTTCAAATTGATATTTTAGTTGTCTGTCGATGGTGGAATCGCAATGTAATTTGCTTGGGAGTCAGAATCATCCCTTAAAGAGAGGATTGAGTTGGGCGAATGAGTGCTCAAAGTCAATTTTCCAAACGATAGCATCCAATTGATGTCCAATATTAAATTTTATGAATTGACATGATGCGAGAATTTAGTGTTGAGATTAGGATTACTGATTTTGCTGTGGAGGGATATTAAGGACAAAGAAGATTATAAGGATTTGGTAGTTGCGGATTTTGAGTAATGAAAAAAAGTCATATTAAGAGTATACGAGTTGGCGAATATGTGTGAAGGGGAGCAACTATTTTAAGAAATTTACCAGTCAGTACCCGTTCAGTTGAAGAAGAACGTCTTTTTCAATCAATCCAAGAATTTTAAATCCAACGAATTGAAATTCCAGCAATTTATATCTTATTTTTGAACTGAAATAAAATCGAAATTTTTTTGAAAATCGACGCCCTGAAAATTTCCTGCAAAACCTACACAGTTGATACTTTAAATAGATAAATGAAGCATCCTTACTCAAAAATCATACTATATCCTTGTATCTGCCAGTAAATTCTTGCCGTTGAATTCAAATACAGGTAAACTAAATGGAAATTTTTTGTTAGAATCCTCCACCTTAAAAACAAATTCCAACAAAAACTCATCCATTTAAACCTTTTGTACGAGCTAAAATAGATTCGCAGCTACAACATTTAATCCTTGCTCAAAGTTAAGCCTCCCTTTTACGATTTCTCTCCATTTCGTATAACGCGCGTACTATTGCCTTATTCCGGAAGATACGTTGATATCTGCTAGTGTCGGTGGGTGCAAGGCTTTTTACTCTGAACTAGGAAAAACTTTTAAGGAAAAGTCGTAAATTTTCGAGACGAACTATTTATCTGAGACATAGCATAGCATGGGTAAAAGGTATGTTCAGTATCAGGCACTATAAGTCTACACATTTTATCCTGGCAATGTATAAAATAGAGAAAGTTATATCTGTATATGACTTTGCTATGCAAAGAGATAAGTTCTAAGGTTTCAGGAAGTTTTCCGAGAATCTTAATATGATTTTATTGTTAAATATTAAGTTGTCTGTTGAAATGTTTTAAAGACATTGCATAGCGATTGTTTTTCTTAGGAAAGACAATCAAAATTAACCTGATTCGTTAGATTTCGCACGAACTGCTATAAAGATGAAATTACTCAAGTGTAAGGTAAATAGAAATGTTTTATTTTATTTTTCACTTAAGGAAATGCAGCTGATGCGCAAAAATTTTGTTATTGAATTAAGAAGATTCTTCATGCAAATTTTCCATGAACTAGTAGAAATTCAACTTGAAAAATAGCTTGGAAGTATGTATCAACTATAAACAAGTTGGGTAGATAGGCCTACACTCCTGTCAGAAGGGTTTTGTACTCAACTTAGATGCGCAGTCACCAACAATGAATAATGTCAAGAAAACGTCAAAGAGATGTACCTGTTTTAAAAAAAACTTCTTGTTGTTCTATTTTCAACAATCACCATTTTCTCTATATTTATTTATACTCTTTGGAAATGAGAGAATTTATTATTCCCTTTTATTTACGATGAGGTAGGCGGCCACAACGATGAAGATGATGAATGATGATGTCGTTGTTGCTCATGTCGTTGTTGCTCATGTCGATGATGATGATGTTGCTGCTGTGGCCAACGTTGCTTACAATGTTGGCTCTGAACCAGTAGTGGCGTTTGTCTACGTTCTTTGTTTGCCACGAAGCATGCGCCGACGTTGGGATGTTTTTAGTCGCCACAGTCACCTCTCCCCATGCGTCGAAGGTAGTGAAAACGTGACTCTCTTCTTGGTTCTTGGTCCTTCCAGCAAAATCTGCGCTGGTTGAGCCGTTTTCGAGGGCAGCAGAGGTGGTGTTGTAGGTGCCTGTGGAGGTGTTGAATATGGTTGCTGTATCGCTGGATGGGCATTGGATTTTTCCAGGTAGGCTAGCTTAAGTAGTTCGGTGGAGAGGGTTTGGTGACGGCATTTACGTCTATGACGTAGGTGTTGGCGTTGATCCTTCTGACGGCTCGATGAGGTCCGGAGTATGCCTGATCGAGCAGCTTCTTTACAGCATCGATGCGGCAAAACACGTTCTCACAGCTGGCTAGGTTTATGAAAATAAATGGTTGGTGAACCGAGTATCTGGCTGGTGGGACAGGACGAATCGATTTGAAGAGGCGGCGCAAGTCGGTGACAAAATCTTATGGGTTGCCAGCTGGTATGTGTTGAGGCGTGATGAACTCGCCCGGGGTCCGAAGCAATGTGACGAATACCATTTCTGCAGGAGAGGCTTGCAGGTCCTCCTTGAATGTGGTTCGTAGACCCAGCAAGATCGGTGCAACCGGAACGCATTTTAACGCTGCTTTGAGGGTGAGGTGCATCCGTGCGAGCATGCCATTGGCTTGAGGGTGGTATGGAGTGGTGTGGACGTAGTTGGTGCCCAAGAGGCGGCCGAGCTGTTTTAGGAGGTCGGCTTCACACTAGCGTCCCTGGTCCAATGTGATCTCTAGTGGCGGGCCAAATATTGATATCCAGTGGTCGAATGGTGCCCTGACGATGGTGCTGGCTCTGATGTCACGCACTGGCACCGCTTGAGGCCACTGTGTGCAGCGGTCGATAATGGTGAGGCAGTTCTCGTAGCCTTCAAACAGTGGCAGCTTGATCAAGTCAACATGGAGGTGATCGAAGCGCCCACCCGGTGTCTTAAAATTTCCTAACTCGGCACAGTTCTGGCGGTGGACCTTCGACAGTTGACAAGGTACGCATTGCTTGGCCCACTAGGATATGTCTTTCCGCAGGCTCGGCCAGAAGTATTTAAGCACTATGCACTTGGAGGTGGCACGTCTACTCGGTTGCGACAGTTGATGGACGATGTCGAAAGCCTGACGGTGGAATGAAGCTGGCAGGTAAGACTTAATGGTGCCGTTGAACTTCGCATAGCACGCTGAATAGCCATCTAAGACCAATTGCTGCAGTTTGAGACGGGGGCTTGCCAGGAGGTGAAGTAACTGGTCGTCTGCATTCTGTGCTTGAGGCTTGAGCTGTGATTGTGACGGGTATTGCGACCGTTTCTACACGTGGTGTGTATTCCACTCGCGAATCGAATTGGGAAATGAAGCCCAGTTGTCTGCTTTGGTGGGGTGAGGCTTTTTCCGAGCGTTGCGTCAGAGCAAATATAAGTAGCCGATGGTTGGTGTAGATGATAAAGTATCTTCCTTCAAAGGTGCGCTGAAAGAACTTGATGGCAGCAGAGATCACAAGGAGCTCACGGTCAAAGATTGAGTAGCGTTGCTCAGTGTCAGAGAGCTTCCTCAAGAAAAAACCCAAAAGTACCCAAGTGTCATCGCCCCGTTGCGCCAATGGCAGTGCTTGACACGTCAGTACGGAGTGCCAATTTGTACGAAGGCGAAAGAAAAGCTGACGTCGCTGCCTCGGCGATGTCTTGCTTACAACGTTCAATAGCCGTTTCAGCATCAATAGTAGCGCTTGGGACTCATTAGCGTGTGGCATGCAGCGGCGATAAAAATTCAGCATCCCGAGAAAACGTCTGAACTGGAATGAGTCGGCAGGTTCGGGAAAAGATACGATGGCTTCTGTTTTGAGGGCTGGTGGTCGAAACCCAGTTTCGCAGACGTAGTATTCAGCAAAAATTGCCTTAGGCTGACCGACTCGGTATTTATTCCAGTTAGCGTGGAGATTCGCTGCCTGCAGCATGGAGAGAAATGGGTCGAGTTAGCGCTGGTGACAGTCGTGGCTGGCCGAGAAAACTAGGATATCGTCCTGATAGACCCAGACGAAGTTCAACTTCCTCAGCAGATGGTTTAGAGTCCGCTGCATCATTTGGGCTTTGTTGCGTAGACCCAAAGGCATCTCCTGGAATTCATACTATCCGAAGGGCGTGGTGACTGCCGTTTTACACACGTCTTCAGGAGCAACCGGAATTTGGTAGAAAGTGTGCTGGAGGTCGATTACTGAGAAAACAGTGCCGCTGGCCTCCTTAATCAAATCATCGATGATGGGCAGTGGGTAACGGTCCTGTTGAGTCTTGAGTTGAAGATAATCCCCTGTAGCTCACCAATGGCCACCGTCCTCGGGCACCATGTGCAGAGACTGGCCCACTGGCTCAACAGTGCCGCTGGCCTCCTGTAGCTCACCAATGGCTACCGTCTTCGGGCACCATGCGCAGAGACTAGCCCACTGGCTCGATAAGGGTCAAATTATGCCTCGTTCCAGCAATAATGTGAACTTGACTTTGGCTGCGGTGCGGCGTTCTCCCGTGAGGCAACGTGGTCTCGTGCAAACCGGTGGGCCCCGGGTGACTAACTGGTAGTGCACGGGGAGATCAGCGACCAAGGCTAATTTCCCGGGCTGTGCGGGTGCATCTGTATATTTGGCGATTGTCCCTTTGTACTGGTCTCCAATGGTGTTCTTCACTTTAGTGACGGCGCTAATACTGTGTATAGTTGATGATAGACCGAGAACGCAGGCTGTGGAGAGGTTAGTGAGATTGTTCAAGAGGTGTTGGTTGCGTGGATCAATGAGTAGACCATGATGCTTTAGTGCACGGGTTTTAAGAATGGCTGTCTGGACATGTGCTACCACGAATGACCAATGGAGCGGCTGGCAAAGCCCAAAATCAAGGGTGAGCTGCTGAGATCCAAAGGTCATGATGGGCGTGCCATTGGCTGCTTGTAGCACAAGGCTCTGCTTACGAAGAGGCCTGGCGATGGAATGCCTCGGGATGATGCAGAGGGCGAAGCCAGAGTCTACCAAGAAACTGGTTTTTGTGGTGCGGTCGAAGATATAAAGGCATCTCTCCAAGGTGTTGCCGGTGGTGTCCGCTGAGTACAGTGCTGGTAAGTCTAGTTTTTCGAGCGCCAGATGGTTTGGTGTAAAGCTGGGAAGGAACAAGGCTGCTTGCATTGCATTGCTAGGGCCCCATGCTTGGTGTGATATCAGCAGTGACCTGTGCGACTGTCTGGTGCAGGAGTGACGGAGCGGCCTCATCGTACACTTGCGTTTCTTGACGAGAAACGCTCCCACAGTGTGATGGTGTAGGCATGTGTTTACTGAAGTGCCTCTCGAATCAAGTTTGTTAGCTGCGTAATTGTCAGATGCAAGGCAGCTAGCTCAACAGCGACTTCGTTCGAAGAAGAACGCGGTGAGGAGATACCAGATGAGGGTGTTATTGGGCGTATAAATGGTTGTACTGAAGCAGTTATCGCTCCCAGATCCATGTCTTGTGCCTCGTCTGTGGCAGCGGCAAGCTCCTCTAGCTATTGGTTTTTTGTGAACAGCAGTATGCGGCGCTTTTGCTGAGGCAGGTGGTCAAGCCATCTGACACGGAGGGCATCGTCGCTAACCCGCGTACCGTAGGAGCAGTGAAGGTCTCCCCTCTCCGAGCTCGACGCCTGTGAGCAGCTTATGTAGCTGCGCATCAGGTGAGTCTGTGAGGCTGGTGACGATAGCTGCTTTCAGCGCTCCGTATCGGTCGTGCTCCGGTGGCGCACTGAGAATGATGTCCGCTACATCCGTGATGATTTAATGGTTCAGCGATGACCCCATGAGATGGTACTTGGCTGCGTCTTGTACCACTTTGTGCATCTCGAATTGTGATTCCACCTGAAAGAACCACAATTCGGGACTAGCCCGCCAGAAGAATGGCCGCCTGCATTAGCTGACTACGTTTACCTCCTGAGCCGGGGGTAAGCTCTTGGCTGAGGGAGACGGTGCTCGCCATCCTCGTCGTTTCATCCGATTACCATTATTGTCCCAAGTTGGGGTCACCAATTTAGAAGTAAAAATTCTAGTCTTTTGCTTCTACTCTATATTTATATTTTACTCTTTGGAAATGACAGAATTTATTACTCCCTTTTGTTTACGAGGAGGTAGGTGACTACAACGATGAAGATGATGAATGATGATGTCGTTGTTGTCGATGATGATGTCGTTGTTGTTGATGATGAATGATGATGTCGTTGTGATGAGGATGTTGTTGGTGATGTCGATGATGATGCTTTGGCTTCTTATGTTGCTGATAATTTTAGCTAGGAACCAGTACTAGTGTTTGCCTAGGTTCTTTCGTGTATGTTAGTTCATGTGAAGCAAGAAGAGCGGCTCAAGCAAATTTTTCTTTTTCTCGAGAGCAAAAATTTCTCGTGGCACGAGGGTTTGTTTGCACCGTGAAGCGTGCCCTGACGTTAGGACGTTCTGAGTCGCCACAAATTTAAATGAGAGATGTATCTAAAATTTCAGCTTCACCGGCATTTGAGAAACAATCTCAGTACGCTTTGATCAAATTGCTAATTTCGATGCAAGAAAAAGTGAGACCATTGGAGATAAAAATGCCCCAGGATTCAATCTTGTTAAAACAAAGAAAAGAAAGACATTATGAAAATGGAGATTAACGTTTAGATACACCAAGATAGTTCTTCACAAATTTCAATTGCTCGTTGTTGCCGATTGACTCTATAATTTCAATAGTGAAAGAATAGAATCATCAACATCCAAACTCTGAAGCCGGACAAAAGTATTTAGTTTCGGGAAACTATCCAAGCCAATAGCCACACCTAATGGATATAGTGTGTGGAATTGCTTAACGATTGTAAAACATTGCAAAGATAAAAAGTGCCCGTGGCTTAAGCTTGCTCTCTCTCTCTTATTCTCTACGTTGTGATTTGATTAGAGGCAAAATGTAGTTCACTTTTCACATGAATGTATTAAATAACCACAGCAATGAAGTGGTTGAATGTCCACTGTGTATGGAACCATTGGAGCTGATGATCTTAGTTTTTATCCATGCACATGTGGCTATCAGATTTGTTGGTTCTGCTGGCACAGAACTCGTACCAATAAAAATGAACTATGTCCCACGTACCGTAAGGCGTATCTAGAAAACCCAGCCGATTTTAACACTTCTATTACAAGAGCCGATAGCAGCCTTAAAAGCAAAAAGAGGCAGCGTGATCAACAAAAAAAGCAAACAAATCAAGGAAAATCGAAAGCATTTGGGAAATGTCCGTGTTGTCCAAAAGAACCTTGTGTTTGTAGTTAGTTTGCCCCTAAGACTGGCGAGACGCATTAAAAATCGGTTCAAAAATTGCATCAATTGTCTTGGGACTGCAACAAGTAGCAATGAATCACAACAAAATGTACTTACAAAATTGTTGGACTTATCGGCCGACACACAGTCTATCGACTTGCCAAAATATCCCTTGGCGGATACAATGATGGCATCTGCAACGAGGAGAGCCACTGAAACCTGACAGGGTAAACCTAATACGCCACCATAAACACGCATCTTCTTTATCTTACAATATTTTGCGATGGGCTTAAATATTTGCAACATTTTCTGCGCTAGCACAACTAAATGAAGAACGAACTGCTAGATTTGGAATAACGATCGTGCACGTAAACACAAGTATCAAAATAATAAATGACACTACGATCAAAACAGGTCGATATTGCTATTATCGATAATGCAGATGATTGTGCGCGAAAGAAAGATGGCCATAAAAAAAACTGAGTTTGCATCTGTGGAAAACGCTGTAAGGTTGGGCAGTCGTGGTGGTTGTTGTGGCCTTGAACTTGGAGCCTTCAACTCAAAGCAAAGAGCCATTGTGACAAGTTTATAAAAGATCAAGTGACGGTCAAAGCGGTCTCTTTTACCGAATATTTCAACAACAAGAAGGACGAAAGTGCTGCAATTGGAGAATCTCAAGTGGAATATAGCCATCACGACGAGTAATAGGCGCGATGGGAGGAAGCAATGAGGGAAAATTGATTCAGACAGCGAACGGCGTTGAAGGTCAATCGCAGGCGCGCTAATCAGGCAGAAGCAGAAGAAGTGGAGGAACCGGAAGGCGTTAGGATTTTGACCAGCAACGAGGCTCTTAACGTAGAAAATTTAAGGAAAAATTGTAAGTTTGCGCATTTCGAATACATTAAAAATAACTAGGAATTCTAACTTGAATTATCAGTTTGGATTTAAATTTGAATTGCAAATGGATTTTTTTGCATATAATAGTGCTTTCAGTCAGTGTATTTGCGCATACAGCGTGTAGTGTTTGGTGGAAGGTGTAAATTGCAGTGGCAAGAATCCTCGGGGATTCCAATTTGCATAGGTGTTGTTTGTGAAGTGTTGATAGGCGGCTCAACGAGCCGAGAAAGAACCATTAGCGGTTCAAGTTGGTTTTCAGTGGGAGTGCTTATAGGTGGCTCAACGAGCCGAGAAAAGACCATTAGTGGCTAGAGGATATTAGCCAGTCAGAACAAGCTGTAGGCCCTATGTGTGTGACACTACTCGGTGTTTTTTAGTGTCCGAACCATTCTGGGGAGCCTCAAGCTCTCCAATTGGCTACTGGAGGCAGTTCAAGGGTTGGTGAGTGGCACTTTCCTAACCCGTCTTCATGGGCTAGCTGGGGCCCCAAGGCCCCCATTTGGAATCGCTTGGTGTAACTTAACACCGGGCTTCACATACAACTACAACACTTCTCGGGCCTTCGTTTCCTGTAAGTAGTGCCTCGATCTGTCTTGGCCCATTGACGGCATCCTTCGATTTCAAAATTTGAGCTGCGATGAACTGCTTTCAGCAAACGAATCATACTAGTGTTTCCTTGGTTTCTTACTGCTCTTCACTTTTCAATTTTCCCAACGAATACCTTTTTTGGCATCCAAACCATTCATATGGCCAGCTCATTGTTGCTTCTGCAAGCTTCCAATTGTTAATTCCTCCAACTCGTCAAAAATTTCATACAGCTCGTGGTCGTATCGAGTTTAACATTAGTCTCCATCCAGCCTCGCTCCAATTATTTGCCTCAGGACCCATCTCTGGAAGATATTCAATATGTTTGCAGATGTTTGGGTTAGGGACCTTGTTTTACATCCATAGCATAGCACAGGCTCTATTACAAATTTATATTTTTGGAGCCTTATTTTCCTGTATATGCAGCTAGTTTTCGGGATCATCAAAATTGAATAAGATGTTTTGTTTGCGAGCTATATTCTTCGGCGTATTTCATCACATAAATAAATACGCTAGTATTTGCAATATTGTATTCGCCAAGTGTAACAATTGGGGGGTTTGAGGTATTTTTCCTCGACTGCTTCATGAGCTTTATTTTATTCTCACTAATTTGCAGCCCTACTAGTATACCTACGCTGTCGAGTTTCAGGAAGAGTTCTTTGGTAGTTGTCAATGACCGTGACAAAATGTTGATGTCATCCGCATAGGCTGTTACATAACCAGTATACCCTATGTATACTGGTATGAACTGGGAAATCGATTTGATGTGTATCCTATATACATCATCAAGGCTCCCGAGGAGAGAACTTGCTGTAACACACTTAACTGCTACTCTATCCATCTAAACCAAATCAACAACGACGAGAGTTTAATTTATTGATTATTTTTATTGTACTGTTCATTTTTTTTAAACATTTATTTTGCAACCGAATTGATCTATTACATTTTCACTTATTTTATTATTAAAAAACTCCAACTATCAGTATTAGGTGAAGCGCTTTTCACTTTTACCCTGATCTGTCGCGCCTCATAGGTGAACGCCAACCTGTAGAGGGAATCAACTTAACATGCGAATGATTCGGGGTGGCCATACGGCGTGGAACGCCAAAAGGCCGATTAACGATTGCGGCACAAGCCAACTCCACACCATTTTGTTTGGCACTACACAATACCTATGTGTAGAACATAAGCTGCGAATACTTTGAACGATGTAGATAACAATTGGGCAGCAACATGCTCCCTTATGGGAATCGACTACGGATTGGTCTTCAGTACTCCATCAAGTCAGACCCTGTTGCAATTTACAGAGGACGCGACACCCAAAACTCTGACTTCAGTGAATATCACTGACGTAAATAATCAGACGCAATTACTTACGCCGACAGCTCAGCAAGTATGCAGTAGGGGCTCAATTACGCCGGTACAAAGGCCTTCCATCCTTACTCGTAGGAAATCGCTGGCAAGGTTATCGGCTCCTAAGACTGCTGGTTCTAGCACTACTACGTCGTGTTCTAATTCTCCTGTAACTTCAGCAGCAACTCAGCATATGGTTAGTAATGAACTACCTGTGGCATGTGATAGCTTTTCGGGACCCTCATCAATAAATCGGGGGGCGATCCCTAAAATCAAAAATAATCAATCGCCTAGTCTTCCACTCTCATCTGGTGTTGACACATCGGCTGTGGCTACTCTGATTTTGGATGACAAAGTCCCAACACATAACATCGTATCCCCTCCAAAGGAGATCTTTATTTCGCACCTAAGCTACCATACAACTGCGGAATACCTAAAAAACTACGTTTGTAAAAAATTTGGGCCAGCTGTTAAAGTTATTAGTTGCTAAAAATTAACTAAGGACAATCTGGAGGACAGAGTGGTAGCTTCTTTCAAGCTTATAGTGCCCTCAAATTGTGATACTATTTTGGATTCTGAAGCTTGGCCGCCTGGAGTACTTATTAAACCATTCAGCTTAAGAAGAAGGAAGTCCTTTCGTGCACCGGGTAGACCGCAACGTACAAACTAGTATAAAATTTCATGACTGTAGCTTAACTTCTAATGTTTCAGTATATTACCAAAATGTAAGAGGGTTAAGGGCCAAGCTTGATAAGCTCTTTTTATCGTTACAACTCAACGAAGATGTATTTATATGTCTTACGGAAACCTGGTTAAATAGAAACATCTTAAACTTGGAAATATCCCTTGATTTTGATATGTACCGTTGTGATCGGGACTTGGCCTCTGCAAATAAAGTATAGGGAGGTGGTGTTCTTGTAGCTGTTAGTAATACAGTGCGTAGCTCCCTTTGTGCTGATTTTTGCTTTTCCCGTGTTGTGGATTGTGTGATTGTCAAGATCTTCCTTCCTAACAATACATCTTTATTAGTTTCCTCTGTCTACATACCTAGTAACTCTCCTTTGTATGTGTATGAGACATTGTTTGACGAGTTTTCCTTTTATGTCTTATTGCATCATCCACAATCTTTAATTCTAATATGCTGTGATTTTAATTTGGGAACAGTGCAATGGACGAAGAACCTTCCTTTCTCTGTTTCATCAACCGATGCATCTTCTTAATCCCTCTCCTCGTTTCTATCACTCTGTTCACTATCGTAATTCAATAATATCTCTAATGCTAATGGTCGGGTACTTGACCTTGTTCTTTCTAATTTTCCCCTAAACTGTCTATCTGTTTCCACTGCATTAAACCCTTTAGTGAGTATTAATAGTCATCATCCGCCATTATCGCCCGATCTCTCCATTACACCTTTGTCAAGTCGTACTTTTGCTTCTTCGCCAAAACTTAACTTCTTTAAAGCAAACTACGAAACTCTTGCTTTCGAGCTGAGCTTGATTGACTGGCAGGAGTATTTTGATAATTTGGAGTGTGAGGAAGCTCTGAATAAGTTTTATAATTACCTCTATGAGTTGATTAACCACTTCACACCTTTACAAGCTCTTAGCAAAGTAAAGCAGAAAGTATGGCTAACAAAACAAGTACTTAGTGCCTTGAATGCTAAAAGTAAGGCACACCGCCGTTTCAAGCGTTATGGTACTGAAGAATCCGGATCTACGTCTTGTAGCAAAAAAATAACCAACGACTGCAATGAAAAACTACTTCAGTAGCTTGGAGAGTCCCCTCATGGCAAATAATGCGAAACCATTCTGGTCATACATTAGATCCTTCAAGTCCTCCTCTTCTGTTCCTCCTTCGGTCCGCTGGAATAATATAGTTGGCTCTTCTCCACAGGATATTTCCAACTTGTTCTCTCAGTTCTTCTCGTCAACTTTTATTCCTTCTTCTCATGTCTCCGATTCAGTTAATACATCCGTACTTCACTCCATTGACATTTTTTCACTTTTCACTGACCATATCGAAGTTGAATCCCTCATTAATTCACTTAATCCTAATATATCACCTGGTCCTGACGGCTTGCTGAATATTTTTGTCAAGTCATTAGCGTTTTCACTTTGTTTCCCTCTGGCATTTCTCTTCAACCTCAGTCTAAAAACTGGTATTTTCCCCACTTATTGGAAAAGAGCAAACGTTGTTCCTATTCTTAAAAGTGGTGATCCTTCTTCTATGTCCAATTATTGTCCTATTTCCTCAATTTCCTGTTTCCCAAAATTACTCGAGCGTCTGGTGCACAACCGGCTTTCAGTTTCATTAACCCCTATCTTGTCGAAAGAACAACATGGGTTTCTCAAAGGCCACTCTACGACCTCAAATTTAATTGAACTCACCGATTTCATTGCTAAGGCCCTAGACAATCGATTGCAGGTTGATGTAATCTTCACTGACTTCTCGAAGGCATTTGACACGGTCAACCATCAACTTCTCTCTTATAAACTGAATACTTTTGGAGTTGTCGGCCCTCTCTTATCATGGATGGACTCCTACTTGTCTTCTCGTATATGTTGTGTTAGTTACTGTGGAAATACCTCTATTCCATTCTATCCGTCCTCTGGTGTTCCTCAAGGTTCCATTTTAGGTCCCATCTTATTCCTATTGTTTATAAATAATCTTCCTTCGGTTATCGCTTCAAATTGCCTACTGTATGCCGATGATTTTAAAGTCTTTCGAGCTATCATGTCTGTACAAGATTGTCAATATCTTCAGATGGACCTGATTGCACTAAGTAACTGGTGTTCGTCTAATTACCTCTGTATAAATGTTGCCAAATGCTATAAAATGACTTTTAATCTAAATCGTTCTCGGTTGACTTTCACCAATATCTTGAATGAAGTCCCACTCGCTGCTGTGAGCTCTGCTAAGAACCTTGGCGTTACTTTTGATGTTAAGCTCAATTTTGATGTACACGTTCTAATCGTGACTACTAGTGCCTCGAAAATATTGGGACTTATTTTCAGGCACGCTCATAAATTCAACAATATATCTACCCCTGTCCGCTTGTTTATCTGTCTTGCCCGTTCTATCCTCAAATATTGCTCTGTAGTTTGGTCTCCCCGACACTCCTACCTCATTGACTCGTTAGAGAATGTCCAGCGTAAATTTACTCATGTCTTGTTTTAGAAATTCAAAATCCCATATCAACCCTATGACTGCCGTTTATCCTTCCTACGTTTGCCTACTCTGTCGTCCCCTCGCATGTATCTAGATCAGTGTTTTCTGTATCAACTCTGCCCCAATCAAATTTCATTAACATTGTTTGCAGACTTACGTCTTCGTCTATCATCGCGTTCTTCTTGGGCAAACACTTTTTTCTTGCCACCGTATGCCCGTACAAATTTATATTTTCATTTTTCCACTATACAAATGGTAAGGAATCATGATAAGCTTGAGCTTGGTCCTTTTTCTGACTCATACCTAGTTTTTAAATTGAGGTTAAGAAGCCTGATTCTTAAAACTCAACTGGAGTAAATATTAGACTTTATTTTCTTTTATTGTGTATTTTAATTTAATTTTACACGCATATTTATTATTGTTAGTACCATTGAATTTCTTTTCTATATTAACTTTAATCACTTAATTCTAATTTTCATTAATTTTCTTTTCTGTTTGTTTTGTTCCATTTTGTAATTGGATTATGTTTTATTTGTTAAATGGAATTTAGATAAATAAATAAATAAATAAGTTATTGTATATGGTCGTGAAACGAGCTTCTGTTCCATATTGCGCCGAAATTTGTGGAATATGCATCATGTGAGGTCCACGGAAGCTCTTACTCTCCGTCTCGTTAGTAGAATTGTAGAATTGGGGAGCTTTTGTTTTATCTGTTGGCTCTCTCTCTCTCTTTCTCTTCGGCTTTACTTCGCTGGAAGAACACCCCGAAACGTATGTGCTTGACTGTAGTGAAGCTTATCATGCACGTATGAAGTGAATTGCGGATTGATATTTGCGTATGCCCATTGGATGATAATTATATGATATGAAGTATATGATTTGATAACAATGGGTGTATGTGCTTGCTTGTATAACTTCGTTGAAGAGGTGTGAGTGTATAGGTGGTATTTATTAGCTCGCAACAAGGCTACCACTTGGCTTGACTTGTATAGTAACGTACCTCTTGTATCAAAAGTTAGCTTTCTGATGACATATTCCAGAGCCAAATTGAATAGCAATGGACCCAGCCCACCTCCTGGCTTTAGTCTGATATTTATGTCAAAGGCGTCGATAAGATGGTTATTGATGTCAACGTCATTATTATTTTGATAAGATAGACTCATTTAGCTGGGATACTAAAGCAAAACATTATTCGGTACAGTTCTTTACGATCAATACTGTCGATTGCTTGCTCAAAGTCAAGGAAAATTTAGTGTACCTCTATGCTGAACTCCTAGCATTTTTCAAGTACCTGCTTGACTGTGAACAATTGGTCTCTTGTCAATTTACCTGCTCTAAAACTACCTTAATACTCTCCAATAATACTGTTGGAATATGATTCGATTTTATTTTCTAAGATCTTTGAAAATATTTTGAACGTCATACAAAGTGGTGGTATGCCTTTATTATTTTCGCACTGTAACTTGTCATTTTTTTGTGGATAGGGAATATAATTGATTGGCTTCACTCTTTTGGCATATGTTCTTGTTGCCAAATGTGCTGGATAACTTTGTGAATAGCTTTATGATCCCCACTGCCACCATATTTGATATGCTCTACTGGAATCTCATCGATACCCGGCGCTTTATTATTCTTTTGGGCTTTAATGATCAAACAAACTTCGGTCCAGTTCAGTTGGTGGGGCCAATGGAAGCTCTCCGAAAGCATTCATAGGCTCCGATGCACTGAAGCTGTGTGGAGGACTAAAATGGTTTTTGAAATATGATGCCAATCTTTACTTACTCTTGGTTTCATTAGCGATGATGTTATGGATGGCATCACGACAGAGTATAATTTTGGGCTGATAGCCATGTGTCAGGTTTTTCACTACTTCGTGTGCTTGTCATGTGTTGTTGCTCATTAGACTTACACCTATACTTCTTAATTGATCGTCATAGTATTTTGTTTCTTTATTTCTGATTATTTTATTTGTTGCTCTTCTGAGATTTTCATAGTGTTCTCCCTTTGCACTGATTTTCCTACCTACGTATTCTTTGTACGCTTGATTTTTTTTAGTCTTACGCATTGCGGCACTCATCATCGAACCAATCATTTCTCTTGTGCCAGGCTTGATGTCCAATCGTCTGTTCTACCACGGTCTTAATAGCCCCTTTCACTTTCATCCAGATTTCGAAAAAAAATCTTGATATTACCAATGAGACTCGAACCAGGGACCTTGGGCTTATGGGAGTGAGCGCTCTAACCACAACACCACCCGGACTTAATTCATTTTAAAAAGCCCTAAGAAATAATTTCATATTAATTCAAGACATTTCTTCAAACTCAAATTCGAGCACGGCTATATCAAACTTAAGCATATTCAAGTCCCACCGTTACAGACATTTAGAACTCATATATGAGTCAAATTTCATCCAGCCAGGTGTTTTCTCAAAGTAGGACAATCAAAGGCTCCTACATATATATATATCCTGTTCATATATGGTATGATATCAATCTGAATCGAATTACAACATCCTTATCCTCTATAAATATTTGTCAATTTGTAATCGATCTAATTTTATCTAGTATCCATCCATCTATCTATTTATTGTAGCGTTAAACATTTCCAGTCCAATTTTGCTGTCTCTCTCTCTCTCTCTCGCTCTGTGTGTCTCTTCTATGGCACTCAACCCAATATTAGTCAGTAAGTCAATCACAATGATGAGGATGATGATGATGATGATGCTGCATGAGCCATAGAGGGAAGGAAGAAGGAACGCTAAGACGAAGCATGCTGTAAGGCTACTGAAACAACTTTATTTACATGTTTCTTGTCGTTGGTGAGGTTGAACTAATCGAATATTATTAAATATATCAGAAAGGAGAGGAAATCAAGGGGGCTGTATACAGGAAGGAAGTCACGATGAGAGAGCGGAAGCTTGATGAGGACTTTGGTATTTGATATAAATGTTGATTGATTAAGAAACTTAGGAGAAATTTGTGTTAGTTATGTAGCGATGATCTTATAGTTTGTTGATTTTGCTTGAGTAATCCTTATAGTTAAACAAATGTGAAGGAATTTGCTCTTGTATTTTGCATATTCCGATGCGTTTCTGTGAAATTAAGTCCTGGTGAATAAATATCATGTTTTGAGGTGTTTCTGTTCATTTTGATTTCGCTATTGGATTTACATATTTGCTTTTAATTATTTTGATAGTTATGTTTGTTTCAATGACATGCCTTAAAATTTCTATGCTCTTATGTTACTGCGATTCTGGTATATATTCACATTATATAAAATTGGAATTAATCAGTTGAGTTCACTAACCCTCTAACAGGCAAGCCCGCCTTAAGGCGGGTTCTGTAAAATCTCGTTTATGCAAGCAAATTAATTTTGTTTGTAGTAAACACGCAGCCCTGACTTTTGTTTTGAACGTACCCATGCACTGATAGAGATGGCAAGATAGCCGTGTTCCGTTTTCAAATGTTCTAGTCAGTTTGATGTGAGATGCCAAGTGAAGTGTACAAAACGCAAGAGCATAGTTTTCAGTGTGGAAAATAAATATAGGTGGCGTGTTTATCAAACTAGAAAATTTATAAGTGAGTAAATTAAAGTGTTTTTAATGAAATAGCTTGTAAACAAAACTTGCTTCGCCTTTATTTTTGCTACTAACTACATACAACCACTACCCGCCTAAAGGCGGTCTTGCCCGTTGGAGGCAGAAATTTTAATTCTTGTTCATTGCCGTTTCGTACGCAGACATGGCATCAAATATGAATCAAGGAAATGGTTATTGCTCTTCCGAAAAAATTGATTTATCCAAAATGTCAGCTGATGAAGTATTTGAGCTTTTGGAATCTATATCTGTCCATGAAGATACCACCGATGATGAAGATGATGAATTGGGATGTGATTTTGATGATGACCACATGGAATTGCCAGGTTTAGCACACCAAATTGATGAGTGCATTGAGTTGCTGGATGTATTTTTTGAAGAAGAAGCAGCTCAGACATTCAATAACAATCATCAAGTATCGATTTCAGCGGAAGGTATCAATGTGGAACCATCAACATCGGGTTCACTCACATCAACAGTAGCATCTGCGCCATCTTCATTTCCAACAGAACCATCCAAAACAGAATTATCCACCACCTTCCAACGACGTAAGAAACCGAGCAAATGACCTCGTAGTCCTCTCCCAGAATTTGAAGGGGATGCTGATATTCCTGACACCAATGCTGCTGGGTATACTGGAACTGCGCATAAACTAACAGCACAAACAAAAGAGTGCAAATCGATTTTATGGCGCAAAAAGCATTTACAGCTACATAAAAATGAAGTGGTGTTCCGTGGAAATGCAAATCTGCCATCAAGTTTTAATGATTTGGAAACACCTTACCAATGTTGCACGTACTTTTTTACTCAGGAACTTTTTGAAGAAATTGCAGAACAGACAAACTTATACGCTTAGCAGCATGATATTCAAACAATATTTTCAGTCGCAGCTTCAGATACACGCAAATACATCGGCATATTTTGAGCCGATTCGCACAGCAATGACATCCAAGCAGTTTTATGCGATTCGAAAACATCTACACTTTAACGACAAGTCAAAAGAAAAAAAACGGAGCCAACCTGGATTCGACCCATTATACAAAGTTTCACCTTTAGTTAAACATTTCAATGCACGATTTGAAACAGTCCCTAAATTACCTCGATTGTGTGTAGATGAACAAATGTGCGCAACCAAAATGGTTTCTTCTTTGCGACAGTTCATGCCAGCAAGACCCAATAGGTGGAGGTTCAAACTTTTCGTGCTCTGTGACACCAGCAGACTCTCCTATGGTTTTGAAATCTATACCGGAGCTGGTAGCAACACCATTTTTCCAAATATGCCAGATTTAGGTCCAGCAGCTAATGTTGTTGTACGTTTGTCGCAAACCATCCCGAACTTCGTCAACCACGTACTTTATTTCGACAATTTCTATACTACATTGCCGCTGCTAATTTATCTCAGAAGCAGAGGAATTTACTCTTTAGGGACCATTCGCTCTGGTCAAATTCCTAATTGCAAGCTACCTAGCGATAAAGAGCTTGCAAAAGTTGAAAAAAACTTGAATCTGTGTCTATCGTCAACAAGAAAATGTTTCCGAGAATTTCATACTAAATAAAATTAATAAAGATTACTTTTGTTAATGGCTTAAATAAATTTCTTTCACCTTTGTATGTTTTTCTTATATATGTGTTTTTTTTGTAACAGGGCAGGTCCGGCTTAAGGCGGGGTGACTATTTTGGTACCTAGAACCTAGGATATTGAAAAAACAGGTTTTTTCCCAAGTCAAAATATGTTAGTATGCACGAAATACACCCTTTAAAATTTTTTCTTGTTATATAAAAATTGGCCTGTTAGAGGGCTAATTAATCAATTGTTGCATGCTCAATAAATTTAAATAATTTGCTTCAGTTATCAGTATAGTGACTACAACCATAACCCATTGTATCTTAAAAATGACTATTTTCCAAATTAAAATTTTGGACATGGGAACACTGATTTAGTGCATCCCATCCGTGTATTGCATTGTCAAATGCAATCTAAGTGAGCTGAGGAAGCAGCGGGATTCGATTCACCGTTAGGACACAGGGAAATGAAGTAAGTTTTGGACGGTTCAGGGAGCCCACTGAAGTTAGCGAAGCGGCAAGCACGTGCGAGAACCGCGATCAAAGAAAATGATTTACGAAGAGAATTGCCGTGCGCGTCATCTCCGCCTACTGGTAAACAGCACGCCGGGAACCTTAATGCGAAATTCCGCAATAAAAAATTTGGCCGTTGTGTAAATTTGTAAAGTGAGAAATCGTCCGCCGTCGCGCCATTGGTGAAGTTCCTTTCGCAACGGAATTTGTACAGAAAATGACGACAAAGAATTTTCATCCCTCCTTAAACAGTTGAAAATAGTCGGAACTTGTGCAAACAACAACCGTGCAATAATTCGACCGATTTTCTGAGTTCACTACAATCTTGAACACCGTGAAAGAAACGTGTTCCCACTTAAAAAAAATAGAAATCTTTCTCCATAGTCCTGCGCCCCGCGAACCACAAGCAAATTCGTTTGACCGCGATATTACCATCGTTGAACTTTTTAGTGGCTTGCGTCCTCTTCACCTCGACGAAAGTCTTTGAAGTCTTTTGCAACTACCCAGCACGCAATCATGCGTAGTCTCAGAAACGAAAAGCGCCGGTATAAAATAAAAATGGCTCTCACGTCATGGTTATCACCTTAGTGCAAGTTGGCTCGCATGTTATGGTTCATGGCCGATTATTTTAATGTTCCGGAAAAGTGAAAACGCACTGTCTTTTAAATTAATTTAAGAGTTTTTTATACTAAGAATGGATAATCACTAAATTCACTATTCTTATAAAAATTCATTAAAATGTTGTTTTTTTACTTGTCTATAAATTTTTATTTCAACTGTCTTAACTATCAACCAATATCGCCTTTAATTCGCACCCCACACTTATCATAGTTCTTATTATCGCGGTTTCACTATATGCCCCCATTCATTCAGCTCGGCTATAGAGTCTCTAGTCATTCAATCCATTTCTCGTATATTGGCGAATGTTCTGGCTAGAACTACCTGGAATATTCGAGCGATTCTGAATACCTCGCAGTGACATTACTTTCAGATAATGATCATGGTTAGTCGATTCTTGTGCTTTCGAGTGCATTCGTTTATTGATCATGATGTTATTAATAGTTTCGACAACTATTGCGACAGTAGCTTGCAAAATTTTTTAGACATGTAACACTACTCCCACCACAGTTCTTTTCGCCCCGAAAATATGTGTCGCTGGTTGTAGTCAAGTCTCCCTGGATGTAATATGGGGCAAAATGGTGCAGGTTCACGATTTTCAGTTTGGCTCTCGGCTTACGGTGCTCCGGTATGCGATACACGACGTCATTGATTCGCTTTGTAACCCGGTATGGTCCCTCCCAATTATGCTGCAACTTCGGAGACCTACCCTTCCGCCGTTGTGGGTTGTATAGCCACACCAAGTCATCTTGCTGGAAGCCAGTAGAATTTGTCTTTAGATCATACCTAGTCTTCATGCGGTCGAGGTGTTTTCGCACTGTCCGATGTATCTGGTTCAATCGTTGCCTTAGTTCACTTGCGTACTCCGAGATCGGTTGAGGTTTCTCAGGGGGTGTTCCGAACTTTATATCAGCCGGCAGACGAATGGTCTTTCCAAAAATGATTTTGGCTGGGGTTCGGTAACTCTATATGCCATCAAGAATAGTGGGATGTGCCAGTCCCAGTCCCTTTGGTTCTCGTCAAGGTGTTTATTGAGTGTGTTGTTGAAACGTTCGACCATTCCATAGGACTGGGGATGCAGTGGTTTTGTCCTTGTTTTCCCGTAGCTCGCAAATTTCGCCAAAAACCAGGGACTCTAAGTTCCGGCCCTAATCCGAATGCAGTTTGCTAGGTACGCCGTACCTACTGACTCAATTGAACACTAGCTGTTCAGCTACAGTAATTACTTCCTGGGTGGGAATGGGGTGGACTTCAGGCCACTTGCTAAAATAATCGGCCACAATCAGCGTATATTGATTTCCCCATTCGGATCAGGGAGGGGCCCTGCAATGTCAACAGCAATCCTTTCAAACGGGCCCCACGTTATAGGATTGCATATATCATCTCAGTCGTCCCTTTGGACCTTTGACGGAAGCGCAAATCTTGCATCTACGACACCAGAACTCTAGGTCTTCTCGAGCCAGGAGCCAGTAGAACCTTTCCCGCAATATTGCTAAGGTTTTGTTAACACCAAGGTGGCCTCTCGAGGATCCTTCGTGCATTACCTTAACCACATCGGGGATTTGGCTTTTGGGAAGTGTAGCTTGCATCCTATAGGAGCTGCCATCCGCCGTTTCCCATTTCCGCTTAAGTATGCCACGATCCACCTGAAGGAAGTTCTATTGTACCCAATAACTTTTCAGGGTTGCGCCATGCATAGAAACGTCTTTCTACTCAGGCCGCCCAATTGTCTTCTGCCATACGAATAATGGCCGGATGTCTTCATCGCCTTGCTGGGCATTTCGAATCTCCTCCAATGACCAACCTTCATTGAATTCAGCCGTTATCAATCGCATATCAACAGTCGGCTCCTTTTTCTCAATTCGTAGGCAATGCTTGCAATTAGCTGGACATGGACGACGGGATAGGGCATCAGCATTTCCATGAACTCCACTCTTCCGATGAACAATTTTGTAATTGTATGACTGCAATCTTTCGATCCATCTTGCAACTTGTCCCTCGAGGTGTTCGAAGTTGAGCAGCCATTACAGCGATGCATTGTCCATTTAAAGAACAAATTTCTGGCCATATAGGTACTTATGAAACTGCTTGGTGGCCTCTATTATAGTCAATAGCTCCTTCCTGGTCACGCAGTAGGTCCTCTCACTTTTTGAGAAAACTCGACTGTAATACGAGAGGCCATTGATCTGCTGGGAGAGTACAGCTCCAATCCCGCCGTTGCTCGCATTGGTGTCAACTACACACATTTACCGAGTTTAGGATATGCCAGCACGGGTGATTCGCGCAGCTCCTCCTTCAAGTCTCAAAGGCTGCCTGGCATTGTTCATTCCAGACATACGGACAATTTTTTTCGGTTAACTGACGGAGACACTTAGCTTTTTTGGCAAAGTCTTTGATGAATCTTCGATAGTAG
This sequence comes from Odontomyia ornata, assembly GCA_963969285.1. Taxonomy (NCBI): domain Eukaryota; kingdom Metazoa; phylum Arthropoda; class Insecta; order Diptera; family Stratiomyidae; genus Odontomyia; species Odontomyia ornata. The sequence goes on along the minus strand of OZ017740.1, from coordinate 326,049,202 downwards.
GTCGCCGCACCCAGAAAACTTCGTATTTGGCGCTTGTTGTTTGGTGTTGGCCAGCTTTCTACTGCTTCAATTTTCTCAGGGTCTGCTTTGACCCCTTTTGCTGATACAACGTGTTCCAAGTATTTTACTTCAGCTGTGAAAAGGGTGCGCTTGTCGGGACTAAGTTTCAAATTTGCCAGTCGCAATCGGGAGAAAACCTCTTCTAAGTTTCCCACATGTTTTTCGAAAGTTCTCCCGATAACAATGATGTCATCTAGGAACACCAAACAGTTCTTCCAGTTTAGGCTTCGTAGCACTACCAGCCAGTAGCCACTCTTGAGGTTGAGTGTTGAAAACCATTTTGCGTCGGCTAAAGTGTCCATGATGTCGTCGATGCGTGGAAGCGGGTAACTATCTTTCTTAGTGACGTTGTTAAGCTGCCTATAGTCGACACAAAAACGAGTGATACCATCCTTTTTCTTTACTAGAACTACTGACTTGGCCCATGGACTGACAGAAGGTTCGATAACACCTTATTTTACATGTCCAAGATCAGTGTGCTCACTTCTCCTTGTTTGGCTATGGGAAGACGTCTCGGTCTTTATCGAATTGGCCTGGCTCCCTGTATATTTATGACGTGAGCTACCATACTCGTTCGGCTTTGGTCATTTGGGCTTGTTGAGAAGATGTCACTGTACTTGATGACGAGACCAGAGGCTTGCGTGAATAGCTGCACTGGCAATTTGGTCTGCTTCAATATTGCAGACGTGAGTTCCCGGGCTTTGTGTGTATCTTGCATCTGTTTCCAATGATTGTCATGAGTAGTTTCCAAACAGGTGATGGTGAAAACAAGCTGGCAGCTGCCAATGACATACCACTTTGATGCTTATGTTTGAGTCTGCGGTGTTAAAGACTCTAACCAGCACGTATCCATTTCTTAAAGATCTTGCAAGGCTTCGTCCTACAATCAAATTGCGCAATGCCGATGTCTTCGATGGCTATATCAGATAAGATTGCTGGTCTCCAGAATCACTATCAAGCTTGGCCCATACAATGCACTCGGAAGAATTCGCTACATCAGTGTCGGTACATACTACCACATTCATTTAAGGAATTTGGACGCTTGGACCCTCCATCAATACTTCGACATTCTACCATTTCAATACCTGTTTGCCCAAATCTAACATGATTCCATTTGGTGGCAGAACATCCATTCCGAGAATGCAGTCATCCAAAATGTTCACGAACAGAAAATTATGTTGGAACGCAAGGTTCCCCAACTGTATCTTGAGGTTGACCTCTCCATGGATAGGTGCAGTTTCTTCCGTAGCTGCCCGTAGTGAGAAAACCTTTTTGAAGTAGTTGTTGCCTCACTAGGTCTGGTTGGATAATCTATCGGGTTGCACCAATGCCGATGTTCTCCGTCAACTTGACCCGGAAGGCATAAATAAGTCTGCTTCTCCACGATGTAGTCTTTATACGGTGATGGTGGTGCTGGAGACGTCAATCTTCCTAGCCAACTTCTGCCCCACGATACTGGCTCTTACATGTTTCCCGACCCCTCAGTTTGAAGGGCTTCCATCTTGGGCTCCTGACTCGGTCTAGATCTTCTTCTAGATGCATCTTCTATACAGTAGCTCGGTTTTCTTCACTTCTTGCAGTCTCTTTGCATGTGCCCTTTCTCTCCGCAATCCCAGCATCTAGACGCGCCATCTACCTGCGGGCCTCGCTGAATGTCCACGCACTCACACCTGCACTCGTCTGCCACTACCTCGTGAACCCGGGCAATGGTACGAGTCACATTTTTTGCCGCCTCAAAGTTGAGACTATAAGACAATGCGTCCTTAACCGTTTGTCTTTGACCTAAACGAACGATTTGTTGCAATTCCTGATCCCTTAATGCGCTGATGAATGCTTCTGTCGCTGTGTCAGCTCGTTGTTCTGGGTCGTCAGCTGAGCAAGCCAAAAATGCCAGTCGGTCAATGTCTAAGGCTAACTGCTTTAAGGTTTCGCTAGACTTCTGCATCCAATGCCGTAGCTGTGACCGATAAATCTCGTCGTCTCTATAGCGCATATCAAGTGCATTCATTATAGCAGCCGAGTTTGAGTGCAACCCAATGGGGATAGTCTGCAAAAGCTCGGCAGCTGTGTCCCTTAGAGCAAAAAATAATACAGTTGCTCGTTTCTTCTCATTCCAATGATTTGTCCGAGCGGCGGCTTCAACTTGGGCTTTGTAAATACTCCAGACCGTTTGTCCATCGAATATTGATGCTTTCACATTTCTGAATGTGCTTTGCGCTGCGGTTAATAGCGGGACTGGTGAGGTGATTACTACTGCCTTCGCTGCTTTCAATGCCTTTTTCATTTTTTCCATCTCATGGTTGATAATCTCCTCGACTTTGCTAAACTTCTCCTCGACCTAGTAAACCTTTTCCTTAACGCATTTAATTTGGTTGTTCAGACTACCGAGCTCCGCTTTTATTTCTGTTGACTGTTTTTGCAAGTCTGCCTTTATTTCGATTGTCTATTGGTCTAGCTTCATTGATTGCTCCTCCAGCTTCTGTGTTATGTCTGCCTTGATTTTGAATGCTTGTTGGTCTAGCTTCGTTGATTACTCCTCCACCTTCCGTGAGATGTCTGCCTTAATTTCAAATGCTTGTTGGTCGAGCTTCTGCTTCCTTTGATTTTGGTGTTTCTGCTTCTCCACCTACTGTGCCTTTTTCGCATCTACCGGCTCACCCGAATCCAGATTAACGCCTTTCGACTCAATCACCTCACGCAAGCGCGCAATCAGTCTGGCTTTTGTACCTAGTGTAGCCAGATTTCGCTGTTCCAATTCTTTCTTGAGCTCCGATAGGGTCGATTCATTAATTCTTAGATGTAACTTTCATGGCAATTTTATTGTTTTGGCTGTTCGTTTTTTCAGCAGTTTTCACGTTAAATTTCACTATTGTGCACTTAAGAATGTTTAAAAGCTTTGACTTTCGAAGTTTTCTATCCCACTTTTGACACCACTGTCGCGGCTGATAATTTTAATGTTCCGAGAAAGTGAAAACGCACTGTCTTTTAAATTAAGTTAAAAGAGTTTATTTACTAAGGATACACAATGATCAATTCAATTATTTTAAAAATAATTAAAATGTTATTCACTTGTCTATAAATTTTTATTTCAACTGTCTGTATCATGAAAATCACTTCACTATCAATCAATATCGCCTTTACTTTGCGCTCCACTCTATCGCAGTTTTACTATCGCGGCTTTACTATTTCCCCCATTAATTCAGCTCAGCTTTATATAGGTTCTCTAGTCATTCAATCCATTTCTCGTAAATTGGCGACCTATCTGGAATATTCGAGCAATTCTGAATGGCCGCAGTGACGTCACTTTCAGATGTTGATCATGCTTGGTCGATTCTTGTGCTTTCGAGTACATTTGTTTATTGATCATGATGTTATTGATAATTGCGACAACAATTGCAACAGTAGCTCGCAGAAATGTTTGGATATGTAACAATATGTTCTTATATAGAACCAATGGGAATCGTAGTACCATTGCGGTAAAAGTGCATTTATTTTAAAATAGAACACAATCACACAGTTAAGTTGTTTCATCAGCAATTATTTAAAAAAATAAAAACTTTCATATCGCAACTTTAGCTTAGTAAATGTAATTGAGAAATTCAATTCAATTTCATTGGCCATTCAACTAGAGTTTGCTTTACATCACCAGTTATAAAGAAATAAGCAATAAAACTATAAGCACTGAGAGAATCCCCCATTCTTCCAGCCTAGCGCTCACATTTCCTAATCTAATTTTCCCGTTATTATATTTTAACAAAAACCACATTTTTGAGGGTGAAAGACACATTGCCGCATTATACAGCCATTGAGCTTTTTCTCTCTAGAATATTTAAAAATGACGGTAATAAAAGCGCACAACCACTCGTTGATTAACACACAGGGAAAATTTTAAAATTTCCTTAAAATGTTATGCAATAAATTCCGGGAACCACATAATACTTTCTTTTAATTAAAATTAGTAAAGTCCTACCAAATACAAAATGCAAGGAAATGAAAGTACTCATCCTGCCCCTATTCTTCCTTTCCATACAGCAACAAAATCTAAGGATAAATCCGATAAGATATCACGTTCAAATAGAAAGGATAAATATAGGATAGGCAAGACAAGGGGTGTAAGGGGCAAAAGGAGTGGGAAAGAGGATAAAAACAGCAAACAAGGAAACCCATACAGGCAATCTAAATATTCTAAAGTGCTATAAACTTTACAAATAGGATATTCGAAATAGCAACGTGGGTGTACATTAGCTACACATGGTGCCAAGATAAAGTATCTTTAACTGGTATGATATAGCTTTTAGCTATGTTTTAGCTTTTTACATTCCTCTGATGCTGTTGCGTTCGTGCCAGGCTTCCTGGTCGTGCCTACGTAAAGTGTTGAAACATTAAAGCATCTGATAGAAATGTTCTTTGATGAAAAAGACAACGGTAAGATAATGAGAGATTGAAAAAATGGCGGGAAAGATTTTTTCAGGTATTTAATGAAGAAGGATTAAAGAGAAATTAATTCTTTTCTAGGGAAGTACAACAAATAGAAACTAGGGTTAGAAGAAAGGTTTGTAATGAAATGGAAATGAGCATATTTAGTCCTTGTTATAGCGATTTAGGGGGAAATTGGGATTAATTATTCCTGGATTTGTTTCCAGTAAAATCCTCGCTGAATTTCTGAGAGTATCTTTTTTGCTATAGCAATTTTTCAATTATTTTTCAAACCAGATAGCGGAATGATAACACAAGAGGTTAGTTTATCTGAATTAAAGTTAACACAGATGTTTGAATTTAAGTTAAAAATTAAAAGGACAGGCCTTAGGTGCTGGAATTTAATATAAAAGTAATGAAATTTTTTACTCTCGTCTCTGATTCTGCCTATTTTGAATATTATTCTCAATTCATGTTATGTTGGTTCTTATTCAATAAAATTTAAACTATTCTAATTTAAACATCCAACTCATCCTTCCTTCATCAAACATAACAGAATTTCTACCGATTGAATTCTATTAACATATTGACTCCTAAATATACTACGAGTATATATCAAGGTATTAATACACGTGCAGATATGAGAAACCAAGTAAAGTTTGAATGATCATATGCTACTCCGTAACAAATGCGCTAGGTAAATAAATTCGAACAGGAATTGCAAAATAGCGAATGTTTATATAACTAATGAAAATCAATTAACGAGCAGGGTGGGAATGCACTCGTGAAACAATGAATGAACGATTGAATCAATTGTCGTTTTCAATATTTCACATGTTAACATATCCCACATGGAAGCTTTATTTGATGTAATGTATAGCCAAATTCGTCACAGACATATGTTGGGTTGATTTTCGTTATAATAAAATGGTGTTGTCAATCTGTTACTCTTAGTTATAGAATGTTTGGTATTTGTGCAAGAATAGCTATATGTCCTGGTTGATATTGGTAGCAAACTATGTTGAAGGGAGCACTTCATGTTGCTGACGGTGCATAAAGATTCCTTGTGGATTTTATAAGGTAACAGAAGAAAGTTGAATCAGCAGGAGATTCTTATTTTTGTAGTCGTTATGATATATCCTTGTTGCACATCATTCCTGATATTTTCTTGAAAAGCTGTACATATAGAGTTTTGCATTAGGGACATAACAATTTCGTATCTTTACATGAACGCACCCTGAAACTTTTTAATGGACTGTCAATGTCAAAACGTTGGCTGAAGTCAACATTTTCATCATGGTAAAATTCAGGAATCAGCAATGTTTGGAAATTATTAAAAATTACTATTATCGAAAAATCATCTTCAGAGGTGAAGCTCATTTCTGGCTCAATGGCTTTGTTAATAAGTAAAATATGCATTATTGGTCATCAACAAATCCACATGTGCTTCTTGACAAACCGTTGCATCTGCAAAAAATTACTGTTTGGTCCGATTTTCATGCCCGAGGTGTGATTGTGCCTATTTTTTCGTAGATGAAAACAACCGCCATGTTACCGCCAATGGAGAGCGCTATCGTGTCATGTTTTTTTTTTTGTTGGTTGGGAGGTGAATGTCATTTGCGCATAGAATGTGGAACTCCCATGCTCACAAGGAGGCGACTGGACTACACACTAAACACCTCCCCTGTCAACTCGAGAACATAGCCTGGGACCGTTTGACACATTTTTTCGGGCCAGGTCTCGTTATGTTATGCCTGAGGCGCTTGCAAGCTGGGAGATCCCTCTTCTAGTGGGAGGAGAGACGGAAAGAGGAATTGCCAGACAAGCGATCCCGCAGCCCCAACACCCCCGGCTGTTGTGAGTCCCTTTTATCTTTTAGGACTGCCCGAACATAATGTACCACCTGGTTCCATTTGTCAACTGTTGCAAGCATCACCGCGTCTACATTTTCTGGAGTGAGCTCAACCGTCTCCCTGTAGAAATGTAAATGTGTGGCAGGCATACTCTTCTTCTTCTTAGCGAAACCGACAATCGGGGGACCGTAACTTACCAATCTTGTGCAGGTCAGACTGGAAATACCCAAGCCCGCTCAAAAGCTGGGTCAAATAGAAGTCAGTCTCACCATGCCTTCGATTTAGCCACGTTATCACATTCGGGATGAGAGGCGCAGTCCACCTTCGCTTCGTGCAATTCAGCGAAGACTGTCGCCAATCGTTGAGTGATTGCTGTCTCTCCTCGCGGACAACAATCCGAGACTGTTGGATACGAAGATGCAATCCTCAGTGCTCCTCTTCTCTGTACCTATGCCAAACGATTCCGGTATACCTCCTTACTAAGAGCAAGTTTTTCTGCTCCGTATAGTAGCACTGAGCCTACAGCACTCATCAATAGGCGTCTTCTTGATGGCCTGGGTCCTGTAGCAACAACGGAAGTTACCACAGTTGCAGGCATTCACTTTCAGTGTAGCCCGGGGTGGCATACTGAGACCGGCTAGCGCTCAGTCGGGTTGCGGTTCATCCGAGGACCCCTCTGTTAAGCTGAACCACTCTACACATAAAAAATAACAGGAAGGGAAAAGGGCGGGAAAGCAGGAGGTCATTCTTAGAAATGAAAAATTTTTGTTTTACCACTTCATAGCTTTGTATTTTGATTAAATTTATTCACAATACGCAAATTTAACAAAGTCAATTCAAAAGGGTTAAACATTCAGTTAACCAAGGCCTGTTTTCAAATTTTAAGTTAAATAACCAAAAATCAAATTATTGCCTAAAAGCAGAAAGAGTAAATTCAAAAACAAGATGTAAAAGAACAAATTTTTTTTTTCCTTTATATACATTAAACACAAGATGCACACTTTAATCATAAGTTGTTAAAATTGTTTATAACCTTTCTGATAGTTTAGCGTAGGTATGCACTATTGTTAGTCAATGAAAAAGTACAACAAAATTTATTCACAGCAGGTTACTGATAATCCCAAAAATTCTCCTCTTCAACGTCCTACTCAATTTACGCACCAGTTGTTTTCAGTTATTGATAGCTGTTTCAAAGATTTGAATGTAGAGGTGCACTATTATCACACAATGAAAAGGTGCCACACAATTTGATCACAATAATCCCGGATAATCCAAGAATTCTTATAGACAAAATCTTCAGCCACTTAAAACTCCTTTTTTTCCTCTACCAACCAAATCCAAATCTTTTCCCCTAGCCAACATCACCAAATCACTCAATCACACTACCATCGAATTCTCAAAACCCCATCACGTAATCCAAATTAAAATCACTTCCCAAATTCCAAATTCAAATCTTTTTTTTTTAAATTTTTAAAACTTTTTAAATTCCAAAGTAAAATCACTTTTCAAGTTCCAAATCAGAATCACTTCTCAAATTCCAAATTAAAAAATCTTGCTTTTCCCGACACTGCACAAACTCACTCTTCTTTCAAAGCCAAAATCAGATTGACTGCCCAAAAGACAAATTCCGCAATCTTTGACCTTTCCCAATCCCCACTGTCGTACCCGGCTAACGTAACCGATGTTCAGTACACTTCGATACCGTTACCAACACATCTTTTCCATATCGGCAAACGCAACAATTTCCGTCTTGCATAGATGATAGCGTTTGGTTTTGTGCAAATCGTCATATACACGGAAATAATTGCTTTTGCCGATATCCCAAAAAGAGTGTTTTTCTGTGCTCGGAAGAACTTGAACCTAGGGTCCCAGTGGACGCTACCACCGGAGCCACCTCCTGTTGATCTTCCATGCATTTATTTATCAGCTTCAACCGTGAACCCTTCTTAATGGGCATGGAAATGAAGTTTGTCAGTGGGGAAGCGTGGATGAATTTTTTTAGTATAACAAATAGAGTTTTGTTAGTGGGAGTTAATGCATGAAATTAGTTAGCATGAAGGAAGGAACTCGATTTTGTTAGTGAAAAGGTCTCGAATGAAATTTTGTTAATGAGAAGTAACGAATGGGTTGTTGTTATTGGAAAAGCTAAGATTATTGTAATGTTTTTTTTATTACAAATAAGGTTTGAGGGTAGGATTGCGATGGTGGGGAAAATAAAAATTATGAGGAAATTGTAAAATGTTAAAAACAATAAATAAATGTATAGATAGAATCATAGATGTGCCAAAAAGAAGCTGGATATGTTACGGAGGCGATTTGAAGTTGCGATTGGACGCATGCCGATACGCCAGAATGTGCAACAGTCCCCTTTTGTTGGTCATAAGTCGACTCTGAGACGATACTCTCAAAGCAGCCTTCTCAACCGTTGCCCTGATTTGCTCAGAGAAACTCATCTTTGAGTCGATCAGTAGCCCCATGTACTGCTCCGCTGGCCTCAATTCAACTAGTATGTTTTCAATACTGATCATCCTTACTCTATGGATTCTCTTTTATAACAAGATGACCACTTCGGTTTTCTTCAGCGCTAAACTAAACTCGCGAGCAGTTATCCAGTCTCTCACTTGGCGCACTAGCATTCCTAGTCTAAATTGCGCTTGTTTATTGGTGCGCCCAGCGACCATCTGGCATCTCCAGTCTCAGTAGCCGGTCATAAGATACGTTTCACAGGTATCGACCAAGGATGAGTCACTGGACAACACCCGATGTGACTTCCACCCTTTGTTGGCGCTGTGTCGTGTCGTAAAGTAGGCTTCGGTCTTTCACACTGAAACGGAGCACCTTTATGAACCTCTCCAGCCCGTCCTTCAAATGTTCCACTCAATTGTAGAAGGTCGAGACCATGGACGTCGAGAACCACTGCTGATCACTAGCTGATTAGTCCTCTCATATTCTTTTATTGTGTATCCTCCGTACTAAAGCAGCGAACCTTGCTATTGTGAACCAATTTGCGAAGGTACTTTTTAGCCAACTTACATGCTGCTACCCAGTTGCATGCCTTGTCACGGTTTCGTGTCCGTTGGGCCTCACGCTGCAGCTTTTGAGACTCTTTTTGCCTTTCAGTGATTACGGTCGACAACCAGTACAATGTGGGCTTGGCTTGCCGGGGTTTTCGATGGCGCCTGAGAGTGTAGCAAGTAGTCGTGATGATGCTCATAGTTGAGTTCACCACGTCTTGAACTACTAGTTCTTCCATCCCCTGTGAATCTCCCTGCAGCGAGGCACCTTAAAGAACCTCTTGACGTCCATCCTTCCGATGTTCCACCCAATTTAGGAAGCCGAGAGTACTGACGTCGGGAGACAAAATAACTGATCTCAAGCAGAATGCACTGATCATCACAGGCTGAGTAGTCCTCTAGTACGCTTCGATTGCGTATCCTTCGTACTAAGGACTCTTAGGTAAATGTCACGTCAGGAATGGTTCCTTCACAGCCAATACAGCGGTTAGTCGGGGTATTGCCGGTGTTCAGTATGATGAGCGCCATCCTGGCCACCATTCCTAGAATTGACTTTCCTCGCGGATCTGATATCGATTCATTTGGCGCTAGGTATAGACTAAATAAGGTAATCCCAGAGTACCGAACCCACACGAAACCATCTCCCCGTCCACAGTTCTTCGCCTAAAAATCACTACTACGTATCCAGATAGTGGCCGTACGAGTTTCATCAGGATACCATGATTTTTATCAAGGTGTTGCTCACTCAGCAGCTTTTATGTCCCTCGCAAACTGCTCAAGCAGATTTTGGGTGGTTGAGCTGCCGCGTGGGTTTAGCTGCACGATGCGGATCATCGAAGTACTGATTTTGCTTTCGCTAGGGCTTTCTGGAAAAGCCAACATTTTCGTGATCCTGAGACGTGTTCGAAATCCGGTCTTGGGCTAGCATCCTTGCAAAGACACAGTGTGTCTCCTTTGTACACTCTTTTTTTTATGCACCATTTCACCGCATTTGCAACATAGAGAACTCCTATTGGGTCCTTTGCATACTTGCGTGGTGTGACCGTAGCCAAGGCATTTGAAACATTGGAGAGGCGCTGCACTTCACCTTATCCTGCAGATAACCCACCATATTCTTACTTTGTCCTTATTCTGTAATTGTTTAGTGTCCTTCTCAGTCAAGTTAAAGATAACTATGCGTTGTTTCCTATGGATTTCTGGTATCAGCCTTGCTTTGATGCTGCCCACGATAGGAAGCTCCCTTTTGATGGCCTCTTCTACCTCGGCCAGATCCGTGATGCAGTAAATGTCTTTTATTTTGATCGCTGCCATGGGCTCGAGTGAGGCTATAGTTGCGCTTTTGCCGAGGATTTTATTTACTGGGTGGCAGAATACTTCTCTATTATCAGTCTCAGCTCCAAATTTGATGAGTAACTGGCCCGATCGCGTTGTTTGTACTGCTTTGATGGCAGTGTTGGTGTCTTCGGGCCTTACGTTTCCCCTGATATCCTGCAGCACCTCCGGTTAGGACCATCTTGGGGTTTTGCGAGTTAGGATCGGCCATCTTGGGATTTTACGAGCAGTGCCTGCTAACGGAATAGAGATAAATCCGAATCAGAAGGAACGGGACCGTCGGACTTCCGCTATCACCTATGGCCACTGGGATCTCACCTTACTTTGCCATGTTTGGGCAGTACGTGATTTGCCACGGTTAATCACACCGGTTGTTGCAGCAAACAAATTATTAGGGAGACCCAATAGTAGTTCTTGAGCCACACAACAAACTCTGAGTACTACGAAAGCAACTCCGAGATAAAATTGACGATCGCAGACATGCATGGGAGGAGCACTACGACCTGCAATCTTATCCTTCTGGTTTCAAGGCAGACGATAAGATATGTAGATGAAAGTTTAGACAAAGTGACGCGGCCTAGCACTACAATTTCAAATTGGATATAAAATCTCGTAAAATACCGGGTTGTCGAGGTGTTAAAGCCAATACATTACCTCATCCCAGGCTTGTCTGGAAAAGAACTGGGAGTCTACCATGCAAAAGACTTATGTTGTTGATGCTCTTCTTTCTTCACTCACCATAACATGGTTTTCGTCCTGTCATCACAAACCTCTCCAGATTATTAACCTGTTAGTGCTATTCTCAATTCCACGCGTGTCATTTGTATACTGTCTCTTCTTTCGGTGGCCAATCACTGGAGTTGCCCGATAAAAATCCTGAATGAGTCGACGGCGAGTGTGTCAGAAGGTAGGAGAATTAACCTTCTTTTAGAGTCTTATACGACACTGGCCGTCGCCCGAGGATAACCTGTGTGCCTTCAGCCTAAGAGTGATACAGGGAGGATGATAGCCTAAGGTTAGAGATGGAACCCTCACGACCCAGCCCATCGTTTATCTATCTAAGGACCAGGAATTTTAACGTAATATCCCTTCCTTTCCGAGATAATTACACCAGTTCAGGCCTAGTACTTCAGCAAATAAACAGTTATGATTTGATGATAGGGACATGAAAACCACCAGCAGCTACACAATACTCCCGAACTTACCTTGGGGCCACTACTTTTCAGGTTACTATGCGCCCAGGAGAATTGGACCTCAGTCTGGAACTTAAAACACATGTCCTCTAGTCCTCCCATGCCAGTCTGCCATCGTGCCATCTTTGATGTTTCGGAGTGATCCTCGATAGAGATCTGTCATCCTTGCGCATTATATCTAATCAATTGGCTACCGTGGGATGTCATTTTAAGCAGTTGGCAAGCACAAAATGACGTCTCTATTTGTTAACTGACACGTGACGAAAAATACCCACGTCCGGAGTGAAAGTGGTGGCCGAATGGAAAAAATTTTCGTATCAGCAGTACAAACCACACAAAGGACAAACTTAAAATCGTTGCAGCTCAGGTTATTTGACGTACTCCTATGAGTCAATGCGGAAAGCAAGTTGAACGTATAGCAAGATCTCTGCTACAAGCAAAGTCAACAAGTCTCTAGCAATTTTCATTACTTATATAGTGGAGGCTATATCCTCCTCTCGATCACCGATGAGATAGTGCATTGCCAGCTTTAGCGTTGAAATCACACAGAATTATTTTTGTATCATGTATAGGCAATGAATCAAATAGTCCTTCCAGGTGATTGTTAAACGTTTCCTTCGTTTCTTTGTCCCTTTTTCATGTCGGGGCATGTACGTTTATCAGTCAGATTTTAAAGAATCTAACTTTTATGTTGATCGCACACAATCTTTCATTGACTGCCTTAAAGTCAGTTGGAACTCCCTATCGACAATAAATGCCTCTTTGAATTCTTGCTTTCCAGGAGAGTTCCTATGTTTAAATATTGTTTGCGATCTTCAGGGGCGGATCGAGGGCCGGGCTAGCCGGGCAACCACCTGGGGCCGCGCGGCATGGCCCGGGCCTAACAAAACGCAGGTCGGGTCAGTTTAGAAGTGCGAGGCCCTCAAAGCTCAATCACCCTATAAGTAAGCAAAGAATAAAAGAGACTTAGAATCTGTTATATTGAAATTTCTCACTCTGGAATTATTGCAACAGTGTAAAATACTTTAAGAAGCCCACGAAAATGAGCCGGGCGAGTCAAAAAGGCCCTGCGGTCCACACCTAGCCGAAAAACGCAAGTTGGTTAGAAGCGCGACCCCTTAAACCAGCCCAATAAGCAAGCAAAGAGTGAATCAACGTGACATACTTAAACAAAACTAAAATCCGATATTTATAATTATTTTTTTAAGAGCCCTCCTGGGCCTAAAACAGCTCAAATTAAATATCAAATGGAATATTTTTATTCTATATTCAATTCGAGAAGCAGAGGTCTAAAGGAAGCTGATTCATAAGTGTGGAGCCGTTCCCCAACTCAAGTAAACGATTGAAATTGAACGAACGGTATGGCTACGTGCTACTGTACTAGAAATAAAGGAATTGGTAGTAAATCAAAAACTGTCAGTCAGTGAAAAACCAAGAATATTGCCTATAATTACTATTATAGCTATAACGATTTTCATAAATTGTATTGAATCTTAAGTTTAATAGATTTGTAACAGGAAGATTCACTCTTATACAGAATTAAAATTTTAGAACCTGGTGTTTACAGTGATTTTATTGTCATTTTTATTTTCTTTAATTTCATTCATGTAAGCTTCTTGCACTCATTTCATTTATCAATTAACATATAATAATTTCAATAATGCTAATATTAATCGCCGAAATACGCATTTCGGCATTCAGTCTCGGTTTGATATTTTTTACGTTAATAAATTCTACGTCCACACTCTTTGCTAAATTTGGACGTACTAATCAAAATTCGCAAGTGAGTACCGCCCACCGATGCGCAATACACTTTGTATAATTTCGAAGAAATTATTAATTACCGTTATGTCGCATCAGTACTTTCTGTTGCATTTTGAAATGAATTACAAACCGGATACATATCAGCTGTAGCTCTAGCTGTGTAACTGTATGTAGACGAGGTATGATTCACGAGTGTGACTCGTTGATGAAGGACCGACGCGCTGTTTGTCATGGACGTCATCGTGGCCCTCCCGGATATTTCTGTGCCACTGAAACACTTGAGTTCTGAACAGAACATCCTCACCGTAAGCCTCTCGAATCATTTGAAGAGTTTCCGTGGCCGTTTTCTTGAGTTTGACACAAAATTTGATGCTAACACGTTGCTCGATCGTACACTCCATTTTCACTCCGACGACGTAACTGAACACGCACTCCACTCTCGCTCGATGCTATCTCTCCAAGCGCTTGTAGGTAACATCTGCAGCCCGGTTCCCTTAACCTAGACCCCCACACCACTACAGCACCAGATACCGGTTAGCAGACGCTTTGACGGCGCGGGGCAGGCTCAGTCCGGTTACTTATTATTCAGATCCTGTAAATGGAGAAAAGCAAGATAGGCCTTGGTTAGTATATTCTGAATCACCATGATAATTCAAAATCTAATGTTAGTGCTCTTGGCTCTTTTACGGGTGTAAATGACGGGAAACATTTATCCGAGTCACACAAAAGCCATGAAAACAGGAAATTCTACAAAGAGGGCATGATGAAACGGTTAACTTTTCAAAAGGGATTGTCTTCAGGAAAAACCATTGATTCTGCAACTCAGACTAAAGCCAATTTAGAATAAAAACGCTGAAAAGAGAGCTTGGTCTTACAAAACTCTAGTGAAAACTTCCTGGATCTGGTTAAGCGAATTGCACGGTTTGACACCACCCTGTCGAAAAAATAAAGAAAAAAATATATTTTTCCATAATTCTGGATTGGACTCGAAATATTTCTAGAGTTGAGCACATGTCCATCATTTTGAAGACAACAAATCAAGAGTCTGCAGAGATCGAGGAGCACTTTTTACAATTTGTGGCGGTAGACATAACTACAGCAGAGAAGTTGACGGAATATAGTATCAACAACTTTCAATTTGTTGAGGCTGTCCGTTGCTGACTGCGGGGGGCAACGTTACGACAACGGGGCCAACATGCATGGAGAAAAAAGTGGCGTACAGTGAAGACTTCCAAACTTAAACCCTCTGGCATTTTATGTTCCTTGTGGATGCTATACCTGGAACCTCGTTTTAGGAGACACTGCTTCTTCTTATCCCCAAGCACAAACATTTTTGGTTATTTTGCAAAGACTGTATACAATATTGTCTTGCTCAAGTGAAAGATGGAGGATTTTGAAATCTCATGTGACCATATCACTTTAACATTAATGAGAAGGATTTAATGTTTGGTTACACTTTCAGAGACTAGATGGAAATGTAGAAGTGAATCTGTGAAAGCTGTAAGATACCAGCTCATTAATGTTTGTAATGTACTTTCGACCGTAAGTGAAAAAAGCACAGATTGTGGTTTGATAAGTGAGAGCTAGTCATTGGAAAACGAAATTTCAACCTTCGTATTTGTCGTATCGCTCGTAATATGGTATGACATTCTCGTAAAAATCCATACTATGAGTAAAGTTTGGCAAAGTGTAAATATGCAACTCGACGTAGCTGTCAATCACTTAGAAGCATTTGTCAAGTGGCTGGATGAGTATAGGGATCAAGGTTTTCAGTCTGCATTAGTGTTGGCAAAGAAAGTAGCAGAAGAAGCAGGCATTACTAGAGCATTCAAGCCCCAACGAAGGAGACGCAAGAAAAGGATGTTTGATTACGAACAAGAAGACGTTGTTCCTGAATAAACCGCTGAATATAACATCAGAATAAACTACTTCTTATCAATCGTAGATGCAGTTCAAGCAAGCTGTAAACCAAGATTTTCAGCTTTGAAAACCTATGAAAACAGTTTTGGTTTCCTGTACCACCTTCAGAAACTTTGTTGTATGAGCGATGAACAACTAATGAACAACTGTAAAGACCTAAGAATGAAACTGAGTGACGAAAACAACTATGATATATAGACGCACTAGAAATTTATGAAGAAATAAAAATGCTAACACTCGTCTATGATGAAGAAACAGACAATCTACTTTTCGTTCTAAAGTTTATTGTACTCAACAATCTAAAGGACATATATCCAAATTCCGGCAATACGTACTACCTATAGTTCCAACAGATCAAATTTTCAGGTTGTTGATTTAGTACATTAGAAACTAGTATAATAGTAAAATAAGGTCAGTTTTATAAGTTGATCAAACACAGTGAACTCGTTAATAATATGCCTCAAAAACACATTTTTTGGGCCATGTAGTTTTCGTTTTCCTACTTTATAGACTCCCGATTAAAAGTACTACATTTTTGATCGGGATTTTTTGTAAATTACAGGAAACCCAGTTTATTGAATGATATCTGCTATACTGGAATAAAGCATATGTTTTTACAAATATATAAGTATTTTTTTTTTCATTAGTAGGTAACGTATATGTCTGCATTTCATGCCTCTCTGACAGAAGAGCACTGCTGTCAATTCGAATTGCTTCAATGTTATTTCTAGATTTTCCTGGAAGTTATTTTCACGAGGCATGAAGAATTGATCCGAAGTGCGCAGAAATACCCATTTCACTTGCTTCATTCGTAATCTTAAACACTACCCTTACCATTCATCTCCAAATCTGCCCAAACAAACACTCTTGAAACGGTGGCATAGTATGATTTTCAAATCTAATGCAAAGTGCATTTGCACAAACGTTTCAAACATTTCGCTAATTGGCTCCTTAACTAAACATACAACTGTTTGCAGAAATCCCAGTTGCAAAGACACAGATAGAGAGTTAAAGCTTGCAATCAGGCTCAACATTGAATAACCCGCATTCTGATACTTTCTGTCAATTTTCCACTTCACTGGATTTTTTCCTTTAGACACAAGTAAAGTGTGTAGGTTGCGACTATACGTGAAGACTATGAGTGCAGAAATACTGAGAGAAGTTGTAAAGGCATGAGTAAGCATTTTACAAAGTGAAATTTGAAAGGGTTGAAAGTGAGGTTTGAGGATGCTACATAGTGTCAGCAGAAAGACGATAAGCTTTAGATTGGCAGTAGAGAGGATGAGATTAATTGGGTGGCATTTGGGTGTAAGTGATGCTCCATTTAAGGCAATCAGTGCAATCAAAGTAAGTGAACGATACTTGGTTGGAATTGAATGGTGTCGTGAAGAAAATGATGTATAACAAATCCAAGTACCTCTGTTGTCTATATCGACGCTTGATTGGCAACCCAAAGCACACCTCACTGCTTAATCACTAAGTCCGTGCCTTCCGGTTTATTCAATCTGGCAAACACTTGGTGAAACATCTTTTCATAAACAAACAGTAAACTTATCGTTTATTTGGTAATCTCATACCAAGAAGTATTCATCGTCAACCATCCCAATTGCAGGGAAATCATTGAATCAGTTTTCGTTCTTATTTCTTATTCCAACAAAGTTGAAAACTAAGAAACAAATGAACGTGATTGCTAGCCAGCAAGGACAGTTTCAGGTAAAAGGATAGACAGCAGGTATAAAGTACTTTGAGTCACGAACAAAACTTTTCATCGGGATTGTTTTGGGAACATTAATGAGAAGGATTTAATGTTTGGTTAGAATGATTCAGCAGTTGATTCACTTGAATTTGTTGAGGCACAAAAACTGAGGAAGCGAGATGCAAGACTTGAGTATATCTTACAATCGACTTGCCAGAAAAAACACCAAATGAGTATCGGATTGGAAATTCTTTTTTAAATACTTCCTCTCCCAGTACACTAAAACCTTTTTCCTAACCATATAACTTATGAAAGTAATCTGATAATACCGATGTTATCCACCGAAACAAATCCTTATTATCTAAACATATCCTCCCTCACTATTCATTCACACCCGAATGAATACATTAGCCGTGATATGAAGTGGAAAACAGACAGGGAGTGACAAGTTGAGCGGATGATTGCTAACTTTTCCAACGAGTGATTACTCGTTGACCCTAACTATTTTCACTTGACAGCTATTCCCAACCGAGTGTAATCAAATAATCGTAAAGTAGTGAGACACTTATCGGCAGGACTATCAATTTATTCTCCATATGTACGAGTATAAGCCTTTGATATTTGATCACTGGAAAGCGACTGCATTTGAATGAATTGATTAAATTACTTTTGAAGCATAATTTAGGAAGCTAAACTTTCTCTGAAAAGATAATTATTTTTTTTTTATTTTGGCAAATCAATTTCAAGAGAAAAATGTTAGTAAATTAGAATAAATTTGGTAGGCCGGGGAGTTCTCCTACTAAACGGGCCAACATGCAATGCGACACGTGAATTGTAGTGAAATGTGGGTAGATAAATGTCCGTAGCGAACTGCAATGATGGTCCCCTGCGTCCGCGGAAGAGGATGGTAGTATCCGCCGAGATTTGGCCTTGTCTGAGGACCCGTGAATGCGCTGGCAGGCTAGCGTTGCGGCGTCGTGGGGCGGGTTCTTTTCTCCAGAACAAGGACCCACTACAAAAAAATTTCGCACTCACGAATAAAAAAATGTCGAATGCCGATCAACTGGTGTCGAGGCCTACAAAGGGTTGGAATTGCTTGTTTAAAGAACAATTGGGCCGGGAAAAAATGAACGGACTGGTGAGACTTCATCGTTACCAACGATCCTTATGGCCCACAAATAAAAGTGGGACATCCAGGTGGAAGCCGGACCAAGATCCAAACGTAGACGTAGCCATATATTTCTCATTTGAGTGAAAAATTCATACAAATATAATTTGTATCAAATGAAGAATATACACGTGGCCAATTTATGTAATAGTATTATGCGATGGAATCGCATAAGAATATACCATAAAAGGGTATGTAAGCAGAAGGTCACTCTACCTGGAAAGAGCCCCTATAGCACAAAAGAAAGGTAGCTCACTTCAGTGGAGGGACCTGCCATTGTTGCGGGTTCTATACCTGGTCCAATTAAGGGAAAGGAAAGACCGATGGTAAAACTTTAATAATTCATAGCATTCATTTTATTTCTAATGATTCAATTTTTTTGTATCAAAATCTATATTTATTTAATTAAATTTAACTACCTATATCAACTTTTCTCTTTATTTGATTCTATGAACTATATTGAAAAGGTTCCGTTTACGTTTGTTTTTTTATATTTCTTGTAAAGATTCATGTAAATGAAAACGTTGATAACATCTTTCTTTATTTATTTATTTCTATTTAACAGAAAAACCAATTACAAAATAGATTAAATAATACAGGGTTTTCCAATAAGAGGTTTTATTTTGATACTAACAGAAAAATGCCATTTTTTAACACAAATGACCGGATGTTTATTTCATTATAAAGAAGAAAGTATGCCGTTAATAGTGAAAAGTAATATTAGGCAAGTGACCACCACGACCATGCTTACAGGCCTATATCCTGGTCATGAAATTTTCCATAACCAAATCGAAAAGTGGCTGCCCTATATCCTCGATAGCCTCGTGAATTCCATCTTTTGAGATCTTGAATTGACACTGGGCTGTTGACGCAGACCTTTTCTTTCACGTGGCTTCAAAGGAAGAAGTGGCAAGGTGTTAAATCACAAGATCTCGGTGGTCAATTGTGATCACCTCTTCGAGAGATAACACGGTCCGGAAACTTGTCCCGTAAAAGATCAATAGTTTCGTTGCTTGTGTGGCACGTAGTGCCATCTTGTTGAAAGTGAACGTTGTCAAGATGAATACCATCCAATTCCGGCCACAAAAAATCATTAATCATCTCTCGATAGCGCAATCCATTCAACGTAACTGTTTTTCCAGCCTCATTTTCAAAAAAGTAAGGTCCAATGACTCCGCCGGACCGTAAACCGCACCAAGCAGACACACGTTGAGGAAAGAGAGGCTTCTCAACAATAATTCTTGGATTTTCCAAACCCCAGATACGACAATTTTGCTTGTTGACGAAGCCACCGAGGTGGAAATGGGCCTCATCACTCAAGATGATTTGTCGATGGAATGCCAAATCATTTTCATGCATTTCAGGGACCCAATTATGCAAAGAAACGACGTTGTTGGTGATTGACCGGCATGAGTTCTTGTGTTAACTGAACTTTATAAGCCTTAAGACCCAAATCTTTATGCAAAATACGGTGTAATGACGTTTCTGAAATACCGTATTCCAAAGAACGACAAGGAATGGGCAAACCTGGGTTTTCTTCAACACTTTCGGCTACAGTAGCAATACTCTCGGCTGTTCTTGAGTGACGTGGAAGGGGTTTATTCTTCACATCACTAAGTTGTCCCACCAGCTCGAATTTTTCCACCAATTTTTGTATTGCGGTCCGGTCTTTAAGGGGGACCTCCCCATATAATGGAGTTGCCCCCGAAAAAAAAAATTTTATCGCATGTAGGCAATATTGATATCAAATGAAAGGTCTTAATGAGAACTTTTCGAAAGAGGTCTTAAACCAATAAGTTTTGCTTTGAGGGGTGCAGGGGAAGGGGAAATGTACGAGAATTTGGCATCCCCCCCTCGCGATCGGACACCTTTGACGCGGGAAATCTGAAAAAATCACAAAGGTGTAACTTTAGGAGTACAAGGGCAACAAATACCTTAGAAGTCAGAAATCGATCGAATAATAGTACATTTTATAAATTTTACATTTTTGCCTATAAAATCAAGATGGGGCCCTTGAATTTCCCGAAACCTACAATTTAAGTTTTTTAAAAGTAATTGTATGTGTACCGAAAATTTCATAATAATTGAACAATAAACAGCTAAGTTACAGCCGATTGAATATTTAACAATTACAACACCATTAACACATTATACTAGGGAGATACACGTTTGCAACGGACCTAGACACTACAAATATGTAGGAATTTTGATAAAAATTTTAGAAATGGTTTGTAATATTGATTTGTTTTCACGACTAACCAAGCGACGGGGTCAAACCACTTGAAACAAAATGGTGGGGAGTTTAAGATCATAGTAACCATAATAATTGTTCGAGGTCAATTTATGGAATCTGTATATTAGTCATATTTTGATATGCAGAATATATTGTTTGATTTACTAATTGTTTTACAATACCCTTCTGGCAGGAGCACTCTCCTGCTACTTCAACTTGTTATAGTGAATTTTAATGATTCAATGCGTTATTAAAGCGTGTATCGTCCTACTTTTATTACTGGCGTAGTTTTTGCTTGTAAAATGTCAAAAAATGACAGCTTCAAAGTGACATCTACCGAAATGGCGGGCTATTCAAAATAACAACTCTTATTGGAAAAGCTTTTAACCCATCAAAATAGATTAAGTTATAGCACAGCAAAGAAAAAGAAAAAAAAAGACATACAAATAGCAAGATAAAAGTAATAAAAAGTGCAAAAACGAGGAGAAAAAAAAATACTAAGAGTTGGGAAGAAGAGAGTTGACATATTTTTTCAAACTAAATACGAGAAAGGGAAGGGCCCAAGCTGAAGGTCATCATGGTTAAGGGGTAATCTGAGCATCGGTGAGTGAAAATACACTAAGCTACGTGCGAATGGAGCATCAAAGATATTAGACGATCTTGTAGAACGCATAAAGCGCCTCACTGAAACCTGGTTGACTAGCCGAGTATCGAGTAAACCATGACAAAGCCTGTAAAGGAAAGAGTCATCAAGGTAGAGTCGACGCCTTTCCAGTGAAGCGATATTGAGGATAGATAAGCGTGATTTATGAAAAAATGTAGGGCATCTGGAACTTCAAGAAGACGATACTGGCAAATCTTTTTTGTACAGCGTCTAGCATGAACTTCAAACGCTTCAAATGAGGCGACCAAACTGGTGAACAGTACTCAAGGATAGGACGAACCAAACAAGAATATAATTTAACACACGATAAAAGATCGGAAAAAAATATAGGGATTTCTTGAGATCAAGCCAGAAATGCGAGAGGCTTTAGAAGTATTTTCAGAAATATGAACATCGAACTTTAATTTAGAGTCGAAAGTGACACTTAAGTCCCTGAAATGTCTTACCGTACTTAGGTACGAACTGTTCGACGAAAATTGAAGGCTTCTAGGGCAAGGGTTATTCGGAAATGAAAGATGGATGCACTTAGAAACATTTAAAGGAAGTTGGATATAAGAACTCTAAAATAAAATGGCATTCAAATCTTCTTGAAGCAAGGCACAGTCATCGTTAGATAACACTATTTGGAAAACTTCCACGTCATCTGTATAAAGAAGGCAGGAGGAGTCGATGACAATGGATAGTAAGTCATTTATAAACAGAGTGAAGAATATTGGGTTAAGACTGGATCCTTGAGGAACACCTGAAGACGAATGGAAGGGGGTAGAAATACAGCCTTGAAAAGACACCAGACTGACTAGATTGGATAAATAGGAGGATGACCAGTGGAGCAAATAATCAGGAACGTTAAGAAATTTAAGTTTGCTAAACAAAATTTTGTGATATACTGAGTCGAGGTCTTGAGAGAAACCCAAATTCAAGGCTTCGACTTGTAAACGGTCCTCCATGATTTTTGAAGCAACGCTCATGAATTTTAACAAATTCATTAAGGTTGATAGCCCATTGATAAAACCATGTTGTTCAGGAACGAACAAAGCACGAGTAAGTGAAAAAAGGTGCAAGTGCACGATTTTCTCCAGTAGTTTGGAGAAACAGGATAAAAGGAGAAAGAGCGATGATTGGCAACGTCTGAAGTGCTACCTTTTTTAAAGATAGGAGTAACATAGGATCTTTTCCAAGACGAAGGAAAATAGCCCTAAGATAAGCTAGAGTTGAAGAGAAAGGAAATAGGGACACAAATAGAAGTAGCTAACGATTTTGTAGTAATCGAGCAGTCATACAAGCAAACTGCTCGAAAACCTTCCTATCTCCTATCCAAAATTATGATGGCAGATTTCGAAAAAATATGTAATTATTTCTCTTGTAATCGTAATTTGAGTCGGTGCCGTGTGAAGTTTTTAACATCGCGTCTTAGTTAATGCTTGTTGGGAATTTTTTTTGAATTATTTAAGAGTTGAGGTTCCATAAAGGCAACTGCAGTGTAGTGAACCGTACGGTTTCACGACTCAATAAACGACAAATGTTTCGCGACCGCCTTCTGTACGAGTGTGTGTGAACGCCGGCAATCAAACAATAATACGAAAGTCATAACCTTACCAAACAAGCCAAAAAGGCACGTTGCTCGAATTGCACTATTTCAAAACTTGAGAACAATGTATTCTGCAAGGACCAAATAAAAGAGCTCCGCTCACACTTACTATCACCAAAGGTTTTAGATTTCACATCGGAAAAGTTGCGTTGCGCAAGCGACGAGAATATTGTTTGCATCGTGGAGAATATGGTGTTGTGAGTGGAGAATGCATTTGTAAAGTTTGACTCACAGGATGGAGATGTGGGGTGCAAGATTGTGATAATGTTTGTGTTCACGAAATATGCTCGATAAGTACTGATGGTTTTCCGCGCTGTTTATGTCAAGAAGGTTTTCACGGAGATCGGTGTCAGTCATCAAAGTGTTCAAGTTATTGTTTCAATGAGCGACGATGTAAAGTGAAGCACGATGAGCGGTATGTGAATGTCTGGATAGCCATATGGGTGCTAGGTGTGAAGCTAATATTTGATTGGATTAAATCTCTGGAATGTCCAAATACCTGTGATGAAGAGACATTTATAAATTTCAAACCACGTACTTTTGCACTCGCAGCAGAAACGAATGGTTCATGCAATAGTAGAAGATATAACGACACACTGATCTTCACTGTGATTGGAGTTATAACATGCATATTTGTGATACGTCTTGCTTTGACCCTGAATTATTGCAGCAAAATCAATCTGGTAGCGGGAAAGATGAGAGAACGCTTATTCAAATATGGAAGAAGATTTATATTAAATTTGACCAATTCTACAGCATGTATTAACTCATTCGGCAGAAATTAGGAAGGCAATCAGTAGCATAAAGTGGGGAGAAGGAAAGAGCTAAACAAAATGTTCACGGGCACGAAAGTGAGTTTTTTGTTAGATATTTATTTATTGGACATTATTAGAGGAAAATTTCAAAGATTGTTTAAAAAATTTTTTTTTATGTAAAGTTAAATTTTTCGATCGTTATATGCAGAACATATAGTTTGTTTTGATAACTATATGTTCTGCATATAACGTTTGGACAGAGACTTAAAAATTAAAACTGAGGTAGCAGTATACTTTAAGAAATATTAGAAATTATAGAGACATTGTTTCCCTTTTCTTTGAATTTAATAAATAATAATGGTATCAAGTTTTAATTTGTATTATTCAATCTCTAAAGTGCACTTTTATGTTCATCGTGGATAACGCAGCAAATATAAGAAGTTCTTTTTTTTTGCATGTGGATAAAAGCATTGTGGATTCAAATAATTTTTATTGAGTAGATGGCTATTAAACAGGGATTATATATTTGCAAACATATCTATCGACAAGCATTTATGGTATTTTCAAATTAAATTTGTTCTTATGAAAAATAACGGAAAAGATGATCGGATCCTATACAACTTGAAGTTGTTTGTAGTTATGGTTAATTTTAGTAGCAATTATTCATAATGAATGTTTAAACAGTCCACGATGAATATGTCCTTATAAGATTATTGAATATTTATGAACAATTTATTAGATTTAGTAGAAATTTTATTAATAGGAAAAATCTTTGGTACAGTGAGTATAAAAATTTGGATCTTGAGCAACTGGTTTATCATGCATAATACTTGTCACGCTTTATTTAGAGTTACATATTACAAAGTTTCAAAGTTTTCCGGTCAGAGTTTTCGATAAGAGAAAGCGCAACTGTATTATGTTAATCGAGGAAAGGTCAAAAATAATAATCGATAATTAAAACCTTAAAACTTGGTATTTCCATTTCATTAACCTAAATGGGTATATGACCCGCAACGATGGCGGGCGCCTCCTCTAATATGGGCTAGCTACCAGGCGCGCTCCTTCGTTTTTTGTTGCTAACTGTGGCTCTCGACGGGTAGAGTGGCCTTCCGGTCGCGTGTTCTTTTATGGTATAGAGTTATGTGATTTGATCAAATAATTCTATAACATAAATTGGTCACGTCTATATTTCTCATTTGATGGGAAGGTTCATGGAAATTATATTTGCATGAGTTTTCCACTCAAATGGGAAATATATGGCCACATCTATGTCTGGATTTTAGTCCGGTTCGGAGGGATGGATGCCCCACTCTTATTTGTGAACCATAAGGATCGTCGGTAACGACGAAGTTTCCGCCAGTCCGTCCGTTTTTGCTCGGCACACTTTGTTCTTCGAACAAACTTAGTAACCCTTAGTAGGTTACCTTGGCCTTGACACCAGTCGATCAGCATTCGACCCGTTTAATTCGTGAATGCGAAATATTTTTTGTTGTGGGTCCTTGTGCTTGGGGCAAAGAACCCACCCCACGAGACCGCAACGCTAGCCTGCCCCCGCATTTACGCATCCCCAGTCAAAGCCAATCTCTCTCTTCCGCCGAGGCAGCAGACCATCGCTGCAGTCCTGCGTGGACATCACACCAAATAACCTCACTACGGTTGGGCGATTGGTTGCCCACTTCGAGGCTAGCCGGTAGCTCCCTATTTGGTGCTTCTTCGAATATTGCAAACGTGCTGAGTATTCTTTGCTCAATTTTTTTACGTTTATTCTCTACCAGGACTTTTTGGACAATTACAGCAACTTGTTTCAAAATTTCTAAGTCTAACTCCTCGATTACTTTGACAAATTTTTTATCGTCTTTTGTAATTCTATGATTCTGAAATGGAACTTCAAGTTTAGCAAACCAGACCACCAGTTGATTCCTTCAGAAAACAGAAATTTCGAATGACATAACAGAGCTTAATTCCTCATGAATACTATCAACAGCATCGGTGAACTTTTTATCTTCCGCCATTTTCTAAGCATTAATTGTTTTTTCCGGAATAAATTCGCTGCTGGTTTATCCGTTTAATTTAAAATATAAATCACCAGTTGCTGGCGCAAGTAATGACAACCACTAATTATTACTTGACAATATTTACGATGGCAACACCAGTAGCAAAGCGGCGGCAAGACTGTGGAAGTTGCTACAGACTATTGACGTTTTGTTAAAACCACTTCAATGGGACACAATTTTTCCCTATATTTTCCCTCCAGCAGGACCCTCGAATTCGTAAATTTACTTTATGATCTCAGATTCCAAAAATTTAAATCAATACCTTTTATTTGATATCCCGCCCGACTATCTTTGATGCAATCAATTAAAAATTACACTGTAGATGACTCCAAGGAGTCGAAACTCGTCTGTTCATACAACAAAACAAGGCCCGATGGTTTTTCAAGAAAAAAGAGAATTGGCCTGCGGATATTAAATAAACAAAATAATTGACTACACTTAAAAATATTGAAAGATCCTGCACTCTTGAGAAACCACCCCTTCCGGCCTTTCCACAAAGTTTGATGATTGTAAACGTTAGAATGAAAATCAAATTACCTAAACCACAGAAATTTATTTATGCAAGCATATGCACGTCTGTACACACCAAAGCAAAAGGATCCGACATCACACATATTGATGATTCTAGTTACTACAGTTTCTGAGAAAACTTGCTGTGATGGAAGGATGGATGTACTGACAGACAGAAAAATTGTAGAAGGCCTTAGTAAAATAACTTTCACAAAACCCAAAAAAACTACAATTGAAATTAAATATAAAAACTACAAGTAAAGGAACAAAAGATAAAAAAAAGTTATTCAAACCAAAAACCAGATATTAAACTTGAGGTGAGCTATCAATACCTTTAGGTAGGTCCAGAATTGAAATACCAATTTAAATCGCTATGTTTCCGGGACTTCCCAGTATTGTGCGGCAATAACATTTCTGCTGATACTGCTGATCTCTCACCGAGTAATACTTTTTTACTCTTCAATAATGATGGATAATGGATAGATGGTATGGTTCCTGTTTAGCTTCAATGGTGGAAAGTAGGCATATTACCAATGTTCAGACAACAAATATTATTCCACCATAACCAACAAATTTTAAGCAACTACTATGTGCAAAAAGCTGCTCAGGGTAAACCGACTTAAACTAGAGAGATGCTGTCTACTAATGTTCAGCAAAATCAGTGCATTCTATACATATCGCTCACGACATGCTGTAGTGGCACATCTAAGAAAATCACAAAATTTGAGTTATATCATTAATTATACTCCCAGTAGCATACCCTATAATCTGAACAAAATCGGCACGAAGAAACTTCAATAATAAGCTGCCAGGTGGCACTTGTGGCACTATTGCGTATACGAGTACATGCTTTTCTCTATTCAAAAAAGTTTATAGTGGCATAACTTATCAGTGCATTCTAAGCCATCGGCATTTCGACACGTGTTTAGTGAGAAGTGAATGTAATAACGCCTTGTTTTGAGATATACCAACAAGTTGAGTTTATGTATATTGTCTTATTTTTTTTTTTAGACAAAGAGGCTCAATTTACAATAGGCCAGTATTGATTAGCAGAAAATCAAATATTGCTTTTTTATGTAAAGCTATTTTGACACATTTTGAATTGTGCCACTATTGCATACCAAAAATGAAAGGCATTTTGAAATGCAATGCAGATCAGGCATATCACATGTTAAGCCATTCTGATGTAAAAGAATAGGTACGTAGGAAGTTAGAAGACTAGCCGTATTGAAGTGTATTTTTTTGCAACTAGAAACGAAAATGGAGTCAAGAGGTCGAGAACATGTTGGGAATGATAGGAATTAAACTGAGAAAGAGTACTTTCAGAAGCCGATTCAACGTGGGAGGTTGCTAAAAATGTAACTTTAGGACCATCGAATGCTGAAAACGTGTTGTCAGCTGTTAATGATGAAGATACTGGTTCAGATTTTTCTTTTGATGATTCTGTTGCAGACCCCAATTACGTATTGAAAATTATTTCTTCTGCACCTTCGAATGACACTCATAGAGACAAAGAAAACCGTAAGGTGGATGAAACTGATGAGGTAAAAAAGAAAACTAGAAAAAATAACGCCAAGAGAATGAAATGGAAAAGAAATGCTATCAAGCAATTAAAGAATAGCGGAAAAGCATACGAAACAACAAGCACTGGAAAATTGGTACAACCTAAACACATGCAGGATCCATGTAATGACTGTTGTAAATTTAAATGTTACGCGAAATTTTCGCAGAATGAATGATTAAAAATATTCAAGTCTGGCTGATATAAATAAGCAGAGAGTGTTTGTTGTTGTTGAATGAAGTGAATTATAAACACCGACGAGAAGCCGCACGATGCAAAAATAGTGCAAATTATCTTTTTAAAGGTGCCAGTAAATTCAGGGTCTGCGTGTTATTTTTTATTTCAACCTTGGAAGTGACTAATCTGTTCATAAGGAACGTTATAGCAAGATGAAAAGAAGGCATATTTGAAGACATACGGGGAAAACACCCGAAGAAAGCCTTACAAGAGTGCGTGAAAAATGATGTGAGGGCACATATTTATTGAAGGTGGTAAATCCATCGGGCAGTTATGACGTGACTACAAAGCTGATGATGACGCTCAAAGCAAAAAAATGGCTGGTTTTGGAACGTATAGAAACATATTTAATAATGAATTTAATTTTTCCTTTTCTCTCCTAAAAGGATCAATGCCACAAATGTGTTGAGTACGAAAACGCTGATGCAGAAGAAAAGAAAATATTGGAAGAAAGTTATTCGCGACATCAGACAGAAAACGTATTAAGCAGAGAAGAAAAATTGAAAGATAAAGGGAAGCTTGCCGAAAATCATTCATACCTTGTTGCTTGTTTCGACATACAGGCTGCACTGAGATGTATTTACATTTTACTACCGATCAAAACTGTCGACCTACAACTTTACTGTGTGTGACCTGGCAGAAAAGCACAAGGGCCAGCTACCTGTTTTATGTGGCATGAAGGACAAGGAAAAAGAGGGCCTAATGAAATCAGTACCTGTTTGTTTCACTATTTGAAGCTAAAAAGTGAATCTTACAATTTGTGCAGGACAAAAAAAAAGATTTATATTGGCAGCATACTTCTATGCTATCGCTAAGTACGCATGTATGGAATTTATAACCCATAAGTATTTGGTAAGTGGCCACACTCAAAACGAAGGCGGCAATGTCCATTCTCTGATTTAAAAGAACATTAAACGATCCCTAAAGGCAGGCCCAATTTATACACCCAACGATTATGTCTGTATAGTCAAAACCGCCAAAAACAAGGGCGGCCGTACAATGTTGGCGAAATGAGCTATGATGACTTCTTCGAGCTAAAAAAATACCAAGTTTTAAATTTGTAATGACAGCGGTATTCAAAGTAGAAAGACAGTATCATGAGAAATTGTTCTATAAAGTTTCATTTTCTGGATCCAAATTCAGAGAAGTTAATTACGTGAAACAAACTAGAAAGTCAGTTGATTACAAAAATGTCGAGCTCAAAAATGCTTACGAAGACGCAATTCAAATACCAAAGAAAAAGTACGGAGATTTGATGTATCTCGTAAAATCGAATGTGATTAAAAAATGTCATGAATATTTTTATGGAAATTTAAGAGTTGAGGATCACTAATGAGAGAAGGGAAAGAATTATAAATTTAATTTCATTAATTTCATGTGAGACTGAAAGTAATTTTGTAATTAAGAAAAAAAGTTAAGAGTGAATAACATACTGAAAATGTTAATATGAAACTATCTTTATGTATACTTTGATTTTACAAAAGACTGAAGTTTGTTATGTTTTTATGCATATTTGAAAAAAAGTTAAAACTCATTTCTATAATATTTATTTTTAAATACGGAAATTTGTTTTTTTTTGTGTCTAAGAGAAAAAGCGATTTTAAAACAATAAAACTTGAAAACAATGTAATCGATTGAGTAGTTTGTTTAAAATGGCACATCTTTGATTTTCACATCTTTTACTAATTTGGGCAATAGTGGCATATCTTGCAAAATTTTTGAAAAACACCCAAAATCCTATAAATATACTTAGAAACTACACCAAAATCTCTATTATGGTTGCAAAAGTAGCAGTGATTCTAGTTTAAATACCAGCTGAATTATTAACATATATTTTCACTATTTTTTCTAATGCAATTTTCTCGATATTACTCATAGAAACGATGCGACACTATAGCATTTCATGAGCGATATACTTAAGTAGAGCATCAATTAAACAAGTTGATTTAAATTTTGCAAATAAAAATGTCGGAAATTAATCATGTATGAAAACTTTTGAACATAATTTTTTTTAAATATTTATGTTAATACGACTGGAGGTAAGCCAAATAAAAACATGTTTTCGTTTTGTAAATTTGATTAAGTCAAGCGCTACAAAACTAGACAAGCAAATGTATCTTGTCCAGTTTATTTTTAAAAGAGCCAGTGTATACTTCGTTGACGAAAAAGTGTACTTAAAATTTCTATAATTCCCACATACCGAAAGCATGGGCTTTTCCAATAAATTTAGGGAAAATTAGAAAAGCCGATAGTACTTCTGGCTTCTACATTTCTTTTCTAAAGAAGTTCTAAGTAAAGGAATTCTCGATAAGCAACATGTACAACATTTACAGCAGTAAATGTTGTACATGTAGCTTGTCGCCTCACAATTTCCCCACGATTCACCAATTTACGCAAGCTCATTCATGCTGGTGGTGCGCTGATAAGCCAAAACTTCTATCGGATCGTATTCTTCGTCGTATAGTTTATATGATCTCTATGATAGCAAAACGGGAATAGAAGCAACAATTAGCAGTAAAATGACAAAAACGAAGACCACACTAGGGTCAGCAAAGGATCCTGTAACGGAGGCCAAAGAAAGTGGCATATGCGAGATGAAATGCGGCGAGTGTGATATGCGATACGTTGGGCAAACGATAAGACCGATTTCAACTAGGATCCAAGAGCAAAGCAGAGCTAGCAGTCCAGAAGAAGCAAAAAGAAGTCAAATCATCTATAGCGAAGCATATCATCAATGAAGAGCATGCGATTAATCAAGAAGCTGCAAAATGCATAAAAATGGTCAAAAAACTAAGTCATTTGGACGCCTACAAAAGCATAAAGATTGCTCAAACCGAAGAAGGTAAACGGATGAATCACAATTTAGGCAACAGGTTTACGACCCTATTAAAGAGGATTATAAAATAAGCAGGTAATTAAAAGTAGTAAATAGTTTTGTAATTATGATAGGGGTACCGGTTAATTCGTGCGGTTTTCTAACTGATGGCGTAATTTGATTTTTATTCCAGTGATTTACCTTTCCAAATATGCGTTGAAAAGCTACTGTCATATAGTTTCAGAATCAGTATGTGTCATTTAGCTGAAGCGTAAAGAACAATACTTTTTTTTACTCGGAAAATGTTGAAATTTGTGCCGAATGAAATTTTTTTGCGGGGAGTACTTCTTCATTGAAGAAAAAAGCTGCTAAAAGTCATCGTATTTTGGTGGAAGTGTATGGTGTGCATGCTCTAGCTAAGCGTACGTGCCAAAAGTGGTTTGCACGGTTGAAAAGTGGCAATTTTGACTTGGAGGACGATGAACGGCCCGGACAGCCAAAAAAAATTTGAAGGTCACGAATTGGAGACATTGCTCGACCAAGATCCATCCCAAACTTGCAAAATCACTTGGCGTGGTCAACGAACCATTTCCGATCTACTAAAAGTAATTTTTTACAATAAAACTTCAATTTTCGATAAAAAACCGCATGAATTAACCGGTATCCCTATAAGTTGTAAAATATTTTGTAAGCAATAAATGAAATAAAAGTAAAATGTTTAAAAAGCTAGGAAGTATAGAAATAAATTTAGTGGTAAACAAGTTGGGTAGACAGACCTATGCTCATGGCAGAAGGGTTTTGTACTCTACTTACAAAATATAGTAACCAGTAACGAATAAAATCAAGAAACATGTCATGTCCGAGGATCATACTATTATTAGCAAAGTTGAAAGAATTTTGACTTCTGAGGTATTTGTTATAGTTATACCCGTAAATATCCCCCTTGACAATTTTTTCAGATGTTTTAGATCACGACTGTCCATTCGCGAGGGAAGAAACACATTTTTCATGTATTCCCCCCCCCCCCCTCCTGTGCCCCACTGAAGCAAAAACTGTCAGTTTAAGAACTGTTTTGAAAAGCTCTCATAGAGAACTTTCAGTTGATAATCATATCGGCTACCTTTCATGAAATTTTTTTCAGGGGCCACTCCTCTGTACTGTAATCATCGATTCATGGCCTGTTTTTTCTAATCTTAGAATGGTTACAAAGCCTCCTGCCTCTTCGACTTGTTTCAATTGTATGTACTCATCTTCATGATACCTATCGTTCCTGAAATTTTCATGCAAATCCTAGTAAAGCTGTAGTGTCTAAGTCGGTAAAAAGCGCATATGGCTCCATAGTCATATGTTTCCATAGTGATACAGGGCATATTGCTCCATAGTAATACAGGAAAATTTAAATCGCCATAACTTCGTTAAATACCATTCGATCTTTATGAAACTTTCAGAAAAGATCAATCTTATAAATAGTCATCTGTTAGATAAATGTTATCGAATTTAAGGGTACCGTTTAGATTTTATTCAAGAAAACATAAAATCGATAAATCATACTATTACTAACAAGGTTGAGTGAATTTCGACTTCGCATGTATTTGTTGTTGTTGTTCATGGTTTTTTCAGATTTTTCAGATGGAAGGTGTCCTTCTCAATGACACCCTACTCAACTTCCAATGGTGAACATTTTTTTTTGAGGGGTCGCCTCCCTATGTGGGGAGACCCCGCTTAAACCCCTTTGAAAAATTTTTCCAGCCTTGAAATTTCAAGAAGTCACCACTTCTGACCTTTCCACAAAGTTTCATTACTGTAGCCTCTATAGTTTCGGAGAAAAAGTGCTGTGACATACAGACGGACGGACGGACAGACGGACACAGGTCATGATTGCAATAGGGCTTTGTATTTTAGTACAAACCCTAAAAAACCACTGAAGAAGGGGTCAACCAGATCCCGAAATACGTACGAAGTGTGTTCAAAAAATATCGCGAATTTTTTTTTTTTTTTCAAAAATTATTTATTTATTCATGAATATCTATTTTGTCCCCTTCAAAGTAATCCCCATGAGATAGTATACACTTGTGCCAACGGTTTTTCCAATCTTCGAAGCACTTCAAAAAATCATTTTTTTTAATCTTGTTCAGCTCCTCCTTCAATTATTTATTTATTCATGAATATCTATTTTGTCCCCTTCAAAGTAATCCCCATGAGATAGTATACACTTGTGCCAACGGTTTTTCCAATCTTCGAAGCACTTCAAAAAATCATTTTTTTTAATCTTGTTCAGCTCCTCCTTCGATGCCGTCTTTATCTCGTCAAGCGTAGCGTAACGTCGTCCTTTCATGGGCCTCTTCAGTTTAGGAAACAAGAAAAAGTCACAAGGGGCCAGATCTGGGGAATACGGTGGCTGCGGCATCATTAGTATGTTGTTTTTGGCCAAAAAGTCGCGCACAAGCAACGATGTGTGAGCAGGGGCGTTATCGTGGTGCAAAAGCCAATTTTTGTTCTCCCACAAATCCGGGCGTTTCTGGCGGATTGCTTCGCGCAAATTGCGCATAACTTGCAGGTAATATTCCTTATTGACCGTTCTTCCCTGTGGCAAGAACTCATGATGCACCACGTCCCTGCAATCGAAGAAAACTGTCAGCAAAACTTTCACATTCGACCGAACTTGGCGCGCTTTTTCGGTCTTGGTTCATGCGGCAGCTTCCATTGAGATGATTGAGCTTTGGTTTCCACGTCATAACCATCAACCCACGATTTGTCACCAGTTATGACCCTCTGGAGCAAATTTGGTTCGTCGCGGACAGAGTTTAACATCTCATTAGCAATGTTCATGCGTTGCTGTTTTTGGTCGCAATTGAGCAATTTTGGTACGAATTTCGCGGCGACCCGTCTCATGCCCAAATCGTTGATAAAAATGGAATGGCACGAGCCAATCGATATGTTTAGGTCCTCAACAACTTCTCTAACGGTGATTCGACGATTGGCCAATACCATTTTCTCCACTTCATTAATTTTTTCGTCTGTTGTCGAAGTGCTCGGGCGTCCGGCACGCTCTTCGTCGTTCACATCTTCTCGGCCTTCTAAAAACATTTTGTACCACCGATAAACGTTGCTTCGGTCCAAGGTAGCTTCTCCGTATGCCACAGTCAACATTCGGAATGCATCCGCGCACTTAATTTCGTTTTTCACACAAAATTTGATACACGTTCTTTGATCCATTTTTTTGAATAAGTAAAAATCGAAGACGATTGAAAACACGTGCAAGTAAAGCAGCTATCACCAATTAAGTGAACATTCAAAATGGCCGAGCTTGTCGGCATAAGTGACAGACATGAGTACCAACATAACGCTACAAAAAAATCGAAATTCGAATATACGTAACCCGCGAAAATTCAAAATTCGTGATACTTTTTGAATACACCTCGTATATGGGAAAAACAAAATAAACCCGTGTATAAGGCAAATAAGTGTTTCATTTATTTAGCAATTAATGACGCGAGGTCAAAACTTAGAAAATCCACAATAACTGAGGTATTTTATGCAGTCAGAAAGGGTTTAGATTTTCCGCATCCTGCATATCCAGTCTGTTTCTCTTTTGTCCTTATTTAGAAGCTCTTGGGCATCTATATCAGTCAAATAAAGCATGACCATTCATTGCGCTATGTGGTTTTCCTGGATAAGTTTTGTTTTGGCCGCACTTGGGTTAGCTTACTTTGCTCAGTTAAGCATGTAACACATTGATTTGACTTCTTTCAAGTTACAAACATGAACCCAAAGGAATTGTACTTCTTGTTAATTTGTCTAAACTTTTTTTTTGATATGGTATTATTACAAAAATGCTCAGTCCCATAATTATTCGTTGAATTCAAGCCTATTCAAACACTCAAATGCCACAGCTTCAATGTTCCTTAAATGGAAAATATTCTCGACT
Organism: Odontomyia ornata; assembly: GCA_963969285.1. Lineage (NCBI taxonomy): Eukaryota > Metazoa > Arthropoda > Insecta > Diptera > Stratiomyidae > Odontomyia > Odontomyia ornata. The sequence continues at coordinate 326,014,441 of OZ017740.1, read as the reverse complement.
TGACTTTGAGTCACTTTATGTTTTTAGGTTGAAGTACCTTTAAGGTCAATTTGACCAACTCAAAATGACCTAAAAGATACGTAGCGTGTACAGCAACTTCTCAAAAAAAACCTTCAAATGTAGGCATTATCGAGAACAACCCTGTATATTTGGAATTTTTGAGATAAATTAGTGTAATAAGAGCCAAAATTTATAATCTTTGATAGTCTGTAGCCGTACAATTTTTGTCCGGGAAATTTCATACTTATATTAACACTGTGATATCTTTCCTTTCTTAGATAAATTCTCCACTGACCTGATATATATTGCCTTTCATTTTGCTCATACGGATACCAAAAGCCTTACCTTAATTGTTTGGATAATTGATAGCCTTTGTAAAATCGATTTGTGTCCTTAATTCGAAATTCCTATGAATTAATTCCTTATCGGAAAATATTTGTTGGTTTGTGATAGTATTTTTTGAGCAATATCCTTGTATCACAGACAACCTTTTTGCAAATATTGTAAGCCAAACAAACTAGCAAAATCTGCCTTTTAATGTATTATCGTGAATATTGTTTTTTTCGCCGATTCAATAATGTCAATCATAAAATGAAGAGATCTTAGTTCCTTATATCGTTAGTATAAATCTTATATCTTAATTTATTATGCGAATCAAAATCCTTAATTTTTTTTTGAAAATCGGTTTTCCCGAACCGGCCGGCATTAATCAAACCCTCTTGTGTGAATCTGCGATTCCCTGAATCAACGCGAAAAGCTTTAAGTCTTTCAGAATTCACCGAATTTCGCCTGAAATAGATTTTCCCCCATTTCCCGAAGCGAAATCGAAATTCGCACGAAATTTTCCCCAAACAAGCTTTCCCTCAGTTGCACATTAGAATTTTTCTCACGTCTCCACACTAACACAATTGGAAATACTTCGGCAAAGCTCCCCATCTATCTGGGAGTTGTCTCTTAATGATTTCCTAGGAAAGATACTGCTCATCAGCAAGGGATGCTGAGGCAGCATCAGCAGATACTCGTAAGCTTGCCGGGCTGTGTTCTGCGATGCTCCACCGTGACGTCGATGGGTGGTGGAGAAATGGCCTTGACATGAGGTGTGGGTGAGTGGATTTTGCGTTGAAAATGCAAGGATCTAGCATGAATGGTGGAAAAGAGTGGACTGGCGTTACGAGCATGTTCGAATTTTCGAATTTCGTTGGTTCTCTCACTCTCTCGCGCGCGGAATGGTGTATACGCGTGAAAAGTTGACTGAAATTATTTTTTGCGTTTATTGCTTTTCTTAGCTTTTCGCGAGAGATATTGAGTTTCAAACCCGAGTCCCCAAAAATAGTTGAAGTTGTTGTTGCTTCTGCTGCTGGCGGTGTGGGTGGTGTAATATTGCGAAAGTTCGTTTGTTGAACGACTGTTGGCGATGATTCCGACTAGAGCGCGACTTTTATTAAATGGCACGATGTAACGTAAGCGCATCTACAAATCGACACTCGTTTATGTAGGGTAGTGTGATAGCAGCATGCAACACCTAGTCCCGAACTTTGCTCGTCCTGGTGCTGTGTAAGGATTTTAAAGGTGATGATGTGTTGCCGCTTGGGCAGAGGGTTAGTATTCGGAAATGCGATTTTCAGATATCATGGTCATTTTTTGAAATTATTTTTTTTTTAAGGGTGGATTTGCTGAAGCGGGAAACATTTTTTTGAATCGGTTTGTTTAATTTAAAGATTAAAGGATATAAGTTTCTGAATAGACAGTAGTTCTATTAGCATCAAAACTGAGTGGTAAATATTTCGTTAACTGATGCTAAGTTTTTCGTAAAAGGGGAAAGCTTTCATTCTCCCCCGCATGGAGTTCAAAGATAGCAAAAAACAAGAACCGAAGAAATCCAGGGGAGGCTGATGTTTCGCGTCTCGTGTAACATGTAACACGAGCAGCATCCACTCGGATAGTACAACGGGTTGTAGGTACTACAATATAAGAGATGCTGCTACAGGAATCGGGTCGATTCGTCTCGCTCGTCCTGAAAAATTGCAGGGTGGGTGGCTAGCATGGGCAACAAGAGTCTGGCGGCAGCGGTTCCTTGAGTATTAAAAAAGCTTTGCCTCGGCATTATGTCTACCACACATTCTCCCATCAGTTTCTTGTGTGCCTGTCCTCCCGATTGCTACTATCCCTGTGCCAATTGTGCGAAGCTGCAGAGACTCAGAGTTCTCAGTCGGGTGCAGGAACTTTAGCAAAATTCATTCCGAGCACGGGAATTGCAGAGCGTTGGGGACGAGTTTCAGTCCCAGACCGATTTTTCGAAGAAACGGTTTTCGGAATAGATTTTCGATACTGACTCGAATCCAACTTGATTTTGGGTTGGCTAAAAATAGTGCAGACAATACCGTTGTCATAGACAGACTGGCAGCAGCCCGATTTTTTTCAAAGTGTGTTGTAAAAGGAGTCTCAGTAGTGTAGAGAGGCTTTGGCACTCTGGAAGGGTTTGGCCGTACAGAGATCTTGTTCTGTTTTTTTTAGTCCTTCATTGCTCTGGTGCACTAGTGTTCTTCAGTTTTTTTTCCTTCTTGCTGTTACGGATTGGGTTAGAGACCGGTTAGTATGCCCCAGCCACCTACATTGTGAAAGCATTGGCGAACGATGTCAAGAGTTGAGTTGTGTCATTAACCCGGTTTATTAAGTAACGGAACTTAAGACGGGAGAGATCTTAAAGAAGTTGTACATAGTGCGGTTCTCGATTTTTATCAAACAAATTCAATGAAATGCGTGTGTGATTGTGTGTGACTTTTTTGTTCTTTGAATATTGGAAAATTGTTAAAAAATTTCAAGTTGCTCGAGAGTTTTTAAGCAAGAAAAATTTTCATAAAGAGTTTTCTTTTCAAGAGAAACACTCATTCCTCTTTTATCTTTTGATATAAAAAGATGCATTTCCGTTATTTTGGTGCAGATTTTTCTAATTTTTAAAATATGTTTTGGATTCCTCAGTGTGATACCAATGTTGTAAAGTTTCTAAATTCATCTTTTGAAAGCAAATCTTAATCCGAAAATTTTCAATTCATTTCCAAATGGGTAGCAGATAAACAATCAGAATAATGTTCATATAAAACAAAAGATGAAAATATCCTTACAATTTATATTACCAGAAGCATTTCATATAACTTCAGGAAAACTTTTCCAGACCGTTAACTTTCTGGTCTTTCTTTTATTACAACCTCTCTGTATGTATTTGGGTCCATTGTTGAGATTTCCCACAAAATTGTGCAGAGATAATGAAGCCTAGTGGGAGCAATTTTGTATACTACGTTTTCAAAGAATACTACACTAAATCGGTTTTTCGGTTTAAATGAAAAACAATAAAGAGAATAAATTATTTTTTATTACACTTGTAGGATTTTCTTTTGCTACAAGGATAATAACTGAAAAATATGAAACGGATGAATAAAAATAACTCAATCTCTCGAGCGAAAAACTTGATAAAATGTTTCGTATCTTCTTTTTGAATTATTTTATTTTGTTTTCCGTTTATTTTGTAACGCCGATTACAGTGACGTAGTGTGATGTAACATTTGAAGTGATCTTTTGTGAATTTAAGTCTTCTTCGTACTTTCAAAAATTTCAACGTTGTAATGCCATCTACGTTATTAACACAAAATTGTCAGTCGGTCGTTAAAGTCGAGTAATTTAGATAATTGTGGGAACTTGAAAAATTCTTTTACACAAAGTGATGATGAAGCTACTTCACCATAAATGCGAAACGCAGACTAAACTGCCTGTAGCTGATTGCAAAAAAAAGCACAAGAAAAATTATCCTAAATGGTAAGATACATTAAATGAAAAGCTTTTCATAGAATTTAGTTTATTTAGTATACTGTGAGTCGAATGCAATTTAGATAAGTTCATTTGCCTGACGATGTTTCTTTTTTATGTTTCTAAGAAATTTCTCAACTACTTGACAGGGGGTGGGAAGTTTCTTTTTTTCTACAATAAAGTTAACCTTGAAATTTAAATTTATATTTCTTGGAAAACTGAAAGCGTCTGAAAAAAATTTTTGTTTATACTGATAGTATTTTTAGAAAAAATCCATTGAGTATACCATGAAGATGGGGAGGTTGGGAAAATTGGCTGTGATGTATTTAGTGATATATAATGGATATTCAGAAAAGAAAAGCTATGCAAGTGGTCTTTAGATTGTTCATGGTTTTGTGAGGTTATTAATTGGTTTCTTTATATATTTTGGAGTAATACTAGGATAATGTTTGAAATTATTTCAGTAATAGATAATCGAAAAAATTAAAAATTGATAGCTAATGTATTACTGTCACGTAATTTTTAAAAAAACTGATGTTGTCTTTATAGTAAATAAATTTATCCGAGAAAAAACTTCAGAAAATATCGGTATCAATAATGAATTGTCAAAATATGTCACACCCCTTTAGAAAAGTATTGTACTGTCAAAATTCAAAAATAAACCTTTTTGGTAGGACCATATATCCATCAGAAGTTTCTTAAGTTCATTTCAAAATTTCGCAAGGCATAAAAAATTAAGCCCAATATTTTTTACAGTTTACTGATTGCAGAAACATAAGTGAAAATCTTTTCCATTGAAGTGTGGGTTGAAACATCTCATCTAAAGTCAAAAAGTAATAATATCATCCTTCCTGCTGCGTGGAACATGATGTTTAGGACCATATGAACAATAAAACTGAGAGTCTACCAAGTAAAAACATTCATTTGCCTCTGTTTGACAGACAATCTTCTCAACTATGATTGACTTAATTCTGACAGAAATAACGATTTTGAATAAATAATTTTTTTAAATATCAAAATTAACTCAAGCCTGCCAATCATTCTATCGTAAATAACAACTTTGATTGTGATTTTGATCCAATATCATATTTTTTGAACTTTGAGTCAACTCTCTTGCCTAGAATCTTTTAAAATATAACTAGATTTTCTTGATAACTGGACCACTAGTAGAAACTAAATAAATTCTTCTCTTTACATGGATCTTGAATAGTTTCATTTCAAATTTGGAACATGTATAGTTAGTGAATGCAACAAATAATTTAAGGCCGGATTTCTTTACAAAGCAATCAAAAGACTAAACGTCCAGTCAAATAAGACTTTGAAGGTTACAAAAATTCCCATAGAGCTAAAAGTTGGTGTGAATGTTGAGAATACTATTTTAAATGAATTGTGAAAAGTCCCCATCAACCCCCCTTGAGCAAAAAATTTTATTGATGGTGAAAGTTTGCAAAAATAGGTTTTTCGCGTTTTTCAACTAAACGGTGAGTTTTACAGCAAAAATAGTTCAGACAAAAATTGTGGATCATCCGATTTTCTACAAAAAATGTTTTCACACTTTTTTTCATAAGTATTGCCATTTCCGTAATATAGCGGTTGAAAGAATTGAAAATAATATTTTATTCGTAATATGCACGTTAATATACTTTTATATACATTTGTGAACTATTATACGAGTAAACATATGAGTCCCTATATCTTATACATACAAATTATAAAAAAAAAGAATATAAATGAACGTCGAAAACTCCGCCCCTATTTTCATTTAGTCGCATTGGCCTTGAGTAACATTTGTCTTCCATTCAATTGTCAGCGTGGCGATGCTCATATACCTGCTCTGCTTCAAAGATCTCATACTCAACAAAATACTGTTAGTCGTAAGCATTCCTTTGTAGTGACAACTCGTGGCTATCGCTTATATTTTGTAACAAAGTTTGTGCATTTTACTGTTTTAAAAAAATGCCGCAATTCTGCCTTATTTGTAGTCAACCTCTGACTTAAAGTGGAGTTGTTACTGTTGATCGCCGCATGAAAGCATTAATTCATGCAAGTATTGAAAAAAACTTATAATAAAAAACAAGTGCAATTAGCTTGTCTTCTCCCAGCCTCTGCTGCTGCTCAACAACATCTATTCCGGGTATATTATCAAGTTCAAGTGTGGCTTGGTAATAAAATGAATCCAGAAGACTGGGGTTGGAAGTTAGTTGACAATGCATTGGAACCAATTCATACGTTACTCCCACCTGCACAAGAAAAACTCGTTAACAACATCTTTTGCAATTGCAAAAAAGGTTGCAATGCTAAATGCAGCTGTAAAAAGGTCGGACTGTTTGTTCTTTAGCATACACCAACTGTCAAGGACAGTCGCGCTCCAATGTTGAATCGATACTAGATGAGGATAATTATGATATCAGTGATTAGACATTTGATGCATCACTTTCAGAACTTATTTGTATCCAGCAGGAAGATGAAGAAAAAGAAGATGAAGAAAAAGAAGAAAACGAAGACAGTACGCTAGAAGTTCCATTGGATTATTATGAATCCGACGAATAATTTTTCCAAATTATTATTTCATTTAGATATTACATAATTTACGCTCTTTCATCATTTTCAATACTCAATTTGAATTCAATAGGATCACAATAGATCGTGGAATTGGCCTACCGGGGAAATCACGTTACAAAAAAAGCGCCAAGCACAGTACTCATAGGTGATGTAGAAACGTATACATATTACGAATAAAATATTTTTTTCAATTCTTTCAACCGCTATATCACGGAAATGGCATTACTTACGGAAAAAGTGTGTAAAAAATTTTTGTATAGAATTGGATGATCCACAATTTTTGTCTGAACTATTTTTGCTGTAAAAATCACCGTTTAGCTGAAAAACGCGAAAAACCTATTTTTGCAAACTTTCATCATCAATAAAATTTTTTGCTCAAGGGGGATTGATGGGGACTTTTCACAATTCATTTAAAATAGTATTCTGAACATTCGTACCAATTTTTAGCTCTATGGGAATTTTTGTAACCTTATTTCTATTTTAAGGACTAATTTGACTGGCCTATAATACTGAGTTTGAAAATTTTGTATAAAGATTTAATCTCTTTCAGAGATAGAACACTAATGGTTAATCCATCTCTTGTGAGTTATAGTCACAAAACTACAGAAATACAAGCCAGCATATTCATTGATAACGATTTTTCAATAAATTTTATTGAAATCATAAAAATGCAGGGCATTTGTGCCTATTTTTATTTTGGAACGGTAAATTGACTCTTTTCATAAACATTGAAAACTTGGTTTCTTCGCAGGGTACAAAATAAATCGGGCCCGATTTTCTCAAAATGTATTAAATTTACATCTATCGAAGTTATACTCGTACCTCCAGAAAAAGTGTTGAATGGCGATAAAAATGAATACAAACACAATGAGTCTTATCACTTTATTAAGTGTTAATTAAGAATTTTACAAAAAAGAGTAATTTTTGAGTCATATTAAGCATTAGTAATCAAGAAGTGAAGTTGAACCGAAAATAAAGAAAAAATTGGCAGAACTGTTTTTGGACAGTATTCCGTGTTCTCTTCCCTTGCTCAGATAACTGATACCACCCTCGTATTCATAGACCTCACGAGACTGACGATGAAATCTTGAAAAATTATATTCTACACTTTTTCAATTGCAATTCACAACTCTGGAAACCTATTCGGGGCAGGTACCCAGGCTCGAACCCGACATTTCAGGTCATCCCATAAGTGCTTTGTCGGATTGAATTCCGGGCATCAAATTGGCCAGTATACTGTACAAATGCTGACGTCACTGAGAACTGGTCCACTACATGAATAGCGTAAAGCCATCATCATGGATCAACTGCATATTCTGCCCGTTATTCTCTGCGTAAGGTACAACATAGTCTAGTAGGATATAATTTCGAAAATAAAAAAAAAAGTACATTTTGGTTTTAGAAGAAAAATGTATTTGGTACTTCAGAAAATCAAAAAAAAAAGGTGTGTGCCATAACGGGTACATTGCAGCAATATCTTCATCTACTCCACACTTTTTACAAATTGTCTGTGATTTTCCAGTGTAAGTAAGTAACTTTATTGAGGGTTTCTATTGCATTATTGACAGTTTTGACTTACTGGGTAGTTAGTTGACTTTGACGGCAAGGTATCTCAAATGAAATTATTGATATGAGATATGTCATACATATGCCAGATTTTACAAACTACATTTTTGGGATTTAGAACCAATGGCTCGTTTGGTCTATGAATTGAGTGGACAGTAACCTATATAAAAGGATGATTTTGTGGGATAATTAGGGTTGTAAGAGTCAGATTGGTATTGTTAGATGACTTGTATAGGATACAAGTAGTAAGGGTTGAAAGAAGTCTTGCATCTGTCGAAGATGAGAGTGACGGCACTTTTCTATCCTTTCCTTGCTTGTTGCAAGTAAGCAGTGCATTAATGGGGCTACAACGGTTTCTCTGTAAAGCGTTTTGTTTTTAAAATATTTCTTATTTGGTCGGAGATATTTGGAGAGGCATTTCCCCAACAGGATTTTCCTCTCGAATATTAGTAGTTCTTCTGCGACCGTTGGGGATATTGTGATCCAAGCCGAGAATGCGTATGCTATAGTAGGCCGGAAGAGTGTTTTATACATAAGGGCCTTAACGTTAGGTAAGACAGACTTCGAGGATAAATCTGGCGCCACCATTACGGAGGTGGCTTTTGCTTTATTGGGGACCTTCGGGCGTGTGTGTTGAATTTGAGTTTATTGTTGAAGTGAATACCGAGGTATTTTATATTTTCTTTAATAGGGATACATTCTCCCCCAATTCAGACTCTGATTCCTTTGTTTTCACGGACTGCGAGTCGGTGCCCTTTGCCACTGGCGTTACGGAAGCATATCAGCTCCAATTTTCTTGCGTTGATTTCCAGTCTCCAGTTCTTAAGGAACTCAACAAAAGAAGTTACTGAGCTTTGCAGCTTCTTTTGCGCTATGGAGGGCCTAACGTGGGTTGACATTAGCAGGATATCATCGGTATACATTACCAACTCCACATTAGGGCTAGGTGCTGTAGCTTATGAAGAATGGACTGGGTTCGAGTAGGGGATGTTGTGTATAAAAAAGTTAAAAAGAGAAGGCCCGATGATAGATCCTTGAGGGACCCCTAATATGATAGGGATAGGGTTTGAGGTGAGGCTAACTATTTTGATTTGAAAGTTCCTATCTGAGAGAAAGCTGAAAAGGATTTTAGTAATTGCGATCGGGCAGGAGTAGGCTAACAATTTCTATTGAGGCCGTCGATCCATACTGAATCGAATGCCTTTTTCAGGTCGAGTGTGCAGGTAAGTGTGCATTCTTTTCTCTGCAGGTTATGTGTAACCCTGTTGTGCAGGAGCATTATTGCCTGTTCAGTAGATTTACGGCTTTCAAATCCAGGAGATTACGGCCGACAAGAATGATTTGAAGCTATGGAAAATAATTCTTTTCAGAATTTTTCCCAGGTTGGGTACTAGCGAGATTGGTCTAAAGTTGTTCATGCGTTGTTCATAACTAGGCTTTGGCACTGGTATTAGCCTGCTGGTTTTCCATGGTTGTGGGAAGTACCCGTTATTAATGCAATGATTGCATATGATTGTCAGGCATATGGAGATAGTATCCTTGCATTTTTTAATAATTTTGCTACGTACTCCATCAAGACCGTGGTATATTTTTTTGTTTAGGTGACTCAGGGTTTCCTCTATCTCGTTCTTTGAGGTGAAATGCTCACTGAATATTGGTTGCTGAGGTGATGAAGCTTGATTTGTATTCGTGAAGATTTTTAAGTATGACCCAGCATGTCCTTCTTGGAAGTTTCTGACTTCTTCATTTGCACTGATGTTTAAGGCGACGTTATCAGAGTCACGCCTCCTGTACAGCCTTTTAAGAAAGACTCGTAGCAGATGAGTTTTTCTTAATTGTTCGTTAATATTTCATTGCCTGTCTTAACAGGGTCCTTTTTGATATTTTATATGGATCTCCTTCGACCTGTGAGGTTATAAATAGTTTTAAAGATGTTTGAAGAGGGTCCCATTAATCGGAGTCTATTCTTGTAGAAATCATTGACCTCGCGCCTTACCCGAATGTTAATCTCTCTAGAATTGATGGAGATATGCTGCTTAAAGCCCATTTCCTCGTCATTAATCTGACTGTAATGACGGTGAAAGATACGTTTCAGTCTTTGGAGCATCTACTTACGTGTTTTTACCATTTGAAGTGTTTCTTGGAATAGCCATCTATAGAGAGAGCAGCGAGACTTTTGGAAGGGAGCGTGTTGATTCAAACACTCCGTTGAAACTGTTGTTAGTGTGTTGACGTGTTAGTCTATCTCGGCATTTGATAGGATTCTATCAACTAAAGGGAGCATTGGAAGTAGCTTTTTAACGTTTCTCTTAAAATTTTTCCATTCTATTGCCTCATATGCACGACAAAGGTGTGGGCATACTTGTGTTGGGATGTGTGTTGTTAGGTTTAAATTAAGAATAAGTCCGTGGTGGTTTGAAAAGGATGGGATTGTGCGACATGTATAAGGGGTTGTGTAGCCTGAACGGAGGTCTTTGGAAATTATAAAATTATCAAGAACGGAGCTTCCTCTAGGGAAGCTGTAAGAGAAGCCTCAGAGTCAAGCCATTCGTATAGAGCATTTCCGTCGGTGTACCTTTTGGAGTCTTCTCATGCTTCGTGTCTGGCATTCAGGTCACCTTCTAGTAGAAAAGAGTCGTGAGGTGAAGCTATGGAAAAGATTTGGCTTAATAGCAAGAGAATTGGGTAGCTTAGGTTATAGGGGAAATATATGGACCCTACTAAGTGATTTTCCAGTGCATTTAAGGAGCTTGCACCGGACCATTATAGCGACCCATATTGAACAATGACCAACTTAGTCTTGGCGTACAGCGGCCGGAGGCCTTTGCGTTTTTTTTTTGCAAAACAGATGAACCTGCCATCTCTTGCTTCGTAGTTTTATTTTATATCTATTTTATATCTATCTAGATCGAAACTGCCTATATGACCGCAATATTTTTCCACCACGGTTAGTCTATCAATAGTCACACACGCCTTGAGGCTCTTGTATCTAGATACTTGTGATTTGGGTAGTTCAGCCACAAAACTCGATGTTAGTGTGGCTCTTTTGTTGTCCTTCCAGGCCACTGTAGATACATCAATTCCTTCAACACACGCAAAATACCCTACTGAATAGCCACGTTCTTTTTTGGCAATTTCTTTTTCTGTGGGTAGTTTGGAGTCAAGTTTACAGTTACGTTAAAAGGTTCCTAAGTTTAATATTCCTTGTTTAGCGAGATATTCTAATAGTTGCAGAGACGTGCATTAATTACCAAAATATAGACAGTAGTTTTGATTGCATGGTACTTCATGAGTTAGCCTAACGACAACATTTGTTGCAGAACCTAGATTCAGCTCATTAGACGCAATTACGTTCTCACTTCCTGTTTCTGGCTCAAACTTATATGCAAGTCCGCTGACACCACTCAAAATATTGATTTAGCAGCCCCATATATGGGGCTTCTTCAGATTGTATCTTTTCAGGTTATTTCTCGCTGCTCATCCACGCTGAGATACATCTCGAACGGGACCTTGTGACATGTTTTATTTAGTGTTGTCATAATTGGTCTGATTTTGAACAGGCGGTTGTGGTCTGCATGATCGAGAGGAACCATTTAGGACTTGTCATAAAAATGAATGAATCGTTTGATTTTTTCAAATTGATTCACTGGCATTGTTTTCTTAATTAAATGTGTTCCTTAACTGTCACTCCAATGTTTTGTAACTCTTGGCAGATATACCAACGACGTAATAAAACCACACTAGCAGGTTCTGTGACCCGAAATATCCTATTGATATTTTTTTGGATAAATAAATAAGTTTGGATTGCAATTTTTTCAAAAAGTTCGTTTGAAAATATTTTGAAAAAGAACTGTACAGGGCTGTCAAGTTTTAAAAACCAGTGAAGCATAAAATCTGCTCATTCAACTCAAGGTTTTTTCTTTCTCCAGTTAAGATTCAATTTTTGCTGATTCTGGTCGAAGTAAAGTATAAGTAGGACCTGGCAGTTTTTCTTCTTCATAGCACTATAGCCCCTCTTGGGCCTTTGCTTCCTGCAAATGGCGCCTCTACCTGTCTTGGCCCATTGACCGCGTCCTCCAATTTAAAATCCGAGCAGTGATGAACTATCTTCGTTGACTGTGTTAGACCAGCGTTTCCTCAGTTTCCCAACTGATCTTCGGCCCTTAGTTCTTCCAACGAATACCTTTTTGGGTATCCATTGTTCGTCCATACGAGGCATATGTCAAGCCCATCGCAGCTTCTACAGTCTGACAATCGTTGAGACCTCCGGTTCGTCAAAAACTTCATACAGCTTATGGTTGTATCGAATTCACCATTGGTCCCCGTCTAGCTTTGCTGCGATTCGTCGCTCAAAAGCATTCAATTTACAAGTATTTTCGGATGCTTGGGTTAGGGTCCATGTTTCACACCTATAGCATAACACAGGTCTTATCACAGATTTGTATACTTGGAGCTTTGCTTTTCTGTGTATGCAGCTCGTCATCAAGATCGTCAAAACAGAAAAAAATATTCTATTTGCGAATCGTACTCTTCGACGTATTTCGTCTCTTTCATTACTGGTTCTCGTTATTTTGGTGCCCAAATACACAAATTTGCTCACATTTTCGATACTGTTTTCGCCAAGTGTGATATCTTGTGTGCTTGAGGTATTTTTCTCCGACTGCGTCATGGGCTTTGTTTTATTTTCATTGATTTGTAGCTCTACTAGTTTTGCTTCGCAATCGAGTTTCAGGAAGAGTTTTTTGGCAATAGTTAATGTTTGTGGCAAAATGTTGATGTTGTCTGTGTAAGCATTTACTTGACTCAACTTGTATAGTAATGTAGCTCGTGTATTAGCAAGTTGCTTTCTTATGGCGTACTCTAGAGCCAAATTGAATAGCAATGGGGCCAGCTCATCTCCCTGGTTTAGTACGATACTTGTGTCAAAGGCATCGTTGAGTTTGTTATTGATGTGGACTTCGGAAGTCATCGACGTTATTGTCATTTTGGCAAGATGGACTGATTTGGCTGGGATACCAAAGTAAAGCATTGCTTGGTACAGTACGTTACGATCAATACTGTCGTATGTTTGTTTAAAGTCAACGAAGATTTGGCTGGCAGTTGGGAAGTGCTATTTGTACTCTCAATATTTTCAATGATGATATCAATTTCGACTCAACCTCTTCAAAATCATCTTTTCATATTTGCTCCTCCGGATCAGGAACAAAATCAGGATCTACGATATTGTCGTTATCTCTAACGAACCATTTTCGCTGTCTGTGGAACCAATGAGAAACTTCCATATTTCGTCTTCTCGTAGACCTCTGGCAGCCATCTTGTAGCAAGAATATAGTAGTGCTAAATGTATGACACTTGATGCACTTAGTTATACAATGTACCTGAGCTGGTACACACCATTAACAACAATTATTTTCAAACAATACCAAAAATTATTCAATACCTCCGATAACTATTGTAGCGAAGAAAATACACCAACTTTGTAAAGACAAACACTCGGTTTTAATTGTTTATATATTATTCTATATTTTATTGTTGTACATGACTTGTAATACCCGAATTTTCGATTTGGGTGTATTCAGCTCGTATCACCAACACGAACTCTGGAGTTCATTTGCCATCCGTGGCGACAAGAAAAATTCCTTAGAACGTGTGCCTTTGCACTATGTTCCGCGATCCTCTTTGGGTCTCATAGAGAACTAAGAAATTAAGAGAAAACTCGATGAAGTTATGGGAACATCATTGATTCTACCCTAGGTACTCCTTTGGTCCATGCCTGCTGTCGAGCTCACTGGGCTTGCAACCTCACTTCTTGGAGAGTATGCTGAAATAGCAGCAATTGATGGTTTTGTCCACTCTGTCGCCAGAATAAAAAAAAAATCAATAGTTATAAAAGAGAAGATTTTTTCCGTAGTTTTTCCTTAAGTTTTATGTTTACACTTAAATTACAGGTATCTGACCAATGAGCTAATTTAAACAAGTGCAAACGAAATAGGCTAAATCCAATGGTTCAATCAATACTGAACTTTTCTGCAGGTTGTGTGCAAACTATTTGTTGTCTCGACTGAATTTACTGATCGTTTTCGAAGGCCTTCTGTCACCCATCTCGAGTACGTTCGATAAGTGTGAATTTCTTGATCCTTTTTCGATGGCTTCCATTACTCATCATGGGTGTGTTCGAGACGTGCAAAATTATTGAGCCTTTTTCAAAAGTGCTTGGCGGCCATAATTATTGCAGGGTATAAAAACTCAATTAATTTGCATGATTGTATGAATTACAGGCAGCTGATTTTCCGCCAGTCTCATAAAGGTCACTAGTGCCGAAAAGTGGGTGAAGATCATTTGCTGATATGCTGTGCTACAAACCGGGCAGGTAAAGAGTGGCTATCATTTTATCAACGCAAATCTTTTCCGTAATAAATCGCCTGTCCCTTGCTGGCTATGTCCAGTATGAGATATCCATTGGGACTTGGTACTCGGACAACCCGACATTTTATAAACTTCTTGTCAGGCTTAGCATTCTAATGTCAAGCTCTAATGTTTCCAGCCGTGAATCAAAGGTATCAGACTATGAGATCGATATACAAGCGCTAGGATACGCGATCAATTGTTTAAAATTTACGAACTAGAGGTCAAACAACAGCATTTGGTGCCTTGATGCATTTACAGGTTTCCCAGGCTTCCACATATACCTTCACCTGTTGAGCCATTTTTGGCCAAAAGAAGCAAATATGCAGGCGCCTCAGTGTCCGGTCATAAATGCTAAGAGCACTCAAAGGATATTCATGAGCCCATGTGATCAGATCAGCAGTCATTTTTTTCAGGCTTCCACAATTTTCTCTGCTCTTCTATCTGTAAAGAATATCCAGTTGCGTGTCTCATGCACTTGTACACAAATCTATCTATTACCTTCAAATCTGGTAAGTGGGACAGTTGAGTCTGGGTAATGTTTACCAACTGACTTCATCGATCTAAAGCAAACATGCTCAAGGTCTATCTGTACCAGTCTTGTGCCAACTCTGCTCCTTCTAGGGCAAACATCCTCGATAAAGTGTTGGGTGGCACATGTTTGCATCTTTTTCGACGACTTATCGCAAAATGAAACGCTTACAATTTAAAGTCCCATCTTACTAGACGACCATGAAACTTTGAACTACTTAAGAAAAGCTTGATTCGTAACATTTTGAAAGGGACGTCGTTCAACATAGTCGCGAAAACGCTTCACCACTAATACTGCTGCGAACATTTCTGCTTAGAAACAGTAAAGCTTCGCTGGGCCGATTTCAGCTTATGAGACATGAACGCTTTCTTGCCATCCTGCATAGCCTTCATCAAAACTACTTCCAAACTTTGTTGATTTCCGTCAAAATGGACTGAAAACGGTTTCTTAAGGTTTGGGTTATGAAGTACCGGAGTGGTTGTCAGGGTCTTCTTTAGCTCTGCAAAGGCCCGTAAGCCATGCTCTTCACAGATGAACTTCCTTACCTTGCGTGTATGTCTGATAGAAGCATAGTGATGGTCACGTAATTTCGTACGAACCGTTGATATAAACCCAAGAAGCGCCGTAGCTGCTTGTGGGTTTTGGGTCTTGGAAACGCACCTATCACTTTCATCTTATCCGTTTCTAATGTTTCCGTTCACTATAATATGACCTAAGAATTTAACTTCTGTCATTATGAACTGACTCTTCCAGATATTTATGGAAAGTCCTGCTTTTCTGATCTGCAAGGCTACCTCCTTAAGTTCGACAAATATCTCGGTAATTAATAGTAAGTCATTTAAGTTTAAGAGGGCCTAGTGTCGTTAGTATGGCGGTTAACCTTATAGATAAAGCCAATAATAGTTTGTGGTGCATTACACAGGCCAAAAGGCATAGTGACAAAGTGTTACATTGAACAACTTGGTACCGTACTACGAGCTAGGGTCTAAGGGGATCTGCCAGAATAAGTCTAAGTTTGTGATGAAATGCGTCTTGAATAGTCGGCTTAAGATATATTCGATTAACGGTAGGAAGTCTGCGTCTTTGACCGTGAAGTATAGCTGGACCTTATTAGGTTTAACCACTAACGTAACTGATGAAGGTCGTATACCTGGCAATTCCTCAATCATGCCCAATGCCAACATACAATCTACCTCGGTGTGCAGAGAGTTTTCTTTTATTGGAGATATGGAAAATGCATCTGCTTGATGGGTTTTCCTTCTTTCACATCAATAGTATAAGACACCAGGAATGTCCTCTTTCTTACGACAGAAAAGTCGCTACCGCCCTGCCTAGTCATCACTGTTGACTGGCAACTAAAGCCTGTCGAAGCGGGTGAAAATTTGGGGTTATGTCGTTGACTGTGCCGAAGATGTCGAATGTAGTGCTGGTGAAAAATTCAGGGGCTAAGTTAAATCGTCAAACAAAGATTACACCTAGATAAATATTTTGTGTCAGCTGGGGTATGATATAAAAATCCAGAGACTTGAAGGTGACATCAGTGGTGAGTTTCCCTACAATAGAGTGACGAGTTCACATATTCAAACATGTACTGAAGTGCCGGATTTGATCCGCATTATTTTCCAGGATCTCTCTTGTAAAGTCAGCTGTCGCTGTCCCCAGTATCTACTAAGCCTACCATCCGATTCTGTAAGATCTGGACCGACACATACGGGTGGCTGTCATCTTTCAATAGTTCATCTATCCTGATTGCATGTAATCGTTTTCTCGTCTTTTTTACTTTATTCCAGAATCCTCGCATCCAACGAATGGCATGCTTAACTCTGGGAAGTGAACCTGAACTAATCTCTTCATTGAAATTCAGTTGGATAAGGTAGAGTCTCAGGTGCAAAGGGATGACCTGTTCATCAGTGACTCCTAGTGTCTACGTCTCTGTAACAATAGTTGTCAGATGGGAGATTCCAACAGAAATTTATTCAGCAGGAGGGGAGGTAAAAGGTGATGCCAACCTGGGGGTGACTTAAGTACGAGTTTTGATTCCGTTCCCCTTCCGAAACTGTCTTGGAGTGCCGATTGATGTTTTGAATACTCTTTGGCAAATTTTGATTACATTACTGCAGCGGTAACAGAATAGCGTTGGTTCCATAGAAAAGGCAGAAAAAAGATGACCGAATTTCCGGCAATTGCTACATATCATTGCGCTGATCACGTTAATAGTTGCAAGTGCTTCCGACCCACCTTCCATTCCTACATTACGTAGATCCGATAGATATTGAGGGTCATGTGGATCCCTACATAGGTTATAGGTATGGTCAGCTTTCCAGTATGGTAGGAAACGTGCGTGGTAGTTCCAAGGTACTGCATGGCGGGTCATTGTTCGTCCATTCTCATTTGCCTTCTGAAATACGATTGTAAGAGCTGCATGGTGTAGATTGGAACGTGTAAGAGATGAAATTGCCCCAAATAGTATTTAGCAATGCCTATTTGCCATCAGTAGTCATAGCCATGCCGCGATTTTCATTAAGCTTGTATAGAATGAGTCGAAGGGTTCATGTGGACTTTCTTTGCATACGTGCAATTTTACCAGCATTTTCTCCTCAGGGAGTCCATCGTCAAACCGATCACGAACGCCGACTAGAGTGAATGCCACTCCAGGCGATGAACTGAAAGCAAAAAGCGCCAGCACCAGTGGAGAGCACCCCCGAAGAAAAACAGGTGTGCTTGCAGCTGCAAGTCGTAGTCATCTCTGAGCGTCCGTTTGGTGAGAGCCTATACTTGATAAATGAAACTTCCTGCAAGAGTAGTTGAGTTAAACCCATTAAATTTCAGGTGCCAGCTTTTGGGTAATTTAAAGGATGGGGTCTAGTGTCACTGGTTCTTTCTGTATATCCTGGTGAAGGGGTCTAGTTTGTGAAGGTAAACTAGTGTGATTGGGTACCAATTATGCTAGGAACCGTGCTACACTACGGTGGGGAACCCTAGCGGAAGGCTGCTGGACTGGTGCTTGGTGGTTGATAGATTCTTTCGGTTTCGATGCTGCTGAGTCCAGTGGTGGTAGTACACTTGCCAGGACTTGCCCAGGTCTTTCACTTTTTCGGAGATTAGCTGGGACTGTCGTCGTGAATGTACCTCGTTAACATCCTCATCCGTGCTGTTGAGCTATCGCATTTATCACATTTCGCTGTGTTACGTATACTTGTTGAACAACTTCCTTCAGCCCATTGGCTTAACTTCACTGTTGTCCACTTTTAACACCACATTGCCAAATTTTTATTCAAGCGCGGTCTTTGATCATAAGCTTATTATTATAAGCTTATATATTTCAACCAACTAACAGACTAAAGTCCAATTACAAGATTAGTTTAAACAATACAAATGGAATAACACAACAAAATATATCTACTAGGCTCGGTATTTAAAATTAAACTCTTATAAATTAACAAATATGGAGGATACGGACTAATCTCCATAGCATTGTGGTTTCCTGGTAGATGCAGCAGTGGTGAGTGGTAAAATGTTTCCCTTCTTACAAATGGAATTCGGTATGATCCCTCATTTCTAGCGGGATAATTAGATTTCCGCATTGCTAGTGACTCTCAGGCAACTGATGGTGGTGAAGCTTATATTGGAGACACTCATCAAGATAGGGTCTACGGGATATGTAGGAGTGAAGTGCAGCAGCTATGTAAATATGCCCAGAATCAATATTCGAGATTACAAGATCTAGCAACCGATTTTTTGCATTTAAAACGAATTTAATTGGTTAAGGAAAGATGGGGAAAAAAAAATTCGATAATAATACAGACTGTCGATTGGAAGATAAGTTATCAATAGATGATGTTAAGTCCCATTCTACAGAAGGAAGATTGAAGTCACCACAAATGAATTGAAAGACAATACGATGATAGTGAGTCAAAAAGTGAATCACAAAAATCAAAAGAAGAGTTGGAGGTAAGATAGATGCAGAATATGAGCAAGAGAGCAGAAAGAGTATTAATTTTGACAAGTAAGTGTTCAGTTAAGTCGGGGGGATGAAAATTGTCACAAAGCTCACTGGAAAGATCTGTGGCAACAACTCATAGTACTCCACTCTTGGTCAGATTCAATCACTCTTTGTCAGATTAAAATCACGATCCCGCCGATAGATAATGTGATTTTGGAAACATTCCGAGCTTTGTATATCACTCTTCACTCAACCAAGTCTCAGTTATGCAAATAATATTATCATTCATGGGAATGTATGAAACGCTAAGGTTATCTAATTTGGTCCGCAAGCCTCTTACATTTGAAAGTATTAGTTAATATTGTTCTAAGTTTAAGTGTCTGTTATGCGTTGATTTTTCGAATCCAAGTTCTGAGACCACATCACACTGAGGATCGGTGGGCGCATTGTTCGAGCTTATTTATTAGGCTGAGCATTCCTTTTATGTTTTTGACTCTAGTAACGAACATTATTATTCGTAGAGTCTCCGGACGATCTTCTTTTGGGGTTGACAATACGTTTGTTTTTACTATGAGAGTATTGATTATGAATTTCAGGAGCAATCTCACAAAATCCAGCACATCGCCTCGCAACGCATCTCCTAGTCTCCCGACATTCCCTGTCGATGAAAACTTTCCCGCGTTGGTCGTTCGGCGGTACTCACTTAATGATAAAGGCGATTTCCGTCAAATTTGTATAAGTCCATTTTGGCTTGCCCCACGACAAAGATACGAATGGTGTCACAGCACCCAGCCATGTCACTTGATGGCTCAATGCTGCCATTTTGTTCAACTGATTTGATAGCCGTTGGACTTTTCTGACTAAGTCAACGAATAAAGTGGTGTTCAATCTATCGTCGAACATTCTAAGGATGGCGTCACGCGCTTGGTTGTCAACACACGTATTCGTGTTTGACGACAGAGGTTGATCTTGAGTGAAGTTGGTATTATCATCGTATGCTGCTATCTATCAAGCAACGGTAAAATAAATTTCAGACTGATCGAGAGGTTCGTATGGATTTGGCAGCCATTCAAGACGTTTTTCGTGATTTTCGCTTAGATGGAAAAAAGCTGTATTGGTCGGTAATTCGCTTTTTGCTTTTTGGATAAAATAAAAAAACGAGGAAATAAAAGCAAATTTGGATAGATGGACACTTCACCATCCATGACTGCAGTTAGATATTGGTTCAACGAATTTAAACGTGGACAAACATCTGTTTTTGATGAAGAAGGAACAGGGCCTCCGGCAGGCGTGGCTACCGAAAAAATTATTCAAAAATTCTACAACATGACTCTCGTTGATGAACGAATGAAAGCGTACAAAGTAGCAAAGACCGTAGGTGTGTCGACTGGAATGGCAATTAAAATTTTACATGGTTGGCTGGCGATGAAAAAACTGTCGACCCGATAGGTGCCGTGGTTGCTCATGGTGGACAACAAGTAGATGCATTTGTTAATTTTGAAGCAGTGTTATGAGCAATTTAAGCGAGATCCGAAGGAGTTTTTGCAACGAATTGTCACCGTTGATGAAACCTTAATCCTCATCATTACACACCAGAGCCTGAACAACAATCAAACAATCGGCTTAAAAGAAGACAAAGACGATCTCATCGACCGGAAAGGTTATGGCGACGATTTTTTGAGATTTGTACGGGGTCATCCTCACGGAATTTTTAGAAAAAGGAAGAACGACCACTAGACAGTGCTTAAGTGAATTGTTGGACCCCGTCGACAAAAAATTGAAAGAGACACGCTCGAATTTACCGAAAAAGAAGGTACTATTTCACCATGATAACGCACAAGCACATTCATCTGGAGTTGTCGCCACCAAGCTGCATGAATTGCATTACAAATTGCTGCCCCACCCCCATTTTCACCCGATCTGGCTTCCTGCGACGTTTTTTTCGTTCCCTAACGGGAAGATCTAGTTCGCGGGGAAAAATAGCTCAAACGAGGAAGTCATTACCGAGACAGAGGCATACTTTGCAGAGTTCGACAAATCTTTTTTAAGGTGTTTTCATTTCTAACACGAGTATTTATTTAACCACCCTCGTATTTTCTGTCCACCAACTGTACTTCTGGCTGGTCAAGGTCACCACATACGCTTCCTTTTGAGCTGATGATTTTATTTTTTTCTGGCTACTTCAGCGAGAGTAATGCAAATTCTATGCAATGTTCTTGTTACAAAACCAAATTGAAAGATTTTTCAATCAGTGGCCATCACAGCTTAGTAGGTTCAAATTCCATTCAAAGAGTCAAAATTTTTTGACTTAACCAGTTAGCATACTTACCATTGGAACACTTGGAGTGGCATGCAGATGCTTTTAATTAATTATAATAGCTTATATTGCAATACTATATTATATAAAACATTGCTACGAAAATCATTATGAAGTTTTGCATAATTGTTCATTAGGGAAAATCATTTGTCCATTTTAAATTCACTTTTCAATCCGATGAATTTATTTATCTTGATTTTATTTGAAAAATCCAATAAAATTAATATTTACCAAAACTAACGTTAATTGACCATTCAATTAATTAATTATTTAAAAATAATATGATTAATTTTAATATCCAACCGATTTGTGACAACATTTCAATAAATTCTATCAATTTTTCCGAAATGCAATTATCACAAAAATAATGAATCTACCCATTTATATAAAAACAAGAAAAATAAACGCCCCCTTCGATGTCACCACCAGAAGGATTAAAAGTACAACAAACATAAATTTCATATACAAATGTATGAAAATTCAAATCATGCAACCAGCACTGGACAAAAAGTAAATGAATTTTCGTTTGAACAAACAAAATACCTCAAAACTAATGTAAATAAAAGCTTTAATGCACACAAATATTCTGCACAAATATATATTTTACAATGCGAACGATTCATTCTCTCGAATTTTCCTAAACGCACATGAATATAAATCAGTCAACCACACCATCAAACGATTCAACCACAAATTATTTTCCCAAAAACCAACAATGCCAGCAACAACAACAACAAAAACAACAAATTTTCGAGGTATTTCCATTTACTTCGCTGTTTGTTACTCCCTCATAGGCTTTTAAGTTTTAACCCTTTTATCTATAAAATGTTCAATTCTGTTTTGCTTCAAGGGTGGCAGGGAGGCTGAAAGTTTAGCGTATTCAAACGGTATAAATGCACATGGAAATAAATCTATTTTATACGCTTTCAAATATTCACTATAGTGAATTCGATGATAATATGCAGAAATCTGTTGAAATTTAAATTTATATTTTCTATTTTATATACGAAAACATTATTACCGTTTGGAAATATCTTTATGATTTGCATTTCTCTGGATGCATCTAATATCTTGCTTGTGGCTACAACTTACAACCCTATTTCAATGAATTTGTATGGAGAAAAGTTTCCTGCAATTGTTTGTTCATGTGTATGTTATTACATTTGAAAGTGCATTACACACATCCTTGTAGAGATCCAGTTAGAATTGATTTGAACCAATAACACGCATACATACACGCAAATACGACGACATGAATGTTTTAAATGCACTTACATGCAACATTTGTATGCACCAACCGTGCATGCATAATGCCAAGTGTTATATCTGCTGCACTTTCAAACAATCTCGTTTGAATTTCAATTCAGATAAAATTAGTTTAATGCAGTTCGGGACTAGTTTAGAGGAAGAAATTTCTGATTAAACATATGATAATGTTTTCCACCGGGATCACTGATGATTATGTAATTGTTGGCGGATAGATCTGTTGATGGGAAATTTTGTAATTACAATTGAAAGTTTGTAAGATAAATTTTGATTATGCATTTCGATGATAGCATGGTAAATATTGTTACAAGAATGGAGAAAACTGTTAGCGCTTTCCTATTTTGGAAGTATACTTAAAAAAAAAGAGAAAAGAAGACAGAGAGAGAAAGAGACAGAGTTCACTCTTATTTTTGAAAACTTATCCTATTAGTAGGACCTTTAAGTAAACTTGCTGTGTCGGATGTTATGGGGAAATTGAAAAATGCTTAAAAAAATAAATAAATTTACAGATAAAAAGGTATATGTGCCCAAAAGAAAGTGAAGATATTACGAAGGTAATTTGAAGTTGCGAATGGAAAAATGCTGGTACGCCATAATTCACAACAATCGTGGAGACGACCCAGACCCTGAGTGTCTTATTCAGCCGGGCAACAACGGAACGTCGGCAGGGTTCACTGAAAGAAAAAAAAAACCAAAAAAGTAGACATTCACTGGTCTTCACGGCATGGAAATATTCTGTTTGGTTTCTGATTAGGTGATGGGCGAGCCCCAGTATCCGTCACTTTACTAGCTCCTCCTGGGGCAATGCTCCATCTGCATGATTGTGTTCCTCATTCAGCAATATGGTTTCACCGCTGTTATGAGTGTCAACTGTGTAATGAGCAGTGCTCGAATAATGACGTTTTAGAAATCGAGATGATTTTGCTTCGCTTCACCTTATCGATGGAAGGTAGGTGATGGTTAACAACTTCAGACGGGTCATCAGCCGCAATAGAAGAACAACTCAAGGGGACTGGAGTGGACACAAAAGTTTCTGCGGGCAGGGGCAATAAAACTAGCGCAATTTTAAAAGCATCCCAAAAATCAATCCCGAGCTACATAGAATGTGTACATTCAAAAACCGAATCAACCGAGTGCATTAATGAATTGAACCAAGGCAGTCACGTATCTTAACTCGTCAGCCTTATGACCTGAAGCCGTTTTGACATTGGCTCAATGACTTCAGATTTCAGCTGACTCCAATTCAAGTCTCCATACAGTTCACACATCTGCCAGTATCTTACAAGAGAATATGTAGGTCCGACACCAATTCACGCTCTGAAATACCATAGCTTTGAGCCAGGGTGCTACCACGGAACATAAATTGGTGAGCATCCATTCCATCTGAGTTTCAATCAAACTTGAAGCCCCATTCATGCACGGGAATAAAAGTTTCATCACACTCATGTGTCTGGCCATTATCCCGGAACGGAAGCTATGAACGAGGATCTGGAAAAGCCTGGGAAGAACGTAGTGAAAAGCGAGGGTAGTTGTTATGCTTGTACTGTGTGTGCAGAAACATGGTGACAATTGAAATCAATAAAAATCCACAGATTGTATAAATAATTTTAAAATATTGAAATCAATGAAGAAGCAACAGCGCAGACAATTTAAAAAAATTGATAATTTAATAAATCAGAGACGAAAAAACAAACGATTCTATAATAAATTAGTAATTAATAACCAGACGGACAAACAGACAAGTAAATAAATATACAAAATTTTAACATCTAGCCTAAGCTAAAATAAAAATTAATTCCAAAGTCTTAAAATATACTTTAAACTAACCCAAACCAAAACCTAACTCACTACCCTAAACTAAACTTAATTAACCAAACTCAACCTAAAATTAATCAAACCCAAAAACCAACTAAACCAAACTCAATCATTAAAAATAAAACTAACTGAAATTGCTTAAAACGAACAACCGTAAAACCAATGATTTAAAACTAATCTAGTTCCAAAACCCCAATGAAGCTCTATAATTTAGAACCAAACTAAACATAAAAAAATCCAAATAATTTTAATGAAAATGTAGCGGTCAGCTACAGTATTCCAAGACTCGCACAAACATTTCTCACGCACATGCAAGCATTCACATTACATTCACGCAAACACTCATTGTCTGAAATTGTATTGCATTTAGCGATCGATCGTACATACGCCATCAATCAAGCAACACGTGTAACTCCCAATTCCCAAATATTTAATTGCTATTCTTGAATAAATGTATAGTCAGTTGAGTAAGGATTCGCGTTGTCATTTACTGACCATCTCAATCCCAACAACTGGTGAGCCCGTCATAAACCAACACAATGACTATTTTTCTACGTTATTGCAAAATCTACCGACGCTACGCCGCGAACAATTTCCATAATCTTTCATAATCTAACGCATCTTGTCGTAACATCGTGAACCCAGGGCAAATTACTCGTCAGCAGTGCAATAGTGCATTCATTTCATCTATAAAACAGTGTCGTGCAAATTATATGCAATTAGCAGTCGAAATAATAATAAAACAATCGGCTTAATCCGATCGCAGTGTATTTACGTACAGTAAACAACTGGCACATTGCTAGGTACCTTTAGACGTTGTACCGCACTGGTGTATGCGTAAGAGCTACATCTGTGTACCTGTGAATTGTGTCTAGTGAATTACTGTCATATTGTGTAACGACAACAGAGATTCACCGTCTACCGAGGCCGATGCAGTGAGCAACAAATCAGCACTTTAATTGACACACCTTGAAAAACAATTTGAGCTATTCAACATTACAGTGAATTAACACAATTCAGGTATGCTGCTGCCTACCTTGATACGCTTGCTGCTATCGAGGTAGAGCCAATCATCAACAGTCCGCCCGTTACAAATCCATACCAAACACTTCGCGACACTCTCATTGAATGTTTATTGCAATCACGCGAAACAAAGCTAAAGCAATTGCTTGAGAAAGAAGAGCTAGGTGACAGGAAACTGTCACAATTCCTACGCACTCGACAACAGCGTGCCTGAAAATATTCTTTGCGCAATCTGGCTGTTGCGTCTATCTGCAGCAACACAAGCAATTCTCGCACATCACAAAACTGATCCACCCGATGTAATAGCTACAACTTCAGCTTGCCGCGATTGGCAAACAACCGTCAATGCAAAAACAAATCGACGAGCTAAGAAATCAAAGGAGCAAGCTCATGAATATCGTCAGACAGCAACGATCACGCTCATCGTCACGTAATCGATCACAATCACCATCGCGCGACAGATCATCAAGAACCGATGTTGATGGCGATCACTGCTGGTACCACCAAGTGTTCTGTAATCGCGCGAAGAAGTGCAAACAACCCTGTACATATAAGAGAAACGGTAATCAGGGTCATTAACGGCGGTAAATGATCCTGCATCCACGTCAAACCGTCTCTTTATCACTGATCGAGTCACAAATGTCAGATATTTAGTGGATACTGGCTCAAACCTCTGTGTATATCCACCTGGTTTGCTCCAGGGTCGCAGAGAGGCTTGATATACACTATATGCTCTAAATCGCTCGCAAATCAACACTTATGGTTGCATCCAAATCGCACTTAACGTTGGTCTTCTTCGAGATCTCTCGTAGCGATTTGTCATCGCTGACGTATCAAAACTAAACATTGGCATTGATTTTCTCAGTTTTTACGGCCTTTTTGTCGACCTCAAAAACGCCAAACTCATCGACTCAACCACTGGCTTAAAAACTCAGGGCAAGGTGCAACGCTCCAGCAACGTATCATCCATTAAATCACCACAAAATCAATGTCCTTATTCATTGATCATAAAACAATTCTCAGGCGTAACACGACCCGAAGAAATCTGCAGAGAAGTCAAACATTCAACCAAGCGTTGCATCAAAACAACGCTAGGTCAACCAATTGCCAGCAGAGCATGTCGTTTTGCTTTCGGTAAACTGAAAATCGCCAAAGACGAATTCGACAAAATTACCAAGCTTGGACTTGCACGACGTCAAACAGCCCATGGTCTTCAGCTCTCCATCTGGTGTCAAAAAAATCTAATGACTGGTAACCTTGTGTAGATTTCCGTCAACTCAACGATCGCACGCTGCCTTACAGATATCCTATACGTCTGTTAGAAGACTTTACGGCTAATTTTCACGGTATAAAAATTTGCTCGACAATAGACATCGTTCGTGCCTTCAACCAAATCCCTGTTGCTTCAGAGGACAAAACTGCAATCACCACACCATTTGGTCTCTACAAATTCCCATTTATGACGTTTGGGCTTTGTAATGCATCTCAAACCTTTCAACGTATCATTGACGAAGTCACGCAAGACTTGACTGTATTTCCTCGGCACGTTGCAACACCAATACAGTACTTCCCAGGTCTCTCTGGCAGATTCAAACATATTCATGTCGACTTCGTTGGACCATTTACATCATCATGAGGCTACAGATACTGTCTGACAATAAAAGACAAATTCACATGGTTCCCAAAGGCTTCCACTCGACGACATTTCCGCAGATTGCGTAGCCAGAACACTTTTTACTGGCTGGATCTCTCGCCACGGAGTACCACTCAGAATCACCACTGACCAAGGACGGCAATTTGAGGCTGATCTATTCAACGCATTAACTCGTTTACTGGGCAGCAAGCACATTTATACAACGACACATCAACCAGCTTCCAATGGTCTCATCGATTGTCTTCATCGTCAGCTAAAAGCAGCAGTCCGATGTCACACATCCAATGCATGGGTTTATACGTTACCAATCATCTTGCTGGGCATACGGGCTGCTTGGAAAGAAGGCATACAAGCGACGCCAGCTGACCTAGTTTTTGGCGAACCAATACGAATCCCTGGTGAATTTTCGGCACCATCAGGACAACTCGATGCGCCTCCAGCTGACTTAGTACAACGACTTGGTAACCATTTAATTGACTTACGACCTCAACCGATGTCTTGACACGAAAACAAACCGATCTTTGTCTTCAAAGAGCTTCCCGCATATTCTCACGTACTCATTCGAATCGATGCACCTCGGCTAGCATTCGACCAACCATATGAAGGTCCATACAAAGTCGTCAGGTGAATCGACCGATACTACATCGTCAAAATTCGCAACATCGACGCACTGGTAAGCATTGACGAACTTAAACCAGCTTTCATACTTCCTAACAACCAACCAGAGAATGCAACCCCGCTGCCTCCACACAACGAACCAACTCCTTCGACGACTGGCCATACAGCTCCAGCTTCAAGTACGTAATCGGAACTCAAAGACACATCGTCACGCAGACGTACGACGTCTTTTCAACCATCATCTTCCGACTGATCGAGCAGCGATTCATCACCCCAACGACAACGCAGCAAACGTGTGAGATTCAACGACAGCAAGCAATTCTTTTCCTTTTCTTTTCAAAGGGGGAGTAGTTGTAGCGGTCATCTACAGCATTCCAAGACCCGCACAAATACTTCTGACACACATGCAAGCATTCACACAACATTCACGCAAACACTCATTGCCTGAAGTGTATTGGATTTAGCGATCAGTCGTGCACACGCCATCAATCAAGTAACAGGTGTAACTCCCAATTCTCAAATATTTAATTGTTCTTCTTGAATAAATGAATAGTTAGTTCAGTAAGGATTCACGTTGTCATTTACTGACCAACTCAATCCCTACAAAAATTTACAGAAAACGAAGTAAGAATGATTCCACAGACTGATTAACAGACTATGGCAATAATAACCATTAAAAATTTTGTTTATTATTGCGATTGATCCATGTGTCAAAACTCTCTTTTCACTCGATGCTCGCTGCAAAGAATCCAAGCGTTGCCAAGGAACGAATGACGATCAAAAGGAAAACGCGTCTAGGATGCCTGAAACGACATGTGAAAGCGGAGACGCTACAGCAACTCCCTCCCCAATGAGCTACGCGGGGTGCGAAGGGAATGAAAATGTAACGCGCTTTTTGGCCTTCGGCATATTTGCCGGTGATGAAAGCTGAGCAAGTAACGAAGGAGCGACGGATGTTCGCGAATGAGGCAGTGAGCTGTAGCCTACGTCGTGAAGTCTCAGGCTCTGGTGGGACTCCCATGCTACCCACTTAAAACCTCTCCTGTCAACCTGAGAATCCAGCCTGGAACCGTGTGAATCTGGGATTACTGAATGCCTTAAATTTGCTGTAGCGATGTAAGCGTGCTTCAGCTGATGGGTCGATAGTGTTTTTACTATGCCATTGACGTCTACGACGAAAGTGCACTTGTCGATACGCTTTATCACACGATGAGGGCCGGAGTACGGTTGTTTCAGTGGCTTTTGATTGAGTCCATTCGGCGGATAACGTATTCGCAAGTGGCTAAGTCCCTGAAAACGAAAGGGCGTTAGTTGACATGTCTGGAAGCTTGGATTGGGCGAATTGCGTTCAACAGGCAACGGAGGTCGATAACGAAATCTGCCGGAGTACAAACGCGAACAGGACGAGGATCAATAAATTTGCCTGAGATGACAAGTGATGTCCTAAAGACTAGCTCTCCTGGTGAGGCTTGAATGTCCTCCTTGAAAGTCGTTCACAAACCAAGGAGTACGGTCGGAAGTTCTTTCGGCCAGGAGATTTCTGGAGCACTGTCGAAGGCTGCAAACAATGTACATCTGAGAGTAGCCATGAGTAAGCGGTGCATACGCTCGACCATGCTGTTCAATTTGGGGTGGTAAGAGGTCGTATGAATCTAGTGAGCTCCTAGGAGGCGAGATAGATAACGGTGAACCGGTGCGCTGATCGGTCGTAATTTTGATCGGTGTTCCAAAGCAGGATATCCAATTGTCAACGAGAGCACGGGCGACGGTTGCGGCTGTCATGTCACGTACTTGTATTGCCTGCGGCCTTTGGGTGTAGTGTTCTATAATAGTTAGACAGTGTTCAAAATTTTCATCGAGTGGCACTCTAATCAGGTCAAAATGAATGTGGTGGAATCTTCTTTCCGGTGCTGTGAAATTTCCAACCTCCGCTCTGTTGTGGCAATGAACTTTTGACCTTTTTGGCAGAGGATGCACTGCTTGGCCCACCAAACTATGTCACACTGCGCTTGGCAGTAGCACGACCACTTGGATGCGACAAATTTTGAGCTGGCAAGTGGGGCTTGATGCTCGCTGCAAATCAATGAATATTCGTTGAGCTCGAGGGATTGAAGCTTGAAACGAGGGATAGCTGATAGGTGCGGTAGCTGTTCATCTTTCTCTAGCTCAGCGCTAATGGTCCTGAGGTTGCAGGCGGCAGTAATGGAGACAGTTTCCACGCGCAAAAGTGCATCGGCTACAGCGTTTTCTTCTCCAGGTATGTATTCCAGCTGGGTATTAAACTGCAATATAAAATGTAATTGCCAAATCTGCCGAGGCAATGCTTTTTCTGATCGTTGCTTGAGTGCATGAGTGAGTGGGCGATGATCTGTATAGGTGGTGAACTGCCTGCCTTCGAGAATGCACTGGAAATGCCTGATTGCACCGAATATGGCTAGAAGCTCCTGATCTTAGGTAGAATACTTCTGAGAGCTTTCTCGAGAAGAGTCCTAGTGAGATGTAAGTACCCAACTGTGCCTATGGGGGTGTTAGATGCATCCGTGTGTAAAGCAACTCGCTGAGTCAGTGAAAAAATAGCTAAGGTTGCTGCAGAAGATATAGCCTGTTTGCAGCATATGAAAGAATCGTTGGCCTACTCAGACCAGGCAAGCTTAGCTTTCTTTTTCATGATTCCATTAAGTAAGTCGGTGAGAGGAGCTTGCAACATAGCAGCTTGTGGAATGCAGTGCCCGTAAAAGTTCAGCATTTCCATGAAACATCTAAGCTGCGTAGTGTGCTTGGGTCTTGGGAAGTTTATGATAGCCTGGGTCTTTGACGGAGGTAGGCAAAATCTTCTTTCGATATGTGATAGCTGAAAAATCATACCTGGGGCTGGGCGATCTGACATTTAGTCGAGTTGATTTAGAGGAGTGCTTCATTTGAAGTCAAAAGAAGTTTAGCGAGGTGCACCTGGTGCTCTTTGTGCTCTTCGTGGGTGTCTGAGCTGACAAGAAGATCATCCTGTTATTTACACACGAATGGTAGATATCTGCGGACATGGTTAATTGAACGCTGCATGGTTTGAACCACATTCATCAGGCCGCGTGGCATGCCCAAAAACTCGAACATTTCAAAAGGCGTCATGACTGCTGTCTTTTCAATGTCTTCTGGTACCATCGGGATGTGGTGAAAGGCTTTGTGAAGGTCGATGACCGTAAATACTTTGCCTTGAGCATCCTGCAGCAAGTCCCCTATTACTGGAAGTGGGTAACGGTCGGGGTGGGTGATTGCGTTGAGCTGGTGATAGTCACTGATAGCTCGCCAACCTCCATTGTCCTTCGGCACCATGTGAAGAGGACTTGCCCACTGACCCACTGAGGGGCGGATGATTTTTCGCTCTAGCAATTCGATGCGCTAAGTCGTTCACCTGAGAGTCGACGTGGTCGGACGAATACTGGCGGGAACGGGTAGATCAGGAACATGCGCCATCTCTCCAGAGCGAGCAGAGCTTTTGTCGAAATTTTCGATAAGTTTTGCATAGACCTCTTTGAGAGATCCGTAAAGCATGATTTTGAGTACAGCAATTATAAAAGAGTGCACTTCCGGAACTGGACGAATTGAGCAAGGTGCTGAAAGGCTGGTGCGACCATCTAGTAAGCGGTGATTTTGGAGATCTTTGAGAAGTCCGTGGTGTTTCAAAGCGTCTGCTTCAAGAATTGCCGTCTGCACCTTTGTGATGATAGAGCTCCACTGAAAAGGGCAACTTAAATCAAGGTTTAAGCTGAGCTGTCTCACTCCGAAGGTTGCAATAGGCATTCTGTTGGCTGCAGTAAGAGTCAAACTCTGTTTTTGAAGCAGTTTTTTGGTAACGTTTTTGGAAATGATAGAGGCTTCAGATACTGAGTCGACGAGAAATCGGATCAAGGAGTTGCGATCCAAGACGTAATGGCGGATTTCCGGAGAGTTGCCGGTGACGGCTACCAAAAGTATTGCCGGCTTCTTCAGTTTTCCTGAGACGGCTGTGCCTGAGCGGAGAAGGATCAAGGCTGTCTGCAATTTTGCACGCGTCCGCCGTGCCTTGTGTGGTACGAACAGTACCCCGGTCTTTCGTTGGGGCCTAGTGTAGAGGAGCGACCCTGAGGTTTACGGCCACTGCGTGATACTGAACGGCTTCTATGATCTGGATATCTCGTATTTAATTGGAAATCGTGAGTGTTGTTCGTAAGTTGGGCGATAACCTATCGCATTGCGGATAGCACTTGCGTTCGCAGATCGGGTGGAGGCTGCGGAGATGCATAGCTGGACCAAGGCGTTGAAATTTGAAAAATAGAAGTCACCATGACAGATGGTCCTATGCCATGAGCCTCATCGAGCATCTGGCCTTTTATAAGAAGAAGTATGCGGCGCGTCCACTGTGGTAAAAGATCTAACCACTTAACTCATAAGACGTCATCTCCAACTCGTGTGCCGGCATGTGTCCGCATGTGTTGCAGTAGTTGCGATGGCCTTTTATCCCCGAGCTCTACTCCAGTCAACAGCTTATGGAGCTGCGCATCTGGTGAATCGGTGAGGCGTGATAATATGGCTTTCTTCACCGTGTTTTAACTGCCTGCCATCGGCGGCGTACGGAGAATGTCGAAAATGTCCGTAAATGTCTCAAAATCTAGTGCTATGACAATGAGGTGGCACTTTGTTGAGTCCGAAGCTATTTTGTGCTCGTAAAACTGTGACTCAATCTGAAAAAACCATAGTTTGGAACTCGACCGCCAAAATGACAGCAATTTGCAGCTACTCACGACATTCACCTGTTGCTGCCTGGCGGGCTCCGGAGCCGAATGGTCTCGTTCCTCAGCTACAATCTGCTTGGTGTGGCTTTCCACACTCATTTTAGAACTTGCTGATGATTTACTTAATTGCAATTGTGAGTTTTTTTCGAATTACCGTCTGACATAAGCACTGAGTTCAATTCACACTGCCAAATGATTTTACAGTATTTTGCTTTTCTGTTGTTCTTTTGTTTTACCACTCGGGAGATATCTCACCACTTTCGGAAGATGAAACGGTACTTCATTAACACTAACAAATTTGTTCGCGAACAGAAACTACAATTTACATTGCACACGATACAAGTTAGGCTACGATGAATGTAGAGTGAAAGGCACGTCTTGCTGCTCGGGCAATAAAGTACCACATGCCACATGTAGCGCAACTCTCTTTTCACTCAATGCTCGCTGCAAAGAATCGAAGCGTCGCCAAGGAACGAATGACGATCAAAAGGAAAACGCGTCTATGATGCCTGAAACAACGTGTCTACACTCTTCATGTGCATGTGTTTGCATCTCAATCAAGGCATGCGAAAATCTCCCTTGGTATATTTCTTTGTTTTTGCTGAGACTGTGGAAGTAGAGGTGCTACAAATGCTTGTGCGACCGCGTTTGAACTTGGCCCCTCAATGTTTCACGGTTGTAAATGAGGGCGATAATTCACCATACATGAAGTCTAACTCTTTTTTCACTTTCCGAGCTTTTTTTCCTTTCAAATAGAGGTATTTTATCACCGCGCGATACGCGATTTTATCCATTGTTCTTAACAAACGTCACCTTTCAACTTTGGAAGGGTACCATGTGTTTTGTACTGATCGGAATGCTTTGAAATTTTTATGGCTTACAAATTTAAAGGTTATCTTTTGGTTGGCAAGATAACTTTAATGTACCATGACTTTTTGCCGGTAAGGATGGAAACTTTTCAAATAACCCTCGTAGGTTGAAGTGAGTTAGAAGTTCTGCGCAAATTATTGCTGTTTATACATCGGCAATGATGAACGTTAAATGTGAGCTGATCGAGCGTTTAGTGAAAAATATTGCTGGTGTTAACGAGATCCGGAGTAGATATAGGATTTTTATTGGGAAGGTTATCAAATTGAGAGAGAGAGAATATAGACATAAAAGATGCAATAAGTGAATATATTTGAGGAGGAATAATAAGCTCCGCATACAACTAGATGACTGTTTGAGAAACGCGCGAAATAAAAACTTACAATTTAAAAAACCTATTATATCCGGCAGAAGCAGATTTATAAGGGATTAAAATACAGAAAACAATAGAGGAACGATTTGGAGAAAAAGTTACCGTAGCTACCGCAAGTTCAATTAGATGGGAAAACTGGAGATCGAAAAGACCTGTTTTAGAAGGCAACAAGAGTATCGCTACTATCAATTTCGTTAAATGAAAGTCTTCTCCGGTGCTTTTTAGTGATGACATGATGAAGCATCGATCAACCAATGAAGACCTTTCTTTGTTGAAGGTTCAAAGAATTTAAGAAATACTCCAGGAGGTCAGTAATCAGGATCTAGAACCATGTTACTAGTTGTAGGTACCAAATAAGGTACTCTTCCTTTGAGCTTTGCGTGTATGCTGGGCCTAGACTCGGCAAATTTGAGCGCTAAAACCACCTAGAATAATTTTGACGTCATTTTTGAGTAGTGCATGCATGTTGTTTTCTAAGCTTCTACAAAAATCATCCTTGGTCCTTTCTTTGTTAAGTTAAGTTAAAACTCCATATTCATGGACATCTGCCGACCTAAAACTTGGAGTAAAACTTTAAAAAAGCATTTTAATCTTTGCTAACAAAATTGAAAAATTCTATTCGTGAATCATGTTGGCGACATTCAGAATATAAAAGATTGAAAAGCGTATTATACATGAACGAATTTTCAAAAACGATTCACGGGAAAAGACATGAATGAATTTCCGCTCCTCATGGTTTTACTAGTCGTGGGGAATCTTTAATCAAAAATGTATCTTTCTTAAAATATGTTAATGTAGAGACTACACAAGGATAAGAAAATCATCAGCCATTCATAAAATTTTCATTTCACTCTAACCTTGCACATTTTAATAGTACTTACTCTCTTCACTGAAGCCTGGGAAAATCCATTAAATTCAACAATAGACTAATACCGAAAAGCCTTGGAAGCAACAAATAACTTTTCCCCCATAAAAACAATATAAAACAAACAAAACAAAGTTGTTAAATTTTCTCATTATGTAAGCATACATACCCAAAAAACAGTAGAGCAATAGCTTTTGCACTTTATTGTCGCATAGAAGAGTTGAAAATGATGTAAAAAAAATACAAACAGCGAATAAAAAAGACAACATATTCCACTCACACATACCATCATCAGAAGATCCTGCCCACATTCCCGTCAAAGTTTAGTCGCTTTGTCTTCTTCTTTTGGCTCTCATTGCAAACAAATTGACGACGAGGGACACACATTTAAATCCCATACAAATGTTAATCTTGTTTAATTTTCTCCAAAGTACTCCCATAAAACTTGGTTTTTAGCATCCTTTTTGTCATCCCATGCTATTCCCGGCTAGTAGTCATAGTCTCCCGGTTGTTTTGCCTCTGATGTTCGGGTGTGTTAGTATCTGTTGTTGTTTTTGGGGTAGATAGCTGTGAGATATAGTAGAATCCCCGGAAAGAGGTTTATCCACCACTCCACACCTCCCTGATTATCAAAGCTGGGTAGAGAATCACAAAAAGGGCATTCATTCCTTGACTCTTTATTTGGGAGATTTGTGTGATGGCGGTGGATCCTTGCTTTCTGAGCCGGTAATGAAACGGGAACGGCTTTAATTTTCAGGGATTGTATGAAAAATTCTCTTCATTACAATTCAACAAGCTGTACGTAGTTGTATCTATATAGGGATCATAGCTGTGAAACAGAACTCAGATTTGGTGTTGAACTACGCGGGAACGGGATGAAAAGTTGGATTTATAATGAATCGCGTTAGTTGCTGTATTGCTATGCTCTCTTCATATTTTTGAAAACATTTTTTACTTTCTCCAAGCCCATCCACTCTTGCGAACCAGGAAAAAACCAAACTAGGACACAAAACCATCCAGAAATGTGATAGCTCTCTAGCGCGACTGAAGACCCAAGTGAAAGGCTTAGCATTTATCCTGCCAAATGTTCTGTTCTATATTCTTCCAGTTTGTTTGCTTTTGTTTTTGGTTTTTTTTTCACTGGAATCCTCCTCATCGCCTGATTTAAGCGTGATAATATCGTGGCGAATGTTGTTGCAGGGACATTATGAATAATAACTTCATTGTGTCAAGGATTTTAAGTTGGAGGGATTAAATGGACCAAATTTTTTTCAGGCATGATTTTCACAGCTATTTCGTGTAGTAATTTTATGTATGTTTGTTTTTTGTTGGGGGCGAGTTGAAAATTCAGTTTGAAAAATGTTGGAAAAAGTTATTTAAAACTTTATCATGCTGCAGATTTTTTTTTTTATTTTGGAGGAGATAATAAATGGCTTGTCGTGCGTTGGGTGAAGATTTGAGCTCAATTGGGAGCAATAAAGGATAAGTTTGAAGTACAGAAATTTATGGTGTTTTGTCACTCATTATCTAGAAAATAAAAGGACTACGATGTATCTTGTTAAAGCTGTGTAATAAAATTTACTAGATAAATTGTCCTTGGAAAGTGACTCCTAACAAATGATCGTCTTGAGGCAAAACAAATGTTATGCAAATTATTTCAGAGTCTCCGTTTTTCAGGGATTTAAATCACAATGTAATAGCAAAATGCTACAAATTCTTAGTGTATAGGACAGAAACATCTCATACCCCTCATCATCAATGAATATTTCGAAGCTTGTGCTACAGCATCAGGCACAATATGACATGAAACGTTGAAAAACGTGAAATGAAATTAAAATCTTTTGATACTTCCGAGACGCAGGACGTGACTTGAAAACGAACATGATTTTCTTTTTCTGGTTCCTTTTAAACATAGAAGTCATCGCACATAGTTTGGTGCTTCCTTCCTCCTTCAAATTGAATCTGGAACTCTTGTTTGCTGTTTTCTTGCATATCCAGATTTTCAGAACTACAAGTATCACCTATCCAAGCTTCCTTTTACTCACATTGGGGATTACCTTGAAATCACGATTAGTCGAAAATGTGTTGCCTTCAAAATAGGAACGAACTAAAATGACATGATTCTGAGGAAAAGGAAAAATTAGCAGGAATGTAGAAATATAGCAAATAGAAAAGCTTTCGATTGAATTTCAATAGAAACAGAATCAATTTAGGAAGCATATATGACCAACACACATCAAATCTTGCGGAAACTAAAAAAATTTTAAAACCACAAAGTTTTCCTTCATATTTAGTTTGTGTCTGTGTATGGTAGAGTCAACCCTAAGATCTGTTTTTTGTTCAATCTCAAAAATTTGTAAACTAAAATATTTCAGATTTACGTTATTGGCTGATTCTGTAGACCAGTGACACTTCGAATATAACGTGAAAATTTCCATTTGAGGGTCTAAATTGAAAAGGTACAACACATAAGAGTACCTCGTAAAATATTTATTAATTTTCCTATCCCTTAGTCCCCTATCATCATTAAATTCAAATTTTGTCTGTTATATTTTGTTACAAAAATATCCTGTCCTTCCCTTCTTTTTCTTTTATGGGTCAACGTTTTTATAAAAGTGGCCCAGTATGAGTGGAAGATGTCCCGGAAAGTCCCATGACACGACTAAGTGCTAGCCAGCCTCAGCATGCCTGCTCGGGCTAGGTAGTCCTCTACCAAATTTCTAATTACTGTAACTTCCTTCTTTGCTAAAGAGTGCCATACGACCTGCGACGAAATGAAGAGACGAGGGAGACAATCACCTGCAAAGAGATACAATGCTCATTGACAGCAGTCTTGGAATGAACAGCTCAAAGGGAAGATGGGCTGTGTGCCTCGTTCTAGATCTGAAACCATGACACAATCGAATGTGCTGTGGGACTGACTTCTACCTGACCTTGAGCGGCATCGGGGCTTTCAGCAGTAGTTGCACAACACTGGTGAGTTGTGGTCCTCCGACTGTAATTTTGACCCAGGAGAGGATGACAATGCTTGCACACATTTTTTGTACGTAAAAGATGAGACAGGTTGCACATTGATCTCTACAAAGAATCAAGAGAGCTCTCTCCGCATTGCCTAATGACAAATGGAACCATGTCCAACACTGTATTTGGGTTCCACTTAAACGTAAAAAGGATTCACAGCAATCAAGGTTGGCAGATCTAGCAATACATCTTTCTCCCTTCCTTCCCAATGGAGGAAGGGTCCCCTAACTTGAAAGCACCCCACGGCGTAGCAAAACGAGGTATAGCTCAAAAAAATGTGTCCAACGGTTCCAGGCTAGGTTTTCAGGTTAACTGGGGAGGCGTTTAGTGAGTGGGTAGTCAAGGCTTCTCAGTTGTCTAGATGCTTCAAACTTAGAGCGAAAACTGCCTTTACCTCCCAACTACAAAAAAAAAATGAATGCCTCCCACTGCTTACGACAGGATGGCGCCCGAAAATGTTTTCTAATATGTTTTGGTTGTTTTTATTTGATTTTGTTAGTTTTTATTGTAGCTTAAATTTTTTTTAACTTTCTTGCTACATTTAGCTGGAGTGCCTGACTTCAATAGTGGTCTGTGCGCTCAAGGAAACTATTTTTTTTGCTTACTTTGGTTTTATTTCTAATTGGGTTTAAATGACTATAAAATATCAAGTTTATATAATTTTGTTGTGGTTGATATTTTGCAATTGGTTTAAATTTTTGAGCACGGCATTTACTGGCATTGTAGTGGCACCCGCCATGCTAGATTTTATGTTTTTCAGTCTCCATTGGAGGATGATGAATGAATTCATCAAAGTTTTGGACTGTGCCTCCCTGTACGAAATAGTTGAACATTGAATCAACTCCAGTAATTAGCCAACACTTTCAACCCTTCCATCGTCCCTTTCGTTTAGGCTTTAGAATTAGCCCGGCTCTTGTCGAAATTATTATTCAGTCTCTGATATTTCGCAATGGTTTTGCAGTCAAACCGCTCAACAATGTTTTATTTTGCATAGGCCGTCAGGCCAATTGAGAATTAATGGGAGATCTTCACATATTATTAAAAGGAGCAGCGCAGCAGTAGCAATAGCTGTTCCACCATATCTACAGAGAGACTCTGGCTTAGGCAAGATTCAAAACTAAACTATTGAAATGTTTTCTCCTCCTCATACTGATGATGGTATTTACCACTCAATGAATGTCCAGATTTAGCGTCCAAACGAACGATTTAAAGATTATTACAAAGTTCGGGAGGTGTTGTTACTACCAATGCTGGTGCCAATTTTTGGCTTTGAATTACACTGTATCGTAGCCAAAAATATGAGCCAACGACTCTTGAATCATCTGGCTGACTTTTCCGTCTATCAGAGAATTGGTTGGAAGATGCTGACATACTGAAGATACGTGGAGGGTTGTGGAGTCTTTTCGCAGGCTGTTTGAAAAATGAGTAGTAAGGCGAATACACTCTCTCCAGATTAATGAAATTCTTATGAATTGGTACGTCTATGATAAATCGTACCTTTACAGCTCCAAACTACTATTGAGCAGCGATGAACAAGTTAATTAAAGGCATATGCACCCTCTTGACCGTCAAAGTCCAACCAGTGCTTACCGTTGAAGTTTTTCATGTTTAGGCAATAATGTCACGGCAAAAACCAGCCATCGAGCCAATTTCGAATGTGTTTGACTTGCAAGAACTTAAGACAAAGCTTCTTTGACTGAGACATTTCCATCTAGCATGTCTTTTGTTTCCATAGTGAGGGAAGGAAGGGCTCGCGAAGCCTTACTGCCTTGCCTGCAGTGCTAAATCATCTTTTCTATGTAAGGTGATTTCTCCTCTTGGGACGGACATAAACAAGTTATCTGGTAGAGTAGATGTGGC
The DNA here is from genome assembly GCA_963969285.1 of Odontomyia ornata. Classification (NCBI taxonomy): domain Eukaryota; kingdom Metazoa; phylum Arthropoda; class Insecta; order Diptera; family Stratiomyidae; genus Odontomyia; species Odontomyia ornata. Next base: position 325,975,187 of record OZ017740.1, on the reverse strand, counting down.
CGCAAATTTAGATACAGAGCCAAGGTGCCTCTAATGACTGCATCCTATGCCTTTCAGTAACTGCACTGTATAACTTCCTTGATTTTGTCAAACTTTTCCCCCAACTCTGGAAGATTGTTATCCGCCAGCTACTTACAGTGGTCTGATGATCTCAAGTATCATATTCAACTAAATCTCGAGTAGTTGAATAACAAATAATGATCCAGGATCATCTGCCTGTTTTAAGCACGTCCCTTTCGGCATCGGTTCTGGAGATCCTGGAGGTTTTTCTTCACCGGGCGTCTCTTGCTGCGTGCCTGTGTGAAATTAGTCGTTGCAATTTCTGGCAACACGAGACCTTGCGCAGGGATTTTCATTAAGGGTCGCAAATTAATGGGTTTGCTTGATAAGGGGGCCAGTGCTACTATTGTTGGAGCCAAAGCTTTGGCCCTAGTGTTAACCTTGGGCTTGCAGATGCAAACCATGCATGCCCACGTCCAGACGGCTTCATGATACAAGGGTCATGTTCTGAGGTGCATCACCAAATTAGTGCGATTTAATAACACAACTAAATTAATGAGATAACCGGTTGTCTCTTCCTTGAGACACACAGTGTACGAGTATCTTAGGATTGACTTCTGGGACCTCTTTAAAATACCATCAATCCAAGTCAATGCTATCAAAGTGACCGCTGAGTGTACGAGTCTTGAATCTCACCTATTGACTCCAGAGGATCAGCAATGATTTGACTGAGTCAAAAAAATGTTTCCATCGTATTATGAGAAAAGCTTGAGTAGGACCAGTCTCAAGTCTCACCACAAAGATACTGATACTGTTTGACCAATTGAGCAGCAATATTATGCTGTCGCCCCCCACTTCACAGAAACTGTTGCATGATGAACTTGATCACATGCTATCTTTGGAAGTATTAGACGGAATTCAGAGCTCGTGAAGCTCCTCAGTGACCCTTGTTAGGAAATTCAGCAAGGTACCTTTATATCTTGTTGCTGGATGCCTTAATGAGATGACCGTTAAGGATGCCAAATCATTGCCACTAATTCAACGACTGTTGGCACGGTTATAGAGCATCAGGCTCATTATAAGCTTGGACCTAAAAGATTAGTTTTGGCAAATCCCTTTGGATGAGGCAATTAAGGAGAAATGACCTTTGCTGTTTCTGGTGGATCTTCAAACCATTTCAAAGTCAACCGTTTGGTTTGTGTAATGCTTCCCTAACGATGTGTCGGTTGATGCATGAGGTCATACCGCATGAGCTGTAGAACAAGATATTTATTTACCTGGATCACCTGCTTGTTACAAGCTTAAAATTTGATGCAAATTTAGAGATCCTCAGTACCATTGCAAAACTGCTCAGGGATGCCAACTTGACTATCATTGTTTAAAAGTGCAAGCTTGCCACGATCAAATATTGGCTTTGTGGTGAGTGTCGTTATTTGCATACTGTCCTGAAAAAGGTTTAAGGCATAGTTTTCTACACTGAATCTAGGACGGCCGAAGTCATGAGTAGATTCATGGTTGCAATAAGCTGATACAGACGTTAAATTCAAAATTTTGGTTACCATCCCACTAATGGATTTGCCAAATGTAAATGCGCTTTCAAGTGGTCTGCTACCACTTACAACGCTTTCAATCAAGTGGAGCAGTTTTTAATTTCCACTCCAGTGTTGGTCAGCCCTGTTGTACGAAACACTTCTATATCTAATGTGACGCAAGTACAGTGGATATTCGAAGTTTTTATTCCAGAAAGGCGATGAGGGTGGAAAGCATCCTCTCGCATATATGTCAACGTTATACAACGCTATGCAACGCAACTATAGCATTACTGCATTAAAATGCTTAGCTGTAGTGCACTGTATGAAAAGGTTCAGAGCATATATCGACGGGTTAGCTTTTACCATTTTTGTCGATCATGCTAGGTTTAAAAGGCTTGTACAGCAGTAAGACCTTTCTTGTTGTTAAGTTTGCTACATGGAAGGCTAAATAATCCTGGAAGGTACCCTTAACGTTGTACCAGATACGTCGTTGTAATCTTGCTTGTAAGATGAGTGGATGGCCTCATTCGTTACTTGTCTCCTGGAGCACAAACATATTGATTCTGTGATTCTCGAGTCTGCGCTTCAGGAGTCCAAATACGAGCATCTTAAGGAGCAAATTCTGAAGTAGTCTGATAAGTTTCAGAACTTGCACCTTACTGTTAGTCGTGTACATTAGTAGTAGTTCTCCTGCAATTCTGATTTTGGATATTGCCCGAACTAAATTATGGGCTGCTGAGAGTTACTAACAGGTGGTTATAGTACTCGTACAAGCTCATGATAATCCTCAGAGCTCCTATTGTTGAGTTCATAAGGCAACGGAGGTCCTAAAAAGATATTATTATCGGCCCCATTTGCATCTAGATATGATCCAGCACATCCAGAATTATTCTATATGCCTCCAAATTCCACTTTCAAACAACCTCTAGGTGCATCATTAGACTCGGTGCAACCTATGCAGTGCCAGTTTGTAGAATTCATGGGTTCATACTCCCGTTCAAAATCAGGGAATATCTCAAGTTCATATGGCTCAAGCTTACGGCTTAAGCCACTGCGTAATCTTTTATGCGATATTTAGAATGCAAAATCCTATTGACCTTCGGAGTTTATTCTAACAATAATGTGCAGCTCATCTAGAAGGTACTAGCCTAGTTTATGAATGGCAATAGGGTGAACCACTACTTCACACCATACTGATCATGGCAAGCAAATACCTCGGACAGGTCAAACCAGTCGATACGCAATGCCATCAGAGCCTACATAGGTTCCGATTATAGTAAATGGGACGAAATCTTTCGGAATCATGTATTTTTCTGCGCGAAATGATTGATGTATCCACGAGATTTTCACCCTACTTCTTCGTGCTTGGATATCACCCAATCTAGCATGGCTGTGGGGACGCCCTTCTCAGAAGTGTGAATGCTTTTGAGGATAGATAGGTACAGATGGTTGACAACAGTGATCAACTGTGAACTGTACAAGACCGTGTTCAAACTAAATTGGAAGAAGTCTACTAAAATGGACCTCAACATTAAAATCTTTGGATTCGCCTCCGTGAGCTACTTCACGGTCAGAAAATGTTCGTGCAAAATCTTACTGCGAGCAATACAGCTAATTAGTTTGCAGCTTTAATTGCTCCACAAATTATTCCTGCACTGGTTCGTTGTCACATTGGCTAGGTGTCGTATGAGTTTGAGGATGGACCTGAATGCTACCCAGGAGCTTTCACGCTAAGGGCATTTGATCTAACTCCTAATTTTCCCTACTAGCGTTCCTTCTTTTCGCAACCTGTTTTGTACCTCACCCTTTTTCTGACCTGTTTTTTACCTCACCCGTTCCGATGCCGATACATTTCATTTTTTTCCTTTGTTGCCGCAGCTGACTTTCATGGCATTTATCCAATCTCACCAATGCCGCGCATGTTGAAACGCACGTCACAGCCACTATTTCAATCCTGCTGATTATCTCACGAATGTGCAGATGTTAAAGTTCATTGTCATTTCAAGAAAGACAACTATAAGACAAATCTACTGATTAAAACGTGGTTATCAGCCCAAAATCATGCTCTGTCGTGATAACATCGGCAATATTATCGCTGATAAAACCAAAATTAAGTAAAGATGGGCATAATATTTTAAGAACCTCCTTAATTCTCAGCATAGCTCCTCAATATAGGAGCCTATAGATATCTGCGGAAAACTTCCATTGGCCCCGCCAAATCTGAAGGAAGTGTGTTCCATCATCAAAGCCCAAAATAATAATAAAGCACTGGGCAGCGATGAGACTCCAGTGGAGGTCATCAAATATGGTAGCAGCAATGTTCATTAAGCTATTCAGAAAGTCATCCAGTATATTTGGCAACAAGAACATGTGCCAAAAAAGTGGAGCCAGTCAGTTATCTTCCCTATCCATAAAAAATTTGACAAGCTACAGTGCAAAAATTATAGAGGCATATTACTGCATTGTATGACGTAAAAATATTTTCAAAGATCTTAGAAAATAAAATCGGATCATACGCCAACAGTATTATTGGGTGATACTCCTGGTTTTAGAGCAGGTATATCGAAAGCAGCACAATTGTTCACAGTCAAGCAGGTACATGAAAAATGCTGTGAGTTCAACGTAGGCGTACACCAAACGTACTATACCAAATAATACTTTGCTTTAGCATCCCAGCCAAATTGTTCCATCTTGCCAAAATGGCAATAACATTGACAACGTCCCAAGTCCGCACCAATAACCAACTCACCGATGCTATTGACACAAACATCGGACTAAAGCAGGGAGATGGGCTGGCTCCATCGCTATTCAATTTGGTTCTGGAGTAAGTCATAAGGAATCTACCTGCCGATACACGGGGTACATTACTATACAAGTCGGGCCAAGTAGTAGCCTGTACGGACGACATCAACATTTCGTCATGGTCATTAACAACCGCCAAAGAACTCTTCCTGGAGCTCGACAGCGAAGCAAAACTAGTAGGGCTACAAATCAATGAAAATAAAACAAAGCTCATGACGCAGTCGAGGAAAAAAATCTCAAGCACACAATATATCACACTTGGCGAGTACAATATTAAAAATGTAAGAGAGTTTGTGTATTTAGGCGCCAAAATAATAAAACAGACGAAATTCGCCAAAGAATACAGATCGCAAATAAAATATTTTTTTTTCGAGTTTGACGATCTTAAATACCAGCTACATACACAGGAAAACAAAGCTCCAGGTAAACAAATCTGTGGTAAGACCTGTGTTATGCTATGGGTGTGAAGCATAAACCCTAACCCAAATATCCGCAAATATATTGATCACCTTTGAGCAACGAGTCCTGAGGCGAATAATTGGAGCAAAGCTAGACGCGCACCAATGGTGAATTGGATACAACCATGAGCTGTATGAAATTTTTGACGAACCGGAGGTACCAACGATTGTAAGACTGTGGAAAGGATAACGGGCTGGACACATGAATCGTATGGATTAACAACGGATACCTAAAAAGGTATTCGTTGGGAGAACTGAAGGCCGGAGACCAGTGGGAAATTGAGGAAACGCTGGTTTGACTTGATCGGCGAAGACAGTTCATCGCTGCTCAAAGATTTCGAAATTGGAGGACGCGGTCAAGGGACCAAGAAAGTTTGAGGTACTATTTGAAAGAAACGAAGGCCCGAGAGGGGCTGTAGTGCTGCGAAAGAGGAGAAGAATCATCGCCCCCTAGGCAAAAAAATTTTAAAATGTTTTATGAGACTTAAGCTTTTGGCATTTGTCTGGACCTCTCTATACACGTTTCGCAAGCTTATGCTAATTCAACGAAACGATGAGTTGATTCAGACGAGTTTGCAAAAAGAAATACTTGTTCATCAGTCTCTATGGTTTGTTGTGTCATCTAGTTTTAGCCACGTTTGGATGCCGATCCTCAGGGGTTCATCGAAATCAAACAGTATGGGCTACAGATAGAACTCTAGTGAATGTTAGGATTAGGTTTTTCTATTCGCAATTAAAATAAGTCATTTATGGGATAACAAAATATTGCCGTCTAAAAGTCGAAAAAAGAGACAATGTAATCCGGGTCGTAAGATATCCATTGGTCAACTTTTTGCTGACAATAAGCTTAATCTTAAAGATACCTGTACCTAAAACTTGATGACTTTTAAGCATCTACTTGCTGCCTTAGTGTTGACTGGGATTTACCCATCTTTTAAAAATTAACAGTCATAAATCATAGTAAACAAGACGTTTCCTTTTTTCCAGGTATGTGAAAATTTCAACATCTGTCTTGCATTTTTTGGACACTCCACAAAGGTAATAAATTTTGCTCTTTTCATCACTTTCTTTTAATGTCAAAATATTTTCCACTTCCTTTATTTTTATTTTTCTATAGGATCAAAGTAATCGGTCAATGCAAATTTTTTTTTTAACTTTATTGCTTGTCATTTTTTTATTGAAATCTTAGGTCAAAATGTTTCGATTTCAACAGCATCTTTTATAGAACACATTAAAGGGTTGATATCATAATTAATGAAATTCTCACTTTTTAGTTGAAAAAAACTAAATAAATTTAGCCTTGATGATAGTTTTTGGATTAATTGAACCAAATTTAACAGTGGAAAAATGTAAATATGTATGTAAATTAAGTAAAATATCAATCCAGCAATAGTCTTACCTTTTTTAAACATAATTGACTGTGAGGTATTACACATCAAACCTTGTTATTTCTTCAATCTGTGGGTTTACTGGAAAAAGAATATTAGTTTCATAATATTTCTTATACTATATAAACTTGCTAGAAAAAGTCTGCGTTCATCTGCTTCAATCAGTTTGTAACTTTAAAAAAACAATAGCAAGCAAATATTTTCCAGATTTTGTTTCACATATTTTTTAGATATTTCTTCCGTACTTGACACATGTAAGTTGATTTACATATTTGGCATTTACAGTTTTTGAGATAACGGCTCTTTTAAGAAAAAAAACGTACAGAAGCGAGACAGAAAAAGTCTGCGTTCACTTGGTGAATTACGGGATTCCCCAGAATAAGTCGTTTCAAATACACTCATCTAGTGTGTTATCGCATTTATTATTCATTAGTAGCTATTCTGGGTAAATAGTTTCCTACAGAGTTTGTGTTGTGATTAATTTTTTTCGCAATGAAAGTTTAAAGGACAGAAATCAGTGTGAGTGAGAGAATAATCATCATAAAATTGTGGAAAGAAGGGAACATCTACAAATATACATTAAAAATAGGGGAAAGACAATATTCGTCAGCGCAAAGGGTTATAAATGTTTTCAAATCGACAGTAGAACTCACATCCAAACCTCGTTGCGGTCGTCCATCGAAGTTATCCTGCAGGGAAAAACGACAATCCGTGTCATTAGTAAAAAAAAAATCCACGGCTGACTGCATTCCAACTAGCAACTGAAGTCAACAAAAATTCAACAAAAACATTTGTCCGGATACTGCTAGAAAAGTTCTCAAAAAGGCTGCATAACACGAGCAGGTTGCTCGGAAGAGACCGTATATTTCACCGGTTAACTGAGAAAAGTGCCTTGCATTTGCCAGCAGCATATTAATGAACCAATCGACTTTTGGAAGAACGTAATATTTTCAGATGAGAGTAAATATTGCATTTTTGGCATAAAAGGACGCAAGTTAGTATGGAGGAAGTCTGCAACAGCGCTCCAAAAGGAAAACGTCCTACCCACTGTAAAACATGGTGGTGGTGAAGTAATGGTGGGGGGGTGTATGGCGAGTACTGGCGTTGGTAAGTTGGAGTTTATCGAATCGACGATGGATCGCTTTGGATATCTCAACGTTTTGAAAAATGATTTGAGGCAGAGTGCCATTAAACTCGGCTTAGGTTCACATTTTTGCTTCCAACATGATAGCATATAGCCGAGATAGTGAGGCTTTGGTTACTCTATAATGTCCCGAAATAGCTACATACACCCCCACAATCACCAGACTTAAACCCTATCGAACACTTATGGGATTCTTTAGAGAAGAAAATTCAACGACACTCAATAACGAGTAAGGAAATGTTGAAAACTGTTCTCACTGAGGAGTTGGAGAAAACAAGTGCTGAAGAGACAGCGAAGCTCGTCAATTCGATGCCGAAAAGGCTCCAAGAGGTAATAAAAAACCGGAGATACCCCACCAGTTACTAACTAATTTAAATATGTTTTACTATTTTCTGTTTTATCATTTTTATTAGAAGTGAACGCAGACTTTTTCTGCATCGCTTTTGTACATTTTTTACTTAGAAGAGTCGTTATCTGAAAAACTGTAAAAGCGAAATAAATCAACTTACATGTGTCGAATACCTAAGAAATACTTAATTAATATGTGAAAAAAAATCTGGAAAATTTTTGTTTGTTTTTGATTTTTTAAAGTTAGAAACTGATTTACAGCAATTGAATGCAGACTTTTTCTAGCAAGTGTAAATGCTGACATTCAAGCATTTATGGCAAAGTAAAGCGCGAAAAATGAGGACCAAAAGTTTGGGAAATCTTAAATTTTCTTCCGATATCAACTGGTGTTTATTTGAATCTGTAAACAAGATCCCTTACGATTCACGTTAGAATCAAGAAGCGTTGGAAAATTAACAATGATAAATATCATGTAAACGAGTAGATATTTAAAAAATGTGGCTGATGTTTGGCAAGATAAATTAGAAGGATGTAGCCCAACAACAATGCTACCAGGGTTCTTAGGCTACTCCTGTTCTCTTCTAGCAATTGTTTGGTCCTCGTTTCATTATGATAAGACCAAAGGTGACAGCTTATTTAGCAATTATTCTCCTGATTTCAAGCTCCACTATCTCTTGAAAAGCGTTTTATCAATTATCTTTCCAGCGTTACTAATGGTATTTTGAATTTGTCGACTCTTGATGCATTTTGACTAGCTGACAAAGCTCTTACTATCTTATCAACTCTTTCAGTAAATAGTCATTGTAGTCAAGAACGGCCACACCAGCCCTTGTTGATAATAACTTTTACGTAGCACAAAACAGATAGCAACACAAATAAAAACAACGCGTTAACTTTGTTGGCGTACGAAAGAATACATTTATTATCATTTACACATGAACTTAAATACAAAATATTTGATGACTACAAATGCTTGCAATAATCGAAGTCAATGTCCATTAAAGAAAAATTGCACTCTATACAATAATACATTTCAATTATTGAAGTCAATAAAACATTAACGAAAACGCATACTATACAAAAAACTTTTTCATGCTGTAGTTAATGTTCATTCAGAGTTCAAACATTTTTGCTTACAAGTTCAGGTAGGCAAATTCGCGGCTGAAAGTGGGTCAATTATATTGATTGGAGGAATGATCGGTTGAATGGACATTGACTACTGTTGCGAACTCTGTTCAATTGTTGAACATGTTCGGGCACCACCGGAAAGAACAATGTTGAATCTTTCATTAAGCGACACGTTTTCTTCTGATGCAGTTGATATGGACTCCTGCAATTTCTTCGGCATCCTTGTCTTCTTCAGTATGCTTCTGATGTAGACGCTGGCTACACAGATGGCGATAATGATCAGCATTGTTGATGTCAGCGGTACCGCGTGCTTGCGTAACTGTTGTAAGGTGGTTGTAATCGCAATCGGCCCTGGCTTGAAAGAATCACCATCGAAAATTTGCTCCTTCACTCTTGCTATTGGGTTCAAAGATTTTGCGTGGTATTCCTTGTCTCCAAACTTAGCTGGGGACACCTCTTTCGTGAAGCTCGTCAATACTCTCTTTTGTTGGGTCATTTCTGATCGTAGAATGAATCGCTCGGTTTGGAAAGCGCAATTCTCTTTGGTGCGGATGATTCCAATATTCTCTAGTAAAATCTTCTCTCTGTTATCCTTGCAGATAACAAAGGCTGTGCTTGGTGTGCTTGCATTAAATAGCCATGCGTTTTTCATCATAAGCTCCTTCCATGTTGTTTGAGGAGATGTTACCTCAACGCTGGGGCAAGGTTGCTTCTTGTGTCTGCAGTATAGTTCTTTGATGATACAATTCGGGTTTGCATCCATGTTGTTGATCATGCTGGGAGTACATAGGTATCGTTCGTCTTTAATTGTGCATGACTTCAGCTGTGCATCGTCCAATTCGAAATACGTTAGTTGATTGAAGCTAACCGCTAGGATTGGAGTTTTAACGATAGGAACCAGATATTGGTGCACACCTGATTCGAAAGGAATTGCAGTGACATGAATTAGCTCGTATCTATCCCTTTCAATTATATGGAAGTAGCCATAGATTATGATATTTTCATCGGTGCGTGCAATCGTCGTTGCTTTCACTGGAGTATGCAGAATCTCAAAATGAGGGCCAATCTTTGATGCTACCTTATCGATTGTGTTTGTTATTGTTTCAATTGAAACCAGCTGTGGGAAGCTTTCGGATCCATAGATGGTGTTTACTAGTTTTTGGTACTTTACCTGGAGCTCCTCAAAATAGTTAATCGCCATGAGATAAGTGGATATGACTTGTAAGCCAATTATGTTCTTATAAATCTGTGCAAACCATTATTGCATTTCGTTGATCGAATCTACCACTTAATTTAATTTCATCGTAACTTGGGCAAGCTGGGCATAAGTGCGATGGTTGACGCTTATTATTCGTGCGTTCAATTCTACGCTTTGTTGATTTAAGACTTGTAATATTGTGTGTTGGTTTTTATTGAGGGCGTCAATATCAGTAGACCTTATCATTAACACCAAAAACTGTGGTAAGGAGGTCTCCAACCAAACCCCTCTTTTTTCTGGAGCCTGTTATCGTTCGTAACTTTTCTGTTTGTTGAAGGAGCTCCATTTGTTTAATCTTTAGATGGTTCAGAAGGCCATTGCAGTGGGTGTAGTCGGTCATTCTTTTGTGCGTTGACACATATCTTCTATCTGTTAACCTATGGACAGAATATTTTTCTCATCCTGAATCACTTCTGCAATCGAAAAATTTGCCTCAAGTCTTAGTTTACCACAAATGCTATGCACTCTGCCCAGTTTTTCGATATAAAAACCTGATTTTGGCCTGAAGATGTTATAATTATGCTGGTTGGAGCTGGTTTTAGCGTTCAAAGCTTCTGATGGTATCATGACAGAGAGGAGTATTGTTGTATTCAGTAGAGCCCTCGTCCACAAACATGGTGCAATTCTTGGTCTTTTTACTTTGTTAGGTTTGTCTATAGGTGCAATCCGTCTTCGTCCTGCCGTGTTTTTCTGCTTCATAGAGGTTTCAGGTGTTAAGCGTTCTTCGCATTTGTCAGGAGATGGTTTTGGTTTTGTCAATTCAAAATTTGCAGCAGTTTCCTCTACTGGTCTTATTGCTGTTGGATTGCTGGTAGAGTCTTTGGGTATTTCTACCGGTAGGTTACACAAATTGGTGATCGCTACTTGCTTCAGCATATTTCCATGATGCTTAACTGTAACTGTCCGTACGATTCCATATCTGCCTGGTTGCATGCTATGTCAGTGGCCATTTCGTTGGTGGCATGTCCCTTTCTTTTATAAGAACAAGCTGACCAATTCTGGGATTTCCACTTACTCTTGTCCACTTCGTACGTTTTTGCAGATGTTGCAGGTATTCCGTCGCCCATCGTTTCCAAAATACTTGATGCATGTTTGTTAATATTTTCCAGCGCTGATGTAATGTTCTACACGAGGTATCAGGTTCTGGTATAGCCAGGAGAGGTCATCCAATGAGGAAGTGCCCTGGAGTAAGGGCTTCAAGATCATTTGGGTCACTTCATATAGGAGTTATTGGTCTGGAATTTAAGCATGCTTCAATTTGGCACAGTATCGTTGTGAATTCTTCAAATGTTGGGACAATATTTTGCTCGTCGAAAATACACTTGATGTGATTCTTGACCGATTTCACACCAGCTTCCCAAAGCCCACCGAAATGAGGTGTGGACACTTGTATGAACTTCCAGATGATTCCGTCTTTTGCAGTTATTCGTGCTATTTCACTGCTTGATCTCTTTATTGCTTCTTCTAGATCCTTGTCTAGTCGATTACTTGCCCCGACAAAGTTGGTGCCGTGGTCGCTAAAGATCTTCCGGCACAGTCCTCTTCGGCTTGTGAACCGTTTGAATGCTGCTAAGAATGCTTCTGTTGACATGCCGCTCACAAGCTTGAGATGTATGGCTTTTGTTACTATGCATACAAATAAAGCAATGTAGGCCTTTACGACCGCTGCTCCTTTTCCCTTGGACATTCGTATGGTGAAAGAGCCTGCGTAGTCTACTCCGCAATGAGTGAAAGCTTTTTCTGGTGTTATGCGTATGGCAGGTAAATCGTCCATTAATTGATGATTTTTAGCGGTCGAGTATTTACAGCAGATCATGCATCGATGAATTTCCTACCGAATTACTTTCTGATCATTTATGATCCAGTATCGCATTCTCAAGTAATTGCGCACCAGTTGTGTGCCTCCGTGCATTGTTTTCAAGTGGGCTTGCCTCACAATTGAATATGTCACATGATGGCACTGGGGTAGCAAAATCGGATGCTTTGATTCTTCAGGAATGCTTGCATTTCGGAGCCTACCACCAACTTGCAGAATACCATGGGCATCTAGGAAAGGATTTAGAGTCCTGAGTCTTTTCTTCAACTCCTTGCGACTCCTTAGTTCAGCAATTTCTTCTGAAAACTGTGTTTTCTGAATCATTATAATGATTTTTTTATGTGCTATTTCGAGTTCCTCTGCTTCTAGCCGTCCGGTCTTGCGGTTTGATTTTTGTGTGCAGTTGCGATGAAACCTGAGGCATGTTGCGGTAATAAAATCAAAGTAACGTTCAAAAAAGTTGCTTTTGTCTGCCGCTGTTGTTACTGTCGAAACAACTTTGATATCGGTGCAAGGATGTGTTAACCAACTTCGACCATTCCACCACAAATGATACTTGAGAAAATGCTTTGGACTGATGCCTCTAGAAGCGCAATCGGCTGGATTATCCTTGGAGCTGATATGCTGCCATTTCTAGGCGCCACGATCCAATTTCTGAATCTTCGAAACCCTACTGGCAATGTAGATCTCCAGTGAAGTTGGTTTCTTTTTTAAGCCACCCCAAGGTGATAGTCGAGTCGCACCAAGCATACACGTCCAAATTAGGTATGCAGAGCGACTCTATCGTATCGTGCAATAGAGTAGCCAATAATACGGCTCCATTTAGCTCAAGCTTCGGGAGGGTAACTTTGGTCTTGGTTGGGGTGACCTTTGTTTTCGCACAGAGAAGAGTTGTGCTAATGGATCCGCACATGTCAATGTTTTTACTATAAACCACCGCTGCGTAGGCGGCCTCTGATGCGTCGCAGAATCCGTGCAGCTCCATTTGACTGTCTATGCTGTATTGATTCCATCGAGGAATGCTAATGTGTTCTAGCAGTTTGAGCTCAGATTCAAGCTCATTCCAGCTTTTAAGAATTCCTTCTGTTGGCCATTCATCCCAATCCGTTCCACTCTTCCAGATTGCCTGCATTATCAGCTTAGCCCTGACTGTGACGGGTGCAAGCCATTGTAATGGGTCGTATATGCTTGCAATGTATGACAGCAGTTGTCTTTTTGTAGGCCTTTTAGATTCTTTAAACGCGACTATTCTAAAAAGGAACGCAGCTTGGGCTGGACTCCAGTGTATACCAAGTGTTTTCAAGGATGGATCTTCTTTGAACTCTAATAAACCAACTTCTCTTCTATCTTCCGGTATGTGGCTTAATAGCTCTGGGTTGTTGCCAGCCCATTTTCTGAGGTTGAAGTTACCTCTATTTAGTAGAGCTGTTATCTCCTGCTGAAGGGAAATCGTTTCTTGTTTGGTGTGGGCGCCTGTTAACATGTCGTCAACGTAAAAGTCGTTCTTTAATATCAACGAAGCAATCGGATAATTCCTTTCTTCATCCTGAGCTAGCTGCATTAATGTTCTGACTGCTAGAAACGTGGCACATGCCGTGCCATACGTAACTGTATTGGGTTGATATTCCGCTATCGTACCTTGAGGATGCCTCCTCCAGAGAATCCTTTGGTAGTCTCGGTCATCTCGATGCAGTTGAATTGGCGAAACATTTTTTCGATGTCTGCGGTATAAACGTATGGGTATTTTCGCCATCTTAGCAATATCTGGGCCAAGTTTTGCTGAAGCCTTGCTCCAATGTGCAACTTATCGTTTAGACCAGGGCCATGGAGTGTCTTCGCAGATGTGTCGAATACTTCTCTGATTTTCGTCGTGGTACTGCTCTCCTTGACTACCGCATGATGTGGTAAATAGTAAAAATCCTTACTGTCACCGATGTATGGAGTCACGCATGTCATATGTCCAAGTTTTAGGTACTCTTTGAGGAAGGTGTTGTACTCCACAGCTAGCTTCTCGTCTGTAGAAAGTTTTTACTCGATTTGCCGGTATCTTAGAAGAGCTCTGGTTCCTGATTCACTCCGGGAGTTTTGTGATTGATCTTCTTTAAAAGAAAGGCGAACTATGTATCTGCCATTATCATTTCTACTGTAAGTGCTCTGAAAATGATTTTCATACTCCGTGTTAGTATTCCTTTGCTCATTCTGGTATTGTTCACCATCAATCTCAAAAAGCTTTTCTATTTTTCTGTGAAAATCAGCCATAGACACTAAGGAGGTTATCTTTTTTGTTTCAGAAGGATTTCTACCAGTCTTCTCTGAAAGTATCTAGCCAAATTTTGTTTTTTGGGCCAGTAACGGTTTGCCTTTTATCAAGGAATCCTCTACTGTTTCCTCAGAAACGTCTGCACCAATTATCATGTCGATGGCTCCTGGCAAATTAAATTGGGGATCTGCCAGATTTAGGGCCTTCAGACTGCGTGGTAAACTCAAAGTTACCCTTCGATCAGGAAGCATCGTTGTAAGCCTGGGCATGATTAAATCCTCGATTGAAACTCTGAAGTCCGAGTGCAATCTGGGTTTTATTGTAACGAATATCCTCTTCCGGACAGTTTTGGCTTGAACTCCTCCAATACCTGTCACCCCTGCCAAAATGCTATCTGAGGGCAGCCCGAGCTGGTTTGCAGCTTTCGATGATATAAATGATGTTTGAGACCCAGGGTCAACTAAAGCTTGCAGTGGAATTTGTTGACCGGATTTGGATTCCGCTTTTACTATTGCAGTGGCCAGAAGAACGGTGTTTGTTACGCTCAAGGCACTTGTGTTCATTGTGACCTTGGTGTTGCTGGTGGCAATGTTCGAAGTGACAGTCTTACGATCAGTGGTTGAGTAATGCAACATGACATGGTGTGGTTTCTTGCATTCAAAGCACGTATTTTTGCTCTTGCATTTAAAACTCGATTCGTGTGCTAGGCAGTTCTTGCACATATTGTTATCAGCAACAATTCGATTTCATTCATCGACGCTTAATTTTTTAAATCCATCGCAGTGGTGAATAGCATGATTGCTTTGATTGCAAAACTTGCACTGGTATGTATATGTTTTACTGGCAGCTCTCTTGTCCGATTTATAAGGTTTCTGTTGCAATGACACGAATGCTTTCTTTTGGGTCGTTTGCCGCTGTACTTGTGGGCTTTTCAAACTCGTTAGGACCATGTGCCTCCTCATCAGAAAGTCGTAAACTTGCTTCAAGCTCGGCATCTCTCGGGTATTGTTAACATTTTCTTCGAAAATGCGGAGACTTTCTGCGTCTAGCTTTCTCATAGCGATTCTAACCATTATCGGCTGCCAATGTTTTGTTTTATAATCTAGACTTTTTAATGCCGTAAACTATTACGAAGCGTGTCGTGCAAAGCCAGAAGCGATGTGGACACCTGTGCACAACTTTTTCGGTGTCCAGAATGGTATCTATGTAGGTTGTTACGATCTGTCGGTTGTTCGAGAAGCGCTCTTGCAGTATAGTTAGAGTAGTTTCGTAGTTGGCTGCACTCAGCTGTAAATGCGAGACCGTACTTCTTGCGTCTCCCTCCAGATACGAGAGAAGGTCTTGCATTTTTTGCGTAGCCCCGATAGTGTTATTATTGTGGATGATGCTTTTGTAAAGTTCAATATATGTTTTCCACTGCTGGTAGTCACCGTTGAATTTGGGTATCATTATAGGTGGTAAATTCCGATGATGACGGCCATAGCTTGTAGAGATGTCCATGTGAGGTGGCCAATTTGATGGCGCTGTGACTGTTGGTGCAGCATAGCTTGGTGCTGTATGTCGTAATTGTAGACGCAGGAACATCCCCCGATGGAATCATTGGTGATGAAGCCACATTTTGATGCTGCATTACCGCTTGTTGACCTTCAATGAGTAGATCCTTCAGTTCTCTATACAACTTTTCCGTTGTAGCAAATATTTTTTGCTCGAAGTATGGATGTTCATCTTGTAAGGCGCTCTTCAGCTTTTCATTGTTATCTCGAAACTCGTGCCAGAGTTTTTTGACGTCAGCCAGCCGCTTGAAAAAATACTCTTCCATTTTTCTCGAGCTTGAGTTTCTTAAAGTTCCTGGCTGAGTTTTGCAATGCTTCAGCGATGTTTTTTTGTTCCAAAATGATAGCCGCAGCGTCCATCATGTACTTGATGACGTAAAATTATCCTCAGGACTGATACCAAGAATAAGCCACTTCAGCCTTTGTTGGCAGTCCTCGCACAAGCTGGATCCACGAAATACCGAATTTTCAAAATCAGCCACACCAGCTGCTGTTGATAAAATTCAGAGTAAATTGCTCGATGGACCAAATGTGAATAGTAATTGTAGTCAAAAACGGCCACACCAGCCGTTGTTGATAATTACTTTTACGTAGCACAAAACAGAAAGGAACACAAACAAAAACAACGCGTTAACTTTGTTGGCGTACGAAAGAATACATTTATTATCACTTACACATGAACTTAAATACAAAATATTTGATGACTACAAATACTTGCAATAATCGAAGTCAATGTCCATTAAAGAAAAATTGCACTCTATACAATAATACATTTCAATTATTGAAGTCAATAAAACATTAACGAAAACGCATACTATACAAAAAACTTTTTCATGCTGTAGTTAATGTTCATTCAGAGTTCAAACATTTTTGCTTACAAGTTCAGGTAGGCAAATTCGCGGCTGAAAGTGGGTCAATTATATTGATTGGAGGAATGACTGGGTGAATGAACATTGACTACTGTTGCGAACTCTGTTCAATTGTTGAACACTTTTGTTTTTCTTTACACCTCTCTGCCAAAAGACCTATTTCATTTTGTTTTTAATAATTAATTTTTTTTTCAAACCATTACTGGCGGAGTACAAGAGTACAAGAGGAAGGGGCTCAAATCAAAAGAAGAACAGCTGACGTACTCAGTGGATGTTCCTCAATATAAACATATTTATTTGATTTACTTGAGATCTTTTACGCTTCCATGAATTGGAGTATCAAAATGGAGTACCCAGCCGTACTGCGAACTACTTGTTCCAAGTGTTGGATTTATAATTTCCTTTTCTCGCTTTTAAAATAAAATTTTCTTTCAAATATGCTCCACAATTGAAATATGTATTCACCCCATGTCATTGCCAACAACAATCCAATCGACCCGCACTCAACAAACATAACATACATACAAATATGAACCGTCGTTTAAAGGACCTAACAAACCAACCAACCAGCCCCCCATTGAATTATTTTTTATAGACTATTTCATGACTCGTCATAAAAATGTTTGGCCACGGAATATTGTTTGTATGGATGTATTGCTTAGACTTGACATCGACAACCTTTCTTATTTCTCAAGTCAACCGTCTCCTTCCCGCAAACCTTCCCACCCTCAATCAACCCCAGATCGGACCACATTGGGCGCTATATTCAAACAAATTCATCTCTATATCAACAAGCTTAGTAACTTTCAGTGTTATTGATATATAATTTGGTTGTAGCATTTTTCACGGCCTAAATTTTATCGTTTTCATTTTTCCGACTCTTGCGACACCATTCCATCTTAAGGATGTTGTTTTTTTTACGGTACGACTCAATTTTTGGTCACCTCACGTCAGGTGAAATGTGAAAAGTGTGTGTGACGGTGAGGGAGAGGTTCAAAGTTCGCATGACTAGCAGATATTAAGGTTTTCGGTCAGTAGACATGGAATAATTATATTTGAGGGTATTTTTAGTGGAGTGACTTTTGAGCTGAAGGTGGCGTGGTGGAAATTTAACAGGAAACACCTTAATCTTGTAAGAAACGGACGAGTAGGTTTCATGGTTCGATGAAACGGAGGATTTTAAAATTTTTTTTGGTAGGTCTGAAGTAGAAGTGTAGGTGAAATGGATCTTTGAGCTTTTCTTGGAACTAGGGATTGGATTTTTTTTAAGGATGCTGTTAAATTAAATAAATAAGAGAGTGTGAAAATTAAATCTCTCAGATGTTAAATTCAGTTTTAAAGATAAAAAAATTAATTAAAATTAAATTGTATGTAGGGATGTGTAAAAAAAATTGAATCTTAATATTCAAAAAAATAATATGTTCCTGTTAGCGTTTAGAATTGAACAGATTATCTATGAGAAAAAATTAAATGTTAGGTGAATGCAAGTTACTAAGCGATTTTTGAAGGGGTATAAAGCGTGATGCAATGAGTGATAAAAAAATCTGGATTAAGGCAAGTTGACCACGCGTGGAGAGGGTTCCGTATAATTAAAATATTTATCTTGAATTTCATTCAAATTCGTATGGAGTAACTAAAATGGGCGTATATGTTAACGTGTTCCAGAGGGAAACCATGAGATCAAACAAATTTATCCTAAGTGAAGCTCAATCATTATTATATGAGTACTCGTTTGAGATAATAAAATATAATATAGTCCTATTTAATTAAATGTTACCACAATATTTAAAAAAAAAACTAAAAACTCGCGCCTCTCCAATCACTCGTACTGATTCATCGTAGCGATTGAAGTTAATCGAAAAACTATTATTTTGGGGTATTATTAGGGCAACAACCCTACTCAGTCCTTAATGAAATCATTTCGCTTCATACACCGACTAACCATGCTACTACATCGCACCGTCTCCCGCGGTTGACTATAGAAACTGCCGATGCATTGCCTTAAAAACTTAGCCCGAAAATGTTACCTACGCTCGAATTTGGATCTGGGCCTCTTTTTTCCGTTTACAGGGCTAAAAAAGACACAAAATTTGCAAGGTTTTGTTATTTAAGATTCATTGAAATCTCTTTTATAATTAATCTCCAATCCTTCTGGTCATACATAAATTCCACAACGAACCCGCATGAAGCCATTAATTCTCTGTCGTACCAAGATCAAGAAGCCACAAATGCTCAAGCTCCTGTTTGGTGACTATTTTTCCTCCATTTACAGCTTCCCTACTTCCAAAATAATTTGTCAATCCTATCTGTTTGCGGACGGACTCTTTTGTCCTAGCCTCTCCCTTTCTTCCTTCAATAACAATAGTAATTTCGATTATCCTGTTTAACGAGCTAGTTACGTTTAATTGAGCACTAAAGTTTTTTTTTAAATAATTTCAAATAAGGCTTCTGACTTGGTCCTGATATAGTATTTCTCAAAATTTTATCCAAAAACAACTTACATACACACTGAATTTCAATCATTTTGTAATTAAACCGTAATACCGTAATAATTAATTATATACCACTTTACATTAATCGACACTTTTCTGTAGATTTGTAGACCGACTCGCCTTCCTTCAACGACTGAACCGCTGACTGCAGAATTTCTAATCTCGAATGTCAACATTGATTGTAACATAAATAAACATACGAACATTTTCATCATTCTCACACATTCGCATGACTATAGCTTAAATGCATACCCAAAATATATGCATGATCACGTTACCAACAAGCTTGCAATCAACGTGGGAACATTCATGCGTCAAAGCGCTGACGGTTCTTTTTTCTAGTTTGACCGTGGAGTTGATTTTACTGACTCGTGCGCGTCAGCAAAGAAATTTCAACTTAGCATACAGTGGCTTCCATAAAGTGACGAAATTAATTGTGCATCGAAAATTTACAAGAAGTTTAAATTGAATTTACAAATTGACCAAATTGAAATTAAGTTAAAGCCACATTTAATTGAATTAACGGAAATTGAAATTTGACCTAAATCAAATTTGCGCTTAAATTCGAAACAAAACCTTTGTTAAATTCACGCTGCTGGCTTAGTGGGCATTAGAATCCACTCCTCCCGTTGAGTGGTCCGTTCAACCTCTTCCAGTGTGGGTGGCAGGCTGTGACGTTCGGGCAGTGGAACTGGTCTCGGTCATTGTGATCGTGGTTGGCAGCTTACATTTTTGGCCTTGCACCACAGGAAGATGACAATAGCGATGACTGCCATGAAGCTCAGATATCCCAGTGCATACTGGTGAACATCATGCACATCCAGCTGGTCACTCCGAGAAGGATCCTGCGGCTTGAGTTGGTTTCGTAGGTCGTTGATCTCCGAAGCGTGTGTCCGGAAAGGTGTGGGTGCAATTTGCTGTTGTACATGGTCCCGGTTGTCGTCAACAGTGGAATAATGGGCTCTGAGATGAGTCGCTTTGATTGAGGATTCATACATGCAGTGACCTTGGATGGTCACTGCATCGGACTTGAGCGTGCAGTCGGGAGCCAGCTGCAGAACTTCAGAGCTCTGTAGTGTCAGGGTGGGTGTGTTGCCACTACAGACAAGATGGCCCACCACCTGTTTTGTGAAGGCATAGATCCACTCATTGCATTGTGGGATGTTCATCCACAAGAAGGATTTAGGCAGCTCAACTAGGTGGCAGTTGGTCGCCACCGGCATTGCCTTTAGCAGCGTTACCTCGCAAGTGCTCACACTGGCGTCCCTGTGATACAACGGATGAGACTGTCGGCATAGGTGGATGTTTGGCTCAATCCAGTTACAGGCAGCGTGGCCCATCTCATTGAGCGGATAGTATACGTCGCAATGTGAGCTGATGATCAGATAAGGAGCAGTAGGCTGTATCGCGATGAGATGGTTACGTTTCGCCGTTGGTATTAGTGGAATTTGATATAGCTCGAATGTTAATACATCGATTAATGGCACCCTGAGCTCGAAAATGATGAAGTCCACATTTGCCTTGGTTTTGATAGATGTCAACCCAAATAATTTTAGCAAGTCTTCTCAGCCAACAAAAAGACGCTGATTCTCCGGCAGGAGATCCTTGATGTCTGTCATTGCTGTATTAAGCTGCTGTTGAGACAACAGCAGAGAGTTGAAGCTCCCATGCTGTATGTCCGTGATCACGTCTAAGATGCTAAATTGAATACGTTGCAGATTGAGAGTCGCAAAGGTCATCATAAAGATAGCATTGAAATTAAGTTTGGGACTCAAGCAGTGATGCCTTCGAGTAACGGACCCTTGACCTCATTGGAGAGTTTTAATAGTTCGTGCTAAATGGGGGCGAAACATTTTTGAGCCATCTTTTCCGTTTTGCCGAGGAGGTTTAATGTTGAGTCGATGATTGTTGTTTGATATTTGAGTAGAGAGTGCAGCTTGTTCTAATCTCCATGCAGTGTCTTAATGATCTGAGTCATTTGTTTAGGGCACTCCTCGTCCAGAACCCTGAAAAACGACCAGGCCACTCCGCCCACTGCGTTTATTGCTCCTCGCCTTGACCTGATCCTCAGCGCCTAGTTTGCGCTGGAAAACTGGTTGGTTATGTGACGGAACTGCCCATGCAGATCATGATTACATAGTTGCTGCAGCCAGATCAGACCGTTCTGCAGAGTGGCCAGCCCCGTCCAGTAGGCCTCTAGATCAAAGTAGACCAAGAGTTTCCACTCGCTTGTTGACAGAAAGGCATTTCCCAATGATTGAAAATGCAATCCTGAATGACACCTTGATGGGATTGGCCACTGCTAGAGGGACCAGTAGGCAGACCAGCAGGAGCAATAGGAGAGACGTACTTCTGCTCCTGGAGCGAAGCGCCTTGTGGTAATTGCTGGGTGTATCTGCCTGATGCTGTGCCTCGGGTCGGATTTGGGTATTTTTCTTGGGACCAGCTGCTTCTGGTGTAGTGTTCTCCACCATTGGTAGCGGCGCTAGACGATTCCAGTGGCTGCCCTCACGTCTGCAACTCTGACAAAGCCGTCAACTCCTTGATGTGTTTC
Source organism: Odontomyia ornata (assembly GCA_963969285.1). Taxonomy (NCBI): domain Eukaryota; kingdom Metazoa; phylum Arthropoda; class Insecta; order Diptera; family Stratiomyidae; genus Odontomyia; species Odontomyia ornata. The sequence continues at coordinate 325,953,585 of OZ017740.1, read as the reverse complement.
TACAATACGTCCCAGGGGCCATTTCATTGTTGGTAGGCTATCGTCCTTGATGATGACGATGGTTCCCCGGGTAGCATTTGGTTGACTTTGTCGCCACTTAACACGATGTTGCAGTTGGTTCAAATATTTGTGGGACTATGGTCACCAAAACTTGTCCTTCAAATGATTTATCCACTTCCATCGGGCATGAGCATCCACCATGGCTGTGAGAGGTTCACCGATAAGAAAATTTGCTGGAGTCAACGCTGCCAGATCGTTGGGGTCGTTGGACATCGCAGTTAGAGGCCTGGTGTGGATGGCCTCCACCTGGACCATCAGCGTCTGCAGTTCTTCGTACGTGAGTATGGCTGATGAAGCGCCCAAACGAAGCAGGTTCTTGGGTGATTTGAAGATTGAATGGTTGAAACACAGTCGGCCACAAAAGTGCTGTAGGATGAAGTGGTTGAGTTGACCCATGCCAATGCGACCTCTGAATCAGACCAGAGGATGTAAAAAACATCCGGCCGACTGAGCGCCGTCTTGACTTGATTCGTTAATTCTGCTCCCAGCTTGGCGGCACACAACTCCAAACGCGGCAATGTCATCACCTTGATGGGGGCCACCCTGGTCTTGGCGTAGAGCAGCCGAACGTTGACTTGACCTCTCTGAAATGTTCAGCGGATATATATCGCAGCACCATACGCCTTCTTCGAGGCATCACAGAAAGTATGTAGCTGCAGCTGGACTGGTTTCTTAGAGGTGGTAACGTGTCGAGGAAAACGACTCCTTCGCAATGATGGTAGCTCACCGTCCAACTCCAATCGCCATCAAGCCTGCAGGAACAATTTGTTTTTCGGGCGGTGTCTGATGCGATTGTCCGTTTCGTGAATTTGACCTCAGCGAGTATGTAGCTGCAGCTGGACTGGTTTCTCGGAGGCGGTAACGTGTCGAGGAAAACGACCCCTTCGCAATGATGGTAGCTCACCGCGAAAATGGGCCCACTGTGTATGTATGTGGAGTGGCAAGGCAGCGTTCTAGTCCAGCTCCAATCGCCATAAAGCCCGCAGGAACAATTTGGCATTCGGGCGGTGTCTGATGCGTTTGTCCGTTTCACGAATTTGACCTCAGTGAGCTCCAAGTTAATGTCAATCTGGAAGTCGTCTGTTTTCGGGAGCGAAATTACCCCCAAAGTATTGATGTAGTCTTCTGAAAGACTACTGAAATCCAACTGGACCTCCTGGTCTTCGACGCTGATTTGCTGCAGAAGATGCGAATTATTGGCACACCATTTGTGCAAATGCATCCCTGCACTGGTAAGATGTAACCTTTTTCCTCTGGGAGTCACAATCCCTTAAATGGGTGCTCCGGTTGAGACCTTGGGGTCCCGGCTAACCCGTGGAGACGGGGTAGGTGAGCGCCACTCGCCAACCCGTTAAATTGTCTCAGGAGCCGATTGGCGAGGTTAGGCTCCCCGGACCAACCCACACTACTTTTGAATTTCGGCGAAGAAACCTAACCCTATCCACTAAACCCTACGACCATGCTTCCACGGTCTCAGGGGACACTTTCACTTGGTGGTCTTGAGCCACCCCGATTTCTCACCACGTTTGATTAACCTGGACCCGCGAGCCAGGCTCCACACTATTTCATATAATTGACCAGACCGGCTAAATTCCGTACAATACATATATTCAAAATATTAAACATTCGATTCAATTGAAATGAAATAAAATTACAATAATAAAGTGTTACCTATTAACAATCACCTAATCAATATGATCGGGGGCCCCACTTTTCGCGATGGCGCGCTTCAACGTTGCCTTGATTCTTCCCGTGATTTCCGCACCAGCTTTCCTATTCGCCTTTCCGCCTTCCTCGTCCTTCACACTGCTTCCTGATTTCTCCTTTTTCGCCCGCTTCCAATCTGCTTTGCAAAACTCCCGCTTTTGTTTTCCCGCCATATTTTGACCTCGTTCCTTTTCCTAACCTCCAACTCAGATGCTCCAAACCAGAAAAACGCAGAAAAGATAAGAGAGCTTTTTCTCCCAATTCTAGGCCTTTTATAGCCTCGGTGCAACGAGCTTTCTATGTTTCAATTGGCGATGTGGCACTGCCGTTCTGCATTACCACTCCACAGCTTCCATGGGGCATCACCGAAGCTCATTCGACATGGCGGATAATAATTTTGATTTTCTTATTATTTTAGGCTTTTGGCAAACATAAAATAAATACACCATGTAAGTTCTCTACCGTTGTCTACGCAACAGGAATATATCAACTATGCATTTATATCGTGGATGAAGGAGTTGTAGATTGATTTAATAAGTCTCATATTTCTGTTCGTTCAGTGTTTCAAAGTTAGCTTTTTATCATCATTTTCTATTATCATGATGATTATCATAATTAGACCTACTATTCTATTTAGTTAAGCCGCCAATATAAGAAATAGCGATTACGAAACGGGTCCGTTGTTTGTGTTGGGATTCTGGGGCGGTTTGGCCGATGCTGTTTGCATTGTTGCCGGAAGTTGTGATAATGTTTCCCGTGATACGTTAGCTTTTAGAATAGTATTTTCCAATTCCAATTGATTTATTCGATCCACCAGTTCAGCGATCTTTTCTTTCAGGACTTCCACTTCCTCTCGGACAGCAATCAATAAGTGAGATTTCACAAGATCCATAGCTTGTCCGATTTTATTATCGATAGCCACCGCACTTGTTCCAGATGCACTTTCACTATCTGCTTCAATCGCTGTCGCTTGCTCTTCGTCATTTGATTGCTGTGGCGGAATTGTTGCACCGCACCGCATTTGTTCCAGATGCACTTTCACTATCTGCTTCAATAGCTGGCGCTTGCTCTTCGTCATTTGATTGCTGTGGCGGAATTGTTGCATCCGTGGCCTGTGTTTGCTGCGGTGTTGAAACTGTAGATGATCCATCGCTCATTATTGTCCTTTGTGGTGCACCTTCTTGTTGATTCGGTTGATTGTTTAGGTAGAAATGTGCCGGTTGTGATTGCCCTTGCATATGAGTAGCTTGTTGATGTTGTTGGTATTGTTAGTTTGGAAGCGTTTGATGCATTTGCTGTTGTGAATAATTTACAATATTGGCTTGAGGAGCACTAGTGACTACGGTGTTCGGCATAGAAGCAGACACCTGAGGAAGCATTCCAGATGGCACAGCCGAAATATTATTTGTCATCGGTTGCGACTGTTTCCATTAACGGCTTCTGCAACTTCAATTCGGAATTCCTCTGCATCCTCGATTGAGGAAGTTCCGCAAAGGGACTGCTCACTCCAACTTAACCTAACCCTTACAAGGGATTTACAAATTCTAAAACTCTATTCGTTTCTTACAAAATTTATTTAAATCTTTAATTCAGCCTGGCTGGCGCGGTACATAACAACTTTAGATCGCGGGTCTTGCTTATAAAGTCGCGTGTGAAAGTGTCCCGTGACAAAGAATCTGACGCAATTCCTCCTGTGTTTGAATTGCCTCTGTCAAGCTGTCTGCCTCTATCATGATGTCGTCTATGTAACAATCATGCTGTGGTGTGCTGCTGCCCAAGGGTGCTCACGCTTATTCGGCCTGTGCCAGAACCCGGAGGCAGCTGGTTGCCAAGTACGGAGCACACGTTGTGCCATACGTGACGGTCTTGAGTTGATGATATCGCAAAGGCTAGGCTGGACTTGTTCTCCAAATCACTAGTTGAAATTTGCAATCGTCGTACTGAAGCACTATTTACTGATACATTTTGGTTATGTTGGCCGTGAAAACGAACCGTGGCAGACGGAAAAGGGTCAAAGTTACAAACAGATCATCCTGACTCGTGGGTCCAGTATGTAGGATGTTGTTCAGGGAAACGTTTGGTGATGTTTTACTGGACGCGTCAAAAACTACTCTGAATTTAGTGGTACTACCACTTGGCTTCAGGACACAGTGGTGCGGCAGAAAATAATGTGCTTCCTTACTCGCTGACCATGTGTCCTGCTCCATATGTCCCAGTCGTTTGTACTCGTCCATGAGTCTTCTCCAGTCTGCGGTCGATCACTATGAACCCTCGTATGGCAATGTCCTGCAAGTTGCCCAGCTTTTCGGTATCTTTCTTGAGAGGAAGCCGCACCAAGAACTGGCCATCGGACTCACGTTCAGTCACCTAGGTGAATTGTAGTTCGCAGGCTCTTTCAGTCGCTATGAAATTGTGCTGTGGATCCGTTACCTCCTCAACCTCTCAGAATTGCTTGATAGCCTGAGTCAGCTGAATATCTGCGGTGAGAACTCCATATGTTACCGGAAGCGTTTGAGGTGTAACTACCCTTCCGGCGATAATCCTACCAAGGAGGGTGTTCTGGAGCACAGGGAGTTCAGGGGCCAACTTGATTTGCCCGACGGCAAGGACTTCGTAGAAATGCTCTGCACTCAGCAGCATATTGATTCGATCTGGTCAGCGAAATTCAGGTTCCGCCAGCTTTATATATCTAGGAATCCGCCATTCCGATGTGTCGAGATTCTGAGAAGGTTGAGGAGATATGATTTGATTCTGGACGTAGGCCTCCAACTGCACGGCATATCCAGGCACTCTGGGTTTTAGGCCAAGATCCACCTAACGATGCGCCTTCTCGATGCTTTCGCTCACCCCTCAATCAGTGCAAGTTGTGGTGAAGACGCTAGACCCAGTTTCTTGATGATTTGCTCGGTTACTAAGCCAGGGTCCAACACTGCTCGGCAGTCGGTCACTCTTGACTGTGCTCAGAAGAACATTATTTTTGGATCCACGTTGCATGAGAGTCATCAGAGTGAGGGCAGGTGGCATAGGTGGCGGTTGAACATCTGGCTTCCTGGCTGTGGAGCCAGGCGTTATCATCCTGGTCCGCTTGGAGTCTCTGTCTCCCGTCATATGCAACAGAGTATTATGTTTCTCGGCGCAGTCCTTGCAGCTTCTTGCCACGCAGACGGAAGTCTGATGACCTTCTCGCAAGCAATTCATACACAGCCTCCTTGAACGTACAAAGCTCAGCCTCTTTGCGGCATTGACCTGGAAAAACTCCGGGCAAGAGTACAACAGGATTCAGCGAGCACTGTGGGCATGGTAACGCAGCCATGGTGGCCAAGGCAGCCTTGGTTGCGGTCTTATTGTTGAGGCCTTCTTGTGGTTGCGGTCTGGGTCCTTAGTTGTACCGCCGAGCCTTTCGAGTGCCTGGAATCGCACTTGTAGGAAATCCAGTAAATCCTTCAAAGGTGGCAGCTTGAGGGGGTTAGCCAAAGGTTGCTGATAGAGGGCATGCGTTGTCAAATCCAACTTTTGCAGCAAAATGTGTAGTAGCAATGGATCCCAATCACTTGCACCATTAGCATAAACAAATCCCGGAATCGTCGTCAGCGCAGGTAATCTCCGTTGAAGGTGGGCAAATCAATTTTCGGGAGCAACAAATCTGGATTTGCAGCGGGTGGAACAGGCGAATGGCGTCCATTTTCGTTTGCAAGCGAACAAAGCAATCCTTCGTGTCCTCCTCCAACTGGATGTGCTCCTTGAAATTGAAGCCCTGTGCTTCAGGGTCCACACAGGATTCATAGAGTTGCTGATGAAGTTAATCCAGCTGTTGCCAGCCCCGGCGCATCGCCTCGAATCTAGCCTTATGCCAAGTCCTTGTGTTCTCTGGTGGTTCTAGGCGAGCCATTGTCCTTCTCAGTGAATTCGTCGAGGCCCGATAACGTCGTAACTTGCTTGTGAAAACGGCATTTTCCTACGCCGATTCGACCATTTTATGCCTGAAAAATACTTTCGCCAGGCACGACACCTACACAACACTTGAACCACTGGTATTCCCAATAAAACGAGTATTCCATTGGTATTCCAAATAACCACTGGTATTACAATGAAAACGACCTCGCCGGGGCCTCCAAAATTTTTGCGCAGGGACTCTTTTGTCCTGGCCTCTCCCTTTCTACTTTCAATAACAAGAGTAATTTCGAATATCCTGTTTAACGAGCTAGTTACGTCAAATTGAGCACTAAAGTTTGCTGTCGTGAATGTATAAGCGATCTACTGAGCGTGCACCGGCTAGTTGTTTGGAAGAGGACGACTTAAATTTTTTTTTGTGTTTGCCGTACTTGCATAGCGGTTGGCATTTTGTTGAGTCTGGTTCATAATGAGTATGGTACTAGAAGGCCTCGGTTGGAGGTTTGGACGACTTTGGGCCTGATTTTGACGGTACTCTTGGTTTCCCTTGCTTATCGCTGCATGAGCCCGTGCACTGACCCCTTCGAGTAAGGGTCTTAGGATCCTCACGAATTCGGCGTGCCAGCCTAAAAATCCCTCCAGTCAGCTCGTTGAGCTCTGACAAAACCTTCGTTGCTGGTAGAGCGGCTCCTGCAGAGTTATAGTGCGAGATCAATCCAACGGTATATGGCCTTTTGTCACTTCGTAGGTCCTGCCGGGAATCGTTGCTAGATTCTGCAGTAAGGCATCGTTTGCTGACAGAATGCGGCACAACGTGATGTCCAGCTGGCTCAGCCACATCTGCTTTAGTGCCTCTTTAGCGATAAATTCAGCGGCAAGTGTTCGCATTTGGTTTAACAGCTGTGATGGTCGCTGATCACCCAACTCGACCTCTGACATCAGTTTTTGAATACTGGGTGCACTCCATAAAAGCCTTGATTATTTCACGTTTGACTTTGTCGTATCCGCTCTACTGGTGACTTGGACATTGCATTACCCACCTACTTAACTACTCGCGTTGTGTCTCCTATTAAGCAGCTCGCTACAAAGTACCCTTCAATTCGCTCGGACCATAGTGACACGTCCTCCTCCTAGATTGGCGGAATCCAGAAAGTAGCGTTCTTCACACCGATCATCCTTCCGGCTTCGGGCTTCTTTTTATCGTGAGTGGTGGCCGAGATGTCAACTTTTCCTTCCTTTGGCGTTTTGCGTTTTACGGTTGAGCTTGAGGGAGACTCGCTTGCACGTGCCTCTTTACGCCGCGGACGTGGTCCCTGTACAATATGTACCCTACAGACGCGATATTTACTGCGAGCATGCACAATAGTGTCTCATAGATGCGGTCAATTTGCAACCATGAGCGCTAAATTTACTACCAAGGTGTTTGTAACTTCACCTTTCACGCTATTTTTAAACTTGCGTGAGGCAGGATCGCCAATTATGGTCCTTAAATTTAAACGCGATATAAGTGTCTAGTACGTCTATTTATTAAGCTAATCTATTGCCTGGTGCACTATCGATATGGTCAACTATACAAATTTTTTTCAAATTCTATGTCGCTCACCATGTACTGCACTGACTGCTTCTTATCTTAGACGAATAATTTATCGCCGGCTGAATGTTTCCACCCGTACAATGAACTGCTGACCACGCACACACGCCACCGCTACCTCAGCTACCTTAAATAAAAAAATGTGAAAGGTCACTAAGTATATGGAAAACTCATCCTGATTAGAAACTTTTAAAAGTATTGATATAACCAAACAAGGCAAACGAATTGATAGTTCTGAGGTTATGAGGTTAATTCGATGAGATGATAAGCTAAGCTTCTTGATACGAGGTGTGTTCAAAAAGTATCACGAATTTTGAATTTTCGCGGGTTACGTATATTCGAATTTCGATTTTTTTTGGCGTTATGTTGGTACTCATGTCTGTCACTTATGCCGACAAGCTCGGCCATTTTGAATGTTCACTTAATTGGTGATAGCTGCTTTACTTGCACGTGTTTTCAATCGTCTTCGATTTTTACTTATTCAAAAAAATGGATCAAAGAACGTGTATCAAATTTTGTGTGAAAAACGAAATTAAGTGCGCGATGCATTCCGAATGTTGACTGTGGCATACAGAGAAGCTACCTTGGACCGAAGTAACGTTTATCGGTGGTACAAAATGTTTTTAGAAGGCCGAGATGATGTGAACGACGAAGAGCGTGCCGGACGCACGAGCACTTCAACGACAGACGAAAAAATTAATGAAGTGGAGAAAATGGTATTGGCCAATCGTCGAATCACTGTTAGAGAAGTTGCTGAGGACCTAAACATATCGATTGGCTCGTGCCATTCGATTTTTATCAACGATTTGGGCATGAGACGGGTCGCCGCGAAATTCGTACCAAAATTGCTCAATTACGACCAAAAACAGCAACGCATGAACATTGCTAATGAGATGTTAAACCCTGTCCGCGACGAACCAAATTTGCTCCAGAGGGTCGTAGCTGGTGACGAATCGTGGGTTTATGGTTATGACGTGGAAACCAAAGCTCAATCATCTCAATGGAAGCTGCCGCATGAACCAAGACCGAAAAAAGCGCGCCAAGTTCGGTCGAATGTGAAAGTTTTGCTGACAGTTTTCTTCGATTGCAGGGGCGTGGTGCATCATGAGTTCTTGCCACAGGGAAGAACGGTCAATAAGGAATATTACCTGCAAGTTATGCGCAATTTGCGCGAAACAATCCGCCAGAAACGCCCGGATTTGTGGGAGAACAAAAATTGGCTTTTGCACCACGATAACGCCCCTGCTCACACATCGTTGCTTGTGCGCGACTTTTTGGCCAAAAACAACACACTAATGATGCCGCAGCCACCGTATTCTCCAGATCTGGCCCCCTGTGACTTTTTCTTGTTTCCTAAACTGAAGAGGCCCATGAAAGGACGACGTTACGCTACGCTTGACGAGATAAAGACGGCATCGAAAGAGTAGCTGAACAAGATTTAAAAAAATGATTTTTTGAAGTGCTTCGAAGATTGGAAAAACCGTTGGCACAAGTGTATAATATCTCATGGGGATTACTTTGAAGGGGACAAAATAGATATTCATGAATAAATAAATAATTTTTGAAAAAAGAAAAACAAAATTCGTGATATTTTTTGAACACACCTCGTATATCAATTCTCTGCTCTAAGTGCCCCCGTACTCCAATGAATGTCACAAAATAAAAATTATTCATAGCTCTGAATCATCATTATGGAAAAATCCAAAACCCCGACGTCGCTCAACCCTTTGGAATCATTGATTCCCCTAGACACATTGTCTGAAGTCTTAAGATGTTAATAAAACGCCATCTCTAATTTATTGCAATTCTGATTATCGTCTAAGTCATTTATCTACTTTTACTTTTTCGTCACACCTTTTCCTATTCGACCTTAATCCCCACATTTTTTTTTATGTTTTTTCTTCAAAAGTCAAGGGTGTGACCATCACCTACCCATCAACTCACCTGTCAAGTCTATAAAATAAAATGAAGACAGACAGCAAAAAAACATTAAACCGCAAAAAAAGAAAAAAAAAATCTATAAACTTATAAATAAAATAATACGAGCGTAAACTTAATTTTCTCGGCTCCTCCGCAAAGCTTAGCCTCATTTTCCTCCCTCCATACTAACTCAGGCAAGTGGGAGGAGAACGTAATTTCGCTTTAATTCAGATTCACTACACATGCAATCTAGTTGTCGTTATAGTAATGTAGGTACATACTCTATAGTATTGGCTGCAGAAAAGGACGAAAGAAAAACGAAAATCTGGTGATGCTATTATTAGTTAAATCGTTTCTCATGTCCATACTATTTTTGGTTTGTTGTACTATTCAGGATTTTAAATATAGTCGACATACATCTGTTCATATACGTGCAAGTACCGATTGCTGTTTTATTTTATTTTGGTTTTTTTTTTAACTTAAGGAAACTCATCATGTACAGAGAACATTCACATGCGGATGTGTACTATCTGTATTTTATTTTCGATTCAATTTATCGATTGATCTGCTAAGGGATTGAATTTTAGTAAGTCCACATACTCGTATGAAGTCTTCTGCAGGCATGGAACTGTGAGTATGAGTATACGTGCGATATGAAGCGTATGCGAAGGAGAACTTTTCAAATCATATGAAATGGAATGGAGGCAAATCCATGGGAAAAAATAATCAAGTAGGATATTAAGTGCCAGGAGCGGCTGTTTACATTACAAGTGATTTCTTCTTGGATGGCTCAAGTGACCCAGAAACTATTTGCACGAGCGGATTTGGAAAGTAGTTCAGGAATATTAATAATGCTGCGTATGTGATATGGAGTGAGTTGTTATGCAGCTTTATGGTCCATATGGTTGATGATGTTGTAAGATATTTATTGTTCGCTTTGATATTTTGGGTTTTATTTTATGAAAAGCTTTAGTAAATTAATTTTTGTTTTTGTTTATTTTTGTATTCATGTATTCTGGCAATGGATAAGTAAAAACTATTGATTCATTTTAATTTAACCACGAAAAAACAATGTAGTATTTGGATTACAAAAAAGTTTTAAACGATTTTTTTTCAAGTTTGACGCTTTTTTGTGTTAAAATTTGTTGAAAATTCATTTTTCAAAGTATTGTCCATCGCTAGCCACTACTTTTGCCTACCTTTCTGGTAACATACGGACTCCGCGTCGGAAAAACGACTCATCTTTTGAGGCTATCCACGAATCGAACCAATTTTAGAGTTTTTCAAAAGAGCGGAAGTGCTGTTCCTCAAGGACATGCGTCACCAACGAAAATAAATAGTAGTCAGAAGGACCAATGTCTGGGCTGTACGGTGGGTGCGGTAGGACTTCCCATATAAGCGTTTCAAAGTATGTTTTGACTAGCCTTGCAACATGTGGTCAAACATTGTCATGCTGAAGAATAACTTTATCGTGTCTTTGCTCGTATTGCGGCGGTTTTTGTTTCAATGTTTAGCTCAAACGCATCAATTGTTGTCAGTAGAATTGCCCTGTGATGATTTTACCTGGTTTTTACAGCTCATAGTACACTACGCCCAAATGGCCCCACCACATACAGAGCATGACCTTGCCTTGGCGTCAATTTTGGCGTATGGCCGAGCGGCCAGTATGATTTTTTGCACTTGGGGTTATCGTGATGAACCCATATTCCATCACCAGTCACAATGCGATGAAAAACTCCTTTTTTTGCCGTTAGAGCAGCTGTTCACAAGTGAAAAAACATCGTTCGACGTCTCTCAGCTTTATTTCATACGGCAACCAATATTCTACCTTCTGGACCATTTCTATGGCTTCTAAGTGAACAAATGTGGCTTATTGAGTCACTTCTAATGATTTTGTGAGTTTTTCTTGCGTTTAGTTGGAGTCTTCATTCAATATAGCCTCCAATCCGGCATCCTCAAACTTTTCTGGCCAAAATCACCACTTCTAAATCGTCGAAACCAATATTCCCAAGTAGAGTTTGACGAAGCATAATCTCCATAGGTTTCCTAGAGCACACGATGACTTTCAGCTGCAGATTTCTTCAAATGGAAGCAAACAAGTAATCCTTCCCGCGAATTGTATTTTGTTGGCGCAAAAGTTGACATATCCGGAGCACAGAAAAACTATGTTGTTTACACTTCAGAGAAATGAAACATACTGAAAAGGAAAGCCTTATTATGAGACTTCAAAATGAAGTTAGTTGCAATATTGTCCGATTTGATTTCATATCAGTGACACCATCTCTTGAAAATCCTTTAAAACTTTTTTGTATACAATACAAAAATCTTCCGTGGCTCTGATGGAAATTGACCCTCTTGAAGTTTTTTCAATGTCAGCTATGGAAGAAAGTGGATATTTTTCGGTTCTGTTCTCTCTTATTGTGCCGCAGATACTGTGTCACCCCAATTTGTCACCGCGGACCACTGGGGTGCTCTGGCAACGGGGGCCCTGCGGTCCCGGCTTTGCTCGCCGCAGACGGGCGTGGGCGCCAACTCACCGTTTTGGCCTAGGCCCCACACTTGACCGCCCAGTGTGTAAGGTGGTTTGCTGAAGCTCGTTAGGTGGACGCACCTTGCACCATAATGAATGGCACTACTCGGGGGGTCCCTTATCTCCCCCAGCCAACTCCACACAACTCAAACACCACAAAAGATAAAAAAAAGAACCACCCGCGCGCGATATCACCCCGAACCAACCTTTATACTTCCTGTGAAAAAAAAAACAGTATCTGAAATTTATCCTGTGAGTACAGTATAAGGAAAAGAAAATTCCACTTACTTTGACCTTTAATTAAGAAATTAAATAAGCAAAAAAAATAATATTTCTTTTCTTTATTTTACTATAAAAACAACAACTCTTACTCTTCCTCTTAACCAACCTATCTACGAAGACGCCTTCTGTTGGGGTTCCCGTTGTTGACTGCACGGCGAAAAATATCCGGCACTGTAGTGGCCAATCCTTTGTTTCCTCCTTTTTTTTTCTTCCTTCCGATTTCCTTTCAAACTTCCGCTTTCCGGCTATGTTTGATACGTTCACTTTTCGAATACTTTTTCAATGTTCACTTTTAAACGTTCACTTCTCGATTACTTTCTCAATGTTCACTTTTAAACGTTCACTTCTCGATTACTTTACTCCACGTGCTGATCACCAAAAAAGAAAAGAGGGCTTTTCCTTTGTCCCTCGCCCTTTTATCAGCTCGCTCCCAACGGAGCACCGCTAATTTCGGAGTGAACCTTATATTTTTCCTCTTCTTGCTGAAATTGTAACCCGGTTCGTGCGACCAGGCAATCCCATCACAATTTTCACCACACTTCAACTGGTGTTTCCGAAATTCGGAGTCGACGATATTGTTTTCGGAATTGTCACTGTGACGGACATTTGACGTTTTCCAAGTATAAATTTATGTTGTTTTGTTTATGTTTGGTGCGGTATAGAAGCTGGCGGTTACTCGGCGGTTACCTTGGACAAGACACTTTGTGTTTCTTTTTTCCTTCTTTTCAGGTATCCAGATGCCCTGGTGAATATAATCTTCGACATTCAGCGGTGTTGTTAGATCCGTCGTAGTTTGGCGGATGTTGCATCTTTTGGGGCTGGATATCTTGGGCATCGCTTATTTTATCCATCAGAAGTTTTATTAGCTGATTTAAATGCTTGCCGCTGGTAGGAGCGAGAATTGAAGGTTTAGTTATTGTGGCATAAACGAACTGAACTGGGACTGTTGCTGTTAGTGATGGTAATTTGGTGTTTTTTTATGTTTGGATAGCCAATTTGCAAGTCCTTTGTTGGCTGAATCATTATATTCTTGTATCACAGCCATCACAGTCTCGGGCGAGTTGCCACCCATAGCGTCCTTTCGATGTGGATCATAGTCAACTGAATTATCTTGTGGTAGCGTCTCAACAACAACAAGAAGTCGATTGTACAGCAATACATCGGTTGCAATTACAAATCCATTGATATTCTGTTTGAGATTTCAATGCTAGTATTTGCTCAATTAACGTGACTTAGTTGTGAGCTTGGATCACGCGGGCAGATATCACTTACAACGCAGAATGGCGATAGGGTTACTGTATTGTCATCGAAAACTGGAAGATTGTCTGAGAAGGCACCATTCATGTACCGAACTCGACGGAATCGTGGTGGTTAAAATGCCAGTGAATCCGGAAATAAAGCAGGCACATAAGAGAGCTTAGAGGACGTCTTCACCGCTTGTGAATTGTGAGAATATGACTTTTTTTTTCCATCGGAAATACATGCTAATGAGATGTGAAGGCGCCCGTTCACGTATTTATGTGCATCTGGTGGTATATGTTTTTGTTGTAATTGCTGCGATAAATTTCCTCATCTTGTCGGTTCCTACGGTTATTGCTTCTCATGCATCCTTTTGATTTGTTCTTTCTGCAGTTGTTGATCGCAGATGATGTCATTGTGGAGCAACCGTGCACCTACGGAAGTGGAATCGGGAACTTCGTCGAGCCTAACTAAACTAATTTAAGCTGTATTAATCTAACTTAAGGAAATTTAAAATCTACTCTATTGTAAACATTAGCATTAGAATTGATTATTTTCCTAACCTTACTAAAACTATGTACAATACATAAGTTCCTTATCCCAGTTTGGCTCGAGGGTGCATCCTTCGGAACACGTTTCCCGGTGGTGGTGTTTAAGTGGTAGTTCGGTTGGCTACCCTCTTCAATACCCCGTAACAACCGTAACCTTTGTTTGTCATCTGATTTATCAATGGTAGTCCTGAAAAGAAATTGTCGACGTAAAATTTGTAGGGGCCACATAAAGAAGGAAGCCTTGATGGTAGTTCAAGTACGACTGAAGCCCCCAAACCATACTTTTCGTGTAGCAGCAATGGAGAGCTCTTTGAACTTTGGTAGGGCTCAAATGAAATAATGTAAACACTTCGCGTTGCCATAGACCACAATTTATATCCAAAATGAATAGGCTTTCCTTTTATATGCTGTTTTGATCCATAGCGACCATGATATGGTACCATGGATTCGTTGATTGCAATGTGGGATGAAAAAATGGTGTCAAAATTGTCCGAAATGTTGGCTAATTAAGGAAAAATATTTTCTTACCTCAGGGAATTTGTCATTCTGAAGTAAATTGTGAAGATATTCTTGTATCTCAAAAACCGGTCACGGCTCATGCTTCTGGCTACCAAATTATTGTAGGTGTCGCTCTGTTCTTCCCAAAACATGCACATGTATTTTAGAGAAAGATAACCTATCAGCAGAAGAATGGCAACGAAAAATTTCATTTCTTACACCGTTAAGTAGCGTTCGTGATTTTTGTAGCTGGTGTATGTGTTGGACATTCCAACCAGCAAACGAAATATCTCTGAGTTGTACATTTTTTCGAAACACTGAACATGAGTCACAGTGAGACCTTGATCATTTTTGGAAACTTCTGGATCATCAACTAATCCTGATCTTTTAGTAAAGTAATTTTCATCGCTTTTCCATACTGTATCCCTATTTTGCTTCTGCACTTTCCTTTTTTCTGTTTCGTTTTGTATGCGGATGGCTGGTTCGATACATCAAGATTACTTTAACAATCAGGTTCAAAATTAAGGTCAGACTCAGGTCTGTTGACATCTACTTCAACTTCATTTCGAAGCAAACTTCTTGGCAAATGGTAGAAGTCATTTTCTGCTTCATCTTCACTTTCTTCTTTTGCGTTATTTCCATCGTCGCGTGGAAAAAGAGTTACTTTGTGGTCATCGATATTTGTGCCAGACTCTAAAAGGGCTATTACTTTATGTCATGGAACGTTAAAAATAAAACAAACACGATATTCGAAGAAGTTAGCTACTGATGTGTAGCACGTAAGATATGAGAAATCATTTACAATAATAATCATCGTTGAAATTCTAAGATTAGTAATATAAACAGTCGAAGATTCATCAAAAAGATCAAAACACAAAAGTTGACTAAAGTCCTAGTGCACCCTACAGGGTGCACTGTTGATTAGATTTATGTTTGAGGCAAATTTTTTATGTTTTCCTCAATATTTTTGCACACATAGAACCAGCAACTACTTTAAAACTAAGAAAACACAAAAAAGCAAGAACTTACGTTTTTCTCGACATGATGTCCAAAAATCAACAGGCGGCTCTGATGACACTTCAAAACAAGAATGTGACTGACTTTGGAAGATTATTGTCAATTTTGATGAAAGTCTAGTGGCTTCAGACTGCTGTGGCACGTTTAATAGCTACTAGGGGTTCGGCCACATTGCGATTTTCCTGTATTAACCAGCGATTTTTAAACGCAAATACGAACACACTGCGGCAAGGTTTCCAAAGGAACTTTAGGCATGCGCAGAACTAATATGCTCATTTGAAGGCCTGTCTTTGTCAGGAACACATGCGCTAACTCATTTGTGCGCTATGCAAGAAATTTTCGTGCTCGTCAGCGTCAAATGTCCAAATGATGTGCGCCTGCGCGAGTATCACAAAAACTACCTACTAAACTGGTTTTAGGAAAAATCGCAAAATCCTGCGACTGCCGACCTGGATAAAATTGTCGAAAACCGCAGTGTGCGGGCTTACATTTAAGCATGTGTAACTTGCGGCAGAAGTGCGACTTTATAGTCATAGTCTGATGCATCCCTAAAGACTGTATAAGAAGCTTTAAAGCTCAGAGACAAACGAGTTGAGCTTCTTAAAGCAAACAAAAAGAGGTTCACTCTGGAGGATGCATTAAGAACTGAAGATTTAAGTTATTAATGTGTAAATTTAGAGCACCAGTTGAGCCATTAGTTTTTTTTTATTGTTTGGAATTCGCTTTACTTTTTTTTTAAATTGTTAACGGTTAGTATTGAATAAAGTCCTTTTAACTTGGACTTTGGTAGATATTTTGGTAATTTGGTCAAAATATGAAAATAAGAAACCTCAATATTATTGGTTTTGTACCAAAATAAAGTCGTTAATTTGTAAGTGTAGTGTAATTACCGCAGGAAGTCACAGGATAATTGTTTTGCCTAAACAAGATATACTACGTTGGCAGATAAGTACCGAGATCTTTCGGCAGGATGCAACACTAGAAAATGAACAGTGAAGTTTCATGATATTTCGTCCTTACATTTCCAGGCTAAGTCGTTAGAGTAATGCAACTTTCGTCTTCCTAAAAAAATTGAAAAACAGGTATATCTCATCCTACTCAATTGTTGTTTTTGATAGAAAAAAATGCTGAAGAATCATTGCAATGGTTGCAAAAATGTTATTCCACATCTGTACCCTCGGAACCAACAGTTTATTGGTGGTTCACTGAATTTCAAACGGGTTACACGAGGATGAACCTTGCTCTAGATGGCTACAAATTCGAAAATCGTAAAGCAAGTACATCAAACCATTTCGAGTGATCGTGACGTGAAGTTGCACAAGTTAGCTGAGACCACAGGTATCTCAAGATAACAAACGGGACACATTCTACAGGCAAAAGTCAACAAAGTGGCCAAAAGACAAATGCTCACCCGGGAAGGAGATAGCCTCCATTTTTGGGATACGCGTGGAATAATTTTCATCGATTACCTGCGGGAGGGCAGAAGTGTTGCAGGACAGCATTACGCAGTGATATTTTCGTCTTCTTCATCGTAGCACTCCAGCGCTTCTCGGGTCTTCTTTTCCTATAAAAAGTGCCTCCAACTATCTCGGCGTATTGACTCTTAGAATCCGAGCACAAATGCCTTCGTCGACTGAATTAGACCAAAATTTCCTCGATTTCCCCACTGGTCTCCACCTTTCAGTTTTGCTAACGAAGAACTTTTTTTGTAATGACTTTGCTACCATCAAATATTTACGACATGTTGTGGATTTTGGCGTACCGGCATTCTCGCATTTGCAACTTCAAATTGCCTCCATAACATCCCCACCTTATTTTGGGCACATATACATTTTTCTATATGTGTATTTATTTCTTTTAACATTTAAACCTTTATCTGACAAATCACAAAAAAAAAATGATAAAATCTTATCTTTCCCACTAACAGCATCCCGTTCATTAACATACTTCCCATAAAAAAACCTCATTCCTTCCTTCATACTAACTAATTTTATTCATTATCTCCCACTAACAAATTTCATTTGTTATACATTCTCATTAAAATTCATTCACGCTTCTCCACTAACAAATTTCATTTCCACAGCCATTAAGAAAGGTTCATAGATAAATTCGCTCCGATGGTAGTGTAGTAGACTCTCTACGTTACCAGGAAAACACTCTTTTTGGGATATTGGCCAAAGCAACTTTTTCCGTATGTATGACAATTTACATATAACCAAACGCTATCATGGCAATTAAAACCACCATATATGCAAAATGGAAATTGTTGCATTTATTTATATGGAAAAGATGTGTGGCTAACGGAACCGAAGTGTATTGAGCTGTGGTTACGTTACCTCGGTATGACAGCGGGAACTGGGAAAAGAAAGGATTACGAGATTGGTTCTTTTAAGGGAGAACAAATTGTTGAGTTGGAGGCAGTTAGTCTGGTTGGGACATTAAAATTGTTAAGATTAAAAACTGGGAAGAAATTTTGGCGGGCCGTTCAAAACTGATCGGCAGAAAGTCAGATTGTGGGGTGTTATTAAAGTGGAAAAGGTAATTATTGGTTTTTTTTTTTCTGAAAAAATGAAGTGGCGTAAAACAGTGTGAAAGAAAAGCAAATGATCTTATACGCATCATTATCATTTTTCAGAAGTAAAAAATGTCTATTCAAGTTATATTCATCCTGCACATATGATTATTTTATTGAATCTTTTATTTAATCAGGCGCTGATAAATAACTATTGTTAACCGAATTGCACGAGGTTTGCTGTACGCCATATTAGGTATAACTTTTTTTCTAATTTATCTGGCTCTTAGCGATTTATTCTAACAAATACACCAGTAATTGGTCAATCACGTTTCATAATGCCAAACCCAGTAAGACGCTCCAATGATTCTGGGTTGGCCCGTCTTACGCGAGGTCTAGATCGCCTGACACTGTCGACACCACGTCCTGCAGGACAACTTATGGATATAGGGGATAATCACGGACTTCCTTCTCTATTGGCGTTGCAGCTGGTTAGTGACGTAGTTCCTAGAACATCACCTGATATTATGGAAACCCCTAGATTATGCAGTACCCGTATGCAAACGCCCAAGCTTCAGAGATAGCCTTCGAGATTCTTGCCAGTGAACAAATGGACGGTGAATTTCAACGGTACCTCGCGAGGGTTGGATGCCGAGCGGTTTCTGTTCCGAGTGGATACTCTAGTCCACCATTACGGGATATCCTCAGAAACTCTGGCCATGGATTTCCATCTTCTTCTCAAGGGATCCGGTGAGGATTGGCATTGGACCGTCTAACAAAACTGCTCCATGATGCTATGGTCCTTTCTGGTAGACGTATTAAAAGAACGGTTTGCTGGCCATTGCATGGACATTCGTCGTGAAATAGACTCATGTAAGTAGAAACTAGGAGAACTATTCCAAACTTTTTATTATGATATTAGGGCCAAAGCGGTGCATCTGAAAAATTATCTCTTCGACTGTGACCTTCAGCGTATAATCAGTCTAAATATGAGCCTGTGTCTGTGGGATCATTTGGTGGGCATTGATTTCTCTTCGGTTAGGGAGTTTTTCCAGTGATGTCAACATATAGGGACTGTCTGGTACCCGAATGAGTTCCCAGAGCCACGAAATACAATGCGTGGGATCTATAAGATTCATGGCCTCCTGGGAGGAGGAAAGATGGCCTACCATGTCAAACGCTCATTGGTGGTGTAGTCCTTCTAAAAATATAAAGGGAAGACCAAAACAAGCGCAACAGTATACTCCTTATTCACCAGATGTATCAAAAACTCTGCAGTATATCGAACATGGTGAATTCACGCCCAGTGGACAATATCTCGAACTATCTGCAGTGGGCTCGCAATCATCCGCAAGGAGTGCATGGGCCGCAAATATCGACGAGATATCAAATATTTCTCAGGTAATTGGTAGTGCCCAAACACTGCTACTATTCTATAATGCCGACATGTACAAATCAGCCCCGGTTCCAGCGCAGACCGAATTTGCAGTACTAGGGCCTCCGTTGACCCCAAAACTTACATGAATAAGCAAGATATACGTGAAACTAGCACCAGCCACTACTCAAGCTTGTTCGTTAGCCCCTCCGTGGTCTGGGTATGAGTTCAGCGTTTGCTGGAATTGCATAGACCTTGGACGTACTTACCGGTATTACCAGTCTCAATAGTCCAGCGCATATTTTGTTTTAGATTTGGAGCTGAAAACGTCCTTTGTTTCAACTGCCCTCATTGCCAAATGCCGGGAGTCATCAGGTGAATCAACCACACCCTCCGACGCGTGTTGCCCCAATAACCCACGAGACCGGTGCCACCAATACAGACCCCGAGTTGAGACGCTGCCTAAAGATGTTCGTGCACTTGCTTCCTCTGTCGGCTCGCGTGCCTCTAACGCTGGTCCAGACTTCATCAGAAGTCATGAAATGGCGGACAATGATCAAGAACTACCTGCCTGTTTTAGAGCACGTCCCTTCTGAGATAGCTTTTGGAGATCCTGGAGGTATTCCTTCGCCAGGCTTCTCTTGAAGTGTGCCTACGTGGAGTTAATTGTTGCAAATCCTGGCGACGATAGGCTCTACGCAGAGATTTTCGTCAATTGCCAGTATACTTGGATCTGGAGCCTTGGACCTACTGTCGGACTTGGATTAGCGTATGCATACCATGCATGCTCATTTCCAGGCTGCATGAGGGCACAAGGATCCAGTTCTGGGATACGTCACCACGTTGGTGCAATTAAAAACACCAGCAAATTGATGAAATTTCTAGTTGTCTCTTCCTTGACTTCTGGGATCTCTTCAAAATAGTGCCAATCCAGGTCAACGCTATCGAAGCAGCCACAGAACCTCCAAGCCTTCAATCCCATCAGTTGTCTCCAAAGAATCAGCAACGACTGGACTTCGTCAAACAACAGTTTCCTTTGTACGCAGGGCTTAGAAGGTTCTTTAAATTTGATTCCCCTTTTTCCGTAATCCTGTTTTTATCAGCAATGATGTTGCGAAGGTCATCACGGCAGAGCGTGGTCGTGGGCTGATAGCCTCGTATCATGCTTTTCACTATTTTGTATGCTTGTCTTCTGTTGCGCCAAGTTAAACTTACATCAACACTTCTCAATCTTTCTTTTCTTAATTCTGATTGTTGTATTTGCTATTCTGTACTCTCTTTGTCCTAGTTCGTACGCGTGATTCATTTTGTCCATTTTGCATTCTGGTACTCATCATCGAACCAATCATATTTAGGGTTTTGTAAAATAATTTTACAAAACCCTACTAGTTTCGCGATCTGTCTGTCCGTCTGTCCGTCCGTCCGTCCGTCCGTGTCACAGCACTTTCCCGCAAACTACTTAAGCTAGAAACCTGAAATTTTGTATACAGGTGTTAAGTCGTGTTCTCTTCAAAGTGCAACTACAAAAAACTTTATAAGATATTTAAGGGGGGTCTCCCCATATAGAGGAGTAGCCCCTGAAAAAAAATCATCAAAGGTAGCCGATATGGGTATCAAATGAAAGGTCTTGCTGAGAGCTTTTCAAAACAGGTCTTAATTTGATATTTTTTGCTTCGAGGGACGCGCAGGGAGGGGAAATACACGAAAAATTTGTGTCCCCCGTCGCGATTGGACACCTGTGATCCGAAAAATCTGAAAAAAATTATGGTGGTAGGTGTTTATGAGTACAACAAAAACAAATATCTTCGAAGTCGAAATTCGCTCAACTTTGTTGATAATAGTATGATATTCGAATTTCACGTTTTCCCCAATAAAATCGCGTCTGTACCCTTAAATTGAGCGAAATTGTATATTTACGTACTCCTGCTAAGGGTTCTTAAACTTTGTAAGTTTGATGAAAATCGTATGATATGCACGGAAGTTATAGCCGTTTGAAATTTCTCCAATTACTACAACAATAGCACATGATTTTGGTATTTTATGGACTTTCCATTCAATCAGTCACTGCAGTTTTCTTTTGATCTTCTTGAAATTTTCCAATAAGATCAATAACATTAATATTTTTGAGAATTCATGATTTGAGTGATTTTCGCTAGTTTGCAACAAAATGGCGACCATTGAAAACAGAAAAACCTTGGATTTTCTTAAAAACGTGCACATCACTTTGACATATTTCTTGAGGTTATTCATTGCTGGTGACTGCATTTCTGAGAAGTTGGGTACAAAACCCTTCTGACATGAGCGTAGGTCTGTTTACCCAACTTTTTTATGCCAGGCTTGATATCCAATCATCTGTTCTGCCATATTCTGAGTTGCTGTTTTCTCTTCCTCCTGTTTTCAGCAATGTGTCTGACATGATCGGAGCCAGATAGTTGTCGAGGGTCTCCTCCGCAGACACCGTTCGAAACCTTTCGATGTTGAATTTTTGTAAACGGTTGGTTTTCGCCGAACACGCCTTGGAAAAATGACATGGATGTGTTCATGTGATAAATTTATGATCCACGTTACAAATTGCTCCTTGGTATGTAAGAACGTCAAGCATGCTTGAGGCCCAACGTTGTTAGATGCGAACATGGTCCATCTGATTTTGTGTATTGCCATCTGGTGATACCCAGGTGATTTCATATATGAGTCGATGCGGGAAGCAGATTGAATGTATGACTAGATTTCTGATACCTGCAAAGCTATTGTAATAGGTTTCATCGTGCAGGCTTATCTTCCAGTCGTTTTCCGATGAGCTAGCTGATTGCAATCCTTAACGTTGGACTCACCAAAAAGTATTTTTGTGTCGTTTGTAGGCAATGAGTCGACTAGTTTTTCAAGGTGATTGTAGCCCGCTTCCTTCGTTTTCTCGTCCTTTTCTTTATTTAGGGTGAGTACGTTAACCAGCCAAATTTTGCTTTTATACGGATGGCACACAACCGTTTGTTGACTGCCTTAAAATAAAAAATGTGGATTTGAACTCGCTATCCATAATAAAGGCCACCCCGAATTCTCGTTTTCCAGTAGGCTTCCCACTTTTGAATATTGTGTGTACCCTCATATCTTGAACATCGCTTCCAGTCCAATTTTTTCACTGGATTGCC
Organism: Odontomyia ornata; assembly: GCA_963969285.1. Taxonomy (NCBI): domain Eukaryota; kingdom Metazoa; phylum Arthropoda; class Insecta; order Diptera; family Stratiomyidae; genus Odontomyia; species Odontomyia ornata. The sequence continues at coordinate 325,931,266 of OZ017740.1, read as the reverse complement.
TGGCCTGTTGTATTATAAAAGGTATGTAAAAGCGCTAAGGTAGTTTAGTGATCTGATATTCCAGGATTCACTGTAGATTCAATCTACTCCGAGGCTCTGTTGCAGGCTTTGAAACAATGTAGGATTTTACTGGGAAGGGGAGCTGGCCCATCAACCAACTTTCATTCCGGTGCCATAGTTATTAGTTTCGATTCCGCTATCAGATGGGAACACTTGCCCTCACTCTTTTAAGTCACCTCAAAGGAACTTCGTGTAAGTAGAATTTAGTAGCAAAGCTGCAGATGTATTTGCAATTATTGGCATTTTTGGCATTTTGTGTCGCATCATTGGGGAACCAGTAAACCCAATGTGCGACCTCGAGACCATCTACTACCGTTTGCTCGTGGGGTTTAGGATGAGGAATCAAAGAAGCTGGAGGTGGGGGAAACACAAAATCCCTTCTCTTTTCTCAATCGGGCTTGGAACCGTCTACGGCAGAGTTACCAAAATATTTATCCTCTCGATATTGGTATTTTAAGTACCTTTGAGCACGATGTACGCATCGAAATCCTCAACGAACTTTTATCCGATCACAAGTCGGCGCTCTTCTTAACAGGAGGAATATGCATTGAGGAGCCCCTACAAGTAAAGAAGAAAATTGATTCGAGAACTTTCTAAGTCACACTGGTTAAAGAAACCATTTCTCAACTACCTTAAACCGCCAGAAATACTGGAAATTTTATAGACAAAATAGTACAGACAAATGAGGGACACACAGTCACAACTCTGACAAGGGTATTAAATCCTTATGAACTGCCTAGCGACATCTCAAATAATTAATAAGGAGGAGGAACCAAGTTTGAAGAAGAGCTAGGAAAATTACAAACGAAATTCGCGATCGGATTTCAAAATTCTGTAAAGAACAGTAAGATAGTTTTTTGTGAAGTCTGGGGCCTGAGTGTGACAGTTTTTGGAGGATGTTCAATTATTTTTGCATAAAAACAAACTAAAAATGCCAAAAATTCATGACCATCACGGTATTAAATTCAAGAGTTCTGGCAAGACGAGGGCCTTCCCAGATACTTTGCAATAGCAGTTATATGAAAAATCACGCGATGAGGAGAACCTTGACGAACATGAAGATCATGTCAATCAATTGACCAACAGTCTTATGATGTATAAATACACAGCACCTGTCTTCAAGGGGTAAAAGACATCATACGAATACTAACCAGATGGAAGGCACCAGGATTTAATTTAATGGCTGATACTATGGTAAAATGGCTCCCGGACAACAACCTCAAAATAATAATACCGTCATTAAACTCGATTTTCCGCTTGCAAAAATACCTTAAAATAAAGAAATTGGCAATTGTTGCTGTTCTTTCAAAATCTGGAAAAAAGTTCATGTTTCCATAAAACTGGCGACCTATTAGTCTATTATCTTCTCTGTCGAAAATAGTAGAATGGATGCTACCAAACTGAATAACCGAGGCTGTTACTGAAAAGGAAATAGTTCCAGAAGAACAATTCGGCTTCAAGCCAACACATTTCACAGAAATCGAGCTTACTAGCGTGGTCTCTGCTAGGGCTAAGCCGCAGGAAGCCGACGGGTTTGGTTATTTTTGATATAACCAAAGCCTTTGGTAGAGTCTGGCGTGCAATACTTATTTACATAATGCATGATTTCCAAATGTCACTGCAGTTCATCCAAATCATTGGTACCTTCCTTAAAGGCAGGTAATCTCGTGTCAAAATTGACAATCATCTCTCAAGCCTGCGTCAAATTCAAGTTGTAATTCCACAAGGGTCTCCCATCTCCCCAATATTATACAATATATTTTCTGCAGACCTTTCTCGAATGCCATCAAACGTTTACAAATCCCAATTTGCCGAGGACACCTGTATTTTTTACTCGTCTAAATAAGCAAAATTCATCGCCACCAAACTGCAACTTTCCATACACATGCTTTCAGAGTATTTTGGTAAGTGGAAGATTAAGTTTAACCCAGACAAGATCCAGGTATTATTTATGACTAGAAAATGACAAGAGTAACCGACAACTCTGACTGTTGACAACGAGAATATTGTCTGGTCAAAAACAGCAAAGTACTTAGGAGTGGCAGTGGACAATCAACTTTCTTGGATCAACCACATACATAACAAATGAAGGCATTGCTATGGTGTCTTATCCCAACTTATCCCACTGCATGAAACCAAAAGACTCAATTTTAAGAACCGTCTACTGATCTACAAGCAAATAATACAACCGATGCTACTGTATGGTAGTACCACCAGATGACAAAAACCAACAAAAAGGCACTACAATCCATATAAAGCAAAGCCATCAGACAGATTTTTGGAAAACCATGGTATATTAGAAATACGGATATATACAAGAACTTCAGGATCAAATTCGTTGAGAAATACGTACGTTACAAAGCAGCAGACAGACATCCTCACAGTCAAAAATCAATCAAAAAATATGAGCTTGGAAACTACGAGATTCCTTTTGTAGGGCTTGTAGAACTTTTCCATTGCACTTCACAGTAGATGCGTGGTAATCTTGAACAAATATTAACCATTAAATAAAGTTTCACCGATAAAAACCTATTTATTCGTATTCGTTTGTAATCAAAGGAAGTCGTCAAAATTTCACAATCATCATGATTACCACATCCAAAGCAGCAATGTAAATTGGACCAAACAATATTTTCACTTTTTCAATATCCTCTTTCACACGTTCATTCACTGTTTCCATCCAAATTCAATTTTTGTCAATTGTGTTCGTGAGTTTATTGACATACGAGTATATCATTGGTAAACCGTATAGGCTTACATCAAAAAAAGAAACAAGGACTAGGAAATAAAAGAAAAATACAAGGCCCTATTCAGTACATTTGTAACATAACATTTCTTATATACGAGGATGTACATTTCTTTTGTTTATTTTGGCCTCCATTTTGACACTTTCCATCATTGGCTCCACACCCTTAGTATCCGTTTTGCCAGTCTCTGCCATACTTGTAACTAACACTCAGTATATTTCATCGTCCAGTATTCGTAATGAGCCTATCATTTTTCTTAACGTTCTTGTTCTGTATTTCTGTATGTTATGTTGCTGGTTTTTCTTTTCTTTCATTCTTTTTGGTTTTCAGTTTGTTTCGTTTGATATAAAACATACCCTTGGGTAATGATGTTGTCGTTCCGTCAAGAATGGGCGTCATCTTTTAGTTAATATTTTTCTTACGTTTAAGATAAAAAGGAATTGTTTGGCATTCGAAGAAAGTCCTGTTTTTCGAGGAAATGTGGTTGATGATGAAGAATATTGATAGTGGGCTGGCAAGTACTCTATATAATGTTTCTTTCTATTTGGTTGCTTCTTATTGAATTGATATTTTCTATCACAATGTACTGGGAGAAAGAAGGATGCAAAGAAACAAGAAAGGGGATTGTTGCAAGAGTATGGCTTTGCTTTGTAGAGAATGTTTTTTGAAGGAGTTCTAAATTGATGATTAATGGTAGTACTAATAAGGAGTTGTGTTATAAATGTTACATCATTTTTCAAGGCTTGGCCTAAATTATATATTTTTTTGGATGAATTCTCGTAATGCAAGATGATTGACTTTAATCATTGCTAAGAAAACATTCAAAATATAAGTATTGTAGTTGGAAGCAGCTGCATACACAGGAAAACCAAACTCCAAATATACAAATCTGTGATAAGACCTGTGTTATGCTATGGGGTTGAAACATGGACCCTAACCCAAGCATCCGCAAATAATGTACATTGAACGCCTTTGAGCTATGGGTTCTACGGTGAATAATCGGAGCGAAGCTAGACGAGGAGCAATGGCGACTTCCATGCAACCATGATCTGTATGCAATTTTTGACGAACCGGAGATCTCAACGATTGAAAGACTGTGGGAGCTGCAATGGGTTGGACACATGAATCATATGGACCAAGAACCGATACCCAAAAAGGTATTTGTTGTGGGAACTGAAGGCCGGAGACCAGTGGGGAAATCGAAGAAACGCTGATCTGACTCGGTCGACAAAGACAGTTCATCGCTGCTCGGATTTCGAAATTGGAGGACACGGTCAATAGACCGAGACAGCTGGAGGCGCTATTTACCGGAAGCGAAGGCCCGAGAGGAGATGTAGTGCTAAGAAGAAGAAGAAGAATCAGTTAATGACGTCAATTAGTTTGTTGCAGACTTGGATAAGGCCTTTAGGATACCTGCCAGGAAAGATTTCTAGGTTGCATGTATGTGACATTTCAGCATCAATGAGGGCAAAACATGTAATCCCGTATGTGTTTGGTTTTGAAGAGATTTATTTGCGGAAAGAAAATCTTCCCCTAAAATCTGGGAGCGTTTCGTCAATAGTGACATTCTTATTACTATAATAGTTCTTTGAACAACTTTAGATAAATTATGCAAAGATTTCACAAATGCGTGCAAGTCGGTCATACTGTTTTCGTCGAAGTCGAGTGATAAGGTCATCAGAACAAAGACAATGTATCGAGAACTTGAACCGTCTGAAACTTATCACTAGACCAAATTTTTCTATGGCGTCATTTTTTACTCCACAGTTCCTCCAAACTTTACCTTTTCCCTTCACATGCTTCTGCCAGGTATGGAAAGTCTACAAACGCTATGATGATATCTGTAAACTTCACGTCCTTCCCTCTGGAGAAATTTTCCCTTGATACTTTTGATCTATTTCATCGCTGATGAAAACAGGATTAAGGAAAGATGGGCATCATATTTCAAGAACCTCCTTCATCCTCCCAATAGCTCCAGAGCATTGAGGCCTATAGATGTTCTTGTATTGCTTCCATTGAACCCAACAACTCTTGATGAAGTTTGTTCCACCATCAAAGCTCAAAAGAATAATAAAGCGCAAGGCATCGATAAGATTTCAGTAGAGCTCATGAAATACGGTGGCAGTGGTGTTCAGAATGCCATCCAGTATAGTTTGCAACAAGAAAATATGCTGAAGGAGTGGAGCCAATCAATTATATTCTCTATTCACAAAAAAGGTGACAGGGCAAATCACTACTTTGTATAGCATACAAAATGTTGTCAAAAATCTTGGAAAATGAAATCAGATCATACGCCAACAATATTATTGGGGAGTTTCATAGGGCCTTTAGAGCAGGTAGATTGACGATAGACCGATTGCTTACAGTCAAGTAGGTACTTGAGAAATGCTGGTCATTGAACATAGACTACACCATATATTCCTTGACTTTAAACAAGCATACGAGAGTATTGATTGTAACGCACTGTACCAAACTATGCTTTACTTTGGTATCCCAGTCAAATCAGCCCGTTTTATTAAAATGACAATGATGTCGATAAACTCCGTGGAATGTGTGGGGGGTGTGGAGTTAGTGCACCTAACTACCTCATATCTGTGAGTACTTTAGTACCCTTCTATCTTCCTGAGCCAGTTTCAGTTTGTTATATGATTTAAAGAAATAACTTTTACAGTGTTATTCGGCGGATAATACGGAACCTTAATTCATCCCTGTTTCTTAAAGGTCAAAAGGGATGCCAGGGTAAAATTAGTATTGTTGTCAATTGTATCAAAGTGTTTGAGTGCTTTTCATCTCTTAATTTTCAACCGACTCAATTCTTAGGTCCTTGTAGATGTCAGTGTTTCTAATGTATCATGGAATTCTTAAGATCTTTCTAATAATTCTATTTTGGTAGGACTGGAGTGCTTTTCGCTCGTCTTTGTAGTCTGCTAGAGAGTGAAACTATCATATAGTAGCTTTGGTCATGTAATCTGTTTGTATATGAGCATTTGATTTCAAGGCCAAGTCTTTTTGATTTAATGAGAGGGTATAACGGGGAATGAAGTCCAATGCAGTGTCCTCGTTTGTTTTGTATGTAATGTTTCCATTTGAGTTTTTTTGTCAAATTTAAGTCAAAGGTATCCAGTCGTTGGTGTCTAGTCAGCTTTCTAGCTATCAACGACAAGTCTTTGTGGAGTTTGCCGTCTTTTCTTGCGATAAATAGTGTCATTGATCGTTACAATTTTAAAGTGATAACTCTTACTTGTTATGCTGTCTGAAATATACAGGTTTCATCAGCGTAGAGTGATGGTTTTCCTTTTAAGAGGTAGAGTGAGAAAGTCTGCAGTAAATATATTATATAGGATCGGTGAGATGAGCGTACGCTGAGGAAGTCCAGCATCAATTGATCTCAGGCTTGAGAGTTGTTTGTCAATTCTGACACGGAATGTCCTGCCTTTCAAGAAGGAGCCAATAATTTGAGTGAGCTGCAATGGAATTTTGAAGTCCTACCTACCAGACTGTCAAAGGTCTAAGCTATGTCAAACATAACTAGGCCTATTGAATTCCTGCGATTTAAGCCTGTTCTGATGTATTAAACCTCTCTAACTAATTTGAGTTCAGTAGAGTGTTTAGCTTTGAGGCCATTTTGTCCTTCAGGTATAATATCTTTGTTGGATACATTCTCATTGGTTCGGCACAGAATCACCCTTCCCGCAATTTTCGACAGCAATGAAAGAAGACTTATGGGTCTCCAGTTTTGTGGAAATTATGGGTCCCTTTGAGGTTTCAGGAAAATAATAATAACCGCTCATTTCCATATTTATGGAACACTTTCACAAATGGAATATTACGTTCATAGTTTCAATAAGTGTTTGTAAAATATTTCCCAGAAGACAAGAGATCATCGTGTTTGTGATTATGTCATGTTCAGGCACTTTATGTTTATTAAGTGTCTGTATAATGCTCTTGATTTTGTCTAAGTCTGTTGGTGCAATTCTGTCTTGATGTTGAATGCTATCCATCAGGAATCTGTTGACAGAAGATTCAATTCTTTCCTCAGTTTCAAAGTTCTCCTCGCGTGAAGAATTTCCATGGAATTGCATTTACCGCGAATGTCCAAATGCTTCAGCCTTACCCACATGGAAAAATTTCCTCCCGTTTTAACCCATCTACCATAATTTTGCTGTTTATCCGAAAGTATTTTGACATTCTCCAGAAACTACTTTACCAGGCTCAAAACTCTGCACAAAGCTCTCACATTGCTCGTTTCGGAATACCCCTATCTTACCACGGATTTCATCTGTCATCCGAGTAGCACTTGTGCGTGGCGTAGGGTCTCCTCCAAACCTAACTCCTTCTCCTTACCAGTTTTTTGATGTTCTGAGAAAGTTCACTCGTTTCCCTTCTCGGAGTTGGAGTTGGCCATTTAGATGATTAAAAATTAGTTTCATTGGCCAAATCAACTTTAAAAGATTGGTTGGAAGACAGTTCGATGAGGATGGCTACCGCATGAGTGGAGGCGCTAGCCAACGCGGTGGGCTCCATACCTGGTCAAGGCTTCATATAAATGAAAAGACCGAGCCTGGAATTAAATTATCTATTCATATTTTCCTTTTTTTCAATGCGTGTAACATTCTTTTACTTTTATACCCATAAAAATATCGGGAAATACAATTATTTAATTCATAATATCTGAGTTTAGCAAAAAGTTATCTAAACAAATGTGAAGAAAAAAATTATTCAAGTAAACTTGAGAAAACCTTCCATAAATAAATGTGGGGAAAAAATTGCATAAATAAATATGAGAAAAATTAACACAATTAAATGTGAAAAGTTTGCATAAATAAATGTGAAAAAAATTTACATAATTAAATGTGAAAAAAAAATTTACAGAAATAATGTGAAAAAAATTTACATAAATAAATATGAAAACCCACTCCTTTGACGGGCACTCGTAGTTAGCGCGGGATAAGGAGGCTGAGATTTTAAAATTTATCCTTAAAAATTTTAAAATTTATCCTTAAAATATTGGCGCATTAAACATCTAAGTCACTACCTCGTTCAATTTTTATATTGTCAACATCGAATATCGCTACACGAGACATTTCATTTAATTCATTTTATCTTATTATCAATTTTTAAAAAAATTATTTGCCGTCCTCCCACTGGTGCAAAGTGAGGTGTTGGTCACTCAGGGTAGGGCCATCGAGTTCATGTGATTGCACAGCCACCAACCACAATCTTCAAAGCGGCAGTCTAAGTAACTGCAACACACCGCAATAGCTTCCCATACCATGTGGAAAGCGGAATAACAGTTCATCAACAGTCATTGACAGACACGGTTTACGACATCGATCCACTTTTTTGTAAGTTTTTGTATCCTCATTTATACTCTTTAGCTTGTACAATTTCCGTCTTTTATGTGATCGCGCAAATGAGAACGAAAGAAGACACTGGCAAACGATATAAACAAGCTTCACACACTTTGTTCCTCTTATTTCTCACAACCCAATAAATTATTCCTGCGGGATGCGTGAAAACATACGGAAAATAGTTATTAACCTGCAGCAAACATTGGGATATGTGAATGCCACTGGGAAATTTGCCAAAAATTAGCATACCCTTAACAATCTCACTTGGGCTCGAACCATTCCCCAACACGTGATCTATAGCAAAGCGGCACACAAGTTCAGTCCTTTCGCACCGAAGTAAGTCGACTCCTCACAAAAACACGCATAGCAAATTGTTCTTCTTACGATAATTCACTGCGAATATTTAGGTCGGCAGAATATTTACGCGTCTTCTCGGATGGATAAATAGAGCAAACGGATTCGTGAAAACTGAACTTCTAGTTAGGGTTCGAATTTGGAAAACCGTGCAAAATGCACCAAGTGATTAAATAAACTGGATAGCGCAAAAGTGAGAACCCCCATGCACTGTCGCGAATCGCGAGCTCTTCTTCGCACTGTCACTAAATTTGCACGGGACTACGACATACGTCCAGTGTCGTTTGTACGTCTTCGAAGACACGAAAAGGTGAAATGCCATTCAAATTATGATGGCCAAATGAATTTGGTTAATTTCAATGAATCTACACTGGGTTTTCATGCACAATTTTCCGGTGTATCCACACCGTTTTGCCGCGTTTTTCTTTTCGATCTAACTCCGCGCTCGCACACTAGCACGTGCCGCTTGACGTTTTCCATCCGCGTCCCACTTCGCGGCAATCTGTTCGCTTATCTCGACGAACCTCTTGCATGGTGGCCACGGAGGTTTTTCTCGTCGAGATAAACTGCAATTCTTCGCTAAATTGCGTTGCATTTTTTTTGGAATTTTAATTTAATTTTATTCAATTGTTTCGTTGGGGATCAGTTTTTTGGTTAAAGTAGCGGCGGGTTATAGTACAGGAAACGGTGTTCTCTTCGCAAATGTTTTTGGAGTAGTTTGCACCTCATAATGCATCACTCTTTATATTCATACCCTATACTCGCGAAGAGCGCCCTGGTTGGAGGTGGTGCTCATTACAATTGATAGAATGACACAGCAACTGTTCCACGGCGAGGAGCTTTGTCCGGTATGGTATGTTTTATTAGGTTATATTGAATGGAAAATCTTTATTAATACCTTGTTACACTCGTCACTGTGCGGAATCTTGAGAGTACAAGCTTCCCCTCGAACAAGAGATGACGGTGGAATTAATTTGTGCTTACACATGGATTTATCCATCATTAGGGAATTATTGAGCGGTTTATTGCGTAGCTCTTCCTTTTTTGCAGTTTTTACATACTTCTTATGGTGGCGGCTCTGCTAAACAATAATTTTATGGTACTAAAAGAAAATAAGGAGATTTTAGCGACTAACTTTACACACTTTCACCGTGACGTAGGTCTACAGAAACTCCACGCAAGCTCTTAAAGGTACTGGTAACCAGAACGCCGACAAAACAAACAAGGCAGAAAATGGCAGCAATCAGCTTTGAAAATCAGTTGGACTCCTATCTGCGATTTGCTGCTAGCACTCTGCACCTTTGGTTTACCTCGACAATGGCTAAATTGACAGCTGTATGAAACCGAGAAAATTCTCTGCTTGTAGGCTAGGCAGCCTAAGTGCATGGGGAATCTCAATAATTTCACTATGATTCACTCGCTCAATAAGAGTTGGTTCAGTGACAGAGATCATGCATCTAAAATTTGTCAGCTGGTTAGCAAATTGTGTGGGGATGACAGGTATTGCTCCAAAACATCGGAGGTTATAGCAAGTTTCTTGGGGAAGTTTTCCTCTTGCTTCTGCATTTTTGATGTTTTCCAGCACTCTTTGAAGACTGTTAGTTAACAGAATAGCACTCGATAAGGTTGCGGTTACTTTTTTTTGTGGTGGGGAGGTGAAGGCACTTACGCCCGCCAAGTCTGGCAGTGTGGGACTCCCATGGAGGAAACCCTTGGACTACCCACTAAACAACTCCCCTGTCAGCCTGAGAAACCAGCCTGGAACCGTTTCACACATTACTTCGGGCCAGGTCTCGTTTTGTTACGCCGTGGGGCGCCTTCAAGCTGGGGAGTTCCTTTCCTAGCGGGAGGGGAGAGGGGAAGACGAAATGCCAGAAGAGCGATCCCTCAGCCCCAGCGCCTCCGGCTGCTGTGAGTCCCTTTTATATTTTAGGACTGCCCGAGCATAATGTGCCACCTGGTTCCATTTGTCAACCGATTCGAGCATCACCGCAACTATGTTATCCGGGGTGAGCTCTCCCGTCTCCCTGTAGAGTTCCCTTCGCAGCCTGACCCATTTTGTACACGCAAAAAATGTGTAAGAGGCATTGTCCTCCTCTCCTGGGCAAAACCGACAATCGGGAGACCGTGACTTACCGATCTTGTGCAGGAAAGACTGAAAACACCCATGCCCGCTCAAAAGCTGGGTCAGATAGAAGTCAGTCTCACCATGCCTTCGATTTAGCCACGGTCTCGCGTCCGGGATGAGGCGCGCAGTCCACCTTCCCTTCGTACAATTCACCCAAGACTGCTGCCAATTGTTGAGCGAGCGTTGTCTCTCCTCGCGGACAACCAACTCCCTCGCATCCTTGTTTCGGCGCAGGTAAATAGCGCGGCACTCTCTAGCAAGGAGGGCGACAGGTATCACGCCTGCAATCACTCTCACCGCCGAGTCGGAGACTGTTGGATACGAAGATGCAATTCTCAGTGCTCCTCTTCTCTGTACCTGTGCCAATCGTTTTCGGTACCTCCTTGCTGAGAGCGTCGCCCCATACCTCTGCTCCGTACAGTAGCACTGAGCCTACAGCACTCACCAAGAGGCGTCTTCTTGATGGGCTGGGTCCCCCTAAGTTGGCCATAAGTCGACTCAGGGCCGATATTCCCGAAGCAGCCTTCTCAGCCGTTGCCCTGATTTGCTCAGAGAAACTCATCTTTGAGTCGATCAGTAGCCCCAGGTACTTCCCCGCTGGCTTCGATTCGATTTGTATATCTCCAATACTGATCATCCTTACTCTAGGGATTCTCTTTTTTGTCAAGATGACCACTTCGGTTCTCCAGTGCTAAACTGAGCCCGCGAGCAGTCATCCAGTCCCTCTCTCAGCGCATTAGCATACCTAGCCTAAGTTGCGCTTGTTCAACGGTGCGTCCGGTGACCAGAGCCGCAACATCATCCGCATAGCCGACCAAGCGCGACTCATCTGGCATCTCAAGTCTCAGTAGCCCGTCGTAAGACACGTTCCACAGGTCCGGACCAAGGATAGATCCCTGGGCAACACCCGATGTAATTTCCATCCTTCGTTGGCCCTGTGTCATAGAGCAGGCTTCGGTCCTTTAGGTAGTTCCGGAGTTGAAGGCATTCCTGACGTTGAGTGTCACCAACCTCTGCAATCGCATCAATGGTAGAACGTCCTGCCCTAAAGCCGTACTGCCGAGGAGATAGGTCCCCAGCAGCACGAATCGCGTCAGTGAGTCTTCCCTTGATGAGTTTCTCTAGCACTTTCCCAGCCGTGTCTAGCATGCATAACGGGCGGTATGCAGACGGCGATTCGGGATTTCCCTTCCCCTTGCTGATCAGCACGAGCCTCGCCACCTTCCATGGTACCGGGGAAACTCCGTCCCGTAGGCAAGCGTTGAATGTGCTGAGCAGCAAGTCAGGATAATGGTGATAGACGAGCCGCAACACCCCAGCTGGAACACCATCTGGACCTGGAGCCTTCCTCGCTTTCAAGGAGAGGACTGCCTCCTCCAGTTCCAGCTGTGTGAAGAGTGGGCACTCGACTGCTGTTTCACCATGGACAGCGTCAACACGGACGGGATGGGCGAGGAAGAGTCCCCGCACTATCGCTTCCATCTTTTCCGCGTCATGTATACAAGGCTTCCGTAGGGCACCAAGTTTCCCCATGACCAGCTTGTAGCCAAGGCCCCACGGATCCTTGTTCACATTGTCCACTAGGTCTTGCCAGCAGCGAGCCTTGCTACTGTTGATCAGTTTGCGAAGGTATTTCCTGGCTGACTTATATGCTGCCACCCAGTTGCATGCCTCGTCACAGTTCCGCGCCCGTTGAGCCTCATGCTGAAGCTTGTGACACTCCCTGCACTTTTCAGCAATTTCAGTAGACCACCAGTACACTGGGGGCTTGCCGTGCCGGGGTCTTCGGCGGGGCATAGAAGCACAGCAAGCAGTCGTGATTATGCTCATAGTAGAGTTCACCACGTCTTGAGCTGCCAGTTCTTCAATCCCCTGCGAAGCCCCCTGGAGCGGCTCACCTGCTGTGAGAACCTTGACGAACCTCTCGACGTCCATTCTTCCAATGTTCCATCCAGTTGTAGAAGGCCGAGAGCACGGACGTCGGGAGATAGCATCACTTATCTCAAGCAGAATGCACTGGTGATCACTGGCTGAGTAGTCCTCTAATACTTTCCAGTTGTGTATCCTCCGTACTAAGGACTCCGAGGCGAATGTCACGTCCGGTATGATTCCCTCACAGCCAATACGGCGGAAAGTCGGCGTATTTCCGGAGTTTAGTACGACGAGGGCCATCCTGGCCGCCATTTCCAGGATCCGTTTTCCCCGCGGATCCGTTCGAGGCATGCCGCATTCGATTGCTTTAGCATTGAAGTCGCCCCCAACGAGCACTTTACCATCGCGTTCGAGACAGCGCTCTCCAGAGCATTAAGCTTGGCTTGGAAAGATGATATCGGCTCGTTAGGCGTTAGGTACACACTAAGAAGGTGATCTCTAAGCACCGAACCCACACGAAACCATCCCCCCGTCCACAACTCCCCGCTTGAAAGTCACTGTTCCGAACCCAGATAGCGGCAGTACCAGTTTCATCAGAGTACCATAATGCAGGTCATCAGAGTACCATAATGCTAATGTTACTTTGCTAATTAATTTTGTAGGCTCTTAAAAGTAACTTAAATTGTTCACCATCTCATCCATTGTTAGCCGTTCTTCCATAGTGGGCTCAATGTTACATTTTACATCAGCCAAACAAGGTTGCACTACGACTTATTGCTCGAAAAATTGCCTTAATGCCTGCAGTATCAAGTTCCATTATATACATACATCTAGAATAAGCACATGATTTGGAATATTATGAACATCTTGCGTTTGTTTTACAAGTTTTCTGCTGCTCTCAGAATGGCTGAAATGACCTTAAAAAACCTTGATTACCGATCTCATGAGGGATCAAGTTAATAAAGTCATTTGATTGCAAAGCGAAATCACTTGTCCGTATATTGGTGGTTATCGCAATGAGGAATAGGCCTTTTAGTACTTCTTTTACTTTAATTCTCATCCACTCTTACATTTCTGGTAAAACTTTTTCCATTATATGTAAATTGGGACAAAGTTCCTTTAATAGTCGTTGATAACTACCTACATATCTACGTATATTTACTCAACAATGGCACGAGTTATTTCTTTTGACCTAGCATCATCGGCTCCATAAAATGGTTTCTTGTCAACCATTTCTGAAAGAGCTACCTATCTCTTAGGTAGTGAGCCATTTTTATCACCGCTTATTATACCGTTAGTTGGCTTAGGCAGTGAAGCATTATTCAGTTCACTCTGATAGCATAATTTCATGTGGGGCCACAAATTTGATGTGTTGTAACCTTTTGCCTTGCAGTTGGTGTGGTGTTCTGGCTAGAGCACTCATATAGTAACCTGATGGTCTCTGGTTTGACTCTCATTGGTGGCAACGAGATTAAGTTCGAATGATTCTTCCGACGGACTATAAGCCCGTTCAGTTATGATACGTTGCTGGTTTTAAAAACACACGGCCAAAGCGTGATGCTGGCCTTATCACCCTGTAGAGTGCCCTTCGATCATGATAATGAGATACTCTAACTTTTTCTGAGCGAAGGCATGGAAGGGGCTGAAGTGCTAATTTTTTTTCACCTTTTGCGTTAGAATCACAGGACACTCTTTCCTTGCGACACATGCATATTGCCTTGGAGTTTTCAGATGCGGACACTTCAAAATGGTTCCATATAGAACAATTTGCTATTGATGCGGACATCACCAAGTTTTTTATTGCTGTAGCACTGCAGTACCTTTTGATCAAATGTATTGGCAGTCGAGGAAGTGATATGGTCAGTACCACGTTTTGGCAATATGTCCGTCCACCCAGCTGCGATACGTTCAGATTTTAAAATCAGAACGTATCATAGCTAAACAAGCTCATAGTTTACCCGAAGAATCCCTCAAAACAAATCTTGTTATCACCAACGAGACTCGAACCAGGGACCTTCGGCTTACGCAGCGAGCGCTCTAACCACTAGTCTACGCAGAACCACTTATTTGCTTGGTCCTTCATGGTTCAAATAACTAACAAACAAAAATATCTTGAAAATTTTGTTCAGTTAATGGCTGTTAGTAATATTGCAATGAAATAGCGACAAGTCAAAATGGAGCAACAAAAGTGTTTCCTGTAAAGCAAGTATGTACTTGTTGTAGATATTTTTCCCGAGTTTATTCATATAGGTGACTAAAAAACCCTTCTGACATGAGTGTAGTAGTTCTGTCCACCCAACATATTTTTTTTTTTTTCAAATGATTGTGACTCATTTCAATGACTTGACCTTCTTTCCAGCCTTCATTCAGTTTATCCCACTAGGTTAATATTGAGTTCCCTAAAAAACACACCCAGCAAATACTGGAGTTTTCCTCCCCAACTTACGACACGAATTAAAAGCATCTTTATAAAATTTTAATGGTCTTTTAAATCGCTCCTGTCAAAAGATTTCAAAAATTAAATTAATATTTTAAAAACGTTAGTCCGAAGTTAATTTTTATCGGAAAAAATCTTATATTGTCGAAGTAATCGACTCAGGAAATTTCTATCGAATATTTTTACTTCGATTGGTAACGAAAAACAAATTCACAAAGAAAATTTCGCCGCTGGTATGGAGGAGCTCGACGGCTTCCCACCGTTGGGGCAACTTGGGGAAACGACGAATACGAAACTGGCGATAATCACCAAAAGAAAACATAACGAAGAAAACTCCGTAGATGTAGGGTGCAAGCTGCAAATAATAGCGGACAATCAACAAATGGCCAAATTGCAGAAAGAAAATGATGAACTAAGGCAACAGATACAGTCTCTCAAGGATCTTTTCAAGAAAGGGATTAAGCCTCAAAAGATGCAGCCACAAAATCAATGGCAACAGGTAACAAAGCCGAAGAAAAGTACAAAGCAAGCAATTCCAGAGGAAGTTCTAAGTGCTGGTGGCACCAACGAGAGCCAAAATTATTTTGCAGCGCTGGAGGGATTAGCCGAAGATATGGAAATCGAAAAAAATATCGGAGGTAATTTTAATCAAGATAATGACGTTAATTTCATTCAATATTTAAAGAACAAAAATAAGGAGAAAAAAACCAGCCCGCAGTTCTGCTGGTTCCTCTGAAAAAGCTTCCAACAAGACAGAAAAAGTTCCGCCAATCAACGTGTTCGGACAAACCGGGAAAGATATGGTTCGGCTATTGGCAGCCGAAAATAAACTGGCCAATTCCGAAATCAAAAGAGTTAATACCGAAAAATTAACTATAAGGGCGAAATCACTGGTTGATTTCAAGTCAGCTAAAGATGCGCTGATTTCTGGGGAGGTTCCACACTTCACCTATACCCCAAAAAGTGAAAAAAATCAGACCTTCTTGTTGAAGAGTTTGGACAGTGGAGAGGATACGGTCGATCTTCTTCAGGTGCTCAAGGAGGCTGCACCAGATATTGATTTTGTTTCAGTCAAAGCCTTTGCGACAAGAAGGTCGCCCATAGAAAGGAAGAATTTACCACTTTACCTGGTACAAATTGCAAATAAGAGCAGTCCAAGTGCCCTTCAACAAATAAGGTTATTGAATTTCGGAATGGTGAGGTGGGAACGCCTCCAGAAAAGAGAAGTCAACCAGTGTTACCGGTGTCAAAGATTTGGACATTCGGTTGCCAATTGTGCCATGCACTATCGTTGCGTTAAATGCAAAGACGTTCATGCTCCCGGTGAGTGCAAATTGGCTCAGGCGGAGCCTAAAGAAAAATTGTACTGCGTTAACTGCGGTGTTTTTGGTCACCCAGCATCATATCGAGGATGCTCCCGATATCAAGATGCAAAAGTTAAATTTGCTCCAAAGCAAGCACAAGTACACCGTAATACCATACCTTCCAACTTCGTCAAGCCCGGAGTTTCATTGGCACTCGCCGCTAGAGGACCAGCAGAAAATGCTGGAAATAATGTAAATAATGTAAGTGGCAATAATGAGCTGCTTCTCAAAATTTACCAGCAACTTAATTCTTTATCGGAGAGAATCGACCAACAAGATTCAAAAATTAACTTTGCTTTTCGGCGTTTAGGTCTTTCAAATGCCTAATGATAACTTGTCATCCAGTCATATTCCCATGGATAGGCTTCGCCTCATATTGATCAACGTCAACTCTATCGTTGCTATACATCGACGTGATTATCTCCTTGAATTTGTTGTTAAGCAAAAGCCTGACATCATACTTCTCACTGAAACCCACCTCAATTCATGGCATTCCATGGAATTCAAAGATTTTGCATTCGTAAGAAACGATAGGGTAATACGTGATGGGGGAGGTGGCACCGAGATATTGGTTAGAAGACCCTATTGTTTCCAAAATATTGAAAAAGTCGAATTCAAAATCTTTGAATTTCTTGAAGTGTCCGTCATCAAAATTTCACTGCCAGGTGGGGATAACCTCTTCGTTATCTCTGCCTATGCAACTGGTCAAAATGTTCTAAAGTTCAAGGAGGAACTCAATTCCTTGTTTGAAATACTCGAATTGAACAAGCTGCATAATTATTATATTTTTGCCGGTGACCTGAATGCCAAGCATACATCATGGCTAAACGCCATCAATAATCCAAGAGGTGTATTCCTGAAATCATGGATAACAGAGAACCAAATTGAATACAGGTGCAACCTATATGGGTCGGAGTTCCCAACATACCCTAGGACAAATTCATATTTGGACCTCTGCATTGCTGACGCAAGGCTTGAATTCAGCTTTAATAGTCCTCAACGGAAACTGCAGGTGCTTCCTTATGATAGCGACCATAACGCAATCGTAATGGAAATCAATCATCAAAGGGATGATTTCTTCCCCATTCCAGTTCAACATGAAAACCATCGGTTGAATTTCAAAAAAACAGACTGGGGAAAGTTTCAAAAGAAGTTTAATCGGGAGTACCAGAAGCAGTGTCCCTTTTCTGATGATGGCAACGCTTGCTCAATGGTTCCTAATAACAGAAATCTAACTGACGATGAAATAGATCTCTATTTGTCGAAGTTAGAGAAGCTGACGTTGGAAACGATTGAGAAAGTTGTTCCCAAGATTAAACATCGAAACAATATGGAAGGACATGAAACACCAACCATTGCAAGGTTGAAAAGATTGAAAAGCCTTCTTCACACCCGCGTCAACAATATTTATCGACGATTTTTGGACTACAACCATCCCTCGTTGGCTTTGTTGAAATTACACCTGAAGAATGTCCGGAACTTAATCCGTTCATACTTCAGGAGTGAGGTCAGCAATCAATGGGCTGAAAAACTGAGGGGTATTAGCCCACAGGACCCAGATGGCGTTTTCGTGAAAGTGAATAGCTTATTCCGCAGGAAGTCTCGAGTGAAGGCATCGAATTTTGAAGTCGCTAGTGATGAGATAAATCTTCTCGATAGAGCTGGTATCGAAATTGATAGTACGACTCCGGATAGAAATGGAAACAGGATTATATGTGATGGATTGCAGAAACTTGCCCTGATTGGAATACATTTTTAATTGCTTCATCTGCCAAACATAGAGAGAAGGAATGAAATATTTTCGGAGGTCATTGAAGCAAAAGTTTCCGACTTCAAATCAAGCCTGAACGGCCAATCAATTCTTCATTTCGATGAAACATTAACATCTGACCTCATACCGAGCTTGAATCTTATTGATTATTTTGTCAGCTATGAAGACTTGTGCTTCATATTTTGCAGAATAAACAACAAAAAATCATGTGCTACTGACGGTATTCCAAATATAGTTCTCCGACATTTGCCTGAGGTTGCTATTAGGAATTATTGCATATTGTTCAACAACATGTTGAACAATTCATATTTCCCAAATGAGTGGAAAAAGGCTAAGGTATTTCCAATCTTGAAGAAAGGAAAAGAATCTTCATGCCCTAAAAGCTATCGCCCAATCAGCTTGCTGCCTAATATCAGCAAGGTGTTTGAAGTGATACTCAACAGAGCATTAAACGCCCACATTGAGAAATATGAGTTGATGCCGAATCGCCAATTTGGTTGTCGTGCTAGGCATTCGACCATACATGCAATAGCGAAAGTAACCTCAGACATCTGTTGGAAACTAAACAACAAAGAATGTGTTGGAGCATGTCTGATTGATATGGAGAAAGCCTACGATACGGTGTGGTTAGATGGACTAGTTTTCAAACTTCAAACTTCTTCAGGACAGGTTCCCCAGACACCTCGTCGCCATGATGTGTAATATGTTATACGGAAAATCATTTGTTGTAACTGATGGAAATCTGACAAAAATGCGCGAATTCAAGGTCTTGAATGGTCTACAGCAGGGAACAGTTACTGTGCCCCTGCTTTTCTCAATATTTATTCGCAAGCTATTGAACAGCTTTGATTTTAATGTCTCGCCAACGCGATCATTGGTAGCGTTTGCTGATGATCTGATCATCTATACGGCAGACCGAAAAGCTACAATAGTTCAGAGCAATCTTCAAAAAATGTTTAATGATGTGCAGCTCTACACCGACAATTGGCGAATGAAAATCAATGCGCAGAAGTGTGAAACAATTTTGTTTCGGACAACGCCGCAGGGGGCCAGTCAAGACCTGAAACGTAATTGGAAGGATTTCCACATTATGGCTGGTGAGGGTAGTTCAGAACGGGTTCCACATAAATCCTGTGTTCGATACTTCGGTGTTCATCTCGATCAGTATCTGTACTATACTGAACATATCAAAATCATGCTCAGTAGAGCACTAAAAGTAGTCATGGCCCTTCGGCGACTCTTTCATTCCAGATACATTGATCAAAAAGTCAATGTTATTTGTTACAAGACCCTGGTTAGACCAGTTTTGACATACGGATGCCAGATCTGGTACAACCAGAGTGCTAGTACAATGGAAAGATTAAGAGTTTTCGAAAGGGAACGGCTTCGTGCATGTACTGGTTTGTACAGAAAGCCTGAGATGGATTGGAAGCACTATATATCGAATAGAAAAATTTATCAAACCGCTCAAGTGACAAGAATCGATATCTTCATATTGAAACTTCTTCGGAATCATATTGCAAGATCTGTAACTGTGAGTGGAAACCCTTGGATTTCACAGCCGTTCCACCCTACAGACGGGTATATTGTGACTTACCTCACTACTGGCTTCGTTCCTCTAGAAGCCGTCGTGTATTTAGACATGAATCGATATTTGTTTGATTCTGACGGCGTCCCAATCATATATATAATATACCGACGGGCCAACGATAAGAAGATAAAATATCCTCTGAATCTGAGTTCACGAGACCAACAATTCCATTTGCTAGATTCGTTGAGGCTGGTCGAGCTGAGATGGAACAATCTAGGTATTGGTGGCTGAATGACAATGTCTAAATTATTCGTGTTTATTATCTGTTTTTCTGCTTTTTCTCGTTACTTAGTTTTTAAGATTCATCTCATTATTGCTACATCTAGTAGTGTTGTTTATTTGTATTATAAATTAGGTATAGGTTTCAATATAAGGTAAGGTTTTTTTTTTTGATTGAACTTATTTAGAATTAGGGTGTAACATATTAGGTATAGGATATAAGTTCATTGTTGTGTTAGTCGTATAAGTAATTTTCGAATAATGCTGGTTGGTTTTTTCTCCTTTTTCCAATTGAATCAAAAAATATCTAATAATCTTAATTAATTTAAATTTGCAAGTGTATTTTTTTCATTAAATGTGTTTAACTGATAACGTATAAATTTAAAGAGCCATTCGGGCCATTAAGTTTTTTTATAGTTTTATAGTTTGGAATTTGCTTTATGGTCTTTTAAAAATTTATAACGATTGGTATTAAATAAAGCGCTTTTGACTTTGACTTTGACTATAAAATTTCAATCTTACTGCTACCGTTTTCCTTTGCTATTCTGTAATCGATTATACATTTGGAAGAATATTGCAATCAGAATTAAAGCCCAGAAATCCGGAAATAGTAAACTCGTTTGATTCATCCCCAGGGTTGCTTTGGTCCAGCTTTAATGTTCGTATCTGTACGGAACATTTTCATCTCTATATGAACTCTTTATATCCTGTACATCACGGTCATATATTTGGAAATGGGCTTCACCACCTGTGTGCCCTGCAGTAGAAATTAGATATTTTACAACCATGAAGCTCTCAGATAATCTCGTATTTACGTTTTACCAACATGTTTTTCCTCCAAATACTCCATGCACATAGAGGAGTATGTTCCCGCATATTGTAAGGATAAAGAATAAAATCCTGCTTTTTCATGAACAAACGGTCATCATTCATAAAATCGTATATGTAGGATGATATATGAAACGTCGCTATGACAGGGAGAAAGAAAGAAATGGCAGGATGAAACTAATCTATAAGGCCTGCTAGGATAAAACTGGAATTTTTACTCTAGTTTTAGAGTTGACCCATACTGGTTAAAATGGAAAGAGAGGAATAACAAGGAAAGGAATGAATTGAATGCAATATAGAATCCATTTAGTAGGCTTTGGTATGCAATTCTTCTTGTCCGTCCATGATTTGTATACCAAAGTCTTTGCTTGGTTGCGATTCTGTTAAATTTATTCGTTTGACCGATTTTCCTTTTTTCTCTGGAAGGGATAGAGTTTTACGTTGTATGGGTGCATGTCAAAATTTATGATTTACAATGCCTCAAGGATATGACAAAGACATGATTGAATGTTTGTGGGAAATAGGGGGTGATTTATGTTTGATGTCCGTTGATGTTAAATGAATTTTAACTCGATGTTTTCTTTTACTGATTTTCTAGAAGTCTGCAGGAAAAAGAATTGATAATGAAATGACTTATTCACCCTTAAAAAAATTGTCATTGAACATACAAAAATCCACATGCAGAAGACTTTTTTTTCGTAGCACTACAGCCCCTTTCGGGCCTTCGTTCAGAGATGGTTAGAGTATCTCATTGTCATGGCCGAATGTATTGGCACTCCACAAGGTGATTTGATCATTATTACGCTTTGGCCGTGTGTCCGTCCACCCAACTGCGATACGTTCTGATTTTAAACCAGCACGTATCATAACTGAACAGGCTTATAGTCCATCCGAAGAATCACTCGAACTAAATCTCGTTGATGCCAACGAAGCTCGAACCAGAGACCTTCGACTTACGGGCTTAGTGCTCTAACCATTACACCACGCGGACTACCTTGTCAAATCAAAGATCATAAGCAGCGCTCAGTGTGGGCTCAAACACATGTAATTTTTATTTATTTTCTTAATGGACAACCCAAGGCCTTGCTTTTCTGAGTAAGCAGATGCGTTTCGACTCCTTTGAATCATCTTCAGTATCTCAAAGGAGTCGAAATGCGTCTGCTCACTCAAAAAGACAACGCCCAAAGGCTTTTCGAGAAATAAGAGAATTCATTGTAATTTTCCTTAGAAATTTCCAATTCTAACTGCAAAAACCCTTTTAAATCAATTAAATTCTTTTCCAAAGAATTTCAATTACATAATTACACTTGATTCATTCTTATTCATTATTCATAATTAATACACCCAATGAAAATACCCCGAAAATTACCCACTCAATTTTCTCAATCATCATTCATAACCTGTAAATTTCCTTTGAACCACACTTCAATTACCGAATTCCTTAAACATTTTCCTGTCTCAACCACATACGAGTACGAGTATGTGTAAACGTTTAAATTCATCATTTATTATGTTGGCACGTTTTTGGTGGTGGGTAACTGATTCAAAGTATATCCTTTTCATCACTTTATTTTTCACTCAGTCATCACCACTTGTCCCCATTAACAAATTCCTATCCCTTGCCTCCTCTCCACTAGCCACAGCATCCTTCATTCACGGTGAGAACGAGATTCTAAGATTATTTTCAGTTCAATATAACATACATATACGAGTATGTACGGTTTTAGCCTTTATTCTGTTTAAATGAGAATTTTCCTAAAGTAGAAAATATTTTCCAAGAAAATATTTTGTTCGTGCATTACATGCTGGTATACTATATAGAAAATGTATCCGCTCACCTGTTGAAAAGAACGAAAGGAGCGTGTACACATTCAAAATATGGAATATGTGAAATATATGACTATAAAGATATTATACTGTATAACATTGGATATATAGCATTTATGATGTGATGAGATGTTTTATGAATGTGTTGAATGTATACTTGAAGGATGTAATGTTTTCTCAGGAATCATTTCAATGATTGCAAACTGTTGAATTTTCTCGAGAAAATAAATATGAATGCAAGCGTGGTTATTTGAATGGGATTGGAATGAATGGAAAAAATATATTTGTTTAATGAACGTGGGTTTGTTTTTGATTTAATTTATTTTTTTTAGCTTATTGAATATCTACTTTATTAGGGCATTTATTATTTCAATGCTTTTGCATCGAATAGATATAAAATGTGAAAAAGGTTCACAATTTTATTTATACTTTAGATTTTTGACTAAATGAAATCTCTGGATTTTTCTGATGAAGATACTTTGTGTTGACTCTGGCTGCGTTCTTCCTCGCTAATGGCGGGGGCTTTCAAGATCGTGCTTTCCTGATAGGTGGCTGACTTCTCCGGTGCCGCTCCACTTCGTTGACAAACCACAAACCACATCTAATTATTCTTTTCTTGGTTCTAGCAGGTGCTAGATGTTATTTTGGTGAATAAACTTTTGTTTCAAAGTTTTGACATTGTTCAATTGTTGGTTGGATCGTTATATATTCTGCGAATTCTTGTCCTAATGTGTCTTGTTTCAATTGTTGGTTATTCAGTATCTCTGTATATTTAAAAAGAAAATAAAATAAAGTTAAAGTTTTGAAGTCTCTAAAAAGTAATAAAATCAAAGTTCGGGACAAAGTCCCGGCGCAAACATTTGGAGGCCCTGGCGAGATGCAGTTGGTATTTATTTTGCTGTTCGTTACTAAATAATTGTTTTTCCCTGGGGAACAGGTCGTGAAGTGCTGTGTGGTGTTTTGTGTAGTGTCGTGGTGTATCTGCGCTTTCTGTTCCCGGCAGCTTTCCGACTTTCAACGTGATGGCGAATGTGGATCGCCTGATCGAGGACCTAAAAGGCTTGGCTCAAATCGTCAAAGGTGTCATTTCAAACTACAAGAAGGATTCGCCCTCAAGGAAGCACGAATCTTCCAACATCTACGACACTTCCAAAGGCAACTACCTCCGTTACCAGCAGCACTTCCCGGATCAAATGCATGCCAAAACACACGTGGACACGCCAACAGAAGAACAGTCACCAAAAGGGCTCGCAATTCCGGATAGCGAGGGCAAAGACTACACTGCAGAAGCCTCAGCACCAAGAGATGCCAGTGTGGTCAGGATGCTGGCTCGCTACAAAGTCATGGCATGCTTGTTGAGGAGGATCATCGACCGTTTGGACCAGAAGGAGGCCACCCGGACCTGGTGCAGGAGTAAACTCATGACCCTCCAACGATGTTGGGAACAGCTGGATGAATATCGCCTGCAGATCGTCGCGCTCCATGACGATCCTGAAGCGTATGGTTTTAACGAGCAACAGTACACTCATTTGGAAGAGCTTACCCAAGATTGGGTCATACGTCTGGAATTGAAAATGGATGAACTCAGGGCCACACCTACCTCAGCGACTCTGCCTGTAACTCCTCTTACCATGCCTCTGCCGAAAATAAAGCTCCCACCTTCGATGGGAATTATTTACATTGGCAATAATTCCACGACTTGTTCATGCAAATCGTGCATAGCCAACCGATGTCCAAGTGCCAAAAGCTATGGTACTTCAAGACCGGTCTCACCCGAGAAGCGGAGCTTTTGATTCGAAATTTTACATTGCCAGATGACAATCACGAATCAGCTTGGGCAACCTTGAAGGAAAGTTACAACAGCCGGCGACTATTGGTAGCGACGCTCATCAACAAATTGATGAGTCAGCCATCTCATGCTAATGAAAGGCCATCAGTGACAGCAATAAAGGCTCTACATGACACCAAACAAGAGTGTTTCAGAGGTCTGGAGCACCTGCAAGTGTTCACAAGGGACTGGGATCCGTTGCTGCTACATGTGATCATCCGTAAATTTGCTCCAGTGACTCACGCATCATACGAACAATCGTTATTGAACCGGCTCGAGCTACCAATCTTGAAGAGTTTGTTGGACTTCATGGAAATGCGTTTCCAGGCTCTCGAGACACTCGGCCATAAAACAAAGGAATCGGTGATCAACCGCAGGAAAGCCACCAAGTCAACCGTGACCGCTACGACAGCTTATCGGTGCTTCATGTGTAAGCAGAATCGCCCACTCTATCCGGATTTCCTCAGGATCACTTCAGGAAAGAGACTAAGTTTCGTGCACGCTAAGAAGCTGTGCATGAATTGCCTTTGTGAAGGACATCAGGCTTTCAGCTACGCGGCCAGAAGTTGCAAGCATTGCTTCAAGAATCACGGCACCCTACTACATCTGCCTGGAGACTACAAGCCCAAAAAGCCAAGATGATATACTGGAGTACGAAACACTGAATCAAGGCTCGAAACCGCAAACAAATGCAGAAGTGCCATCCCTCACTTTAACGACTCTGATGGAGCCCCGACCCCAAGGACATGTACTTCTGGACACAGCCGTCATCAGGCTGGTCACCAACAATGGAAAGACGATGGATTGTCGAGTTGTGGTGGATCCGGGCTCACAAATAAACTTAGCCACCAAAAGAATCATCAAAACATTGGGTTTATCATCGACACCACACATGCCATAAAGTGAACTTTAGCCTAAGATCCAGATTATCAGCATATGCGGCACAGTTGGAAGCCTAGGTCATGGACAAAATTAAATCACCAAAACCGTCTCAGAACTTGAACACATCGGGATGGCACATTCCCAAAAACATAAGCCCGGCAGATCCAGACGTCCACCGAACGGAGCGCATCGACATGTTGCTGAGTGCCGAACACTTTCAGAAGGTGCTTGCCATTGGACAAATAAAGTTGGGCCCACAGCTCTCAGTGCTTCAGAACACGCTCCTAGGGTGGATTGTGGCCGGAAGAGTGATCAGACCTCAAGTGTCTTCCGTGACATGTGGCATCCTGGTAGAAGATAACCACTGAATCAGCTCAACAAGCTATTTTGGGAGGTCGAGGAAGTACAGGATCCGCAGCACAAGCTTACGTTAACTGAAAGCGCTTGCGAAGCACATTTCTGTCAGACAATGACAAGACGTTCTGATGGCCATTTCTTGGTTAAACTCCCATTCAGTAAGGATCCTGAGACGTTAGGTGATTCCCAAGCGGTGGTCACTCGCAGATTCATTGCCTTGGAGCAGCAACTGGAGAGGATCCCTGATCTAAGACTTCTATACGAGGCCTTCATAAATGAGTATATTCAGATTGGGCATATGGAGGAGGTGACGGCACTGCAGCGGGAGAAATTACGATGCTTTCTTCCACATCATTGTGTCCTGTAGCCTGACAGCAGTACAACCAAGCTGCGGGTGGTTTTCGATGCATCCAGTAAGACGACCACAAACGTTTCGTTGAATGATGTTCTTCATACAGTTTCTACGGTCCAGCATGACCTTTTTCGAATATCCTGCGTTTCAGAATGCCTTGTTTCGTATTCACCGCTGACATCGAGAAGATGTATCGGCAGATAATGCCCCATACTCCATCCGTCGGTACTTTGGCTTAATTTGGAGAAATAGTTCAACGCAGCCAGTGCGATACTATCAGTTGAAAACAATAACAAATGGCATGACGTGTGCCCCGTATCTAGCTGCAAAATGTCTACAGGTTCTAGTACAAGAGAACCCGCAGAAACGTCCCCTGAGCAGCAGCGCGTTGGAGAAAGATTGCTATATCGACGACGTCATGACCGAAGCAGACAGCTTGGTGGATGCACTTCGCCAACAGGTGGAGCTTTGCACCATACTCTCGAACGCAGGTGTGCATTTTCGCAAATGGTGTGCCAACCATCCTTTATTGTTGAAGCAGATTAAACCTGAGGATCAACAGGTTCAGCTGGCCTTCAGTGGCTTACATAAGGACTACATTAAGACGTTAGGAGTCATCAGTTTCAGATCCAAAACAACCTGGATCCAACTGATGCGAAGTTTTCCAAGAGGACGATGGCATCTGATATAGCCAGAATGTTTGATCCATTGGGAATTCTGGCTCCTGTGATGGTAGCAGCCAAGTTATTCCTGCAGGTGGTGGTGGTGGTCCTATTTCCGCAGTGGTCTTCTATCATTGCAGCAGAACCGATCTTCTCGTCACATCAGTACAGGCAAGAAGCCCGTGCAAGTACAGTTGCACACATTTTATGATGCCTTCGAGAAGGCATATGGTGCAGCAATATACATGCAGTCAACCCTGAGGAGTGGCGAAGTCGTCGTCAGGTTGCTATGCGCCAAGTCAAGAGTGGCCCCGATCAAAACACTCACTGTTCCACGCTGGAAATCGTATGCGGCAAAACTAGGCGCTGAGCTCACAAGACGGGTTAAGATACCGCTCAATCTGCAGGAAGTTATTCAGGTATTCTGGACCGATGCCGAGACTGCCTTGGCGTGGATCAACTCTACTGCATCATCGTACAATACCTTTACGGTGAACAGGGTCTCTGCCATACAAACCCTCTCAAGGCCACACCGATTGCAAAACGTAGCGTCTTAAGATAACCCAGCTGACATCCTGTCACGTGGGATGGCGTCGTCTGAATTGAGCGGCTGTAGTATGTGACTGCAGGAACCACCATTTTTATCCAGGGCACAATCAGTTTAGTCTTCCGAGTATCGGAGTGGGGGCCCTTAGGACATGGAGACAAAATGGACCAAGACCACTTTGGTAGTGGCAGAGGCTCCTGCAACACACTTCATTCAGCAGGTTCAACACGGAAACTCCTTTGAGAGACTGCAGCGCATAGTGACCTACATGATGCGTTTTATCTGTGGTCTCAAGCCGGTAGACAAGCAATCTCAATTGACAAATCAAGCGCCCACAAGTGATGAACTATCCACAGCTCTGGAGATCATCATGAGGTATACACAATCATAAACAAGTCTCCAAGCACAATCCATTGGTGGGACTGGTGCCATTCCTAGACCAATGGTGTAAAATCCGTATCGGTGGGAGGCCAAACATTCCATAACTCAGAAAAAGGAGAGAATTCTTAGACCTGTGTTGCTTATTTATATTATATCACGGTATTCTTTCATCCAACCTTCGGGAAAGGCTTTATATATTGTACATCCCACGTCAAAAATGCGTTCAAGTGACATATTTATTGTGCCCTATGCTCGAACCGATATTTATTCGTTTTTAAGTACGCGTAACACGTCGTTACAATGAGCTCCAGCTCGGTCCTCTGCCACGTTCCTTAAATGCTTTTGAAAGCATATTACATAATATTCTCCTTCTAAACGAAAAAAGTCAAGGCAAAGGAGTCTTGATTCAACATTTGGTAACCCCGACGTAATCAAGACCGTAGCAGGAGTAAATCTTTCGTTTTAAGACACGTCACTTTCGAACAACATGCATCTCTTGGCCAAGCAGCAGACGTGTGTAGCTGCCGAAATCGATTCAATTATTGCTAGCTTTAAAAAGGATCCCGCTGCACGAAAGCAAAGAGCGGATTATTATGAAGAAATGCTTCGAAGAATTGAGACATCCTGAGATATCTTCGAGGAAACGGATTCCAAACTCGAGCGTTGAAGGTTGTGGTCATGACTCACGATTATTTTTTGAGTGAGTTATATGGGGCAACGCAAGCTAACTTCCAAAACTTCCAAGCGCATTTCAAGAACTGGACACCCACGAGAAATAAACTGAGATGGCTCGCGCTGATACTTTGAGTAGGTTTGAGATGACATAAGCCATTACCAATCGATGATAAAAAGGGTCCTAAAGCTGATTTGAAGGCATAAGGCACTAGCTGACTCGCTACGACGATTGGTAACCTAGCTAGGTATAGCTAAACGATCTTGCCCATAAGTTCGATTGACAAATATTGCACTCACCTAGGGGGTTACCATGAAAAACTATTGGAGAACACCGATGAACCAGTGATATTTGGATACGATCTCAACTAACACAAAAAAGCTTGAAGAGATCACTCAGGATTGATTGATTTGACTTAAAATTAAGTTCCAAGCGCTGAAACGTACACCTACGCCAACTCTATTAGCATTGTCAAGTCCTGGAATAAACCTTCCGAAAATTAAATTCCCTAAATTTGATGGCGACTCTTTCCTATGGGTGCAGTTCCACGGCCTTTTTTGTACAGATAGTATACAATCAAATGATGTCAAGCTGCTAGAAGATTTGGTGCCTCAAGGCTAACCTGACAAGAGAAGATGAAAAACTGCTGAGGAATTTTGCATTATCTGACGATAATTACGAGTCAGCATGGAAGATGCCCAATGACATATACGATAATCGCAGAATATTAGTTGCAGCTCTTATCAACAAACTACTGGGTCAACCATCTTGTGCAAGCGATAAGCCATCAGCCGCAGCCGTAAGGTAACTGCATTACACGACTCAAGAAAATAGGGGAGGTGTCAAAAATATTAACATTAGTACTGAAGGATGGGATTCAATGCTCCTACGCATCCTTATAAAGAAGCTGGACACTACTACTGATTCATGTATGAGCAATAATTAACAAATCCACACAGCCTGCAACCAAAAAAAAGGGCTTTTAACAATATTGGAGATGCGTTTTCAAGCACTGGAGGCTTTAGGCAACAAAATCAAAGGCATTGAGGGGACTTAAAAGAAAACCACAAGGATACAATCCGTCCGATCTTTAGTCCAGACCAAGGGAATATGTGTTAACTCCTTCAAAGAAGCCCATCAACCTACTGCCTGTGCACCGCGAGGATGTAAAGAATGCTCAGGAAAACATAACAACCTGTTGCACTTCAGCAGCGAATCAAAGTAGAAAATGGATACACCCAAGACCTCCAGTGTTAACAAACCAGAAGTCAAACAATGTCAGGATACCACCGCATTATTTTGACTACTCTCCATAACAAAAGGACTGCCGGTTATGTACCTTTGAGTACCGCTGTTGTAAAGCTTATAAACAGCAACGGAAAAAGCATGGAGTGCTGAGCCATCTTGGATCCCGAATTATAAGTCAATCTATTCACTGAACGCATTGTAAGGAAACTGAGTTTGTCTCCTCGGCCTCACTTTACATTCATTGAACACGTTGGAGGCACAACTCAAAGGGCCAAAAAAATGGTAAGAATTGTATTACAATCACGATTAAATGCATATACTACGCACTTAGAGGTATATGTACTCGACAAAGTAATATCTCCTCAGCCATTGATGGAACTGAATATATCGCAGTGGCCCATATAAAAAAACTTGAAGCTGGCTGATCCAAACTTCCATCATACACAATGCATCGATCTTCTGTTAAGTGCTGAATATTTCTATGACTTGCTATCCATTGGCCAAATAAACCTGGGCAGTGGATTGCCAGTATTTCCAAATACGATTCTTGGATGGATTTTGGCCGGCAAGGTTGACACTGACCATCCCACTTCTGTTAACTGTGCAGTTGCTACAGAAAATCAACGGCTGGATAATACAATTGAAAGGTTCTAGGAGCTAGAGGTCGCGACGGATTCTACTTCAGCGGAGAAATCTTGTAAAACAAATTTCTGCCAGATGACGCAAAGAACATACGGGGGTCGATTTCTGGTAAGACTGCCATTCAATAACGACCCCGAAAAGCTAAGCGAGTCCAAGGATATTGGCACTTGCAGATTCTTTGGTATAGGAGAAGGCACTTTAAGGAGTTCATAAATGAAAACATCAACCTTGGCCATATGCAAGAAATACCTTGCAATTGTGTGAACGTTTACGTTATTTTCTTCCATACCATTGTGTCCTAAAACCAGAAAGCAGCACCATTAAACTCAAAGCAGTCTTCGATGCCTCCTGCAAGACATCTAGAAATATTGGCAAGTCTAAAAAGTATTGAGCGCTTTTGTCATTTCTTTTATTTAAAATGGATTTCATTTAAGTACATTACATATTGTCCATTATTATCTATGACCTCTTGCCAATTTTTGGGTAGAGCCATTATTCCATCTGTGAAGAACTTTTGTGGTTAATCGGCGAAAAACTTGGCCAAGTGATTTTCACGGTTCCGTTTTGAAATGGATTTTTTTCATTAAGGAAGTTTTGCAGAGACCGAAACAAACGGTAGTCTGATGGTGCAAGGTCTGGACTATACGGTGGATGCATCAAAACTTTCCAGCCAAGCTCTGCCAATTTTTGCCGGGTCTTCTAAGATATGTGTGGTCTGGTATTGCCATGATGAAAGACAACACCCTTTCTATCGATCAATTTTGCTTGTTGCAATCTGGTTAATTGCTGACAGTACAGAGCCGAATTGAGTGTTTGGCCAGGTTCTAGTACCTCATGATAAACAATTCCCTTCCAATCCCACACAGCATAACCTTATTTGGTGTCAATCCTGGCTTTGAAGTCATTTGTGATGATTCACCTTTTTTTGTTCATCATTTTTTCAAACAACATTCTCATATCTTACCCATTTTGCGTTGCCTGTAATGATTTACTTCAAAAACGGCTCGATTTTGTTGCGTTTTATGAGCATTTTGCAAATGCAAATTCGGTCGGTCTAATTTTTTTGTGTTAATTTATACGGTACCCAAACGTCGAGCTACTTTTTGTATCCAGCCTTATGCAAATGGTTCAAAACTGTTTAGTGATGGATATTCAGTTCCTTAGCAATGTCAAGGCTGCTTATGTGTCAGTCTTCTTCAAATTTTTGTACGATTTTATCGACTTTTACAGTGGTTGGTCGACCTGAGCGAGGAGAATCTTTGACATCAAAATTTCCGGAACGAAAGCGAGCGAACCATCTCTTGGCTGTGACTTTTGATAAAGTATTTTGACCAAAGACGCCACAAATTTTTTCACGAGCCTGCAATGCGTTTTCACCTTGATCGTAGTGACACTGTAAAATAAAATGATTTTTTTCAGAAATTTCACTCATTTTTAAACGAATACAACTTTTGACACGAATGGCGAAATACTAAACTGTCCATATGGAAATTGTAGACTGGAATGTCACCTTTCAAACGCATGTCAGTGTGACTAAATCTGATTAGTATTGCCTGAAATATGACAACGAACACCATCTAGTGACAAAAAAAGCTCAGTACTTTTTAGACTATCTAATATCTCTTTGAACGACATACTGCATATTGGGCCAAGAACCCAAGACGATTTGTTTTCAATCTTGCTCCGTTTCTGACAGCCTCGCTATGTTTTTACAGCTGATATACAAAATATGTATTGGCAGATAGTGCTACTTCCTGATGACAGATCTGGAGAAATGAGCCACATCTGCCACTACATTACTAACAGTTAAAAACAGTACAATATGGAAAGACTTGTTCTCCATATTTGGCAACTGAATGTCTCCAAAAACTTGCTGAAGAAGAAAATCAGCGTCACCTACATGGTGCCAATGTATTACAACAAGATTTTTATGCGGATAACGTCATGACAGGCTCAGATACCTTAGCAGATGCAGTTCAAGCACAAAGTGAACTAATCAAAATATTAGAAATATTGTGAGAAATTGGTTGTCGAGTTTGGAAGGAAAATTTGCACAGCCAATGTTCTCCCAAAAATATCTCATTCGCTTACAACATAGACCGAAATAGTTGACCAATGAGACCAATGTGACAGTTAATGACTTACGTATACTAAAAGACGAAAATATGCCATCCTATTGATGGCTTTTGGCTCGAGTCACGCAAATAGAACCAGGTCCCGATGCAACAGTACAATTTGTTACGGTTTGGGCAAAACGTACAATATACAAACGATCCATCACAAAAATAGCACTACTGCCTGTACAAAGGATG
The DNA here is from genome assembly GCA_963969285.1 of Odontomyia ornata. Classification (NCBI taxonomy): domain Eukaryota; kingdom Metazoa; phylum Arthropoda; class Insecta; order Diptera; family Stratiomyidae; genus Odontomyia; species Odontomyia ornata. Next base: position 325,898,833 of record OZ017740.1, on the reverse strand, counting down.
ATACCTTTAACTCATTCATCGTGGCCAAGCAGTCGCAGGTTACCAATTCCTCAACTCCCTGTACTTCTCATAAATTTTTCCTATTTTCTTTCAAACAGACTTGCCACAATCACAACGAACATTATCGCGAATAAAAATGCAACGACGCTGTAGATTGTGCGAAATGGGTGTTCTGTACGTCAACTTTTGTCGGATTTAGTTTGCCCCCATTCTCATTGGAGTGCCTAGAGTCTCATGAGCAGACCAACCTCTCTCAGAAAGTGGATGATCTTCATTAGCTCTCAGTGTCGTAGTTGCTCCTCAGGTAGGCAGTAAGTTCCAAGCATGTCTCTCTTTCTCCGACACAGAGCTTCGCAGCATGGCACAAGATGTTCTGGTGTTTCATCTGCAGGCCTGCAGAATCTGCACTTGCCGTCCTCCCTAGGACCCGTTTTCTTAAGGTGTCCTCTGACTTTACAGTGCCCTGTCAGGAACCCTTTAAGGATCCTTATTTGATTCTTGCTAATTTGATTCGCTTTCTTCCCTAAAATCCACTTTCTTAAGGTGTCCTCCCAGTTGAAAGTGGGAAACCCCGTAAGGATTCTTAGTTAATTCTTGCTTAATTTGATGCACGATTTGTATCGTTTCACATCATATGCACCAAGGAATGCTTTCGATGTTTTAAATCCTGGATGGCTACTTCGGTATTCCCTGTATTCTCTAGTCTCTATTTCCCTCAGTAGTCCCCGCCAAAGTGCATCTCGACCGCACTAAAGGATTCAGGACTACAGAACACTGTCGATGATCCTTTCGTCGCTGCTTTTTCATTACCTTCAAACCCTGGGTGCTCTGGAACGCAGTGCAGAGTGACTCTGTTGTTGTCACCCAGTTTATTGAGTTTTGTGCAACATTCTTGAACCATGTTCGGTTTTAACGTTGATTCTTCAAGGGCTTTAATAGCTGCTTGGCTGTCAGATAAGATGACTATCGTTTTGCCTTTATATCTTATGTCTATGCTCCGTCGTGGTTCATAATGTTTGGTGTCCGGCCCAAACATTCCGATTCCTGTGCCCTCTGTGGTCTTTGACACATCTATGTATGTACCACTTGATAGCATGTCGCTCTATGATGCTGTGGGTGGATGCCAAGCATAAGGTGGGATAACTTCACCAGATTGTGTTACTTTGGAATTGAAAATATTGTACGACTTAACAACTAGTTCTCGTGTTGAGATATGACACCCAATATATAATCGTTTGTGTACATTCATACTCACTATCTATAGTTCTTAGTAATTCATTTGGAGCCCCATATTCAGAAAATACTTTAAACTCCTCTTCTGGCCTCAGAAACTGCTAAAAATAATCCTAATTGAGCAATTTATCACTGTGAACGAACTCAAATAATGATATTTTTCAAAAATAAATATTTGTCCGCTAAAAATCCGCTTAGCCAACATCATGGTCATGGAGAAAAATCACAACCCTATCACTTTTACATGTTTCGCACCGTTAAATAATCATTTTCTCCCTCCCGACTCCGCCAACGCGCTTTATTCAACTTTTCTGTATCCTTTTTTGTTGAATTTTAACCCTAATTACAACCGGTTGCTGTTTGATAAGAATTATTTATTTGCATTAGGATCGAATATAAAGTATCAGCACATAAAAAAGATTTTTTTTTGTTGAGTAGGGTTCAATTTGGCCATCATGCACAGGTTTAGAATTTCAAAATTAAAAGTTTCGAGAGGGTAATGTAAGCAATGCCATCCACACCGAAGGACAATGATAGCTGAAAAAGACGATTCGGTTAGCAAAGGAGAGTTCCGCGAAAAAAAAGAAAGTGGAGGAAAAGTATACAAGTGTAGACGAAATAGGTGGAAGATAAAGAGATTTAAAGGACACAAAGGGTAGAGTATGCAAAGTTGTGCTTTTTTTCAAAAGCATCCTTTCGCTCATCAACAAGGGTGGATGACGATTCCTCGGAGAGCAGATACTTAAAACAAGATGGGGCACTAATGACACGAGTGTTTTAGGGAGCAACCTCCTTTGGTGTGTATATTTTTGAAAGGCTAAAAGAGCAAATGTTTATTCAGTAGAATGAGGCCAAAAAGAAAAATGCCGAACCTTTTCCTTGGAGTTTTCCATTTTTGCACACTTAACAGCTGTGTTTTTGTGTTACGTCGAAACTCAGCAGTTTTACTTTGCTTTCTTTAAGACGTTTGTGTTGTTTTTTTTTTGAAGAGGGGGGGATGTTGTTTCTTTCTTGAAGCCTGTTGGTGGTACCTATTGAACGAGCATTGTGAGTTGTGGGTTCAAATGTAATGGAAATGATGTCCCTTTTGGAAAGTAAGTCGTCTGTGCTTCTATTTGAGGTAATTTCAATTCTTCTCGACTGAGTTGAAAAAAAATGATTTTCTCGAATAAATTATCATTTTAATGTCATGAATTCTGTGGGATTTTATGTGTATCCTATTTTTGTATTGGCAGTATTTAAGAAATAGGTTAAAATGTAAATAATGAGAATATTTTATTCTTTTTCAGGAGCCTATTTGGTGATTCGCGTTGTGACGTTAGTCTTTTCGAAAGCTCATTGCAATACTTTCTGGAAATTATGGAGAGAATAAAAAGTAAGTTGACAGTAATAAATTGATTTATTTTTATATATTATATATATTTCTAAATGCTTAAATTTCTATTGTTACAAAAAATATGCTTAGCTTTTGTTTGTGGTAGGGAGGTGAATGCTATTTATGCACAGAGTGTGGGGCGCCCATACGCGACAGGACTACCCACTAAACACCTCACCTGTCAACCTGAGAACCCAGCCTGGAACCGTTTGACACATTACTTCGGGCCAGGTCTCGTTTTGTTACGCCGTGGGGTGCCTTCAAGCTGGGGAGTCCCTTTCCTAGCGGGAGGGGAGACGGGAAGAGGAAATGCCAGAAGAGCGATCCCCCAGCCCCAGCGTCCCCGGCTGCTGTGAGTCCCTTTTATATTTTAGGAGTGCCCGAGCATTATGTGCCACCTGGCTCCATTTGTCAACCGATTCGAGCATCACCGCAGCTATATTATCCGGGGTGAGCTCTTCCGTCTCCCTGTAGAGTTCCCTTTGCAGCCTGACCCATTTGTTAAACGCAAAAAATGTGTGACAAGCATTGCCCTCCTATCCTGGGCGAAACCGACAATCAGGGGACCGTGACTTGCCGATCTTATGCAGGTAAGACTGAAAGCACCCATGCCCGCTCAAAAGCTGGGTCAGATAGAAGTCAGTCTCACCATGCCTTCGATTTAGCCACGGCCTCACATCCATGATGAGGCGCGCAGTCCACCTTCCCTTCGTGCAATTCACCCAACACTGCTGCCAATCGTTGAGCGAGCGCTGTCTCTCCTCGCGGATAACCATCTCCCGTGCATCTTCGTTTCGGCGCAGGTAAATAGCGCGGCGCTCTCTAGCAAGGAAGGCGACAGGTATCGCGCCTACAATAACTCTCACCGCCGAGTCAGAGACTGTTGGATACGATGATGCAATTCTCAGTGCTCCTCTTCTTTGTACCTGTGCCAAACGTTTTCAATATACCTCCTTGCTGAGAGCGTTGCCACACACCTCTGTTCCATACAGTAGCACTGACCCTACAGCACTTATCAGGAGGCAACTTCTTGATAGGCTGGGTCCCCCTACGTTGGCCATAAGTCGACTCAGAGCCGATATTCCCGAAGAAGCCTTCTCAGTCGTTGTCCTGATTTGCTCAGAGAAACTCATTTTCGAGTCAATTAGTACCCCAGGTACTTCACCGCTAGCTTTGATTCGACTCGTGAGTCGCCAATACTGATCATCCTTACTCTAGAAATTCTCTTTTTTGTCAAGATGACCACTTCGGTTTTCTCCGGTGCTAAACTGCGCCCGCGAGCAGTCATCCAGTCCCTCACTCAGCTCATTAGCATACCTGGCCTAAGTTGCGCTTGTTCAACGGTGCATCCAGCGACCAGAGCCACAACATCATCCACATAGCTGACCAAGCGCGACTCATCTGGTATCTCAAGTCTCAGTAGCCCGTCGTAAGACACGTTCCATAGGTCCGGACCAAGGATAGATCCCTGATGTAATTTCCATCCTTCGTTGGCCCTGTGTCGTGTCGTAGAGCAGGCTTCAGTCCTTTATGTAGTTCCTCAAAAGCCGCATTAGATATTCTGGAACTTGAAAAGAGTTTTCCAGCGTATCCAGAATATCCACCCATCTACCGGAGTTGAAGGCATTCCAGACGTCGAGTGTCACCAACAGGACGATCCGTCACTTGATGCGACTATATGCCTCTGCCCTTTGGACCGCGTTCACCACCTCTGCAACTGCATCAATGGTAGAATGTCCTGCTCTAAAGCCGTACTGCCGAGGAGATGAATCGCGTCAGTGAGTCTTCCCTTGATGAGTTTCTCTAGCACTATTCCATTCATGTCTAGCATGCATAACGGGCGGTATGCAGATGGCGATTCGGGATTTCCTTTCCTCTTGCTGATCAGCACGAGCCTCGCCACCTTCCATAGTCCCGGGAAAACCCCGTCCCGTAGGCAAGCGTTGAATGTGCTGAGCAGCAAGTCAGGACAATGGTGTAGGACGAGCCGCAACACCTCAGCTGGAACACCATTTGGACCTGGAGCCTTCCTCGTTTTCAATGAGAAGACTGCCTCCTCCAGTTCCAGCTGTGTGAAGAGTCGGCACTCGACTGCTGGTTCACCATGGACAGCGTCGACACGGATGGGGCGGGCGGGGAAGAGTCCCCGCACTATCGCGTCCATCTTTTCCGCGTCATATATACAAGGCTTCCGTAGGGCACCAAGCTTCCGCATGAATTTTCGTGCTTCGCCACAAAGGCAACGCACTTGAAACTTGCACCCAATTTAACTACAGAAGCATTTATCAATACCCTGAAAACGACTGTATTTTGACAATGCCACGAATTTCGTTAGTGCCAGGAATCAGCTAGCTAAACTTAAGGAGAACATATTATCTGAGGCTACCCAACAAAAGGTGATTGGATTTTGTACCCAGGAGGGCATCGAGCTCAAATTCATTTCATCAAGATCTCTCCACTTTGGTGGCCTATGGGAGGCTGCAGTAAAGTCAGCTAGGCATTTCCTTCTTAGGAACGTAGTTCCAGTATCCCTTACATATGATAAGCTGGAAACTGTCATTATAGAAATAGAGGCCATATTGAATTCAGGATCGCTCACTGCCATGTCGTCGGATGCAAACAAGCTGAGGCATTAACACCGGGACACTTTCTGATTGGTGAGCCATTGACTTCTGTTGTGAACCCAGGAGCCTGTTGAAATGATGGAAAGAAATAAACGACATCAAAAACAAATTCTGGCAGCGATGGATATCAAATATTTAGTGGAACTACAAGAGCGACCCAAATAGAAGCCAAACCAGGGATGTTTGTGGTCATCAAGAAATACAACATGCCAGTTTTAAGATGGCTCCTAGGAAGAATCATTAGTTGCATTTGGGGCCCCGATCATCTTGTTAGAGAGGTGGGCCTCAAAACATCCTCCGGAGTCCTGAGAAAAAGTATGCACAAACTGGCAGTGAAAGAGGCTATTGTAGAGCCTAGAGACGAGCAACTCTCAGCCATCCCAACAACATCAACTACAGAGACGATATCCCAACTAAGTAACGAAAAACGCTAAAAAGAACTCGTCGTTGATCCCAGTGGCATAATGAATCCGAAATCGTCAAAAGGGCCAAGAAGATAGTACTCGACTTTGAATTGGCTTCTATGGACAGGTTTGATCCTTCCCATATTAGGATTCCCAGTCGAGATACAAAGATTTTCTCTTCCACCGGGGTTGCGCAACAAGAGAGGGGCAATAAATATGGTGGGCAACGTAGCAAACTCGGTCTTTGGCATTCTGAATTCAGAATACGCGAAAGATATGGCAACTACCATTAAAGGATTGCAAGCTAACGACAAACATTTTCTTTTCCTGACTCAATATCAGACCTCAATCCTAGATATGACAGCCAATTTGATGATTAATTTAGACCGAGATAGTCATAAAACGCTAGAAGGACTTCAGCTGGTATTGAATCAACTTACTGGAAGAATTTAAAACATATATTAACTAGGGATCTATGGGAACAGAAAGCGATGTAGGGATTCACGTCAGTGGCACTTCTGTTACTACTTCTACTAAACAACTACCAAAAGGTGAGTTGAGTCTTATCAGTATATTGATGGATGCTCGTCGTGGGAATTTCGGTACCCAATTACTAGAGCCAGATCAACTTTGACAAGAGCTGAGCTTAATCCAGGACGAGCTTCCTCCGCATTTGTGTCTACCAAATAAACCATCTGAGGTCATCGAATTTTTTTGAGTCCTGACTGTTGAAGGCGTCGCAGTGGACAATTACATAATTTTGCGATTAAAACTTCCATTAGTATCTAATGAAAAATGAAAGTTGATCTAATGAAAGTCGAGTTGTGCCACATCACACGAGTACCTATAATTGTCAATAAGTCTATTCAAACCACACTGCAGTAAATGGTTCTTTCTTTGAATCGAGACCGATACTATTCCATGCTGGAACGGAAATTTGAGAATTGTTTCCAAACTCATATGGTGCACTACATTTGTAGGCAAATTCATCCAATTTATCGAGTCGAATCAGAGAAGATACTGAAAGTATCCAGGGGCATCAAATCCACCATAACCAACTTAATGCATCATTCACACCTATAAGGAACATCACAGCCATACTTCCAACCATGATTACAAATAATACAATAAACCCAATATCTCAAGAGACAGACATCCAGAAAAACTTGACCAAACTCCGCGAAGATATTCAACAACTCCAATCCAGAGACGTCTCGACAGATACATTCAACTTAAAGGATATGCAGATTACATCACGCTATGTAGAATGATTCTACTGATATCCTGTTTGCTGTGAAAACGTAAACAGACGAACATCCAGATGACACTTCCTAAACCGCGACCTCGAACTCATTCCATACCAGCATTTACCATAGCGACTGATTTGGAGGACTGAACCGTTTTTCAACGGAGTGGAGAACGTTAAGACCTAGTATTAATTTTCACCATTCAAATTTTGTTTTAAGACCGATTAAACTTTAATTCTCATAATCGATACTTTTGCCTGACCCTGGCTTTAAATTCTTTATAATTCTTTGTTGCAATTAAATTTCATAGACACTTGATCAGAAAAATTAACATATGGATGTATCTCAAGATTCATTATTTACAATAAAATTCTTCCATTCAAATTGTAACTCGATATGCTGATCTTGGAAAATAGAATTCTTCTAGCGGGTCAGCATTTTTAGGGTTTTGTCAAAGAATTTTACAAAACCCTACTGAAATTGCGTCCGGTCTGCGCGGTTATCCATCCGTCCGTGTATCACAGCAATTTTTATCGCAAACTACTTAAGCTAGAAATATCAAATTTTGTTTGTACGTATAAAGTGGTGCTCTCTTTAAAGTTTAACCACAAAAAAATTTCATCATAGTTGGCCGATATGGGTATAAAATGAAAAGTATTGATGAGAAGTTTTCAAAACAGTTCTTTTTTTTGGTGAATCCCATTTACGCACAGAGTGTGGGACTCCCATGCTCGCAAGAAGGTGACTGGACTACCCACTAAACACTTCCCCTGTCAACCCAGCCTGGGACCGTTTGACACATTACTTCGAGCCAGGTTTCGTTTTGTTATGCCGTGAGATACCTTTAAGCTGAGTGATTCCTCTTCTAGTGGGAAGGAAGTGCTAGAAAAGTGATCCACGAGCCCCGACCCCTCCGGCTGCTGTGAGTCTTTCAGGGCTGCACGAACATAATGCGCCATCTGCTTCTATTTGTCAACCGATTTGAGCATCACCACGACTAGATTATCTGGGGCGAGATCCCCCCTCTCCCTATAGAGATCCCTCCGCAGCCTGTTCCACTTAATGTGTGGTAGGCATTGTCTTCCACTCCTGGGCAACACTGATAACCTGGGGACCATGACTTACCAATCTTGTGCAGGTACGACTGAAAGCTCCCATGCCCGCTGAAAATCTGGCCAATAAGTATCATGCCTGCAATAACTTTCACCTGCAAATGAGAGACTGTCGGATACGAAGATGCAATCTTCAGTCCTCTTCGTCGCTGCACCTGTGCCAAGCGTTTTTGGTTTACCTCCTTACTGAGAGCGTTGCCCCATATTTCTGCTCCGTACAGTAGCACTGAGCCTACAGAATTCATCAAGAGGCATCTTCTTGATGGGGCTGGGTCCCCCTACATTAGCCATAAGTCAACTCAGAGCCCATACTCCCGAAGCAACCTTCTCAGCTATTGCCCTGATTTTTTCAGAGAAATTCATCTTTGAGTCGATCAGTAGCCCCACGTACTTCACCGCTGGCTTAGATTTGATTAATATGTTTCCAATACTGAGCATCCTTACTCTTGGGGCTCTCTTTTTTGTCAAGATTACCACTTCGGTTATCTCCAGCGCTAAGCTGAATCCCCGAGCAGTCATCCAGTCTTTGACGTGGTGCATTAGCATACCTAGCCTACGTTGCGTTTGTTCAGCCGCACGTTCAGCGACCAGAGCCACAACATCATCCGCACAGCCGATCAAACGTGACTCATCTGGCATCTTCAGTTTCGATAGCCCATCGTAAGACACATACCACAGTTCCAGACCAAGAATAGGTTCCTGGGCAACACCCAATGTAACTTCTATTCTTTTTTGGCCCTGTGTCATATTGTTGAGCAGGCTTTGGTCCTTCACGTAGTTCCTCATAAGCTGCATTAGATATTCTGGAAATTGAAAAGGGTTCTCTAGTGTATCCAAAATATCTACCCATCAAACGAAGTTGAAGGCGTTCCTGACGTCGAATGTCAGCAACAGGACGCTCCGTCGCTTTAAGCGACTATACGCCTCTGCCTTTTAGACCTCTTTCACTACCTCTGCAATCGCATGAATGGTGAAGCGTCCTGCTTTAAAGCCATACTATCGAGGAGATAGGTCCCTAGCAGCAGATTAGTTTCTCTAGAACTTTCCCAGCAGTGTCTAGCATGCATAACGGACGGTATGAAGATGGCGGTCCGAGATTTCCCTTCCCCTTGCTGATCACGATGAGACTCGTCACCTTCCATCGTACTGGGGAAGCCGCGTCCCGTAGGGAAGTGTTGAATGTGCGTAGCAGTAAGTCAGGACAATGGTGATATACAGGCTGGAATAACTCAGCCGGAACACCATATGGACCTGGAGCCTTCCTCGCTTTCAGTTAAAGGACTGCCCCTTCCCGTTCCAGCTGTTTGAAGAGTGGACACTCGACTTAGGTTTCACCATGGACAGCGTGAACACGGAAGGGATGGGCGGGTAAGAGTGTCCGCCCTATCTCGTCCATCATGTATGCAAGGTTTCCGTAGAGCACTAAACTTCCACATAACTAGCTTGTAGCCAAGGCCCGACGCATCTTTGCTCACATTGTCCACTAGATCTTGCCAGCAGCATGCCTTGCTGTTTTTAATCAATTCGCGAACTTATATTCTACCACCCGGTTGCATTCCTTGTCACGGTTCCGTGCCCATTGAGCCTCACGCCGAAGCTTGTGATACTCCCTTCACATTTTGGTGATTTCAGTCGACCACCAGTACACTATGAGCTTGCTGGAGCTTTGACGGGGCATAGAAGCATTGTAAGCAGTCGTGATGATGCTCATAGTTGAGACATCTTGTCTTGAGCTGCTAGTTCTTCCGTCCCCTGCAAATCTCCCTGCAGTGGGGTACTTGCTGTAAGCACTTCGACAAATTCCATTTGAATTGTAGAAAGTCGAGAGCATGGAAGTCCGGGGACAACATCGCTGATCTCAAGCAGAATATACTGATCATGACTGGCTGAGTAGTCCTGAAAGTGTCTCCAGTTACGTATCCTCCATACTAGGGACTCTAAGGCGAATTTTACATCCAGTATGGCTCCTTCCTGGCGGCAGTAACAGTTTCATCATGATACCATGACGCTGAACTTTCATCATGGTGTTGCTCGTCTAGCAGCATAGATTCGGCCTTAATGTACCTCACAAACTGCTCCAAGAGATTTTGACTGGTTGAACTGCGGTATAGGTTTACTTGCAGGATGCAGATCATCGAAGTTCTAATTTTGCCTTGGCAAAGGCTCCCTGGAAAACCCAGTATTTTCCTGATCCCAAGATGTATCCAAAATCCGGTCTTGGCTCAGCATCCTTGCAAGGGATACAATATGCCTCCTTCGTGCACTCTCTTCTTTTATGTCCCATTTCACCGCATTTGCAATATATGGAGCTCCTATTGGGTCCTTTGTATAATTGTGCAATGCAACCATAGCCAAGGGATTTGAAACATTGAAAAGACGCTGCCCTTTGCCGTATCCTACAGACAAGCCACCCTATTCTTACTTTGCCCTTATTCAGAAATTGTTCGGGCAAGTCAATTATGGCCATGCGTTACTCCCTAGCTTTGATCCTTCCCACGCCAGGGAACTCCCTTTTGATGGCCTCTGCTACCTCAGCCTGATCCGTACCACAGTCAACGGCTCTTATTTCGATCGTTGCCATCGGCTCGAGTGAGGCTACAGTTGCGCTTTTGCCGATGACGTTATTTACTGCGTCACAGAATGCTTCCCTATTGTCGGCCTCTGCTCCAAATTTGACCAGTATGTGGCCCAACCTCATTGGGCGTACTACTTTAATGGCAATGATGCTATCTTTGGGCGTTACATTTCCTCTGATAAACTGCAGCACCTCCGTGTAGGATCGACCATCTTGGGGTTTTACGATCAGCAACTGCTGCCGGGATCTTCGTTGTGGCTTCTTTCTCTCCTGCTTCGCATCAGGTCTTTTTCCTTGTTGGGTGTCCTGTGAACTTTACTTTCTGGCACTTTTGAAGGAGTTTCTTTGCGGCTTTCTTGGCTCCTTTTGTCTCCACTATCTGAAACCTTTAATTTGGCGTTCCATGCCCATCAAATGCCTCTTCCTTCCTTATTTTATCTTGATCTCCTTCGGTTGGGCTAGTCACCATTCTTTTATTAGTTTTTCATGGCGGAGCTATCTGCACGTGCCCCTTAGATTTAGCCCCTAGCACTTCTGGTCCTCTTCGGCCTTAAACTAGCTCTAGGAGCTCCTGTAGTTCAAGGAGCTCAATATTTACTGCTTCGTTGTTTTTGGCGAGTCACATGCAGATTCTATTTTCTTTTCAAAACATCTCCCACCTTTCAGAATTGCCTTTCCTTTTTCATGACACTGGGCGGCAATTGCACTTTGCTACTATCATTCTTGCGAGAAATTATCGGCTTCCGTTTCCAAATACAGTACTTCCGCCACATTTTCGACGTCGGCAATGATATCATACAACATTGCCTTATTTGTTTGGTCAATCCTGTCCTTTCCTGCCCTAACCTCTTCGTGAGCTTCAGGATGGTTTGTTGTTGTATCGGGATTTACGACCCTTGCTTCTGTCGCCTTGGTAGCAATCGCAGCAGTGACCATCGAATTCTCGATGTTCTTTATATTTTCTTCCACCACTCGAACATCTGACGCGTCCTGCAGAATTTCCCGCTTTTCTTTTGTAGGACGCTCTGGCGTTCGTATCAGTTTTTTGCTGCGTCCGAACACCGCAGGAATCTCAGTCTGGACTAGACTGTCTGTTAATCTCAGTTTTTCGTCCGTCTTCCCTGTCATTGTATTCATGGTCGTTTTTGTCATCTTTAGCACCGCTTCCGATGTGCTGTTAACATCATGGCTTCAGCCGCTGGTTGCGTCATCGGTGTTGTTATTATTTAATCTTTTTTGATGGTTTTTGGTTGCTCCAGTTTTATTGGATCCCCCTTTGGAGCCACTTCCTCTGTTCTTGTATGTAGTCACCTTATTGGTCCCATGGTTTTCTTTTCAGAGCAGAAAAGCCATGCGAGGGTTGGCACAGACCTTGTTGGGAGAAGTGCTCAGAAGCAGACCAGCGCTAATCAGGAGTCCGGCTCAACCGAACCTATACCACCAACCCACTGGTGCGAACTTCGAACGTTCTTCGAGGCCTGCCAAGGCTTTAACGGAACGAAGACGGTATGATAGTTGAATTGGTCCCACGGTTCCGTTCACGCAGGAGTGTCACCTCGGTGCTACCATGCAAAGCAACTAGGTCCAAACCAACATATCCGCCAGCCCAAAGCATAAATTCCAATACGTTGTCCAAAGCGTGGTCCAGCTCCAGTCCTGGTCGTTACCCTAATTCCAGGAGGGCACTTCATGGTACCCCCGTATCCTCGGGTCCGTGGGGGCGGCCTCCAAGAGTACTCTTCTCGACCGGCATTCCCCTGCGGGGATTTACTTGGGTACGTGGAGATGGAAATTACTAAAGAATACTAGCCTCCAAGAGTACTCCTGTCGGTCAGCGTTTCCCCTCCGGGTTCAAAACAGGTCGTAAATTGACATTTTTAAGCTTCAGAGAGCACATAGAGAGGGAAAATACGCAATAGAAAAAAGTAAAAAAACAATGGATTCTCTTTTGAATGTGCACGTCTCTTTGACATGTTTCTTGACTTTATTCGTTGGTGGCGACTGCATTTCTGAGAAGTTGGGCAGAAAATTCTTCTGACATGAGCGTAGGTCTGTCTACCCAACTTGTTCGTATGTACTTTAAGCTTTACGATTGCCACTAGAAATAAATTTTAACTTTTCACTGACGAATGGTTTGTTTTGGCGTCAACATCTTCAAACGATTCAAAAAAGGATAATTGGTGAAGCACCAACTCTCAACTAGCATAATTTTGCATTGGTAGGTTTGTAGCGACAATTTGTGAGAAGCGCGTGGCAATTTCAAGCAAAGGATCAAAGTGAATCCCCTAGTATTGGTCAGCTTAAATAAAAGACTTATAAACGAAATAAATGGACTATTTAAAATCGTTTACAACATTTTGGTGCACCGAAATAAACACAAAAGATACACCAGTATTGAACTAAAGTATCAAAATTAACAGATTGAGCTTGCCAGTGGATCAACCTCTGAGCAGCAGAAGCATTAGGCTATTAGCTATACGAGCAATAATTAAAAGTTAATTTCAACATTAAAAAAGATCTTCTAAACGAACAGTTTCAATTAAAAACATCCTTTAATTTTATCTAGTGGATATCTCCATAATATAAATAATTACTTATTAATGAATACTACTATATACAAGTGTTGCGTGCTCATCAATGAATTCAGCCAACTATCTGTTGCTTTGCGCCATTTTCGCCACTTCATTTTGAATAATTCTGCGTACTTTATCCATATCTATACACCGTTTTATTCATCATCCATCAATACTGTTCATTGATTCATTCATAGTCACTACTATGGGATTAGTATATAGCTACGACAACGATAAATGTTTGCTACGATAATGACACCAACAATAACGGATCTCATCAATAATGTCCTTACAGCATGCACTAATATTTTCCCATTCTATTTTTGTTACGTTAAATTGAGCAATAACCGTATGACGTGGCACTGCTCATATGCATGCATTTTAATATATGCATGAATGAATCCAAGAGAAAATTTTGTTGTATGTTCTACAGTTGCAATTAGCAATTAGAGGAAAAGATTCAGTTGAAAAAAAGTAGGTGTGTTTGCGATCTTAAATGAAACAAAAATATGAAATTATTCCTTAATAATATGAAATTATTCCTTAATAATATGAAATTATTCCTTGATAATATGAAATTATTCCTTAATATTAAGAAATTATTCCTTAATAATTTCATATTTCTGTTTAATTTAAGACCGCTGATAGAAAGGGAACTAAAAATAATAAATTTCAATTTATTTTGATGAAAATTAGGAAAGCTTTAGAGTCCAAAAATGATCAACTTTTGTGAAAAAAGAAAGAAAATAGTAGGTTAGTTCTAATTCGCTTTCAACATTGAGATTTATTTAAATATCAAGATTTATGCAATCACTGCTTCCATTGACAATGGTCTAGATTAATAGTTTTACATAATTAAACATAAACTCTTCAATTTTCCTTAAGAAATCAACCAAATTCAGGAGAAACCTTCAATCAATACTCACTCACATAATCACAGTATGACTATCATCACATAACTCTTTCGCTTCCACTTGATTTCTTCCTCCGCTTTTCCTTAGCTTACACCTTAAAATGATTCCTTTCTATTGCGCTTAACGACTTGACATCATGCAATTCTTTCATTCGTTACTTTTCCAAGTTTCCTGAATTATCTGGAAAATGGTAGCTAGCTAGCAAGGTAATTCGTCTTCTCTTTTAGTACTCATTGAGGAAACTAATTGGAGCTTAATCGAAGTATTTCTTGTTCCGTGCAACACCCATCCATTCCATTCATTAATTCTTTCAGTTTTCTGTCCATTCATCTATCTTGGACTATTATCATTTTGGGATTTACTCGTATTTCCTATAGCACGGCTAGAGGTTGGGATGGTAACGTTTGAACTCAAGGCTAGAGGGTATGTTTGTATGTTAAGGACAAACTGAACCACATTATTCTGTGCCTTGTATAGTTTGAAGAAAATTAATGATTTGAACATTTCCGTTAGTCTAGGATGATAGCGATAGAAGTTTTTCTTTTATTTGTTTCTGATAGTTTGAGGGTTGGATCTTTACTTTTTCTGTGATTCAGATAGAGATGACAGGAAGATAAGAAAGGATTATGAGATGTGTTCACATTTATAAAAGAAGATTTATTGAAACTTTTAAGAAGAATCATTCAACTGCATACAGCATTGAACAATGGTTCAGTTAATCATTATAAAAATATGAATAATGGATGGAAAGGATAATCGGAAATTGTGTAGTTATGATTGACCTATTTTTCATATATGTAAAGACCCCAGAATAATATAGACAGAGAGAAAACTGTAAGCAAGTTCATGAAATCGTTCGAACTTCGTGGTCCCATACAAAAACTTGTTTCAGACGCAAGCTATAAATTAATTAAACCTTCAAGATTTTTTTATAAAAATTTAAATTTTATTTTTCGATTTTAATAACAGAGGTTCAGCTAAGACTTATTCTAGATTCTGAAGTCTATCTTATGCTAGAAACTACCACTGGTACGTTGACATAGAATCAGCACATTCTTGATGAGCGAATATGAGACAGGTGTCTAGATATGGTGTCATCATGATTTTTTGTCTCAAGGCCAGGTGAGATGCTTATTGCCTGGCATGTGGCTAGATCGCGTTTCATTTTGAAGATTCGTAGATTGTTATCTTAACTCTTCCCCCTTGAGTAAGTTCGTCTTCGAACGTTCGAAAAAGGACAGGTTGGAAAGTCCTGAAAATTCAGTACCGACCCGGAATTATTCGTAGGAATGGCAGGTAAGTTTTCAGGTATGGAATCCGGCTACCTTGGTCCTTGTTTTCCTTTTACAGAGCATTGGAATCTTAAAAGCGTCAATTATGCTTATCAATAATGCCAATATCCCATCATTGGCGATTTGGCAAGTTGCTTTTTCGATAATTAACGTCTCGATTCACTTGCTGTTATTTATGGTCAATTCCCTTATCAACTCCAAGGAGAGGATTTCCTCGAGTGCATTCTTGCCAGTGTACGTGTTGAGCAGCGGTATTTGTTAATTTATTAATCCTGTCATTATGTTCCCGATCTATTGTAACCTGCTGATTGTTATTAAAAATAATGCCGTTGATTTTGTCCTTCAGCATGACTAAGTCATCGTGGTCGGGGCTACCCGCAACCCATTTCCAGGCTGTCCCAACAAAATTTAATGCCCTTTTTGGCCGAATATGTTTAAAGTTTTGTAGGTATTTCTCCATCTCAGATATCTCTTGTACAAACAACTGATAAAAAGGATTATTGCTTGGAATATGATCGTTCACAAGGGATATGATGATGTGTGCCGATTGCCAAAATTGCTCCATTACAAAGATGAGGATCAACTTCAGGGTACTACTCTGGATCCATGCCTTACCAGATTTTATAGCGATCATTTGCGAGTTCGAATGATCTTTTATCTGCACTTCTGCTCCCACAAGAGTCGCAAATCTGAATGGAAATCAATTCCGAATTTTACTTTTATGTATTACATGACCTGTTTCTGTAACTATTACTGTGTCCCTATTTTCTTTGACAGTTTCTTTCTTATACCTAGCGGAAAGCTTTGACCCAACTTGCTTATTGTTTTTTACAAATACTTGTTGTCCTACTTCATAGTTCTCAAGTCCTAGTCTCTTCTTATTATGGGAATCTAAATCCTTTGCTTGTCTAGCCTTCAAAATTTCTATGTTCTTCTTCCTAGCTCATTGAAGAATTTGCGGGTCCGCAGATATGATCCTTCCAAAGAATAACTCAACTGGCCTTTTTACCAGTCGCCGAGTGTACACTGTAGTTATACTCATGGACCACTCTTTCTACCAACTCCTCAAAGGATCTAGGGATACTATCTGTCTCAAGGAATCTCATAATCTCTGTAAGCGTTGAATGGAATCGTTCTACTTGCCCGTTAACTTCACTTCTGTGGGAAGCAGTTCGGTAAACTTTTATTCTCAACTGATCTTGCATCATGAATGTGCTTGATGCGGAGTTCAGAGACTTTTTCCCATCTATGACCACCTGTCTTGGTACTCCAAACGAGATCAATAACTCCCTTACGGGTTTTCTTATGTCCTGTATTCCTCTAGACTTTGAAATATGCACTTGCGAATACTTGCTCAATTTATCCAAGGATATAAGCAGTAACTTTCCTTCGGTCTGATTGATATCTATATGAACTATATCGCCAGAGAATTCCAAGAATTTTCACGGCTATCTTTGGGAAATAATAGTACTCAAAAATTTGATTTTTATTTTCTTTGGCATTCTTATCGGCCCTGTTGTGATAATTTAAAATAATGTCCTCCTGCCCAACGTCACCATATTTTGGGTAAATAAAATTCTGTAGTCCCTAAAGTATAAATGAGAACGTGATGGGTATAATTCCCATCGTGTCCTCATCTGCCTTTATCCTATTGGTGACAGAAGGTTTAGCTATCCTTTGAATATGCCTACAATTTTCTCCTGGGTGTAATTTGGCTCCACAAAAGTTTGCCTAAAATTGTTTGTGAATGGCTTGTCCAACTTATAACTGTTTTCCTTCCCAAACTTTAGAATGATTTGCATCCTAAACGAATCAAGAGGGGTAAGTACTGATGTTATATGGCCATGTAAGGAGCTCCCGCCACTATGAACTGTCATAGTTACCGAGTTTACGTTAGTTGCAAGTGGAGTTCTAGAAATGGCATCAGCCACAACATTCTCCTTTCCCGGTTTGTACCTCAATTCATGATTGAATTCCTCTAGCATCGCCTTTCACCTCTTCATCTTAGCATTGTAACTCTTGCTACTTAAGGCATTTGTAAGCGCCGGATGACCCGTAAATATATTAATCTTTTTTGACCCATCCAAGTAATCCCGCAACAAGTTCAGGGACCATATTATGGCTAGCATTTCCTTTTCGTTAGCCGCGAAAAACTTGTGGCAGCAATGCTAACAAAGTTTCCGGCCATAAAACCCACATAAACCCAGACGGCAATAAATACACGTCGCCGCATATAACGGCCTCAAATCCTGTGTTCTCCGAGAAGGATAATTAAGGAATCCTTCGCACATTCAAAGTAATGACGACACGCCGTGTGCAATTAGTCTGGAAAAACCGCGAGCATCCCAAATCCCTCACAACGCTAGCATCGCTGCGGTGGAAGTGCGGAGAGAAAAACAGAACGCCTCACGACATGATACAGCGAGCACTCGTTCACTTTTACCTCCGCGCAATATTCTAAGTTTTTGTTTGAATAAAATTAGTTTTTCGTTATTATAAATCACGTACTTACTTCATCGATAACCATCGACCGCCACCGACGTCCCCCACAGAATCCGTGACCCCGACGTGATCGAAATGCCGAATGACGTTGTACAAAGAGCCGCAAGTTATATATCCATGCGATTGCCCCCCCATCTTTTACCTCCGCTGAGCCAGCGCTCTGGTTTGCGATAATTGAGCGGAAATTCATGGTGGCGGGTATCACAATGGAGGAGTCGAAGTTCAATGCAACGCTTTCTGCTCTCGACACTTGCTACGTGACGGAAGTGAAAGATATTATGCTAAACCCACCAGCACAAGAGCCACATAGCAAGCCAAAAGGAGAGCTAATTAAACACCTGAGAACATCACAGGAAGAGAAGACGCGACAATTATTAGAAGCCAAAACACTAGCGATAGAAAACCAACGCAATTTTTAAGAGATCTGCGTTCTCTTGGTGGCAACGCATTGAACGAGGCAATCTAACGTACGATCTAGACCAGTCACTTGCCAGCGCAGACGCAGCCATTATGGCCACGCAGAAGGACCAGCCTCTCGACAAAGCAGCCGAACTTGCAGACGCGATCATATTACTGACTAGGAACAGTGTATCTCACGTAGCTTAGGTCACGCCAGCAACATCACTATTCGAAGCTGTGCTTGGGGCAAGATTTGCACAGCTCACACTGGGCCTAAATCAGCAAATGGAAAAATTGTAGCAAGAAGGAGAAATGCTGCGATCGACGAGTCGCCCTTCCCGCCAAGATTACAGACGATCAAACTCACATAATTGTAGTAATTCAAGAGCACGGAATCACCAGGATGCAGAGGGTTTGTGTTGGTACCATTCCAGATTTAGCTACAAAGCGAAAAAATTCAGATCGCCATGTGAACTGTCGGGAAACGCAAACGGCAATCGCTAATGGTTGCCAGCAATTCTAGTCGAAAAACACGCCGCCTATTTATTGTGGACCGAAGAAGTCAGAAACGTCAATCTATGCGTGTTGCCTCGATCAGTAATCAAAAGCCCACTCAAGAAGACTTCATATGAACTTGCTGTCGCTAACAGATCCACGAAAGCTACCCACAGAATGACAGCGTTATCACTCGACCTTGGCCTACGGTGCACATTTCCATAGAACTTCGTCATCGCTGACGTCACCAAACCGATCATCGGAGCTGACTTCTTGCCACACTTTGGACTGCTGATCGGTATTCAAGACAGCCAACTCATTGACAGGGCAACGCAATTAACTTCAAAAGGTTGGGTGTTTCACAGCAACTCACCTACTACTAAGTTCATTTCTGGTGATACCTTATATCACGCACTTCTTGCAGAATTCCCGAATATCATGCAAAGGTCGCGCTCCAGAGAGACGTCGTAATATCAGGCATTACATTCAAACGACGTCTGGGCCATCAACAACGAGCAAACCTCGTCGATTAGATCCTGCAAGACTCAGCTGCACGCAGAAAATTTGACGCCATGGTTAAACTCGGCACTGCGCATCCATCATCTAGCAGCTGGGAGCACCTTTACACATGGCAACAAAACAGGATGGAGGTTGGCAACCTTGCGGAGATTATCGTGCACTCAATGCTCGCACAGTCCCAGATAGGTATCCAATCAGGCACATCCATGACTTTAAACAGGCACTTCATGGTAAGAAGGTATACTCAAAAATCGATCTGGTGAGAGCGTATCGTCAGATACCAGTGACCGAAGAGGACATCCATAAAACAGCAGTCTTTACGAATTTCCATTTCTGACCTTCGTACTCCGAAACGCTGCGCAGACCTTCCAACGGCTCATGCATGAAGTACTTCGAGGTTTGGACTTTGTCTTCGCATATTTAGATGACATTTAAGTGGCTGCCGAGACCTCGGAGGAACACCTAGAGATTTAAGAGAAGTTTTCACACGGTTTTCGGAATCCGGGATAGTCATCAACTTGTCAAAATGCAAGTTTGGCGCCAAAGAATTACCCTTTCTTGGCTACCTTATCTCCAATGATGGCATCAAACCAGTACACGAAAAGGTTGAGACGATTCTCAGCTTCCCTCAGCCAACAACCGCCAAGCAACTTTGTCGGTATCTGGGCATGATCAATTTTTATAGAATTGGCATGCCAAGTTGCGCGAATACACAAGCATCATTAAACAGCATGCTGCATGATAAAATTAAAGGGAACGCCCTGCTCCAGTGGATACCAGCAGTCCAAGAAGCGTTCGAAAAAACGAAACGAAATTTAGTGCGAGCAACGCTTCTTGCATACCCCAATGTCAGCGCAGAAATGGGGGGGGGGGGGAACATCGCTGTAGGCGCAGCTCTGTAACAACGAGTTGATGCCCATTGGGAACTACTCACTTTCTTCTCAAAAAAACTCAGCCCAACCGAGTGCCGATACAGAGCTTTTGACTGAAAATTATTGGCAATCTATCTCGCTATCAAGCACTTTCGGCACATGATAGAAGCAAGGGTTTTCACGGTCTGCACAGACCATAAGCTGCCAACATTTACCCTCCGGCAGAAACTCGACAAGAAGTGGACTTCATTGGCCAGTTTACGACCGATATTCGGCACATTTCGTGAAGAGATAACATCGTTGCCAATGCACTCTTGCGAATCGAGGATATTGAAGCACCCATCAATTACGCTGAGTTGGCAAAATCACAAGAGAACGACGAGGAACTAAAAGCTCTTTTGCATTTGGAAACGTCTTTGCAACTCTAGCAAATACCTATCTCAGGAACGGATGCTCAAATTTTCTGCGACACTTCAACACCAAAAGCCTGACCGTATGTCAAACCAGTTTTCAGGAGAACCGCATTCGAATCTATGCATCGCCACTGTCACCCAGGCAGAAACGCAACTGCAAAGCTCGTCGCACAACGATTCGTCTGGCCGGCTATTAAGAAGGACTGTTGCAAATGGGCAAGAGCTTGCATCCAGTGTCAGCAATCGAAAACCAGCAGGCACGCATTTGCCCCTGTGGGAAATTTTGCACCGCCTTCCACGAGACTCGAACAAGTGCATATCGATATTATAACCATGCCAATATCAGAAGGAAAATGATATTGTCTTACCTACGTGGACCATCTCTCTCGTTGGCCAGAGGCCATACCACAACCAACAAGCTAAAACAGTCGCTAGAGCCTTCTGGGAAGGATGGATAAGCCGTTTGGAACTCCACTGTGAATCACCACCAGCCAAGGGCACCAGTTTGAATCGAATTTATTTAGTTCATTCAACCGTCTAGCGGGCACCAACCACTTTTGAACCACTTCATATCATCCCCAAGCCAACGGGATAGTAGAGCGTTTTCATCCCCAATTAAAAGCAGCGATCCAATGCCATCAGCACGAAAAGTGGACTACAATCATACCCAGCGTCATCATGGGTATCAGAGCAACTATCCATGAAGACTTAGGTGCATCTCCTTTTGAGATGTTATGTGGAAAACCATGTCACTTCCAGGAGAATTCTTCGAACCTGCACGAGCAGACAACGAACCAGTACAATTCATCAAGGAGTTACGAAGAGACTTCGAGCAAGTAAGGCCAGTGCCAATAAGCCGACATGGTGCACGCACACCGTTTATTTTCAAGGACCTTGCTACAACAACGCACGTTTTCTTACGATATGACGCTGTAAAAAATGTTTTGCGAATGTCATACGATCGCCCATATGAACTTATTAAACGTGGCGAAAAGGCTTTCTTCATTAGGATTAGAGGAAAAGATATCACGGCTTCAACCGACCGAGTAAAACTTGCGTACACCTTGAACGAGATGTCTCCAAAGGACCATGAAATCATTATCAGCAACGAGACAAATCGAAAACTGGGAGTCCAACCAGATCCTACCAACAATCCTGTCACAGAAAGTTCAAGGTTGCAGCTACAAGAGCAGCAGCAACAGATACCTCGACGATCAGAACGACGCGTTTGCTTTGTAAAACGCTACCAAGCCGGATTTTGGAAATGTTCCTCCTCATCTTTTTCAATGACTATGATGTCATCGATGTGAACCCAAAAACGTCTCCCAATATGATCCCTAAGGATGTCATCTAACGCACGCTGGAAGGTAGGAGGGAGTTCTTGTAACCGATGAGGTAGCTCGTGAACTCATATTTTGCATTATTTATCTGAAAAGCGGTCTTGTGCATATCGTCCTCTCTTAATGGAATTTGGTGAAATCCACTCTTCAAATCGATGACGCTACAGAACTTGTTTTTGCCGAGGCTGGCCAGTATATAATCAATGGCAGAAATTTCGTATGTATCCGGTATAATCACCTCACAAGGCGATATTTTTTCTCCCCAGACGCGTCGTCCTTCTTTGGGACGTCCTACACGGGTGAATTATATGGTGGTCGAGATGGTCATATAATTCTATTGCCCAATAGCTGCTTTATTTCCGCTTCCACCACATTCTTTAAGCACGTGGGGTAAGGATACGATTTTGAATAAACTGCAGTACTGGTTGTAGTTCAAATTTCTCCCTGGATTCCAGTTGTATATGTAAGCTTCTGATTGGGATCTAACAATACTTTAGGACACTTACCGAATATGTCCATCAATCTTCATCTTTGCTTTTCCGTCATATGCGATGTCCTGATGTTAAAAGCATGGATGGACTCTGATATCTGTTGCTTCAGAAGAATACGCACGTCAGGATCTATTATCATGAACCCTCTGCTTGTATGAACTATTGCGCCCAGTTCCCTGAGGCTGTCATTACCAATAATACCATCAAAGGAGCTAAGGCGTTTTAGCAAGAATAATTTCAGGGGTTTTCCATTATTGAACAGGTTGACGAGGAAATGGTGGATAATCTGGGTATTTCCATTAACAGAACTAATCATAAAAGGTTTTTCGTTTTGAACAAGATTTCTAGTATATTTAAGTTGTACATCATTTTTGTTAGCTTCTGTATCGATCAGAAATCTAAACGTTTTTCCGCTGTTTGCTGTATGTTCTATGTAAGGCAGTGAAGAGCTTGCTAATTTGAAAAAATTTACATCTGCGAATTTGACTTCTTCTTCCGGTGGAACTAATGGCAGACATGTACCCTCATTCTGTTTTCCATAATACTAACAAAAAGGCTCACTGAAATTCGCGTCATATTCATTGATTTGCTGTTCATAATCTCAATAGAACTTTCCGTTGTGGGTATTTGGTCTCCTTAAGTGTAAGGGATCCTTCGCGCCTTGTAACCCCGTTGCTCCTGTCGTGGAAGAGGACGTTTACCAGGTTCATTTCTCATTTGAAATTGATTCTCATAGTTGACGGCTCGCGACCTCATTGATTGATCTACGTCCATAGGCTCCAGAGGAGGCTGAAGTTTAGGTGGCAGAAAGGCTCTAGGTGGTAGAGTTGGATGCATCTGGCACATTTGATTTCCAAAGTGCTGTTGATAGTATGATCTGATTTCTGCATAAAGTGGTTTCCGCAGATATACCCTAGCATCTGGATAAAAATACCTACACGGAGCAGGAACACGTAGATACTGCGTTTTATTTGGAATATTTGGATCAAATTTTCGCAGACTTTGTTGCCTGGTATGCGCAGCTTGTTTGTGATATCTCATGCTCTTCATCTTCAGGCATAGATGGTGAAATTGGCTCCTTCATACTTAATTGATTGGATAAGTCACCGCGTAGCTCCCCAATAAAGGTATTGAGAGCCCTATCACGATACCTGCCAGTAAGGACATTACTGGCTTTTGACCCCATTTCCATACTGGAAACTGCATCTAGAATTAAGGAGAGGTTCTGGTTTCTCCAGGAGCTAAATTCTCCAAGCTGCCCTGGGAACTCTGTAAAGCTCTTCACTATATCAGGCATCTTGCTCATTTTGTCAAAAATTCCTCTATATCTCTCCTCTATTCGCTGGTCTGTTTCCAAGGTAGGTTCCAGAGTGGGATATAGCAATCCGTGTAGAATTCTAGGCCACTCTCGTGCAATTAAGTTTTCTATTCGGGCTTCAAATGCCCTAGTACGTTCGGGTTTGGTGCCGCTGCTCTTTGAGGAGCCGCTGCAGGAGGAGCATCCCTTGGAACATCCTGTTCCTCAATATACTAAAGAACTTATAATAACACTACTAAAGTGTGCATAATAAGGCAGGCGGCTACAATCGATGATTGCTCCTTTTTGCGCGTTGGCTCCTCGGAAGCCTCGTTTCCTCCCTGCTGTCCGGAACCCTACAAACATCACGAAACTTTCGTATCCCACTCGCGAATTTCTTTCCGCTATAAACCACTTCCGTATCTCGCGCTTACTTTTATTTTCACGTGAATACTTTCGTAGATCTGTTCACTGCAGATTCCGCTTACTTTGCACGCACGTTTTACTTTTGTGCCTACGGTTATGTCAGGGCTCCATGTTGGGCGCCAATTAATTAAGTCATAACAATTTTTTTATAAAAATCTCAATTTTATTTTTCGATCGTTAATAACAGAGGTTCAGCTAAGACTAATTCTAGATTCTTAGAAAAAGTTAGAGTATCTCATTATTTTGATTGTATGTATCGACATTCTACAAGGTGATATGGTCAGTACCATGCTTTGGCCATGTGTGCGTCCACCCAGTTGCGATACGTTCTGATTTTAAACCAGCATGTATCATAACTGAACGGGCTTATAATCCGTCCGAAGAGCCACTCGATCTGGATCTCGTTGCCGCCGACGAAACTTGAACCAGAGACCTTCGATTCACAGGATGAGTGCCCTAACTCCTACACCACGAGGACTCCTATAAATGTTGTGATAAGAAGCTTTAAATGGCCTATATTTAACTCTGAGTTACTTTAAAACTGCTTTTAAATGAAGGAACTGTATTAATAATAGGGATTTTTTGTTGATACTGAGAAGCTAATCAAAGTATGGAATATGCAAAAATATATATTATGTATTATATAAGAAATGAGTACATACTCGTATACTCAGAAAATTTCAAATGCTTTCAAATGTTTTAGTCACGTTCAGTCTTTCAAATCATTCACTGTGTTTTTGTTAATTTTGCTGATAAAATAAAAACCCAATAAAATCATCAGTATCCACCCTAACAAGTGCTATGAGAAAAAATTCACTTGAACTCCATCCATTTCGACTTACCCTCGACCACAAATAAAACCACACTCCCAGAATATCTAAACTAGAGTGCTATTTACAGTGAAATTGTTGAACCTCTGAAATGGCACCCTCACCTGAAAACACACTACTCTCATCATTTAGTGTCTATTACTACCACTCGCTCGCCTTCTCTTAACAACCGAAACCACATATGTATTTCCCATCTACACATGAAAACCGACAACGTAACCGAATCAGATGAAAAGCAATCTGCTCCTGCATGTACAGCAAGCGGTGGATTCAAGTATATTTCCTGAATTGTGGATAAATTCACCTCATTGCTCTACTTGAGTTTCAATTTCCCAGTTTCCATATCCTTTCATAGAAATCATTTGTTTAGCGTTTTGAAAAGCTTCAAGGAGACGTAAAAGATGGAGAGAGTAATGGTGAATGTAGCAACGTCGCATAGTAAGTTTGAATTTTTCATTTGCATCATCCATTACGAAGGTAATGAACTATATCCTTAGTAAGAGGTTTTTCACTTTAAAAGCTCTCCAAAAGTGAGAGAAAAGACACAAGAGAGTGAGTAAGAAAAGGTCGTAGACTTCTAAGTTTTATTTTTTAGCATCTTAGAAAAATAAGAGCCTGGTGTTTTGACTTTTTCTGGCTGGAACGTTTGCAATTTTTGAAAGTGAAAGACGTTCTTCTTGTAAAAAGAAGAGAAGGAATGGAGAACACTTAATTTCTTTTTCGTTGATGGATTATATGTCCTTAAAAGCAATGTTGAATCAAATTTTTTGATGCAACTCTTACTGCTTCTGTTCCGTTCTTGACTTAAAAGGCCTTCTAATTTTTCATGAAAGATTTGAGTAAGGTGAAAGTAGTATTGCAATGAATGCTTCTTCAGATAATGGGTGTTTAAAATGAGTACCTAAACTTTGTGGTTACTTCTCTTGTTCATTCAAATTTTTCCTTTTACTTATTTGATAGAGAGCTCCCTATTTACAATTCCCAATTTTGAGTTCACTTATCTAGGTAGAAGGCTCATATTTAATTTGAAAAACTTCAAGTATTTGGCATAACTGGTCTTCTGTTCCAATGATTCTCTATCTGCCTCTCCAGTTGGTAACGTCAAAATTACATTCAACGAGTATTTCTCTTCTCCTCTAGTATATAAATTATAGATTGTATGAAATGGGTGTCCTGCACTTCATCCCTTGACAGATCTATTGTGCCCCCATTCTTATTGGAGTGCCTAGGATTCCATGAACAGACCAACCCCTCTCTGAAAGTGGATGATCTTCATTTTGTTGCAAGAATCCAAGATGCTCCTCAGCTAGGCAGTAAGTGCCCAGAATGTCACTTCTTCTCCAGAAAACAGCTCCACAGCACGTCAGAAGATTTTTTGGTGTTTCATCTGCAAACTTGCAAAACCTGCACCCCCGTTCTCCCTGAGACCCATGTTTTTAAGGTATCCTCCAAGTTTTAAAGATCCTTAGTTGATTCTTGCCTAATTTGAGCACGGTTTATGTCGTTTCTCATAATACGTGCTAAGAAACGCTTTCGATTTTTTAAGTCATAGATAACTACTCCAATGTTTCTTGCATTCTCTAGTTTCTACATCCTTCTGGTGTCTCCACAGAAAGTGCATCTCGACCGGACTGAATGGTTCAGGAGCAACAAACAGTGTCGTTGATCTTTTTCTCGCTAAGAGGTCTGTTTTTTTGTTACCTGCAACCCTTGCGTGCCCTGGCACCCAGTACAGAGTAACTTTGTTGTTCTCACCCAGTTTATTGAGTTTTGTACAACATTCTTGAACCATTTTATAGTTGATGATTCAAGGACTTTAATAGTTGCTGGGATATCAGACAAAATGGCTATCGTTTTACCCTTGTATATTTTCTCTATGCAACGTTATGCACTTACTACAATTGCATAAACCTCCGCCTGGAATATGCTGGGCGTTATTTCCAGTGGTTCATAATGTTTGGTACCTGGCAAACACTCCGATTCCAGTTCCCTCTGCGGTCTTTGATACATCTGTATACCACTTGATAGCATGTGGTCTATGAGGTGTACATTGCATTCAGAGCTCCATTCTCTCTTGTTGCTCAACTTCGTACAAAATATTTTGTCAAAGATGAACTGAGTTGTAATGCTGTCAAACGGTGCACCGATCTATGAGAACAGCTTGGATAACTTAACTTGGTAGTTATGCCTAATCCCAGAACCACTCTCCTTTTTGTGATAGAATATCCTGATCATTGTGGACCTTGATATCCTGTCTATTGTTAGGTTTTATATTTTTTCGAGTGCCAACATTGGGCACGACCTCATTGCTGCCGTGATACAGATACAGGCCAAACGTTAAATACAATTAAGTGCCTGCCTCATTGTGCGCTGTTGAATCTTTTCCGCACGGACAATAGCCCCGTAGGTGATTACTGGTCTCACCATCATAGTTTACATCCATCGCAGTATGGTTGGGCGGCATCCCCAAGATTTGCCTGCCATGCTCCTGCACACCACCAGGGCTATTGTGAACTTTGTTGCAGCCACTTCAATAAATCGGTTTCACGTTAGTATACTTTCCAGATGTATTCTTGAATTCTATCTTCACTCTATATAAGCTTATGATGTGATGTTGTTCCAGGGTCCGCTTCTTTTTAAATACTGCCAGCGTAGTTTTGGTAGGGCTAAGACTCCAATCAATTTGTTGGCACTAGTTACTGACAATACAAAGTGCTCGCTTCATAAAGTTACTTAGTGCTCCTTCGTATTTTCCTCAAAATAAAATGGCAATATCATCCGCGTATGCGTGACATATTATGTCACTTTCATACAGCCTTTTTGGAACATTATCGGCCACGAGTGTCCACAGTAGATGTGACAGGACCTGCCTCTCCCACTCGTGGAAAACTTTGTATCGTACGTATACGGATGATTCTAGTTCCCACCTATATCCAACGGTTCTTGCCGCGAGGGATTGAGTCAGGCAGTGAGATATAATAGGGTTTACCAGTGCTGGCCTCACCACTACATGGCTTGCATTGTCGAAAGCCCCTTCAATGTCAAAAAATGCACCTAGTGCAATATATTTGTGCTCCAAGGGTTCTTTGATCTTCCTTGTTTGTGCATAGAGAGCGGTGTCCGTGGACTTGTCCGTCTTATATGCATATTGATTAGAGTGTAGTAGATAATTCGTAAGTGTCGTTGTCCTTATATAATTTTCCACTACTTCCTTCATCGCTTTGAGTATAAATAATGTTAAGCTGATTGGTCTGCATTCCTTTAGGTTAGTGGTGTCACTTCTACCCACCTTTGGAATGCAGATCACTTTCGGCACTCTCCATCGCACTATTTTGGCGTATTCCTCGAAGCTAGACTACTTCTGTATATCCGTATTAAGTAGGATATGATTAGATTCTGTCCTTTCTGAATAAGGACTGAATAAACTCGTATCTCCTCGCTATGTGATTTAAAGGGTTGGAAAAAGTTTAATGTCCATGGCGATACCCTCCTTCTATGATGTATAATTTGGCCTCACAAGTAAGTCCATTTCGTCAATTCCTTAATTTATAATTTCGTTCCCTGAGAAAGGGATCTTCATTAGAAAAAGCACTCTCTCTTCTCCGGATCCCGTGTAGCTACTGTCAATTTTCATGAGTGCGATGCCTAGGCTGTTTTCCTGTGCCTCGCTGCGTCAGAAGTTTCCTAAAGCTGCGGTGTTCTGCTTTACAGATTTCTCTCTAGTTTGTTAGAGCTTTATGGCATGCATCACAGTTGTTGTTACGTTTAGTTGCATTGTACAATTCTGTACTTTCAATCTGAGTTGCGCTAGCCTTTCGTTCAATCAGTTAGGTTCCCTATTCTTCTTCATGGTGAATGGTAGGCATCTTTTATTGCCTCACCAAGTTCTTCTATTGCCTATTCTAGCTCCAGAGGATGTTTTTGAGTTCTTTTCATCGAAAAATATAGAAGGTTATTTTTCATAATGGTTTGGTGCAAAGTTTAATCTGTTTTTCTAGGGCTTCTGAGTAAAATTTCCACTTTTGTCAGCCCTTCTACATTGTACCTCAGTATTTTGGGGTCAGACATTAAGGCTCTGCCAATACCCTCAATCTCCTTACTATGAAGGCAACTCTTAAACTGTTAAAAGTAATATGCAGTACTTCCTCTCTTGCTCTTGTGATAAAAGTGGGTATATTTCGCACGTTGAGGATGATCATATTCGATTTCAATATGAACTCAAATAGATCCCCAACCCTGGTGTAGGTATCAGTGATACCCCATAATTGATTTTGTACATTGGTGTCGCATCCAACTAGAATGGGTAGATTCCTCCTCCCACAATGCTCAACCAGCCTTTGTACCTCCACTGGAGGAGCTTTATAATGTCTCCAGGAAAGTATCTTGATGCAATGACTATGTCGTGAGTATTCCCCTCTATCAAAATAGAGGTTCTTATAAGAAATATATCTCGCGTCATAAAATCTGAAAGACACATATATTTTGTGTTTTTCCTGATCACGATGCCTGCCTTGAAAGGATTCTGTCCCGTGCTTGAAGTCAGTGGGAGTCCCGAGTGCTCAAACCTTGGATTTGACCTCCGTAGCTCTGCAGTTCTTAGATCAGTGCGAGCCCTAATTGTTCTTTTGTGAATATTCTAGCCAGGACCCCAGACTCTTCTTTGGCGTGATAAAGATTCACCTATTCGAATAAATTCTCCGCTCGTTGTTGGGGATTTGAACATTCGGGTTCCAGTGCCAATACTTCTCTCGCTACTTGATCAGTACTACCATGTTCCTCATTGTCAGAGCTGATCATCATGACTGAAAGGTCTAGCTCCTCAAGCTGCATGGTTTCCTTTTCGGGTTTCAGCTCTTCAAGCAATGTAGCCTAATTTTCTTTCTCTGGCTTCAGCTCCCCCAGCCTTAAGGCCTGATTTGCCTCTTACAGGTCTAGACCTTCAAGCACAGTAGCCTGATTAGCCTTCCCTGATTTCGGTTCCTCAGTCAATGTGGCCTGACCTACCCTCTATTCCTGGCCAAAGAACTTAGCTGTTCCATGAAGTTCCTTTGTGCTGGGTCCCGGGGCAGGCTCCTATGCTGGTATTGGAGCTTCAGAGGATTTCTCTGCTTTTCCCAGTCCTCGCACATGAACCCAAAACGCAGGCTTAATCTTCTCCTCATGATGAAGTTTGCTGACTGTTCATCAATATCTGCGCATAGGATCTGGCCAGTCCCTACTGATCTTGCACTTATGAGCTTCCATCCTTTTGTGCAGAGACCTTTGTTGAGTGACAGCCTGGTGACCACTCTTCAGATTAAAGAAGTTATAAATTTATTTTCTGTGGTCTAGCGATATCGTCTTCCTTTTGGACACACCGAACTTTGCCCTCCCACATACTCAATTT
Organism: Odontomyia ornata; assembly: GCA_963969285.1. Taxonomy (NCBI): domain Eukaryota; kingdom Metazoa; phylum Arthropoda; class Insecta; order Diptera; family Stratiomyidae; genus Odontomyia; species Odontomyia ornata. The sequence goes on along the minus strand of OZ017740.1, from coordinate 325,868,514 downwards.
AGGAACAACCTCCTCCAGTCAGGTCAATAAACTGGTGTTTCCACAGTTCACGTGCAGTATGCCTTTGATGTGGAGATCATCTCCTAATTGCGTCTCCTACCTTAAAACCGTCGATAGCTGAGTGAGTTCTTTAACTGTAAGAGTGCGGTGTTGATATTTTTTGTGGCCACTGCTAAGTTTAGCATTTTAAAGCAATTGCATAGCTCGTGTTGGGTGCGACCATGCTAGTTATCTGCTGACCTTGAAGGGTAATCGAGTCCCTTCCTCATTTTCTCGTGTGATTAGTTGGGTTGAGTGTTTGTTGCCTTGCCCCGTTCTCCTGCTCGGTCGGGTGTGGATTACATTTCCCCATATTTCCTGTTTTACATAGTCTATGAGGATTCTTTTTTCCTCGCCCTTGCATCTTTCTCCAGCCATCCTGCTAGTCCCTCCAGGTGGAGTTTTCTGAGCTAGGTACCTTAAGTACCACTTCGTTTTTACCTCACCGAGTCCTTTCCTCAGAAGTTTATCCTTTCTTTCTTGGCCTGGAGATGAAAGTGATAGGTTCTTGTATATTTTACCTTTTTTTAGCAATCCATCTTCATTATTATGGTGTTTTCTCCCCTTATTCTTCAACCCGGCCAAGTTAGTTTCTCCACTGACCAGAGGTATTCTTCATAGTGGAGGAGGAGATGGTATCGCTTTTGCATGATCCAAAAATGCTTGCCTCACCATCGTGACTACTTTTGCAAGGGTATTTTTGCTATTGCCGGCTGTCGTCGTCTTTGTAGAGGTGGTCTTCTCTTTGAAAGATGTCCTTCTGAATGGAGGGTGCAGATCTTTGTCGGGGAAGCTTGTCTTGGCGCTATCTACAGATAATGTTGCGGTTACATTCTGCTTGAGTTTGAAATTGTTCTTTTACTCATAAGACACATTTAATTTCAGATTTGTAAGTCCATCACCGTTTGAGCTTGTTTGATAACGGTAAGGCACACTTACTCTCTGAAGAGCCCGATATCAGGGGGGCTCCGTTTATTGCAGCCATTACTACCCCCCGACCACCAACAAATCCATTTTTGAGTTGAAGATGACTCCAAGATATCCTGTATTCGGCTGTGACCGGATGGATCTTGTATTAATGAGCCATGTCTCGCCCGTAACATGGAATGGCTTCTACCACCATGCAGCTTCGGCCAGCATACTGGTGTTAGTGACCATAGTAAAGAAATGTAACTCACGCCACGATTTGAACTCCTCCTGAACTCGTAGCAGTGTGAATTTTTTGGGAGAGCACTAGAAAGTTTTTGCAAACAATTTGCCTTTTTAGTAAATGAAAGGGTTATCCTGAAAGTAACAGACACTTTGGCCTGGTGCGCAATAGGTGGGGCTAGCCGCGCCATCTTGATTTCAGGGTGTTTCTATACTCACTAGGCAATCAGCTGTGGTAGTTTCTTCATCATGCCTATCGTATTTTGTATACAGTAGTGTGTCAAAATGAGCACTGCAATCAAAACCTTGCCAGTTGTGAAGTGTGATCTGTGATAAGGTTTCCATTGGAAAAAAATCTCGGGAAATTGAGACGTGTGATTTTTAACAAGCATCGGTGAAAACTTAGAAAGAAATTTTTTTTCTTCATGACAGCGGTCGTCCACACACGGCCAATCGTACCCAAGAGCTCTTGAATGGTTTAGAGGGAGAGAGTTTACAATCATCAACCGAACAGCCCACCCAAGCGACTACCACATGTTCTCAGCCATGAACGACATCGCTCACTATGCAACGCTTTGACACTTTACTGAACTGCATGCTGGTGTTAACCAGTAGTTAAACACGCAGGCAGAAGATTTTTACAGACAGAATATTCAATAACTTGTGCCACATTAGGATGAATGCCTTAATATAAATGAAGATTATATAAAAAAAATTGCATGAATTTATCTGCAAAATGATTATAACAAAAATTGGTTTTTTCACGTTATTTATTTTTTATTTCAAAACATCTGTCACTTTCTGGACAGCTCTTGTACGTTCAAAGTGGCCGACTCACTTTAATTTTTTTGGTTTAATATTAAATATATTAAAATAGTTACGCAATCCCTCGTTGTAGTGGATTCAGCCAGTTCTCCATGCTTGATGGGGCCAAATATTTTTTGGGGCACTAGTCGTTTCAAAACATTTAATCATTTTTTCTATGTTTATACCATCGTTTTGTACTCATGGAAAAGTATGCATGTTATCAGGACTTTTTAAATTTTGTTCGTTACAGATATGTGCCATTCAATTTCATCCTCGTTTTTTCCACTAACTCTGGTTAGGTAAAATATTCCGCATCCTTTTTCACGAAATCGCCAAATGTGACGTTTTGTTATTCTGGAATATTTCTTTTTGTGAGGGTCTTAAGTACAACTTTACCCATGTGAACTCTTAATCTAACCTTTTTCGCTGATTGGATTTACTCTTAGAATACCTCCCACAAACAACGAAGAGATCTAGCTTTAATGTCAATGTCATCGTCATAGGCCAACAATTGTGCAGATTTTACGGTCAGTGTGGCATTTGCTATCATGAACAACAGTTCCTTTATGGTATGCTCAATATTAGGTTAAAGAGTATCGGCACTAGACTGCCTCACTGTTTCAACCCTTTCTAGCAGAGAGGAGGAGTCCATTGTGGTCTGTAGTAGGCAAACTACTTAATGTGGCATTCCTTGTTGTTGAGTATATTGTAAAGGGTGTTTCAATCGATGTTGCAATCAATGCTTATAGAAAATGTACAAAAAGCTTCTATAAGTCGATATTTTGTTTCTAGAGCCTGTCCTAAATTTGCTTCAACGCGAAAATTCGGTCAACAGTTAATTGCCTGGCACTAAAGTCACCATAGTGTTCTCCGATTATGTTAACAGTGAAAAAATTTGGTCGATGTATGATAATTTCAGCGAAAATTTTGTAGGATGTTCAGAGTAAATAAATACCACTAGAATTTTGGCAACAGAGCCAATGCCCTTTTATTGGGTAGACACGTATTTTGCTCCAGTTCTCTGAAAGTTACCCTGCAATCCAAATTTTTCGATTGACCTTCTGTAAAGAGACTATGAATGTTGTTTTGCCCGCTTTTAATAGCTTCACTTCGTCGATTCCGAGTGTTATGTTCAGATTTTGGGCTAGGATTACTGTGTTCACTTGCTCAGCAGAAAGCAGGAGCACTCATTTCTTACCTGGATCATCTAAAACACTGGAAGAAATGGGTTGTGAACCTGTGTTTGAATTCAAAAGCTGTTGAAAACTCAGAACTCAACGCGTCTTAATTGCATTAGCATTGCTCAAAGTGCATCCAGCTTCGTCTTTCTTTAGGGTTGTTTGAGGCAATTACCTTTGTGGAATTGGTTTGCAAAACTGAACATGGCTTGCATGTCACTGTTTAGTATACCGGCGTATAGATTAAAATGTTTTTCATGACATAATTTCAGTTGTTTTTTTTCAGCAAATCTTTTTGTCACCATCCGTCTGCTTGTGGTATTTATCCCTCCTGGCTCTGATTTGTCTTTGCGTTAAAAGCTTGTAAGGTTGGGGTTTTCATGTGCTCCTGTTGTCTTTAAATTGTTCGGTGGAATTTTAGATGAAGTTTTTTATGCCTGGCAATAATTGTTGTATAATCTTGATCTTCCTGTGGAGTTATCGGTCCTCTATCGGACGCGTCCTCAAGTAGCGGATAGAGGGTTTCCTAACTGGCTAGCCGTCGGTTATGTGGGATATAAAATACCACTCGTGGACCAAAACCTACTAAGTTGAAGCGCTGAGTATTTTCTTGTCATGGAATCAGAAGAACAGCCTCGGATCGGATTGGATTAACGGCAACAATTATCGCAACGTATAAATGACTATTCTTATGGAACTTGGAATGTTGGATCATTGAACAGATCAGATGCGCTGCGACAACTTCTAGATAAAATGGCACGGTGAAGCCATATTTGACATGCAAACGCACACCCTGTTTAAAAGCGGAAAGCTGCAAAGGAGCAATGAGCTTAATTGTTGACAGCATATTTAAATAAATTACTATCGACTTCAAGCCTGTTAACGAAAGTATTTGTGAGTTTCGTATCAAGTTAAGTTTTTTTAATATCTGGCTCGTTAATTTTAATGCACCCACAGAAGACAAGGGACACGTTTACAGCACCGAATGTACGTGCCAAAAAATGGCACATAGGGTAACGACCTGAGGGCACAGCCTCCATGCAGAGACCAGCGGCAATGGTCAATGGCTGAAAGACTTTGCCGCTAGTAGAGGCTTCACAGTAAGCTCCTCACGCTTTCCACATCGAGACAACCATAAGTGAACATGGGCATCCCAAGACGGTCGCACATTCAATCAGACCGACCATGTTCTCATACAAAAACGAGTCGCCACCAGCATTCTCGATACGCGCTCGTTCCACTGTACTGTCTGCAATTCGGACTACTACCTTATAAGGGTGTAGTTCTGAAGCCGTATCTTAAAGCGCTGTAAACAATGAGCATTAGTCACTCTAAGGTACCAGATACACAAGCTAAATGATAGCCTTATAACATTCACATACATGTCAGTGCTGAAAAATTTCATCAACATATCACTGCAGACGGAAGAAAGCAATGGTGACATCAAAACCAAGTGAAAAACAGTAAGTGATGTGGTGACAGAAGCAGCCAAGAAGGTCTTGGGGCAGCAGCCAAGGAAAAGCAGCAATGACTGGTATGATGAAGAATGCAATGAAGCGATTAAAAGAAAGGAACCAGGCACACAAAGAATACATCCAGTGACCTACTCGGGCCAAAGAAGAACAATATAAAAGCCTTTGACATGAAGCTAAAAAAATGTACCAAAGAAAGAAACGACTGACAATCAACATCAAGATCCAACAGATAAACGAAAACATGACCCTATATGGAGTCTATCAAAGAACTAAGAGATGACTTCAATCCAAAAACAAGTCTATGCAAAAATGTACAAAGAGCAATCATAGGTGATCCAGTCAAAAGTAAAAACAGATGGCTGTAATAATTTCAGAAGCTGTTTACAGCATCTCCAACAACGACAGAAGCTGTGAACATTTTAGAAGCAGGGAAAAAGGTCCCAGTCCAGCCGCCAACTACAGATAAAATACAGGTAGCAGTGGGGGACCTCAGAAAAAATAAGGCTCCTGGAATAGATAGAATAACAGCAGAACTGCTCCAGAATATGGTCAAAAAAGCAGCTACCGGAAGACTTGCGAAAAAGTATGAAATGTCCGGTACAAAACAAAGGAACAAATTAAAGTGATGATTATAGAGGTATTGTTTTACTGTGCACGTCTTAAAAAGTGCTACACAAAATTATAGAAAGAAAATTGAGGCCGCACTATCAAAGTATTGTTACATGTACAAATAATTACATGTACAAATAATTCTGCGAGCTACTGTCGCAATTGTTTTCATCATCATTAAGAACGTCAACGAATGAATTTACTCGAACCCAACAAGCATGATCAACATCTGCAAGTGACGTCACTCCATTCATGAACTCGCTCGAACCTACCAGGTACCTCTCGGTAGAACATTCGCCCATGTACGAGAAATGGGTGAATAGGTAGAGACCCTATATAAAGGCGAGCTGAATGAATAATGATTCATTCGACCGCGAGAAGAACTGCGATTGTGTGTGGGAAGCGATATTCTTCGAGTAGTAGGAAAGTGTGTTTCGTAATAGTGAAGTAATTTAGAAGACAATTGCGATAATAAATTTATGGACAAGTGTTAGATAATTTTAATAGTGACAATTAAAATTAGTGAAAGTGTTAACTGATTATTGTGCATTTTATTTAATTGAATAAACTCTTTTAACTTAAATTAAAAGACATTGCGTTTTCACTTTCCCGGAACGTTAAAATTATAGGCCGCGAACCAATAACACGCGACAATGGTGTCGGGAAGTGAGATTAAAATTTTGGAAGTGAAAACGTTTAAACAATTTTAAAGTGCACAATTGTGAAAATTAACGTGGAAAAATAGCCGAAACAATAAAACTGCCAGGAAATTTGCATCTTAAAATTAATCAATTGAGCATATCGGAGCTCAAAGAGGAGTTGGAACAACGAAATCTGGCTACACAAGGTACAAAGGCCATACTGATTGCACGCTTGCGTGACGCGATCGAGTCGGAAGGCGTGAATCTGGATTCGGGTGAGTTCTCAGATGCGGAAAAAGGCGCAGAAGGTGGAGAAGTAGAAACACCAAAATCGAAGGAGCCAGAAAATGCGCTAATGCAAATGTTAATGCTGATGTCATCGAGTCTGACTGCGAAGCTAGATGAACAATCAACGAAGCTAAGCGAACAATCAGCGCAGCTAAATGAACAGACATCCAGTTTAGCTGGGAAGCTAAACGAACAATCAGCGAAGCTGGACCAACAAGCAATCGAAATCAAAGCAGACATCAAGGCAGACATCACACAGAAGCTGGAGAAACAGTCAACCGAAATAAAAGCGGAGCTCGGTAGTCTCAACAAGCAAATTAAAGGCGTCGAGGAAAAGGTTGACCAGGTCGAGGAAAAGGTTTACCAGGTCGAGGAAAAGGTCAGCCAGTTCGAGGAGAGAATCAACAATGAGATGGAAAACATGAAAAAGGAATTGGAAGCAGCGAAGGCAGTAGTAACCGCCCCACCAGCCCCAATCATAACCGCAGCGCAAAGCTCATCTAGAAATGTACAAGCACCAATATTCGATGGGCAAACGGTCTGGACTATTTACAAAGCCCAGGAACGAGCAACTGCATTGATTCTTGCTCTAAGAGGCCCAGCTGCCGAGCTGTTGCAGACGATCCCCGTTTAATTGCACTCAAACTCGAATGCTATAATGAATGCGCTCGACATGCGTTATGGAGATGATCATCTAAAGCAGATTTATCGGTCACAGCTAAGGCATCGGGTGCAGAAGTCTGGTGAAACCCTACAGCAGCTAGCCCAAGACATTGAGCGACTAGCACTTTTGGCTTACCCAGCCTACGACCCAGAACATCGAGATGATGCAGCGACAGAGGCATTCATCAGCGCACTAAAGGACCCGGAATTGCAACAAACCGTGCGTTTAGCTCAAAAGCAAACGGTTAAGGACGCATTGGCTTACAGTCTGAACTTTGAGGCAGCGAAAAATGTGACTCGTACCACTGCCCGGGTCCGTGAAGTGGCGGCAGACGAGTGCAGGTGTAAGCGCGTGGAAAATGAGCGAGAGCCGCAGGGTAATGGTGCGCCTAGATGCTGGGATTGCGGAGAAAAAGGGCACCTGCAAAGAGACTGTAAGAAGCGAAGAAAATGGAGCTATTGTCCAGGATGGTGGAGATTCAGACCGTGTCAGGAGCCTAGAATGGAGGACCATCAAACTGCAAGAGCCAAATTTGTGGGGCAGAGGTTGGCTAGGAGGATCGACGTCCCCAGCACCACCATCACCGTGTCAAGACTACATCGTGGAGAAGCGGACTTATGCCTTCCGGGTCAAGTTGACGGAGAACACTGCACCATAACAATCGACACTGGTGCCACCCGATCGATTATCCGACCAGACCTAGTTAGACAGCAACAACTTCACAAGGGCAGAATTTTCTCACTACGGACAGCTACGGGAGAAACTGCACCTGTTCATGGAGAGGTCAACCTCCGGATACAGTTGGGAGACCTTGTGTTCCGACACAATTTTCTGGTTGCGAATATTATGGATGACTGCATTCTCGGAATGGATTTTCTGCGACCACATGGAATCACGTTGGATTTGGGTAAACGAGTATTGAAATGGCAGAATGTCGAAGTACTGATGGAGGATCCCAGCGTCCAAATTTCCAAGATGAATGTAGTGGTATGTACTGACACTGATGTACCGAATTCTTCCGAAAGCATTGTATGGGCCAAGCTTGATGGTGATTCAGGAGACCACCGATCTTATCTGATAGAGCCAACGAAGACGTCCGCATTGCGCAGTTTGATTGTAGGACGTAGCCTTGTAAGATCTTTAAGGAACGAATATGTGCCGGTTAGAGTCCTTAACACCGCAGATTCAACCACGAGCATCAAAGCGGGAGAAGTCATCGGCAGCTGCCAGCCTGTTTCCACCATCACCTCTTTGGAAGCTACTCACAACCATCATTGGAAAAGGAGGCAAGGCACAGAAAAAGCCAGGGAATCCACGTCTGCAATATTGAAGCAAGTCAAATTGCCGGTGCAGCTATTCAAACGAGCCTCTGATCTGGTCACCAAGTACAGTGACATCTTCTCAACAAGCCCGGATGACCAAGGCCGAACGAGTTTGGTAACTCACGTCATAGACACACAGGGAGCCAAGCCGATTCGACAAGCACCAAGACGTCTCCCTATAGCCAAACAAGGAGAAGTGAGCGCGCTGATCTCGGACATGGAAAAACAAGGCATTATCGAACCTTCTGTAAGTCCATGGGCCGCGCCTGTAGTTATAGTAAAGAAAAAGGATGGTAGCACTCGCTTTTGTGTCGACTATAGGCAGCTTAACGACGTCACTAAGAAAGAAAGTTACCCGCTCCCACGCATCGATGACATCATGGACACTTTAGCCGACGCAAAATGGTTTTCTACACTCGATCTCAAGAGTGGCTACTGGCAGGTAGAAATTGACAAGAAGGACCGTGAGAAGACCGCATTTTCAGTTGGGACCGGATTGTGGCAATTTGTGGTGATGCCGTTTGGGCTTTGCAATGCTCCAGCCACTTTCGAACGGTTGATGGAATACGTGCTACGTGGTCTAACCTGGAAAACCTGCTTGGTGTACCTAGATGACATCATCGTCATCGGGAGAACGTTCGAAGAGCATGTGCGGAACTTAGAAGAGGTTTTCTCCCGATTACGTCTGGCAAATTTGAAACTAAGTCCCGACAAGTGTACTCTTTTTGCAGCTGAAGTAAAATACCTGGGACACGTCGTATCAGCAGAAGGGGTCAAAACAGACCCTGAGAAAATTGAAGCCGTGAAAAGTTGGCCAACACCAAAGCACAAGCGCCAACTACGAAGTTTTCTGGGTCTGGCGACCTAAGTGTCTCCATCAGCCAACCGAGAAAAATCGTCCGTATGTCTGGAATGAACAATGCCAGACAGCCTTTGAGACCCTGAAGGAAAAGCTATGTGAATCACCCGTACTGGCGTATCCGAAACCCGGAAAAATGTTTGTGGTTGACACCGATGCAAGCAACGGCGGTATTGGAGCTGTACTCTCCCAGCAGATCAATGGTGAAGAAAGAGTCCTCTCGTATTACAGTCGAGTTCTTTCAAAAAGTGAGAGGAACTACTGTGTGACCAGGAAGGAGCTATTGGCTATAATAGAGGCCACCAAGCAGTTCCACAAGTACCTTTATGGCCAGAAATTTGTTCTTCGAACGGACCATGCATCATTGAGATGGCTACTTAACTTCAAAAACCCCGAGGGACAAGTTGCGAGATGGATCGAAAGATTGCAGTCATACGACTACGAAATTGTTCATCGAAAGGGCGGAGTTCATGGAAATGCTGACGCCCTATCTCGTCGCCCATGTCCAGCTAACTGCAAGCATTGCCGACGGATTGAGGAAAAGGAACCGCCCGTTGATCTGCGACTGATAACGGCCGAATTCGACGAAGGTTGGTCATCGGAGGAGATTCGAAATGCCCAGCTAGCCGATGAAGACATCGGACCATTGCTCGTATGGAAGGAGACGACTGGGCGACCTGAGTGGAAGGACGTTTCAACGCATGGCGCAACCCTGAAAAGCTATTGGGCACAATGGAACTCCCTACAGGTGGGGGGTGGCGTACTCAAGCGGAAATGGGAAACGGCGGATGGCAGCTCCTATAGGATGCAAACTATACTACCCAAAAGCCGAATCCACGATGTGGTTAAGGAAATGCATGAAGGATCCTCGGGAGGCCACCTTGGTGTTAACAAAACCTTAGCGAAATTGCGGGAAAGGTTCTACTGGCTCCACGCTCGAGAAGACGTAGAGGACTGGTGTCGCAGATGCACAATTTGCGCTTCCGTCAAAGGTCCAAAACGACGACTGAGAGGACAAATGCAAACCTATAACGTGGGGGTACCGTTTGAAAGGATTGCTGTTGACATCGCTGGACCCTTTCCTGAATCTCAATGGGGAAATCAATACACGCTGGTTGTAGCTGATTATTTCAGCAAGTTGCCCGAGGTCTACCCCATTCCCAACCAGGAAGCAACTACTGTAGCTGAACAGCTAGTGTTAAATTGGGTCAGTAGGTACGGTGTGCCTTGCGAACTACATTCGGATCAAGGCCGAAACTTTGAGTCACTAGTTTTTGGTGAAATGTGCGAGCTGCTCGGAATACGGAAAACGAGGACAACACCGCTGCATCCCCAATCCGATGGAATGGTCGAACGTTTCAACGGCACGCTCAATAAACACCTGGCCAAAATGGTTGACGAGAACCAAAGGGACTGGGACCGACAAATCCCACTATTTTTAATGGCGTATAGAGCCGCTGAACATGCGTCGACGGGCCAAGCCCCAGCCAAAGTCATTTTTGGAAAGACTATTCGTTTGCCAGCCGATATAAAGTTCGGAACACCCCCTGAGAAACCCCAAACGATCTCGGAGTACGCAAGTGATCTAAGACAACGGTTGAACCAGATACATCGGACAGTGCGAAAACACCTCGAATCGGCTACTGACCGCATGAAGACCAGGTATGATCTAAAGGCTAATTCTACTGGCTTCCAGCAAGATGACTTGGTGTGGCTTTATAACCCGCAACGGCGAAAGGGTAGGTCTCCAAAGTTGCAACATAATTGGGAGGGACCATACCGAATCAACGACGTCGTATACCGAATACAGGAACATCGTAAGCCGAGAGCTAAAATGAAAATCGTGCATCTGGACCGTCTTGCCCCATATTACACCCAGGGAGAATTGACTACAAATAGCGACACATCTTTTCGGGGCGAAAAGAACTGAGGTGGGGGCAGTGTTACATGTACAAATAATTACATGTACAAATAATTCTGCGAGCTACTGTCGCAATTGTTTTCATCATCATTAAGAACGTCAACGAATGAATTTACTCGAACCCAACAAGCATGATCAACATCTGCAAGTGACGTCACTCCATTCATGAACTCGCTCGAACCTACCAGGTACCTCTCGGTAGAACATTCGCCCATGTACGAGAAATGGGTGAATAGGTAGAGACCCTATATAAAGGCGAGCTGAATGAATAATGATTCATTCGACCGCGAGAAGAACTGCGATTGTGTGTGGGAAGCGATATTCTTCGAGTAGTAGGAAAGTGTGTTTCGTAATAGTGAAGTAATTTAGAAGACAATTGCGATAATAAATTTATGGACAAGTGTTAGATAATTTTAATAGTGACAATTAAAATTAGTGAAAGTGTTAACTGATTATTGTGCATTTTATTTAATTGAATAAACTCTTTTAACTTAAATTAAAAGACATTGCGTTTTCACTTTCCCGGAACGTTAAAATTATAGGCCGCGAACCAATAACACGCGACAGTATTATAGAAAAGTATCAGGAAGGCTTTCGAAGTGGACGGTCTACAAAAAGCCAAATATTCTCAGCTAAGCAGGTACTTGAAAAGTGCTGGGAATATTACATTGGCGTGCACCAACTGTTTGTTGACTTCAAGCAAGCATATGACAGTGTCGACAGAAATGTGCTGTAGAAAATAATGCTTGACTTTGGTGTCCCAACAGAACTAGTCTGCATTGTCAAGGTCACGGTGCTAAACACAAAGTCCCAGGTCTAGATAAACGGGGAACTAACGGACAGTTTTATAACGGAACCAGGCTTGAAACAAGAGGATGGACCGTCCCCAAAGCTTTTTCATATTGCACTGGAAAGCGTCATCAGGAAGACATCAGCTGAAACCTCAGGAACACTCATGTTCAAGTCGACACAGTTGGTAGCTTATGCTGATGACGTCAATATTATGGCACGTTCAATATTAGATGCCAAAGGAGAATTTCTTAGCCTGAAATCTGAAGCAAACCGAGTGGGCCTACAAGCTTATGAAATTAAAACTAAATTCATATCTCAAACGAGGGAGAAAACATCAGCTCGACAAAATTTGAGAGGAGGCGACTACAACCTTGAAAGTGTGGATGATTTTGTGTATCGTGGGGCCAACCTGAATACAAAAGGCACCGATAAGGTGCAGGTACAGCATATTACTCCGTACCTCCCATTCTCAGGTCCAGAGTTATGCACAGGCAAAATAAACACTGCATTTACAAAACACTAGTCAAACCTGTGCTGTTATATGGAAGTGGAACATGGACCCTGAAGAGTGAGTTCGAGAAAGCAGTGGACGTATTTGAACGCAAAGTGCTCCAGAAAATTTACAAAGAATAGAGTGGAGCCTTCGTTACAATGATGAGTTGTTTAAACTATTTGACGATTCACCTTTATCTTCTTGCATAAAGTTACGTAAATTGCAATTGGCGGGCCATGTAGAAAGAATAAAAAAAAATCGGCTACCCAAAAGAACATTGATAGGTAGAGCGAAAGGTAAACGTCCAGCGAGAAGACCGAGAACTCAATGGGAAGATACAGCAGAAGCTGACAGCATATCCTTGTTAGGAGTAAACAACTGGCGATTGGAGGAAATTAATCCAGCATGGGCTGTTGCGCCATAGATAATGAAGAATTTTAGTCTCGTTCTCATCAGGCGTGAATATTCTCTAAAGTGTTTTTCAAGCTGAAAGTGCACTAGACCTATTAAGACCGGTCTTTCAGTTATTCTAGGGCGAGTTTATAAGTCTACCTTCTGTTCAAGTAACTCAATCTGGTAATCTGACATATATCTTTAACCTTATGACAAAGTGATCGGTATCACAATTCTCACCAGAAATCACCTTCAAATCCATGATCCTTAAAGCTAGCCTTTTATTGGTGAGGATCTGGTCTAGTTGATTAAAGTCTCTTTTTGGGGGGTACTGCCCATTCCATTTTATAAGCAGGAGTTTGTTAGGAATATAGTGATCTTATAGCTATATTTTCACTGATAGCAAAGTTTACGGGCCACTCGTTGAAGTTTTGATGCAAGACGGCTCCTCCCGTTGTTCTCTGTTAATAATTTCTTTTCCAATTTTGGGACTGGATTCTTCAGCATGTATTTTTATGTGATTGAAGGACAGTTTGTCAAATGTATATTCAAGGAGAGAATAAAATACATTCTTGAACACATCATCCTCTTTGTCATTAGGAGCTTTGCAGTTAATAAACTTGAAGAACTTGGTTTTAATTCGAGTAGCATACAAGCCTTCGTTGATCGTTTTGAAGTCTCTGTTTGTATCCTTTTTCTCGCTGGTGAAGATAGAAGAGAATGCGGTCAATGGACCAAAATAGCTGGAAGCACTATTTGTAAAAAGCGAAGGCCCAAGAGGAGCTTTAGTGCTAAGGAGAAGAAGAAAGATAGTGGGTGATGCATTATTGCTAATTAACTGACGCAGGCAAGGCTACCTACTTCGTTGCAAGAGCCATAAAGGAAGTGATTTTAACACGGAGTGTCACCAAGAGATGAGTAGAGCATTCATCTGTGCCATGGATTAGGGCGAGGCTATGGGGTAAACTAGGGCCCCGTCTTACTCATTAAACTTATTGCCGCATTATACAAATTTCTGTCTAACGTGGATCGTTCAGTAAGGCCTTTTCTTAGCATGAACCCACATTAGCCACGTTCATTCTCTGACAAGCCATTTCACTTACTAATTTCTGGACAATGAATACTGAGTGAGCGGTTTCAATACATTGCTTCAGCTGGTGTTGAGGTTTTTGTGGTTCTATTTTTGGTTCTATTTGCCATCTGAGGATACCTCCACTGGGGGCCAAAAATCCCACACGGATGCCTTTATTAATATATAAGCTTCTATTTTTCATCCCGCTAGTGTGTCTTGCAGTAAACGTCCACCCTGATAGAGCGAACATACCACGGTAAGGGTCTTATTTGAAACTAAAGATGCCAAAAGTACCCAGAGTACATCTATTCCGAACGAAGAACCCTTTCGGTCATGCATCTCTTGGCGTACTATTTCACCCTAGTTTGGAATCATTTAGAAAATTTTACAGAATAATGTAGACAGTTTTTAAGCTGTTCCTTCTGTTCACTAAAAGGGCTCATAACTGCCTCTAAGAATTTATAAGGGGTAAACACAGCCTTAAAATTTGGGTAATGCTATTCCCAGCGCAGCCCCTAGATTCTTATGTGTAGTAATACCCACTGGAACGTCTTCATCTTGTTTCCAGTAGGACTATTTTGTAGGATACGAGGAAGTTTTCTTCTTACCAGAGAGGAGATTCCTTTGACTCGATGGTGCCTTGAAGTATGGCAAAATGAGGCCCAGCCAGAAATCATCTGTCAAGGGCAGGTTTTCATGTTGACAGGTGAGATGTTTAGTGGGTATGCTAAAACCTTTGCAGATTTGGGAGTCGTATGGTTAGGCTGTAAGTAGCCTTCACTTCCTACCGCCAACATCCTCCCATACTTACACCTTTATACTATGCAGTTTAAGGAGAGTCTTCTTCAGTTGTATGTCATACTTAGCTACAATTTAAGTATACCAGTAAACTACAACGATCAAACTGTATTTAAGTCAAAAAAAGATTGCTCAAAAGCTTTTAAGACTCTACTACTGATCATAATTTTTTTTGCCAAAACGAATAAGACTTTATTCATACGATTCCTTCAATAAGACAACAAAGGTCAATTTCAATCAAGGAAAACGTGTGTACCTTCCTTGAAGTAAAAAAAGTCACCTTTGACCGATAAAGTAGCTTGCACTCAAAAAGCTTATATTCAAAACATAACATTTTCTCACTAATGTCCCGAAGTAATTTACTCTCCTTAGTACAGATAAGGTAAAAACAATGAAAAGGTCAAAGATTCTAAAGATCCTCTCTTCCACTCCATCCTTCCTCCAAAGAAAAAAAACCAATATAAATTTCGAACATGCTTGAGGATAAAAATGTTCGACATTGCATTCAAGGGAAATTAATTTCATCCTGCCTTAATCCATGAAAGGAAAATCTTATGAAAAGATAAAAAACAAAGACACATGTCCGAAGCAATTTATATTCTATCCTTCCCATTCATCTCACATTTGCCATACGCCTTGGCATTCCACCCATCCCGCTAGCCATCTGTCTTCACTGTCAGAAAAAAGGAAGCATGGCATATATTCAGGTTGAAAGGATAAATAGAATCAATTTTTCACCATATGAAGTTTCCTTTTATTTTCTCTTCCTCCTTTGCCCCGGGCCTCTTCTCATCCTTGTCGAAGAAACAAACGGAAAGGCTACTCTTTTTCTCGTCCTTGTGGGCATCAATATTTTAGGTCAGTGGCTCAGATGATTTTCATTCTCGTTTCCTATCTTTATCTATCAATCTTAACTTGCTCTATCTATATTTGCAAAGCACATGTTGTTATCCTTCTGTCTCACTTTATTTTTATGACTCGAGGACCCTGAAAAATTGATGATATGTTGTGACATTGCAAGTTGTTGAAAGATTTTTTACTTTTCTTATTTTCGCCATCCACAACCATTTTTCCCATGCTTCAAGGTTGGTCGGAGATTAAGGAGTAAATTTGCAGTAATACTAGCATTGAGTTGTGAAATAGAATAAAAAGGATCAAATGGAGGACGGTGAAGAAGAAGCTGATGGAGGCGTACTTCCTAAGTAGGTTCATTCCATTCACTATTGATGAGTCTGCTGGTTAAAGGAAATTTCATTTTCACAGCCCAGTTACCCGTTGATTTCATCCGATCAGGGCCACCTACATGACTCCGATGGAAACCCCTTTTGTGACCACACATACTTTGCTAAATCATATAAGCTACATCTCAGTTGATGACATGTAGAGTATATTTTAAATGGCTCACTGAGTTTGTCAGGTATTTTTCGCTTTTCTTCTTCATCTTCGCTTCCATTCATTTTCCCTGCCTACTGGCTCGTATCTATTGAGTGCTTTTATGAGGGTGAAAACTGACATTTCTTTAACCTAATCTGGTTTTGATTTATTTTGTATAATGACATTTTACCGGAGGAATCAGCCCACAGTTGTACTGTCCAGCTGTGAAGGAATTACCAGCACACATTGGAATTTACTATGAGCTATTTGATTAACTATAAGAGAATCGCAAGTCGTTTTTCTTTGAATTGAATAGCACCTGGTCCAAGTAGATAGTGATAAAGTGTTGGATACGGAATGGAATGGAGAGTTAAGAATATGTCGACCCTTTTCTCTTGCAGAAATTCAATGGAGGATGTTGGAAATTACATGACAGAATGAAGAGCGACACAAATTGGCAATGAAGAAGGAAATGAAAGTATTGATGATATCTGGGGTTGATTCAATGAATGGATCCAATTGAAGTGACAAAATTGAAATAGAAATCGGGGAAGAATATGTGAGGATTTGAAATATGTGTGAACTTGGAGTTTGGTGCTCAAATGTAAGATGTGATGGTTGCTTTATCAACGATTTTAGAGACGATAAAAAATAGTGAAATTGATTTGGAGAAAAGAATTTAGTTGAAACTTCTGACAAAAAATGTTATCCATTTGCCATTGGCGTTCAAGTGACATTAAAATCAATTAATCTTGCGCAACATTAAAATTAATTTAAGATCTATGCATTAATTTATCAGCTAAATATCAAACTAACGTCAAATTTATGAAAAGTTGTGTTATGTTCTCAAAATTTTAAACAACTTGATTTAGTAAATAGGGAGTCAAAAACGAAGAAAACGAAAGAACAAATCCACAAAATCGATCAGAGACCCAGCTCGTTTTACGATCACCTGCGTTAATATAAAACCAATAGCATCATTTAGCATTGGCTAACAAATTATATAACATATAAGCTTTCAAGCAACAATAAAACTGTTTACAAAACATCTTGAACGTTCCCCATGTCATCAGATACAAATTATCATAGCTCTTCTTCATGTCGGTAGAACAATTGATCCAATGCTAGAATTTGCTTGTGAAGACTAGTTTTACTAGTTTCTCCTATATGATGAGAACAAAAGAAGAAGTTTGAGCCCTGTATAATTATCAAGCGAATCCACTTTGAACCATAGTATACTCATATAATATCCACACTCATTCAACCCTCCGGAAAAATTCGAACACAAGCCGAACAGCGAGCCATAAATCTTCGGTATCAGGTAGGTAGATAAATGCTGATGCGAGGATTGGCGCGAATATAAACATATGCTTCGAAGAGAGATTTCAGGATTACCGTATCTCAAAAAAAGTAGTCTGTGCTGTCTAGTGGTTAGAGCATGAACGTATAAGCCGAAGCTCCCAGGTTCAAATCTCGTTGGGAGCAACGTGATTTCGTTCAGGGGATTTTTCGGACAAACTACCCGATACCTAGGCAGGCTGTAAAGGGAATAAAAACAAAACATACTTTTTGTAGGTCTTATTTAATGTTGAAAAGTGTGACTGCGTCAGTTGAAGCTTGTTTGGTTTAGGTGCTTGTGCTGATTACGACAAGTTAAGTGGTTATTGCGTTTAAGCTACTGTAATATGAGCTACTGGAAGTTGCAGTAAAAGCAATTTTAAGTGCTCGTCTGTCGGCTTCAACTGATTTGTGGAAAGAGTCTTGATGGGTCTATTGACATCGATCACAATAATGTGGTTGTCGATTCTTTTTATGAAGCGATGAGTCCCAGTATAGAATGAGTTCAGTGACATGCAGACAGCGCCAACATAACAAATGCTATGCTCTGAGTGATGAAAGACACGCCAAGAATGCATAGAAAGGCCCCGAAAAGAATTTCGGCCGGTAAGGACCGGATATCCTTCTTGTAGGTAGTACGCATACTTAAGAAGACTGCTAGGAGTACCTAAATGCATGGCACTTCCGATAAGTATTTGAGAGCTACTTTCGGTGTTTGGTTCATATGCTCTACCATTCCATTGGCTTGAAGATTATATACATATGTTCAACCCTAAAGAGGCAACTGCACTCATTCATTGATCCGATGCGAAGGTGAAATGCGTGGTGAAAAGAGCTATCCAGCTGCCGGGGAGGGCTCACGTAACTGTAGAGCCTTTGTATCAAGTACAAGTATGCTTTGTGGCTAGCCAGTATAGGTGCTGATAATTGCAAAATAGTTCTCACGC
This sequence comes from Odontomyia ornata, assembly GCA_963969285.1. Lineage (NCBI taxonomy): Eukaryota > Metazoa > Arthropoda > Insecta > Diptera > Stratiomyidae > Odontomyia > Odontomyia ornata. Next base: position 325,850,355 of record OZ017740.1, on the reverse strand, counting down.
CCTTGGAATCAAGGCAGCTTGATCAAGACAATCTGGATGTGGTCAAAGCAACCATCCGAAAGATTGAAATTTCCAAGCTCTGCATGATTCTGTCGATGCACTTTAGAGAGCTGGTACAGAACGCACTGCTTGAACAATCGAGAAATATGCTTGCGAAAAATTGGCCAAAATATTTCAATGCCACATACTTGGCCGTGGCTTTGCAAACAAGGTGTGTCCACTGATGTACGAAGTCAAAGGCCTAGTGACGAAAAGCGACGGGCAGATAAGGCTTGATAGTGTCCTTTATTTGAAAAAAAATCAACCTGTGTCCATCGAAATCTAAGCAATGTAGCTTTGAACAAGATTTTTTGAGCAGATATGACAGTTACTCATCTGAAGCCTGAGCCTCGCTGAAACTACTCAGATTCTAATTAGAATGTATTTCTTTCGTTTTCAAATGTAAGAGGGTATCTGTGAAGACAGTTTTCTCTCTAGGTTTATACCTGATTTGCATGTCAAATTCAGCGATGAAATCAAGCTGCTTATATTAAAGAGGTGAAGCTTTGGCGGATAGCTGCAAGAGAGGAAATTTGAGAGACTTACAATCTGTTAAGTAAGAGCCTGTTCAGGAAAGCTTGTGATCGGTAAGTGATGTTGATTTCAATTTTTTTTTTATCGGTAGAGAGAACCTCTGTCTTTGGTGCTTTGAAAAAGAAATTCAGTCGAAGTCTTTCTTCCGTCGGGAAAACACTAAAATTGCGATGAGTGCCATTTACGCAAAGCGCAGTGAGGCCGTGTTCCTTTACGTCTCCATGTAGTGGCGGCTTAATATATTAGAAAGTCTGTATCATTTATCGAAAAGTGGGTCCATCCAATCATAGAGTCAAAAACCGTAAATAACCTTTCAAATCGTGGTTCGGTAAGAAAAGTGACCAAAAGGGATGAAAAGTGAATCGTGGCTTTGTTTTCGCGCAATCCTGGCTTGTCCTTACGTCAAGGACAAGCAAAATTGAAGCAAAAAGGTCTCGAGTTATGACACATCTTCATTCGGAAACATCTATGCGCAAGCAATGTAAAATGCCGGAATACCGATATTGATCCCAAACACCGGAGCCGGCCGTGTACTGAATGGAAATAGGAAAAATGCACTATGACACTTGATTGGCCTTTGCAATTGCCTTCAGGGCCTACATCAAGCAGAAGCTCCGTGGAAACGTGCTAACACTTTGAAGCAGCTCTCCCGACAAATTCGACTCATTTGGAAGGCGATTCCACTCAGATATGCCGAAAATTTAGCAGATTGGACTCACTATTAAACTGAAAGCGCGTTGCCTCAGAATGTATTTAATGTATGTATAAGTCAAAGACTGTTTTTAAATAAACGATCTCAAAACTATGCTGGACACGCTCTTACTTAACAGACCTATAATCAGAGATAAGTGTGAATCTTCTACCCTCCAGAATATGTTATAAATTCTTGGAAACTGCTGAAGTGGCAAAAAGCTCCCACTAGTAAGTGGAGTACCGTTGTTCTGTGTCTGACAAATTCCTTGAGAAGGAGTTCAATGGGATTCAAAAACTATCTGGCTGCTGCTGGTCCAAAGACACCGCTGATGAAATGAAGATTAATGAAAGATGCGCATCACATTTCAAGAACCTCCTTAATTCAGAATACTGCTCCAGATTATTTGAGCTTATAGGTGTCTGCGGGGAGCTTCCATTAGCCCCAACAACTTTGGATGAAGTTTGTTCCACCATCAAAGCTCAAAATAAAAATGAAGCGTGGAGCTCATCGAATATGGTGGCAGCAGCCATTCATAAAGTCATTCACCACATTTGGTAACAAGAACATATGCTGAAAGAGTGGAGCCAATCAATTATACTCTCAACCTACAAAAAAGGCGACAGGTTACAGTGCAAACATTATAGAGGCTTATCACTACTAAATTATTTTAATGAAAGATAGTTGAGTATGTTATCGAATGAGAAGTTCTGATAAGAAATTTTTGAACCCATCAATAAAATTGCAATATCGATCACGGGGTAGGCTGAGAAAGCGGGACAATGCAAAAAATGGTGTTCTTCTTCCCTTTGCGATTAAATACCCATGAAACAAAAATCTGAGAAAAAATCATGGAGCTCCGTGGATCTTTACGAGTACAACAACGACAAATATTCCAAAAGTCAAAATTCGCTAACTTTGCTCATAATAGTATAATTCTTCACTAAACTGGATATGTACCCTTAAATTTGATGAAATCTTTTATCAAGGTTATTCGATGTAAGATTGTCCTAGTTTGAAAATTTTATCAGAATCGAACCATTTTCAAATTATTTGAAAATGGTCACAGTCACTTAAATTTTCATATGTCTGTATCGTCTCGGAATTTTTTAGCATCGGCACATCCCTCACAGTTCAAGCAAACCCTAGTTACGCGGCATATTTTCTTTTACTAGCCAGATCTGCTTTCCGCTTGATAGCATCGCGACGTTTGGCTTCATCATCGAGCAAGGACACACAACTGTATGGTGTATCGGGTGCAGGCATTTGTGTAAAGTGTATCGATTGAATGCAGCCATGGATTATGTTGCTTTTTCCTGAGCTCAGACAAATATTCTTATAATTAACGTATGCACCGTTTTGTTGAACGAATTTTGCAAACTGTTCAAGTCCGCTTCATAATAAATACAACTTGCATAGTGGCGACCCCTCTTTGCAAGTTCACAGTAATTCAAACCACGGTTCGTTGGTCCAGATTCGAAGGGAGTGCAATATCTGGGCTCTCATAGTGTATAAGGCTACACTCCCCTTGTTCCACATGAGCAAGCTTACACGCCACCATTTTTGCCCATCATTGACGCCAAACCATAGTCCAGCCATTACACACACCTATCTTGGTGTTTAGGCATGCAGCCATTTTGCCGACAACACTGAACTTATAACAGTTAATACAGTAGCGTGCTACCCAAGCAGCCTTATATTATTTGTCAGCATGGTGCTCAGAAGAAATAACGATGATCGCGCACGCATTGCAACGCAGAGCTCTATCTCCCTCAGGATTGACATCCACCGTCACCAGCAGTTGATTAAAGCCGGTCACCGCTGCCACAAAGCTAGGCACCGTTTGAGCTGTTCCAGAAGCTACTGGTTCAAGAGGTCAACGTTGTTTGCTACCGTAATTTAAGCACGCTTGCCCTGAACTATGGTTTTTCCAGATTGCGTCCCAATTATGAATGCATAAGGTAACAAGAGACTCAACCAAACGCCATTTCATGTTCTCCCAACTACACCGCGACACTTCATTGACTCTCTCGATGCACAGCTGCATAATCTACTTGCAAGCATCGAGCTTGGGGAAAGACAACCTTCACAGCTACAGTGAAATATGTACTCTTTAGCTTGCACGTGGTTCAGTGACGACGTTTTGCAGATCAAAAACCACGACCTTCTACCACAGCAAATGCAGCGCATACTTTTACCGATTAAAAATGAGAAACTGGAAGAGCTCACCACAGCAGCAAATGAGGCACACGACATCGGCATATTTGGCAGTAATGGCTACCTGAGTGCAACCAAGCACGTGCTCAACAGAACTCTCATCCAGTCATTTGTCACCACGTGATTCTCTCGACCAGGTCACTGTCAAGCTAGCTGCCCTGCACCTAGCGATTGCACAGTTAATAGGTTTGACCTGAAAAGTGCTCTAGCTACCACGCACCAATGCCAACATGTAGCGTGAGCAGCCCTCGTGACAAGGTGGCTACCAAGGGCAAGCACGTTTCGTCACTTCAGGACCATACCCGCGCTTGGGATATTGCTGATACCACAGCAAGTATGGAGCCTTAGTAATCTGCTGCAGGCAGCTTTTCAGCTCAAGATATTGCCACTACGCGCCCGGAAAACTAAAGTCACTGGCGCTTTACTTGGCGGACACCACTAGGAACGCTTCAGAGAAATGCCTTTACGTTTTCGACTACAACACGAAAACTTGATTCCTGGTAGACTTGGCTCCACTCTACCATTTTGAGGCATCTCATCACGAATGGCATGCCAATCATCACTTTCGTCAAAAAGAAGCTTACCTGAGACTTCGGGTTATGCCGCTGATTTTACTGGCCGTTTGTCATAGCAGATATTTGGAAGACTAACCTTGGAGGCGAGTTTCTCAATTAACATGGGTTACAGAGTAAATAGAATATTACAGAGTAAATAGCATATCTTAGAAACACTCTTCCAACCCTGGTCACTTAAAACGCAACTTGTAAGCAGAAAAAGCGCACTTCAAGCAAACGAGTCACGACTGATTTAATTCAAATTAATTGTACGAGTAACTCGGAATTTGAATCAAATTTAGAATTTTTGAAAAATTGAAATTAGTAGAAGTCCAGAACTAATTTTAATTACAAATGATATGAAGGAATATAAAGGCAACGCCAGAAGCAATAAAACAAGTGCCAATAACAATTTGCCAGCGGAATATTGCGATAGTGAACCACCTGAGGATATGCCACTAATATCAAAACACGATCCAGCTTAGTGTCTAGTATAAACAAAGAGTTAATATTTTCCGATTATGTACTGTTAGTATGTAATATTCCAGTGTTTATTGAAATACGTAAATTTCTTACCAATACGGATATGAAATGCTTCAGCAAACTGCATGTTGTACTCGTGTACAACTCATGACCGTTCCTTTAAAGACTGATTCCAAATCACAAAAATGCCTGTAATTCAAGTGTCACGTGTGTTGGAATTAGATTCAGAATTACCGAATCTTAGTAAAGAAATCGCTGTAAGGCAAGGGGAGAACCGTTGTATTAAGTCTGAACTGATACAACAACTACGTGATTTGATTTATGGAAGAGGTGACTGCGCACTACTTCGAACAGATGACAAGTCCCTTCTTACATTCTTACGTGCTACAGGGCCTGAATAATAAGTAACCGGACTGACCTCAGGAAATTTTTTATTGGCAAGATCTGTACAATTTTTCTTTAGAAATCTTCAAAGTAGTCCCCATTGGAGTCGATAACACGCTGATACCGGATTTTCCAATCCCCGAACGCTCCCTGGAAGTCGGCAACCTCAATGCTGTCTAGAGCCCTGGCCGTAGCACGTTAAACGTTTTCCAGAGTCCCGAACCGCGTCCCCTAAAGGTGTCTCTTGATCTCGGGGAACAGATAAAAGTCCGCTGGTGCCATATCCGGTCTGTAAGGAGGCTGTGGCAACGTTGCCCTCGACTGTTTGGCCAACTGCTCGGTGACGAGTAGGCAGGTGTGCGACGGGGCATCGTCGTGATGGAGAACCCACGAATCGGCAATCTCCGGACGGACTCGGCGAACCCGGGCGGTTAGTCGACGGAGTACCTCTCTGTAGTACTGGCCGTTTACAGTTTGGCCGGGTGGCACAAACTCTTTGTGAACAATGCCTTTCACGTCAAAGAAAGCAATGAGCATCGACTTCACCTTCGATTTGCTCATGCGCGCTTTTTTCGGTCGTGGTGACGCCGGTGTGTGCCACTCCGAAGTCTGCCGCTTTGTCTCAGGATCGTATTCGAAAACCCACGTTTCGTCTCCTGTAATAACGTGGTTGAAAAACTCTGGTTCGGTTGCTCGATCGTACGCTCCATTTTCACTCCGACGACGTAACTGAACACGCTATCTCTCCAAGCGCTTGAAGGTAACTGCTGCAACCCGGTTGCCTTTACCTAGACCCCCACCACCACTACAGCAACAGATACCGGTTAGCAGACGCTTTGAAGGCGCGGGGCAGGCTCAGTCCGGTTACTTATTATGCAGACCCTGTATATTTCGAAAACTAGAATCAGCGTACGGCTCTGTCGTTACCATGAATTCTGTAGTTTCACGAGAAAGTTTCACCCACTCGACGTGTTAAAAATGGGTGATGAGGACATCATCCAAGAACTGACTGCACAGATATGTCTGTGCTTGTGGTGAGAAATGTTTCATATCCACCGTGCAATAGTGCGATTTTCCCCATGTACTTCTTCAAGTGAAAATGCATCAACACTTTGAACATTTGACCTCAACATTGAAACTACTAGCCATTGAGCTGAAAACTTAAAATAGTCAGGAATACAAATATTGTCTTTGTTGAACATTCTTTTTTGCGAAGCAGAAATTAGTGCAATTCACGCAACGCTCGCAGCAGGTAAATTTTGAGTGCCCAAAGTTGTCGAGTGGAGGAAGATTTTTTTTGGGGCTTTTGGCAGAACCATCGAGACAAATGGACCCCTAAGCAACAGGCAGAAAGTAGAGTAAGTGAATTGTATTTTGTTTAATATTTGACCTATGAGATAATATTAAATTTCAAAAGTCATATGTGAGAAATTTTGAGCTGGAATATAAGAAAAAAGAAATTGTGAATATTGAATTCAAATTTTGAGTTTGGTTTTCTTATTTGATATTTTTCCGCTATTTTAACTGCAAGGTGCTTTTAGCGTGATAAGTCTTGATTTCGTGGTTGAGTGCGTGAATAAAAAAAAAACGGAAGAACGTGGTTGCTAGTTTATCCTTCCAATCGAAAGGGATTCTGTGTGCCGTGCACTCGTGATCCGCCGTTTTCAAAGTTGAGGAGCTGAGGGAATTTCCTAGTTTTACGAAGTATTCGCATGTGACAGTGAGTTACTTAGGTAGTGTGGAGTTATACTCTTGTGAGTTGCTTGTGGCTTGGTTGCTCATCTGGCGCCCTGCTGGCTTCAAGTGACTGACAACCACGTTCGTCTCCACATGAGCTACCAAAACAATATCCCCTTATCAAAACATCCCCGCAGGTTGATGATCATAAATGGCTTGCTTATTGATCAACGTAACTGACACCTCTTGGGTGATCACACCACTCTTTCCGCAAACTGTGCCCTTGGCCCAATCTCACTACTGCATAGCATTAGCATCATGATCAAGCCATTGACCTTAAAAGCCAGCGTCAGAGAGCCATACAACTAGAAGGTCTCCAATTTTGTAACGATAGCTCTACGACCCGGTAGTTGGCTTCAACCGACCACACCACTACACCACACTCCGTCCACCAGCAGATAGTCACGAAGAGTCTACCTGTATTCAGGAAGCTTCGTCGCCTTACTGGAGAAGACCTCACTACAGTGAATGCCGAGTTTGATTTCCTATTGGAACGAGGCATAATTTGGCCTTCATCAAGAATCACTCAGGAGAATCAACACAATATGTACTTGTATTGTTTCAGTCTAGCGAAAAATCAGCCAAAGAATAAGTCAAAAAACTATTATAAACTGAAGAAAATATATGCTGCAGTTATGGTGTTCACAACTGTAGCAGACATTTTTAAATGGCAGAGAGTTGCTTGCCTCAAGATGGCACTTTGAGCTGGCCATCCAAATTTTAATGCGGCATTCTTGTCGGAAAACACAAAAACTAAGGGAAGATAAAATGATAAAGGAGAAAATTTTGAGAAGTAAAAATAAAATCTTACATGCTGCCCAAGGAGGGCGGCCATTGGTGAGCTACTGAGGACCACCACCAAATCAATGTCCACACCCGTTGAAACTGCGGCCTATTGTCTATCATAGAGAATCTGGTCCAGGAGGTTAGTGGCTTAGTAATTTTATTCACCGATCTTCACCATGCCATCTATCAAATCCTAGTTGCTCCTGTAGATATTTACAAAACGGCGCTCAATTCGCCTTTTGGACTGTTTGAATATCTGAGAACGCCTCTTAGTTTAAGTAGCACGGTTCAAGCGATGCAGCAGACACTCAACCATCTGTTGAGGAAGCTTGATTTTGTTCACGTATACCAGCTACGACTATCACCAGCGTCACCTCGAGCAGCTCCTCGCGGTGCTACAAGCTACAGGCCAACTGGGATGAACGCTAAGTCAGCCTACTGAGGTTATTTTTGCAGGGTATCACGTCCACAAGACAGGATTTCGACCATCATCTCCCAAGACACAAGTCATTATAGATTTTCCTAAACTGGCCGACTCCTTGCAGTTGAGACATTTTTTTGAAATCTCCAACTTCCATCGTTGCTGCATGTCACATGCCGCCTATCCCCAAGTACCACTCTTAGAGCCTGTGTAAGATTGTATGTCCAAGAAAGCGCCATTCGCTTGGACAACCGATGTTGAAGCTGCTTTTGAACGCTACCAGTATGGTATCACCGCGACAGCCATGCTAGCCTTTTTTGCTATGGCACCCATAGGCACTATGCACCAATGCATCCATGTCTACCATTTGTGTGGTCTTGGACCAGTGGCGGAAGGAAGGTTCTTTTCAAGATAACTATCTGATACCGAGCAACGTGATTTCACCTTTGACTGCGATCTTTGCCTTTCCAGCGCATTCTGGAAAGGAAGCGTTTTGTCGTCTAGACCGAACATCGGTCACTCATCTTTGCTCTTAAACAACGCTCGGACAAAGTGTCGCCTCGCCAAAGCAGGCAATTGGACTTCATTGGTCAATTTAACACAAGGATATATTGTAACTCAGATCATTACTTGATCAAATTAAACTATCGATGTCGTACGTCGAAGGCATATTCAGCGAAGACCAGCCCGCTACAAAAATTTGATATCGAAAGGCTCCAAACGGCGTCTGTGGTTGAAAATTTCACGGAGACCCTCGACAAACAGCTGGCTCCCATCTTATCAGACGCATCGTTAAAGACGAGTAACGCGCTCTGGATGGAAGTGAAACCGGCTATCAGAACCGTGGCAGAACAGACGATCGGACATCAAGCCCGGCGCAATAGGAATGATTGGTTCGATGATGAGTGCCAGAATACGTTAGATAAAAAGAATCAGGCGTACAAGGAATGCCCAAGTAGGAAAACCAGGACGAAGAGAGAACACTATGAAAATCTCAGAAGAGTAGCGAATAAGATAATTAGGATTAAGAAAAGAAAATACTATGACGACCAATTGAGAAGTATAGATGTAAGTTTAGCGAGGAATAACACAAGACAAGCATGCAAAGTAGTGAAAAGCCTGAAACATGGTTCTCAGCCCAAAACCACGCTCTGTCGTGATGACAGCGGCAATATCATGGTTGATGAAACAAAGATTAGGGAACGATGGGCATCATATTTCAAGAAACTCCTTAATCCTTCGCACAGCTCCAGAACATTGTAGCCTATAGATGTCTGCGGAGAGTATCCATTTGCCCCACCAACTCTGGATGAAATTTGTTCCATCACCAAAGCCCAAAAGAATAATAAAGCGCTGGGCATTGATGAGATTCCAGTGGAGCTCATCAAATATGGTGGCAGTAGTGTTCATCAAGCTATCCACAAAGTCATCCAGTACATTTGGCAACAAGAACATATACCAAAAGAGTGGAGCCAATCAATTATATTCCCTATCTACAAAAAAGGTGACAAGCTACAGTGCGAAAATTATAGAGGCATATCACTACTTTGTACGGCGTACAAAATATTTTCTGGAATCTTAGAAAATAAAATCGGATCAAACGCCAACAGTATTATTGGGGAGTATCAAGGTGGTTTTAGGGCAGGTAGATCAACAATAGAACGATTGTTCACGGTCAAGCAGGTACTTGAAAAATGCTGGGAGTTCAACATAGACGTACACCAAATTTTCATTAACTAAAAGCAAGCATACGACAGTATTGATCGTAACGTACTGTACCAAATAATGCTTGGTTTTGGCATCCCAGCCAAATTAGTCGGTCTTACCAAAATGACAATGATGTCGACGACCTCCCAAGTCCGCATCAATAACCAACTCACCGATGCCTTTGACACGAATATCGGACTAAAGCAGGGAGATGGGCTGGCGGCAATGCTATTCAATTTGGCTCTGGAGTACGTCATACGGAAGCTACCTGTCAATACGCGAGGTACATTACTATACAAGTCGAGCCAAGTAGTGGCCTATGCGGACGACATCAACATCCTGTCACGGTCACTAACAACTGCCAAAGAACTCTTCCTGAAACTCGACAGCGAAGCAAAACTAGTAGGGCTACAAATCAACGAAAATAAAACGAAGCTTATGACGCACTCGAGGAAAAATACCCAAAATACACAAAATATCACACTTGGCAAAAACAGTATCGAAAATGTTAGCGAATTTGTGTATTTAGGCGCTAAAATAACGAAAACGGGCAATGAAAGATACGAAATACGCCGAGGAATACAGCTCGCAAATAAAATATTTTATTCAGTATTGACGATTTTGAAGACCAGCTGCATACACAGAAAAACAAAGCACCAAGTATACAAATCTGTGATAAGACTTCTGTTATGCTATGGGTGTGAAACATGGACCCTAACCCAAGCATCCGCAAATATTGTACATTGAACGCCTTTGAGCGACGGGTCCTGAAGCGAATAATCGGAGCGAAGCTAGACGGGGACCAATGGCGAATTCGGCACAACCACGAGCTGTATGAAATTTTTGACGAACCGGAGTTCTCAAGGATTGTAAGACTGCGGAAGCTGCAATGGGCTGGACACATGAATTGTATGGACGAACAACGGATACCCAAGAAGGTATTCGTAGGGAGAACTGAAGGCCGGCGGCCAGTGGGGAAACCAAGGAAACGCTGGTCTGACTCGGTCGACGAAGACAGTTCATCGCTGCTCGGATTTCGGAATTGGATGACACGGTAAACGGACCGAGACAGTTGGAGGCGCTGTTTGCAGGAAGCGAAGGCCCAAAAGGGGCTGTTGAGCTAAGAAGAAGAAGATATTGTAATAAGCTTGAAAAAATATCGAAAAGCTCTGTTGATCTGTTAATGTTGACAGTTTTAATTTTTTTTTTTGCTGAGCAAGACCGAAGAGAGTAGTAATTCTAATAAATACATTTTCGGAAATTTGTGCTTAATATATTTGAGTTCAATTTAGTACGATTTTGACTCGAATGTAAAAAATGCACTTAACCGGATCATAAATCAGAGAGTCAGAAGATTCTGCCTTTGTTACGGAAGCTGTAATCCGAATTTTGATAGCATGCTAGCATAATTGCTTATCGAAATCTAACGGTACTTATAAGAAACTTACCTTTCCCTGGATGGTACAATTAGTGGTAGAAGCATCGCTCCAACTCTGTTGATTATTTCTGTTTTCATTTGATTTGAAGTGTATTGTTCAAAAAAATTTGCCATCTGTAGTAAAATCTACGCAGCATTTATTCTCTGAAGTATCTCCGGACAGATAGATATCACAATCACCTCACATTTTCATCCAATTCCCATTTTCTTCCGCATAATATTTCCAATCACGATTAAATCGCCAAAGTGGCATAACAATAACATCTAATATCATCCAAAGTCTAAACAACATCCTTTGGACTTTTCCTATGAAAATCAAACTTTTCTTTCAAACATTGACAAAATCTACTCAGCAACATCGATCGACCATCTAACGATCAAGTCTCTACAGAAATTACCGCCAATTCAAGTCGTAGGAAGAAGACACACAAGACAAACCAAATCACAAGGACAATAGCTCCAGAAAATGCAGCAGAGGCCAGGAAAGGGACTGAAGGACGTAGCAAAAAAAGAGCTGCAAAAGAACCGATGGGATCGTTAAGACCTAATCCAATTTTTAGCGAAACGATCCCTTATCCATAATAATCGCCTTTCTGGCCACTTACTAAAAATGAACACCTCATTAACAATCCGGAGCACGTTATAGAAAACCAAACGAGAATTGAACCAAGAAACGACTCCTTTCAATCTTGTCCCACTCCATCCCTCGTCCCTTCGCCGAACTTTTGCTTGCCACTCCATTCAAGGAATTTCTTTAACAAGTCTTTACTTGCCTTCAATACACCTCCAACTTTCTTTTGGAATTTGCTTTGAAAAGTCCTCCAAGTCCTTTTTTCCATTCTCTCCTCATCATAAAGACTTGTCTTGGTTGCCCTAATCCCAATCCTACCAAGTCAAGACTTTAGCAAAACTTTGTATGAATTTTCCAATTGTATGATGTCGTCGCCCACATTGTTTGCGTGATGATGATGACAAGGGCGAATTATATTGTGAAAATGGTCAATGGAGGGAAAATGACGATAAAACGAGGACTCTACATCCTTAGTTGCAACATGAAACAAACAGCACAAGTGTTGTTGCTGCTGTTCGTGGCAGGAGTGACGGTGGTGGTGGTGGTCGTTTGCTGGTTGGGGAGACAAAACCAATGATAGCATTCAGGACACGATTTTATTTCGAATAATGCAGAAATACGAAATAAGGAAAAGCTGAATAGAAAAGTTCTCATTTGAAAAAGCTGCTTTCAATCGTACTAATAGGAATTTGTCTTTCAGCGTGTTAATTTTCCTAATGAAAATGCTTTTCAGCTGCTAGCTGGGTAGGATTCTTTATGTTGTATACATTTATTAGTAATGCTCAGTGGTTGGTCCTTCAATATTGACCGTAACCATATTTTTATGGATATTAATATTGTATTGTGTTTGAATGGGGCAGTTTGCAACACTGTGTGGGTCTTTTGGAAGCTTAAAATATATTTTCTCAAATGATTATGAGAAACTTTCACGTCATTTTTGCATTTGATTTTTAATAAAAAGGAAAATTTGGAATGGTGCTGAAACTGTTAGAAGAAGAATCAAAAATAAATAGCAATAATACTTGATAGTTTTTAAATTTGGCAATTCAACCTCAAAGTCAAAGTCAAAAGCGCTTTATTTAATACTAATCGTTATAAATTTTAAAAGAATATAAAGCAAATTCCAAACAATAACAATCAAAAAACTTCATGGCCCAAATGGCTCTCTAAATTTGTACGTTATCGTTAACTCATATCATCAAAAAAAAAAACACTAGAGCAAATTCAATTAATTACGATTATTACATATTTTTAAAATTTTATTGGAAAAAGGAGAAAAAACCAACCAACACTATCCTAAAATTATTTATAATCAAAACACAACAGTGAAACTTTGATCCTACACCTAATATGTTGTAACTTATTTCTAATAAAATACAATAACAATGTTCCTAACCTAAGTGTTTAATCTTATCTCTAACGGAATATCGTAAACATTACATACACCTAACCTATACCTAATTTTTAACAAAAATAAACAACAACACTAAATGTAGCAATAATGAGCTGAAACTCAAAAATTAAATAACGAAGAACACCAAAACTGAAAATAAACACGAAAATTTAGACATTGTCATTCAGCCACCAATACCTAAATTGCCCCGTCTCAACTCGATCAGCTTCAACGAATCTAGCAAATGAGTATCTCCATTGAAATCTTTGGTCTCGTGAACTCAAACTCGGAGGATATTTTATATTCTTATCGGTGGCCCGTCGATATATGTGATATATGACTGGGACGCCGTCAGAATCAAAAACATATCGATTCATGTCCAAATACACGAATGCTTCTGGAGGAATGAAGCCAGTAGCGAGGCAAGTCGCAATATACCCGTCTGTAGGGTGGAACGGCTGTGAAATCCAAGGGTTTTCACTCACAGTCACAGATCTTGCGATATGATTCCGAAGAAGTTTCAATATGAAGATATCGACCCTCGTCACTTCAGCAGTTTGATAAATTCTTCTATTCGATATATAATGTTTCCAATCCGTCTCAGGCTTTCTGTACAAACCAGTACATGCACGAAGACATTTCCTTTCGAAAACTCTTAATTTTTCCATAGTACTAGCGCTCTGGTTGTACCAGATCTGACATCCATATGTCAAAACTGGTCTAACCAGTGTCTTGTAACAGATTATTTTGACCTTTTGGTCAATGTATCTGGAATGAAAGAACTTTCGAAGGGCCATGACTACTTTAAGTGCCTTACTGAGCATGATTTTCACATGTTCAGTATAGTACAGATACTGATCAAGATAAACACCGAGGTATCGAACACAGGATTTATGTGGATCGCGTTGGCGAGACGTTAAAATCAAAGCCGTTCAATAGCTTGCGAATGAAGATTGAAAAGAGCAGAGGCGCAGTAACTGTTCCCTGCTGTAAACCATTCAAGACCTTGAACTCGCGCATTGTTGTCAGATTTCCATCGGTTACAACAAACGATTTCCCGTATAACATATTACACATCATGGCGGCAAGGTGTCTGGGGAACTTGTCCTGAAGGAGTTTAAAAACTAGTCCATCTAACCATACCGTATCAAAGGCTTTCTCCATATCAATGAGACATGCTCCAACACATTGTCTATCATTTAGTTTCCAACAGATATCTGAGGTTACTTTCGTTATTGCATGTAAGGTCGAATGCCTGGCACGAAAACCAAATTGGCAATTCGGCATCATTTTCCTCAATGTGGGCGTTTAATGCTCTATTGAGTATCACTTCAAACACCTTGCTGATGTTAGGCAGCAAGCTGATTGGGCGATAGCTTTTGGGGCATGAAGATTCTTTTTCTTTCTTCAAGATCGGAAATACCTTAGCTTTTTTCCACTCATTTGGGAAATATGAATTGCTCAACATGTTGTTGAACAATATGCAATAGTTCCTAATAGCAACCTCGTGCAAATGTCGGAGAACTACATTTGGAATACCATCAGTACCACATGATTTCTTGTTGTTTATCTTGCGAAATATGAAACATAAGTCTTCATAGCTGACAAAACAATCAATAAGATTCAAGCTCGGTATGAGGTCAAATGTTAATGTTTCATTGAAATGAAGAATTGATTGGCCGTTCAGGCTTGATTTGAAGTCGGAAACTTTTGCTTCAATGACCTCTGAAAAAATTTCGTTCCCTCTCTCAGGGTTTGGTAGATGAACCAATTCAAAATGTGTTCCAATCAGGGCAAGTTTATCCAATCCTTCACAAATAATCCTGTTTCCATTTCTATCCGGAGTCGTACTATCAATTTCGATAGCAGCACTATCGAGGAGATTTATCTCATCACTAGTGACTTCAAGATTCGATACCTTCACTCGAGACTTCTTGCGGAATATGCTATTCACTTTCGCGAACACGCCGTCTGGGTCCTGTGGGCTAATACCCCTCAATTTTTCCACCCATTGATTGCTGACCTCATTCCTGAAGTATGACCGGATTAAGTTCCGGACATTCTTCAGATGTAATTTCAACAAAGACAACGAGGGATGGTTATAGTCCAAAAATCGTCGATAAATATTGTTGACGCGTGTGAGAAGGAGGCTTTTCAATCTTTTCAACCTTGCGATGGTTGGTGTTTCATATCCTTCCATATTGTTTCGATGTTTAATCTTTGGAACTACTTTCTCAATCGTTTCCAACGTCAGCTTCTCTAACTTCGACAAATAGAGATCTATTTCATCGTCAGTTAGATTTCTGTTATTAGGAACCATTGAGCAAGCGTTTCCATCATCAGAAGAGGGACACTGCTTCTGGTACTCCCGATTAAACTTCTTTTGAAACTTTCCCTAGTCTGTTTTTTTGAAATTCAACCGATGGTTTTCATGTTGAACTGGAATGAGGAAGAAATCATCCCTTTGATGATTGATTTCCATTACGATTGCGTTATGGTCGCTATCATAAGGAAGCACCTGCAGTTTCCGTTGAGGACTATTAAAGCTGAATTTAAGTCTTGCGTCAGCAATGCAAAGGTCCAATTTGTCCTAGGGTATGTTGGGAACTCCAATCCATTTAGATTGCACCTGTATTCAATTTGGTTCTCTGTTATCCACGATTTCAGGAATAACCTCTTGGATTATTGGTGGCGTTTAGCCATGATGTATGCTTCGCGTTCAGGTCACCAGCAAGAATATAGTAGTTATGCAGCCTGTTCAATTCGAGTATTTCGAACAAGGAATTGAGCTCCTCCTTGAGCTTGAGAACAGTTCCACCAGTTGCATAGGCAAAGATAACGAAGAGGTTATCCCCACCTGGCAGTGAGATTTTGATAACGGACACTTCAAGAGATTCAAAGCTTTTGAATTTGACTTTTTCAATATTTTGGAAACGATAGGGTCTTCAAACCAATATCCCGGTGCCACCTCCCCCGTCACCTGTTACCCTTTCGTTTCTTACGAACTCAAAATCCTTGAATCTCATGGAGTGCCATGAACTGAGGTGGGTTTCGGTGAGAAGCACGATGTCAGGCTTTTGTCTGGCAATGAATTCAAGGAGATAATCACGCCGATGTAAAGTAACAATGGAGTTGACGTTGATAGAGATGAGACGAATCCTATCCGTGGGAATGTGGCTGAATGACAACTTATTTTGAGGCATTTGAAAGCCCTAAACGCTGAAAAACAATGTTAATTTTCGAATCTTGTTTATCGATTCGCTCCGATAAGGAATTTAATTGTTGATAAATTTTAAGGAGCAGCTCATTATTGCCACTTACATTATTTATTTTATTTACATTGTCTGCTGGTCCTCTCGCAGCAAGTGCAAATGACACCCCGGGCTTGACGAAGTTGGTAGGTATCACACTGCGGTGTGCTTGACTTTGTTTTGGAGTTACTTTAACCTTTGCATCTTGATACAGGGGGCATCCTCGGTATGATGCTGGATGACCAAAGGCACCGCAGTTCACACAATATAGTTTTACTTTTGGCTCCGCCTGAGCCAATTTGCACTCGCCGGGAGCATGAATGTCTTTGCATTTGACACACCTATATTTCATGGCGCAATTGGCAGCCGAATGCCCGAATCTTTGACACCTGTAGCACTGGTTGACCTCACTTTTCTGGAGGCATTCCCACCTCACCACGCGGAAGTTCAAGTACCGTATTTTCTGTCGGGCACTCGAACTACTTTTGCTGGAAATCTGGACTAAGTAGTGAGGCAAGTTTTTGCGCTCCACAATCGATCTCCTCATTGCAAAATTTTTAACTGAAATATACTGTATTCTGGTGCAGCTTCTTGGAGCACTTGAAGGAGATCGACTGTGTCCTCACCACAGTCCAGACCCTTCAATAAAAAGGTTTGGTTCTTTTCGCTTTTCGGGGTGTACGTGAAATGCGGAACATCTCCAGAATTTAAGGCACTTTTTGTTGCCTGGAAATCAACCAGCGACTTAGTCCTTATTGTCAACTTATCGGCATTGACTCTTTTTATCTGAAAATCTTTTAGTTTATTTTCGGCTGCCAAAAGCCGAACCATATCTTTGCCCGTTTGCCCAAACATATTGATTGGTGGGACTTTTTCTTTTTTTTCATCAATCTTAACGGACGGACCAACAGACGGACCAGCAGACAAACCTTTTGGTTTTTTCTCCCGATTTTTAACTCTAAGATATTCAATGAAATCATTATCTAATTTTGACGTTTTACCTGTATCCTCTTCGACGTTCATCGTTTCTTCAAGACCAGCTAGCGCTGCATAATAATTTCTGCTTTCGTTTGCGCCTCCTGCGCTGAGGACATCCTCTTGATTAGCTTCTTCCTGTGGCTTTTTAGTTTTCTTGTCTTCAGATTTTGAGTGTGGTTGTCGGCCTTTCTTGATATCTTTATCCTTGTTGAACGTTAACGTTCAAACAAGTGCTTCTAACGATTTAACTCGAAGCTTGAGTTCTTCATTTTCCTTTTCGAATTTTTCAGCTTTCTCTTTTTCTCGAATCAGATGTTCGATCTCGATAACCGATAGGATTGTCGGGTTTTGTTCTTGATTCTCGTATTTACTTTTAAGTTTTTTTTTCGCCCATCATCATTGGCGATGGGTATGGTCCTTCCAATTGATGGCTGAAGCCATCGGTCTCCTCCATCTCGTTGCTTTCGCAGCGAGGCTAGAGGGAATGTTCTCAGACCGGGACTTCCCTTGAACGTATTTCCACTTTTGATATTTCTTCAGGAAATGAATTTCAGGTATTCGATAAATGCTCGAATAATTCGACGGTGATGGTTTTCCCAATAAAATCAAAATTTGCTTTTGACTGGCTCGTAAAAAAATATTGCAATTGTTTGAAACTGACTTTTGCGAAAAATTAATTAATTTTTAAAATTAATGACAGGAGCGATTAAAAACACGTCTACACGCAACGAGTGCTAGACGTAGAATATTAAACACGTCTACACGCAACGAGTGCTAGACGTAGGGCAATTCAACCTCATTTTCAATAAAATGTATTTAATGGTGAGGAAGATTTCACATGCTAGTTATATATACTGGGCCTGCCAAATATTAGGTATACAAATAAGTTTTGAGAGTTTCATAAGAGGTGGCTTAGCTAGTATTAAATCTATGGGGGATTTACTCCATTGGAGCCGACAAAAATAACAACAAAATCTTTTGAAATATACAATTATATTTTACAACGAAAAGGACATCACAATCACAATATGACGGTTAGATTGCTAGAGAGCAGCAATATAGAAAATCTAAAATTCATAGCCTGCTGATCCTTACAGAGATTCAAGTTCGTTGATTTATCCAGCTAATGTCACCACAGTACTCTCTCTTAAGTGAGTTTGACAGTTTGAAATTTCATCGACAGCCAAATATGCATGTATAGAATTGTTTTGAACTCGAGGCTGCAGCTTTTTTAAGGGGGCTTCATTGATCCGGCATCGTTGATTGCGACGTGAGTCTGGGAGTATGCTCATAATAAGCTGGTTCCAAACAATTCAAATATATGTTGACCTCTTTCCCGTTAATCTCCAGCGTGTAAGCGTTTGCTGAAAGGCGCTCGACTATTCTCTATGGACCTTTGGATGGATATTCCAACGTTTTCTCAATGTGGTCACAGACATGCATGAAATTAAGTCGCAATACCCTTATGCATGAGAACTTTTTGCTTGTCATGACGTGACGCTGGGGTTGCTCGAATATCCCTCATGCAACCATGAAACTTTTGCATGAAATACTTTGTATCGGGTGGCATTTCTTCATTGAAGAAAAACTCTCCAGGTATACGTAGGGTTGTTTCATATATCAGTTCTGCAGATTTAACGTCAATGTCGTCCTTAATACTTGTGCGCAATCCAAGTAAAACAATTGGGCATACACCAATCTACTCCTGGCTATTGTAGCACTTTATTATAGTTTTTTGTGACTATCATCCCATTCGCTGCCACTGATTCGTTTATTACCTACTAAACGTACTGATGGTTAGAACAAGAAGGATTCAAAATGCGAACCCTGGTCTAAAGCCAGAATTTTTGTGGGCTCTGAGGTGAGAAACCCAGCTACTGTAAAATGCGGTAGCAACCTCGTCCGCTGTTGTAGTTTTGATTGGAAACTCTTCTGGCCACCTCGTAAATCAACCGCTGATCATCAAGATGTAAGAGAATCCTCTGAACGGTTTTAATGGTCCGACGATGTCAATGTAGACATGGCTGAATCCTCAGTCGGGAATTCCTATTTGTCCACCTGAAAGTCTGGCATATCTTCCTGTTTTGCTGCACTGCCATGTAAGACGTACAAGCCCATGCTAGTATGTCCTTAGACATACTTCTTTTTCTTCACACTACAGCCCCACTCGGGCATTCGCTTCCTGCAAACAGCGCCTCCAACTGTCTTGGTCTGTTGACTGCGTCTTCCAATTTCGAAATCTGAGCAGTGATGAACTGTCTTTGTCGACCAAGTCAGACCAGCGTTTTCTCGGTTTCCCCACTGGCCTTCGGCCTTCAGTTCTCCCAACGAATACCTTAGACATACTAGACCACACAGTTTTCTTTACTAGCATTTTCTTTGTTGAGCGTCCGCTAGGATGTGAAAGTCGATGGATATGTCTCCGCAATAATTTTGGAAAATATGGTTGATTTTTTTGCGTTGAGACATCAGAGTAAACCAAAGTGTCATTGTCATCCAATTGAAGTTTCCGCAAATGGAGGCTTGAGTCAGCTTGGAATAAATGTTTTAATTCTTCAACCTTCTATTGAGTTTTTGTCAAATCCTTTGATGTAACCAAAACTGGCATAGTGATATGATTTATTTGAGATAAAGTATGCGCTGTTTCATCCTCTTTTCCAGTAATATAGACGATTTTAGTAGTAAATTGCCCAATAAAGTCCAACTGTCTTAACTTACTTGGAGATGCTTGTCCAACTTTTGATTAAACGCATATGTAAGCAGCTTATGATCAGTTTTAATTATGAACATGCGTCCTTTAATCATATTATGAAAGAATTTTGTCGCGCTGTAAATTGGTTGCAGTTCACCAGACCATTCAGATTATATGAGTTTCTGGTGATGATGTTTGGGCTAAAGAATGCGATCCAAAATTTTCAGAAGCTTATGAACCCAGTGTTACATGGTATCAACTTGGTCTGTTGCTATATCGACAATATCTTTACACTGCCACAAAACAAGAAACAGCAACTGCAACGCCTTCGTACAGCATTCGAACGTTTGAAGGTGCATGGCCTCAGAATTAATATTGTGAAGTGTCATTTGACAACTTGACAGTGGATTATCTAGGCCACTAAATCTGCTGCAAACGAGTCATATCTTTGCCCACAAAGTTGAAGTGTTTGACTTGAATTTTAAAGTCTCCATCAACGGAGTTGCATTAAGCATTAACCAATGCCCGTCACCCAAAGGTAAACTTTCAGTTATCTTATTTAGGAGCCTATCACATACTGGTTGGTGCACAAAGCTCCTTTCTAGCCACAGAGTGAAAACCAAAAACCACAGCATTTTAGCTAGGATAGTCTCCTTACCGTGTAAGGGATAATATTTACCTATTATGAGCTCCCTTTTTCCTGTGGTATAGTTTAAACCTCTGCTCAGGTTATCATGTTATTTGGACTGATAGGCAATAGCAATTTTCACTCCCAACAATGATGGATTGGTGACTTAGCCTCAGATCTGTAGCGGTGGCACTTTCCTGAGATTGTCAGAGCTGGAAAACTAGTTCTGTGAGAGAGCCACCAACAATTTTAGCCTACCCATCACCAGCCATCATCACGAAGGCAATCATAATAGGTCGTTCACAATAAGATGAATTACCAGTCTTCCTTGCTGAGCAGAGCTGCAACTGCTTTTCAAAACCTTCGTGACTATTATCATTTAACGCCGTAAACCATGCACCATCCATCAAAGCCTCTTGAACGTTTCTGGCACATCCAAGAAAGTCCAATGGACGTTAATATAACACTTAAATAGGACATGCTAACAACTCACTCTCTGCCCCACGTACTTGACAACATAAGTTTTATGCCATGCATTCAAGCTACAACGCCCCGTCAGAAGGAACCCTAGTCCGCGAAAAAAGTGTGGAACCGCATAGCTGGTGGCACGTCAGGTTAACACGTGTATGTTAAACAACCATTGATACATTTGTTGCACCTGGTCTACCAGGCAGAAATTATGGCATCTTCCAGCATGGACTGAGTGGCAGAGTAAGTTTAAAGCATTGAATCAGCGCTTTACTCAAAGGCAATCCTTTCCGTGACTTGAAATTCAGTCCTCAATGGATAATTTCCAAGTCCAGTGATGGCTCCCCCATTAGAGCCTGCATGGATTCAGTCGAGACTATACGACATACAGGTAGGCTTAATAACAAAGCTAATCTTTGGCATTGCATAATGACGCTCCTGCCAGTTGCGCTCATTGCACTCTCCAAAAATACTGGTGACTTTTAAGCCACGCAAGTGGCAATCAGTACATAATATACCCTTTTGAGTGCACCTTTACTAAGCCCTCACGCCTTCCTGCAAACATGCTGCAGTATAGAGGCTAGCTGCTTAAGACGTCCCTTTAGACTTTAAAACGGGGCCAAAAGGACAGTCTCCTGTCCACATAAGTTCCTAAGTATGTGATTGTAGTCTCATATTTAAGAATGATGCTGCATCCATGTTGAACTGCTTAATTGACGTCTTATCCATAGAGACAGTCTGTCCAACGTGGTACCCCTATTTTTGTACCATGTTGATATAGTCTGTGGCTTTAACTTCCAGTTTGAATTGACTTCGGCCTTCAACCAGTATCAGTAAGTCATCAGCTTATGCATATGTGTTGCACATAGCAGGGGGCTTTGCAAACAGGTTGTCCATAACAAGTTTCTATATAAATGGACTCATTATCGACCCTGTGGGCATTCCTTCTGCACTAACACCTCTAGTTTGTCCCAGAATCTATGAGCAAATGCACCTCTGCTTGAGAAATAGCCCATCTAAAGCCTTAATTCCTTGCAATCAACTAACGTTAGTTTAGTAAGGACAGCTCGTCAGCTCAAGTGATCGAAAGCACCCTTGAAATCAATAAAAATTATAAAAACATACTTTTGCTCGCTTACCTGCACCACGGACATGACTATAGCCACCCATTGCAAGTATACGAGTAATGCGCCGTGTGGAAAGCATACTTCCTATTCGACAGAGCTTCAGAGTTCGCTAGTGATGGGAGAAAAGAGATGCCCCTATACGAGCTTAGAGAGCCAGGGTCCAACTGCTTTTGCATGTTTAAAATCAAAAAGGGAACAACCTTGTTTAAATCACGTTACAACAAGATGCTAAACGCAGTCTGGCACAGCCTCTGGGATGTTTTTCCATATCTTGCCAGAAATGCCATCCAATCCAGGTGATTTCCTATATCGCATACTTTTGACACTTGGCTCTATCTTACAGTGCTGCAGAGGTGGAGCATATTTCTGCTCTACAGCACTTTCAAGATGTGATAACTTGGACTCCATTCTAAGAAGTAACTTTCTCAACCAGTACCCAGCACAGTCACTCCATGTTGGTGCCCGAAACCAACGAATGTGAAGCCCCACCCCAACACAGCATGTCTGCTGCTCTTTCTCCGATGAATTTTGTAAACTCACCCACACGAGTCATCGGTGTTATCACTGACAAAGCGCTGCCAATTTTTTTCGTTGGACTTCGTGAGCAGTCCATGATGCTCTTTGGCAAGTTTCTGATATGTCCGCTTTAGCTGTTGAATAGTCCCCAACTTCCGGAACCCTGCTTGCTGGAACTACCTCCTTGCACCTCAAAAATCTTTTTGCTTGACAGCAAGCTCATTCATTCACTACACAACATGACCAGGAATAGTTGGACTACTTCTACTGAGCATGACATCATTGACCTGGAGAAAGCATTCATGAAGAAAAAATACTATCCGGTCGATGGAGAGGCCAATGTTATTCGACCTGCTTTTGTATCAGTGCGTCTTATCTCACCTATTCCCAGTCTGGAGCCATATTTTAGGTCAACCTAGCAGTTTCGCGAGTGCCCACTATTCCATTTGAAGTTATTATGACTTCAATAGCACTATATTCACTCCTCCCCCCGCCAGACTGAAGCTTCCACGTGAACTCTCACCAATGTGCAGCAGCATTCACTGACATCACATCTATGTCACCACATCTCATTGGGCCATCAAAAATAGACAATTTATAAAATACATTACATGGCCATGGACAAGGATCAATTCTGCTAGATTTTCCCCCTCCCCGGCATACAGCAACAGAGCAAATCTTCTGCGAGGAAGGCTTGCTGTGCCACCCAAGTGATCAGCATTTACATTCAATCCAAAGATCCAAGCCTTACCACATATGGGCAGCAGGACCTGATCCATATACTCAAGCTATGGCTCAATGCGACTCCTGAGTTCACAATAAATACTTACAACAAACATTTCCTCAAAGATATTCTTCGCCCACACACAAACCTTGTACTCATTCGTCAGATCATGCATAGGCAGCCATTCAACACTCACGTCATTCACTGCAATGGTCGCTTCACAAGCCCCTCTAGAGGTGAAGACACGCACATCATAAGCAAGGTATTTCCCAGTGCCAAACATCACATGCAAGGTGTAGGGCATTACTAAATCTTGGAATTACGCAGATTTCTGGGCATCACTAACTGTTATCGCTATTTTGTATCACATTCAGGGAAACTTCAGACACTGCTCATAGCATTGCTAAACTGTACACGAAGATCGGACAACCGTAGTATCGAGTAGTCTAGGGAAGGCATTGCAGGTAATCGCAGATGCGGCGACATTGGCACATTTGCGGAAAGAAGTTCTGCTACGGCTAACCACGGATTCTTTGGATATCGACATTGGTGTAGTGGTCGAACAACTTGTCGAAGAAACTTGGAAGTGATTGGAATTTTTCTTTAAAAAACTTTAAAAGGCTTAACAGTGCTACAACACCTACAATCACTAATTACTCTCCGTTTTTCGGCGATTAAACATCCCCAGCTCATTTTGGAAATACCGCTTTTCCATATGCGAAGTGATTACAAACCATTGCTGTTCTATTTCCAGCAGCAATTGAGTCAGACAAGTTGGGTACATATCGCCGTTCATGACAGAGTTCCATCATAGTCAAGTGTCACGGAACTGCAAGAGTTATGGAAAACTGATGCAGCACTACGGTTTAAAAAGTGGGAGTGAATAATTCATTAATCATTTGCGATTTTCGAATTGATGTTACTAGGTCTTATTTCTGGAGGCACTGGACTTTTGACATAATCCACAAGATATTTTATCCTAGTGGCTGCATCACTAGCGAATAGATTTGACGTAAATTTGTGTGGCCCAATATAAAGAAGGATATAAAGCAGCGAACCAGAACGCGCAATTTCTTACCAAATTAGTAAGATTTCTCGTCTTGTCAAAACACAAGCGCAACGATATCGACCACTATCAAGAAAATTTCAACACGCACACATGGATCTGGTCCAGCCAATACCTTTGGCAGACGGGTACCGTTATCTGCTCACCATGATTGATGCTTTCCCTGGATAGCCTGGGATGGATCCTCCATAAAACTGTAACGCGACCTTAGTAGCAGTCGCATTCCTTTGAAGTTGTGTATGCTGATTTGGAGCACTTAAAACTATAACCATGGATTAAGGGTCACAGTTTGTAGCTCAGCTATTCAAAGACCTCACGCAGTTGGTGGGCTGTCATCGCATCTACTCCATAGCATATGACCCCCAACTCAACGGGTTCGTCGAATGCAGACATCGAATCCTAAAACTTTCATTGATGTGTTGGGATATTCAGAAGTGGGCAGAGATTCTGAACATCCCACTGTAAAGCTTGCGTGTGTCACTCAAAGAGGATGCTGGCTATTTAGCCGCAAAGCTGGTATGCAGGGTATCTTCCCAGACTCCAGCGGAGTTCATTTTGTTCTTTAGAACCTTCATATGCCGGAATCACAAATTTATACAAAAAACTGTGCAATCAGGAAACTATTAGAACCACCCTATACGGATCCACACCAAATTATTAAATCTATCAGCCATTTGATATTTACTATCAGCATGGCTGAACAAAAAGTGGCGGTTTCAGGGGAGCATCTCAAGCCTGCAATGTAAGAGCGCTCATACGAAATACATATTTAGCTGTCACCTCAGAAAAAAACAAGTACTAATACTTTACTGATGCTTATGAAACAAGGCACCATGAACGTCAAATGTTCGAAATGTTAGTGTATTTATGTTTCTCTTCAGATTGCAGATAAAAAATTGAGCACTTAGGCACAAGTGCCAGCAGTATCTACGACAAGCTCTGGATGACAGTGATCTAATTAAAACCATTATGATCAGCATAGTTACGACCGTTGATAGCTCCTTGCTTAGAAGAAGATATAAGAGAATTGAAATTCTTCTTCTCTTTTTCGTTCAATTACAGCTCCTCTCAGGCCTACGGTTCCTGTGAAAAACACCTCCAACTGTCTTGGTCCATCGATCGCAGCAATAAACTTTCTTCGTCGACCAAGTCAGACCAACATTTCTTTAGCCTCCCCCTTCATTTATCTCAATTAATACCTTATTGGGTATCCGTTGTTTGTCCATACGATTTACATGGCCAGCCCATTGCAGCTTTGCTAGTCTTACAATTGTCTGGACTTCTGGCTCGCCAAAACTGTTATATAGCTCATGGTTGTATCATATTCACTATTGACCCCGTGTTGCTTCGCTCCGATGATTTTCCTCAGTACTGGTCTTTCAGGAGCTTCTAATATGTTTTTGTATGCTTGGGTTAGAGGAAACCAAAATTGGTTCCAATAAAGTTGAAAGAAACAGAGTTTAAAACCTAAGCTTGAACGTATTTACCACCTACAAGTTAGATTCATTACAAAGCCTGTCTAGAAATTTTGTGTATAGCCAGTCTTCGAATCGCTGGAGCTTTAATTGTGAGATACGCCACAGGATTACATTTCAGGAGATAAAGATCATAAACTCCACCGACGAGATGTGTCAAAAGCTGGCGAACAGTTTGACATGTGCAGCTTTTGTTAATTCTATGCAGGTTGGTTTCACGACGGATATGTCGGCTCTGGTATTAAGAAGATTATTCATCTTCGATACATCCGATAAATGCATGATTATGTATTTGGTGACGGTTTTGTAAACAGGGAAGGCAGCGGCAGCTGGTCTAATGGTGCATTTTATGGTGCATGATTGAACAGTGCATTCAACATGATTGAACAGTGCATTCAACAGCTAACCTGAGGTTCTTAATATCGTTTGGCGTTCATTGTTATTCTCCTCCTTGATTTTGCCATTTTTTCACGCCCTTGGCAGTCTTTCATAGTTGTGTTGCTTTGTTTGATCTTAAAAACTACATGGGAGCTCATATATTTGTGCCTTACCCCTGAAATCGTCATGGAAGTGACATATTGCTGCATTTTGGCAAGCTCGTGTCTTTGGTCTTTGGAACGTTGCCCTTTTGGTACTGCTAAGGTTACTTGGACTTGGGTGTTGATCATTGCCACGGCCATAATCCTCGTATGACTGGTCTCTTAAACTGAAGTATAGCTCATCAATTTGGCGTGATAATTTGTCAGTTTGTACCGTTATCTTTCGCTGTATCAATGAAAGCCAGATTGGCTGTTGCGTTGTAACATGTGCAGTTTCAAGTTCATTTATCACGTCAAATATTACGTGGCTTGTCGTACTGACTTACTCGGTGATTTTCTACTGGTCACTACATTTTGACAAAAGCTTCTGTAACCATGATGATTGCAGGAAAAATTCATCTATGGCGCTTACATCTAACCCGCGTATCTTTTCAAGGAATTGGTATGGTTTATGTTGCCCAGTTGGTGCTCCGAAGTTTATACCTTGTGTTTTCGAAGTTTGAATTGCACATGGGAGTTGGTTACTCCTTTTTTCAGTACTCAGTATGAAGCCATTACATCTGGTGAAACTATGTGCATCCATTATTTCTTTACGTCAAAAGGCACCAGGGTCTGGCTTAATAAAACTGTTTCTTTCGTACGTTATTTAGTTCGTATGAAATAATGATTCCAGTGTGATGATCCACAGCTTGGCTCATTCATTGTACCGGTTACTTTTGGTCGGTATTTGACCCGTTGTTGGCTATTTGGAAAGACTCTTTTGAGCATAGATTTAGTTTTGCTTGTAAACATTTATCGTACTGATCGCAGTTTGTACTTCTGATAATATAGCATTGGTATCTTTATTGCAGATGTAGGTTGGCATACGGATGCGTGGATGTTCATATAAATCACATTGCATTTCATTTGTTTTTTAATGTCTGGCTGCAGTTTTTTATAAAAAAACTTCAATTTTGTTAATTTTCTTGGCTGGTCACAGCACTCTTTTTGTGATTTTTATGGTTTTTCCTAGTCATCAGGATCATTAGTTTGGAGGGAATAATTTTGGTTATGGCATCTTGCAAATAAAGAAAGACTGCATGTGTTCAATTCGAGAGAATTTATTCAAGTGATTTACATGTTATACCTATGAAGCAATGGTGGGAGCGCCCGTGCTTTTTGGTGCGTTTTGGAACTTACTGGATGGTGCAGCGATGATTCCTGTTAACGCTCACTGATAGTGACGTCAGCAGTTGAGTGTGTGGGTATACGGCTACAAACATCGGAGAGTGTTACGTGACACAGTACGGGAATGTCCCTATGCATGCGGGTGCGATTGCTGTTGCCAGTAAGAGTCATGCGAGAATATTTAATCTGTGTTTACAGATGGTTTGTGCAGAAATGCATGCAGAGCTACCTCAGATGAAGCAGAAAATGATGTTGATGATGCCGACATAACCTTGCAAGATTGCTTAAACATGTTACAGTATATTATTTATAATTAACATAAGTCTATTTCGAGGTCAATTTAGTTTCCTTATCAGTGTTTTACCTAGTACTCTATAATCTCATATTTCAACATATTCATCACAAAATGAGTGCCGCAAAGGTACTTCGTAATGATCACACATAATTTAAAAAATATTCATTCATTAAGATGTAAAACATTCATTCAATCATATATCCAAAACATTCGCATATAATCTAAAAACATTCATTAGATTTTAAATTACACACAAATTAATGTACAGGTTATGTATAATAAGTAACCAGACTGAGCCTACCCCGCGCCGTCAAAACGTCTGCTAACCGGTATCTGGTGCTGTAGTGGTGGTGGGGGTCTAGGTAAAGGGAACCAGGCTGCAACAGTTGCCTCCAAGTGCTTGGAGAGATAGCATCGAGTGAAGGCGGAGTGCGTGTTCAGTTCCGTCGTCGAATTGAAAATGGAGCGTATGATCGAGCAACGTGTTAGCATCAAATTTTGTGTCAAACTCAAGAAAACGGCCACGGAAACTCTTGAAATGATTCGAGAGGCTTACGGTGAGGATGCTCCGTCCAGAGCTCAGGTGTTTCAGTGCCACAGAAATTTCCGGGAGGGCCGCGATGACGTCCATGACAAACAGCGCGTCGGTCCTCCATCAACGAGTCACACGAACACAAATGTGCAAAAAGTGCGTGATGTGTTGAACACTGATTGTCGTCTGAGCATTCGGGCTATCGCAGATGGGGTTGAAATTGATAAGATGACCGTTCACAACATTTTTAAGAACGATCTGGGCATGAGGAAGATCTGCGCGAAGCTGGTACCCAAACACCTGACTGATGAGCAAAAGGAGCGTCGTGTTGCTATCGCTTCGGAAATCCTTGATCGACTGCAAACCGAACCAGAGTTATAACAGCCCGGATATGGCATCAGCGGTTATTTTATGTTGAATAGCAAATGCATATGAAGATATTACGAGGTGTTAATTGATTTGTGGGTCACGAGACCACACAACTCTGAGTACTAGTTAATGAGGTCGGTAAGTAATAAATTAAGCAATCTTATGTTTAAGAATTTAGTATAAATACTGTAAGAAGTTGTATATTCGGGCGCAGAAGGTTCTGACCCGTTAGTCAATAAAGATTAGGCCATTGAGTATTCTTTGGCTGGCGGTTATTGAAAATCCAGAATGACATTTTCTGTTCATTTACTTTGGCTGGAGTATCGGCCAAACTTAGGAGTTTATTTGCTGTATAGAAGCTTTGCTTGGGTTCACAGTCAGAATTTGGCCAGATTTATTCAGGCTAGCCGACTATAGATAATTACATGTTTTAATTCACACAATCCTATTTCAACAACTTACTGAAATCAAATCTCTACCTAAATTCAAGTACTGTAACCAATTCACTTATTGAGCTAATATTTATTGAGTACGAAAGTTGAATAACTACTTGCCCTTCAAGTTTTTCCCAAAATCCGCTCCGGCAGATTTCTCCCAAATCAACTCAATATCACACTACATCAAGACCATCCTTAAACAGAATTCAACCCCATTTAAACATCATTCACACCGACAACAGCTAATCAAGTATTCCCTCTTTACCTATTTCCTCATCTTTATGAAAATGTATAACGCTCACAAAAGCTTTTCATATTCATATTTCAAAAGACCCTTCTGTGTGTGCTCCACACCGTAACCGCAACAATCACTTGAGCCAGCGCCAGGTGGGAATGAAAACCGACTCCCCAACAACAAACTGTTGAAATCGTCTTAAGAATTACACTGTCTATCAAAGGCACACCTGCACTCACCCGTCGCTTTTTGTATCCTTTATTCGACTTCCATTATCAAACCTGCTGCTTCATAATTCCATCCAACATCCCTTCATCATTCGCACGGACAAGGACATAAGGCCGTGCTCCATACAACCCGCTGCCAAGTCAGTCATCACTTAGTCGGGTTCGTCTGTCAGTAGTAGCAGCATCTGCAGGTGGTATATCACTGGCAATCATCAACCTCTTAAATTTATCTTGAATTTCGAGACATTGCTCTCCCGCTGAGTGATGCTTTAATGGTGGCTGCTTTATGTATTATCCCATTTTCACTGACTAGAATATTTTTCCACTTTGGTATTCCCTTACTTCGAAAAAGAATATTTTAGAAGATAGCCTAGAAAACAGACTATAATTCAATGAATGTGTATTTTCTATTGCAAACGAGCGAAGAGTGAAACAATAATGAGATGAGAGAGGGCACCCTTGGGAAAATCCTAATATTACCGTCAGCTCGTCAACACATTTTCCTTGTGAAATTTTGGCAGTTCTATTTTTTTGGAACTGAAGTGACGGCAGATGCTTCGGATGACGGAAATATTGTAGAGCTCAAGGGATGATTGAGATCGTAAGTGGTTTAAAAGAAGAGAGAGAGAGAGGGCGAGAGAAAAGTATCTATTTCATATTTGCTTTTACGCATGCCAAGGATTCAATGAAAGTATCAAATTCTTACTATCACCATCGTCAATATCAACAATGATCTGGTTACACGTTTAAATTGATAAACTTGACTTTACGAAAGAGGGTGGGGCTCGCGTATTCTACTCACAATAAGATAGAAAGCCAAAAAACAAGCACAAAGGATGAACTCGCGATACGTTATAAAAATGTAGCCATCTGCTGCTACGAACCTTCATGGATCTACTCGCTCATTTACAACCGCGAAAATGTTTGGTACATCGTTTTGCAACATTTGTTTCATCCATAATAAACGATTGAATTAGGGGAGCAACAGAAGTCGAAAGGATCTGGATTTTTTTTTGGGCGATACACAGTTTTCTTCGGGGTGTAGTGTCATAATTATTGATTTTTTGCTAGCATAGTCATAACATCCCTTTCCTGCAGTCTTCCAAGAGGATATTACGTGTAGCTGATGAACTATTTTTATCTAAAATTCCGCTATTACTTTACTAAAAGCCGAAACATCCTGCCAATATAAACAGTACACAACTTTTTCCACTCCCTATCAAAATTTTAAGTTCATCACCATAACTCCACCGTTTTTCGCTGGCAAAAATCAATTTTATGGCTATAAACAAAATATGCTTGGATTTCAAATACGCAAAGGGAGAAAAAAATGTTCCGTAATCTACCCTTTGGCTAAACATCCATCAAATTGTGTATAAATATTGTAGGAGTTGTGTTGTTGTGTTTAAGGAAAGTTGGATTTAAGTTAGCCTGTGTATATATCATGCATATGGCAAGCCATGTTGCCAAAACAATTTATTTTTTAAGTATTGTGGACATGCTGAGGGGGGTAGCAGGGAATTTTTTCTGGCTTAAATATATGTAAGTGGTAAATACCAAGGGAGGCTCAAAAGTATGAATATGATGTGATAAGGGTGAAATACAATTTTTTAATATGCATGCAACGCAACCACGCGTGCTGATAAATTTTTCGGGTTGTCATAAATCTTCATATGAGCTCATTTGTAATGCCATACAAGAACTTCATCATTTAATATTGGAAGTCAGTTTCCATCATTAGATTGGACCTTCACATATACGAGTAGTATATGGTAGCACGTACACAGCCTCCAAGGGCTTTTTTGAAATAAGTATGTATATAAAATAAGATGTGAAAGTGCATTATAAAAAGTGAGAGATGGCCAAAGAATGAATGATTGAAGATATCATAATTAATTGTTAAATATTTACACACTAACATAACGAGAGATATTATGAAAGATTATAAACTCTGAGAGGATTTCCTCATGTGAAGCTTAAAAATTCCCTCATTCAAAATTAAACTATCTACT
Organism: Odontomyia ornata; assembly: GCA_963969285.1. Taxonomy (NCBI): domain Eukaryota; kingdom Metazoa; phylum Arthropoda; class Insecta; order Diptera; family Stratiomyidae; genus Odontomyia; species Odontomyia ornata. Next base: position 325,818,662 of record OZ017740.1, on the reverse strand, counting down.
CTGCACTTTATTTTGACAAATTTCTCTACATAAGATTAAAAAAATAGTTGAAGTACTTGTACTTTTTAACGATACGTAGTAATCGAGTAGTGGCCTAGGCAAATATTCCCGGGCGAAAACACCTTGTTTATTTTGCATCTTAAAAAAATCCTTTAATATCATCTAATTTTATTTTCAATATAAAAACAAAAAGATTAAAATAATTTTTATGTAAAAATTTTAAATAAAAAATAATGGCCATTAAAAATTCGATGACGGCAACCCCCTATGTAACGCAGAAAATGAAGTGCCTTCTTGTTTTAACGAAAAGAACCCGCCCCACGACACCGCAATGCTAGTCTGCCAGTGCATTCCCGCGTCCTCAGCAAGGCCAATTTCGGCGAGCATCAACATCCTCGTTTGCCGAGGCAGCTGACCATTGCTGCAGTCCTATACGGACTTTGATACTTCACCCATGGTCCCAAACGTGGGGCCCGAAAAGCCTGGCTGTATCAAGTGTCGAGAGCTTGAGACAGACCATCGTCTCTAGGTTACCCTACTATGTGTCCAAATTTTTAGCGGATAGGTAACTACTGAAAAATTTTGTACTAAACGTGCCCCAACATCCGTAACAACTTCCAGAATTTATTTTATCCCCGGACATCAATCTCGTTTGGACCTCCTTTTCAATTATACTTTGGTGGTTTACCACCATCGTATGACTGGCAAGTCCAAATGATATTAGGGTCCTTTCGTGTACTCGGAAGTTATTACTCAACGTCATTTTGGGGCTGATTATGATCTGCAACCCAAACCAATTGTTGCCTTAATGTCTTCCAGTACATGCATTCTTGATTTCACGCGATTGGCTACCTAGCCAGTCCGTGATTATCCATGATAAAACTTGTGGGTGGAAATTAACCCTGGGCCGACAAACTGTACTTGGTTAATGCAAGCGTACATGAGATCATTTCCGAGCTGTGATATTTACGGTGCCTCAAGAGAGTAGTATCTCTGACGTGTAGAAAGAACTCACTATTGGTGTCCCAACCTGTGAAAAGAGTAAGTAAATGGAAAGACCGAATTTGCATTACCTATTTTTCTTTTCGAGTATTTCGATTAGCTCATCACTTTTGGCCACTGTATAATTTCTGACATGTTATTTTTTCGTATCTTTGCATGAGTCATAAATATTATATATATTATCCATATAAAATCCATAAATATGTACATTTAGGAGTCAATTTATCTATGCAGAAACCATGTCAATGAAGCGTACGCCAGACAAACGTCGTTTGTGTTCAGATACGGAGCCGACGGCGCTGTGCGTGATTTGCCAGCCGGCAAGAAATGATAGCATGCCAGTGAAAACGCCACCGTATGGCCATCGATTTCATGAGTCCTGAGTGGCTCAACATTTATTGAACATCTGCTATACTACAAACCGGACTTAACGAGACACCAGCCACGCAAGGGGCTGTACCCAAATCCAGTGATCGCAGGGACCGAGGTTTGGCATTACCAGGCGATCTTGATGACATGAAAAGAGCTGGAGCAGTGCTGTCTGCTGGAGGGCAGAGGACCATCGTATTCGTAGATACGACAGTCACGCAGGACATTATGGCACTACTGTAGAGCTTGATCACCCGAGTAGCCGCTCTGGAGAGTAAGATTGAGAGCCCTCCTCAAGCACGTCCCTGAACGCCTCCGCTGTGAGACTTGAACCCAAATCCTTGGAATTTGCCAATGGATCCAAGACTCAAGCCCTAGTGAAACATTCCGAGCTCGTCAGTGTCCCGGTGCATTGGCCGCAACTCAGCCAAGTGCAACCACCAACAATAGGTCTAGTGGTTCCCCCAGAGCAATGCGGATCCTAACATCTACCATATAGTTTGTAGCCGACTCAATTCCCCATCATCATACAGAGCTGGAATCTTCATTTCAGTGGAGAACCAAACTCCATCAACGTCGAGGTCTTTGTTGCTCAGGTGGAGTCACTAATTGATCAGATGCTGGCTACTTGGCAATATTGTTGAGAGGAGCAGCGCTCGAAACCGACTGGCGTATACATGCCACTCCTCCATCCCACCGCTGGTCACGGCTGAAGAAGTTGCTCTGTATGGAGTATCCTACCATCAACATGGACGAGAGGGTACTGGAAAAAATTCACGCCAGACGGCAACGGCAAATTTAGAGCTCAACGACTAGTTGATTGAGCCTTTGACCCTATCTCAATTGCTGCGGGTGTTAAAGCGCAATTTACGGCCTGAACTTTGGCGCCACATTGCAGACACCGACCCTCAGGACATCGCGTTGCTTTTACAAGCCGTCAGTATACAGGAATGAGTTGAAGAGGACCTACGAGAACGACCATACCTGGTGACGAGACTTGGTCCGCGGCGTGGTATTTCAGAAGTGGCACAGGAGACTAGCACTCCCGATCTGGAAGACACCGACGGGAAGTCAGATGAGTTTGCTGTAGCTGCGATGGGGAACCTCACGATCTGTTGGAACTGCAGACAAACCGGATATCGGGTTGTTACATGTTGAGCAGGCACTGGGTTTTTTGCTAGGGATGCGGTAAACCAAACACCTACTTCCCAGATTGCGCTTTTTCAAAAAATGAACAAGCGAGACTCAACCACCTTAGCGGTACTACAAAGCTCGACCGTAGGTTGTCAGCTTACTGCGAATACCGAAATTGACAACACTTCACCGGCCTTGACAAAGATGACTTCGGGGGTTTCCTGTCTTCCGAAGGCCTCTCCAACGATATTTGCCTGAAGAACCCTGGCAGTCACGAGGTCACCTCTTGCTCGCACAAAAGAAAATGGTCCACTCGCAGAGCTTCTGTGAGAGAGTGCGCACCTGATGTCAAATTCTGAACATATGCAACATCTTGGAGGTTTCCGAGAATCACTCCAGATGTTACATACCTATCAAAGTGTTGGGCAAAATTACTGTCACACTGATTGACACGGGTGCAAGTATTAGCTGCCTTGCCTCAAGCCTCGGCTCAAAGGTACTCCATCAACACCTTACGTTGGCAAAACTTTGGCGCTCTAAAATCAGCACATCTGAAGGCACCAAACAACCTATCAAGGGTAGATTGACAACACCCGTCACGTTTAGAGGACAAACTAAGGATATGACATTTTTCATCATCACCTCGCTGACTCAGAACGTGTACTTTGGTGTCCATTTCACCCTACAATTTGGTTTGGCTCCTGATTTATTCGTGGATTCACACTTCAACACTAGACACGTTTATGAACTTACCTCTATGCCCGACAGACATGAATTAACTCCTAACCAACGACAACGTCTGGAAGCATCCATCGCTGCTTTTCCATCTTACGCTACGCAAGGCCATGACCGCACTACACTGTTCTCATATGTTATTAACATTGGCGATAGCAAGCCGATGAAGCAGAGACACTTCGTCATCTCGCCACCCATGGTAAAGCTAGTGTACGCAGAGTTGGACAGGATGCTAGAGTTGGGGGTAAGTAGCTCTACATATCAGCAAGGCGGAACTCACCATCAATGTCCAGAAAAGCAAGCTCGCATGATCGAAGTCCGATATCTAGGACATGTGATTGGACATGGTACCATTAAAACGGATCCGGACAAAACTCGGGCAATTGATGAGTTTCCCTTACCGAAGACCGTTAAGCAGCTTCGACGTTTCCTAGGAGTGTGGAGCTGGTACGCAACGGTTTCAGCGTCTCTGCCAGACATGCCCCGGAAAGGTTAGTTCATCTGTACATGCAGTGTATTGTACCATATTCTATGTGGTACAGTTCACCATGTTCATCTTTAAGTGCCTAAACGGGCTTTAAGGCATCATGCAGAAATAATGCAGGATTCCTAATTTATGTACACCGAGCACGAGTTTTATGGAGCTCACTTCTATCCGACCGCAGAAGAAAGCAAGTCCTAGAAATGGCGGTCACTTGCATTCCTAAACACTAGGAACCTCTCTACTTTCCGCCGCTGTAATTGTGTGGGAACCATACCCAATGTGACATTTTTTTCATATCCCTGATACCAAGAATACATAATTGGCGGGCAAAAGAAGACTCCTCGGCCAGCGATCACCAGTATATAATGGCTGAGATCCGCAGCAGGACCCTTGGTGTACATTTACCCAACTTTTAGCCTTTGGATGTTAAACTGGTAAGATGGGTGCTAAGAGGTTTGTGAACATGCTCGTGACAGGCACATAATTGCTAGAAGCTCCACCGGAGAGTGAAAGACACAGCCAAGGATTTGGTGAACTCAACAAAGAGTATCATTATATCTGCTTGCAAATTCCCCAGGCCCTGTTGGAGACCCTGACACTGTAAGCCTTCAGTATACTGGTGCTCAACGGAAATTGCTAAATAGCGAGGTGAGTGCCACAAGCTTTGAAAAGAAGCCCAGTGGACGCAGACGCAAAAGGATGCACACACCAGGCCCGATGCTGGTAAGACCTCGTGAACGATGCTGATAGGAATCCTCGATGCCTCAGAAATAAACTGGTCATGCAGAATGCTGCCATCTCATGGAAGCCCTGCTTACATGAAGCAGAAAAGGTGGAGGAGAAAGTACGGACTCTGTTTGCTATATCCGGTCCATTTATATGCACTCTACGGCCAGTGGGATGCCCAATTTTAGCGAGGATGCAACTAGAAGAGGCAGTTCTATCCATGAAATCAAGGAAAATATCAGGACCAGATGGCGTTTCTGCGAAAGTATTGCAGCCTGTCAACAATCTTTACTTTGACTTAATGCTCAGAACGTTCAAAGCTTACCTGCTCTCGAAGGTAGCGAAGCTCATATGAATCAGCGAAGAAAAGGGAAATTCTGAGTTGGCATCTAAATACCATTCGTTATGCATGCTGGACATGTTACGGAAAGTGCTCGAGAAACTCATCAAGGGAAGACTCATTAACGCGGTTCACTCTACTGGAGACCTATTTCCACGGCTTTTGGGCAGATTACTTCTCTATTGACGTGGTTTTGGCAGAAGTATGCGTGGTCTAAAGAGTGGAGGCTCACGGCCATTCCAGTAACGGGTTCTGTTGCTGGTGCCACATGATATCTGAAATGCTTTCAATTACACTAGATGAGCAGATATCTCGGAAGCACCGGAAGGCCCGTTTCATGTTTCAAAGTATCTGATGTAGATTCGGAGGGATAAATTGATGAATCAGAACCTGCTCTTTAACACAAAATTGGGTAGGCGAGGGATGGGAGTTAGCCGATTTTTAGCCCAGACCTATGCAACAACATGTGCTGCAGAATGAGTCACACTTGATCGGTTGTGCAGATTATGTCACTGCGATACTCGCAAGACTTAGAGGTGAACAAGTAGAACTTACGCCAAATGAGGGACTAGATGACTGCTTGTGGACCCAACCTAGCACTAAAGAAAACCAAAGTGGTCATCCTGAAAAAGAAGAAAATATATTTATTCACTTTATTAAAACATTTAATATTATCTATCTGTTAAATGTTTTAATAAAGTGAATAAATATATTTTCTTCTTTTCCAATTACATATCAACGACACCAAACTACAGAGCAATATTCCAGAGTTGGATGAACTAAACAAACGAGTGATCCAACAGGCTCATACATATTTCGAAAGTACATCACGTGTCTGAGAATGAATCTCAAAGATTTAGATGCTTTCGCTACCACATTAAGGATTTGGAAATCAAACATCAACTTAGGATCGAATGTTGTTCTAGAAACTTTGAATGGAGTGTTCCTTTGTCAGAAAAACATCATCATCATGTATGGCGTGGTAGCCCAAGCCTGAACTTGGCCTCCAGGATTAATTTCCACCAATCATCACGGTTTTGTGGCCTCTTCCACCAGTTGATCACTACCAGCAAGGATCTACTTTTGGCTTCTGTCGGGTCCCTGTCATTGAGTCCTTAGTCTTCCTGCTGGACGGTCTATCTTGTACTCCACCCTTCAATGTCCTTGTGGGTAGGCGGTTTTCTTGCATTCTTTCTACATGGCCTGTCCATTGCAATTCACGTATGTTTACGCAAGCGGATACGGGTGGACCGTCAAATAATTCATACAACACATCGTTTTAATGTACTCTCCTCTCAGTTCCTTGTTTCACTGGCCTATGAATTTTTTAGAGCACTTTGCTTTCAAATATGTCCACTCTGATTCACTAGTCAGGGTCCATGTTTTAATCAATTATTTTGTTTCATTTCCACATAGCGGCACAGGTTTCACTAGTGATTTGTAAAAAAATTGCACAATGTATACCCAAAAACAAGAGTAGAGGCTTTAAGTGTACTGGTCATATTCTGACATTTAGAAATGTTTAGGCTTTACATTCATTTGGCACCAATTGGTAGGGAGAAATATGTCTTTTTGAAGATACTGGCAGTTTTAATGGACCTAATTGCTTCAAATATCTTGAAACTTTCACCGTACAAAATGCAGTAAGAGATTATGACAGAAAGAAGATAATTTATAAATAACAAAAAAAGTAGAAGACCATGGAGAACCCTACGGAATGCTGGATGTAGGTTGAAAAGGAAAAGAGGTTGTAACGCAAAGAAAGACACAACACAACCAAAGAGTAAGGTGAGACAAACCCCAGAAATGAAGAAAACCGGAGATTCTACACGACTTCAGTTTAAGATAAAGGAAGAAATAGTTTACGAAATCAAAAGCTTTAGAAAAATCCGTGAAAACAACAGTCAGTCAGATTTGTGGCAGTGGAGCAATCTTTCCGGAACCCATGCTGCTTTGGAATAATAAATGCACACACTGACTTCACTAGCCTATTATGACTTAACAAGCCTATTGTGTTTTTTGCATATTGTGTTCCAGTGAAAGTAGGAAAGCAGTAGTACAGGATGGTCATTTGAGATAAATTAGGAATCACTGCACGATATTTACGTTTTTTAACTCGACGTGACATTTTCCTCGGAGCCCTGTTACCAAGGAGGCTCCTTGGCTTGCAATCACCAGTATATAATGGTTGAAATCCGCAGCATACCTTTGACGTACATATCCTAGCCCTTAGCCTTTGGATGGCAAACTGGGAAGATGGATGTTGGGAGGTTCGCTTGCGTGCTTATGGCAGGCACATCACTGCTAGGAGCTCTACCGTAGAGCGGGAGAGTTACAGCCAAAAACATGGTGAGCTCAAGCATGAGTATCATTATATCTGCTTGTGAGGTGTCCATGCCCTGTTAGAGACCCTGACACTGTAAGCCTCCAGTATACTGGTGGTCAACAGAAATCGCTGATTAGCAAGGCGATTGTCGCAAGCTTTGAAGAGATGCCCACTGGACGCAGATGCAAGAGGAGAAAAATACCAGGCAAATAGCATATAAGTTGGCCAGGAAACACCTTCGCAAGCAAATTGAGATATGTAAGGCCCGATGCTGATAAGATCTCATGAACCATGCTGATAGGCATCCTAGGTGCCTGGAGAATAAACTGGTCATGCGAAGTGCTGGCATCATACGGAAGTCCTGCTTACGACTGGATGGAAAGTTGCCAGCATTCAAACTAAGGTTGAAAATCAAGGAAAGAGAAAAACATATTGAAGAGGCAGTGGACTCCACAAATATACCAGGAATACTGTCAAAGTCAGGGCCTTATATTTAGGTTAAGAGAATTAATTAAGGATTTGACTTCAAAAGAATTGAAAAACAAGCAAGAACAGGAAATAAGATGGGATGATAATATTTTCGTAACTAGGTAAACTATTAAAGTAGGGGTGATTTTGTATGGTTTTCGAAATCAAGTTATAACTACGGGAGCTAAAGTTATTTGATATTTCCACAAATTTGTTTTTTTTTTATATAGGCTTTTGATCAAAATAAGCCTTACAGTTTTCTCCAGATCATCTCAAAAGTTTTTGGCAAAATTAATAACATCAACATTTTGAAGATCCTGCTCAGTAAACAACACTTGTTATACTGCAACTCAAGGGCAACCGCTTAAAGTGAAAAAAGAATAGATTTTAAAAAAAAATTGGTTTGATGCACATCTCATTGGAAGTTTCCTTAGGTTAGGTATCTATATTTTAAATTTAACATGGAACTGAACTTCATCTTAGTATGTTCTTTTTGTGGTTGGGAGTGTGGAGCTTCCAGGAGTGCAAGACATCTAAGCTACCCACTACATACCTTCCCTGTCAACGTGAGAACATAGTCTGGGACCGTTTGATACGTTTCTTTAGACTAATCCTCATTTTCCTATGCCAAGAGGTGTCTTCAAGTTGGAAGAACCCTCCTCCAACAGAAAAGGATCAGAGATGAGAGATTATAAGAAAAGTATTCCTCCAACCCTAAAGTTTCCCGATGATGTGAGCTCTTTTACCTTTTAGGACTGCCCGAGCATAATGTGTCACATGGGCCCATTAGTTAACATATTCAAGAATTTCCTCGATTAGACTATACGAGAAGAGCACTCCTGTTTCCTTGTATAGTTCTCGATGTAGCCTGTCCCATTCTTTTCATGCAAAAAATGTGTGGCCAGCATCGTCATCGTCTCTTGCACAAAACATACCGTTGGACAACCGCACCCTACCAATTTTGTGAAAGAAAGAATGTAAACACCCATATTGGCTCAAGTGCTGTATTGGGTAGAAGTCAATCTCAACGTGCATTTGATTGAACCAATGTCTTGAATCAGGAATAAGGTGCGTAATCCATATTTCCTACGTGGTGTTCACCCAGGATTCCACAAACTCTATGGTAGTTGTCAAAAGATAAATTCTTGATGGCTTTGGTCTCATCACGTTGGCCATAAGTCGGCTCAGAGCTGATATGCCTGAAGCAGCTTCACCAGCTGTTGCCTTGATTTGCTCAAAGAAACTCATCATTTGGTCGATCATCAACCCCTGACGCATTACTGATGGATTCAATTCACCCAGTGCTTCCTAATACTGATCGTCCTGGCTCCAGACACTCTCTTCTTTGTTGTGATAACCACTTCGGTTTTCTACAGGACTAGGCTGAACCTTCAGGCAGTCATTTAGTCTCTCATCTGGCGTATTAGCATACCCAGTCAAAGTTATGCTTGTTCAATGGTGCCTCCAGAAAATGGCACCGCAACAAAATTTGCATAGCCAATCAGGCGTGATTCATCTGATAGCTCTTGTATTAGTAGGTCGTCGTACGATATGTTTCACTATTCTGGACACCGGGTCCAGATTGGTGAAACATAGTGATAGATCCTTGAGAAACTCTCAACGTAATTTCCAACCTTCTTCTGCACTGCATCATATCATAAAGCAGGCTCTTTAAAAGCCACTTAAGATATTCTGAAATTTAAAAAGGGTTTTGCAACGTAACCACAGCATCCACCCATCTTGATGAAAATGAAGGGGTTCCCAACATCAAGTGTCACTGACAGAACTACCTGCTACTTGGTATGAGTATGAGTCTTTGCCTGTTGGCCCGCGCTTACAAAATTCTTCAATCGCAGAGCATCCTGCTTCAAAGCCTTACTGCCAATGAGATACGTCCCCAATAGCATGAATCGCATTAGTGAGTCTTCCCTTGATGGCTTTCACCAGCACTTTCCTTGCCGTGTCTAGAATACATTACAGGTGGTATGCAGATTAAGATCTAAGATTTTCCTTCTCATTGCTGGCCAGTATGAGCTTCGCTACTTTCCAACGTCCCGGGAAGATTCCTTCCTGCAAGCAAGCGTTGAATGCATTAAGCAGCAATTCAAGACAATGGTGACAAATAACCTGCAACTCCTTCGCTGGAACGCCAGCGCCATCTGGACATGGATCCTTCCTAGGTTTCAATGATAGGACTGCCTTTTCCAGTTCTTGCCACGTGATGAGTAGGCATCCGACTATTATGGCGCCGTGGATGAGCGAGGAAAAGTACACGCAATATCTAGTCTTTCTTTTCTGCTTCATATGCACAAGGCTTGCGTAGTGCATCAAGCTTGCGCAGTACTACTTGTGCCAAAGCTCCACAGGCCTCAGTTCACATTGTCTACTAGATGTTACCAGCAGCAAGCCTTACCTGCTGTTCATCATCAGAATTAACAGCATTAAGTTTTATAAGTTTAATGAAAAGTATATACAAGTATAAATATTGTTTCCATCTAAAGATGACCTTATACCTACTTTATATTGTTGTTTGAAACATGAAGAAAAACATTTCTTCACATTTAATTAGAAACGTTTTAAATAACAATTTTATTTTTTTCCAGATTATGCATTACAACACAGCTTCAAGCCGATATAAAAAGGTGAGCTAATAGAAAATATAAAGGACTGCATACTTTTTTTTTCTTTTCGTGCATTAGAGTAGTAGTAGTTGTCCTTATATGATTTTTTACATGAAAGGAGTGGAGGTACGAAGAAGCTTTCAATATTTCTGCATATTCTTACGAACCCTTAAGATATCTCATTATTCATACTTTCAGATCACACTCCGCATTTTCAGAATTTTTTCAATTTTCACTCCATAAGTATAATCCATGTGGAGCTGTGGGTTAGAGTACACTCCGCTTTCGCAGCAGCTCCCAAGTTCAAACCAAGGTGGCGGCATCGAGTTTGAGCTTCTGATGCTGCTGTCGGACTATCAGTTCACCCAGCTGTCATGGGTACTAATTGAAAATTAAATAGAAGTCACATGGTTGAGCGTAACGGTCATGGTTTGAGATACACTAACAATAGAAATCTCAACGTCAAGGTTCGGATTTGGACTGTTCTGCCATAGATTATTATTATTATTCAGTATTATGTGTAATTTATGCAGCAAATTTATAACTAATAATTTTAAAAGACAATTTATCAGATACCTTACTCATCTATATACAGCAGCTAGTAATAGAGTATGGAGAGAAAATTCTTAGAACCCTGTCAACATGTTCAAAATACCAAAACTATCATTATAGTATCATTCTGGATTTTTATCAAAGTTTGTTGATCGCGGATTTCGTAGCTACTGGTCTCATTTCCCTTGAAGTATGGACGGATTGACTAACAGGTTGAAAAATTATTTGCCGTTGTTATTTCTTCTCACAAACCCCTAAAAATGGCGAAAGTATCTTTGAATATTAAAACTATTTATGAAGTTAGTAGTATATGAAAATAATTTTTTATTTGCCAATCCCTATTTGATTGCTTTATCGTTTGTTTTTTCTGTATATTTATTTTTCAATTAAAATGGCTGAGAGAATTTGTGAAATTCTCTTATAATTATTTTATGAGTCACAATCATATTTTTTTATCAACAAATTATTCCACATCCCATGAATTTTTAATTCCTCACTTATCTTCATCCCACGTCAAACTTCCATCCATGACAATACCCTTAAATGCTTCAGCTTAACCAGAACAATTTACTCATATTATATTGAACGGTGCTAATACCACCCATCTCCGTCATATCATCCACCCTTGGAGAATCCTATTTTTTTTATGTCAACCATAAGATTAAGCTTAAGTCAAGCAGAAAGATAATGATACGGTAGTCTAATGGGAATAATGATGCCATGCAGCTTAAGGGACAAAAAACTGACAGCGAAAATTATACCATCCTCGACATCACCCACCCTCCCACTTCTACATTCTCCCCTTTTTCTGGTATCTTAGCTAGAGATTTCCAACAAATTTATTTTTCCCCGTGAAACCTTCAGTGATTTTTATCCTTTTTTTGCTACTGAAGGTTTATGATTTTTTCCAGGGTACATACTCCTACAAGAGACTGCTCCAGTTGAGGGTAAGCATGTAAAATCAATTGACGCGCCTCATCTATTTAAAATAGGTAGGCTCAGAATAAATTGATTGGAAAGGTTATAAAGTTTTATGATGGAATTTATGAGAGTCAAGTGAAAGGATTTTGTTGACTTTTTTCTCCGTCGTTCGTTGACAGTAAGCTGCTTTATTAGACATCTTTTATTTATGCTGAATGATTTGCCGGCACAAGGGAGTTATAAAGGAATAGATAGCTTGGGGGAGACGATCTGGCTTACGCCAGAATGGAAAAGAGTGTGTTTGGCAATCAAAACCTTGACTGCTATTTTGGTTGAATTTTTAATATCTTTCAAGGTATTCACACAGAAATTGTTGAAAAATTAAGGGAGCATTAAACAAACTTCAAAATAAAGCCCGGTGTTGCCAAGGAAGATAGTTAAGCATTCAGAAAATATGGTTACATTGGAGAAAACATGCTATTCTTATAATGTAGCTTTGGGTTTCTATTGTGGTAAAAGAGAGAGGAAGGCTTTTTAAACCATGAATATGTATTTATGTTTTTGGCAAACAAGGCACAGTTTAACAACCAACAAGCTGAGTATGCAGGAGCGTGCTTCAATCAGAAGGGCTTTGTAGTCAACATAAGGTTCGATTTGAATTATTCATTTAATACTAGGATAAAAAATCGTTTAAATTTATGCAAAATATGCAGAGTTTTTTTCATAAGCACATAACAATCGCCATTATGTACCAACTTGAATATTTTTCTGAATGCACGGTCAATTGAACAGACTTGTATTCAAATTAAACACTTTTCCTTAAATTTTCATAAAACGATCTCTAATCAAGACCTTTCATTTAATACCTCACTCGACTATCTTCGATAAAAAACGTTTTTATGGGCTATTTCGTTATAAGGCGCCTAGGCACTAAATTTACGGATTTTGATTATATACCTATTTTTATTGAAGTGAGCCAATTTGACTCATACAAGAAAATTGAATTTTTTTGCAAAGAAAATAATTCAAAATCAATTTAAATGAAATGTTTATTATCAAAAATTTATGGAAAACATTTTTTACATATAAACATATGACATTTAGCACAATGGTTTCTACATCTGTTTCTTTTGTATGATTGTTGAACTTGACAATTCTCTCTCTCAGTAGCATGTTTTTCTGTCAAAGTCAAAGTCAAAAGCGCTTTATTTAATACTAATCATTATAAATTTTAAAAGAATATAAAGCAAAATCAAAACAATAACAATAAAAAATTTAATGGCCCGAATGGCTCTCTAAATTTGTACGTTATCATTAAACACATTAAAAAAAAACTATAGCAAATTCAAATCAATGAAAATTGTTACAAATTTTGAAAATTCAATTGGAAAAAGGAGAAAAAACCAACCAACACTATTCTAAAATTATTTATCATCTTAACACTACAGTGAACTTTGATCCTACACCCAAGATGTTTTAACTTAATTCTAATAAATAGTATCAAAAACTTTATCTTATACTAAAAAAATCTATAACAATGTTCCTAACCTAAGCGTTTAACCTTATCTCTAACCTAATATAATAAGCATAATATGAACCTTACCTATACTTGATTTTTAACAAAAATAAACAACAACACTATGTGTAGCAATAATGAGCTCAAACTCAAAAAACGAAATAACGAAAAACACCAAAACTGAAAATAAACACGAATAATTTAGACATTGTCATTCAGCCACCAATACCTGGTTTGCGCCGTCTCAACTCGATCAGCTTCAACGAATCTAGCAAATGAGTATCTCCATTGGAGCCGTTGGTCTCGTGAACTCAAATTAGGAGGATATTTTATCTTCTTATCGGTGGCCCGTCGATATATGTGATATATGACTGGGACACCGTCAGAATCAAAAACGTATCGATTCATGTCCAAATACACGAATGCTTCTGGAGGAATGAAGCCAGTAGCGAGGCAAGTCGCTATATACCCGTCTGTAGGGTGGAACGGCTATGAAATCCAAGGGTTTTCACTCACAGTCACAGATCTTGCGATATGATTCCGAAGAAGCTTCAATATGAAGATATCGACCCTGGTCACTTCAGCAGTTTGATAAATTCTTCTGTTCGATATATAATATTTCCAATCCGTTTGAGGCTTTCTGTACAAACCTGTACATGCACGAAGACATTTCCTTTCGAAAACTCTTACTTTTTCCATAGTGCTAGCGCTCTGCTTGTACCAGATCTGACATCCATATGTCAAAACTGGTCTAACCAGTGTCTTGTAATAGATAATTTTGACCTTTTGGTCAATGTATCTGGAACGAAAGAGCCTTCGAAGGGCCATGACTACTTTAAGTGCCTTACTGAGCATGATTTTCACATGTTCAGTATAGTACAGATACTGATCGAGATAAACACCGAGGTATCGAACACAGGATTTATGTGGAACCCGTTCTGAACTACCCTCACCAGCCATAATGTGGAAATCCTTCCAATTACGTTTCAGGTCTTGACTGGCCCCCTGCAGCGTTGTCCGAAACAAAATTGTTTCGCACTTCTGCGCATTGATTTTCATTCGCCAATTCTCGGTGTAGAGCTGCACATCATTGAACATTTTTTGAAGATTGCTCTGAACTATTGTAGCTTTTCGGTCTGCCGTATAGATGATCAGATCATCAGCAAACGCTACCAATGATCGCGTTGGCGAGACATTAAAATCAAAACTGTTCAATAGCTTGCGAATGAATATTGAGAAAAGCAGGGGCGCAGTAACTGTTCCCTGCTGTAGACCATTCAAGACCTTGAATACGCGCATTGTTGTCAGATTTCCATCAGTTACAATAAATGATTTCCCGTACAACATGTTGCACATCATGTCGACAAGGTGTCTGGGGAACCTGTCCTGAAGAAGTTTGAAAACTAGTCCATCTAACCACACCGTATCGAAGGCTTTCTCCATATCAATGAGACATGCTCCAACACATTCTTTGTTGTTTAGTTTCCAACAGATGTCTGAGGTTACTTTCGTTATTGCATGTATGGTCGAATGCCTGGCACGAAAACCAAAGTGGCAATTCGGCATCAACTCATATTTCTCAATGTGGGCGTTTAATGCTCTGTTGAGTATCACTTCAAACACCTTGCTGATGTTAGGCAGCAAGCTGATTGGGCGATAGCTTTTGGGGCATGAAGATTCTTTTTCTTTCTTCAAGATCGGAAATACCTTAGCGTTTTTCCACTCATTTGGGAAATATGAATTGTTCAACATGTTGTTGAACAATATGCAATAATTCCTAATAGCAACCTCAGGCAAATGTCGGAGAACTATATTTGGAATACCGTCAGTACCACATGATTTTTTGTTGTTTATTCTGCAAAATATGAAACACAAGTCTTCATAGCTGACAAAATAATCAATAAGATTCAAGCTCGGTATGAGGTCAGATGTTAATGTTTCATTGAAATGAAGAATTGATTAGCCGTTCAAGCTTGATTTGAAGTCGGAAACTTTTGCTTCAACGATCTCTGAAACTATTTCATTCCCTCTCTCAGGGTTTGGCAGATGAACCAATTCAAAATGTGTTCCAATCAGGGCAAGTTTATCCAATCCTTCACAAATGATCCTGTTTCCATTTCTATCCGGAGTCGTACTATCAATTTCGATACCAGCCCTATCGAGAAGATTTATCTCATCACTAGTGACTTCAAGATTCGATACCTTCACTCGAGACTTCTTGCGGAATATGCTATTCACTTTCGCGAAAACGCCATCTGGGTCTTGTGGGCTAATACCCCTCAATTTTTCCGCCCATTGATTGCTGACCTCACTCCTGAAGTATGACCGGATTAAGTTCCGGACATTCCTCAGATGTAATTTCAACAAAGACAGCGAGGGATGGTTATAGTCCAAAAATCGTCGATAAATATTGTTGACGCGTGTGAGAAGAAGGCTTTTCAATCTTTTCAACCTTGCCATGGTTGGTGTTTCATATCCTTCCATATTGTTTCGAAGTTTAATCTTGGGAACAACTTTCTCAATCGTTTTCAATGTCAGCTTCTCTAACTTCGACAAATAGGCATCTATTTCATCGTTAGTTAGATTTCTGTCATTAGGAACCATTGAGCAAGAGTTGCCATCATCAGAAGGGGGACATTGCTTCTGGTACTCCCGATTAAACTTCTTTTGAAACTTTCCCCAGTCTGTTTTTTTGAAGTTCAACCGATGATTATCGTGTTGGACTGGAATGAGGAAGAAATCATCCCTTTGATGATTGATTTCCATTACGATTGCGTTATGGTCGCTATCATAAGGAAGCACCTGCAGTTTCCGTTGAGGACTATTAAAGTTGAATTTGAGTCTTGCGTCGGCAATGCAGAGGTCCAAATATGAATTTGTCCTAGGGTATGTTCGGAACTCCGACCCATATAGATTGCACCTGTATTCAATTTGGTTCTCTGTTATCCACGATTTCAGGAATACACCTCTTGGATTATTGGTGGCGTTCAGCCATGATGTATGCTTGGCGTTCAGGTTACCAGCAAGAATATAATAATTATGAAGCCTGTTCAGTTCGAGTATTTCAAACAAGGAATTGAGTTCCTCCTTGAGCCTGAGAACAGTTCCACCAGTTGCATAGGCAGAGATAACGAAGAGGTTATCCCCACCTGGCAGTGAAATTTTGATAACGGACACTTCAAGAGATTCAAAGCTTTTGAATTCGACTTTTACAATATTTTGGAAACGATAGGGTCTTCGAACCAATATCCCGGTGCCACCTCCCCTATCACCTATTACCCTATCATTTCTTACGAATTCAAAATCCTTGAATGTCATGGAGTGCCATAAATTGAAGTGGGTTTCGGTGAGAAGCATGATGTCAGGCTTTTGCTTAACAATGAATTCAAGGAGATAATCACGCCGATGTATAGTAACAATAGAGTTGACGTTGATCGAGATGAGACGAATCCTATCCATGGGAATGTGACTGGTTGACAAACTTTTTTGGGGCATGTTGGCCTAAACATTGAAAAACGAAATTGATTTTTTGGTCTTGCTTATTAATTCTGTCTGAAAGCGATTCAAGTTGCTGGTAGATTTTAAGAAGCAGCTCATTATTGCCACTTACATTATATGTTTTATTTATATTGTTGTCTGCTGGTCCTCTGGCAGCAAGTGCAAATGATACCCCGGGTTTGATGAAGTTGGGAGGTAACAGATTGTGATTTACTTTGATTTGCTTTGGGAAAAATTTAGCTCTTGCATCTTGATACCGAGGGCATCCTCGGTATGATGCTGGATGAGCAAATATACCGCAATCAACACAATTCTTCTTTTGGCTCCATCAGAGCCACTTTGCATTCACCGGGGCGTGGATATCTTTGCACTTAACACAGCGATAGTGCATTGCACAATTGGCAGCTGAATGACCGAATCTTTGACACCTGTAACACTGGTTGACCTCAGTTTTTTTGGAGGCGTTCCCACCTCACAACTCTAAAGTTTAAGTACCTTACCTGTTGGAGGGCACTCGGACTGCTGTCGTTGGAAATTTGGACTAAATAAAATGGTAATATTTTACCTTCTACAGTTGATCTCCTTGTAGCAAAATTTTTCGCACACATGAACTTAACAGCTGGTGCTGCTTCCTTCAACATTTCAAGGAGATCAACTGTATTCTCCCCACAGTCCAAGCCTTTCAACAGAAAGGTCTAATTTTTTTCCGTCTTTGGCGTATATGTGAAGTGGGGAGCTTGGACACTATTAAGAGCATCTTTCGCCAGTTTGAAGTCAGCCAGTGTCTTTGTCTTGATCGAGAGCTTATCAGCGGTCACTCTCTTAACTTCGAAGTTCTCGATTTTATGTTCGGCTGCCAAAACCGAACCATATCTCCTCCACGCTGCCCAAAAATGTTTATTGGAGGAACTTTTTCATTTACCTTATTAATTTTATTAGGAGGACCAGCAAACACACTGGTTGGCTTCTCCTGCTTTTGCTTATTTTTTAATTTTAAATATTTAATGGAATTATTACTGCTATCAATATTACCTATGTTATCGTTGCTCTCTATCTCGATGTCCATTTCTTCGTTGATTGCAGACAGCACCGCATAATTATTGGCGCTGTCATTCGCTCCTCCTGCGCTCAGGATATTTTCAGCATCATGGTTTATCTTGCTCATATCTTGCGATTTCGTTTTATATGTTGGCACTGCTTTCTCGTTAGTCTCGCTTGTTGTTGTTGTTTCCTGTTTTGCATTCTTCTTAGCTCTTCTTTGCCGGACGTATTCTGTGGCTTCGCTTTTGGTTTGCTCCCATTTGACAACGTCCGGACCATATCTTCCAAACTCTGTATCCGGAGTTTTAATTCGTCATTTTGTTTCGTAGCCCTTGCATTCTCTCTGGTTACTTTTTCATAATCTTCGCTGGAAAGCGTAATACGCTTTCCAGGCTCACAATTGTCTTGTTCATTTTTCCGCTTGTTTATTTTATCATTTGTAATTTTCGAAATGCCTGGCTTTGGGACCCCCAGCGGTGGGAAGCCGTCGGGCTCCTCCATCCCCCCGGTGAAAAAAAACTTCTCTTCTTTCTTGGAACTTTCTCGCAGGTAAAGTCCAGATACCCGATAAATTGTTCGAATAGTTCGACGATGTAATAAGTTTCTTTATAAAATTACTTTCTAATTGACGATTTTAAAAATTATTTTAATTTATAAAAATTCTTGACAGGAGCGAACTAAAAACACGTCTACACGCAACGAGTGCTAGACGTAGAATAGCATGTATTTCTGTCATTGGAATTAAAGTGTTTTCAACTTCTTCTCTATACTTACTTCTTAACTCTTCAGCAAATTGGAAAATAAAATCTTGTCGTGACATATTTACTTGAGTCGTCTCTTTATACAGAATCCAAGCATTGACAGCTGCTAAATCTAAAATCTTGTAGAAAACTTGTAGAGGCCATCTGCGTGAGCTTGCTTTAACACTATATTTTCAGATCATTTGGTCAAGTACATCAACGCCATACTTGGTGCTATTATAATAGGTTATTGTTTCTGGAAGAAGTTTTTTATTTATTTCAATTGTTATATTTTTATGTTTCGTACTTAGTAGTAAAACTTTTTTATTAGGCTTGCTCTTATAAATGGTCAGCGTACAATTCTCAAATCTATACAATTTTGTAGAAAACTGTGTCAATTTAAATTTCTTGGCTTTCGCAATTTTAGGTAATTCTTTTCGGTTTGCACGTATAGTGCAAACCAAAGTAGTTTTCTTTGCAAGTAACTTTTTGCAAATGAAATGCTAGTAAAAAAATCATCTGTGGTAATATTTCATCCACAGCCTGAATATGGCTCTGCAAGCTTAGTTACTACAAATTCACTCAAGGGAATGTTTGATCCTCGGGTTTCATCCTTGCCCAAGTACGGAAAACCGTTTACAAGATATTTGCTTCTAACATCAGATGCCAGTCAAAATTTGATGCTGAATTTATCCGGCTTATTCGTCATGTACTGGGTAAAACGGCATCTAGCTTTTATAGGGAATAATTGTTCATCGATCGTTATATTTTTGTCAGGTTTGTAACAAGCCTGACTATTCTCTATGAACTTTCCCCATATTTTTGAAATCAAGGCCAATTTGTCTGTCTTCAGTCTTTCACTGCGTTAATTTTTTTTATCAAAACTTATGAACCGAAGTATCTCTACAAATTTATCTCTACACATTGTCTGGGCGAAAAAAGCCGGATCCCACTTTGCAGACTTCAAATGTTTTGCCTCATATGCTCCTCTAGCAAATAAAATTGCTACAAAGGCCCAAAATTTTGATTTTGTAACCATCCATTCCTTATTATTCAAAACTTGACAAGCTTCAAGTTCGGTACATGATTTTATATACGCCATCATACCTTCGTCAATTATCAAATTGAATGCACTTCTTGCCGAACCAAGCATAATATGCCCTTTAGCATAGGGAGTTGGACCAGAAACGTCTTTGAATATGGTATAAATCGGTGATCTACCTTACTTTCTGCCTTCGTTCATTGTTTCCCATAAAGTCCCATTAGCAGCTTTTTCCGCTGAAATTTCTTTATCAGAAGATGTATCGATAGAGTCTAAATCATTTCGGTTTCAGAATCAGAAATAACTCTAGCTCTTTTTTTACTCGGAGCTGTATGACGAGAAACTTCATCTGCGCTTTCGATTTCAGAATTAGAAATAACTCTAGCTCCTTTTTTACTAGGAGCTGTGTGACGAAAAACTTCATCTCCGCTTCCTTTTTTAGAATCAGAAATAACTCTAGCTCCTTTTTTTACTAGAAGCTGTGTGACAAAAAACTTCATCTGCGTTTTGGGTTTCAGAATCAAAAATAACACTGGCTCTTTTTTTGTTAGGAGCTATATAGTATAACAAAGATCATCATCCTCACTGCTTGAATATTCAATTTTATTGACTTCCTATTCTAATTCAATTTCGTTATCGCATTGGTCTGTATCAATTGCATCCGATTAATTATCTGATTGGTCTTTCTTTATTCTGATTAGTTTTTTCAACAAAAGACAATTTTTCTGATTTTTTCCCATACTAGAACTCCTAGATAACCAGATAAAATAAATATCAATTGTAATACCTTTTACAAATGAATTACAAAAATACCTTTGTGAATCAAATTTTTTTGGCAAAAAATAAATTTTATAAAAATATAAATTATATGTATATTACTTCACTGCAGTGCTCACACGCGATGTATAAATCGAAATGACGACAAAAGTCGGTAATAATGTAGCGGAGTAACGACAACAAGTGGCAATGGCTCCCAAATACACACAAATAAACCACGTGCGACTTGACTGCTGCCCAGGCCTGATAGGATCAATAAGTATCATTTTATGCGATTAACAGTTAAACCATTATATGAGTCAAATTGGCTCACAACCGTGCAAATAGGTATACCACATTCAATAATGCGAAATGAAGGGGTCTGCAGGGAAGAGAAATGAACGTTTACATATATTTTATTACTTTGCTGAAAACCAACGTATGTTTTAAAAAGTAATATTAATGTTTCATATATATATATATATATATATATATATATATATATATATATATATATATATATATATATATATATATATATATATATATATATATATATATGTAGGAACGATATCGGATAAAACATTTGAATATTTTTGTGATTGACTGTATTAGCAATGACGTTTCATAATGGACCTACTTTCGGTTGGAAATGTACTTGAGAGAGAAGTGACTTGACGGGAGTCTCTCGCTGATACGCGTCACGGAAAATATGTTTAAATTATTCCTTGAAGTTTCTGCCTATTCGTTTTAATAAAACGTTTAAAACCCACAAGTGGCGCATTTCTTTATTTGCTCCTTCCATTCTGATCCCTACAAGTGGGGGCTCAACCGGGATTCGGAAAAAAGGTAGTTTTACGTGAACGATTACGTGCTGCGACGATGTCAGAGAACGAGGACGACGAGGAAGAGGAAGTGGCTGCAAGTGAAATTGACCGAACGCCCTCTGAATGTAGTGCGGTGTCTTTTAGGCAAACAATGTTGTCATATCGCGATGTTGAAGACTCGCTGGAAACATTTAGTGGCGATAAATACCAAAATATTGAAAGATGGTTAAAAAACTTTCAAGAAACCGCCGAAATGTGTGGGTGGAATGATATGCAACGAGTAGTGTACGCGAAGAAATTGTTACGTGGATCAGCGAAATTGTATGTCGGTTTTGAGTGCTCCGCAAAATCATGGGATCAATTACGTAGCTCGCTGTGTGTAGAATTCGGACAGATAGCTAATAGCAAAGACATTCACAAACAATTGACTGAAATTCGAAAGTTGCCGAGTGAAAGTTCGAACGAATATGTTTATCGTGTCTTAGATATCGCGAGTCAGGCCGAGATCGAGTTGGAGGCCAAGATACAATACATCATTGACGGTATTCCAGACGATGAGCGTAATAAAACAATTTTATATGGTGCGAGTTCGATAGAGGAATTACGACAAAAATTAATTCAATACGAGGCTATAAAATCGCGAATAAAATCAAAGTATCCGTTACGTGAAAAAAATATACCGGATACTAAGTCTGGCAAACGCTGTTTTAACTGTGGAAATTCCAATCATCTCGATAAAGACTGTCCTGATAAAAGGAAGGGAACAAAGTGCTCCGCATGTGGTGATTTTGGCCATGTTACAAGCAAGTGCCCAGCCCCGCGAGTGAACATCCCGAAGGTTAGATGTGATGCGTTAAAATTAGCGGATATGAAGACTTATAAAGACATACAAATATGCAAAAGAACAATTCGTGCAGTTTTTGATTCGGGTAGTGATCTCCATTTAATAAAACGTAGTATCTATGACGGACAAGACGCTCCATGTCTTGAGAAAAATTATGTTAGATTTGGTGGCATTGGCTCTGGCAGTCAGCAAACTCTTGGTCATTTTACCACGACGGTTACAATAGACGGTGTTCGTTTAACCCTTACGATTCATGTAGTGCCAGATTCAACTTTCCCATATAACTTGTTGCTTGGTGGTGAATTATCGGAGTTCGTAGAAATAACAATAAAAAATCGGAGTGCTACTGTAAGAATTGTAGGCGAAAATAACTCCGAAGCAGCTCAACAATCAACAAAGAATGAGAAGGATATAATAATCGACAACGCCAATCAACAACCGGAAGAAGTCATCAGTCAACAAGGAGTGAATGACGAAAGCGTTTACGATCACTTGAAAACTTTAAGTGTCAGCCCAGATCCAGACGAGTGTGAAGTTGACCTGTGCCATATCAATGACTCATCTATAAAAGCGGAAGTCAAAAATCTCATCGAAGCGTATATACCAAACAAAATAAAAGAGACAGGAATCGAGATGCGCATGGTTCTTAACGACGAAGTTCCGATTCACCAAGGTCCGCGACGACTGTCGGACAAACAACGGAAGGTTGTAGCAGACATAGTCAATGATTGGATGAGAGAGGGTATCGTGCGATATAGCTCTTCGCCATATGCATATGCGTGTTGGTTGAGAAGAAGAACGGAGACGCCAGATTATGCGTGGATTACAGAATGTTGAACAAGAAAATTATTCGCGACCCATATCCGCTTCCGCTAATAGAAGACCAGCTAGACCGATTACAAGACTCGACGGTTTTTACCACGCTCGATTTGAAAAACGCATTTTTCCACGTACCTGTAGAGAAGGAGAGTGTGAAATACACAGCCTTTGTGACACCTGACGGACAATTTGAATTTCTTCGAGTACCTTTTGGTCTGAGTAATTCACCAGCTGTTTTCCAAAGGCATGTTAAAACTATTTATCGGGAATTGATTGCGAAAGGCGTTGTTTTGACCTACTTGGATGACATTATTATCCCGGCACGGAGTGAAGCAGAAAGTCTAGAAAAACTGAGAAAAGTTTTAGAAATCTCGAGTGATTTCGGCGTCATGATAAACTGGAGTAAGTGTGATTTCATGGCTAAACGAGTCGAATACTTAGGGTACATCCTTGAAAATGGTACAATCAAACCATCACCAAAGAAGACGACAGCAGTCTCGATGTTCCCAACGCCCAAAACCGTTAAGGACGTTCGAAGCTTTTTAGGTTTGACGGGTACATTCCGCAAATTCATAGCCAACTATGCAGTAATTGCGCGACCTATATCCAATTTATTGAAAGATGGAGTCTCTTTCGAGTTTGGCGTGGAGCAAAAGAACGCGTTCGAGCAGTTGAAAACTGCACTGATAACAAACCCAGTTTTGAGGTTGTATAAGACGGGAGCACCAACAGAACTACACACCGACGCATCTAAGGACGGATTAGGTGCGATTCTTATGCAGAAAGATTCGGAAGATGGAATGATGCATCCTATTCATTATGCCAGCTGGAAGACGACCCCAACTCAATCAAGATATACTAGCTACGAATTGGAAATTCTGGCAATAGTGCAAGCATTAAAGAAATTCCGTGTATATCTGCTGAGCGCACAATTAAAATAGTGACGGATTGTCAAGCATTCGCAAGAACGATGGTGTCTTCGAGTTTCACGTTGGGCAATGTTATTGGAAGAGTTCGACTACATTGTGGAGCATCGGTCGGGATCATTAATGAAGTATGTAGATGCATTAAGCAGATATCCTGCAGACGTATGTGTTCTTCAGCAAATGGACAGCATCATTCTGGAACAGATTAAAAATGAGCAACGTAACGACGAACAGCTGATTAAAATATTGGAAGATGGCAATAACAAGAAGACGCTCGAATTCACGTTGAAAGGGAATGTTTTATATCGTGAGATGGACGGAAAGACTCTGTAAGTTGTACCAAATACGATGCAGCACGACATTATCAGGCGTTGCCACGAACAAGGACATTTTGGTTGGAAGAAAACCGAGTATATAGTGCTACAAGAATATTGGTTCCCTCAGATGCGCAAAAAAATCGAGAAGTTTATAACAAACTGCGTAAACTGTATTCTTGCGGAACGAAAGCAAGGCAAGACGGAAGGATTTTTGAACACCATCGACAAAGGCAATAAACCGCTGCAGACATACCATATTGACCATCTAGGACCGATGCCATCGACGAACAAGAGCTATAACCATTTGTTTGTAATCGTTGATGCTTTCTCCAAATTTGTTTGGCTGTATCCGACCAAATCAACTACCGCCGATGAAGTAATTGGTAGGTTGCAGAGACAATCCACTATTTTTGGAAATCCTAGACGAATAATTTCCGATCGAGGGGCATCTTTCACATCAAAAGCGTTCGAGGAATACTGTCGCCAAGAGGGAATTCACCATGTGCGAACGACAACGGGAGTTCCTCGCGGAAACGGTCAGATTGAGCAAATCAATCGAATTGTAATACCGATTCATGTAGAAAAAGTTCAGCAGCAGATCAACGCGGCCTACAGTAGAAGTATTGGTATGAGTCCTTTTGAAGTAATGTTTGGACAGACAATGCATCTAAGTAACAACGATGAACTACGAGCTGCTATTGACGAGGAAATCATGAACTGTTTCCAGGACCATCGATCGGCTCTCCGGCAAGAAGCGCTTCAAAACATTTCGAAAATCCAACAGGAAAACAGGCGTCATTACAACCAGAGGCGTAAGGCGGCACGAAAGTATAAAGACGGAGACTTAGTAGCCATACGAAGAACTCAATTCGGAGCTGGTTTGAAGGTGCATTCCAAGTTTCTCGGACCATACAAAGTAACCGCCGTTCTAAAGAAAGATCGTTATCGGGTGAAAAAGGTCGGCGAACACGAAGGGCCGAATGAGACGGGGACCTCAGCTGACAACCTAAAGCCCTATCCGACGTCGATCGATTCCATTGCTGACGGGTTTCGCGGATTCGAAGACAGCAGCATCGAGGGCGATGCATAGGTCAGGACGGCCGATCTGTAGGAACGATATCGGATAAAACATTTGAATATTTTTGTGATTGACTGTATTAGCAATGACGTTTCATAATGGACCTACTTTTGGTTGGAAATGTACTTGAGAGAGAAGTCACTTGACGGGAGTCTCTCGCTGATACGCGTCACGGAAAATATGTTTAAATTATTCCTTGAAGTTTCTGCCTATTTGTTTTAATAAAACGTTTAAAACCCACAAGTGGCGCATTTCTTTATTTGCTCCTTCCATTCGGATCCCTACATATATATATATATATATATATATATATATATATATATATATATATATATATATATTTATATTTATATATATATATATATATATATATATGTATATATTTATATATATGTATATATATATGTATATATATATGTATATATATATATATATATATATATATATATACTCGTATATATAGTGATCAAATTTTTAATGAGTCAAATTGGCTTGGTCCGTAAATCTAGTGCTAAAAAGTTTTGAAATATTTGGTAAGACTTCAACTTTTGAGATATGTGATTTACAGTTTGTGGAGAAACTTGCTGTTACGCATGGACAAATGAACAGACAGGTCAAGAAACTATTAGGTCTTTGTAAAAAAAAATTTACAAAGTCCTAAAAATGTAAAAAATATACACAACAAATAGAGAGCTAAAAAAAAAGAAAACCAACTTCAAAGTGCCCTAAAGAGGGTTGAATAAACTTAATGAAAACGGTGCAAAATCTTTTTCCATCGTTTGAACACGAAAATCAACAAGCATGAAAAACTGATGTGGCTCCATTTCGATGAAATTTATTTCAACCTTTTTAGATCATTTTTGAATCGAGTTTTTTTTATTTTGAGTAAGTTTTAATCGCAATTTTTTTTTCATTTAACATCCATCCAGCTACTTGATTAGATTGTACAAAGAACTTCTTCATCATCTATGAGAATTATACCGTCAATTCTATACAGTAAAGAAGACTAGTGCGTATATTTCATATGAACGTATACTAACGTTTCATTTCTCAAAGAGAATCCCCAGAGTAAGTTTGATCAGTATTGGAGACAAACTAAACGAATCGAAGCCAGCGGTGAAGTATCTGGCGCTACTGATTGACTCGAAGATGAGTTTCTCTGAGCAAATCAGGGCAACGGCTGAGAAGGCTGCTTCGGGAGTATGGGCTCTGAGTCAGCTTATGGCCAACGTAAGGCGACCCAACCCATCAAGAAAATGCCTCTTGATGAGTACTGTAGGGTCAGTGCTACTATAGAGAGTGCAAATGTGGGGCGTCGTTCTCAGTAAAGAGGTATACCGAAAACGCGTGGCACAGGTACTGAGAAGATCACTGAGGGTTGCATCAACGTATCCGACAGTCTCTGCCCTCTTTGATAGAGAGCACCACGCTATTTACCTCCATTGAAACCAGGGCGTGAGGGGGATGTTTTTCAGTGAGGAAAGACAATGCTCACTAAACGATTGGCAGCAGCCTTGGGTGAATTGCACGAAGGAACGGTGAACAGCGTGCCTCATCCTGGATGCAAGACCATCATTCATTGACAAAAGGGGCATCTCCATTTTTCAGGAGGGACAAAAAACCGGTTAACTTCTACGCAGTTTTTTTTTATATTTATAGGGCTACTGTTCCCACCAGAATTTTTTTTCCTCCTAGAGAGATATTTCGTTTTGGAAATATATAAACTTTTTCTACGAGTAAAATAGTTTTGAATGACAACAATTACTTTATTTTTAGCAATATTAACACAGTAAAATGTAACCACAATTTTCAAAAGAGAAGTATCGTCAAAAATAAACAGATTTATTGAAAAGCATATGAACAAATAAAACATTTGTGATGGTAATATTAAAACTGCTCGTCTATTGAGGACTACCAAATGACCAGTCAAAATTTTGTTGAAAATATTGCAGAAAAAGCTTATATTTTACATTACACTCCGGATTATCCCTTCAAAATTATTGATGTATGATTTTAACAGTAAGCTGGTCTAAAAGATATCTTTTTGTCTTGTCTTCTGCATAACGTCTTTTTTTAAGTAGGAATACTTTCAGTCAATAACTTTGTTTATTTGATATCCGCAGGCCAATCCTCTTTTTTCTTTAAAAGCCGTCGGGCCTTGCTTAGTTGTGTGAGCAGACGCGTTTCGACTACTTTGAGTCATCTTCAGTGTCTAAAGGATGTGTTGAAGGGAGCGACTTTATATAGTCGTAGGATGGGTAATTAGCGAATAGCTAATTAGCGGATGGGTAATTAGCGGATGGGTAATTAGCGGATGGGTAATTAGTGGATGGGTAATGAGGTCAGGAAGTAACTTACTCAATTATGCCACGTAGGGGGATATTATGTTTTTTTTTTTTTTTTTTTTTTTTTGTTTTTTTTTTTTTTTTTTTTGCTTGTTGGCTGTCCGTTTGTTCTGTTTCATCTCGTTTCCGTTTTCGTCTAAGAGTGTGGTCTAGGACTGAGAAAATTGCGTCGGAATTGGTAACAAGTTGTTCGTTGATAATGTCACCGTCTGTCTTTCTATGTTTATAAATTTCAAGCCTTTCTAGGATGTCAAGTCTTGGTCCTTTGTTTTGTTTGTGTAGCAATTTCATAGAGTTTGTCATAGCATCAATATAAAGTTCACTATGGAAAAAGAAACAAACGGACAACTCAACTATATGGACCTAGCTGTGACACGTGAACAAACACGATTGGACTACAAAATATACAGAAAACCAACCACAACTGATCATACCATACATGAAACATCTAACCACCCCGCACAACATAAGCTAGCAGCGTACAGATCAATGGTGCAGAGGCTTCACTCCATCCCCATGACTCCTACTAACTACTCCAACGAACTAAACAACATTTACAGAATAGCTAATAATAACGGATACAAACAATGCGACATTGACAAACTAGTCACACAATACAAACAAAAACAGGAACGCCAACCGACGGAAACTCATAAGAACGACCAACAGTGGGTATCGTTAACATACGTAGGCAAAGAGACATACAAACTATCAAACTTCCTTAGGAAATACAAATTGCAAACTGCATTCAAAACGAACAACAACATTGGAAACAAACTGAAGCCAAAACTGAATGACACATCGATATACGAAGGCAGCGGCATATACAAACTGACATGCAAGGACTGCGACATGGTATATATAGGAAGGACAACACGAAAACTAACGACAAGATACAAAGAGCACCTACGATCTTTCTTATACAACAAGGCAGACTCCAATTATGCGACGCACCTTCAAAACCACGCACATGAGCCTGATGCTATGACAAACTCTATGAAATTGCTACACAAACAAAACAAAGGACCAAGACTTGACATCCTAGAAAGGCTTGAAATTTATAAACATAGAAAGACAGACGGTGACATTATCAACGAACAACTTGTTACCAATTCCGACGCAATTTTCTCAGTCCTAGACCACACTCTTAGACGAAAACGGAAACGAGATGAAACAGAACAAACGGACAGCCAACAAGCAAAAAAAAAAAAAAAAAAACAAAAAAAAAAAAAAAAACATAATATCCCCCTACGTGGCATAATTGAGTAAGTTGCTTCCTGACCTCATTACCCATCCACTAATTACCCATCCGCTAATTACCCATCCGCTAATTACCCATCCGCTAATTAGCTATTCGCTAATTACCCATCCTACGACTATATAAAGTCGCTCCCTTCAACACATCCTTTAGACACTGAAGATGACTCAAAGTAGTCGAAACGCGTCTGCTCACACAACTAAGCAAGGCCCGACGGCTTTTAAAGAAAAAAAAAGGAATACTTTCAATAAAATTATGAATGAGCTGGCAAACTTCTCAAAATATAGCTCGAGCTGAACGTGAGCCATGACTTCTTCCTCCTAAATCATGAAGCAATTTTCTCTGACTCGCCAATCGACAAAGTCGTTCGACTCTTTTTTTGGTTACGCCGTAGAAGGATAGAAAAGTGGTGCGGTAAACTACTTGTCTTTTATTATATTCAATGTGATAACTAAAGGTGTTTCTCTTGATGTTGTGCTTTCTAGACTTACTCTTTTCCCGTATATCTTCCTTATTCATTCGCTTATTGCGGTTCTTAGATTTTGTCGAGTCAATAAGTCCCTGGAAAGAAATGTCCTGTTCATCTTTTGTCTTGAATTAGTTCATTTTCGAGATCATCTCGTACTTTTTATGTTCCGGTACTCCGGTAAAACACTTGCGGGAATATTTAACAAAATCACAAAAATGTGGTAAACGCTAGTTTTATGCTAATAGTGCTAACACACTGACAGATTTGGTTCACTCCCTACCAAACTCGGTTATATAGAGAGCTGTCTGTTATTAAGTCCAATCGAGTTCGATCGTTTTTCCACCAGACCGGGTTCACTCCGGGCCAAATCTGCGCGTGTGTACGGTCGATCGGACCAAACCCCTATCAGTTGTGAATTATCTGCCTGTTTCAAGATATTTTAGTGTAGTGACCAACTTTTGTCCGGCGGACTCTGCATTATTTGATTGATTGATTGATTGTACTGTTGCCTTATTTTTAGCCGTGAGCATGTAGCAACAATGATTGCTGTCACGAAAGCGATTCCAGTTTCTTTTGTCTAAATTGAAAACATTTTGCGCAGTAAAAGTTAAGAACAACTGCATGGTACGATTGTGTGTTGAACAGAGCGGGCCGGACACGGATTTGGTCTGACGTTATCAGACATTTTATGACAATAATAAATAACAATTTAATATTGAAAGAAAATTACAACTTTTCGACTGCAAACAACACCTGCACAACTTTTCGACTGCAACAACACCTGCACAAGATTAGTGAGTTGGGTTGACAGGGGAGATGTTTAGTAGGTAGTTCAGCATAGGAGCCCCACACTCTGTGCGTGAATGACATTCACCTCTGAACCACAAAAAAAAAACGTTTCATTTCTCGGCTGCGATGCACAATACACAGCTACTAAAATCTGCAGGGCCAATAAGATGGAAATTCTATTGCGATACATTTTAGTGTTAAATGCATTGCAAATGCATCAAATAATCAAAATTTAAATATGTGTCAATTAGTTATACCAAAAATCATCGCAATAATTGCTTCTTGGCAAAGACCTACTCACTCCATCTCCATTCAAAGTTTATGCCTAGCCAAACGTAAAAGAGTAAAAAAAATGTAATGAAATCAAACTTAATATAACTCTTCTATAGAACGCAGGTAAAAATTTGATGCCATTTTGATATGAATTTGTGCTAAAATTCAGTTTCTTAATATATCTGGGCCTGTCATTGGGTTTCGATTCATTCTGAACCATTTTGGGCCCATATGGTGTCTTTTATTTGCAATACTAAAGATGTGAATTCAAACGTGCATTGATCAGTTGCGAGTATGTCGTAAAATCTGAGAAAAATTCGAATTTTTTTTTTGGTTTTCCAGAAAACGTCTTTTACCATTGATCGATTACCATGTCCTTCAAATGCAACCTAATGGAGGGCAAAAATGGTCAGCGTCTGATTGATTTCGCTTGTGGCAGGAATCTATTCATACGGTCAACTTACTTCCCTCGCCAACTCATATATTGTATAAAATGTTCTGGGTGTCAACAGACTGTTACACACAAAATCAGATTGACCATGCTTTCATCCAAAAACATTGGGCCTCGAGCATACTTGATATAGCTAATTGTAGCTCGAATCATTACTTGACCAAACCTATCGATATTGAATGTCAAAGGCGTATTCGGCAAAGACCGGTCCTCTTTAAAAATTCCCCTCTGACTTCCATCCCATCAGATACATCGCTGAAAACAAGCAAAGAGCTCTGGAGGGAAGTGAAAGCGGCAAATAAGACCGTGATAAAACAAACGATTGGTCATCAAGCTCAGCGCAAAAAATGATTGGTTCGATTATGAGTACCAGGATGCATTGGGTAAGAAAAATCAGATGCACAAGCAATATACAGTTAGGAAAACCAGGACAAAGAGAGAACATTATGACAATCTCAGAAGAATAGTGGATAAGATTATTAGAATTTAGAAAAGAAAATACAATGATGACCAATTGACAAATATAGATATATGTCTAGTGAGCAACAACACTAGTCAAGCATACAAAGTAGTGAAAAGCCTGAAACGTGGCCATCAGCCCAAAAGCAGGCTCTGTAGTGATGACATTGGCAATATCATCACTCATGAAGCCAAGATTAAGGAAAGATGGGCATCATATTTTAAGCACCTACTTAATCCTCCGCACAGCTACAGAAAATTGGAGCCTAGAGACGTCTGCGGAAAGCTTCCTTTGGCTGCACCAACTCTGCATGAAGTGTGTTCCATGATCAAAGCCCAAAAGAATAATAATGTGCCGGGTATCGATGTGATTCCAGTGGAGCTCATCAAATATGGTGGCAACAGTGTTCATAAGGTCATCCAACACGTTTGGTAACACGAACATATGCCGAAAGAGTGGTGTCAATCAATTATATTCACTTTCCATAAAAAAGGTGACAAGCTACAGTGCGAAAATTATAGAGGCATGTTACTACTTTGTACAGCGTACAAAATATTTTCAAAGCTCTTAGAAAATAAAATCGAATCATACGCCAACAGTATAATTGGGGAGTATCAAAGTGGTTTTAGGGCAAGTAGATCAACAACAGAGCAATTGTTCACAGTCAAGCAGGTACTTGAAAAATGCTGGGAGTTCAACATAGACGTACTCCAAATTTTTGTTGACTTCAAGCAAGCATACGACAGTCTTGATCCTAACGTACTGTACCAAATAATGCTTCGCTTTGGCATCCCAGCCATATAAGTCCACCTTACCAAAATGACAATGACGTCGACGACTTCCCAAGTCCACATCAATAACCAACACACCGATACCTTTGACACAAATATCGGACTAAAGCAGAGAGATGGGCTTGCCCCATTGCTATTCAATTTGGCTCTGGAGTACGTCATATGGAAGCTACCTGACGATACAGGAGATAAATTACTATACAAGTCGAGCCAAGTAGTAGCCTATACGAACGACGTCAACATTTTGTCACGGTCGCTAACAACTGCCAAAGAACTATTCTTGCAACTCGACAAAAACTATTCTTGAAACTTGAGTAAAACTATAGGGCTACAAATTAATGAAAATAAAACAAAGTTCGTGACGCAGTTGAAGAAAATTACCCCAAATACACAAAATATCACACTTGGCGAATACAGTATCAAAAATATGAGCGTATTTGTGTATGTAGGCTCCAAAATAACGAAAACGGGCAATGGAAGGGACGAAATACGCCGAAGGATACTGCTTGCAAATAAAATATTTTATTCAGTTTTGATGATCTTGAAGACCAGCAAGTATATAAGTCTGTGATAAGACCTGTGTTATGCTATGCGTGTGAAATATGGACCCTAACCCAAGCATCCGCAAATATATTGAACGCCTTTGAGCGACCGGTCCTGAGGCGAGTTATCGGAGCAAAACTAGACGGGGACCAATGGCGAATTCGATACAACCATGAGCTGTATGAAATTTTTGATGAACCAGAGGCGTCAACGATTGTAAGACTACGGAAGCTGCAATGGGCTAGACACATGAATCGTATGGATGAACAACGAGTACCCAAGAAGGTATTCGTACCCAAGAAGGTATTCATTGGGAGAACTGAAAGCCGGAGACCAGTGGGGAAACCGAGGAAACGCTGGTTTGACTCAGTCGACGAAGACAGTTCATCGCTGCTCGGATTTTGGAATCATAGGACGCGGTCAATGGACTGAGATAGTTGGAGGCACAGTTTGCAGGAAGGGAGGGCCCGAGAGGAGCTGTAGTGCTACGAAGAAGAATAAGAAGAATCAAGTCCAAAGATATTGTAGTGTAATCCAATGCAAAGTAGATGTTTTGAACGAGTCTTCAAACAGCAAATTGATGATATTTAGAACATTGTGATGTTTTTAATTAAGTGTTGATGACGAGAGAAGGAACGGTTAGCACAGAGTTTGTGTTGATTTTGAAAGCCTACCATTCCATCCCTTAGCCTATTGATAAGCTTGCTCGCTCCCATAGACGATAGTCAATTTCTGAGAATCTCAAATTGGTATGGTATGATGGCAAATGGTCATTGGTTGTACGCATTGAATTTTATTTTATATTTTCTATTTATTTATTTCTCCTTTACAAAATAAACCAATTATAAAATAGAGTAAATAATAGCATCGCAAGGAGAAAGGAAAAAAGCATGCAAATAGCAAGATAAAAGTAATAAAAACTGCAAAAATGAGGAATAAAAATTATGAAGGATCAGGAAGAAGAAGAGAGTTGACGTATTTTTTATAAACTAACTACGAGAGAGGGAAAGGCCCAAGCTGAAGGTTATCAGGGTTACATTGTGTTCTGAGTATGAGTGAGTGGAAATACACTAAGCTATGTGTGGATTTAACACCAACGACATTAAGCGATCTTGTAGAACGCGTAACCCGCCTCACTAGAATCTAGTTGACTAGGTGAGTATCAAGCAAACCACGACAAAGCCTGCAAAGGAAATATTCATCAAGGTAGTGTCTACGCTTTTCAAACGAAAGAATATTGAGGATAAATTAGCGTGATTTATAATAAATGTAAGATCCGGAATTTCAAGAAGACAATCCGGGTAAATCTTTTCTGTACAGCTTCTAGCGTGATGTTCAAACACTTTGAATGAGGTGACCAAACTGGCGAACAATACTCAAGGATGGGACAAACTAAACTAGAATATTATTGAACGCACGATAAAGGATCGGAAAAAATATAGAAATTTCTTAGGATCAAGCCGAAAAGGTGATTTCAGAAAAATGAGCATCGAACTTCAATTTAGAGTCGAAAGTGACAGCTAAGTCCTTGAAATGTGTCACCCCACATAGGTACAAATTATTTAGCGAAAATTGGAAGCTAAGAGGACTCAGGCTGTTAGAAAATGAAAGATCAATGCAATTCGAAACATTTAGTGAGAGCTGCTAATGAGAACTCGAAAAAAAATGCCATCCAAATTTTCTTGAAGCAAGGCACAGTCATTGTTAGACAACACCATTTTGAAAACTATGACGTCGTCTGCTTATAGAAAGCATGAAGCGTTGATGACAACGGATGGGAAGTCGTTTATAAACAGAGTGAAGAATAGTGGGCCAAGAATATATCTTTGAGGAACACATGAAGATGGAGAGAGGGGGGGGGGGCGGGGGTGAAAACACAGTCGTGAAAAGATATCTACCTAGTACGATTGGATAGGTAAGAGGATCAGCAATCGAACAAATACTGAGGAACATTAATATATTTAAGTTTGTTCAACAAAATATTGTGATATACTTAGTCAATGGCTTCAGAGAAATCCAAATACAAGGTTTTGACTTGTAAACGTTCCTTCAAGGCTTTTGAAGTAACACTTATGAATTTTAATAAATTTATCAAAGTTGATCGGCTTTTGATAAAACCATGTTGTTCAGAAACTAACATATTCTGCGTAAGTGAAAAGGGTGTAAGCAGATGATTTCCTTCAGAAGTTTGAAGAAACAGGGTAGTAACGAAAAAAGCTAATAATTAACAACTTCTAAGGTAGTAACTTTTTAAAAAGGAGGAGTAACTTAGGATCTTTTCCAAAACGACGGAAAACAGCTGAAAGATAACTTAGACTTGAAAGGAATGGGGAACACAAATAGAAGTACACAAAATGATGAGGAATGGCATCAGGACCTGAACTGACAGAGTTATTAAGCTCTTAAACAAGCTTCATAATATCTTTTGGATAGCAAATAAAAGGAAATGATGATGGCATATGTATAATTGGGACCAACGGGCTTTGGCTGGGAATAGCATTAAAAATAGAATAAAATTGAGTTATCAAAAGTTCACAAATCTCGAGAGCTAAAGTCGCTAAGTAGGCGTTCAAATGAAAGGAAGATGGGATACTGGAAGAGAATTTGAGAGAGTGTATATACGAGTATTTCCAAAATAGTTTGGAATGTTTAAGTTCAGAGAGCCTTTAATACTACGAAAATAAAAAGCCTTAGTGATATGCATCTCTTTCTTAGCTATCAGTCTCAGATGACAAAAGGCATTACGTGACCCGGGGGACCTGTTACGTGAAAACTGCTAACAAGCTCGATCTTTGGCTTTCAAGCGTCACCTCATATCAAAAGTCAGCCAGGAACAGTCAGAAGGGTTCCTTATACTGACAAGTGGAGTCGAGTTAGAAAAAGCAGTGTTTAAGATGTCATAGAAATGTTCAAACAAGCATCCGAGTGAAGACCGCAAAAGAAGAAGGACCAATAAATGGAGCGAATCGTTTTGGAAAGCTGCTCATAATTAGTTTTATAAAAGTTATAGCACTGACGCTCTTTTCGATGATAACAGGCAGAGGCAAACTGGAATTAAGTCTTCTCGATGCACGAAGTTATTGTAAGTACCCTGTGAAGAAAAGTGATTACTAGAAAAGAGACTATTTTATCCTCCACTTCTCATAGTGCTCTTATGATGCAATTTTAAACTGTAAGGACTGCTTGAGTTAAAAAAGTGATAACAAAAAATTATGAAGTTATGTGAGCTCAAGTTTGCAGATATCAATTTGTAAACACATTTGGAGAAGATGTTAAAGTTTCTCAAAAAACTATATAGCGCCAAAAATGCCTGAAAATAATGTTTCATCATACCAACCTCCCAAAAAATAACAAATTATTAACTCCAGCCAACAAACATTAACTCCACAATGGAAGTCAATTTGTCACATTCAATAACACAAACCGGAAATTCCTTTTCATAATAATTCCAACCCTTAAGAGAGAGAAAAAATTTCATTTGCCAGCCAAGAGAACCTTTGTCAACTTTAGCTACAAAATATCCTGTCTGTGTCCAACACATCTTTTCATTTGCCTTTGTTTTGTCAGAACAAATTACAAACATAACACTCAACCACGATAGTTATCCTTACTGACCCAAAACTGGACCCTATTCATCACCCACAAGCAAAACTGTACAACATTCATATTAACACTTCACTCACCATGACTTTATGTGACAATTTTCTTGTGGGTGATGTATACACCCTTTCTACGTTCTTTTCCATTTCGAAATTTTATAGCTCGTCCTGCTTGCGGAGCAACTCCTTCTGCAAACGGGAGACTATGGTGAACACAACAGATGAGCAGGTGGTGAAAATGAATTCAATAACTTCCCGTCGGTTATTAAGGCAATTTGTCATTCAGGCCTTTAGCTTCCAACTACTTCAAGTCGATAAAAGAGAAATATTGTAGAAATTATACAAGACATCCCCCCCAAGGTAGGATCCCATGCGGGGATGAAGGAGACAACTTGTGGATTTTCCTATATTTGGTTGTACTCCCGATTGGGTGGCGATGAAACTTTTCACCTTTTCTTGTGATAAGTATTTGCAATGATACAGTGTGGGGAAGACGCAGAGAGAGGGGGAGGCTGAGAGTGTGTGCTAAGCAAAGTTTCGCGCTGGGTTAGTGCGACGTGAGAGTATTCATGGCGTGAGAATAACATAAATTTTCTTTTACCCTCTTGACTTTCACGGCGATGTGATGGTGGTGTGCCCGTTACAGGAAATTGATTCGATGAATACGCTATAACAGTCCCGGAATAAATTGAAAGGGGTAATGGCAAAGAAAATGTGATAATGGCCATAATTATTACTTTGTAATGGTTAAATGGCTCTTGTCGTCGTTGTCGTTGCGAATATTTTGTGATAAAATGGAATGTTATTGAAAATAATGTGGTAATTTTGTTGGGGATGGTTGGTAAGAAAAAGAATTATGGTGGACTTAATCTTGTTTAACTATTGATAATTGAATAAATGTAGAATTGAATAGTTGTTATGATTCAAAACATGTTTGTAATTATGATTCTTTAGCATTTCACAAGATAATATTTAATACAATACATACGCCAATGTTAGAGGGATAGTAGCACGAATTTAATTGTCTTCAAGATTTCGATGTTGATTTAATCATTTGGAAAGTAATGGGCTCATAAGTGGACTTCATTGTAGATTCTTGGGGTGAAAAGCATGTAATTATAATCAAATTATGATACGCATATGTAAACAGAGCTTACAGAGACCATCTGGCTAGCGAATATCGTCAAGATGTTGTAGTCATCAGAAATAGTTTACAGGGTACCTTACCATTGCGGGATTGCCTTACATTCCTACAGTATGGGTTTTATGCCTATGACGGTTCCATCCTCAAGAAAACGGGCAAGTATGAGGTGAACTCACGTGGAGAGGATTCTGTATGATCGGTTTGTAATCTAGATTGTAAACTGTAGATTGTATGAATAGGGTATTTTTCACTTCAATTTTTTCAGATTTATTGAGTCTCATTCCCATTGAGATACCTAGAGCTCCTTGATCAGACCCACCTCTCGTAGAAAGGGTCAGATCTTCGCTAGCTCCAGGTATTCAAGTTGCTCCTCAGCTAAGCAGAAAGTTCCCAGACTCTCTCTTCTCCTTCAGAACAAAGCTCCGCAGTACATCAGGAGATGTTCTTGTAATTAATCTGCAAACCATCACAACCTGCGCTCGCCATCCTTCTTGAAAGCCTTTTTTTACAATGTTGTCTGAGTTTACAATCTCTCATGAGAAACCCTGTAAGTATCCAAAGCTGATTCATGCCTAGTTTGATGCATGATTTAAATCGAACTCTAAGAACACCTTCAATGTCTTGAGCCCTTCTTCCTTGAGGTCTATAAATAAAGTGCTTTTTTGACCACACTAATGGATTCTGGACCGACAAGTGCTGCCTAAGGGGTCTGTTTATTCATCACCCACCACTCCTGCTTGTTCGGTGTCCAGTACAGAATAACCACGTTGTTCTCTCTAAACTTTGTACAACTTTCTTCAACCAGCTTCTATGGTAGTGTTAATGATGCTAGAGTTTTAGTCTCTGCTTGACTATATAGTAAAACCAGAAGGCAATTACATTTTGTCACTGCAATTATGTAGACTTTCACCAAGAAGATGCTTGGCACAATTCCCAGTGTTTTATTGTGCTTAGTATCAGGCCCCAATACTCCTCCTGCTTAGTACCAGGCCCCAATACTCCTCCTGCTTAGTACCAGGCCCCAATACCAATCCCTTTTATTGCTCAGCTTAGAAAAAACGTATTTGTCTAAGTTGAATAGTGTCACCATGCCATCAAATGGTGCACTAATCCGTGGAAACAACTTCGCCACTTTGACTTTGTCCTTATGTCTAATCTCTTGTTCGCGTTCTTTGGAATGTGTTATTGTTGAAATTCTCCTTTTTCAAAATACTTCCTTATGATTGTCTACTGTGTGTATGCATTGTGAATCCTTCCAAGTTGCTAATGTAACGTTTTTTAATAATTTTTCCTTCTATATTTTAACACATTACCCAAACTCTTATACGGATACTACTTTGTGGCAATTTTAACTTTGAGCGTATGAAATAAATTGCTAATGATACTTTGACTGCCTCATAAGCTGATAGTTTTTCTGTGTCAGCATCTTCCTTTATGGCACTGTTCCCTTTTACAAAATAACTTCTTCCGGAACCAAAACGGCCGTCTACTTGACCAAATATTTTGCATATACCAGCCAGGCGTATATGTATATCACCCGCATGGTCCAATGGACCTGCATCATCTAGCATTGTTAATTGACGTTTGCATTTAAGCTATTAAGTTTGAGGGAAATAATCCATCTCTCAAGTTTAACGTCTTCAAAACTGACATTAACGCAATGTCCTCGTACATTCCATCAATGAATTGGTAGTCTTTTTTCAAAGATTTTGGCTCTGAGGATGCTACAAACAAATTTTACACTTGTCTTAATACCTTTATTTGGCAGTATATGGCACTCAAACGTATCCATAAGGCCAAAAATAAACCTTGGCTTACTTAACGAGTTCTAAGAGCCTTGAAGGAGAAAGACGTAGGACTCCACACTCAGAAACCTCGATTGAAGTTTTCTCAGTTAAGGGCTCATTAGGGATGAAAAGAAATAAAATCAGCACTAAAAACGTACTAATGTAACTTGGAGAGCTCCACGTTTGTCAGTAACCTCAAGTCTTTCTGGTATAATATATCTTTGAAATCTTTTTGCATGGCATTCCTTATACCATTCATTCGGGTCATGTTGTACCTTCAACCCCCCAAACAATTTTGGAGTTTTTTACACGGTTCTTTTCTTCCACCCTATCTGCGCCCACTCATCCCTCCAAAAATAAATCTACAAACCACTCTCCATTTCTTTATTCTCTTTCTACAGATTACACAGAAGTTGAATGCTTAATCAATTGCCTTGATCCTAGTTGAAATTTTAGTCCAGGTCGACTGGTCAATATATTTGTTAAGTCAATTGTATCTTCTTTAAGTGTTCCCCTATCCAATCTCTTTACTCTTAGTCTTGGTTCTGGAGCCTTTCCCACGTGTTGGAAACAAGCAAACATTCTCCTGATTTTCAAAACTGGTGATCCTTCATTCGCGACTAATGTTCGTACTATATGCCTACTGTCTTGCTTTTCAAAATTGTTGGAGTATTGCTTCATAACCGACAGTCTGATTTACTGAGTCCTCTGATAACATGTCAATAACATGGATTTCTATAGGATCGATCAACAATCACTAATTTAATTTATTGATTAAATGTCAAATGCTTTAGATAATCAACATTAAGTAGATGTCATCTTCACCGACTTTACTGAAGCCTTCGATACTGTAAACCATTCCTTTTTAGTTTTTTTCTTTCTTATAAGGCCTCCAGGGCTTATATTGTGGTGTGAGCATACGTGTTTTGACTCCTTTGAGTCATAAATTTAGTATGACTGTTCCAACTAGTGCCACTGTTAAGTATAGTTGCATTGCTTCCGTCATGCAAGTACAGGCGAAACATTGCACCAGATTGAGTTTTTGTCTTTTTTGGGTTCCTAACATGGCCCATCGAAATAAAAGCCCCGTAGGTGATAATTGGTTTTATACTCATGGTATAGATCCAGCGTAGTATTCTCAAGTTACAGCCCCAAGACTTTCCTGGAGTGTTCCTGCTCATCATTAGGACCATTGTGACCTTTGTTGTCACCACTTCAATGCTGGTTCCACGTTAGCCCACTACCCAGTTGGATTCCGAGGCAATATACTTCTCCCTTGAATTCTAACTCCACTCCGTTTAAGCTTATCGTGCTGAGTTGCTCTAGTTTCCATTTCTTTGTAAATGGCGCCAGCATAATTGGGTCAAAATTAAATTCAAACCTATTTATCGGGAACAATTACTAACAATTTGAAGCGCTCCCTGTGTGGTGTACTTCTTTTTACTTTCTTTGGACTAGGATAGCGATATCACCCACTTATGTGTAACAGTTATGCCACTCATCACCAGCCTAAGGTGCCCAAAGTAAGTGTGATAAAACCTGGCTTTGTGGACAACCTTCTGCCGTACGCATATACATGGTTCTAGTTCCCACCTTATATGAGACATTCCTGTAGTGAGAGATTGTACCACCAGCGGATTATGACTGGTTTTACCTGTCTATTCACTAGTGCACTCTATATCGCCACATGGCTTACATTGCCAAAAGTCCCTTCAATGCCCCTAGTGTGATTTCCTTATGCCCGAAGGATTCTTTGATCTTTCTTGTTTGTGCATAGAGTCCAGTTTCTACAGATTTGTTTGTGGTGTTGAGTGGCGTACAACGGATGGTTCATAAGTGTCATTGTCTTTATATAATCGTCCACTACTTTCTTCGGCGTTTTAAATTCAAGCGATGTTATGTTAATTGGTCTACATGCCTTTGGATTGGTAGCGTCATCCCTACCTACATACAGAATGCAGATCACTTTTGCCTCTATACACTGCTTTGATATGCTTTGCAAAACTACCTGTATTAAATAGGATTTGCGTAAACTTTATCCTTTGTAAATTAAACTGGATATACTTTGTCTTCACCTAGTGATTTAAAGGCTTGTTTACGCTCTCCTGTATGGGTGTTGGTGGCCTCTTTCCTATTTGTGCAATTTCATATCACTAACGAGTCTAAATTGTTAATCCCTATATTTATTGTTCATTAGAAGAAGAACTCGATCTTCACTATCTCCCATTAAACTGCCATCAGTCCCCTTTAGTACAGTATTCCTCTGTTTTGTAAAGACTTTCTGAAGCCTTGTTGTGGCATGTTTCCTTGATATTCTCATGAAAGGCTCTCAAGCTGCGGCATTTGACTTTTAGAATTTCTTCATGATGGTTTGTTAGAGCCATATGGTAAGTATCCCAGGTTTAACATGTTATGCTGCTTTGTGCACTTGCCACACTTCCAGCCTGAGTTTTGTCAATCCTTTATTCTACTAGTAGGGTTCTTTCTTTCTATATGATATGGATGGGGCAGCTTTATTTGCAGGACTTAATTATTGTCTTCTTGAGTTCTTCTACGGCATGCTACAGTTCAGAGGATGCCTTGGAATTCTCTTTACTGAAACATGTTTCAGGGTGTCTTCCAAAAAGGGTTGGTATAAAGCCCAGTTTGTTCTTCTAGGCTTTTTGAGTAAGGTTTCCTCGATTTCCAGCCCTTCCACCTCCTAACTCAGAATTCTGTAGCCAACACCCTCTATCTCTTCAACACCCTCCATCTCCTCATCATGGAAGCAATGTTCATGCTGCTGAAAGTGATATCCAATATTTTTTCTTTGGTCTCATGTAGAAAATGCGGTATATACCTCACGCTTAGGACATTCTACTTGATTATGTTTATGAATACTTCCCTAGCTCTATTGTTGGTATTTGTGCTGCCCCGCAATTGATTCTGTGTAGAGCATCACATCTAACAAAAATTGGCAGGTTACTTTTCCACCAGCTTTTGGACTTTTTTAGGGGAGTTTGTTTGATGTCTCCATGGAAGTGTGCCGATGCAATAACCATGTCGCGAGTTTCACCCGCCCTATTGATACAAAAAATCTTATGGGTACCAAATCCCGCATCATAAATTCTAAAAGACTCATATATTTTGTGTTTTCCCCTATCCTGGGTGAGCTTTGCGCCATACATGCAATTAGTGTGGAATCTGGAGTGTTCAAACCTTGAATTTGACCTAGCTGTATCCATGGTTCTTGAATTAGCACTAATCGAAAAATTTGTGAATATGCTGGTGACAACCACGCAGGCAGTTTTGACATGATCAAAACTCCCCTGGGCTATACGGGTAAATTTCCTGCTTATTGCTCGAAACCTACCCTAATACTAAGCCATGGACAGTCCCAAGCTTATTTGAGAAGCTTTCCATGATTTTGTAACTCATAAATCTCTGGTACCAAGCCCCTCTCTCCCCTCAAGCCAAAATGTTATGCGGCCCATGCCAAGTGGTTTACTTGGTAGCTGGAGGTAACACTCGCTGCATAAACGAAGCCTCTCTAGTTTCGGGCTTCTTAGAGAGCCACTGAGCCTTGGCCTTGTCAAAAAAGCACTATAAGAGTGGAAATATAAACTTGAAACTAAAAAATTTAATGGAAAAAAACTACAAATATTATGAAACCCAAGTTGACTGCAATCACAACGCAACTCGTAATGTGGTCAGTATAGAGAAAGCAAGTACTTCAGACAAAGCAACAACGAGATACCATTCCCTCCTCTGCGATGGAGAATTTTTACGGTCTACAGAAAAACTAGGAGTTGATGAGTAAAGGAGAAAGTCGCCCTAGTAATGAAAGAAAGTAGTCAAAAAAGGCAAATTATACAAGAATATAGCACTTCTACCTCCAGGACAATCGAGACAGGTAAGTAACCCGCAGAGATAAGGATTTTGTTGGGCCAAGATAAAGTGGTACCTTAGATACCCAGCTGAAGGAATTTCACCTGAAGAGGCTAGGGAAAAGGCTGTAGAAAAGAGCATGACTTTGGCATAAGGAACCTCCAAAACTTCTGAATATAAGAAGAGTGGGAGAAAACCAAAGTGACCCCCATCTCATTTGATGAAAGAACTAGAAACAGAGACTCAATCCTACTGGCCAAATGAGACAGCAAGCCATGAAATTAATTGCCGCTAAAGGTTAGCTTAAAAGCAACCATAGCTTCAAAAAATCAACCAAAAGAGCAAAACAACTGACATAAATGGACTAAGTAGCAACTACGTG
Organism: Odontomyia ornata; assembly: GCA_963969285.1. Lineage (NCBI taxonomy): Eukaryota > Metazoa > Arthropoda > Insecta > Diptera > Stratiomyidae > Odontomyia > Odontomyia ornata. Next base: position 325,775,422 of record OZ017740.1, on the reverse strand, counting down.
AGAATTTAAAAACGCACAGTGCAGAAGTTGTCACGACATCATTCATGCCAACCTCTTTTTTTGTTTGTGGTTGAAAAGCGAAGGCTGTTCACTTCTTAGACGCATAAGACGTCTAGCCCATCCACCAAATATCTCCCCTGTCAACTTGCAAATCCAGCTTGGAATTGCTTGACACATTACCTTGAGCTTAGTCTCATTTTGTATGCCGTGAGGTGCCTTCAAGTTTAGTGATCCCTCCTCCAACAGGAAAGAAGAGAAGAAGAGGAATTACTAGAAAAACGATCACCCAAGTCAGTCCTTCCCGGTTGCTGTAAGTCGTTTTTATCTTTTAGGACTATCCACACATCATGTGCTCCATAATTCTATTTGTCAACCGGTCCAAGTATCCCTCTGATTGTACTATCCGAAAAGAGCTGTTCTATTTCCCTGTTCCTGGTGCAGTCAATCCTATCTTTTGCACACAAAAAGTATGTGTTAGGCATCGTCTTTCTCTTTTGCGTAAAACATATAATCAGGAGACCGCAACTTACCAATTTTGTGCAAGTAAGACTAAAAAGTTCCATGCCTGCTCAAGAGCTGGGTCAGGCAGAAGCCAGCCTCACAGTACGTTCGATTTAGCCATGACCTCAAATTTGGAATAATGTCCATCTTCTCTTTTTAGTGTCCATTCAGAATTACTGCCAATCAATAAATGAGCGTTGTTTCTTCTCGCAGGCGACTGTCCTCCTCCTGTTTTCGTTTTGATGTGGGTAGATAGTACGACACCTTCTTGCAAGGAGAACAATGAGTATCACGCATATGCTGACTGACACTGCTGAATCAGAGACTATTGGATATGCAGATGTGTTTCTTTCTTCTGTACCTGTATTCTTCCTGAGAGCATCACCATATATTTCTGCCCCATACAGTAGCACCGACTCTATGACATCTTGATGGGCTAGATCACTCTTCATTGGCCATAAGTTAACTCAGAGACAAAATAACTAAAACAATTATATCAGCCTTTGCCCTGATTTGTTCAAAAAATCTCATCTTTAGGTCAATCAGTTACCACAGGTATTTTATTGATAGTTTTGGTTCAACCAGTACTTCCCCAATACTAATCATTCTAACTCTGGAAACTCTCTTATTCATCAAAATATCTATTTCAGTTTTTCCCGGTACTATGTAGAATCCGTGAGCAGCCATCCAATCTCTCCCTCGGTGCATTAGTATACCTGGTCTAAATTTTGCCTGTTCGATGGTGTGTTCAGCAAATGGCACTGCAAAATCATCCGCATAGCCGATCAGGCTAGATTCAGCTGGCAGCTCTAGCCTCAGGATCGCATTTTATGATACGTTCCACAAGTCTGGATCAAGTGTAGATACTTGAGCAACACCCAATGTAACTTCCATTCTTTTTCGGGCCTGCATCATATCAAAAAGCAGACTTCGATTCGTCAGCTAGTCCCTAAAAAGCGAGAAAAGATATCCGGAAACCTGAAAAGGGTTTTTAACGTATCCAGAACATCCATCTTTCTGGCGGAGCTGAAGGTGTTCCGAAAATCAAGTGTCATCAACAGAACTACCCGTCGCTTGGTATGGCTGTGTACCTCTTCCTTTTGGAGCTTGCTTACCATCTCTGAAATCGTATCAATGGTGGAGCGTCCTACTATAAAACCAAACAAGGGATAGATCCCCAGTTGCGCAATTCACGCTAGTGAGTCTTCGCTTGAGAGTTTCTCTAGCAGTTTCACTGCCATAACTAGCATACATAACGGTCGTTATGCAGATAGTGATCTAGGCTTCCTTCTACCTATACTGATCAGTATGAGCCTCACTAGCTTCCATCATTGAATGCTTTGAGCAGCAAATCAGGACAATGGTAATAGACGAGCTGCAACATCTCAGCTGGGACGCCATCTGGACCTGGAGTCTTCCTTAGTTTCAATGATATGACTGCCTTTTTTACTTGCAGATGCGTTAAGAGCGCCGTGAACAGCGTCAAAATGTACATGATGGGTGAAGAAAGAGTCCGCATTATCTCGTCTATCTTTGCTGTTTTATTTATCTAGAGCTTACGTAGAGTGCTAAGCTCCGTATTACCAGCTTTTAGCTAGACTCCACATTTTCCACTGAATTTTGCCAGCAGTGAGTCTTGGTGCTGTTAATTATTTAGAGAGGGAATTTTCTGGCCAGCTTATATGCTGCTAACTGGTTGCATGCCTCCTTCCAGTTTCCTGCTCGTTGAGCTTTACACCATAATTTTCGACATTCTTTTTGCTTTTCAGTGAGTTGAATCGACCACCGGTGCACTGGAGGGTTGCCTTACCAGGGTCCCTGACAAATTTTAGAAGCACTGCAGATAGATGCAATGATGTTCATAGTTTTGCTCACCATGTCTTAAGCTCTTAGTTCTTCAGTCCCCTTAGAATCTTTCAGCAACGGTTTACTTGCCGTGAGCACCACAACGAACCTCTCAACGTCCATCCTCCCAATATTCCACTCAATCGTCGAAAATTGAGAACATAGGCATTGGGAGACAGTATCATTGATCTTAAATAGAATGCATAAATGACCACTGGTTGAATATTCTTCTCATACTCTCCAATTAGGTACCTTCCATACGAGAGACTCCGATGCAAAGGTCACATTGGGTATCCTTCTTTGATGGCAGCGCTCAACACGATCAGTTCTATACAGGTCACTTTTTCTAAGACTAGTTTTCTCCATGAATTAGTTTGAAGCATGCTCCATTTGATTGCTCAACTACTAAGTAGCCATCTGCGTTTGAGACAACGTTCTCTAAAGCATAAGCCTAGGCTTGGGAAGATAATATTGGTTCATTAAGCATTAGGACATACTAAAGAATGTAGTCACTAAACACCACACCCTCACGAAACCATCTCTTCGTCCATAGAGCTCCACTCTGAAATCAGCCTGTTCAGAACTCAAATTTTGACAGCACCAGTTTTGTTAAGGTATCACATGATGATAAGCGTTTGTACTGGTGTTACTCAACAACAAAAAGTCAGCTCTCATGTCCCTCGCAAACTGCTCAAAAAGATTTTAGACAGTTCTACTGTGGTGTAGGTTTACCTGCAGGATGCTGCTCGTCGAAGTTCTGCAGTTACCTTGGCTAGGGTTTTTTGGGAAACCTGACGCTTTTCTGAACGTAAGACGCGCTTGAAATTTGGTCCTGGGTCAGCATCCTTCCAAAGGATTTAGTGTGTTTCCCTCATTCACTCCTATCCCTCCTCCTATCGAGTCCCTTGCAATCCTGTGTAGTGAGACCATAACCAAGGTACTTAAGGCAGTGAAAAAGTATTGCTCTTTACCGTATTCTGCCAATGATCCAATATTTTCTTATTTTGTCGTTACTCAGGAGTTGTTCGGCGTCCTCTTTGGTCCAATCAATAATGGCCGTACGTTGTCCCATATTGTTTTCTGAAATCAGCCTCACTTTAACCCTGCTTACGCTGAAGATTCACCTTTTGATGTGCCTCTTCCACCTCGACAAGGTTCAGAACGCAGTCCATGTTCCTGATTTCGATCGTTGCTATTAGCTCAAGTAAGGCTAAATTTGACCTTTGGCCGAGAACGTTCTTGAATGCATCGCAGAATGCTTTTTATTATGGGCAACGGCTCCAAATATACTGATACTTACTGGATTAGTCATACTGCTTTAATTGCAGCTTTGGTGTCTTCAGGCCCTATAACTCCTCCAATCTCCCGCAAGACATCTGCCATCTGCCTAGGATTAGCCGGCCTTGGATTTCACGAGCAGTGCCTGCCGGCTTTTTCTGCTTCGCATCAGGTACTTCTTTTTGTTGGGCATCAGTGAGAACTCTTTTTTCTCGAAAAGTTTTTAGACTTTTTTGATGGCTTTCTTGGCTGCTTTTGTTAGCATTGTCTTATACCCCTGATCCAGCGTTTCATAATAAGTAAGTGCTACGTATTTTTTCCTTTGTTCCTGGTCTTCTTTGATTAGACTAGAGGCCATGCTTTTCATGATGTTTGGTGGTATACCTGTCTATGCTACCATGGCCGACTTAGCCCTCAGCTCATTTTTAGCCTTCTGAGTTTCTGCGGCTTTCTGCTTTTCTTTGGCTTACAATGAGCTCCGCCGGTAAAATCGGATGCTGCATAGGAGTTACTCTAGGTTTAGGAGTCCGTTCCTTACACCTTCGCTGATGTTTTATTTTTGCGAGCGCCATTCATTTTATATCTCTTCAGAATTTTTCCCACTTTTCAGGTTAGGCCTTCTTCCCGATGACAGTCAACGGCTATTGTGTGTTCCAACCTTTTCTCTAGAGAGAAAAACTCTGCTTTGGTTTCTGGATACAATATTTCAGTTGGTTTCTTCGTTCTTTTCTCTTTCTGCCACGATTTTTTACTCGATAGCTAGGTCATTTATAATGCACTATTCTCTGTGTGTGCAAATTTTTTACTGTACCTGAGCGCCGCGATTGTATCCGGCTTTAAGCCGTTTAGTCGCCATTTATATTTGTTCTTTGATTCTTTAGTGTCTGGTAAATTCTTTAATATTTTAGTCGTTGTTGTTGTTGTTGAGTTAAGAGATGACATATCTGATGGGCTCCCTTTGGTGCCGCTATTTTCGTTCGTATATGTAATCGCGTTTCTAGTTCCATGCTCATCTTTGCAGAACAGGGAGGCCATGCGACGGTTGGCATAAGCTCTTATGGGGATAGGTGCTGGGAATTAGACAAGGTTCCCTCTCAACCGAACCTACAACACGAACATCGAACGGACTCCAAGGGCTGCTAAGGTTTTACCGGGATGGAGACAGTATAATATTTAGATTGGGGCCGTTCATGTGCGAGTGTCATCTCAGTTGTACGGTACTATGCATGTAGGTCCAAAACATCATATCTGCCAGTCAAAAATGTTATTTCCAATTAAATATCCTATTCGTAGTCCAGATATGGTTTCCAGGTCTTAGTCCACAGAGGAACCTTACGGAGTGCTCACCCTCATACCCAGAAAGTGGGTAAAAGTGTGTAAGCCCCCAAAAATGCTTTTGTCAGCCAGCACTCACCCGGCAAGGAGCACTCTTCCTGCGGAGACCCCTTATAGCTGAGAAACTCGCTCAGCTCTAAAGAGCCTTAAGGTGGGAAACGAAATTTGGAAACGAGCTTCAACTTGAAGGTATTTGTTTCACATCAAGGATTATGCTCATGAGCCGTGGGAAAGATAGCTCTATAATCTGGCTGGAAGAAGTGGCCCCGAAAATGGTTTTTTTAGAAGGGCGAAAGTCAGTGCCTTGAAAAGGGAGATAACGATAAATATATGCATTCCACATACTAAGAATTGGGAATCAAGCATACTTTTTAACATATTGGCAGTCGCAAACAAATAGCTCTGTATAAATGGATGAAAGCTGGTAAGTACGATGCCAGAAGGGCAGGCCAGATCCTAACCGTGGGTATTAATGAAAAGTCGTTAGACTTACTTTCAGAAAGCGTACAAGCTTGTGGTTGGGGTTTGGGAAGATATATGTAAGAGGCTAGAAAAGTGGGGAAACCCTCAATAGTTCGGTTAACAGAACAGGACCCAATTCCGGGACATAGCACAGAGGAGCAATATAAAGAAGATAAGAAGGGAGGCAACAATTCTGGCCATTCCATTTGCTAGACCCGGAGGAAGCAGAGTGCAGAAACCAGACCTCGAAAGGATGAATCAGGCCACATTGCCTAGCTAGCTGGATCCAGAAAAAGTAACTCGGACACATGGCCAGAGGACCTTGGAGATTCCTGTATCACGTGGCACCCCTAGGCGTAAGAAAACAGTCCCTAGCCTAAAGTATTGTACTGAATGGCTTTCAGCTGGATTTTCTGCCCAAGGAGGTATTTTGTGAGTAGCCCATAGTGTTTTGTGCACTTGGGAGTCCCATACTCAGCCATATATAGTCTTCACCATCCAACTACAAAAAAGTCACAGGACAAAACGTTCAGGAGAAAAAAGGAAACATTCACTAACTTTTCGCGGTATATAAACACATTTTCATGCCAATAAAAACTAACGAAAATAACTGCTCAATATACGAGGAAATAAGTGAAAAACTTCATAAAATTAGCATATCTGCAGACCCATAGGGGACAATTCCTATGTGACTTGTTCTCCAAACAATTTTCCTAATCCTAAAATTATACTACCCATGCATAAATTTTTACAATCCTCTTTACCATACGAAAATTTCCTCGTTAAACACTGCTGCGAAAGAGTGTCCCTTCTGCAAAATGGCCATAAGGATAATGTAAGGGCTCTTAAGATATCGATCAAAAATATAAAAAAATGGCTGACCAGGCCTCTCAGCCGTTTATGGTGACCCGACATACATCAGCCTCTCCTCTTTTATTAATATCTACATAATATGTGAACGCTATGAGTCCTTCCATTGATCATTATCACAGATGACCATAAACATAACACAACCTATTTTATTCTACCATGAAAAAAAAAAATGTTGAAAACTCTTCCCAGATACATTGGTCAAAAGAATTCGACATACAAGGGTTGGTTTGAGGGTTAGTTCGGTTTTCAATCTCTATTTATGCCTGTCTCCTATATTTCTGATAAACTTCTGACCTTTTGTTATTTTCTAGTGGCGCTTTCCGCCCAATTCAATGGACATATTTATATTTATGTTATTTTTGGGGGACTCTATCTCTCTTTCTCTCACTCTCCCCCGTTCTGTTTTGCGACATACTTTGATTCCTCCTTCCTTTTTTGGCGTGATTTCTTGTAATAAAATTTGCAATTCCGTAACTGTGTCGCCATGAAATACGGACTGATAAAATTTATTATTATTTTTTTTCTCCGCTTGTTTTTGAATGTCCTTACTTTCGATTTGTCGGCGTCACTGTTTTTGCCGTCCATTTCGTTAGCGGACAAATAGGGAAAAGTCAGCAAAAAGTTTTTCGTCTTATAACTTCTGTAGCGAAGATACGGCAATTTCTTGTCTTGATTTTGGTTTTAAGGACAGTTTCGTTATTTGAAATGAGAAACGGGAATGAATATGGAAAAAGTTTTGCGGAAGCTATAATGACTTTTTCAACTGCCAACAATTCGAAATGAAATTACTTTGGTGGAAGGAAGCGATGAGAATACCAATTCAGATAGAGGTTGGGAAAAATTTGAGGGCTTTAGGTGTAATTTAGCGTTTAAGGTAATATTTCCTTTTTCTAATAAATTTTTTTTTTATGGTATTGCCTAAAATAGGGACAGCGTCAAAACAGCTTCGTTTTGAGGTAGTCTAGATCAAATGAAATTAATTTCATGTTAGATTTGCCATTAGTCTTAGGTATAAATCCTTATTTTTGGATATTGAGAGCACAGAATAGATATAGACATAAGGAATGCGCCTATAACCTGGAAACCATGAATATAACATGAAGACCTTGAAATTCCTGAATTTTACGGTCCCATATAAAAATCTGTTTTAAACTAAAACGAAAGAAGCAAAGTGAATAAATTTATAATACCCAAATTTGCACGGTTGCTTTGTATGAAATGCTAATCTTACTTTCTGGGAATATTTATCCTGTACTTTAAAGTACGTAACGCTCTCTTATATCAGTTTTACTCCCCTGATTGATGATTAATCTTTCCCTCTGAGGTCCTTGATTTACCATTTCATATTCTTTTTGATTGTGCTTCCTATATTATCAATTTCCCCGACCCCTTTCTCAAACAGAATATCCGTATCCTTTTTTATTGACTTAATCAAGATCCGACATCAAATCATTTCTACGATTCCCTACATCCCTACCATCGTTCGATTTATGGTACAGTTAACTCTTTTATCTCCACTTCCAGGTCCTTCTTTTCTCAATGGTCCTATTAAATGAGCGAAGCGACTAGTTGAAATGTATCCACGGGAAAATGACCAGGATTAATTCACAGGATGAGCTTTAAAGGGTCCGTTAGCAATTTTAATGGGTTAGCACGCGGTACCAGCTGAAGAGGATGTAGAAAATTAATCTGTTCGATTGTTCTTTCTCTCTTGTCCTTTTTCATTCGATTGGAATGGTAGTTATTCTGTTTTATAGCTCATTCTTACTCTTCCTCTCTCTAATTCGTTCATTTCAGTTCTTATTGTTTTTGGTTTTAAGCTTTTCTGTTTGTTTGTTCGTTTATTGTAGATAAATGAATGTAACAGATGGTGAGATTACTGTGCTAACGATTGTGAGTGGTATCCTGGATTATTGGAAGTGAAATGGTGGATGGAGGAATCTCTTTGTTATTTCGCTCCCAGTTTGCAATCTTTTAAGTAGTTTTATGGCTCAATTGTAAGTGGATTAATGGATAATCGTTCGGAAAGTGTTTTGAAAGCCTTTTCCATTTCTATAAATACGTGGTTTTAGTGGTGTTTCTTTTTAAGGTTCCACCAGTGAGATTTGAAAGGATTTCTGTAATTTAAAATGAATTTTTCCCCAAGCGCTCAAGTGTGAATGAATTGTATTGGTATGGTCCTTAATGGCAGGTGCATCGCGAGCTTAATGAAAAGTACTCGTAAATAATACCAGCATAATAAATTTTTAAGAGATTAAAATATTGGTTTAACCAATGGGAAAAATTGTGGAAGCTAGGCTAGCCGCATTTTTCTCTCAAATATATTTAATTTTTAACAGATAAATTGTGATACTTGGAAATTTTTCAGTCAAAAGCCAAATTTATCATCTTCCGAAGATCAGTAGCCAAATATAAAGCTCTTAACGCTTTGCGTAACACACTTACAAATCTAGATATATATACTCTTTAGTAAAATAGCATAGCAATACATTATTTGTCGTTCTGGCTCGAATTAGATCCATGCGTGAGGTGTTCAGTATTCATTATTCGATTTCAGCAAGTCATCGTAAGCTTTTTCCAAAAAATGAAGAAAAAGTTTCATTGATTACGGTCTTTTGTAGGTAATCTTTGTGTAATAATGCATGTGCTGCAACTATATGTAGCTTCACATGAAATTCATGCCCAATTAAGGTAAAGATGATCAACAAACATCCAGTCTCCTACGATGCTGTAGAGGCAATGGCTGTTCAATTGGAATGAACTGATTTGTATGAGACATTGAATTCTAGAATGGCACAATGTTGGCAACCAAGTTAAGATTGTAGCCTAAAAGGTCAAGGTTTAACGGGAAGAATGAAACTGTTTTTTAAAGGAGAGCACATCATTCATTTTACTCTGGGTTTTTAAGGGAAATGGGGAAAGTAATATTTTGAATAAGTCCAGCCCATGAAATGTGGCATTGGTCATGGAATAGACTCATTAACTTTTTGTGAAAAATTAAAGTGAAGTGAAGCCTTCCTTAAATTTGCGTGGGTAAAGAGAGTTGATATGTAGAATATACCTCGATTCAACATCGAAGGGGAAACATGTGGAAAATTAAATTTAATGAAGAGTTGAAAATGATTGAATAATCAGTGTAATTGATAAATAAGATATTTTTTGCTAAGGAGTTAATTGCCATGAAGTTTTTACTAGACAAATCGAGGAATAAATTTGAATTCAACTTGAATATACAAAATCTTTGAATAATTTTTTCTTATAGGAGAAATTATAGTGTTTGAGGAGGCTCGTCCATTAATCAAATTTGAACACTGAATTCAAAGATAACATTTTTGTTAAAGAAAACTTGTGCATCTTAAAGTATATACACTAATCGTGTGTTGAATTGGCCGATGAAATCTAACTGTCTGCTTTGGCGGGGCGACGCTTTGTCTGCGCGTTGTGTGAGGGCAAAGGTGAGTGGTCGTTGGTCGGTGTAGACCGTGAAGTGCCTCCTCTCCAGAAAGCGCTGGAAAACTCGATTGCGGCGAAGACTTCAAGAAGTTTGCTAGTCGTAGGTTGAGTATCACTATCACCCAGTTGCTCGTCCAAGGCTGCCCCAATGGCGGTGTTGGATGTGTTGGTGCGTAGTGCCAACTGATGTAAGGGTGAAAGGAATGCTGCTGTAGTTGCTGCGGCGATGCTTTGCTTGCACCTTCCAAAAGTGGCTTCAACGTTGGGTGTCCAATTGATTTGTAATCTCTTGATGCTACAATCTTTAAGTAGCTCTGAAAGTGATGCTTGTAACTCGCCGAAGTGTGGTATGTTACGGTGAGAGAAGTTGACAAGGCAAGGCTGCCCCAATGGCAGTGTTGGATGTGTTGGTGAGTAGTGCCAACTGATGTGAGGGTGAAAGGAATGCTGCTGTAGTTGCTGCGGCGATGCTTTGCTTGCACCTTCCAAAAGTGGCTTCAGCGTTGGGTGTCCAATTGATTTGTAATCTCTTGATGCTACAATCTTTCAGTAGCTCTGAAAGTGATGCTTGTAACTCGCCGAAGTGTGGTATGTAACGGTGATAGAAGTTGACATCCCAAGAAAATGTCTCAACTGTGGGGAGTCAGCAGGTTTGGGAAAGTCTGTGATGGCTTTCGTCTTGGGAGTTGGTGGTCTGAAACCTGTCTCGCAGACGTGGTACCCGCCAAAAATGACCTCGGGTTGGGCAGGAGCTTTGCAACTTGCAGTATAGAAAGAAGTTGCTCGAGGTGATACTGGTAATGGTCGTGGCTAGCCGAGAATACAAGGGTGTGATCCTTGTAGATGCGTATGAAGTCGAGCTTCCTCAGCTGGTGGTTGAGTGTCCGCTGCATGGTTTGGGCTGCGTCAAGTAGGCTAAAGGGCATTCCTACGAACTCAAGCAGCACGAAGGGCGTGGTGAATGCCGTTTTCCAGATGTCTATGGTTCTACCGCTGAAGGTCAATGACCAAGAATGCTGAACCGCTGGTTTCTTAGATCAGATCCTCGATAATGGGCAGTGTGTAGTGGTTTGGGTGGGTGTGGGTATTTAGTTGGTGGTAATCCCCATTAGCTCACCAACAGCCATCGTCTTTGGGCACCATGTGTAGGGGCTGGCCCATTGGCATGATGAAGTTCGAATTATGCCTCTCTCCAACAGAAAGTCCAAACTCTGTTTTTGCTGCAGAGAGACGTTCTCCCGCGAGGTGATGTGATCTTGCAAAGACGGGTAGACCCTGCGTGATTATCTGGTGGTGAATGAGAAGGTCAGCAATCGGAGCCAATTCACTGGGTCCTGGAAGTGTGTCTGCGTGCTTTGCAATGGCTTGTATATTCCTCCAGTAGTGCCTTCCAAAGTCGATCGCTCGAGCACGGTGCTGACGCTGTGCACTGGTGAAGCTGGACCGAGGACGCAGACTGTGGAGAGACTGTTGCGGTCATCCAAGAGGCGTTGATTTCGTAGATCGATAGGCAGGCCATTATAGTTGAGTGCGTTGGATCCCAAGATGGCTGTCTGGACGTCTGCGCTAACGAAAGGCCAGTGGAATGGGCCTGGCAACGAGGTGCCTCGGAATGATGGAGAGGGCAGCGCCAGAATCCACCAGGAAATGAGCTTTTATGGTTCGGTCCGAAATATACAGGCACTTTTCCGGCTTGTTGCCGGCAGTGTCTACTGAGTACAGCACTGGCAATCTAGGTTTTCCGAATGTCCAGTAGCGGTGGCCTAAGCTGGAAATGTGCAGAGCTGTTTGCATCGTATCGCTAGGGCTCCGTGTTTGTTGTGATACCAGCAATATCCCGTACATCGTTCGGGCCCTGGTGTGGCGCAGCGTGCCCTAACTTGGCAGCCGTTTCATGATATGGAGCATCCGTGATGCATTTGGGCATTGGCGAATGGTTGTTGGAGTCAAACTGGTCAACTGCGTGATTACTAAGTGCAGGGTGGGGAACCGCGTGTAGAGGAGAAACCAGACGAGGGTGTCATGGAGCGCGTCGTTGCCTCTATGGATGTAGCCATTACTCCCAGGCCCATGTCACGTGCCTCGTTTGCAACCACGGTGAGATCTTCAAGCATCTAGTTCCTGATCAATAGCAGCATGCACCACGTCTGCTGTGGCAGGAGGTCGAGTCATTTGATCCGCAGTACATCGTCACTTACCAGCGTCCCAGCAAGGGAGCACATGTGACGCAGCAGCTATGCTGGTCATCTGTCCCCGAGCTTGATACCTGCGAGGAGTTTGTGTAGCTGACCACCGGGGGAATCCATCAAGCGGGAGCTGATAACTGCCTTGAGGCTCCTATATATGTCAAGCTCCGGTGGTGTGTGGCTAATGTTGGCCACCTTGACGATTGTTTAGTGGTCCAATGATAAGACCATGAGGTGGTACTTGGTTGATTCTCTCGCACTTGGAATCGGGACTCAAGCCGAAAGAACGATAGTTCTGGGCTAGCGCACCAGAACGGTGGCAGCTTGCAGTAGCCGATATTGTTGATGTTCAAACTAATAATGATTTTCATATTCGACGCGTGCACGCATATGCATATCCCATACAATTCTTTGACTGTGAATTCCATATACATGCACGTGTGAACCTAATTCTAAGCATTCATAGGTCATTGCATTCAATTGCAATGTACGCAAATTCTTATTATCCAATATTTAATGCAACGACCCATGAATAAGAAATGAATGTTGTCATTTTTTACTATGAATAAGCGATGTTATGATTTTTCGATTAGAATTAGTATAATTTGTATAAATTCGTCAAGTTAAATGAGCTCAGTTCATTCCCGATTGTAAATCCCTCAACTGTTTTCATTTCTCCTATTAATCTTCTACTAAACATTGGTGACCCCAGTTGTCCACGAAGGCATATATTGAACATTCCTTGTATTATCTTAAATGTTTTCATTTGTCTTATGCTATTGAACATTTCTTTTATTTCGTTTCATTTGATTTGTTAAATTCAGCTTGTTAATCAAGCTTTAAATTGTTTTGAGGTGGTTTTGCTTGTTTGTTTCTCTCATTTAGGAACGATTCCTGGGTTTTTACAACGGGATCACTTTCATCGGAACAAGCCGCTGCTGGTCAGGCAATAGAGCGTTACTTGACCAATTTTTTGAGGATTCGAAATCTCGAAAAATAAGCGCTATTTCGAAAATCGACTCCACAAACTTGAATCTGACTGGACAACCTTCCAGAAAAGAGACGCTGAGATTTAGATGTTCCGTGCAGCGAACAAAGATCATGCGTATTTTAAGGAAGACTACCCGGCACAGGTAAAAGAAGTGTACAAGGAGCTCAAAGGTGAATTACAAGATGGACTTCGGGATTTGGAAACATCAGTGCCTATTCCCATGGATAGGTTCGTGAAGAAACAGCTATCCGTCATTGCTTGGCTGAATCAAGCAATTGACATGGTAAATGGTTTGTTGGATGAAAATACAGATCTTTCTACTCCCTTTTGTCAGCAACATTTATCCACATTGACCAGCTACTGGCAATCGATTATGAGCGCACATCATGAGCTTGTCTCTGAAGGAACGGAGTATAACTCGGAACAGGTGTTGTTTTTGGAGAAGAGCTGCCAAGCTATGGTGGTAAGACTTTTAGGGATTATAAAAACCAACGGCTCTGTTCCTAGCAGCAGTCACAGCACACCCAGCTCTTCAACTAAGCTACCTAAAATTACCATTCTAATTTTTTCAGGGAATTATCTGGAATGGTATTCGTTTGTGGAGCTTTTAAGGCAAATGATTGATGGACTGCCTTTATCAGGCACTCAAAAACTTTGCTATTTAGGATCGAATTCAGATGGGAAAGTCAGTCGGTTAATTCGCCATTTGCCTGTGACAAACGAAAATTATAAAACAGCTTGGGACATACTTTGTGACAGGTATGAGAACTAACGTTTAATCGTTACCGCTTTTTTGAATAGTATTTTAAATAAACCAGCAGCATCCGCAGAAACCTTTCTGGCATCAAAAATGTAGGCATTGAGACTGGAAGTTGGGATCCAATTATTATTCATCCATTTTTCATTAGGTTTACAGAGAACCTCACCACCTTTTCGAGCACTCTCTGGACGACCCAAAACAAATTCTTAACCTAGAAACCTTTTTAAATTTTATCGAGTCACGATTCCAACTTTCAGAGTGAAGAAAAATGAAAAGCGTCAGTCAACTTTCTTGAGCACAAAAGAAAAGCGTAATTGTGTTTTCTGTAAAAAAACAATGTCAAAATTTACGACAGTGTTCCAAATTTCTACAACTTATCGTAAAAGAAAGGATAGAGACCATTAAAAAGCTCAAAGATTGCCTCAACTGTTTTCAAGATGGTCACACTACAGGGTACGGTATTTGAGGACATGCATAAATGTGACTATAACATCGCGAATTTTTTTCCCTTTTCAGATAAGAAATGGCGGACTACAAAATCACTCAAGAAATGAAGAGACATGCTGTCATCGTCGCTATATGTGCGAACCATAAAGATTTAGAGATCTCTAATTTTCTTAATTGCGCCCGTTCATTCGTGCATAAGGTTCGCCGTGGATTGGAAGGATCAGAAAGCGAGAACAGAATCGGTTGCAAAACGCACGAACAACGTTCTGACACTATCCGATCCACAGAATTTTTAGAGCAAGTGCAAGCGATCATAGTCGAGGACCCTTCAAAATCAATGAGGGTCCTTGCGATTGATTTTCATGTTTCTGACCGCCTTATTCGTAGAGTTGTCCACGAAGACCTTCGGTATAAGTCTTACGTGATGCGCAGAGGATAGTTCATGTCGGAACAAACACGGGAACAAAGCGTTCTCCGATCAAAACGTCTTTTAAACAAAATCAAACACCCTGAGGTGCCCAAAATGTTATGGTTTTTTTCCGACGTAAAAAATTTTGACCAAGATCAAAAGACAATCGCAGAAATGACAGATGGCTATGTTCAAATCCTACGGAGGTTCCTGTTGTTATGCGCACAAAATTTCCAGCCACTGTTATGATTTTAGGTGTTGTCAGCAACGAAGGACATGTTATGCTGCTACAGTTTTTTTACTCAAGGACTTTGAGTGAACTCTGCTGCATACATCGAGGTTTTGGAGACAATGTAAACGGAGGCAAAAAAAAACACTTTTCAACAAGACTCTGCTTCTTCACATAAAGAAATGGCGACACAAGATTGGATGGCCGAAAATTTTCAGGACCACATAACACCAAACCTACGGCCACCTAGCTCCCCAGACCTTAATCCTTTGGATTATTATGTATGGTGCGTAGTTGAGCGTGAGACCCATAAGCGTTCTCATAATACCACTTCTTTGCTGAAGACTGCTATTAATGCCTTTATGGTCAATATGAACAAGAAGCATTTGATTCGGGTATGTAATCGTTTCCGGACCAGGATCGAAGAGATTATTGCTGCTAATGGCGATTATATAGCCATATATTAATTTAACGTTGTATAAAAAATTCCTGAAATTTCATCAAATTTTGTTAAAAATACAAGCCAATTAATTTCACTCTCAAGTTGTCCTCAAATACCGTATGTACCCTGTAGTAAAGTTTGTCTTTCCAGGAATTGTCTGAAATGCAATAAGAGACATCGTACTTTAGTATATTACGGTTCGGAAAGCAACAACAAACAGGCTGAAGAATCATCAAAGCATCTTTCCGGATCAAAAATGAGGATTTTGTCTTAGGATTTAAATCCTTTGGCATTGAGTTGCATCAAAACAACAAGCTACGTTTTCGTTAGAACCGCTACCATCAATGTCAGAGACAGAAATGGCCATTTTCGAATAAAAAGAGGAATTTTGGACTCGGGCTCTCAGCTCAACTTCATTACTGAAAAATACTTGATAGGCTTGGTATGTCAGGTTATTCCTAACCATTCGAAATAAATGGATGATCAAGCCTCAGTACCCGAGGAAGAGTAAATTTAACAATTCAATCTCGAGCCAACAACTTCTCCGCAACATTTGAATCCATAATTCTCCCTGAAATAACATCCCATCGACCCAGTTGCAGCCTGGACACAATATCATGGCCTATCCTAAGTAATATTGATCTTGCAGATCCTGAGTTCAACACACCTCGACGAGTCGACATCCTGAAAGGTGCAGATATATATTCAGATATCATGTCCTCAGGTTAGATGAAGTTCTCACCAAATTTACCAACGCTTCAAAATTCCATTTTTGGATGGATAGTGCTTGGTAAAGCCAGATGCGATCATTCACCTTCCTCAGGTTTATGTGAAATTTCTACCGATGCATTGGGTTCCTAACTGGAGAGATTTTGGGAATTAGGGAATATCCAGTATAAAGACAAGCCACTTGCCACAGAGGAAAGGGATTGCGAGGAATTCTTCTACAGAATAGTAAGGCGAAACAATGGAGGAGGATTTGTTGTGAAATTGCCATTCAAGCAGACTGATTTAGGTAATTCAGAACAGATTGGGTTTCACCGTTTCTGTCACCAGGAAAGACGATTAGGAAAAGATCCCGAGCCGTGAGCAATTCCGAAAGATCATTATTTTCTTCCTCACCATTGCGTGCTTAAACCAGAAAGCACCACCACTAAATTGAAAGTAGTGTTCGATGGTTCATGCAAAGCATCCAATATTCAATCCCTCAATGACACCATGATAACTGGGCCAACTATTCAAGACGATTTATTTTCGATTCTGCTACGTTTCAGCTCCATCACTACGTTTTTACAGGGAACATTATGAAAATATACTGCCAGATACTCGTATCACCTGAAGATTGCAACTCCCAACTCGTAATATAGAGAGATGACCCAGCAAAGGCACTAAGGTATTACAGGCTACAAACAGTAAACTACGGTATGTCCTGTGCTGCGTATTTAGCGATAAAGAGGCTTCAACACTTAGCGACTGAACAGAGCAAAAGGTATCCCCTGGGATCTAAAATAGCTCTCTGTGAATACTATGTAGACGATGTCATCATGGGCTCAAACGACTTGGATGAAGCTCTACAAATGAAAAATCAACTCAGGAAAGGGTGGGTTTCAGCTACGGAAATGATGCGCAAACCATCCGAAATTGCTACAATCAATTCTTAAGGAGCAGCGGGAAACAAAAGCATCTTTCGACTCCGAAGAGGCCGAAAGTACCAACACAAATGTCACAGAAGGACCCCAAGATTTGCAAGACAAGAACGTCAGTAATGGTTCAGACTTGTCCATCCGTTCTCGAAGCTATAAACCATACAAACTCGTTCGGGTTTCTTCACCACACTATGGCTTATGTCCTGAGGTTTGTAAGGAGCCTAAAAGCGGTCCTATCTAAACGTCGATTTGGGATCCTCAGCCCGGCAGAGATTCAATACTCATTGAATACCATTTTCCGAATCGTTCAAGCATCTGCCTTCCTTAAGGAACTTAGGACTCTCAAGAAAAAGTACACTTTATCTGCTCAAAATCCTTTCAGTTCTGTTAAACTTGGCATGGAAAAAGAAGGCCTTATCCGAGTTGGCAGGAGGCTCGAGAAATCAAAGGTAGGTTATGATACAAAATATCAAATCTTATTACCACAATTTAATGATGTTGTAAAGCTGCTGGAACAAGAATTGCATGAAACTAGCTTGCACGTTGGTCCTCAAGAACTTCTTGCTATCGTTCAACGAAGGCTTTGGCCTCTCGACAGCAAGAAATTAGCTGCAAATATTGTTCACAAATGTTTTCGATGCTATAGGGCGAAGCCAAAACTCATGGAAAAAATAATGGGGGACTTGCCAACAGAGCGTGTTCAACCTTGTCGACCATTCAAAATCGTCGGGATCGGTTTTTGCGGTCCTGTCTCTATCCACTACAGAATAAGGGGTAAGACACCTACAAAATCTAATACAGGATTATCCATTTCGTGGTTGGGAAAGTATAACCCTGGCATTTGATATTTGGCTAAACTTAATGTCATCCAAAGCGTGTTTTTTAGTTGAAGGTTTGCCATTTAGAATTATGGATCGTTTAGTAGTCGAAAATCACGTTAAAATTATTACATTTTATTATAAAAATGGTGATTCCATTACGATTACGGTCGACATAATCGACCTACACAGCAAACAATTTCGAACACAGTGAGAAAATTTGAAAAGACTGGATCGGTTATTGATATTGCAAGGCCTGTGCATCATCACAACATTGGTTCTGCTGAAAATATCGCTGTCGTTGCTCAAAGTTTGGAGGAAGACCCAAATTTTTCGATTTCTCGACGTGCTCAACATTTGGGCTTGTCTTACGGCTCATTGTGGCAGATTTCGCATTTGGATTTGCATCTCCATCCGTACAAAATCCAATCCACTCAAGAACTTAAGCCTCAAGACCATACACAACGCAGAATGTATGCGAATTGGGTGATTGAACAACAAGCCATTGATAACGATTTTTCGAACAAAATTTTCTTTAGTGATGAGGCTCATTTTTCGCTGTGGTTACGTAAATAAACAGAATTGCCGCATATGGGGCTCTCAAAATCCTCAGGTGATCGCAGAAAGGCCTTTACATCCGGAAAAAGTGACCGTTTGGTGTGCAATATGGTCTGATGGTGTTATTGGCCCGTATTTTTTTTGAAAACGATCAAGGAAGAGCCATTACAGTCAATTTTGACCGCTATGGACGGATGTTAACCGATTATTTTTGGAGAGAATTTGAAGATTATGATCTGTAAAACATGTGTTTCCAACAGGATGGAGCCACAAGCCACACAACACAGGCTAATCGAGCACTTTTGCTTGAGAAATTTTCAGGACGCGTAATTTCGAGATTGAGTGATGTCCAAAGGTGCTAGATCCTGCGACCTAGCACCTTTGGATTTACTTTTATGGGGCTATGCAAAAGATCGTGTTTACGAAAACAATCCCCAAAATCTTGAGCAACTGAAAACCAATATTCGTGAAGTTATGGCCAAGATATTGCCGGAAATGTGCCGAAAAGTCATTGAAAATTACCTCAAAAGTATTGAAGCCTGTAAGAGGTCCCGTGGAGGAAATTTGAATGATGTTTTGTTTCACGTATAATACGCAGTCAATGCTTTTCAACGTTAGCACTGACAGTCACAACGGTAAGATCAGTTCTTTGATTCTCTCTTCGATTCAATTGTCTGCTGAAATACAGGCCATCAGAGAACATATACCGAACCTCCTGGCTATTCCTGGACAATCAACCAATGAATCCTTATGCAGCTTTATATGCTCATGGGCGTTGAAGGAAGAGTCACTGTAGAAAATTCAATTTTTAAAATAACCCTACCATTAATAAAAAATGAAATTTTGCAGATATTCAAAGTCATACCACTGGCATTCGGATGAACCTCGCGAATTGTCAAAATTCAAACCAGCTCCCAATTTCTAGCTCTTATGTTACACAGGAACTACTACTTTCAACTCTCTGACGAAGATATCAACCGCTGTTCCGTTGACTCCGAAGGAATCTTCGTCTGCAACCAAAGGCACGCCTTTTTCAGTAAGGATATTGGACCTGCACGATGTGAACTAAAACTACTGGAACTGCTTACGACGCTACCAAAGAGCTGCGAATTGGAAACCGTAGCCTCCTTGGACCCATGGACATAATTGCATAGCCTCACTTCTTGTATATACGCACATCAAAACAACACTCATGTCACCATCGTCTGTGGAAACCAAATAAGGGAAATAAAATTGCTACATGTGGGATTGCTGCAGTTCTTGAATGACTGTTCTTTAAAGGATGGCTCCTTCACCATTGTCACACACCATCATTACCAACACAGGATTAAGTCCAGCTACGACCTGTCGATTGCTCTGAACATAACCAACATCGAAGACTCACTCCACCATCACACCCTACCTGAACTACAACATATACTGACAATAAACAACACAAATGACATCCGCAGCCTAAAAAGCGACCTGCATGATATAGAACACAAACAAAATCTGCAATTCTCAACGCCACATCAAGTAATTGCCAACACTGCAGGACTTACATCACTCACCATTTCCATAAGCATAGGAATCTTTTGCTGCTACTGAACCCGATGCAAGCCTTCTCCAACAAAGGTTATTACACCACCAGGAAATTTTCAATTGTGTCCACCAAGAAGCAGATCTTGCTGAAACAGGTAGTTTCAAAGGCCAGAAATATGTAGTAATAATTTTCATATTCGACGCGTGCACGCATACGCCCATTCCATACAATTCATTGACGAGGAGCGCTGCGGATTTCATCTGCATATCAGACTGTCTCGGAGTCGGCAGTGCTGGTCATCGCAGGAGTGATACCCATTGCCCTCCTTGCCAAGGAGCGCTGCAGAATCTACCTGCGGAGGAACGAATGTGACAGAGATGCTGTCGTCCACGAAGAACGAGAACGCTCACTCAGTGATTGGCAACAGTCCTGGGTGAGCGATACAAAAGGTAGGTGGACCGCGCGCCTTATTGGTGACCTGAGGCCGTGGCTCAATCGAAGGCATGGTGAGACTGACTTCTATCTAACTCAGCTACTGAGTGGACATGGATACTTTCGGTCTTACCTGCACAAGATTGGTAAGTCACGGTCTCCTGACTGCATATTCTGTGCTGGAGAGGTCGATGATGCCTACCACACATTTTTTGTATGCAAGAGGTGGGAAAGGCAGCGCGGTGACCTCATTGAAGAAATGGGAGATCTTCTTCCAGATGAACTCACTGGAGAGATGTTCACATCCGTTGACAAATGGAACTGTGTGGCACATTACGCTCGGGCAGTCCTTAAGATAAGAAGGAAAATATATGAGCGCCTGGAGGCGTCCAGGACGGAGGGGTCTCTTTTCTAGAAATCCCTCTCCCTTCCCCTCCTTCCGCTGGAAAAGGGATCCCTGTAGCCCGGTGGCGCCTAAACGCGTAGAGAAACGAGGCTTAGCCTGAAGTTATGTGTCGAACGGTTCCAAGCTAGGTTCTCAGATTGACAGGGGAGGTGTTTAGTGGGTAGTCCAAGGGTATCCTCCATGGGAGTCCCACACTGCCAGACTCGGCGGGCGTAAATGCTTTCACCTCCCTACCACAAAGAAAAAATACAATTCATTGACTATGAATTGCATAATCATGCACGTGTGAACCAAATTCCAAGCATTCATAGGTCATTGCATTCAATTGCAATGTACGCAAATTCTTATTATCCAATATTTAATACAACGACCTGTGAATAAGCAGTGAATGTTATCATTTTTTACTATGAATAAGCGATGTTATAATTTTTCGATTAGAATAAGCATAATTTGTATAGATTCGTTAAGTTAAATAAACTCAGCTCATTCCCGATGGTGTAACTGTATTCATTTCTGCTATTCATCTTCTACTAGACAGTTAACTTGTTGAGCTCAAGCAAATCTTCCGGGAAATTAGTTGCGCCACTGATGTTTGAACTCGGGGGTAGACGAAGATCTCTGGCGGGGCGAAAATCTGCTTGCGCCGTGAAGGGTGTGCTTGTGTTGGGACATTCCATGCTGCCAAACATTATTATAAGTATTTTATAACTAACACCTCTTCTTCAAATTATTTGTATACCTTTTCAATCTTTAAAACGTACTTTTGTTTCTTTTCAGATGACAAAATGGCTTGAAGGTCCTCATATAACCTGTAAGTGCTCTATTTTAAGATCCACTTTTAATCCATTTTTAAAAATAATTAAAAAATGTGGAAGCAAAAATTAATTGAAGGAATTAATTTCGAATTTTCACAAATATGAAAAAATGTCTTCAATATACTTTAGATAGACTTTATTCAGATCAGTTAGGGTCTCCGCAGGGCACGAGTGCCGTTGCTCTGGGAGGATGGTAAGCACATTACAAAAAATCAAGCTGAGCTGGCTAACTTCGCTTAGGGCTAGTAAACAAATTGCCGGCTAACTTTATGGGGGGATCAGATGAATCAAGTTTGTACTGGCATGAAAAGCACGCTACAAAATATTTTTCACGCATACCCTACTCTAAAAGACATCAAAATCAATTTCTATGATCTAGTAAAACTGTTTATTAATGATGAAACTATGGCTTACAGAGACGGTAGCTGGAAATTTAAAAATGATTACCAAGCAAAAAAGGCGATCATCCCCTTGTCCGAAGCAAATCGTTTTATATCAGCTCGGTGATTTGTTGCAAATCAGTAGATGATAATATTCAACTTTCTGATTGCAATTTTCAAATCATGAGCTTAAAAATTATTCAATTCGACTTTTAATCCACCTGAAGGCACATTGGATAGCTGTTTATCAAAATATCTTCAATAAATATTTCTGCACCCCTTACTTACAATACTATTAGATTCATTGTGAAATTCAGAAAATTTGATAAAGTACAATCTCACAAAGAAATATGAAATCGCAAATCACTTCATCTTTCTCCATCAAGTCTTATGTATTTTATCTTATTCTTCGTTCATTTATCACATCACTTCGTTATGTTGCGTATCATTTTGTATATTTATGCCTCAATATGTAGAGAAAAAGCGCAGCCCTTAAGACATGATATCAAATAAAAACAATCGTGGCAGGATGACGCTCTTTTCTCTTCACGAATAAGCTACATCATTTTTTTCGCATGAAAAAGAAGAATGTAGACAGTGCCGCTAGTATATCAGCTTCGCTATCAATTCTTATCCATCCACGATGCGAGAATGCCAAGTTAGTTCCCGATCACAGGATATTTGTCATCAATTTGTTTCCCATCAGCAGTGTCATCTATCCTGCAACATAATCCTCCAATGGTGGGTGAAAGAATCAAATTGAACTTTTTCTTCGTCCTCTCCAACTTCTGCATGTACCGTTTTTGAACGCGATAAATTCCTTACAAGCGAACAAGGAGAATGACTGAGAGGAAGTGTCGTCGACGTAAGAAATTGTAGAAGATTTTGCTGAGCTACTCGATATTAAACCTCTTGGCATGAAATCCATCTTCGTTGCGTCTACAGACACAAACCTCTATCTTTGAGTTACATGACAGCGAAATAATTCGCTGCCATTTCACGAAATGTTTCACCAATAATGGAAAACAGGCCGTGGACCAAAAGTATTTCTTCTTACTTCGCATCCTTCCGGGGAGAGATGTCTTGGCTCATCGTCCTATCACCTCAATTTTAGAGCTACTCGTAGAAGATGTGCAAGAAACGTATAGACTGGATGTTGTCAAGCCGCGTCATTCAATAGCAAGTGCTGCCAAAGGAACGTTGATAAGGACACGTTGATGACGACAGGGAAAAGTGACTTGAAAACTTGCAGACTTTTTGCCAATTTCTTTCCACTCGACATGCTTTACGATATTCACTATGTCATTGAGTTAATTTTTTGCTCCGTTCGTCTTTGAGTTAGGGAAAGTTCGCGGGAAATTTTTCCATCCCTTGACTTGGAGTAAGTCAGAACATACTAGCGTTGAGTAAGGAGAAACGTAAAGTTTGCGGTAGTGACAAGGTGGTAGATAGAGAATATCGACAGCTTGTATAGTTTATTGGATCCAGACAGACAGCGAAACATGAAAGTGAAGCATAATTGAATTAATTTTTGGAATTTCTTTGGAAAAGATAGAATGGGTTTGGAGAGTTCTATGTTCATTTTCCTTGCTGTAGAAGGTGTTTGGATTATACTTAAGGAGGGTGGTAGGATGTGATTTGACAAATTGACATATGAATTACATTTATTGGAAGAAAGTTTCTTTAAAAAAAATTGAGTAATGTCATAAACTAAGACAATCTTCCAGTACGCGATCGTTTTCGTGGAGAGTTCTGAAATCAAAAGCTAAGCCAGCTATAACTTAGTTACATATAAATAGGAGCAAATATTATCTTTATTGTAGTATGAGCAAGATACCTATGTAACGAAAAGGCAATGCTTGTCCTTGTGTGTTAGGTGAAGACTTTGTATGCTCTAGATGTAGGATTTCCGATAGTGCAAGGTTTCTAGAATATCCATTAAATACCTTCTTTGTCAACCTAAGAGCCTAACCTGTATCCATTCAATACAATAATTTGAGCTAACTTTCGTTTCATTACGCCATTGGGAGCCGACAAGCTGCAGGAATTGCTTTTTTAGTGCGTGTGAGGAAGACATCAAAGTCTCGAAGCAATCGAGCATTCACATCTAAGCTATTTGACCCACCCAAATATAATGTGCCACATGGTTCAAAATTTTGGTGAGAGCTTTTTTACTTCGTTCAAGAGGTCGCGCCATTGTTTGCTGTATCTTGTGTACTCAAAATTCGTTTAGTAGCCATCATCTTCTTGTTCTACGCAAAATAAGCAGTTGAGAGCTCTTAACTACCAATCTTGTGGAATTAAGATAAAACATCCATGCCTGCTTAAACACTGGGTCGGATAGTGTTCAGTCTTATAATACCCTCTATTAAACTATAGCCTCAAATTGGAGACCACGCACATGGTTCATCTTTCCTTCAAATTCTTTTTCTTTTTTAGCACTACAGCCACTCTCGCGCCTTTGCTAGTTAGAGTATCTCATTGACCGTATTGATTTTTTCGGAAGTTGGTTTGGTCAGTACCATGCTCCCGTATGTTTACTCATCTATGATATGATCTGATTAAATCGGTACATATCACCACTGAGTGAACACTTGTATTTTGTCCGAAAAATCCCCTGAACGAAATCACGTTGTTCACCAACGAGATTTGAACCTGGGACCTTCGGCTTATGCGCCTCATGCTCTAACCACTAGACCATACGCTATTCATTCAAAATTGATGCCAATAGTTTAAATTTACATTTACTCTTAAGCAGTGGTCTTCCTGTCGCCTTCGTTCCTACGCTGCGCGGTCTAGTAAGGATAGGTATCACTCCTATTATGACCAGCATTACCGACTTAGAAAATGTTGGACATGCCAATGGAGTCTTCAGTGCGCTTTGTTTCTGTATCTGCACTGCTCTAATCTTATAAGCTATAGTACTAATTTGCTTAAAAAAATCGTTTTTGTGTCCATCAGCTGACCCAGACTCTCCACTGCTGATAATCATTTAATCAGAACTTACCCGATACTAATCTTTCTAACTCTGGGGAGTTTGTCCTCTATAAGGATAACCAGTTCAGCTTTTTCTGCTACTACACCGAATCCGAGAGACTTCATCCTGTCCCTTACTGAAAACATCAGCATACTTAATGTAAGTTGCACTTGTTTATTAGTGCGTTCAGTAACTTGCATTGTAATATACGTAACTAATCCAGCAACATCAATTCTCAGCGACACGTCATATGAAATATTCCGCTGATCTAGCTCAAGCATAAGTCCTTGAGTAACATCCGATGTAGTTTCCCAAAAGATAATCCTTTGAGAGTTCCTCAGAATTCTCATCAAATATTCTGATTTTCCATGATTTATAATATACGAGGGGTACCAAAAAGCTGTGAGAATTGGGTAGGGGGTGGGGTGGATAATAAGATTCTTCAGTTAAACATTCAAAGCGGTGACTCTCCCTAGACTGTGTGCGAAGTTTGGTCGCTGTGAGTGCATCCATTCGTGTGTGGAAATTTTTCCAGTATAACAGCTTTTCCGTATCGGCACAAGCGTGAGATGGCTGAGCGCCAAGAGCGACGCACGGCTGTGTAATTTTGTTTATTGGTACAAAAAATACCCAGGAAAACCCTTGTGATGCTGAAAACAGCTTATGGGGATAATATTTTGAGTAATACGCGTGTCTATGACGGGTTTTTGCGTTTCCAGAATGGAGAGGTGTCAATTAAGGACCAACCTCGTTCTGCGCAGCCCTCAACTTCAAGAACGAACATAAAAGTTGAAAAAATCAACACGCCTATTCATAAAGACCGTCGACGAACCACCGATAAACTTTGTGAGATATTTGAATTGTCATAGAGTTCAATTTAGAGGGTTTTATCTGAAGATTTAAACATAAGAACTCCAAAACAAAGCATCAATCAAGCCTATTTAAGACACCTCTTTCTTTTCATCCAAAAAAAGCACGCTATGTGACGTCGAACGTCAAGACATTGCGAATTGGTTCCTTTGATTACGGAGGTATTGTTCATTCTGAATTGGTTCTTCCATGCCAAACGGTCAACCAACACTTCTATTTGGAGGTTTTGAAGAGGTTGAGGGAAACATCCCGAAGAAAAAGGAAGATCTTTAGTGCACAGGGGATTGGTTTTTCCACCACAACAACGCACGTGCTCACACAATGCTACCCGTGAAGAAGTTTTTAGCCAAAAACGGCATGACACCGATCGTCCAATTTGCTGCTTCAGCCGTACTTAGAATTGGCTTGTCTTGTTCCACTGTTCAATCGTCATCTTCATCATCGGATATATTGTCGCCATCTAGATTACCATTGCCGAGTACCTCAGTGATGATGTCCGCTTCAGTAAGCTCGCTACACACCGCAACATCTTCGTCTACGCTAAGAAAGTCCTCATAGGAGATAGCAGGATCTGACATAATATCCTCCCAGCCGTTAAATGCAGGCACAGCTTCAATTACAGATTGTTTCGCACTTTCCCTTTCTGCTTCTTTAAAAAAAAACTAGGTTTCTTGAAACAGTTTTTAATTGTTTCTTGTGGCACAAGATTCCAAGATAGTTTACACATATGTGAGGTCTGAAGGACATCAAGTTTAATTTTGAGAGAAGTGAAATCTCCGGTGAGAATATTCTCAATCAATAAATGCTAGTAAAAATGTTTGAGGTTTCTTAATATGCCCTGAATGACAGATGTCATATTAGCGGGGAAAAATATAGCTTTCACATTGCCCATAAGTGGCAGGATTTTATGAGCAGTGCAATTGTCAATAAAGAGTAAGATCTTCCGTTTTTCTCTTTCAAAGTTTTCAGTCATTTTCAGGAGCCACCTCTCAAAAAGAGCACTTGTCATCCACGCTCGTGCACCAGATTCATACTTTACTGATTTTGACTTTACGTTTTTGGAACAACGGGGACTAGCAAGTCTTCCTATCATTACCACTTGGAAAATAGGCCCGTCTCGTCAACATTAAAAATGTTATTGGGCTCCTTGTTCTGGATCATCTCTACTAATTCTTTCGTACATTGTCCTGCTTTATGTTGATGAATACTACCATTTTCACCACAAATAGATTTAAAAGAAATTTCGCTCTTTGAAACCATTTACCATCCTGTGCTTGCTTTAAAATTGGTTTTCCCCATTCCAGTGGCAAATTGTTGAGGTTTGCCTTTTACCAGAGGACCACTCAGTGAAATTTTTTTTTTATCATACGCCTGCTTGATCCACGTTAAAACACAGTTGTCTACATCAGAATTAGCTGGTGCTCTATACGTTTTCTAGCCATTTCTGTTCTCAAATTCACTGCTTAACATTTCCGTTCTCAAATTTACTGCTTAAAATCTTCTCTTTATTTTTTAACTAAGTTGACAATTTGTTAGAGGGAATTCCAAAGTCTCGACCGATCTCCGATTTCTGTTATGATCAGTTCCCGGTGTACCCCTGGCCTCTTCCGGTGGTACCCTGGACTCCACTTTACCCTACACAACCAAGTCCTTAAACTTCCACCTTTCGGAATGAAACACTAATTAAACGCAACGATCCTACAATGTATTTTACAAGGTATTAAAAGATTTCACAATGTTATTACAATTATATTCCTACTCGTTTATTCTCAACGCCAGCAGCCGTGTTCCTTTTCCAGCGCTTCCGAAGAGCCTTCACCTTGAACTCCCACCTGAACTGCCGTTCGATTACGTGGGCCTCTTCCCTGAAACGGCTGCACTCGTCCTCGATCACCACCAAGCATACTGGCCGACGGAAGTTCTCTAGCTTTTGCCTGGCGAGGACTTGCTTACCTCCCCTGATGCGCTTGGAGAGAACCTCGCTAAACGTGACTGCTTTGGTCGGGGTCTTCTCCTGCCTGGCCCTGCACTCCTTGATTGTGATTGGTTGGGGCCTGGCGCGGGGGTTGTTGAGGTGGAGGATGGAGTGCAAACTCCTTTGCTGGCCGTCTCACAGGATACCCGCTTTGCGGGTGTGTGTACAGACCTTGCGAGTGAGTACGTGTCCTCGGCTCAATGCGTAGTGACACCGGTGCGTAGAAAAGTCTACTACACAGGATCACGTCGAAATTAACTAGTCACTGTGTCCTCGGCTTAATGCCTAGTCACACTGACGCGTATAAAAGACTCGTGAAAAATAGCAGCGACACGCAGAAAAATACTGGAGATGACTGAACTGTGTCTTTGGTTTAATCCCTAGTGACACCGACCGTAGAAAATAGTAGCACCCCGCAGAAAAATAATGGAAATGACCGAACTATGTTCTCGGCTTAATACCTAGTGACAGCGATGCGTATATAAGACTCGTAGAAAATAGCAGCAACACGTAGAAAAATACTCTAAATGACTGATCTGTGTCCTCAGCTCAATGCCTAGTGACATCGACGCGTATTTAAGACTCGTAGAAAATAGAAGCAACACGTAGAAAAATACTCGAAATGATTGAACTGTCCTATATCACGAACTGTTGCTTTATTGGTTAAAAAAGCTTACGCTATGTAGACCTCAATCCAATGATTCCACATGGTTCACTAGCCCTGCTGACCGAAATTCCCATTTCGTACAAGAAATTATTGTAGAATCTGGAAACTCAATTCCATAAGTGCCGATGATTGGTGGTAAAATAGTCTTCTAGTACTCTCTGATTGTATATCCTAGGTACTTGAAACACAAAGGTGGATTTCAGATTGGCTATGGTTCTTTCATAGCCCGAGTGATATTAAAAATGATGAGTGCAGCATGACGAGTTCTATCCTAGCCATTATCTCTAAGATCCGTTTTTCCCTTAGATTTGTTGGAGGTATACCTCATTGAAGAACTCTAGCATTCAAGTCTTTCCTGACGAGTACGTTACCTTCTATATTCTAGACATCATCCTCCAGAGCAATGAGCGTGGCTTAAAAAATGACTCTGGTCCATTTAAAGTTTTTTTTTTTGTGGCTGAGAGGTGAATGTCATTTATGCACTGATTGTATTACTCCCATATTGGCAAGCAATTGAACTACCTACTAAACATCTTCCTATGTCAACCCTAGAACCTAGCCTGGAACCATTTGACACATTAATCCGAGCCGGGTCTCGTTTTGTTCTGCCGTGAGGTGCCTTAAAGCTGGGGGATTCCTCTTCTAGCAGGAGAAAAGAGGGGAAGAGGAATTGTCATAAAAGTGATCCCCCAATCCAATGCTCCTGGCTGCTGTGATTAACTTTCATCTTTTAGGCACCTGGCACTATACTATCCGGGATGAGCTCTCCCGTCTCCCTATAGAGGTCCCGTCACAGTTTGCCCAATTTTGGGCACGCAGAAAATGTGTGGAGGTATGCTACCTTTGCTTGAGCAAAACTGATGACTGAAAACACCTATGCCTGCTCGAAAATTGCATCAGATAAAAGTCAGTCTCACCATGCCTTCGATTTAGCCATGGCCTTACATCCGGGATGAGGTGTGCAGTCCACATTTCCTTCGTGCAGTTCACCCAAGACTGCTGCCAATCGTTGAGTGGGCGCTGTCTCTGTCCTTGCATCCTCGTTTCAAATCAGGTAAATAACGCGGCGCTCTCTAGTAAAGAAAGCAACACATAAAACGCTTGCAACAACTCTCACCACCGAATCAGAGACTTTTGGATACGAAGGTGCAATCCTCAGTGCTCCTCTTCTCAGTGCCTATGCCAAGCGTTTTTGGTATACCTCTGTACTGAGAGCGTCGTCCCATATTTCCACTCTGGAGTTAGGTATACACATAAGACTGAAATTTCTGGACGTTAAAGACAGACAAGGCATCTCTTTGTATATGGCCCTGTAGTCTGAAATGAGCACTGTTCTAAGCCCCGGTGGTAACAGCACTGGTTTTGTCAGGGTATTATGCTTTCAAGGTTTTATCATTGTGTGGTTTACTGAGCTGCATCTTTAATATCTATTGCAAATTAGTCAAATAGTTTCATGTGTATTGATATTACGAGTTTGTGCAGGATACAGCTCATTCAAATAGTACCTCAACCTGTGTAAAGGGTTCTTTTCAATACGTAGTATTTCTTTATTTTTAGGACATGCTTAATATCATCTGGCCTTGAAGAAATATCATTGTGGAGGGCTGTCCTTTACCACATTTCTGGAAAAGAGAAATTTCCTTGCAACCTTATATGATGATATATTTAAATATAACCATGACACCTGAAGTAGCGTCTTGAAACTGCTACTTTCTCTGTCAGGTGGATGATAGTCATGCAGTATCCCTTGTCGTCTTGTTCAGTCAGCTTCATTTTCATTACACTTAAATTAGGCAATTCCTTTTAAATGGCCTTCTCTAAATCAACCAAATCCCTGAAGCATCAAAATAAGGTTCAATTGAGGTGATGACTACTTTGACCACATTATGAAATCAATTCCTGCTTGTGTCCTTTGCTCAATTCTACCAATAGGCCTACACCTGAGATTAGCCGTACCACTTTAATAGCTGTATGAACTTCTTCTGGCTTTATGGCTCCCCTAATCTCACACAGCACTTCCAGTAATGTCTGCTGTACCGTGGCTCATTTTCTATGCGTCGCATTTGTTACCGGGTTAGCCGTTTTGGACAAGTTTTGATTCTGGCAACTTTGAAAGCAATTTGTTGCTTTTCACATCTGGCTTCAGCAATGTGCTCTATTCAGTGTGGCGCAACCGTTCTTTTCCTCATATTTTGTCTTTTTTATAATTTCTTTAAATTGGACTATAGGGCAGCCTTTCTGTGGAGTTTATTCTTCTCTTTCGTAGCACTACAGCCCCTCTTGGCCCTTCGCTTCCTGCAAATAGCATCTCCAACGGTCTAGGTCCATTGACCACGTCCTCCAATTCCGAAATCCGAGTAGTGATGAACTGCCTTCGTCAACCGAGTCAAACCAGTGTTTCCTTGGTTTCCCCATTAGTCTCCGCTCTTAATTTCTCCCAATGAATACCTTTATGGGTATACATTGTTCGCCCATAAGTTTCACGAGGCTCGCCTATTGCAGCTTACACAGTCTAACAATAGTTGAGACCTCCGGCTTCGCTCCAATTATTTACTTCAGGACCTGACGCTCGAAGGCATTCAATTTATTTGCAGATACTTGGGTTAGCGTCCATGTTTCACGCCCACAACATAACACAGGTCTTATCATAGATTTGTATACTTGGAGCTTTGTTTTGTTTTCTAATGTATGCAAATGGTCTTCAAAATCGTCAAAACTGAAATAAAAATATTTTATTTACGAGCTGTATTCTTCGGCGTATTTTGTCACTTTCATTACCAGTTACCATTATTTTTATTTAAATATACAAATTTGCCTAAATTTTCCTGACTGTATTCGCCAGTCGTGATGTTTTGTGTATTTGAGATATTTTCTTCGACTGCATCATTAGTTTTGTTTCATTCTCAATGATTTGTTGCCCTGTTGCTTTTGCTCCACTGTCGAATTTCATGAGCAGTTGTTTGGGGGTTGCTAATGATCGTGACAAAATGTTGCTATCGTCCGCATGGGCTACTACTTGGTTCAGCTTACATAGTAATGTACCTAGTGTATCGACAGGTAGCTCCCTTGTGACGTACTCCAGAGCCAAATTGAACAATGGGACTAGCTCATCTCCCTGCTTTAGTCAGATATTTCTGTCAAAGGCATCGGTGAGCTGGTTATAGATGTGGTCCTGGGAGGTCGTCAATGTCATTGAAATTTCGGGAAGACGAACTAATTTGGCTCGAATGCCAAGGCAAAGCATTATTTGGTACAGTACGTTACGGTCAATACTCTCGTATACTTGCTTAAAGTTAACGAAAATTTGGTGGTTGTTATTGTTGAACTCCCAACATTTTTGAAAAATGTGCTTGACCGTGAACAACCGGTCTATTGTCAATTTACTTACTCCAAAACTACCTAAATATCCCCCAATAATACTGTTGGCGTATGATCCGATTTTATTTTCTAAGATCTTTGAAAATATTTTGTTCCCCGTTAAAACATTGATATGCCTCTATAATTTTAGGACTGTAGCGTGTCTTTTTTTTGTGAATAGGGAATATAGTTGATTGGCTCTACTCTTTGGGCATACTCGTATGTCCTTGTTGCCAAATAATCTGGATGACCTTGTGAATAGCTTTATAAACACCACTGCCATCATATCTTATGAGATTTATTCTTTTGGACTTTGATGGTGAAACAAACTTCATCCATAGTTGGTGGGACTAATGGAGGTTCTTCGGAAACATGTTTAAGCTCCAATGTTCCGAAGCTGCGTGGAGAACTAAGGAGGCTCTTGCAATATGATGCCCATCTTTCTTTAATCATGTTTTCATAAGCGATGATATTGCCGATGTCATCACGACAGAGCGTGGTCTTGGGCTGAAAACCACGTTCCAGGCTTTGTACTACTTTGTATGCTTAAACTGTGTTGTTGTTTGCTAGACTTACATCTATGCTTCTCAATTGGTACCCATAGTATTTTCTTTTCTGACTTCTAATTAGTTTATTTGCTTTCTTGGGAGATTTTCATAATGTTCTCTCTTCGTTCTGGTTTCCCAACCTACGAACACTTTGTACGCATTTATCATCGAACCAATTATTTCTCTTGCGCCGGGTTTGATGTCCAATCCTCTGTTCTGCCCGGGTCTTAATTGCCGCATGCGCTTCCATCCAGAGCTCGTTGCTGGTTTTCAGCGGTGTGGCTGATAAGATGATAGCCGACTGGTTTCCGGGGATTTCCATGCAATTTTTGGCTACAGACGCCATTTGCAGCCTTTCGATGTCAAATTTTTGTAGCCGGCTGGTCTCGCCAAATGTGCCTTTGACATAAGACATCGATAGGTTAATTTAATCAAGTAACAATCTAAGTTAAAATTGGCATCTCGATATGTACGGTCTTTAAGTACGCTTGAGGCCCAGCTATGTTGGATTAGAGCATGGTACATTTGGTTTTCTGTGTTGCCATCCGGTGATATCCAGGCCATTTTATGAATGCGTCGATGATTGAAGCAAGTCAAACGCATGACTAAATTTTTGCTACATGCAAAGTCAATCAGGCGCAGGCCGTTGTTATTTGTTTCATCGTAGAGGCTATATCCTTCAGTCATTCCCCGATGAGGTAGCTCATTGCCGACCTAAGCGTTGAAATCACCCAGAATTGTTTTTATGTCATTTGTAGGCAATGAGTCGACTAGTCATTTCAGATGATTGTAATTGAGTGATCTGGAATTCCAGGAGCTAACTCCATAGTCACTTTCCGTTTGCGAGATTGTTGCCATGAATCCAATCCATTCCAAGACCCTTCTGCAGGTTTCGAAACATTGTAAGGATTTTCAGAGATGGGTAGCTAGTCCATCGCACAACCTCCATTCCGGCATCATGGTCATCACTTTGATTCCGTTATCAGGCACGAAAGACCTGCCTTCACTCTCCATTTACTACCATTTAATTGTGGGATTTAGGATGAAGAATCATGGAAGCTGTGAGTTGGGGAAACAAGGATTCTTTCTTGCTTTCTCTAACGGGCTTAGGATCGTCTACGGCGGAGTCCTTAGAGATAATTAGAGTATCTCACTGTCTTGGTCGAATATATCGGCATTCGGGGAGGTAATATGGCTAGTACTATGCATTGGCCGAGTGTGCATCCAGCCAGCTGCGATAAGTTCTGATTTCAAACCAGTACGTATCAATCGAAATAGATCTCGTTGCCACCTACGGCGTTCGAACCAGGGACTTTCTGCTTATGCAGCGAGCGCTCTAACCACTACACCATGCAGACTCTTTTATTACTATAAGTCTCATTGATTCGTGTATGCGAAATAATTTATAGTGTGCCTTACGCTAGGAAAAAGAACCCACACCATGACGTCGCAGGCGCTAGTCTACAATCGCATACATGCGTCTCTAAATCAGGTCGTTTCTAGTGAGTACCAATCCTTGGCTTGCTACGGCAGCATAGCATCGCTGCAGTCTTTAACGGACTTAGAAATTCAAAATTTCCACTCAAAATACCCGCTAATTCAATGAATTTCGGTTTTTCAGTATCTTTTGAATTTTCGCCGATTGCAACAACGACAGTGCGCGAGTTTTCTTCTATATAGGCTTTCCATTTAACGGGACGCTAAATCTGTTGACCCGATCTTCGTCAAATAATCAAATAAAGTTCATTGAAGGAACATTTTCAACATCTTTTTTCAATCAATGATTTTAGAAATGATGTAGCACAACGTTTTTTTAACTCTACAATATAAGTTTATCCATACAATACAAAACTTTAGCTAACAGTAAACTTCATTCAAAGTAAAAAAATATCTGAAAAAAGGATTTAATCAAATGTAACGTACGTACATTCCTGTTGTTTCCAATTCTATCTCATTTACTTACGCACAACTTAAACATTACATAAACCAGATTTACTCGTACTCTAAACTCCTACGTTGTCTCCGTTTAATAAAGTGTAATCATCTTAAATATATCTTAAATATCTCCACACGAAGACAATGTTAATCTTCCCCTTTTCAAATCCAACTCAGCAGGTGCCATTTATGTTATCCGTTTTGCATTCTCATTATGCAGTCCACACTTTCACACATTCCTCTGTGTCTTTCTAAAGAAATAAGAAAATCCTAAAACGAATTCAAATCAAGGTCTGCGCCATTTTCTCTTTTCACCATAACCACCATAACGATCTTCTCCCCACATCATTGTCATGTCTGATAACATTACTTTGTCGTTCACGATATGTGTAAATTAGATGGTAATATATTCAAGTAAAAACATAAGAATGACAAGAAAATCCCTCCACTTACAGCATGTACGTATACTTTCACCTGAATGGAAAATGGGAAATTTTTTTCTTTTAGCATGTGTATCCGCAATTTCCACTGATGGAATGGTGTTAAAAAAATGTCATTGAAATATTTTATTTGTAGCACCTTTAGAATTTTTGGAGTGGTGAATGTTCAATTTGAAAGAAAGTTTTGATTACTCTCGATTTCGATTATGTAAGTGTTAATATGAGAAAGAAAAATTACTTTCATTTATTGTTGGAAGTTCCAAATGGGATCCAATTTATTGTTTGTGATGTATTTTAGACCTATTCTTGACAAATTTTGGCTTTCAAGTGCTCTAAAGTTTGTCAATTATCGAAAAAACTATAGTTTTTGCATAGCTTTATGTATGTCACATGAGTTACGTAATCATTAACGTAACCTAATATCTAGTACAACCAATAAAATAATAGTATTTAGACATTTAAGAAATCTACGAACAACTAGCGCAGCCAATAAGTAAACATAATAATTAACGTAGTACATATTCATTTAAGTTAAAACTAGAGCTAAACACCTACAACGGTAGGTTAAACATTATCTTCAACCAAACGAAATCGTGACGACATCAGGGAATCCCCGTCAATGGAAGTCATTTGACACTTTACAAAACATAAATATTTACGTTCCTCCCGACCGCCAACAAGGCCAAGGCGACTATACCAAATGCGTTGATAGCATTTTTCCACCATCGATGAAAATGAAAAATGAAAAGCGTTTTTTTTCTTTTGCTTGGATAATAACCAAGGCAAGTGTTATCCTACCCAGTCTGTTGAGTTTTTGTTGTATGTTAATTAGGATTGAAATGCCAATAGATAAAACGCACTGATAGCATTATCTATTTCGGCACGTGAAAAGCGCTATTTGTTTATTACCTGGACGATGGAATCGGGGTGAATACACGGAAATTGGTCCGTCAGCAATTTGTCCCACTCTCTGTACCAGGCAATGAATATGGCAAAAGATGCCTAATCGGCAATTATTGTCTATAAAAATTCATGAAGCGCTTGAAGAGACACACTACACTAGATGCATCTAAGGTGGCACTTAGGCTATAACAGGCCTTCCGGGATCATCTACGCCTCGACTTAAGTGGAACTTTGGCTGTCTACGTGCCTTCCAAAGTTGAGCAGCGCCAATTGCGTCAACGTAAGTGGAATTCAGGCTGCCTGCGTGCCTTCCAGTGTTACAAGATCATTCTGTTAAAGTGAAACTCGGGCTTCCAAAAGCCCTCAAATGCAGGTCTACAACGGTCCTTCCTACGTGGAACCAAGGCTGTCTTAGTCCCCCTGAAAGACCTTAATAACAATCACCAAAGCGGCACTTCGGCTTTTAACATGCACGCCAATGGTAAGAAGCCTTGAGCATAGGCTCTGCTCTAGGTTTTACAATTTTAATCTCCTTCAATCACTTCATTTATTTGCAGGCTTTTACGACCAGCAAGACCCCCCGAGAGCACTAGGAGGCACCGTTTGCAATCCACCCCAAAGGTCCTGGTAAAAGCGTGGAGGGAAAAACAACCGCTCGCTCAAGCCTACGCTGTGAAGAGTGCTCTGTAACAACCGACGCGTAGCACCTCGGCTCCTGAATCTAGCAGTATATTGGGAACGCCACCAAGCGGAACCCAGCATGAACACGTCATCAGTTCCTCCTCCTGCAGCACCACGCAAACGTCACAAGGACGGCCTTCGAATCGAGCTTGACCAACGAGTAGTGGAGTTTCTCCGGTAGGACCTTATCACCATCAACACTAGCAAACATTAATAGATTATAAAAGAAATTCGATGTAAGATTCATTAGCTTTAACAAATGCAGTTTTAAAAATTGACCCTTGAAAAATTTCTGAATAGGTCCTGGACGTATTAGAATCCAGTGTTCATGCGTTAAACTACGCAAACTACAATAGGCAGGATATGTGCAGAAAATAGGAGAACACAAGCTTCCCAGACGAATGTTAAAGGGTCGAGTACAACGAAAATGTCCAGTTGGTGAACAGAGGAAACGAGGAGAGGATTCAATTGATGCCAACAGTAGATACTTGCCTGGGACTTCCAATTGGCGGGGAAGGTCGCAAAACCACGACGATTAGAGACAAAGACCCGAATAAGAGCTTTGCCATATTGTTACACGTAAACGGAATTAGGGTGCTCCAGCGGGCTTTTTGAGAAGAAGGCTCTAATATGGTTTTGAGCCAATCGTCAATTAGTGGATGATTGAGATGCTTTGGTCAGAACCTTAAAAACAGTATTCTTGCCACCAGTCTATGATGATTGTCTTGAAGAGGAGATCAAGAAGAGGACTCAAGGCGCAGATGAGACAATTGGAGTGTATGTAGCGGTAATGGAAGGTATGTTCAAGCGAATGTTGGAGCCGAAAACGGAGAAGCAAGAGGTTGAGATCATCCTTAAAAATATATTCCCTTTTTATTCAAACTCATTTGAATTTAAGGATTTTTGAAAAATTAAAAGAGTTGGTAGGGTTAGGAAGGAAATTAGAGGGGACTTGGCAATCGGTTGAAGCTTTTGTACCGCCAGTCAGTCATCGAGAAAAACGACGTTTGGTGCAGGACCTGGGTTATGTGAAGACAACACCATCCCAAAAATAAGGAGCCAACGCGGGGGTTTGAATCGGTGTTGGAATTGCCAGCAAGCTCAAAACTTGTTACGGGTGCGGAAGGAGAGACACGACTCGGTCAAACTGTCCAAATTGTCACCAGCAGGACACGGCAAGGGCACGAGGATAAACTAATCGG
Source organism: Odontomyia ornata (assembly GCA_963969285.1). Classification (NCBI taxonomy): domain Eukaryota; kingdom Metazoa; phylum Arthropoda; class Insecta; order Diptera; family Stratiomyidae; genus Odontomyia; species Odontomyia ornata. Next base: position 325,738,079 of record OZ017740.1, on the reverse strand, counting down.
CCATCGGGAAATGAGCAACGTGCCCCATAGGCGACTGCGGTGGCACGGATAAAAGGTCGCAGTGCAGTATCTCAAAAGTAGAATTCACCTTGGAGGAAAAGAAGGGAGATGCTCGCTCACATTTTCTGGTGGAAGTTGCAGGAAGGAGAATGCCAGGTCTATTAAATTTGAGGGCAAGCAGAACAATCATTGGTTCAGAAGGTTTAGGAGCAATTGAGAAAGATCGATGTTTCCCTGGATAATTGTGGGTCCAATGCAGTACGTACAGCGAGTGGCAAGAGCTGTAAGGTGGAAGGCTCTGTTTGTTTGACCTTTAGGTTAAAAGGGCATATACAATAACTGGAAGCATTGGTGGTTGCTTCGGTCCCACAAATACTAATCCTGGGAGTGGATTTTATAAAAAAATTTAGAATAGTCTTGGATCTTAGCAGTCAGCATTGGGACTTCACCTCATTTCTAAATGAGAAGCTACCGATCCACTTACGCTCACTGAGTAGTCTATCTCCAAAGTAGGAGTTGGAATTAAAAAGTCTGCTGGAGGAGGAATCGAAGGCAATGGTTGAAGGGTTGGGGGAAACATCGGTAGCAGAACATGTGATCAAGACATCTGCAGTGTATAAAAAACAAAGGTATGCTAGATATGTGGGTAGTGGAACCTTCCGACTGCGCCTGGTCATCTCCACTATTGCTAGTGAAGGAAAAGGAGGGTACCTCTAGATTTTGCGTAGACTATCGGGAACTCAACGCAGTATCTGAGAAGAATGCGTACCTAATACCATAAGTTTCCTCGACCCTCGATAAACTACGGGATGCTCAGTATCTATCGTCACTAAATATAAAATCAGCGTATTGCCAAGTCCCAATGGCAGCGAACTCAAAAGCCTTCAATGCGTTTACGGTACCTGGGAGGGAACTTTTCCAGTTCAAAAAGATGCCATTTGGACTGCAGAATGCACCAGCGACTTGGTACTGATTGATTTATCGCGTTTTGAGACCAGAACTAGAACCTTACGTATTAACGTACCTGGATGATATAGTGATCGTGACTAAGGACTTTGCAAAGCATGTGGCAATACTCAGGGAATTGTTTTGATGGTTGTGAGAAGCAGGACTACGAGTATTGAGGCAAAAGTGTCAGTTGCGTCGGCCGCAGTTAAAGTAGCTGGGTTACGTCGTCGATGAAAATGGGTTAAACGTGGACCTGGATAAGGTTGAATCGATGCTGCGTATTTCTCCAAAAAACACAATGAAGAAGGATTGCCAATTTTTCAGGAATGGTAACATGGTACCGTTGATTTATTCCGGACCATGCTACTACTCCGGCTCTTCTGACTGACCTTCTTCGGAAGGATAACAAATTTTTGTGGACTCAACAGTGCCAAGAAGGATTTGAAGTCTTTAAGGAAAAGTTGTCATCCGCAACAATCTTGAGTTGTCCAGATTTTGACCTGCCCTTTTGTATACAAACGTACGAGTTAGATTTGGGACTAGGAGCAGTTCTTAGTCAGAAACATCCTTCAAGAGAAAAGGTAGTATGCTACTTGAGTTGCTCCCTCAGTAAGGCGGAGAAAAAATACTCAACAACTGGGAAAGAATGCCTCGCGGTTCTGTGGGCGGTAGAGAAGCTGCGACCAAATGTGGCGGGCTACCGTTTTCAGGTGATAACGGACCATCACTCGTTGGTGTGGTTAAAAAGCAAGCGGGATCCTACTGGTAGATTGGCCCGCTGGGCAGTCATACTGCAGCAATTTGACTTTGAGATCATTTACTGAAAAGAAAAGGAACACATTGTTCCTGACTCTCTATCACGCCTAGTACCAGCAATATAAATATTAGCGAATAGAGGGGACGACTCGTGGTATAAGAAGATGAAACAGAAAGTAGAAGCTGAGCCTGAGAAATATGCCGCCTGGCAAATGAGGTAAGGGGAATTGTATAAACTAATGCAACGTTGATTTCCGGGTTCAGGAGAGAAAGACTCCTGGAAGGAGGTAGTTCCAAAATCATAACGAAGGGAGTTCTTAGTAAAATTCCATGATGACCCAACAGCAGGGCACATGGGAATGGCAAGAACGCTCGATCGTATCGAAGATGGTCACGGACGTTAATACATACGTGCGAAGATGCAAAGTTTGCCAGTCAATAAAAATGGATCGCCAGGTATCTGCAGGTCACATGGCTAGAAGGGTGAACGAGGCTAAACAACCATGGGAGACTCTTTGTGTTGATTTGATTGGACTTCTTCCCCGTTCGACAAAGGGGAACACACACATTCTGCCAGTCGCCAATTACTTCTCGAAGGTCGTGTTGCTATATCCAGTGTAGTCAGCCACGGCGAATGAGGTCACACGTATCTTGGAGGACCACCGCGCGCCACGCTCCCTTGCATGCAAAAATGGAGTGCAATTTCAATCCAGAACTTTTCGGCAAATGCTAGAGGCAAACGGGGTCCAGGTGAAATATACCGCATTCTATCATCCTCAAGCTAATCCTGCCAAGCGAGTGAATCAAGGAGTCAAAAAAAAAAATGCTGAGGGCTTACAGTACAGAGAACCACCGGAAGTGAGTTATTAACTTGGTCGAAATTGGGTGTGCCCTTACGGACGTACACTCAAGAAGTTATGAAAGCCACTCCATATTTTGTCAATTATGGAAGGCAAATGATCACAGATTCGGGACAGTACGAGGTATGTGGAGTGGAGAATGCAATCCCGTGCATACATGAGAAGGCTACGGGCCTGCAGACTATACGGGAAGAAATCGCCCAGTGAATGAAGCAGGTGGCTGGAGAAACCACCGTCCGGTACAATCTCCGAGGACGTCCAGCATCTTTTTAGAGGGCGACATGATGACGGATGCCGCGAAATATTTCTCTACGAGACTGACTTTAGAATATATAGGACCTTTTGTGGTGGAAAAACAAGTATCAGTGAGCTCCTTTAACCTCAAACACATCGATAGGAAAGCTGCAGGCGTGTGGCATATGAAGGGCCTCAAGGTGTTTGTTCCGTATAGATAGAAGCTTAATGAAAAAGGTAAAGGTTACGGTAACACAATAATGAGGGAGCCACGAATTTTAACACAAGATGGATCGTAGTAGTTTAGTTTCCCGGGTGAAAGAATTGAGTTGGGAACCAGTTTGCGTGAGTTTTAGTATGTAGAAGACCGCGAGTTAGAGACTAAGGGATGAACGGATAGAATGGCACAATCATGAGTCGGGACTCAACACGAATATGTATAATACATCACTAAGTAAACTTATGAATAATAAAGTGTAATGATTACCGTTAATAGAATGTTATAATAACGTTGATGCTGAAGGGCTAATCTTTGTCTGGTTTCGGGTTGGAGGTCGAGCGTCCTTTGCGGTGGTATTCCCGGAGACCCTAAAATGGGAGGTTGTCTTAGAACTAGTAATAAACGTAGAAAGTCTACACAGATGATGACACAACGTAGAGTAAAAACGGTATGAATTGAAATATTTACCTACAGTAAGTTAACCTCCTCTCTTCTTGTCTGATTCGTTTCTTTTCTTTTGGGTATATTTTTTTTTTTTTTTCCTCTCTTATCGACTTTCTTCCTCATTGTTGTTATCTTTTAAGGTAGTCTTCATTTTTTGCCTCTCTCTCCTTTCTATTTTCTACGTGCTTTGAAGGCCTAAAAGTACAAGAATAAATGTAGACCTCGACAAAGAAATAAACCAACAAGTTACGATAAGGGAATGGTTGCAAGGTAACGGGGTAAGATACATCAGTAAAGGGAGTCTTGTTGTTAGATACAACGAAGCAATATATATGAAAAGTTATTGAGGTTTCGACGATAAACAGATTGGATTTTTGCAGTTTCTAGAATATTAATGTTGAAAAAGTAGAGGTTTTCAAGTATAGCTTTAGTTGTATTCATAGTGTACTATCACTCATAGTATTATTTTTCTTTTTTAGTTAGTACTAGTATTATATTAGATTGGTGGACCAGAAGGTGGTGGTGTAAGGATTGTTAGTAGTATTCAGACAGTCTAATCCTACAGTGAAGTGTGTGTGTGTACAGGGACGTTAGGTAGTTAGCATCATAAGAGTGGGTTTCAGGGAAATCCACTAAAAACAGGGGGGAAATGCTACGGATGGAGTAGAGAGGCATCAACATTATCTCACCCTAAGCACTACCATTTCAGTCTCGTGACTCGTTAAACACAACAATCCTCAGTGGCACTCAATTAGGGGTTTTGATTAAAACTCCTAATTGTACCCGTAGCAGTAATTTAAGTACGAGTACTTGTAGTAATGATTTTTAAAAAGAAAAAAAAATATAAACCATACAAAAAGATAGGTAGGTTGCTCCAAAGTATACGCTACATCAGGTCTGGCGTTAATCGGACAACAACTTAATTAGGAAGGAATGCCTTAAAGCACTGGCCAGCAACATTCACATCCTGAACGAGAAGCTTACACACCGTTTAGAGACCGGAAAATTCCCCAAAGGTCTGCGTGGTGCAGTGGTTAGAGCACTAAGCCCGTAAGCCGAAGGTCTGTGGTTCGAGTTTCGTTGGCGTTAACGAGATTTCGCTCGGGTGATTCTTCGGTCGGACTAAAAACCTGTTCAGTTATGATACGTGCTGGTTTAAAATCAGAACGTATCCTAGCTGGGTGGACGGACACGCGGCCAAAGCGTGATAATGATCATATCACCTTGAGGAGTGCCGATCCATTCATTCATGATAATGAGATACTCTAACTTTTTCTAAGCGAAGGCCCGAAAGGGACTGTAGTGCTACGGAAAAAAAGTGCCCTAATGAAACGAGTTGCGGAAATGTACCACCCCACTACAATATTGTGCATAATGACTAAGAATTGCCTGCAGCTAAAGATTAAGGAGATGAGTCAACATCCAAAGCTGATCAAAATTCCGGCTGCGATAACAAAGACAACGAAGACAACGTAGGTGAAGAGGATAAGAAAGCAGAAAACGCGAAAAGCTGATTAAAAGATAAATCACACAATATCGAATAACTCCGTCAAAGGAGAACGCGAAAAGCAAAAAAGCTTTTATGTGCCTTCTACAAAAACAGGCTAGGATACCTTTTTGAACAAGTTCTTGAAAATTGCTACCTTTTCTGATCTGTACCATTATTACTAATTCTAAGCATGTAGCATAATTAAAAACATTACGTGGAATCCTGTGTCGCTTCGATGATTCCCATCATTCTGAATTTCTCATGCTACTCTCACATTGCTGTTGACCACCTGTCACATACATAAGTAAGTGAGCTTTAATCGGATGAAAGTAACTAAATTGGTGGAAATTAATACGTTGCATGCAAATGAACATTGCTCTTGACTTGTTATTTATAAAATTTTTTAAAACAAAAACAATAAAATAACAGTAAAATATTCACTTTACCGGACATTTCCCTCTAGGCGTACTCGACGGAGCGTCGTATGATCAGTAGCACTAGTTAACTCACGTTGATTAAAGTCCGGAAAAGCACTACTTAAACTCACGCAATTTTATCTCGCGACATCACTAGATATTGATAAACAATTTAATTTGACATTACAAACTGTCAGAGAAGATATTCAGCCAATCCAGCCGTGATTGTACTGATTCCCACCAGAGTAGTGGAAGGTGGAGTGGAAATCACGCTGAGTTTGAGTGAAACCTCTCCTTGGAAACAGGAAGAACCACTACGAAGAGGTGGCTGAACTCGAAACAAATAACTCGATTGGAGAGCGGTAAAGTGGCAGTTAGAGGGAGATTATATAAGAGCGCAACGAATGATGCGCCTCTTCTTTTTTCTTGGGTTTGGCTGATCGCAGATGGAAAAGTGAAGCGACGGCGGATTAAACAGAGGACGAACGTCAGATTTTGAAAGCAGTGGTAGCAAGTGTGTACTAGGCAGAGGGCCGATTACGACATTATGGAACACCAGAACGAAGAAAAGCGACGAGGAAGTTGTCGGGGCAGCAAGTGGAAAAGCAATTTCAATAACGTTGACGGTGGCAGTGAAGAAGGGGCCCCTTTATAACTTGTAGACCAGTATGTTTTTCTTTTAAAGACTTTTTCTTTTTTACTTTATTACAATTGTGAATTTAGCTTAGTTATTCACATAACGAAATTTGAAACGAAAGATGAGTTTGTATAATTGAAATTTATTACATAACGTAATTAAAGACAAAATCCAGAAAAAAAATTAAATTTTCTTTAGATGACACAATTGAATTCGAGTTTCAGGTTGTAAGGGGTGCTGCTTGGGTGGTAAATCGGGGGAAGAAAATTGAAAGCTTAGTGTTAGTGTTTGGGGGAGGTAGGTAGATATTAATTTGCCTTTGCCCGTCCCGCAGTCGTAAAAAAAGGAAAGTGAAGGGTTTCACAATATAAATTTAGATGAGTCGTATAGCGTTGAAAATAGCTTTTGTTTCATCGTTAAGGAGTTTCAAGGAAAGTGTGGTTATTTGCAGCCATTCTAAATTTCTGGCCAAAAAACGGTTGCGCTAAGTTGCATTAGTGCTCTCAGTGACAGAAAAAGTGTAGTGGTGAAGTGTTCTTTTTCGTGCTGCGAGGAAGAGAAACCGGCAAGCCCTTATTCTCACTTGTCAGTTTATTGGGGCCTTAGTGAATAAGCGAGTGGCACTCCACACCCGTTTCCGGACGAGCTGAATCGGGTCCGTAAGCCACGACGGAGTACTCTAATTCCTTTTGGGTGTAACAATATTTGATAAAGATTTAAAAAAGTTGGATGATATCCAAAGCACCGCTGTTCAGAAAAATTATTATGCCCGTTGTTTGTCCATAAGTTTTGAGAAAGGCGGGCAATTGACCAAAGGTATGTCCGTTAACTTTGAATTACTTTAAGGGTTCAATATCCTTAACACAACAGATCATGGATGAATTTTGGTACCAACGTTCTTCCAGAGAATGTAATAAATAGAGAAGATAATTAATTCAACATAACTTTGGCTGGTATTACCTCCTGACTAATAGTCCTACCATCAGCAATTAAAGAATCCTTCAAAACGAGTAAGTTAAATTTATCTTACTGATTAAACTATTCTAGGCAAGTGGACATCTATATATTTCTCATGTTACTAGTGACAACGAACTTGTTCAATAACACATCATCAACAACTCCAACACACTTTATAATATTGGTCTTTGACATGTGAACAAATAAGTGGATAAGATACGTCACCTACTCAGAAAAAAGATGTTCGTCATCTTTTGAGCTAAGTTTCTCCGTCACTAGCCAAGAAAAAAAAAATAAAATAAATGAATAAGGACATAACTCAGTCGTAGTTTAGGCTCTTCATACTTCCTCAATTCTATCCTTCAATTTTCTTTTCCTTATATCTATCAAAATATCCTTTTTCGTCCTTTTCTCATTCTTCTTATTTTAGTACATTTTCCCCAAAATATAAAAGTTTTCCAGCTCTTCCTTCGGCTTTCTTTTTTTTTGTCAAAACTTATTATTAAAAAAGTTTATGTTAGAAACGAATGAATGTTAGTCTGTTTGTGAAGGAAATGAATGTTTGTTGGGTAGTTTGTAAAAGGAATTGTAGATGAGGCTATAGAGATAGATCGAATGATAGGATCCTGATTCTTAAGAAAGTTTATAAGTTTGTTAAGGGATTGGTGTTGTCATTAGTATTGATCTGGGTCATTTCGTGATTGAGAAAAAGGGTGATGAGTGTTGGGATAACGTTTTTTTTTGTTGGTATGAAGTTGGAGATATACTTGGGGTTGGGATGGGTTTTATAAGTTTTTGTTGTATTGGAGATCAGTTGAGATTTAAGTTAAATTTGGCGTTTGTATTATTTTATGAACTTTTACGAGTATGTACTACCAATACTAAGGATTTTAAAAACTCATCCTGTATGCATATCCCATACATTCAATGCATAATTTGAAGAAAAAAATTTTAAAAGCACAAAGCAAATATTAAATTCTTACTAATTTGCAGTTAATGATATGATATGTAGTCTGTGGCGTCTAGTGGCTAGAGTATAAGACGCATAAGCCGAAGGTTCCAGGTTCAAATCTCGTTGGTAAACAACGTGATTTAATTCAGGTGATTTTTCGGAGAGAATACGAGTGTTCACTCAGTGGTGATATGTACTGATTTAATCAGATCATATCATAGCTGAGTAGGTGCAACCTACTTCCGAAAAAAATCAATACGGTCATGAAAATGAGATACTCTAGCTTTCTCTAAGTCAAGGCCCGAGAGGGGCTGTAGAGCTAAAAAGAAGAAGAAGATATGTCTTACTTCATTCGAATTACAGATTTTACCATTTGAAAATGAAACAAGTTTCAGACTTAATAGACATTTATTTTGATCATGTATGCCAAATAATAGTCGGTAGGCCAACTTAAATATAAATAATATTGACAATATCAGAACTATTCTATAACTGGCACAAATTAGCCACATGTAGAAAGTTCGCTTCGAACTTCGCTTTTATATCAAAGCGCATGGCTTTGAGCATCCTAGATCAATTCACAATAGTCCAACCCTATTCCTTGATAAATTTTTGTTTGAAATAAACTTTCGAGTTTAGTTATATTTGAGTACAATTAATGAGTGTAGTTTGAAGTATTCCACTTATTTTTGCTTACAGGCATTTGCGTATAAACTACTCGTCAAAAAATTAAAGCTAATTAGAATAAAACTTGTTCATAAAATAATTGAGTTAGCCATCAGAATTCCATCCAACTTTTTCTATTTCCTCTTGAGTAAGAAAGTAACGAAATGGAAAAAGAAATAGCTGAAATAAGAAGTAATTTATTAGTACCATTCATTATCTCAACGGACTCATCCATTCTCACAACAACAGTGACTTAAATATTCATGAAATAGACTTTTTATTCCACCCTACTTCGACTGCATGTTTTTCAAGCTTAAACTTGCCAGAGTAGCATAAAGAAGTGTTGATTCTAATTACCTCGTATAAATGTTAATAGCCACAAAAAATTATGTAAACGTCCGAATAACTTTGTCCTTGTTCTTGCATTGGCTACATCTTTTTCCTTTGTTACCAATTTCTTGGATTGTGTGTTGTATTTTCTCCTTGCTTTGTTTTTCAAGGCATTTTTTTGCCTCTCTTCAACTTCACAGTTAGTTTAACAAAGAAAAATGTGTCTTCTTGAGATAGTCCATCTCGGCTATTTTATTGCTCCTTTAGCGCTACATTGCTCCTGGTCTATGTTAAAAATGCAAATGGCTTTTTCTATGGTGGGAGTAATTAGAACAAGAACTGGTAATATAGAAAAATAAGAAAATAAAATAAAGAACAAAGAAAATGAATTGTACAAATAATAGACCAATTTGCTTCTTTTGAATTGGTTAGTATATTTTTAATTAGAGTATCTACTTTTTAGACTGTTATCCTTGTTGCAGTACTTCAGCTTCTTACAAGTCATGGCTTCTCCAATTTTTGACCGTTAGTGCATAATGTTTAATGCATTTAAAAAAACCCTCAATCAAGATTGGTTTTCACAGGAATGACAAGCTGCCAGTTACTACCGATTGACATTAAGTCATCATGATTGATGAGCTGCGATGACGTTAAATTCCATAGCCAATAGTCATCACATTAAACCGTCAATCATGTCCAATTGTTACGGGTCACCATCGGGGTGGTCACTAGAAACATATCTGGTACAGAAGAAAAACATCATCATGACGGAACGGAGCCACCTTTAAAAATATTTCCGCTAACTATAAGCATCAAATTGATCCATCATTTGTTAACTACTGCCTGAATTTGAAAACAAACAATGAGTAACACACCTGGCGAACGACTCCGCACGTAAAAAAATAAACAACAGCAAATAGTAGCCTCAACCTACATTGTGAACCCAAAAACACGGAAACAAATGAATGTCTTTGCGTTAAAAAACGAAAACAACAACAAGACGTTAGTACCACAGGAGGAAATACAGGGTTTTCCAATAGGAGGTGTTATTTTGATATTAGAAGAGGAAGGTATGCCGTTAATAGTGAAAAATAACATCTGGCAAATGACCACCACGCCCACACTTACTGGACCATATCTTTTTCATGAAATTTTCCATAACCATGTTAAATGACAAGATCTCGGTGGCCAATTGTGATCACCTCTTCGAGAGATAACACGGTCCCAAAACTTTTCTCGTAAAAGATCAATGGTTTCGTTGCTTGTGTGGCACAAAGCGCCATCTTGTTGAAAATCAACGTTGTCCAGATTAACACCATCCAATTCCGGCCATAAAAAATCATTAATCATCTCTCAGCAGCGCAATCCATTCACCGTAACTGTTGCTCAAGCCACATTTTCGAAAAAGTAAAGTACAATGACTCCGCCGGACCATGAACCGCACCAAACAGTCTCACGTTGAGCATAGAGAGGCTTTTCAACAATACTTCTTGGGTTTTTTGCACCCCAGATGTGACAATTTTGCTTTTTGACGAAGCTGCTGAAGTGGAAATGGGCTTCATCACTCAACATGATTTGTCAATGGAATTCCGGATCATTTTCATGCATTTCAAGGACCCAATCAGCAAAGACACGACGTTGTTGATGATCGGCCAGCTTGAATTCTTGTGTTAACTGAAGTTTATAAGCCTTAAGACCCAAATATTTAAGCAAAACACGGTGTAATGACGTTTATGGAATGTCTAATTCCAAAGAAAGACGAGGAGTAGACAAACCTGGGTTTTCTTGAACACTTTCAGCTACAGCAGCAATATTCTTGGCTGTTCTTGAGTGACATGCACCGGTTTTATTCTTCACATCACTAATTTGTCCCAACAGCTCGAATTTTTCCACCAATTTCTGTATTACGGTCCGACAAGGTGCTTCGCAATGACCCAAAATCGTTCGAGTTTTACGAACCGTCTCTGCCAAATTTTCACGATTTTTAATAGTGAGCTTTAATAATTTCAATGCATTGTTGAAGCGTGTATCTTTCCATTTTTATTAATGGCGTAGTTTTCACTTGTCAAATGTCAAAAAATGACAGCTTCAAAAGTGACATCTACCGAAATAGCACCTCTTATTGAAAAACCATTTAAAATAAACCCATCATCAAAGGGGTAATCCTGTGTGCACGGACCAGCAGTAGTTTGGTCGTTTATTGCACCAGCGCATGGTGATTGTCCCTTGAATTTGTGCAAGAAAGAGTGCGTTTTATTGCATCCACGCATGGTAATAATTTTTATGGTGCCGGTAGGGAAACAGATAATACTTATTATTATTTTTATTGAGTTTCCCGGGGCTTTGTTACAGGTGGTTGCAACGATTACTGCCACAGTACCCCCGTAGTAGTGATTTGAATAACGAAATTCCAACTTACAGGCGATCTGAGAATCGAACTAGTCTTCCTGAATGTGTATGCCTTGATGAGGATTCGTTTGCATGATTCCTTGGTGTTTAAATTTCAGGAGTCAACTCTTCTCTGACATTGAGTCTAGGTGTCACGTATATCCTTGTTGCTCAGTATCGCCATCATCGCTTATGGTTTTCTCCATAATGTACGCTGGTTTCAACCTATCAATTGAGATGGGAAAGTTTTTGCCTGAAAAGTTTTATCGGCCCTAGATGAGACTTTGAAAGGACCACCATACTCCATTAGAAGCTGCTTTTTTAAAGAGCAAGTGCCAATAAAAACGTGTTGTGTTGTGCCGAGATCTTTGAATTTGAACGTTTTGTCGTCACCATGTTGGGCTAGGTTTGTCGGTCGTATAACCTGGATATGCTTTAAAGGGCTTGGATAAAATTGCTCTGCAATATTTGGTCCTTGTTTGATTCTACGAAGAATACAGCTAGTTGTAATGGTTGATTGGAGGTCTTCCTTCCAAGCGCGTATTCCTAGGAGTACTGAGGGTAAGACTTGCGTCCATTGATTGTTCTTGTGATATTTGATAGCTGCTTTGAGTTGCCTAAAGAATCGCTCGACCACGCCATTTGCTATTAGGCTTTATGGTGTTGTCCTGAAATGAGTGGTACCAGTTAGTTTCTTAGCTTCCCTAAACAAGCGTGACTCGAATTGGCATCCTTGGACTGTTCTAACCCTTAAAGGTGCCCTAAACATTGAAATTCATTGGGAATAGAATGCTGTTGCAGCGGTCATAGCTTCTTGATCTTCCATGAGAACTGCTTCCAGCCAGCGTGTAAAACGATCTATGCATGTTAAAATGTACTTGAATCCTTCTGAGATAGGCATGACGATGATTTCAATGTGGCCATGCTCAAATCTACCAGTGGGTGGTGAGAATGTGCCTGGCTTAGTGCTAACGTGTCTAAAAATTTTCGCTTGCTGGCACTCAATACAGCATATGTTTTTATTCACTTATGGCCAAACGTTGCGCTGCGAGATGAGTTCAAGGGTGGTCTTGATACCCGAGTGAGACAGTCTGTATATACTGTTGGACATAGTTCTTCGAAACTCTTTTGGCATGAGTGGGCGTGCTGTTGCTGTGGATAGTTCGCTGAGTAGGGACTCTTCTGATACTGCTAGCTTGATCACCATCAATTGTAGTACTGATTTATCGTTTTGTAGGCTTTTTATCGCATTATTGTGCTTTTGAGCTACTCCTAAGGCTTGGAAGTTGACTTTTGCTTCAATTTCTCCGATCCTCGAGACAGCATCTACAACTGTATCCTCCTCTTCTGGTGTATATCGGATATCTATAGAGAATCAACTGATAAAGTCGAGGTATCTGAACTGTCTTGGAGGACATTGCGTTTTTTTTCCTGAATGCAAAGGATATTGGTTTGTGGTCAGTGTCGATAAAAAATTCTCGTCCCTCGATTATATGGCGGTAATATTTAATGGCGTCGAAGATCTCTAAGAGTTCCAGATCATAGGCGGCGTATTTACTCTCCGCTAACTTGAGTTTTCTTGAGAACAAAGCCAATGGTTGGCAGTGGCCTTTTTTTTGTGGTATAGAGGTAAATGCTATTTATGCACAGAGTATGGGACTCCCATGCGCGACTGGACTACCCACTACACACCTCCCCTGCCAACCTGAGAACCCAGCCTCAGGCCATTGGAAAGTTGATGCAATGCTGCACCAATGCTGAGGTTGGAAGCATCATAAAATGTTGCTAGTGGTGCATTGCATACTGGGTGAGCAAGTGACGTTGCTTGTACTAGGCTTTTTTTGCTTCATGGAACGCTGCTTTTGCTTCCGAGGTCCAAAGTATGATTGATTTCTCCTTGATATTATCAGCGAGTAAGCTACATAATGGAGCTTGAGTCTGTGTAGATTTCAGTATAATCTCCGATAAAAGTTTTATATACCTGAGAACTGACGTCACTCTTTTACTGTTTTCGGCTGAGGGTCCCCTACGAGGGTTTCAACTTTTTACGGTAGTGGTCAAATGCCATTTTCACTGACTGAATAGCCCAAGAATTGTATGCTCGTTTGTCCAAAGATGTGCTTAGCACAATTAATGACAACTTTGTACGTTTGCAGGCGGTGAACGAACTGCTGATGATTAGGCAACTATGATGTCATCTATATACGCATAGAAAAAGTCGATGCCACGCAGCACTTCATCTATGAAACGCTAGAAAGTTTGCGCTGCGTTTCGAAATCCGAACGTCACGAATAAAAATTTGAACAGCCCAAATGGTGTTGTAATTCTTAGATAGCAATTACAACACCATTTGGGCTGTTATTGCAGGTTTCTTCTTCGGCCACCGGAATTTGGTGAAACGCATTCACGAAGTTAATGTTGGAAAAAACCTTTTTCCCCACAAGAGTGTGCAAAAAGTCGTGGATGTGTCGAAAGGGATAATGATCTAGGATAGTCCTGGCGTTGAGTCCATGATAGTCCATGCAGGGTCTCTATTCATTTTTGGCCTTTTACTGCATATGAAGGGCTGATGACCAGCAAGCCTTGTGACGGTCTGGCAATGCCTAGTTTCAGCATATTGTTGTATTCTGTTTTGGCTGTTTTCAGTTTATCTAGTGCTAGCCGCCTGGGTTTACTAGCAGCTGGTGGTCCTGCAGTAGTCCTTATATAGTGAACCGTATAGTGTTTAACTTTTGGCACTCCGTCTGACTTCTGAATTTCCGGACATTTTGATAGAAGCTCATAAAATGGTGTTGATCCTGTTACCAGTTTTACACTGAACGCTTCTCCAATAAGGGAACGGCCTATCACTTCCAGTTGCGTGGTGTTGTCCAACAGCTTTCGATTCCTGGAATCTACCAAAGGTCCGTTGTACTCCAGGGAATCGAATCTAATTATTGGCTTTTCTACATATGCAGTAACGAAGCGCCAAGTGAGATCGCGTCATAAGCCAAAGTTCAACGTCAGGGTTATAGTGCCCTCATGAGTTATGCGTATCCCATTTGCCGCGGAAAGTTCAAAATCACATCTTTTTTTGAAGGGCAGTGAAGTATTTGTGAGGATATATGCACAACTCTGCACCAGTGTCTATCAGGAAGGTTTTCTCGTTTGAGATGTCTTTTGTAAGGAGGTGGCGTGATTGATTAAGGCACGTGTCATCCACCATCATTAACGACGAGCCGCTGCGTTTTCTGACCCAAAACTACATAGTCTTGTGCATTTGTTTGATGTTGGGCCAAAACAAGCATAGTGCCAGTACATACCTTCTGCAGCGTAACGACTCCGAGATGTGGAACGTGTGCGCATACGCGAGAAGCTTTGGGTATGAGAACGACCTTGCAGCTCACTGATTTCTTGGCAAAACGAGTCCAGTTTATCTTGCATCTTTGCGGATAGCATGAACTCAAGCCTCTGTAGCTGTTTGGCCAGGGCTTCTGCTATTGTTGTTGCTATAAGTGAACCTGAGGTTAGTGTTGGTGTCACCACAGCTTCTACCTGATTTTACTGAAATGATGAGATCTCCATAATTTTATCGGCCAACTCAGCAACGCTCTCCAGCTGGATATCTTTTTGAATCAGTAGGACCGGCTTCATATCCTCTGACATTCTTTTAAACCACATTGCATGGAGTAATTCATCGGAAATCAGTGGACCTGCCAATTTTCTCTGGTGACGTACAAATTGGCTTGGTTTCCTATCACCTAACGCCTCGAGCTCTAACAATTGATGCATGTTTTGCTCTTAAAACGCCAACAGCCTTTTGATTAACGCTGCTTTTAATTCCGTGTATGGCTTCCATCAAATCCACCATTTTCACTAATTTTTCAATGTCGGGCTCACTCGATATTGCAAGTACGGCACTAATATTTTCCGAAATTCGTTCCAGGAGCAGCAATTGCAGCATTGCACCAGTTACTTGCTCCCCTATAGTATTGCGAAGATACTGTAGGTAATGCGAAGGCTTCTTTCCATCTGGATTTAGGCCTTGAAATAACCACCTCAACTTAGACCCAGTGGGTTCCGCAAACGCCGTCAAAATTTGTTGCTTCAATGCTTCGTATTTGTTTTTAGCTGGAAGGTTCCATGCGATGGAGATGACGTGCGGTAGAAGATTGGCCTCTGCATACTGAATCACATATTTGAATTTTGTTTCGTCCTGTATTATGTGCTGTGTATGAAATGCAGCTTCAACTTGGTCGAACCAAAACTCTGGATCCAGCTTATAAAGCGTCAGGAATTTTGTTTTCCTTGATGCTTCGACAAATATCATCGCTGATGAAGCCAAGGTTAAGGAAAAATGGGCATCATATTGTAAGAGCCTCCTTAATCCTCCACGTATCTCCCAAACATTGGAGCCTATAGATGTATGTAGAGAGAAGTTTGCATCATCATCAAAGCCCAAAAGGAATAATAAAGCGCCAGGCATCGATGAGATTCCAGTGGAGCTCATCAAATATGGTAGCAGTAGTGTTCATCAAGCTATTCACAAAGTCATCCAGCACATTTGGCAGCAAGAACATATGCCGAAAGAGTAGAGCCAATCAATTATATTCCCTATAAACAAAAAATGTGACAAGCTATAGTGCAAAAATCACCACTTTGTACGGCATACTAAATATTTTCTGAAATCTTAGACAATAAAATCAAATCATATGCCAACAGTATTATTGGGGAGTATCACGGTGGTTTTAGAGCAGGTAGATCAACAATAGACTAATTGTTCACAATCAAGCAGATACCTGAAAAATGCTAGGAGTTCAACATCGACGTACATCAAATTTTCGTTGACTTTAAGCAAGCAGACGACAGTATTGATTGTAACGTACTGTACAGAATAATGCTTCGTTTTGGTATCCTAACCAAATTAGTCCGTCTTACCAAAATGACAATGACCTCGATGACCTTGCAAGTATGCATCAATAACCAACACACCGATGCCTTTGACACAAATACCAGACTAAAGCAGGGAGATGGGCTGGCCCCATTGCTATTCAATTTGGCTCTGAAGTACATCATAAGGAAGCTACCTATCGATACGCGAGGTACGTTACTATTCAAGTCGAGTTAAGTAGTAGCCTACGTGGACGACATCTATATTTTTTCACGGTCATTAACAACTGGGAAAGAACTCTTTTTGAAATTCAACAGCGAAGCAAAACTATTAGGGCTACAAATCAATGAAAATAAAACAAAGCTCATGACGCAGTCAAGGGAAAATACCTCAAATACACAAAGTATCACACTTGGCGAATACAGAAAACGGGCAATGAAAGAGACGAAATACGCCGAAGAATACACCTAGCAAATAAATTATTTTATTCAGTTTTGACGTCTTGTAGACCAGCTGCATACACAGGGAAACAAAGCTTCTCTGAGTATACAAATATGTGATAAGACCGGTGTTATCGTCTTGACGAACAACGAATACCCACAAGGGTATTCGTTAGGAGAACTGAAGGCTGGAGACCAGTGGGGAAACCTGAGGAAGCGCTGGTCTGGCTCGATCAACGAAGGCAGTTCACCGTTGTTTGGATTTCGAAATTTGGGGACGCTGTTAATGGACCGAAATAGTTGGAGGCGCTATTTGCAGGAAGCGAAGGCCCGAAAGGGGCTGTAGCGCTACGAAGAAGAAGAGCTGTTTTTTTTTGTTCGTTTGTGAAATCAATGAGTTAATTGTGAAACCATTGACTTCGTTACTCAAAAAGGATCAAAAGTGGATTTGGGCGGAAAAACAGCAACAAGCATTCTTATAAGTCGACCAGTGTTACAACTGTATTCTAATAAGTCGACCAGTGTTACAACTATATGAACCGAAAGCTGAAACTCCAGTGAAGACAGATGCATCAAAAATTGGAATTAGAAAAGAGATCTGAATCCTTGAATTGCGAGATGGTTGTTAATATTACAGGAATTTATATTTAAAGTGGAATTTTTACCAGGGACTAAAATGGAGCACGTAGATGCTTAAGTAGAAACCCGGTAGAACAAGTTAAAAATGATGTTGAGAATTGATTAATAATGCGTATCGAGGTTGCAGACTGGGTTTTGGCGAACCAGTTCAGTGACAAACATATCCAAGAGATCAGTGTCATATTGAATAGAAAACCATATACGGACTTTGAAAACAAATACGCAAATTTTATGAAAAATGCAACGAACGAATTTATAGGAAGACTAATCGTGGGCCGTAATAGATGATCCCCAAGACCATGCGTGCAGACGTAGTTAGGTACATCCATGGTGAACTTGAACATTTTACTGTAGGGAAAACACTTAGGTAATTGGCTGAAAATTGTTGGTTCCAGAATATGCGCTCCTATATTGAAAAGTATTTTAAAGGTTGCATTCCCCGTATGTACCACAAACAAACAAAAGGAAATCAACCCGGTTTCTTCATTCCGAAGGGTAAAACTCCATTCCATACAGTACACATGTGACATTTGGGACCATTTGTGAAAAGTACAACTGAAAAGAAGTATGTCATTGCTTTTGTGGAAGCATTTACAAAGTACACGCATTTATATGCTACAAAGGATACTGAAACATCACCTGTCGTAAAAGGTTTGGAACAGGTCATTGTAGATTTTAGAGCACCGTTGCCTTTAATAACTGATCGCGAAATTTGTAATACTTCCAAGATGTTCATGTGGTATCGAAAATGTCCTGACAGTGGTCGCAACATCAAGGGCGAACGGCCAGGTAGAACGATTTAATTCAACTATTTTGGATGCTCTTGCCACCACTACAAATGAAGATAATAAATAGGACCATAAACTAAAGGAAATTCAGTTTGCATTAAACAATACAGCCTATTCTACGACAAGGTAACACCTTCCGAATTACTATATGGCTACCGGCCCCAGACACCGAAAAATTGTCAATTGACTGCTTTGGTAAGAGCAAACGATCCAATTGTTGAAGATCGAGAACAGGAAGGGCATTTAGCTCAAGAGCGAATTAAAATCGACCAAGAGAAGTAGTACGAAAGGCAATAGTGGCTTATAACGTCCAAGATTTTGGGTTGGTTCGAAAGCCAACTGTCAGTGAAGGTCAAAGTAAAAAGTTGGTAAAGAAATATAAAGAGCCTTTCTCTATCAAAAGGTTACTAAATAATAATGGGTATATCATGTGCAAACACCCAGGTTTATATCGAACATTGCGAGTACCGTATGAAAGTGTGGAATCCGCAGAACACCTTAGAAGCTAGTATAATTTTGCAAAAACTTCGTCGAAAGAAGCTAGCATGAGCGAGGACACTTAAAACAGGATGGCCGAGCTGTCATGTGTAAGTATTTTAGTCGGCTGTGTGGCGACGGTCTGGCGTGTGAATGTGTGACCGGCAACACCTGAGTAAACAATTCAGGTCGTTCTTGGATCGAGTTGCGTGTTACTGACCGATCGGGAGTAGTTAGCAAGAGATATTGACTGCCGGCAGATCAGTAGGGTGAGTAGCGTGTGAGAGGTGATTTTTTATGTGTGCAGAATGCATATGTTGTTTGCTGGTTTGGGCTAGGGCTTTGGTGATGTGCTCCCCAACTGAGGGTTTGTTCCTGAAAAAGGATGTGTTACCTTTAAAGGGATGTGTTCCCTTGTTCGTGGTTTTAATTCTCAAGTGAGAGAGATGATGTGTGTGTGTGTGTGGCTATGAGACGACCCAGTGAGTATTGTTTGCTCATGCGGTCATCTGTTTCCAGATCCTGAGGCGAGCGATTCGAGCAAACCGGTTGCGATCGTGCCGGGAACCAGTTCAATAAATAGACTTTTGTAGTAAAACATAAACAATAAAATACGTGTAATAATTCAAGAGACGTCTAAGGATTTAACGTATTAAATTGAGCTCAAAGACATGTTATGCAATCCTGAAATAAATGGTCTACCAGAGGCATATTTGAAAGTTCGGTTATCGTTGTCTTTATTATGAGCAGACAACACAACTGAGTAAAATTTACACAATTTTCCAATACATTTGGCTAGGTGGTATCGCATGTAATTTATCTAAAGTTAATATGATTTTGCCTAAAGTTATACATGATATGCTATTCGCTCAAGAAAAAACTCCACCCAAGTGAACTAATTTGATTTTTATGCAGTTAGTTTTCTCTTGTTGTTGTTTGCTACACGAGAACCAAGTTTTTTTGAATCATGCAAACGCCTATTTATTTTTGAAGATAGTAAGAAAGTGCAAGCCAAAAATTTCATATCAATTTTGGAATTCTCAATTCAACCGCGTTCAATAACTTTCATACTCTTCATCATCCGCTAAAATCAACCATCCCTAATGATCTCCCATCAAAATTACTTTCAGTTCAGTTGACTTATTACAAACTACCAACATGTTATTTGCTCGCAATATTGATTGCTGAACTTAATCTCCTTCATGTGTATTGCTAAACCGTTCCCAAGAAGTCGCGGGAAGGAAAAAAAAGGACGAAAAACGAAAAGAAATTACAGATACCGAAGCAACAGTAACGACATCAACATCAAATAGAAAGAATGTGACTTGAATTTTTCATTACATCCCGAAATGTTGACGAAACAACGAGGAAAAATGATGAAATGTGTGCTATGTTTTTGTTTCCTTACTATTTAGTCGTTTTTCCTTCATCTTTTATCCTTGAGGCAATGCTTTTAGCAACGACAATTCCTTTTGCCATTCTTGTCATTTGCTTGGAGGTGTGTACGAAACGAGACAAGACAGTGAACAGGATTGATCCTAAGAAAACATGCCACAACATACAAATATACATCTTAGGATCTCGCTAAGAGCGAGTATGTAGGATTTGTTACATATGTATGTAGAATGTTAAAGCTAGCTAAGGCATTTATCTTATTTTATTTTATTTCTGCGTTTTTTTTTACTTTATTTTGCTTTCGTCTTCTCTGGTATGCTCGTCTTGTATCTCACTAATATGGCTTTTATTCCTACCAGGTCTTGTCTTATCATAGTAAATCTTCCCCAAGGATAAATATCCTGTTTCATTTCACCTACTAAATAGGATTTAGATGCTAGCAACGAAAGCGCTCCGGATAAACACGTGTGTGGCGATGTTTTATCCTCGGACGTGGGAGGAGAGGGAGAAAATTGGGAGCTGAATTTAAAAGGTGAGGTAATCCAAAAGTATTAAGACGTGATGGCTGTTGCTGTGGTGGTGATGACTACATCACCATATGTTAACATCCTTACGCTTCTTTGAACGAAATATCATGTTGAGAATGTTAAATAAAACACACGATAGTGTAGAGATACAGCGGCGTTGACAAAAGCGTCTGAAGATGAAGACGCAGGAAGTAGATACTGGTATAGGTGAAGCTTTCAAAGGAACGCGAAGAAAAGAAAATCGTAAGCGTACCGTTAAGGTGTGAGCTTGCGAAAAAGATGGGGGAGGACGACACTGGTAGCTAAACGCTCTTCATGGAATTATTGTCGTAAGACTTTAGTTGATACCTCAATGTACGATAGTACGCTTTTATTCTCCGCAGCTTGTAAAGGAAGACAATAAAAGCATCGTCGAAAGCGAGGTGACATGAATAAGATTTCAAGAGAGTTTTACATGGTACTGAGATTCAATGGAGGTATTATGTAGCATGTTACGAATTAATTAAATGGAAACTATTTTTAGAGATATTTTCTTTTGTAGGATTGGTAACAGGGTGAGAGTTATGAAAATATGTTGCTAAATTTAACGAGTTAGAAGAAGTATAATATATTATTACAAATTAAATCAGAAAAATTGCGTAAAAATTTTCAAGTAAACCCCGTTGCGCGATATTTTCACAACTTTTCGAAGTCACTTTTCCGCAAACAACTTCTACGTCGAACAGAAAAAATTTCCTATAAAATATGTAATCCTTATGTTGAACGAATTTATCTTAAAATGTTTATTTAAAAGCCTAACAAGAATATTAACTAATTACCTGTTGAATATCCAACATTCAACATGCAGGATTAATTTAAAATTCAAATTAGACTCATATTTGAATTTCACCTTCATAAAGGATAACACAACAACATCTTGTTACCGTTTATGTCACCCACCACCCTTCGTCCTGAAACTTTTTGACATCGACAGAAACATTTTCAAACCTTTATGAAAAGTTTTCAGTTTATATTTTGATTTCAAATTGAATGACAAATTTCTCTGTCTACCTTTCGCATCAGATAAGGTACATGAATTTTATATGAATATGTGCCTGTGTACGATTCCTTCTAAGATTTAGTACTTATTCGCATATTTACGAACATGTGAAGGCAAATAAAGTGTTTGTCTCATATGATGAATTCTGGGAATTCATCGAATCAAGATTTAATGTAAAATGAAGTATAAAAAGGGAGAATAAGTTAAAATGCCATGGATGTAAATAAATCTGGTGAATTCATTAAAATTTAAATCAACATTAATCTCGTTTGTGACGCGTTATTTGGATCAGATAATATATTAGACATATGTATGAACTTTGATTTTAAAAAGAATTGAAACAAAATCCTGGAAATAAAATGGGGGAAAATGGTATTGGCAACGTTATCTTGCTTTTAAAGGCTTTGTGCTAACTTACAACACCCTTGGCAAGATTGGCCATGGTAACTTATTATTTAATAAAATTCACAATAAGTACGAGTAAGGAAATTTTTATTTATTATTTTTATAGCGATCATCAGTTATGCTCAATAATTGGAAATGTAATTTGAAATTGAATTTTATTTTTATTGAAAATAATAGAGAATAAAACATTCCTTACCAACTAAACTCCCGCAGGGGGAATGCTGGCCGACAGGAACGCCCTTGGAGGCTAGCATACTGCATACAAAAATGAGGCGGAAATACTGTATTCGAAAACGGAAGCCCATAAGCTCTCGTATACTACAATTGCCGCACAGCGACATGAAGAAGAAGAGCTAATCTGAAAAGTGGGCCAAAAATAAACAAACAGTAAGGATTGGGCTCCTTGAAATAGACGAGCTCCTAGACCGCATAGGGCATTATCGGAGGAGCTGGTTAAAGGCTGAAGAAGCCCTGAAGGCCAAAGAAGAGCAGATGGCTAAAAAACGCCTAGGGCTTTTTTTGTGGTAGGGAGGTGAAGGCATTTACGCCCGCCGAGTCTGGCAGTGTGGGACTCCCACGGAGGATACCCTTGGACTACCCACTAAACACCTCCCCTGTCAATCTGAGAACCAAGCCTGGAACCGTTTGACACATTACTTCGGGCCAGGTCTCGTTTTGTTACGCCGTGGGGCGCCTTCAAGCTGGGGAGTCCCTTTCCTAGCATGAGGGGAAGAGGTGATGCCAGAAGAGCGATCCCCCAGCCCCAGCACCTCCGGCTGCTGCGATTCCCTTTTATCTTTTAGGACTGCCCGAGCATAATGTGCCACCTGGTTCCATTTGTCAACTATAGTATCCGGGGTGAGCTCTCCCGTCTCCCTGTAGAGTTCCCTTCGCAGCCTGGCCCATTTGGTACACGCAAAAAATAAGTGACAGGCATTGTCCTCCTCTCCTGGGCAAAACCGACAATCGGGAGACCGTGACTTACCGATCTTGTGCAGGTAAGACTGAAAACACCCGTGCCCGCTCAAAAGCTGGGTCAGATAGAAGTCAGTCTCACCATGCCTTCGATTTAGCCACGGTCTCACATCCGGGATGAGGCGCGCAGTCCACCTTCCCTTCGTGCAATTCCTCCAAGATTGCTGCCAATCGTTGAGCGAGCGTAGTCTCACCTCGTGGACAACCATCTCCCTCGCATCCTCGTTTCGGCGCAGGTAAATAGCGCAGCGCTCTCTAGCAAGGACAGGTATCACGCCTGCAATCACTCTCACCGCCGAGTCGGAGACTGTTGGATACGAAGATGCAATTCTCAGTGCTCCTCTTCTCTGTACCTGTGCCAATCGTTTTCGGTATACCTCCTTGCTGAGAGCGTCGCCCCATACCTCTGCTCCGTACAGTAGCACTGACCCTACAGTACTTATCAAGAGGCGTCTTCTTGATGGACTGGGTCCCCCTACGTTGGCCATAAGTTGACTCAGGGCCGATATTCCCGAAGCAGCCTTCTCAGCCGTTGCTCTGATTTGCTCAGAGAAACTCATCTTCGAGTCGATCAGTAGCCCCAGGTACTTCACCGCTGGCTTCGATTCGATTTGTATATCTCCAATACTGATCATCCTTACTCTAGGGATTCTTTTTTTTTGTCAAGATGACCACTTCGGTTTTCTCCAGTGCTAAACTCAGGCCGCGAGCAGCCATCCAGTCCCTCACTCGGTGCATTAGCATACCTAGCCTAAGTTGCGCTTGTTCAACGGTGCGTCCAGTGACCAGAGCCACAACATCATCCGCATAGCCGACCAAGTGCGACTCATCTGGCATCTCAAGTCTCAGTAGCCCGTCGTAAGACACGTTCCACAGGTTCGGACCAAGGACAGATCCCTGAGCAACACCCGATGTAATTTCCATCCTTCGTTGGCCCTGTGTCGTGTCGTAGAGAAGGCTTCGGTCCTTTAGGTAGTTCCTCAAAAGCCGCATTAGATATTCTGGAACTTGAAAAGAGTTTTCCAGCGTGTCCAAAATATCCACCCATCTAGCGGAGTTGAAGGCATTCCTAGCGTCGAGTGTCACCAACAGGACGATCCGTCGCTTGGTGCGACTATATGCCTCTGCCTTTTGGACCGCGTTCACCACCTCTGCAATCGCATCAATGGTAGAACGTCCTGCTCTAAAGCCGTACTGCCGAGGAGATAGGTCCCCAGCAGCACGAATCGCGTCAGTGAGTCTTCCCTTGATGAGTTTCTCTAGCACTTTCCCAGCCGTGTCTAGCATGCATAACGGGCGGTATGCAGACGGCGATTCGGGATTTCCCTTCCCCTTGCTGACCAGCACGAGCCTCGCCGCCTTCCATCGTCCCGGGAAAACCCCGTCCCGTAGGCAAGCGTTGAATGTGCTGAGCAGTAAGTCAGGACAATGGTGATAGACGAGCTGCAAAACCTCAGCTGGAACACCATCTGGACCTGGAGCCTTCCTCGCTTTCAGGGAGAGGACTGCCTTCTCCAGTTCCAGCTGTGTGAAGAGTGGGCACTCGACTGCTGTTTCACCATAGACAGCGTCAACACGGACGGGATGGGCGGGGAAGAGTCCGCGCACTATCGCGTCCATCTTTTCCGCGTCATGTATACAAGGCTTCCGTAGGGCACCAAGTTTCCCCATGACCAGCTTGTAGCCAAGGCCCCACGAATCCCTATTTACATCGTCCACGAGGTCTTGCCAGCATCGGGCCTTGCTCTTGTTAATAAGCCTGCGAAGATATTTCCTGCCGGACCTGTATGCTGCTAGCCTAGTGTCTGCCTCCTCCCGTGTTCGCACCCGCTGGGCCTCTCGCCGAAGTTTGTGACACTCACTTCTTTGTTCGGCGATCTCGTTTGATCACCAGTATACTGGAGGCTTACCGTGTCGGGGTCTCCGACGGGGCATGGAAGACTCGCAAGCAGCTATGATGGTACTCATAGTTGAGTTCACCAAATCCTTGGCTGTAGGCCCTCCACTTCCTGGCGGAGCTCCCATCAACGGTGCGCCTGCCGTAAGCGCGTCAGCGAACCTCTCAACGTCCATCCTCCCAGTCCTCCATCCGAGGATTGAAGTTTGGGCATATGCACGCAGAGTGGCACTGTCGTGAATCTCAACCCCTATATACTGGTGATCACTAGCCGAGTAGTCCTCTAGTACTCACCAGTTGTGTACTTTAGGTACCAGGGACTCCGAAGCAAGTGTCACATCGGGTATGGTTCCTACGCAACCCCAGCGGCGGAAAGTAGGGGTGTTACCAGTATTGAGGACAAAAAGCGCTGTTCTGGCCGCCATGTCCAAGATTTGCTTTCCCCTTGGGTCGGATTGTGGCATACTCCATTCAATGGCTCTAGCGTTGAAGTCTCCCCGGACCAGCATGTGGCCCTCTGTGTTCGAGACAGCGTCCTCCAGGGCATCGAGTTTGGTTCGAAACGATCGCATTGCCTCGTTAGGCGTCAGATAAACACTGAAATATGTTATCCCTGAACACCGCACCCACACAAACCATCCCCGCGTCCATGGCCCTGCACCTGAAGGCGGGTGCTGTCTCGAACCCAGATGGCCGAGGTACTAGATTTGTCAGGGTACCACGCTGGCGAGTACTTGTTATGATGTTGCTCGCTCAGCAACAGGAGGTCAGCTTTCTTATCCCTCGCAAACTGCTCAAGTAGGTCCTGGGCGTTTGTGCTTCGGTGCAAGTTGACCTGCAGGATACGGATCATTTAAGTATCAATTTGGCTTTAGTTAGGGCCTCCTTGAAAACCCAGCATCTCCCTGTCCCCGGCTCATGTTTGAGGTCGCCGGGCTTAGTCTAAAGAGAATGCGCAGATAGCTCCACCATCTAAAATCAATAAAAGAATTGCGTGAGGTACTTGATAGATGCATAATGCAAAGAAAACCGCAAAGAAACTCCTTCAAAAAGTGCCAGAAAATAAAGTTCGCATGGACGCCCAACAAGAAAACGATCTGATGTAAATCAGGAGAGAACGAAGCCCCGAAGAAGACCCCGGCAACAGGCAAGATGGTCGATCCTTTGCGGAGATGCTGTGAGATATCAGGGAATATGTAAGCCCCAAAGACACCAGCACTGCTATTAAAACAGTAGAACCAACGAGGTTGGGCCACATACTGGTGGAATTCGGGGCAGACTCCGACAATAGAGAAGCATTCTGTGACTCAGTAAAGAAAGGCCTCGGCATAAACCCAAATATAGCTTCGATCGAGCTCAGAGAAATTGACTACGTCACGGATTTGGCCAAGGCGGAAGAGGATATCAAAAGGGAGTTCCCTAGCGTGGGCAGGATCAGAGCAAAGCTAACACCAGAAAACCATAGGGGACAATGCATGGCCATAATTGACTTGACCGAAAAGGACGCCGAACAATTTCAGAAGGAAGCCAAAGTAAGAATAGGGTGAGTTGTCTGCAGGATACGGCGAAGAGCAACGCCTCTTCAATATCTCGAATACCTTTGCTATGGTCACACTGCACAAGTATGATATGAGTTTCCACTGTTACAAATGCGGTGGAATGGGACATAAAAAAAAGAGTGTACAAAGAAGGCACACTGTATTCTCTGCAAGGACGCTAATTCAAGACCTGATCTTACATACTTCTAGGAAAATGCCGGGTTTTCCAGGAAGTCCTAGCCAAGGCAAAATCAGAAACTCGATGCCCACACTGCTATTCAACTGCCCAAAAATCTGCTTGAGCAGTTGGCGAGGACATGAACGCTGACTTTATGCTCCCGAGTAAGCAAGACCATGATAAAAGTTCAGCATCATGGTATATTGATGAAACTGGTACTGCCGTCATTTGAGTTTGGAAAAATGATTCCCAGGTGGAGTAGTACGGAGGATACACAACTGGAGAGTAATAGAGGACTACTCAGCCAGTCATTATCAATGTGGTCTGCTTGAGATCAGTGATTTTGCTTCCCGACGTCCATGCTCTCAGCTTTCTACAATTGGGTGAAATACCGTAAAGATGGACGTCGAGAGGCTCGTCGTGGTGCTCACAGCAAGTATAGGGAGATTCGCAGGGGACGGAGAAACTAGCAGCTCAAGATGAGGTGAACTCAACTATGGCATCACGACAGCTTGCACGACTTCTATGTCCCGACGAAAACCCCAGCACTCAGCGCACTGGTGGGCAACTGAAATCGCTGAAAAGCAAAGAGACCATCACAAGCTTTGATGTAAAGCTCAACGGGCACGCAACCATGACCAGGAATGCAACCGGGTACCAGCATATAAGGTAGCCGCAAAATGCCTTCGCAGATTTATTCACAACAGGCAGGTTCGTTGCTGGCAAGATCTAGTGGACAATGTGAACAATGGTCGGTGGGGCCTTGACTACAAGCTAGTTGTGTGGGAGCTTAGTGTCATACAGAAGTCTTGCACACATGACACGGAAAAGAGGGACGAGATAATATGGGCGCTTTTTCCGTACATCTTGTCCATTTGGACGCTGCCAAACACAGTTCGATGGAAGCTGGCAAAGCTCATATTGATTAGCATGGGGAAGGAAAATCCCGAATCGCTGTTTGCATATTGCCCGTTATCTATGCTAGAGACTTCTGAAAAAGTGCTAGAGAAAGTCATCAAGGGAAGACTCCCTGACGTGCTGGAGACCTATCTCCTCGGCAGTGCAGGTTCAGATCAGGACGCTCTATGATTGACCTGATTAGAAAGGTGGTAAGTGCGGTCCAAAGGGCAGAGGCATATAGCCGCACCAAGTGACGGATCGTCCTGTTGGTGACACTCGACGATAGGAACGCCTTCAACTCTGCTTAATGGGTACGCTGGGAAACCCATTTCAAGTTCCAGAATATCTAATGTGGCTATTGAGGGACTACCTGAAGAATTGAACCCTGCTTTACGACACAACACAGGGCCAACGAAGGATAGAAGTTACATCGGGTGTTACCCAGGGATCTCCCTTTTGTTCAAGCCTATAGAATGTGTCTTACGATTGGCTACTGAGACCGGAGATGCCAGATGTTGTGGCTCTGGACACTGGGTGCACCTTTGAACATGCGCAACTGAGACTAGGCAGGCTAATGTGCTAAGTGGGTTTTCCAGCGACTCGATGACTGCTCGCGGGCTCAGCTTCGCTTTGGAGAAAACCTAAGTGGTCATCTTGACAAAAAATAGAATCCCTAGAGTAAGGATGATCAGTATTGGAGACATACTAAACGAATCAAAGCCAGCGCCGATGTACTTGGGGCTATTGAAGAAGATGAGTTTCTCTGAGCAAATCAGGGCAACGAAGGCTGAAAAGGGTGCATCGCGAGTATTGGCTCTGAGTCGACTTATGGCCAACGTAGAGGACCCAGCCTATCAAGAAGATGCCTCTTGATGAGTGCTGTAGGGTCAGTGCACCTGCATGGAGCAGAAAGATGGAGCGACGTTCTCATTAAGGAGGTATACTGAAAACACTTGGCACACGTACAAAGAAGAGGAGTGCTGAGGATTGCATCTACATATCCGACAGTCCCTGATTTGGCGGTGAGGGTTTATACAGGCGTGATACCTGTTGTTCTCCTTGCTAGAGAGTGCAGCACTATTTATCTGCGTCGAAATGAGGATGCGCAGGAGATGGTTGTCCGTGAGGACAGCGTTCACTCAACGATTGGCAGCAGTCTTGGGTGAATTGCAAGAAGGAAAGATGGACTGCGCGCCTCATCCCAGATATAAGGCCGTGTCTTCATCGAAAGCATGCTGAGAATGACACCTATCTGACACAGCTTTTGAGAGAGTGTGGGTGTTTTCAGTCGTACCAGCACAAGATTAGTAAGTCAAGGTCTCTCAATTGTCGGTTTTACCTTGGAGAGGAAGACAATGCTTACCACACATTTTATGTGTGCATAAAACGGGACAAACTGTAAAGGGACCTCATCAGGGAGACGGGAGAGCTCAACCCGGTTAATAGAGTCACCGTGATGCTCGAGTGAGTTTTGATGAAACGAGTGCTGCCACCACCTGAGTTCGGAAAAGTGATTTCCAGGCGGAGAGCTATGGACGGGGGGTGCTTTTGTGTGGGTTCGGTGCTCAGGGACCACCTTTTTAAGTGTGTATCTGACGCCAAACGAATCGATATCATCTGCCTAAGCCAAGCTGAATGCTTTCGAGGGTGCTGTGTTTAACGTAGATGGGAACGTGCTCGGTGGGGGAGATTTTAATGGTAAAGCAATTGAGTAGGGCATGCCTAACATAGATCCACGGCAAAACGAATCCTAGAAAAGTCGACCAGATTAACAGATGTAACCAGCTGAAATATTATGTTTGGGCAGTCCTAAAAGATAAAAGGGACTCACAGCCACTAGCGCATTGGGGCTGGAAGATTGCTTGTCTGGCAGTTCCTCTTTTCCTCTCCACCCTCGCTAGAAGACACCTCACGGTGTAACAAAATGAGATCTGGCCCGAAGTAATGTGTCAAACGGTTCGAGGCTGGGTTTTCGGGTTGACAGGGAGGTGTTTAGTTGGTAGTCCAGTCGCCTTCTTGCAAGCATGGGAGTACTACACTTTGTGCGTAAATGACACTCACCTCCCAACTACAAAAAAAAAAAACTAAACTTTCCTGGATTGCCTTTTTTTAACGCGTAAAATATTACAAAAATAAAAGAATCTGCTACGCTTATTTTTAACTTTACTCAAATCTTCATACATCCTTGTTTCGGAGACTTTCCACTTCCTTTCTCAGTGCTTAGTTAAAAATAATCTTCTTACCTTAAATACCTATGCTACATAACAGTCTAAACTACACTTAATTACTTTTTAAGTACCTTAGAACTACTTGACTACTTTTCCCCCCACTGATTGTTTCCCTCCCACTGGTTGTTTACCTTGACATGTAACAACCTTTTTCTATGCTTCCGTTGTACTTCCTGAATTCCACATGCCAATTGTAGGAACCGGCTGTAGTTATTTCCTAGGTCGATATTCAGCCTGCTACTTTTTGCAAAAAAAGCACCACCTACCACATTGTTTGAGGCATTGAGTTCAATGCGAGGTGAGCACCAGCTTGAAAAAATCCTAACAGTTTAGTGTCAAACTAATGCTGCTTGGTGGTTACAAAAGATTGAATGGTTTCTGAAGACCACTGAGTCTTACTGCACATGTTCGGCTTTTGGCTCAGACAAATATGCTTTTAAAGTCGTATAAGATGTGTAGCATTTGGTAGAAATCTACGATAAAATTTTAACATTGTCAAAAATATTCGCAAATCTTTAACTATTTTGGTTCTTAAAAAATTTGCAATTGCTTGAATTTTGTCTGGAAGCGTAGAATTACTTCAGAAGGCATTATATGACCAAGAAATCTTGCCTGTGTTTTGAGAAGCTTGCATTTTTAACGCTGGATATTAGGTCAGAAACAAGAAGTCGTTGAAAATTGCACCTTAAATGTTCTATATACTTGGATACAGAAGATGATGGGACCAAAGTGTTATCTAGATGAATAGAATTTTGCAACAATGCATTCCTGCTTTTGTCTTCTTCTTCGTAGCACTACAGCCCCTCTCGAGCCTTTGTTTCAGGCAAACAGCGCCTCCAACTGTCTCGGTCCTTTGACCGTGTCCTCCAATTTTGAAATTCGAGCAGTGATGATCTGTTTTCGTCGACCGAGTCAGACCAGGGTTTCCTCAGTTTCCCGACCGGTCTCCAGCCTTTAGTTCCCCCAATGAAATTCCTTTTTGGGTATCCGTTGTTCTTCCATACAATTAATGTGTCCAGCCTATTGCAGCTTCCACAGT
Organism: Odontomyia ornata; assembly: GCA_963969285.1. Lineage (NCBI taxonomy): Eukaryota > Metazoa > Arthropoda > Insecta > Diptera > Stratiomyidae > Odontomyia > Odontomyia ornata. Next base: position 325,707,447 of record OZ017740.1, on the reverse strand, counting down.
TTTACAGTCGTTGAGACCTCAGGCTCGTCAAAAATCTCAGACACGTCATGGTTGTATCAGATTCGGGATTGGTTCCCGTCTAGTTTCGCTACAATTATACGCCTCAGGACCCATCGCTAAAAGACTTGGGTTAGGGTCTATGTTTCACACCCATAGCATAAAACAGGTCTTATTGCAGGTTTGTATACTTGGCGCTTTGTTTTCCTGTGTATGTAGCTGGTCTACAAGATCGGCAAAACTGAATAAAATATTTTATTTTCGAGTTGTATTCTTCGGCGTAGTTCGTCCCTTTCATTACCGGTTCTCATCTTTTTGGCACTTGGATACACAATTTCGCTCACATTTTGGATACTGTACTCGCCAAGTATGATATTTTGTGTGCTTGAGGTATTTTTCCTCGACTGCGTCATGAGCTTTTGCTTTATTTTCGTTGATTTGTAGCCCTACTAGTTTTGTTTCGCTGTCGAGTTTCAGGAACAGTTCTTTGGCAGTTGTTAATGACCGTAACAAGATGTTAATTTGGTCCGCATAGGCTACTAATTGGCAAGATTTGAATGGTAATGTACCCCACGCATCAATAGTTAGCTTCCTTATGACGTGCTCCAGAGCCAAATTGAATAGCAATAGAGCCAGTCCATAATGCTTTTGTGTCTGGATTAAAATACTTAGATGCATATTAAAAATATTTGAATAATCGTTTGATACCAAATTTAATTATTTTTCTTTTGTATTTTTCAGAAAATCGCTTTCACGATCACATGGAACAAAATTCCTAGTAAGTGCGCTTAAAAAGATTTTTTATTGTAAATTATTTTAGAGTCTATGCTCCTGAAAATTGTTTCAGATGCTATATTAGTCTTCATCAACGCGTTCAGCCAGGAAAACAGCACATTTGGAACACAGCAAAAGAATTGAAAAATTGAAAGAACGTTTCATTTTACTTGCTGCAAATGCACGATTTTTTCGCTGACACAGCATGCCAATATATGGGTGTCTCATTCTCATGAAAAATGTTATGTAAAATTAGTGTCGATTTATGAATAAATTCAAATTAAATCATAGTAAGCGTCCGAATCGTAGTAAATGGTCTTGGGGCTGAAAATTGTGCTTACTGGTTCCACAATGATAGAACATTAAATGTCAATAACTGCAAATATACCTATAGCTCTACTGCCAAATTCTACAAACACTTTCTTGTAGTGGTCTCTGGAAACTTTTACTTTGTGTAAAACGCTGACGTTAGAGTGTGAAGGTGAGTTTTTGACGCCTGATAGTGAGATTAAAAGTAATAAGCATGCCTCCAAAATGGAAGTTAGGTGACAAGCTAACTTCCCGTCCATGGGACACCATAGATTATTTCAGAAGCTGCAACAAAGTTTTGGAAAAGATTCGAGCTATGGCAACGATCTGGCAACCGTAAAATGGCCTCTGGCATTTAATCTTGGAGTTTCAGATCACTGAACAACCCTTGCGCTGTTAAGGGCATTTGACAACAGGCAAATTAAACTACTACGACTCCAGGAAAATAGCTACACTGGAAGCGATATTCAAGGCATAAGATCGCACGCAATATTCAAATTTTGGAAACCTGCTTAAAGGCAGTGTACGATCTATATACAAGTCAAATTTTTCAAACTTCGGCTACTACATTTTCACAACCTGACCAAGAAAGAAGGAAACGTTTTACAATCATGTGGAAAGACTATTTGACGCATTGCCTGAAAATCAAACATAAGTAATTCTGGGTGATTTGAACGCTAAGATCATCGAGTAGCGGCTGTTGGATATAGTCTCCACGATGGAAAAATTGACAACGGCTAGCATCTGATTGATTTTGTATGCAGCAAAACTCAGTAATACGTTCGACTTTCTTCCCAAATCCATTCATACATAAAATAATCTAGATCGCGATGGGCCGCGAGAATACTTGATGTCCGTACACACCAAGGAGCCTCTTGTAATAGGGGTACCGGTGAATTGGTGTGGTTTTCTAACAGATGGTGTAACTTAATTTTTATTCCAGTGATTCACCTTTCCAAATATATATTGGAAAGCTACTGTCATATAGTTCCAGAATCAGTATGTGTCATTTAGCTGAAGCGTAAACAACAATACTTTTTTTTACCCTGAAAATGTCGAATTTTGTGCCGAATAAAGTATTTTTGCGGGGAACACTCCTTTATTGAAGAAGAAGGCTGCCGAAAGTCATCGTTTTTTGGTGGAAGTGTATGATGTGCATGTTCTAGCTGAGCGTACGTGCCAGAAGTGGTTTGCACGGTTTAATTTCGACTTTGAGGACGATGAACGGCCTGGACAGCCAAAAAAGTTTGAAGATGACAAACTGGAGACATTCCTCGACCAAAATCCATCCCAAACTTGCAAAATCACTTGGCGTCGCTCAACAAACCATTTCCGATCGTCTAACAGCAATTTTTCACAATAAAGCTTCAATTTTCGAAAAAAAACCGTAACCGGTACCCCTATTAACTTGAATCATCACTTGATCATATCAAATTTCCAATGTCATTTGTCAAAGATGTATTCAGCAAAAACCAGCCCTCTACAAAAATTCCACATCAACATGCTCCAAACAGCGTCTTTCACATAATACTTCACGGAGACCCTTTACAATCAAATAGCTACCGTCCTCATAGACACTGCGCTTAAAATAATAACAAGCTGTAGGAGGGAGTTAAAGCGACAATTCACAGCATGTTATAACAGATGATTGAACATCAAGTTTGGCATAAACATAGCTAACAGTCCCATTTTCAGTGTTAGAACGTGTTAGACAAAAAAAATCAGGCGTACAAGCCATACTTAGGTAGGAAAACTCGGATGTAGAGAGAAAATTATGAAAACGTCAAGAGTTGGAAATAAGATAGTTAGAATTAAGATATACGAGGTGTGCCAATTAAGTGATGAAACTGATTCCATGAAAACCGTATATTTAAAAGTTATTCTACAACTCTGCCATCCCCTTCAAAGTAATCCCCTTGGGCACCTATACAATGATTTCAGCGCGTTTTCCATGCTTCTTAGCATTTCTAGAACGCTTTGACTGGGATGCCCGCAAGTACCCTCATCACGGCCACCTGGATATCGGTAACAGACTCAAAATGGGTTCCTTTGACCACCGATTTTGTTCTAGGGAACAAAATAAGTCACAGGGTGACATATAGGGTGAATAAGGCGGCTGTTGCAAGACGGCAATCCCTTTCGAGGTCAAGTACTGGGACACGCTGTTGGCGGTGTGGCACGGTGCAGTGTCTCGATGAAAGATTCAGTTACATACGATGGCTAGGTGCACCCTATTGACTCGTTTTGGCATTCTTTTGAGTACTTGGCGATATTAGACTTGATTTACGGTTTGCTCCGATGGAACAAATTCTTTGTGGACGACTTCGCAAAGGCGATTTCGGGCGGGGGTATGTGGAGATATCTATTGTGAGCTTTGGCGTACGCGTACGCTTCTGAAGTTGTTTTGCCCAATCTGGCGCAAAATTTTATTTTAACGCGTTGTTCTTGATTTCGTGTCTACATTTTCGTGACGAGCACCACCAACATACATCTACTCAATACAACACAGCAGGCGAACTAAACAAGCTAGAGCAATGATAAATATATCAATAGAGAGGAAAAGGATGCCGGGGAAGGAGAAAGGAATTTCAAGGTCACAGGTTTACTACGATTGCGGCAGTAAAATCAGTCCCATTACTTGATTGTCAAGCCAAGTGGTAGCCTATGATGGCGACATCAACATTTTGTCATGATTGTTACCAACCATCAAATAACTGTTCCTGAAACTCAAAAGTAAAGCAAAACTAGTAGTGGTACAAATCAATAAAAATAAAACAAAGCTCATGATGCAGTTAAGGTAAAATACCTCAAATACAAAATATCATAATTAACGAATACAATATAGAAATACGCCGAAGCATTCAGCATGCATTAAATATTTTATTCACTTTTGACGATCTTGAAAACCGGCTACATACGAGGGCGGTCCCAAAAGTACCTGACCCGACAAAGAAGACAATTAAAAAATTACGTAAATGTTTTTTATTCTTCAACATATTCGCTTTTCAGCTCGATACACTTTTCTCAACGATGTTCAATAGCTTCGATACCCGCTTTAAAGTAGGAACCGTCAAGCTCCTCAAAAAAGCTGCTAACCACAGACTCTACCTCTTCATCGTTGGCAAATCTTTTGCCGTCCAACCATTTTTTCAAATACAGAAAAAGAAAGTAATCCAAGGGAGCCAGATCTGGCAAGTAGGGTGCGTGAAGAAGCAATCCGATTTTCAACTCATTGATTTTAGTCATCGCAATGACCCACGTGTGGACTGGTGCATTTTCGTGATGAAACAACACTTTTTTTTCATTTTTTCTTGATTTCATCACTCACAGGCTGCATGATATGCACCGTTGATTGTTTTTCCTTTTTCGAGATAATCAATAAATATTATACTTCGTGCAACCCAGAAAACGGATACCATGCCCTTGTCAGCTTACTGAATTGTCTTTGTTTTCTTTGGAGCCGGTGCTCCTTTTTCAATCCATTGCTTTGACTGCTCCTTGGCCTCAGGTGTAAAATGATGGACCCATGTTTTGTCCATGGTTATGAATTGACGCAAAAACTCGACCTTAATGCTGCGAAGCATTGTCAAAGACTTGATGGAAACATCCTCACGTTGCTGTCTGTGCTCCATTCTGAGCAAACGTGGCACCCATCTTGCGCACAGCTTTCTCATGTCCAAATTTTCGGGCAAAATGTGATGCACAGCACTTTTTTGAATGCCTGCTATGTCTGCTATCTTGCACACTTTTAGTCGACGGTCAACCAATACCATTTTGTAGATTTTCTTCACATCTTCTGACATAGTGACCACATTTGGTCGACCACTGCGGTGTTCATCTTGGCAGCTCGTACGACCTCGCTTAAACTCAGCTACCCAATATTCGACCATTCTAAACGGTCCTATCATGTTAATACCCCAGAACTCTACTCCATTGTCATTACCTTGTTTAAAACAGATTTTTTTGAAGTTGAAACACCCATTAAGTCCCTCAGACCCAATCTGTCTACCGGAGCAGATGGTTTACCAAATATCTTTTTAAATTCTTTATGGTCTCCCACTGGCTTTCTTTTTCAACCTCAGCTTAAGTACGGGCATTTTTCGTGCTTACTGGAAAAGAGCTAATATCGCCCCTATTTTGAAGAGTGGGGATGCTTCCTCTGTATCCAATTATCGTGCTATATCGTTACTTTTCTGTTGTCCTAAATTATTTGAGTGTCTGGTACACAACCGACTCACAATGAGTCTTAGCACATTTTTGGCAAAAAAACAACACCGGTTTTTTAAAGACCGTGCTTTCTCTACAAACTTGATCCAGTTCATTGATTTCATTACAAAAGCATTAAATAATTGCTTGCAACTTGACGTAATTTTTACCGATTTTTTAAAGGCGTTTGATACCGTCAATCATCATCTTGTGTGCTACAAATTGAGCGCCTATGACATTGCTGGTCCTTTTTTATCATATATAAAGTCAAACCTCTCTTCTCGTATGTACGATTATTGTGTTATTTACTGTGCTAATTTCTTCCGTTCCATTTTATCCTTCTTCAGGATAAATATTTTTTTTTTCGATTATACTCAAATGTGGAAAGCCTTCTAAAGACGTTCTGAGAATATTAAGGAATTGACGGCGTAATGCGTTACGTTCGGCACTAGGGCTTAAAAGAGTTTCCCTAAACAAATCTTTAACGTAACAAGCTTAGGCATACCTGATTTGGCCCCCATTAGACCCGCATTAGGCATGCCCAATTTAGGTGTATCAACTAGCGAAAACTGAAAGATTCCTAATCTCACTTTGCAAAATTTTTTTTTTCACCGTCTTCATTGCACTGAAATACAAAATAGCTCAAGTTAGGCATGCCTATTTAAGTCTCCATTAGGTCCACATCAAGGTACAATTCTAATATTAGAAGAAAAATGCCCTTTTTTAATATTAATGATCGTATGTTTATTTCATTATAAAGAAGAAGGTATGCCGTTAATAGTAAAAATAACATTAAATAATTGATGACCACGACTACGCTTATAGGACCATATCCTTTTCATTAAATTTTCCATAACCAAATCGCAAAGTGGCTGCCCTATGTCCTCAATAGCCTCACAAATTCCATCTTTGAGGTCTTGAATCGACGCTGGGCTGTTGGCGTGTACCTTCTCTTACACGTGGCCCCAAAAAAAGAAGTCGCAAGGTGTTAAATTACAAGATCTCGGTGGCCAACTGTGATCACCTCTTCGAGAGATAACACGGTCCGGAATCTTTTCCCGTAAAAGATCAATGGTTTCGTTGCTTGTGTGACACAAAGCGCCATCTTGTTGAAAATAAACGTTGTCCAGATCAATACCATTCAATTCCGGCCATAACAAATCATTGATCATCTTTCGATAGCGCAATCCATTCACTGTTACTGTTGCTCCGGCCTCGTTTTCGAAAAAGTATGGTCCAATGACTCCGCCGGACCTTAAACCTCACCAAACAGTCACACGTTGAGGATAAAGAGGCTTTTCAACAATGATTCTTGGGTTTTCCGAGCCCCAGATGCGACAGTTTTGCTTGTTGACGAAGCCACCGGATGGAAATGAGCCCCATCACTCAAGATGATTTTTCGATGGAATCCTGAATCGTTTTCATGCATTTCAAGGACCCAATCAGCAAAGACACGACGTTGTTGACGATCGATCGACTTAAGTTATTGTGTTAACTGAACTTTGTAAGCCTTAAGACCCTAATCTTTATGCAAAATACCGTGTAATGGCATTTGTGGAATGCCTAATTCCAAAGAACGGCGAGGAATGGTAAAACCTGCGGTTTCTTCAACACTTTCAGCTACAGCAGCAATATTCTTGGCTGTTCTTGAGTGACGTGCACAGGTTTTATTCTTCATATCGCTAAGTTGTCCCAACAGCTCAAATTTTTCCACCAATTTCTGTATTGCGGTCCGACAAGGTGCTTCACGACGACCAAACTTTTCACCATTTTCATAGTGAATTTGAATAATTTCAATGCATTATTGAAGCGTGCATTGCTCCATTTTTATAAATGACGGAGCTTCTACTTGTCAAATGTCAAAAAATGACAGCTTCAGAAGTGACATCTAATGAAATAGCGGGCTATTCAAAATAACACCTCTTATTGGAAAACCCTTTACTTGAAACCTCTTTACTGAAAAGCATTACCTTTACTAACAAAGCATTAAAGCTTCGGCAAATTAAATAAATGCTCCTCAAAATTATCATATAAGGTAAATTATTGCTTCCAACTACTTTTGACGCTTAAGTAAATTTTCAACTCGAGCTACGCCTACAAACAGGATGCGAATATTTGAGGAAAAAAATTTTACTACTCTTGAACACAAAACCATTTCGTTTCCTATTTAAGACTAGAGGTTACTATGTACATAACTTTCCAACTAGCCTATGATATTATTAAAATCCCAAAAGATGATTCTATGGGCCTAGATTATCCTTCCTCTTGCTCCAGCACCGTCATAAAGGCGTGCAAGTTTTCTTGATCAGGAATCATGACGTTTTCTCCGCTCTTTGCGTCGTCTTCCTTATTTTTTGACTTTTCCTACTTTAAATATTGTTCGGCAGTTGTTTGATTCAAGCTAGCCATTATGTTTATAATATCCATTTTCCTTTCTTATCCTGGCTCCGGTAAAAATATAAAAGTCTAAGAAAAGTCTCTGAAAGTTTCTCGTCAAGCTGTCTCCCAGTTTGCCGTTTCAGTTGGTCTATAGTTGGTTCCTAACAGCAACAACACCGAATGCCTCATTTTCATTTTTCAAGTTATATTTTTTTTTTACTTGTTCTGTTTTCCAACTGAAAAAGGATATGAAATTTTCTACACATGCTTTCATATACTATATGTATATTCGCTTGTGTATAAATACAATTCAAACATTTTCCACTACGGGTGGTACTGGGGGATGTTTAGCATTTTTGTGTGTTTTTTTTGTGAAATCTTATACCCTTCAGTTATGGGCTTATATTTATGCATAACGTAATTTAGGCAACATTTCATCATGCAAATGGCTTTCCATGAACGTATGTGTTCTCGTTTTCCATAGCTTTTCCTCAGCTCGCTGGAATGTAGGTCGCCAAAACGAATGAGAATGGTCGGATAAAGTTTTGAAGAAAACATTTATAACGGTACAACGGTGGATATATGAAAGTGAAGACACATATTGGCAGAAGGCGGGTAATTTTGGGATTGGAAAATAAGATGGATTTTTCCCAACATTTCCGCTTTAATATGATGGGACTGACTCGTTCATATCAAATGCATACATATACAGACATCTCAGACAAGGGTTGGTTTGAGAATGGTAAGACAGAATTCGTACGTTCTCATATCGTCTTTGTTGTACATACGTTTAAAAAAACCAATGAGCTCATGAAAATATTTTAGAGGATTTTATTCTAATGTTTTCCACTCGCAACAATAAATGACGGAATGGTAAATTGCAATGTGAAGACAAGAGCTATAAAGAAAATTGGGAAAATGTTTTGATTGCATAAAGGATATTTGTAGGTGGTTTATTTATGGGAATGGGCTTAATATGTTGATTGAAGCACGGGCATTCCTATTTTGGATTGCAAGGGAAATTGTGTTTTCGCGGCATTTATTTCATTTTTGGCATTTTATCTGATGAAATAATATATCCCAGAAAAGGATCTATTTTTGAAGAATCTGAAATTGGTCTTGTGGCTTAAGGTGATGCAATTATTAAATATATAATCAAATAATGGTATAGTAAAATATATTTTGCATTTATAGATTGAGCTTCAAGTATTTTTTCTCTCTCTGTTTAGCACATTTCTCCGCATAAGTTTTATTTAAGCCAACTCAAATGAGAAACCAGTTTCCATTTAGAAATTAATGAAAACTTTTCCAGCTAAAATCGTTAACAAAACTTTTATCACTTCTCTTAATCCAACAATACCTTGCCCTAGATTATGCCCAGAAGCTTAACGCAGTATGTAACATCCTTGCCTTTATCACTGTCGCTGTCACTGGACTGACCAAAATGAACAACGCATCCCTTTTCCATTTTCCTAATTATGAAATTCCTTTGAATGTAACTTTTAAGCCAAACTAAACTAATGTCATTTACTGCGTAGCCAGTAGGCTATTATCCTTGCTGTACTTTTCTATTCTGTTACAACATATCCTTTGTATTGCATTCTCTTCATAACAGTGTACGTGCTAAATCTACTTTCTACTACCAACTCCAAACTACCCGAAAAACTATTTAATTTAATTTATACGAATATCCTAAAAGTTCGTCCTGGATATCCACAACAGTTTGACACCCTACATTGTCCACCATCAGCATCAGCCACAGCTTCACCATTTCAAATTGTTGCCAGTCTGTCTGTAAGTTTGTCTAATTCGGTCCCAGTTGGACTTTCATATTATTAGTAGTTTGATTGTTGAAAGAGGTAGGAGTGGTTATCCACATACAGACAGGCAAACAGACAGATACGCTGACGTGTGCTAAAGATAATCAAGTTTAGTGCAGAATGTCAGCATAGAACTAGGAACAATTGGATACATACTATGTGTGGTATTACATGAATTTGGTAAATGAGAATGAAAGTCCCAAAGGACTATTATAGTGATGGTGTTTGATTTGAATCCTGACAAGGAGCTATGAAGTTAAATTTAATAGATATTGTAGTTAGCTATAAAGTGTGAAAGGCTATTGTTTAGAGTAATTACTTGTTCTGTAGAAAATATGTGTGGAAATTCACTAATTTGTTGATTGTATTTAGTAGTAAGTTGTGTATTTGGTTGATATGTTTTCCACATAACTTGCTTAAAAAAGTGGTTCCTGAGAGCCTTCATTGCCTTTTTCTGCAATATTGCAGGTCGAATTTTAAGAATATTCATCCTCATCCTGTGGGGTGTAATCAGGGCCTATAAAATAATCTAAGTTTAACCAAAAGCCATACTGCTTTCGATACTCAAGCAACTATTCAACCTACTCTGGATCTGCTTGATGGACTACAGTATCCGAAAATAGTGACGATTAATAAGGTTCAGATCTCTTATAATATCCCCTGGCTATTGACCAACCTGCTTGGGAAATTAATCCTGCTTGTCTAACGTATCCATCAGTTTTCAATAGTAGCTGTCTGGTGTATTTGTTCCCCCTAACCAATTTTCATTTTAAGATTTCAATATGAAATATTAGTGGATGACATAATTAGCTATATAAAAGCAAAAATTGAAAATTTGGATGGTACTATCAACTGTAAAAAGCTTACAAAGGAAAATCTCTGGGTTGAGGAGTACTATCTTCTAAACTAACAGTTCTACGAAACTACGATTGTATGTTGTCCTTACTTCTAGCCTGGGACTTTAGTGAAACCATTTGTGCCCACAAAAAGGTGAATTTTCATTGCAATCCTTTGGTTCACACCTAAAAAGATAGTGCAAACTAACTGCAACAACATCAACATTCATGACCAAAACTTTAGGGGACTAGTAACCAAATTAAATATTTTTAACACCTCTTCCTTTACCACGTCTAATGATTTTGTCTGTCTTATAGAGACGTGGCTAGTAACAAACTATCTGTTAACGGAATTGGCACATTCCAGCTTTATCTAGAGTCGATGATGGGCTTGTCTTGAAAGCCGATAAGAAGACCATGTCAGCATCTCTACTCATTCTACTAGTATCGCACCTTCCACCCGTTTAGAAATTCATTTTAAAATTTTTTCAGCTCTATATTTTCCACATATAACAGGATTACTATACTCCCTTTTCTTATCTTTTCCCTCTCTTTAGTATCACCACAATACTCACAATTTCCCTGCAAGTTGATGGCACCTCTAATTGCTTTCAAAGATTATTAGCATCTTCCATAAGTCTCCCGCTTTGTTTGCTTTTTAATCTAATAGGTCACATGCCGAATCCTTAGAAGATTGCTAATGTTATTCCTACACAGAAAGACGGAGACCTAACTTACCCTATTTCAAAACTTGCATACTTTCCTGAAATGTTACATCTTATTGTCCACTCAGAACTGTACTTACCCTTTAATTTCCAAATGATTTCAAATGATTTCGTCTTGAAAAGCTATCGGGCCTTGCTTTGCTGTGTGAACAGATGCATTTCAATTCATTTAAGTCATCTTCAGTGACGATTGAACTTCTTCGCCTTCTTCGTACAACGACAACCCCTCTCAGAAATTTGCTCGAATGTTCATATACCTGCTCTAAAGCCATATTGCTACTCACCAATAATTCTTTTTTCTGTGATCATTGGAAATATTTTTTACGCTGTACAAAGCAGCGATATGCTGTTACTTTTCGGCCCCGGTTAGCTCCGCTGGAGACGGCGCAGGTACCACTCGTCCACCCTTGGAGCCCGATTGGAGCCACCGAACGACGTTACGGCATCCCAGAGGGTAATGAGTGGAATCCTACCTACCTGAGATTCTATTCTACAAAATTGAAATTCCCTACAATACCTGAAAGAAACACTTGGAAAACAACGAAAACCTTAAGCGCGACCTGACTACGATGGGCACTTAGCAAACCCGTAACATTCCCCCCTACTTGAAGTGTGTTTCCCCGAAATACACTACATCTTATCTTCGTTATATTTCAAAACTAAAAATTCGGACTACTAGCTAATGATACGAGTAATCAAATCGTAACCATTCAAATTACATTACCTCGATACATATTTCAAGTCCACATCCTGTCTGCAGCAATAATAGATGAGATTTAGGAATATCGTTGACGCCAATTTTGTGTATTTTTCCGATTTTCAATAGTAAAAACTCGTAAACCTAAAAATAACGCATATAAATTAGGGGAGAGAAGGTAATATAGGTATTCAACATTTATGTATATATTTCCTTCTATCTTCTCTTCCGAACTTCCAAAGAACAATCCTAACTTAACTTAAAGAATAATCCCTTATAAACTAAAGCTTGTTCTTTACACCGTATGCCTAGCCCTTCTTTATCGATCTTCTCCATTCTACTAACGTAACTATACCAAAAAGATGTCTTTACTATTCCCAGACCTTGCGTGCTCAAATGAAATTCTAAGCACTAATTTGGATTTGGAACCAATTTGTCCACTAATTACTCTCGCTACGCTTCTTTTTAGCTCGGAAAACAAATTCTCCACGTCAGGGAAAGAAGGAAAACACCAAAACCAGGGAAATAAAAGGAATGAAGAAACATTAAGAAGAAAATGTGCACCTAATGAAGCCAGAAAGAATGAAAAAGCGAAGAAAAAAAAAGTACTTGAAGTGAAGAAAAGGGGGGGGAAAAAATAAGAAGGGTGGGAAGAACTACAGCAACATGAAATAAAAAGCTTAGGCACGACACTCACGCGTATGAGGAGAGACGACAAAAAAAGTAACGATTCCATTTTGTTCGCATAATTAAGTGTCGTGACTCCCTTTACGATCAATAATTTCTATACGACTGTCATTTTTTGTACTGTATTATTAACTATTAGCGACAACTGCCAACTTAAACCTAAATGCCCGAGGCAATTTCTTAAATCTATGGCCTCAGCTTTCAACGTTGAAACTATAATTCCCACCACCAGCTTGAATGCATACTACCACCACCACTTAAATTTAATATGTCTTTTCTTCTGGTGACTACCACCAATCAAAACTACCCTTCAACAACCCTTATCGCTAGAAAAACGTGCAACCTAACTACTACCTTACTCCCTAACTATCATGCAAGGGAAGTTAATATCCGATTCATTTTTGTGCTCTCCCCCTTGAAAGTAGGTCTCCTTCTTGCACCTCCCTAGGACTAGTAGGACTTCAAGTCTTTTACGTGCCAGGTACTCGCATCTTTGCCTTTGTCATCTTTGAGCCGGTTAGTCCAGCCAGACATTTTATCCTCTACTCAGAATGGTCCTAAGTATTCCAGGGCCAGTTTAGCGGAATAAAATTTCGATGCATCTGACATCGGGAAGTTCCTCCTCCAAACACAGTCTCCCAGTTCATAACTTACATCTCGCTTGCGTTGATTATACCGAGCTGTGCTTTGTTTTGAGGCCTCTAACATCCACTTCCGAATCTCTGCTCGGAATGGTTCCATCTTTTCCACCCTGACATCTGGTTTTGGAACCTCTTGGCTATCGTGGGAAGGCTCCGACCTCATTCATCTCCCTCCGAAAGTTATAGAAAAAGGGCGAAACTTTCATCACCTCATGGCGATAGGTCCGTAACGCGCAAGCTATTTTAGCTAGATTTTTCCGATGGGTATGAGCGCAACATACGTTTGATCTCCTTATTCACGCACTCCTCTGGGTTCGCGTGGGGATGATATAGTGCCGTGAATTTAATTTGAGTCCCGCAGCTTTCCACCAACCTTCGCAGCTCCTTGCTGCAAAATCGTACACCGTTGTTGCATACTAGCAATCGGGGGACTCCAAAAAGAAGGGACAATCCCTCCTCCAATAAGCAACATATCTCCGTTGCAGATACCTTCTTGAGTGAGAACAGTGCAGGAAACTTACTCTTACTCTTTAACTTGTCATTCTATAGGTGTGCCCCCGTTTCGATCGTGGTAATGGTTCAACCAAGTCGACACAGACCATTTTCTATGGTTATGTAGCCTCTCCCGGTCGTGGAGCCATTAGTGCTGCCTTCGGCCGCCTCTCCACGATCAATGATTGGCAAGTCCGACATTTGCGGACATAATTGTGGACATCAGCCACTAGTTTGGGCCAATTGTTCAGTCAACACTCATGTGGCTCGCCGTTGGGTCGTCATAACTGCGCCTTAAAGCCTCTTTATGCTCTGGACGAGATGGTCCTTACCCATTTGATGCATTACATCAAAATTGAATAGTTGTAGCCTTACGGCCCATCGAATTAGCTGACCAGTAGGGTCTTTAAGATTGTTGAGCCAAACTAAGGAGTGATGATTTGTTATAACTTTGAAATAAGTTCCTTCGATGCATGCCCAAAGCTTTTCCACTGCCCACAACACCCCTAGGCACTCCTTTTCTGTGGTGGAGTACTTTTTTTCAGACCTGCTTAGCGATCGACTCAAATAACAGATCACCTTCTCCTCCTCCGGGAAAGTCTGGCCCAACACAGCTCTCATGCCGACATCTGAAGCATCTGTTTGCACATCAAACGGCACCTAAAAATTCGTGATGACGACAATTTTAATTTGCAGCGGTCAAATGCCAACTCACATTCTGGAGACCAAACAAATCGACGGTTTTTCTTTAAAAGTTCAGTCAGAGGTACTACTAGTGAGGCATGGTCAGGTATAAACCGCCTACACTTTGAGACTATGTCTTAAAACCGACGCCCTTGCTTGATCGTATGCGGCCGAGGAATATTGACTACACTAGTGGCTTTTTCAGGATCCACACTGAGCCTTTTATCGGCTATTATTTAAGCTAAGCGCGGCAAAAAAAAACACTTTTCTCCGGACAACTTTAGATCTGCCTCTCGAAGACGCCGAAATACCTCCCGCAAAATTTCTATACGCCTCTCAAACGTCGGTGTAAGGATGATAATGACATCCAGATATGTGAAAACAAAGGATTCTAATTCAGGCTCAATGATACGATCAATTAGCCTCTGCCAGGTAGCCGGGGATCACAAGGCATCCTTTTGAATTGAAAGAGGCCTCTCTCGGGAATAGTAAAGGCCGTATACTGTCTGGAACCTTCTGCTACCGGTAACTGCCATAAGGTTGGCTTGACATCTAACGTTGAGAGGTATTTCGCGTCCTGTAGGTTGTCTAAAGTTGCCAAAATGTTTGTATCTCGGTCACTTGATTGACTTTGCGGAAGTCCACGCAAAACCGATAGGTACCGTCTTTCTTTTTTACCTGGAGAATTGGTGATGACCTGGCACTGAATGATTGCTCCACTACTCCTAGTTGTAACATGTCATCCAACTCAGAGTTTATATGTTTTTGGAGTGCTGGAGAGACAGTGTAGCCTCTGCTTAATGGTCACTGAATCCGTCTTAATAACGTGCTCCACTAGCGAGGTATACCCCAAATCATCACCCATTTCATCAAATTCGTGCTTTAACATGCTGCCTAATTCTTTTTCGTTCCATCAGGACAGACCGGCTGTGCGGATGAGTTGGAGTCAAATGAACGGTTGCACAAACAAAATCCCAGCAATCCTCTTTTACGTTAAGGGTGATCCCAAATAGACGGAGAAAGTTGACCCCCAAAATAAGTCCGAGTTTTAACTATGGCACGATCAGTATCTCCAATAATCTCGTCCTATCTTTTAATGTAATTGGCAGCCATGTCCTTCCTGCCACCTCATACTGTCCATCATCTGCAAGCCTTACCGTTTGGAAGTCTGCTGATCCCAATTCCACTCCAATTGACTTCAACTTATCCCAACCTTCTTTTTCCGCTATTGTGTTGGATGATCCCCTTCAACTTCACCCCGTGGCTCATTGCTTGTTTTAAGTGATGTGTTTAGCAGGATAGGAGCCAGCTGGTTGTAGAGGATCTCCGTAAATTTTTTTGCCACAGACGCTGCTTGCCTTATGATGTAAACTTCTTATAGAGGGCTGTCCTTTGCTGAATAGGCCTTTGACAAACAATGGTAATCAACTGATTTGATTAAGTAATGATCTGGGTTGCAATTGGCTGCTCGATAGGTATGGGCATCCAGTGTGCTCGACGCTCATCATTGTTGGATCTGAAAATGGTTGATCTAGCTTTGTGGGCTGCCATCCGGTGATACCCATGTATGCGTCAATATGGAAAGTAAGCCGAGCTTTGGCTAGATTTCTGCTACATGCAAGGTCAGTCAAACTTTGGCCGTTGTCTTGTGTTTGATCATGAAGGCTATGTCCCCAGTGATTCTCCGATGAGATAGTTCATTTTTGTGTCGTTTTTAAGGCAATGATACAATTGGTCTTTCGAGGTAATTGTAGAATTTTTCCTTCGTTTCTTTGTCTTTTTCTTTGGTCGAGGTATGTACGTTTGTCAGCCAAATTTTTAAGAATTTAGATTGTCTATGGATCGCACAAACTGGTATATTGACGTTTAATGTTGCTTCACTGGGGGATTTGTAAAGCTCATGTACGACCCCTAACATTTGGTCGTTGGATTCAGGATAAGGAATCAATCATAGATGTTTTGGATTTAGGAAACAAAGGGATCCTTTTTACTTTCTCAAACGGACTCCATACCATCTTCGGCGGATTTTTGAGTAGATTTAGGTGCTGCGTTAAGAAACTTGTTTGTTTTGATAGTCTGATTGCATTGATAGTCCATTTGGGCTCAGCACATGGATCTTGGGCGCCAAATGCCTGATCAAGCAGGAACCTGTTAGCTCTCTCGGTGGTGTTCTGCAATTGCCTTGAATTTTTGAAAACATTTGATTGAAAAATATGATAGCTCCAGATTCTCCTTCTCACTGATGCCCTGAAAAATTTATTCGAATTCTAGGAGCAATACTTTTGTAGCACAAGTTTCTAGAGATGGGCATAATCAAGTGGCAATAATCGAATCATTCAATTATACCTGATCATTCGAGTGATCGATTATTACTGTTGTGCTGATGACTGATGAAATAACTGTGCCATCGTCTCTTTTTTGAAAATAATCCCAAACTTAAGACCGCTTTACACCTCTCTTCGAAATCGAAAAATCGAACACAATTCAACAGTTAATACTGAGAATAGACTACACAATGCAAAAATGCAATAGCTAACACATGTACTGTGACTGAAACCTAAACGACAAATTTTCAAAGATAAAATGGAAATGACTGACTTTCAGGGAAAAAAACGACGACCATGCGTAGAGTAGTCTCGCCCAAGAGTACGCACTTAACTTGCCTTGTTCAATAAAACAGTGAAATGGGTTTGAATTTGTTCTATTTTCAAAATTTTAATTAGTTTATACATTAGTATAATGAAAATAACCCAAAAAAGTATTCATTGGGAGAACTGAAGGCCGGCCGCCAGTGGAGAAACCCAAGAAACGCTGGTCTGACTCGATCGACGAAGACAGTTCATCGCTGCTCGGATTTCGGAATTGGAAGACGCGGTCAACAGACAAAGACAGTTGGAGGCGCTGTTTGCAGGAAGCGAAGGCCCAAAAGGGGCTGTAGTGCTAAAAAGAAGATAATAAAAGCAACATAAATAAACTTACTGGTCCATTTAGCAAAACATTGCTCCACACAGCCTTTACCAGCGCTCCCATAAAGAAATATCTCTCAATCGAACAGAACATAGGAATATAGTGGAAATAGAGAAGCAGAAGAATTTAAGGCGGGTGGAATGATCATCTGATTATCGAACTTCTCGATTATTACATTCACTCGATTACTAATCATTCGATTATCCAAACCTCTCGAATATGCCCATCCCTATAAGGTTTAACAGAACCGGGTCAGGTCTAGGTCGCCAATTCTCTCAAAAGACCTACAGATTGGTGAATCAGATGTCAGATGGATGCGGGGATGGTTTTGTGTGGGTGCGGTGTTCAGGGATAACATATTTCAGTGTTTAGCTGACGCCTAACGAGGCAATGCGATCTTTTCGAACCAAACTCGATGCCCTGGAGGACGCTGTCTCGAACACAGAGGGCCACATGCTGATCGGGGGAGACTTCAACGCTAGAGCCATTGAATGGGGTTTGCCACAATCCGACCCAAAGGGAAAGCAAATCTTGGACATGGCGGCCAGAACAGCGCTTTTTGTCCTAAATACTGGTAACACCCTTACTTTCCGCCGATGGGGTTGCGTAGGAACCATACCCGATGTGACACTCGCTTCGGAGTCCCTGGTACCTAGAGTACACAACTGGCGAGTACTAGAGGACTACTCGGCTAGTGATCACCAGTATATAGCGGTTGAGATTCACGACGGTGCCACTCTGCGTGCATATGCCCAAACTTCAATCCTCGGATGGAGGACTGGGAGGATGGACGTTGAGAGGTTCGCTGACGCGCTTACGGCAGGCGCACTGTTGCTGGGAGCTCCGCCAGAGAGTGGAGGGCCCACAGCCAAGGACTTGGTGAACTCAACTATGAGTGCCATCATAGCTGCTTGCGAGTCTTCCATGCCCCGTCGGAGACCCCGACACGGTAAGCCTCCAGTATACTGGTGGTCAAACGAGATCGCCGAACAAAGAAGCGAGTGTCACAAACTTCGGCGAGAGGCCCAGCGGGCGCGAACACGGGAGGAGGCAGACACTAGGCTAGCAGCATACAGGTCAAAGGCCAATTACCATCCAACAACGCAACTGACAGCCTCACCAGCTGATTAAGGTGAAAAAAATGCGTCGACCCCCCGTTGGTATAACAAAAATTTTTTTTTGAAAGTAACCATAAATTTACCTTACACTACAAAAACTGTCACAATGTTTCTTAACCTTCAACACAAAGTGACCAATGAATTTTTAGCAAATGAAGATATAATGCGGAATGAAAATATTGATATAAAAATTAAGTTGATAATTTTTGTTTTTTTTTTTTTGCCTAAGCACTTTTGAGCCTTCACTTAGAAATAGTTAGAGTCTTGCATTATTTTGATAAAATGTATTGGCACTCAAGAAGGTTATATGGTCAGTTCCACGGTTTGGCCGTGTGTTCATTCACCCAGTGGTGAATCGTTCTGACTTTAAACTAGTTTGTATCATAACTGAATGGGCCTATAGTCCTTCCGAAGAATCACTCGAGACAAATCTTGTTGTCATCAACGGTCTATGAACCAATGAATATTTTGTCTAATATATATTTTCCTATTTTTGGTCGATATTGAAAGCTAATGATAATGTATATTTCATTTTGGATGTGCTTTAAACACCATTAACTCAGGCTGAGCGGTATTTCCATTTACCACTCTTAAAACTACTTCGCAATCGTGATAGTCTACAAATTGAACCTTTTCCCAGTTCTCTTTAGTGGCTTAAAATAGAGCTTAGCTGTTAACTTTGTGTAATTTATATTGCTAGTACTATTATATGTTGTTAGAGGTTTTTTTGTTATGCCATGGCACGATATAAATTAATAAATGAATAATAATAGTAGGACGTATAAGTTTCACATTTTCCCTAACAAAATTGTAGCAAAATGTCATAACGAGGTAGTCCTATTAAGGGTCTTATATCTGGTAAGTTTCATAAAAATTGTGTTATGGAGATTATCATCATAATCATCATTATCTTTGGCGTGATAGCCCAAGCTGGACTATGTCTTCCAGAAGTAATCTCCTCCAATCATCACGGTTCCGTGACCTTGGCCACCAGTTGTTCACTCTCAACAAGGATTTGCTGTCAGCCTTTATCGTATCTTTTCATCGAGAACTTGGTCCTTTCGCTCGGCGCCTACCTTATGCTCTACCTGTTTATGCTCTTTTTGGTAGCAGATTTTCTCAGATTTTTTTTCTACATGGCCCACCCATTGCAATTTACGAAGCTTTACGCAAGAGGAAACTGGTGGATCGTCAAATAGTTCATACAACTAATTCAAATATGTCCACTACCTTTTTGGACTCGCTCATCTGGGTCCATATTTCACTTCCATATAACAACACAGGTTTGACTGGTGTTTTGTAAATTATTTTGCCTGTACACCACATTGTACCTTAGAAAGGGAAGAACGGGGCAATAGGCATTATTTGCGGCACATATGCTCTATTCAGGTTGGCTCCAAAGTATAACATTTTATATACACTTTCAAGATTGTATTCGCCTACGGTCAGGTTTTGTCGAACTGGAGTTTTCTTCCTTGTGCGGTTTGCTTCAGATTTTAAGTTCGAAAATGCTCCTTTGGCATCTTCGATTGAACGTGGCATAATATCGACGTGATATACTAGCAATTATGTGGACTTGAATATTAGTGATCCCGAGGTTTCAGCTGATGTTTTTCTGATGACGTGTTTCAGCGCAATATTAAAGGGCATGTGTAACAAGTGTGAAAGTTAAATTATTAGTTAACATGTCACAGATTCCTGTTTCTTCTGCAGATTCCTGTTTTTTAATTTTTCTTTCTATTTTAATGATTTTATATAATTTTTACAAAATGTGCGCTTAATTCTCAATGCTCACAGCATACTTATATGTGAATATATATTTTTTGAACCAGAAAGCATTTAATTTTAATACTCCTTGAATATAACATTAAAAAAAATAATAAAAAACCAAAAAAAATGTTGGGGTATATTTGCACTCCCCAGGGTATTTAAAATAAATTTTCGAACATTTTTCATTTTCCCTTTTCTTGCCATATATTTACCGCATTATCCTTATCCGGTAAAAATTAATTTGCATTGACATAGCTAAATAACTAGAGCAAGTAACTATACACAGACTTGTATATCCTTCCCCAGAAAACTCCTAGTCAATGTCCTTCGACAGATGTTTAATTTGTAGTAGCTTCTCTCGTGAATTGTTTCCTCAGCATCATTGCATAAAATCCACTGCTTGTTGCAACAACTCCTTCACCTAGTCGTTCTGATAGTCTGCATCAGTATAAACCACGATTTCGATGGTATTACATTATCATGAGAGAGCGAGAGGGAAACGACAAAACATCATCAACTATACAATCTGTAACTCACGTATATACTCATGTACATTGAAAAGGAAGCAAAATGCAAATGTCAATATTTCCGAACATGGCGCATTGGTAAACAACGAAATCGTATACTGACATCCTGAAGTGCACTTACCGGATAATGTTTGCCAAGTACGGTTTGGAAAGTTTTCCGCAATGCAAGGAGAGGGAGAAACTTGTATTGAAGTGAATGAGAGATGGAATGAGTGGGTGGAATAGAGATTGAGAGTATCAACTTAAACATGATGGTCTATAAACAGGCAAGTAGCCAAGAGTGCTTGGCAAATCTACAGTATAATGTTGAAAATCGTCCAGATGTTGGCGGGTTGGTTGGATTGCAATTAATCCTAGAAAATGTGTTGGATACAGAATTTTAATAGAATGTATGACTTTAACAGTTTTTAAGAGTCTAATTTCAGTTCAGTTTTATTGAAAAATGTCTAGAGAATTCTGATTTTTCTATAAAACCATCCATTGTGCTTGATTATTAGTTGATCGTTTATTCCAAACGGTTGAAAAAAGCACCCAAATTTACTTAAAACTACTGGATTTGAAAAAAATTCAAACTCAAATTAACGAGAAAGATGCTCTGCAAAGTATCATACAAGCATTTGTCTTACATTAATTCATTCAAATTCATATATTTAAAAAAACCAAGGCTAGAACCGAGCCCGCATGTCACAGATTCTAAGGCAGATACACTGTTATTGAGCAATGAGATCCATTAGCCTCCACTACCCAAGAGCAAGGCGTGAAGCATGTTCAAATTTTTAATAGGTGAGGTGGCTCTTATAAGTATATGTAAGACTGCTTGCCTTGCTTCCACAAAGTAGTTCACCCGATTTTCTTACAGATTTGGTCTAGTTTGTGTTCTGGTTATTGAAATTCGATGTAGCCTATGAATATTAACAATGAGTATTGCTGGTTGGCAATGCCTATTTTATTGTTACCTATTTATGGCTTTTCTAATTATAAACTTTGCTTACAATACGCATAGTCAATGTCCCAAACATTTGTGCTTTTCAGCAATCACAATTTAGTTGAAATATACTATTCTTGCAAGAAAAGGAATCAACTTTACAGCACAATTTTAATTTGAATGTGTTGATACAACCCATGCTCCCATGCTCGTAAGAAGGCACTAAACACTTCCCCTGTCAACCTGAGAACCTAGCCTGGAACCATTTGACACATTACTTCGGACCAAGTCTCGTTTTGTTACGCCGTGAGGCACCTTGAAGCTAGGGGACCCTTTCTTAGTGGAAGGAGAGAGGGGAAGAGGAAGTTCCAGACAAGTGATCCCCAGCCACAAACCCTCCGGCTGCTGTGAGTCCCTTTTATATTTTAGGACTGCCCGAGCATAATGTGCCACCTGGTTCCATTTGTCAACCGATTCGAGAATCACCGCGACTATCTTATCCGGGGTGAGCTCTCCCGTCTCCATGTAGAGGTTCCTTCGCAGCCTGACCCATTTTGTGCAGGCAAAAAATGTGTGGAACGCATTGTCCTCCTCTTCTAGGCAAAACCGCCAATTGGGGGACCGTGATTAACCAATCTTGTGCAGCTAAGACTGAAAACACCCATGCTCGCTCAAAAGCTGGGTCAGATAGAAGTCAGTCTCACCATGCCTTCGATTAAGCCACGGTCTCACATCCGGGGTGACACGCGCAGCCCACCTATTCTTCGTGCAATTGACTCAATACTGCTACTAGTCATTGAGTGAGCGCTGTCTCTCCTCGTGGAAACCCTCTCCCTGGCATCCTCGTTTCGGCGCAGGTTGAAAGCGCGGTGCTCTCTAGCAAGGCGGGAGACAGGTATCACGCCTGCAATAACTCTCACCGTCAAATCAGAGAATGTCAGATACGAAGATGCAATTCTCAGTGCTCCTATTCTCTGTATCCATGCCAAACGTTTTCGGTATACTTCCTTACTGAGAACGTCGCCCTATACTTCTGCTCCGTATAGTAGCACTGACCCTACACCACTCATCAAGAGGCGTCTTCTTGATGAGCTACGTTGGCCATAAGTCGACTCAGAGCTGATATTCGCAAAGCAGCCTTCTCAGCCGTTACCCTTATTTGCTCAGAGAAACTCAACTTCGAGTCAGTCAGTAGCCCCAGGTACTTATACGTTAAGTTGAAAACAGGAACCATTGAAGTAATGTAAGTTAAAAATCGATGTGAACGGTGCAGTCTTCTTATAATTGCAGCAGACCGGTTTCATTTAGTACGATATTTGTTCTTGTTTCTTGACAGGTCGTCTGTGCATGGGTTGGCTCTGGCGTTACGAATGCCCAAGTTTTATATGTCAGCAGCTGTTTTACAATGAGACTTTCAATAGTAAATGAAAGTATTGAACAGTTTTCCATTGTATAAGCTTTGTATATCTCTTTGACACTACAATTCAATCTAATTCGTAAATCAGTTAATATGGATGCTTACAGCAGGTATTTGTTGTGGCCGACTTCTTGAGCATTGAAGATCTCTTCCTCTGACATTTCAAAAAAAATCTGATCCTTTTAGTTGATTCTGAGGAGATTGTTGTGGATGTTGAATTCAAAGAATGTTTTCCCTTCATGCAGATATGGGATAGCAGTTGCCTTGACTAGGTCGTATGAATCCTTATCGACAACAGGATGATGTCCTTGGCTCTCAATTGATTCATTGGTGTGAAAAAATGATATCTGTGTCGTGGTTATATGTAGAAAATCCAAATGTGACGATAGCAATACTTGTCCTGTATGAATATCTACTTGTAGTTCTGCCATGTGTATGCACTCCCAAATTCCTGTTCTCGTATAAAAAGCCGTTAAAATAAGATTGTATTTACTCTGTACCTCCTGAATGAAGTTCATCGCTTGTTGGTATATTTTAAAAAACTGAATGTTCAAAGCATTGTGATTGTTGTCTATGCGGAACTGGTTAATCCGATTGAATCCTGCCTCAAGCTGTTCCAAAAAATTACAGAGTTTTGTGCCCATTCTACTTGAAATTTTGTTTAATATTTTCGTGGCTTGAAGGATAATTGCACCTTGGTGAGAAATCAATCACTGTAGCTTTTCTGGGTTTTCCGCTAAGCTGCTAACATCGGCTATTACTTGATCATTTACGCCAAATATTGCCGTGCGCATTTGACCTAGTAGACCACGTTTAGCGCGACTAGTGATGAACTGCAATCTTCCAATTTTCTGGAGAGTTTAGTAAACAAATTTACCGAGATGATGATGACACTGAATCGTATTATATATGTTACCTTGCCTCCCAACGTGCATAGATTCTTCATGCTCTCATTCACCATTTTTGTGTTCTTTCGGTTTTACAACAATCTCCTTAATAAATTACCGATACCCACGTGCTTGATAAACAGACCTCCATTTAAGTGTGAAATATTCGTGGTTTCTTGCGTCGGTGTTGAGAAAACACATAAGATCAACAACATCGTAAGCAGCAAGTTCGAAATGACTCCTCTGTTAGTCATCAATTGCCGTTTTTCCCTTTTTGGCTGCTTTGATGCCATGTCTTCTGGATCATTTGAAAGCGGCTTTCCCTTTCTCGTACTTGGCAGTGTACTAGATCATGGCTGTAGTATCGGCGGCTTTGATTGAGGGTCAACCATCAGTGACTCATTTGACTGGCTTCTGAATAGTGATGGGCAAATCTTAGTAATAGGCCGTTTTGTCACATTTCCATGTAGTTTGATCATGACAACCTGAGTTAGACCATCTTTCCCTGGATGAATGGCCAATATCCTTGCGAATGACCATTGCAAAGACGGAGAATGATCCTTTTGGACTACGACTAAATCTCCTGCTTTTACATTTTCCTGTGGCTTAAGCCGCTTTGGTCTTTGTTTAAGACGTTGTAAATATTCTTTTGTCCACCGGTGCCAAGAGGAATGGTTCATTGCGTGCCCAAATCTCGAACGTTTCAGTAATATCAGATTCACCTCCTCTGGGTTACTTTAAATCTCAAACAAATTACCGCCAGTCAAAGAAGGCCCTGATGTCAGCGCGGCGTCATCTGAAGGGTCATTGCTTATTGCGGTCAATGGTCAGCATTCATGCACGCTTCGATCTGTGCAAGAAGTGTGTAAAACTCTTATGTTTAGTAACTGTTTTCCTATTGTTTTGTAAAGACGTCGCTTCATTGATTTCACACCAGCTTCTCTGAATCCACCAAGACGTGGACTTCCAGGAGGGATAAAATTCCATCCTAGACTATTTCGAGCCAGTATTTCATTACTCATGTGTAATGTATTTTTGTATTCTTCATGTAGTTTTCGATTGGTGCCGAGGTAATTCGATCCGCAATTGCTGCAAATGGCTCGACACCTTCCCCGTCTTGTTATGAATCGTGTTTATAGACAAACCTGATGCTACCTCTAGATGGACAGGACATTCATATAAATATGTTGTTAAGCTAGCTTTTAATACATGTCTGGTGACAGTGTAAGTTCCTTGGGTGTTGATCCTCCACTGTGTTTATCTTTTGGCTTATGACAATTATGAATGAACCCGAGACAGTATGCCAGTATTCTGTTAGCTTTGCTGAAATTAAAGTATCTTTTAAAAATATTCAGCTCATCCTTTGCTGTTATTGAAAGGAATGCGAGAGCACTCGCTTTAACTTCTTCTTCATCGCAGGTTGAGATTGTTGTTCGAGATAATTTTATGTCTATATTACTTAACAATGATGGTCCATTCCACCATTAGGAAGATACTCTTAGATCTGCTGGATATAAACCTTGTGTCGCTTAGTCAGCAGGGATATCGTGAGTTGCAACATGATTCCAGTTGGCTGGTGATGATCTTTGTTGCATTTCGCCTACGCTATTAGCAACATGCACTGTCCAGCTTGTTGCTGGTTTCTGGATCCATTCTAACACAATTGTGGAGTCAGTCTTTAGTTTGTTCCAAGATTTTCGTCAATAATACTGCTCCACAAAGCTTCAGTTGGGGTATGGACTGCATTTTAAAGGGTGCCACCTTTGATTTAGCAACTAGAAGTCTCATTGTGACTGATGAAATATTAATAATTTTCACGTAAACAGTAGCATATGCTCTGGATGAGGCGTTGCAAAATCCATGAAGTTCAACCAGATTGGATGAAACGTATCCTACCCAGCGCGGGATTCTGATCTGGCTTACTTCATGGAATTTATTACGTACATTAATCCAGTCTTTGATTACTTCCTTATCGAGTGGCTTATCTCAATCACACTTTGTTAGCCAAATCCTCTGCATCATTTTTTTCCCAGTTATCATTGTGGGTTGCAACCATCTTATCGGATTGAAAAAGTTCGATACGTCTGAAAGCCCATCACGTTTGGTTTTAATGTGAATCGCATTGATGTTGACGAGAACATATCTGTTGCGGGGTGCCACCAAAGGCCGAGAGTGTTGACGTTTTCATATGGCTCAATATTAAGTGGAACTTGCGTAATTTGACTTGCCAAGGGAACGTTTTCCAGTAATGTAGAATGATTTGCACTTCACTATCTTAGATAAAAACCTCCACAGTGCAACAAGTCCAGGAGGTCCTTTTGAATATGTCGCAAGTCTGTCAAGTTGTCTGGTGCGTTAGGGTAGCTCATATGTTCATCTTATGCTAACCTGTGAAAAGTTCTAAAAGCCACGGGTTCCAGACAGTGCTTACATAAGTAGCGAAGAAAGCCGCAAAAAAACTCCTTCAAAAAGTGCCAGAAAGTAAAGTTCACACGGACGCCCAACAAGAGAAAAGACCTGTTGCTAAACAGGAGAGACAGAAGCCCCGACAAAAACCCGTGTAGCAGGCACTGCTCGTAAAACCCCAGGACGGCCGATCCTACGCGGAGGTGCTGCGGGACATCGGGGGAAACGTAAGGTCCGAAGCCACCAACACTACCATTAAAGCTGTACGACCAACGCGGTTGGACCACATACTGGTCGAATTTGGAGCAGAGGCTGACAATAAGGAAGCATTCTGGCAGTGAGGAAAGTCCTCGGCAAAAGCACAATTATAGCCTTGCTCGAGCTGAAGGCAACGATCGAAATCAGAGCATTTGGCTGAGGTAGAAGAGGCTATCAAAAGGGAGTTCGCTAGCGTGGTAAGGATCAAAGCGAGACTGACACCAGAAAACAATAGGGGACAACGCATGGCCATAGTTGACTTGACCGAAAAGGACGCTGAACAATTCCTGAACAAGGGAAAAGTACAAATAGGTGGGTTGTCTGTAGGATACGGCGAAGAGCAACGCGTCTTCAATGTTTCAAATGCCATGGCTGTGGTCACATCGCATAAGTATGCAAAGGATCCGATAGAAGTTCTCTATGTTGCAATTGCAGCGAAATGGGACATAAAAAAAAGAGTGTACGAAGGAGGCACGCTGTATTCTTTGCAAGGATGCTAATCCAAGACCTGATTTTGGACACGTTTTGGGGTCAGGAAAATGCCGGGTTTTCTAGAAAGCCCTAGCCAAGGCAAAATCAGAACTTCAACGACCCGCATCCTGCAGCTAAACTTACACCGCAGCTCAACCGCCGAAAATCTGTTTGAGCAGTTTACGAGGGACATGAAAGCCGACTTCTTAGTGAGCAACACCATGATCAAAGTTCTGCATGATGGTATCCTGATGAAACTGGTACTGCCGACATCTGGGTTCGGAACAGTGATTTCCAAGCGGAGAACTGTGGACAGGAGGATGGTTTCGTAGGAGTCCGTTGCTCAGGGATCACCTTCTTTAGTGTATACCTAACGCCCAACGAATCAATATCATGTTTCCAAGCCAAGCTTAATGCTCTGGAAGGCACTGTCTGGAACGCAGAGGGCAAATCGCTGGTTAGGGAAGACTTTAACGCTAAAGCAATCGAATGTAGCATACCTCAAACGGATCTACGGCGAAAACGAATCCTGGAAATGGTGGCCAGGACGGCGCTCGTTGTACTTAACACTGGAAATATGCCAATTTTCCGCCGTATTTGCTGTGAGGGAACCATACCGGATGTGACATTCGCTTCGGAGTCCTTATTACGGAGGATACACAATTGGAAATTATTAGAGAACTACTCAACCATTAATCATCAGTGCATTCTGCTTGAGATCAGTGATGTTGCTTTCTGCAACTGGATGGAACATCGGATGAATGAACGTCGAGAGGTTTGTCGAGGTGCTTACAGCAGGTGAGCCGCTGCGGGGAGCTTCGGAGGGGGTGGAAGGACTGGCAGCTCAAGACGTGGTGAACTCTACTATGAGCACCATTACGACTGCTTGCAAAGCTTCTACACCCCGTCGAAAACCCCGGCACGGCAAGCCCCCAGTGCACTGGTGGTCAGCTGAAATTGCTGAAAAGAGATGGGAGTATCACAAGCTTCGACGTAAGACTCAACGGGTGCGGAACCATGAAGAGGCATGCAACTGGGTGGCAGAATATAAGTCGGCCAGGAAAGGCCTTCGCAAATTGATCAATAATATCAAGGCTCTCTGCTGGCAAAATCTAGTGGACAATGTGAATAAGGATCCGTGGGGCCTTGGCTACAAGCTAGTTATACGGTAGCTAGGCGCCGCACGAAAGCTTTGCATACATGATGCAGAAAATATGGACGAGATAGTACGAGGACTCTTCCGCGCCCATCCCATCCATGTTGACGCTGTCCATGGTGAAACTCTTCACACAGCCAAAACTGGAGGAGGCAGTCCTTTCATTTCAAACGAGGAAGGCCCCATGTCATAATGGTGTTCCGGCTAAGGTGTTGTGGCTTGTCTATCACCATTGTCCTGATTTGTTGTGCAGCAAAGTCAACGCTTGCCTACGAAACGGGTTTTCCCGGTACGATGGAAGGTAGCGAGGCTCGTGCTGATCAGCAAGTGGAAGAGATATCCCGAATCGCTGTCTGCATGCCGCCCGTTATCCATGCTAGACACGGCTGGGAACTGCTAAAGAAACTCATCAACGGAAGACTCACTGACGTGGTTCGTGCTGCTGGGGACCTTTCCACTTGGCAGTACGGCTTTAGAACAGGACGTTCTACTATCGATGTGATCGCAGAGGTTGTGAGCGCCGTCAAAAGGCAGAGGCACATAGTCGCACCAAGTGATGGATCGTCCTGTTGGTGACACTCGATGTCAGCAACGCCTTGAACTCCGCTGGATGGGCGGATATTCTGGATACGCTCAAAAACTCTTTCCAAGTTCCAGAATATCTAATGCGGCTTTTGAGGGACTACCTAAAGGATCGAAGCCTGCTCTACGACTCTACAAAGGGCCAACGAAGGATGAAAATTACATCGGGTGTCGCCCAGGGATCTTGTGAACAGTGTCTTACGACGGGCTACTGAGACTGGAAATGCCAGATGAGTCACGCTTGACCGGCTATGCGGATGATGTTGTGGCTCTGGTCACTGGAAGCACCGTTGAACAAGCGCAATTTAGGCTAGATATGCTACTGGGCCGAGTGAGAGACTGGATGACTGCTCGCGGGCTTAGTTTAGTACTGGCGAAAACTGAAGTGGTCATCTTGACAAAAAAAAGAATCCCTAGATTAAAGATGATCAGTATTGGAGACTTACGTATCGAATCGAAGCCATCGGTGAAGTACCTGGGGCTAATGATCGACTCAAAGACGAGTTTCTCTGAGCAAATTAGGGCAACGGCTGAGAAGGCTGCTCCGGGAGTATCGGCTCTGAGTCGACTTATGGCCAACTAAGAGCGACACAGCCCATCAAGAAGAGCCTGTTGATGAGTGCTGTAGGGTCAGTGCTACTGTACGGAGCTGAGGTATGGGGTAACGCTCTCAGTACGGAGATTTACCGAAAATGCCTAGCGCAGGTACAGAGAAGAGAAGCGCTGAGGATTGCATCTTCATGTCCGACAGTCTCTGATTCAGCGGTGAAAGTTATTGCAGGCGTGATACCTGGCAGCCTCCGCGCTAGAGAGTGCCGCTCTATATATTTGTGTCGAAACGAGGATGCAAGGGAGATGGTTGCCCACGAAGGAAAACCGCGCTCACCCAACGATTAGCAGCAGTCTTGGGTGGATTGCACGAAGGAAAGTAGGGCTGCGCGCTCCACCTCCGATGTGAGACCGTGGCTTAATCGAAGGCATGGTGAAACTGACTTTTATTCGACCCAGCTTTTGAGCGTTCATGGGTGTTCTCGGTCTTCCCTGCACAAGATTGGTAAGTCACGATCCCCCAATTGTCGGTTTTGCCCAGGAAAGGAAGAAATGCCTGCCACATATTTTTTTTGCGGATAAAGTGGGACGGGCTGCAAAGGGATTTCTATCGGGAGACGGGAGAGCTCAGCTCGAATCGGCTGATAAAAGATAAAAGCGACTCACAGCAGCCGGGGGTGTTGGGGCTGGAAAATGGTTTGTCTGGCTTTTCCTCTACCCCTCTTCTCTCCCGCTAGAAGAGGGATCCTCCAGCTTGAAGGCGCCTCACGGGGTAACAAAACGAGATCTGGCCCGAAGTAATGTGTCAAACGGTTGCGGGTTGACAGGGGAGGTGTTTAGTGGTTAGTCCAGTCGCATTCTTGCAAATATGGGAGTCCCACACTCTGTGCGTAAATGGGCACTCACCGCCCTGCCCCAAAAAAAAATGGCCAAGCATGGTGCGCTTGTTCTTCCTTAAGTATTTGTTGTTAATCGATACATTTGAATGAAGTCTGCCGTGTAGAAACGCCACAAAGTACGGAGACAATCTCGATCAGATTCATCTGGCCATATCTGCCGGTACGTCCTCTCTATGTCAGATGTTATAATATATCTCCATCTCATTAGTATGTACAAGATAGTTTCTTGGATTGTGGGACCGGTTAGTAGCAAGTCATTCGAAGATTGGCCCTACTGACTCTTTTGTGACGCATTAAATACACTCTTAATTTCAAAACCATACTCATAGTTTCCATAGAAAAACTCATTTGAAAAACCATGATTGAAGAACAACTCTCAGAAAACTGACAAAATAGGATTATCTGCCCAGTATCGACTCTGGTGCTACAATTAAAAATGTATTTCTATATGATGCACGTCCTATAGAATTCTCAATAAGATCATCGAATATCAATTTATAGTAAAATCTACACTGAAAACATTATTGAAGAATACCAAGGTGGCTTTTGAGCCAGGCGGCCAACTGCTGATCAAATCTTTGTAGTGAAATGAATTTTGGAGAAATGCTGAAAATAAAACAACGATAGTTACCAGCTTTTTGTAGACTTCCAATAAGCATATGACAATATATATCGAAACGCTGCTTACAATCTACTTCTTGAACAAGGAATACCATCTGCCGCCAGGTAAACATAACAATCGACCAAAATGGGAGCCAAGTTAAAAAACAATATGAGCTTACCAAAATTTTCTTCTCAGATTAGAGTCGAAATAGAAAGGTGGTCTATCGTGAACTTTCTTCAACCTAACACTTAAGTACGCTGATTGTTCAGTCTGCACAATTGGTGGCTAATGCCGATAACGGTGATATAATGGACGGACTGTTTCACCGAATGCAGGAGCTACTCCCAGAGCTCGTTCAATCAGCAAAGTAGGTTTGATTAAGAGTCAATGAAGATAGAACTAAACTCTTGACCCTCATAAGAAAAACATCTTGGGACAAAAGAACTGCACTTTTGATGGTTTTAAGCTTAAAAATGTCAATCATTTTGTCATTCTAGGGTTATATGTAGCTTTCAAAGTATAGCAGTAAGAAAGACTAGATGCAATAAAGCATGTTTATAGTGAAAAAAGTTTACTTTCCTCTCAGAGATTCAAGAAAACTCATAGGCAAAGTAAAAGCGAAGAGATTATTTCGAACGTCGAGTGCTCCGAGAAATATTTAGCCTTATCAAGTCAGAAGAACAGTGGTGAATCTTTTATAGCAACGAGCTTTACAGTCTTCTTTACGACCCATGAGTAACTATTAACATTAAATAAAACAAAAATTAGCTAAAATACCTAGTAACGTACTCAAAGAAACAATCTTGGCAAACGGCCACAAAGTAAGCCACATAAGTGCTATGAGGACTTGATTGATGCAGATAGCAGAACGCTGCTAAGAATTTCAAAGTGAAAGATACGGTCAATAAACCGAGAACACTAGGCGCGATGTATCTGGGAGTTTTAAGTTCAATCTGAACTATATTCCATTAAAATGAGAAGAAAAATGCTTGAACTGGAACAATTTTATAGAGGCAACGACTACAATGATCACTAAACATTTAGTTGCGCGAAGAAAAAAGCGAAACCGAGTTATGAGTAGCACTTTTAAGACCTTATTGTGATGGTGAGATTAATCATCACCCATGGAACTTTTGCCTGGGCGTCCACAGTACAGAAACCCAAAACGAGTCAATCCCATACAAAAATTTGTTTTAAACAAAACCTAAATAAAGTTAGTGAGTAAATTTGAAGCAACGTGGTTGATTTGAGTGAACTGTAAAGCTTTGCGTCTGAGTGCATCTATTCTATTTCTTCGTTATATGACATGGTTAGGGCAAGTTTTCTCTTAAAGTGATCTCAGCGCAACTGAGCTCAAATCACCCTCATCGTACCTTCGAAAGTTAAGGTCTTTTGTTATTATGTTTGTGATTTGAGGCACCCCATCGCTCTTTTTGGTGCTCCAGGTGTTTTTGCTACCCACAACTTTTCTGGTACAATTAATTTTTTAAATTCAGTCATAATTTCTTTTTAGGAGTCTTTTACATTGAATCATGTATATATTCATCAAAGTAGCAATTTTCGTCTCAATCAAACTTAATGCTTTTGCGTTCTCGTAATAATTCTCAACATACTTTCAACCCCTATCCTTGAAGTATTACTCACGTCTCAACTTAAAGCTTTAAGTGCTGGATTCCAATCTAACGCCGTAATGTAATTAAATCTTTCCAACCAAACCTTAACATCGCGTGTTTAGGTAGCAAAGCAGAGCATGGGAAATCTTTTCCCTAATATCCACTTACGTAAATCACATTAATCAATGATACCAGGCCCATTCCCTCACCTCTGCAGAGTAACGTTCACCTTCTTCGGTAGACAAGGATATCTTTATGAATGAGTATTAAGCAAACAATTTATTCGTGCTCTTCACGAAAGGTGAGCCACAAAGGTGTGAGAAAGACTATGAAGACATCAGAATATCCTTCATGGAACATTCTCTTTAATTAAAGTGAAAATTGGAGAATTTGCCTTCTCTGAATTCCAGCAACAACAATCCAAGCTAACTCAACAATGAATAAAATGAACTCATTTCCCTGTCTTCCTTCCTTTTGACATTCTCCCTGCAAATGCTTTTGTCCTCATCCCCGATAGGCACATTTCCACCTGTTTATTCATCGTGACTTCCACAGTAGCGCTGGTATTATTAATTTCATTCCGGATATCTTGACTGAAATTGAGGCCATCGAGTGAATGCTAGAAAGCAAGCATTATATTGTACTCGTACAACCTCCAGCTTTTTACGGCATTATTGATGGCTTTGACGTGCACGGCGTATGAGCCAATATCCTGAGAACATATTCGCATACAAAAGACCACTTGAGCTTGTCTATACCCAGGTGAGTAGGACGATAGGCTCCAGGACCTTATAAGAATGGCAATTCAACTTTCCAAACGAGCACACAATGTGGTCTAACGAGATGACAGCCCCATGAAACCGGGATGATGTGAGAAATCAGCACTAACATAGGAATTTGCTACGGGTTTCTTCATCTCCCTCACTAAGACGTATGTAGCGATATCGGTGAAATATTTTTCACGTGCATAAGAGATGCCTTAATGCGTTTTCCTTACCACTCATGCCATACTTCCTCTCGTCTGACGAAACTTTTGTAGGTTACCTTTCATCATTACCCAGGAAGACGATAATGATAATAGCAAGCGAATCCTTGGAGGAGTTTTTCTTTTCATTTGAACGTGGCACACGCATAACTTTGTAGCATGCAGACATGTTTCGCATTCGAAATAAGGATGTTGTCAAGCTTGTTGCTTCAAGCATTGAGAGGTTGAGGGCTGGCAAGCTTATAGGCATCATCATCCTCACCACCAGCATTGCACATGTGAGTATAGACTGAGTTGCCTATTATCGCTTTTAACGTGACGGTAACGATCATACATTATACGATTTTCTCCGAGCCATATCCTGTTTGTCTTGGAAAACATAAAAAGAAGTTTAATGCGAAACACTAGATCAGGATATTGTGACGTGAACGTAAGGATGAAAAAAATTATCTGCATTAATCTTATGGCGAAGAATACGCATATCTTATGTGAAACGTATTTTATTAGACATCACGCATTTGTCTGTTGTTTATTATCCAGCTTAAGGCTTATATTCTGAAGAAGGATGCGTACAGTGCGTGTGCTAACTCAAGGATGCAATTAGATGATGCTCTTTTGAAGGAACAAACAAATATGTTAAATAAATGCAATGACTTGATTCTATAGAAGAATTTCTAAGAAGAAGTGAAGCTAGTTATTTTTACTAGTGAACTCAGTGTTATTCATATACCATATCCACTTGGTGATAGATGGTATGTTTACTTCTGAAATTCCTTCTTTAGATTTTAAAGATTTTATTTCCTTCCGCATTTTATATCTTAGAAGAACCAATAGCTTTGTACAGTGGTTAGAGTGTTCACTGCGTAAGCTGAAGGTCCCTGGTTCGAATCCCGTTTAAGACAATAAAATTTGTTTCGAGTGATACTTCGGATGGAATTTAAGTCCGTTCGTTTATAATACGTACTTATTTAAAATCAGAACGTATCGCAGCTGGATGGACGAATCTACGACCAAAGCATGACACTGATACTCTATCTCTAAGCGGAGGTCCAAAAGGGGCTACAGTGCTACAGCAAAAAAAAAAATATTTTTTGACATTAAGCATTTATTGTTGCACACAATATGTGTTGTAAACCCGAAGTTATTATTTCGTTAATTTTATTTTTAATCAGTAGCATTCAAGAAATACAATCCAAACAGCCCAAAGGTACTCGTGATTCAACATTCAACTCAACTCAAATTATTCTTTTCTGTTTGGATATCATACGCATTTTTAGAACGTTTGCACTAATAAATAATACTCATTGAAATAAACCTTCATTTGATTTAAATTGAATTCAAATTCAAGTGTGAGATCAAGTGCTAGATCTCTGACATAAATCATACAAAAATACAGACAAATAAGTTGATTAGCCAGGAGAGTGCTTTTGCCAGAATGGCCTTGTAATCATCCTAGTATGCAGAACAATTTTTGTGATGACATAAATCAACGAAACGAGTTATGCATTAATTGTTCAAATAAATAAACATTGAGATCGCCTCTCATTAATATGAACCAACCACTGTTTTGTTTCGACTCATCTAATTTTCTTATATACTTGGTTGGTAGATTATATTGAAATCAAACACTTTTTCTTATATATTCAATGAAAATTTAATCGAAATTGTATTATTCAGCTAGATTTGAGGTAGATATCAGCCATCAACATATATTCTGGTTGTTGTAACTTCATATAATGAAAATAGCCGTATTTTATTTGATACTGATCCTATTCTACGAACAAAAATATCTTGAGGTGATTAAAATACATACAATAAATAATTTCAGAATTTTCAAGGATACGGTTTCGATTTAAGGGGTAAAACATAAAATTAACAAATCTTATTATTTAGTGACCTGAGAGTTGCTCCATATTGTTTTCCAGATTTTTAAGGCTCAAAGATGACCAATTGTGAAGTACTTTTTCCTGCCTAAGCCAGTTTGATTGTTGTGAAACTTTCAGGGCACATACGACTACTATCAGAAAAATTAAATTCTTGCTTTGGGAAGTTGAAGGGTCCCATTTTGATTTTATAGGCAAAAGTTAAAATTTATAAAATGAACTATTATTTACAAAGTTGATAGAATTTTTACTTCTGAGGTATTTGTTGCCCTTGTTCTCCTAAGGATTTACCTCTGTGATTTTTTCAGTTGTGTCAGGTCAAAGATGTCGGATCGTGAGGGAGGGGAAACACAAAATTTTCGTACATTTCCTCTTTCCCTGCACCCGGCGAAGCGAAACATGTCAGTTTAAGACCTGTTTTGAAAAGTTCTCATCAAGACCTTTCATTTGATACCCATATGGTAAAATTTTCAAGACCCATCCCCCTATATGGAGAACCCCCCCTAAAACACCTTACACGAGAGAAATGCTTTACACTGGCGTACAAAATTCGATGTTTCCAGTTTATGTGGTCGGCGAGAAAAATTACTGGGACATACGGACGGACAGTTGGACTGACAGGTCGCGATTTTAGTAGGGTTTTGAAAATTATTTTACAAAACGTTGAAAATGGAAAGCAAGTTGGGTAGAAAGAACTACGTTCATATAAGAGGGATTTTGTGCTCAACGTCGATATGCGGGCACCAATCATGAATAAGCTCCAGGAAAACTTTAACGACATTTAACTACTGTTACTACATTTTAATAAGCTGCCATTTTATTTAATTCTTTATTCATTCGCCAAATCAAGGCATATCAATTATAACAAAATTTGACAGTACAATTAATTTAACAACAAAGATTAATTGATTTTACAGTGTTAAAATATTTGACGGGGAAAGGGAATTTAATACTTTTTATTTAAAAAGGTCTTTTTTTGTGTTCGGGAGTTGAATGCCCATTTACGCACAGAGTGTGGGTGTGCTCGCAAGAAGGCGACTGGACTCCCACTAAACACACCCCCTGTAAACCTGAAACCCAGGCTGACACATTACTTCGGGCCAGGTCTCGTTTTGTTACGCCGTGAGGCGCCTCCAAGTAGGGGAGAGGGGAAGAGGAAGTGCCAAAAAGCGATCCCCCAGCTCCAATGCCCCCGACTGCTGTTAGACCGTTTTATATTTTAGGACTGCCGGAGCATAATGTGCCACCTGGTTCCATTTGTCAACCGATTTGAGCATCACCGCAACTATATTATCTAGGGTAAGCTCTCCCGTCTCTCTGTAGAGGTACCTTTGCAGCTTGACCCATTTTTGCACGAAAAAAATGTGTGGCAGACCTTGTCTTCCTCTTCTGGGCGAAACCGACAATCGGAGGACCGTAATTTACTAATTTTGTGCAGGTTAGACTGAAAACACCCATGCCCGCTCAAAAGCTGGGTCAGATAGAAATCAGTCTCAGCATGCCTTCAATTTAGCCACGGTCTTACATCTGGGATGAGGCACGCAGTCCACCTTCCCTTCGTTCAATTGACCCAAGACTGCTGCCAATCGTTGAGCGAGCACTGTCTCTCCCCGCGGACAACCATCTCCTTCGCATCCTCATTTCGGCAAATAGGGCGGCGCTCTCTAGCAAGGAGGGCGACAGGTATCACGCCTGCAATAACTCTTACCACTGAATCGGAGAATATCGGATACGAAGATGCAATCCTCAGTATTCTTCTCTGTACCTGTGCCGAACGTTTTGGGTATTTATTTATTTATTTATTTATTTATTGTAATATCTTTATGTACAGAGTAAGCTCCAATTATAATATAGACAAGTAAGAAAAACAATAAAAACAGGCAAAAATTATTAATAATAAAAAAGCAAAAGAATTTATATTAAAACATATAAAAGTATAAAGGAATTTATAATCCGTTAAACAGTAAAAATGAAAACTTAATTAATAAAAACGAATTCAAGAACATCCCGTTTTAAACGAGATTTGTATTCGTAAAAAGAAGAAGGTATAGGACCAAGACCACGAATGTTGTGATTGCGGGGTATCCGAGCAAAAGGCAAATTAAAAAAAATCTCGGTTTGGGCGAACGGGATATTAAAGGTTACTGAAGATCTACTCATACGTTCAGGAGTAAAGGCCGATATATTGTCGCACAAAGCTGGTGGCAAAAGATGGTACTAAAGTTTGTACAGGAGGCATTCATCCAGGAAGATCCTACGAGATAATAAAGAGGGGAGCTGTAACATTACGAGACGCTCGCTATAGGAAACGTATGCAATCTGAAATTTGAAAATAAGAGATCTTGTGAATCTACGCTGCACTGTTTCAAGCGCATCAATTAAATAACGCTGATGAGGACACCATACTTGAGCACAATACTCTAATAGACTACGAGCCAGCGATAGAAATAGATAGGTACAAGACCGTATATTATTGAAGCCTTTAGAGGTTCTTAAAATAAAACCAGACATTTTAGATGCCTTCGAAACAATATAAGAAATGTGGCGATCAAAGCGGAGTTTATCATCAAAAATTACACCAAGATCCTTATGAGTGGTCACTGCCCCAAGAGCAGTGCCACTGATCGAATAAACAAAAGAAAATGGAGATTTTTTACGTCAGTAAGACATAAGGAGACACTTGCTAATATTTAAAGGAAGGAAGTTAGAGCTGGTCCAGGAAACAAGATTATCTAGGTCTGCTTGCAGTCGAAAGCAGTCATCTAGAGAATGAATAATTTTGAAAATTTTCAAATCGTCAGCAAACATAAGCGACGAAGAGTTAAATAAGCATGGCAGATCATTTATGAAAGCTAAGAATAATAAGGGACCAAGTATTGAGCCTTGAGGAACACCAGACTGAGGACAATAGGAGGAAGACTTACAAGATTTATACGTTACCACAAACTCACGATTATAGAGGTAGGAGTATAGCCAGTGGAGAAGGGTCGAGTCAATATTTAATGCCTTGAGCTTGTTGAGTAGCATTCAATATTGACTCGAGTAGTAGGGTATACCTCCTTACTGAGAGCGTCGCCCCATACTTCTGCTCCGTACAGTAGCACTGAGCCTACAGCACTCATAAAGAGGCGTTTTCTTGATGGGTTGGGTTCCCCTGCGTTGGCCATAAGTCGACTCAGAGCCGATATTCCCGAAGCAGCCTTCTCAGCCGTTGCCCTGATTTGCCCAGAGAAATTCATCTTGAAGTCGATCAGTAGCCCCACGTACTTCACCGATGGCTTTGATTCGATTTTTATGTCTAGAGACTCTCTTTTTTTGTAAAGATGACCACTTCGGTTCTCTCCATTGTTAAACTGAACCTGCGGGCAGTCATCCAGTCCCTCACTCGGCGCTTTAGCCTATCTAGCCTGAGTTATGCCTATTCAATGGTGCGTCCAGGGACCAGAGCCGCAACATCATCCGCATAGTCGACCAAGCGTGACTCATCTGGCATCTCAAGTCTCAGTAGCCCGTTGTAAGACACGTTCCACAGGTTCAGATCAAGGAAAGATGCCTGGGCAATGCTCGATGTAATTTTCATCCTTCATTGGCCCTGTGTCGTGTTGTAGAGCAGGTTTCGGTCCTTTAAGTAGTTCCTCAATAGACGCATTAGATATTCTAGAACTTGGAAAGAGTTTTCCAGCGAGTCCAGAATATCCACCCGTCTAGTGGAGTTGAAGGCGTTCCTGACGTCTAGTGTCACCATCAGGACGAGCCGTCGCCTCGTGCGACTATATGCTTCTGCTTTTTGGACCGCATTCAGCACCTCTGTAATCGCATCAATGGTAGAACGTTCTGTTCTCAAGCCATACTGCTGAGGAGATAGGTCCCCAGCAGCACGAGAGTGAGTCAGTAAGTCTTCCCTTGATGAGTTTCTCTAGCACATTCCCAGCCGCGTCTAGCATGCATAACGGGCGGTATGCAGACGGCGATTCGGGATTTCCCTTCCCCTTGCTGATCAGCACAAGCCTCGCCACCTTCCATCGTACCGGGAAAACCCCACCCCGTAGGCAAGCGTTGAATGTGCTGAGCAGCAAGTCAGGACCATGGTGATAGACAAGCCGCAACACCATGTGGACCTGGAGCCTTCCTCGCTTTCAGCGAAAGGATTGCCTCCTCCAGTTCCGGCTGCGTGAAGAGTGAACACTCGACTGCTGTTTCACCATGGACGGCGTCAATATGGACGGGATGGGCGGGAAAAAGTCCCCGCACTATCTCGTCTATCTTTTCCGCATCATGTATAAAAGGTTTCCGTAGAACGCTAAGCTTCCGCATGACCAGCTTGTAGCCAAGGCCCCACGCATCTTTGTTCACATTGTCCACTGGATCATGCCAGCAGCGAGCCTTGCTGTTGTTGATCAATTTCCGAAGGCATTTCCTGGCCAACTTATATGCTGCTGTGTGGTTGCTTGCCTCGTCACGGTTCCACGCCCGTTGGGCCTCACGCCGAAGCTTGTAACACTCCCTTCGTTTTTCAGCGATTTTAGTTGACCACCAATACACTGGCGGCTTGCCGTGCCGGGGTTTCCGACGGGGAATGGAAGCATTGCAAGCAGTCGTGATGATGCTCATAGTAGAGTTCACCACGTCTTGAGCGGCCAGTTCTTCTGTCCCCTCCGGATCTCCATGCAGCGGTGCACCTGCTGTGAGAACCTTCACGAAACTCTCGAAGTCCAACCCTCCGATGTTTCATGCAATTGTAAAAGGCCGAGAGCACGGATGTCGGGAGACAACATCACTTATCTTATCTCAATGACTATAAGCTAGATAAAAATCATTCAGTGAGCCTGGAACGCCAGAAATCGTTTGACAAAATATTAGGACTCTTCTGGGATTCTGAGTTAGATACTCTAGAGTTTTATTTTGAGTTTCAAAAATTTCATCAGATATCATACAATTACAACGACCACCAATTAAAAGCGAGAGTTTGGGTATAATCATGTTGATATTTGACCCGTGCGGTCTGTTAGTTAACATTACAATTGGAACGAAAATTCTGCTGCGAGCGGTATAGAAACTTCATATCGACTGGGGTGAAAGGCTTCCACATCGGTTATTCGTAACTTGGGGCAAGTGGTGCAAGGTGTTTGATAATAATAAAGGACTCAGCACCCTGCGATGCTACTCAACATCATTGACACATGCGGATGACATACAGCTTCAGGTGTTCGTTGATGCTAGCTCAAGTGCCTATGCTGCAGTAACTAGCCTACCAACCTTTCGGAACTTAATGCCGATGTCGCCCTTGTTGCTGCAAAAAGCAGATGTGCTCACCTGAAAGCTGTGACAACACCTCGTCTAGAATCAC
The DNA here is from genome assembly GCA_963969285.1 of Odontomyia ornata. Classification (NCBI taxonomy): domain Eukaryota; kingdom Metazoa; phylum Arthropoda; class Insecta; order Diptera; family Stratiomyidae; genus Odontomyia; species Odontomyia ornata. The sequence goes on along the minus strand of OZ017740.1, from coordinate 325,666,836 downwards.
AAGCCGCCGTTTTGATATCTAATATTTCGAAGCCTGAAAATTATGATCCATAAAAGATACATTAAACGCAATTGAAACATTTGACTTAAACCAGGGTCCTGGCCCTAATTTACTTCTACCCCTCTTTCTACTTCAGTGTAGAGATCATTTAGCTTCACCTCTCTATGTACTTTTTAAGAAATTGCTCTCATGTTTCCAGCATATTGAAAATCTTCTCATTTGACTCCGATCTATAAAAATAAATAGGCAGTCGAAAATAACAGAAGAATTGCCATATTATCAGCAACCCCAAAATAATTTGAAAAAAATAATGTGTTCTAAAATATTCCCCATTATAGAGCAACGTCTCAATGACCAACAACATGGGTTCAGACAAAAATTGACCCACAATCATAAACCTCACAGTTATGGTCTCTAATATCCTCTATGCAATGATTAACGGGCACCAAGTTGACGCAGTTCACACTAAGTTTAGAAAGGCGTTTGACCGTGTCAATCATACAATTTTGATACCCAAACTGCGTAAATTTGGTATCACTGGCCCTCTGCTTGATTAGATAGATTCCTATCTCGAAAATCGAAGTCAAACCGTTAAATTTCAGGAATATGTATCCAATGAAATTCATGTCTATTCCGATGTACCTGAAGGCAGTCATCTTGGACCGCTTCTTTTTAACATATTTATATCGGACCTGTCTGAAGGGTTGTCTGATATACCACGTTTATTTTATGTGAATGATTTAAAATTATACCACGTTATAACATCCCAAAGTGATTTACTGTTCTTACAAGATAAAATGAACTCCCTACTAGAATGGTCTAATAATAACTGTCTATATCTGAACCTTGAGAAATGCCAGGGGATTAGTTTTTCTGGAAAAAATAAAATTCTGCTCGATGACTATCACCTCAAAAATATAAAGCTTTCCAGAGTTGATAGCATCTTGGTGTACTCTTAGATAAGAAACTCCGCTTTAATTTATACTACGATGAAGCTCTAAGCAGGGCTAATAAAGTTCTAGGCTTCATCAAACGGCGTGCTAAGGAATTTAAAAGTCTGCGGGTGGCAAAAACTTTATACACATCACTAGTGCACCCGATTCTCGAATACGCTAGTATTGTCTGTAACACGATTTTCGGAACTCATGCAAAAAGGTTGGAGTCTGTTCAAAAACAGTTTTTGCTATTTGCTTAGAGTTCCCTGTATGACCCACGAAATTTCCATAATTTGTCATTGTATGGAAATCGGCTATCTATTTTCAATATGAAATCACTTGCCTGCCTCCCGTAGGACTTTGGTAAGCTCTTGCTTTGCTTTTGACTTCCTCAGAGGTACTATTAAAGTTCCGTGCCTTGCCGTCAGGATAATCTTGAACGGACAATTCCACAATCTACAGTGAAAACGAGCCAATAAATAGATGCTCCTAAATGTTCAACTGCTTAGGTCATCTTTATTCTCAAACCATCTCAAGATTCCAATTTAAAACAGCCATTTCCAAGTTCATTTCGTCCTAATTTCAACTCTTTCCAATACTTTTTCCTAACTTTAAAGTAATAAAAATGTGATATCATGATACATGTTATAATTTTAAATTATCAATGAAGTTATATGTATTCAAAAAAAAATAATTATTTTACAAAACCTTACTAAAATCGCGTCCTGTCTGTCCGTCCATCCGTCCGTACGTGTGTCACAGCTATTCTTTTCGTAAACTACTTAAGCTAGAAACATCAAATTTTGTATGTAGTTGTAAAATGGTGCTCTCTTCAAAGTTCAACTACAAACAATTTTTAAAAGGTATTTAAGTGGGGTGTTCCCATATAGTTGAGAAGCCCCTGGAAAAGAAATTCATCAAACGTAGCCGATATGGGTATCAAATGAACGATCTTGATAAAACTTTTCAAAACAGGTCTTTATTTGACACTTTTTGCTTCGAGGAGCGCACAGAGAGGGGGAATACACGAAAAATGTGAGTCCCACCTCGCGATTGGACACCTGTGAGCTGAAAAATCTGAAAAAAATTATAGAAGTATGTGGTTATGAATACAGAAACAACAAATACCTTAGAAGTCAAAACTCACTCAACTTTGTTAATAATAGTATGATCTTTGAATTTCACATTTTCCTCATTAAATCATATAGGTACATTAAACTCAACGAAATTCGATGTTTGAATACTCCTACAAAAGGTCTTTATAATCAGCAAGTTTGATTAAAGTCGCATGATACACACGAAAGCTATAACCATTTGAAATTTCTCCAATTACAGTAACAATAACACACAATTTTCGTACATGTGTCATATATAGCCAGTCGGAAAATATGGCGACCCGCTATCCCCACAAAAACGATCAGTGAGACGCAAACACCACATTACCATATTCGAAGGCTTTTGTAGACATGGTATAATAGCATAGTTATGAGCCACCTTTCTGTCAACATTACTCCGCCATTTTAGTGCGAGAAAACCTGACGCCGCTGTTAGAAATTTGCGGTTGCAAGTTTTTGTCAATTTCTCGCACTTTAAATTTGTTAAAATGGCAAAAATCTGATTGTGTTGTGTTTAATTTACCGTTTATGATATACCCTTGGACATCTTTGAGCTGCTGTTGAATATCTTAACATAAGGTGATTTTCAGACTACCAAACATATGCCTGAAAATATGGCCACCAAGTGGCCATATTTTTCATGTGGAATTTTTGATGCATTATTTAATTTTTATTTTATTTCTGTTCATATATTTATGTTTAAGTATTTAATATTTTGATTAATTTTTTTGATTCAGATCATGGCGCTGCGTTTTAAATTGAGGAAAATCCGAGGTGCTTGAAGTGAAGCCAACATAAAGTCGGCAATAACAGCTGTTGATACTGGCAAAATGAAGGTTTTAACAGCGTCCAAAAACTTCAAGATTCCTAGACAAATGCTGCGACAATATCTTACAGATAAAAAGGAACGGAAATTAAAGTTAAGAAGGGAACCGCTTCGAAACATTCATGAAGAAAAAGACTAAGTGATATCGAATATCCTCTGGCTCCTAATATTGGGAAACAAAGAATAAAATAAACAGCAGTAAAAGTGCTTTGATTAGCAAAGATTGGCTTCGAGGTTTTATGAACCTGAACCCGAATATTCGTAGAGGCAAGGCCCAAAATTTAAACCCATCTAGAGCTCAAAACCTTAATAAAGATGTCGTTTCAGATTGTTTTTTGAAACTCCAAAAGCTACTGGAAATGAGCTCACGTTTAAGCCAGAGAGGATATAAAATATTAAGTTACATAAGACGCCTGGAGTTTTAGCAGAAAGGGTACACCTAGTCCCTCCAGAGCACGTTGAGAACGTCAATATAGTTTCTTGTGGCAGTGCTACGCAGTGATTTAATTTAGGGGCAAACGTATGAAACCGGAATGGTTAGACTCATTACCAAGAGGTGCAGTTAGCGAAATGACACGTAAAGGCAATATGACCGTGAACATTTTTGTCTTCTGGATTCACCATTTTTTTAAGTATAAGCTTCCTAGACAATTTATATTTATACTTTAGATGATTCGATCGTTGATGCTGCAGAAATGTTCGAGATAAAGCTTTTCTGCCCTCCAAGCAACACGACCCATGAGCTACAAACAATAGACAAATCAGTATTCAGATCTTTTGAGTACTACTGGCATGAAGAAATATTAAAATACTGGTCACAACATCAAGACAGGAGAATCACAAAATAGAGATTTGGAGCAATTTTTCCAAAGTTTGGGACGAAGCTTAACTCCGGCAAATATCAAAGTCGGATTTGAGGCTACAGGTATATATCCATTTGACCCTGCGAGGGTTCCCAATGAAGCATATATGCCAAGCATTCAAACGCACGCCTTTTTCTTATAGCTCGTGCAAGTTGCACAGAATTCAATTCATCACAGATGCATGCACTATTGCAAATAAATCCAGTTATTATGCACCGACTGTATCGTATGATATGTATGACGGTGAAGAAGATGTTCCCTCGGCAAATTTTTGGAAAAGAATTAAATCCAACAGTATAAGCGAAATAAATTCACATTTTGGTAGACCGAATTCAATTTTTGAAATACTGCCAACTCCAAAAAAGCTATCAACTCCAGGAAAAAAAAGGCTGTTAGAAGTCTAGCACTTGGATTAACCAAAAGAAGCTTCTCTAATCACAGGATTACGTCCGGAGCATCCAAAACTGTTCACGCAAAAGACCCAAACGAAAAAAATCGGATTGCATTAAACAACGGGAAAGGGCGCAAAAAATGCAGGCGCACTACTAACAATGAAAGCTAGTATTGTAAGGTCTTTGCAAAAAAAATTTTTAAAAAGAGATACTAATTTCGCAACCTGTCTGTCCGTCCGTCCGTCCGTCTGTCCGTGCGTCACAGCTAGTTTCCTCAGAAACTATAGAAGCTAGAATGCTCAAACTTTGTGAAAAGGTCAGAAGTGATGGTCCCTCAAAAGTTTAGGTCTTACCAAAAATTTAAAAAATTTGAAGTGGGGTCTCCCTTAAGAACGAATTAGCCCTTAAAAAATTTTTTAAATCAAAGGTAGTCGAATGGGGTCTTGATTTGAACTTTTAGAACCTGAAATAAAAAAATCATTTTATGAATAAGTGGGTCCAGGGGAAGGTAAAATGTACCAAAAATTTCTGGGAGCTCGATATGATGTGTATCCTATATACACATCAAGGCTCCCAAAGAGAGAGAGATATTCCTGTATGATACTTACCTGCTTTTACATTCTTGTCAGCTAGATCGGTAAAAGGGTGTTTTTGTTTAATGATTTAATTTTTATTAAATTCTTTGTTTGGTTATATAATTACACGTTCAGTTGACTACATTAATATTAATAACATAGTTTGCTATTGAATCCTTTTAATCATTAATTTATTACAGAGACGTATAAAGTTCGAGCATTAATGGAGCTTGAAAATTTTTTGTGATTTATATTTACTTTGATTATTTTTGTTATTTGAAGGAAATGTATGATATTGCTTGATATCATATTTGAGAAACCAATCAATTAAAGCTTCAACTATTGCTCGGGCTGACGCCTAGAGCACGGAGTTATATTAACGAATCAATTGATTATAATCCAACTGCTAGCCCCGGGCACAAAGCCTTGGGACGCTAATACTCGAGCTGATGCCTTGAGAACGCAGTCAGATTGATAAATCAATCAATTACTAGTTCAACTGCAGGCCCCGGGCATAACTGCCCTTGGGCGCTGATACTCGGGCGGATGTCTTGAGTACGCAGTTGAAAGTATCCTAAATTCACTTATCCCGGCCTAAGTGCCTTGGGATAGAATAAGCTCGGGCGCACGCCTTGAGCCAGTGAATGGAGAAATACTTCTCGATTTTCTTACTTCTATAATTTTCTTTTATAGTATAATTATGCTGACTTTATTGCTTACCAACTGAAATAATGAAAACAATTTACCATTTAAAAAGATCAAAGTTAAACAACAAAAACAGTTTGTGGCGCTGCCGTCGCTAGCGATCAGTTTTTCAGCGAGCACCAACTTCACTCGAGTCGAGGTGAGAATGATCATCGGAAATCGATTATAAAGTTGGCAACCATCATCGAGACAACGACGTCCATCGTAATTATTTTACTCTTTAATCATTATTCCTTTGTGTAAAAATAAAGTAGTTGTTTGCGTGTACAATTGACGTTATTGGCATTTATTCACCCAATTGCAACACCCCGACAACCGACATCGCACAATTGGTGACCCACGTACGTGAGTTTAGCAATGGCCGAAGATAATTTCCAGGATGCGGTCAGCAGCGCCTTCGGCCAATCATCCACAGCGTCAACTATTCCGGCGGAATCGTCCGAGATTTGCGCCGTTGCAGTAAAATTTCCACCGTTCTGGCAGAGTGAGCCCGAGTTATGGTTTGCCCGAGTAGAGGCATTGTTCCGAACGAGCAAGATTGCGGGGGACCAAGCACGTTTTGACAGGATTGTGGCGGAATTGGACATGGCGACTATCTCACAAGTGGCTGATATCATTAAGACCCCACCCGAATCAGGTAAATATCTGGCGTTAAAATCTAGGCTGCTATCCGTTTTCGCGCCTAAAGATCATGAGCGACTCCACCAGATGCTCTACGGCTTGGAGCTAAATGATCAGCGCCCATCTCAAATACTTCGTAAGATGCAGTCAATCGCGGGAACCCTAGTACCGGAATCCATGGTGAAAACCTTGTGGCTGCAACGACTGCCAGCAAACTTCCGCGCCATCTTGGCAGTTTCAGCCGCTGACAGCATCGAGAAGCTCGCGGACGCGGCGGATCGAATCGCAAGCGTTGAATCGACGGAGGTAGTCTCTAGCATCCTGCGCCGTACAGACGGGCAATCGAACGAGGGCCCAGACAGTGACAGCTTCAGAGAGCAAATAGCGGAGCTCCGTTCCGAGTTTAAGCGGATGTAGTCCATTCCAACTGGGGCAGCGATTACCCAGTCCAACACTTGCCATTGCACCTCGCGACGTAAGACACCCGCATCGCCCAGGCCGGACCGCGGCTGGTGCTATTACCACGAGCGATTCGGCAACAGAGCAAAACGTTGTCGCTCGCCATGTGCCTTTCGGGTTTCAGCGCCGGGAAACGCATTGAACCACTAGACGGGCAGGCGACGGCTGGTGGTTCCACAATAAATCGCCTATTGATCTACGACCAAGGCACGAAATTGTCATTCCTCGTCGACACCGGCGCGGACGTATCCGTTATTCCCGCTTCAACAATTGGGTGCAAACGGAATTTATCTTCATTCAAACTGTTCGCCGCCAACGGCACACCAATCGACACTTTTGGGAGAGCGACGTTGAACCTGTCACTCGGGTTCCGGCGAAAATTTCGTTGGAGCTTCTACGTCGCTAAAGTATCGCGACCAATTTTAGGGGCCGATTTCTTGAGAGAGCACGGCCTCCTCGTTGACCTTAAGAACCAGCGTCTTACCGAACCCGGCTCACGCGGATCAGTTCGGGGCCTCATTCATCAGCACCCTCACCACTCCATTTCAACGATAAGCGCTAAAACGCGTTTCCACGCGCTGCTGAGACGTTTTCCCGCCTTAACCAATCCTGCCGCCAAATGCAAACCAGCCGACCACGACGTCCGACTCTTCATAACCACGATAGGCCCACCGGTAGCGGAACACCCGCGTAGGCTCAACAGCGAAAAACTTAGAGCCGCTAAAGCGGAATTCAAATACCTGTTGGAGCGGGGTTACTGCCGACCCTCTAGTAGTCCTTAGGCGAGCCCGCTTCACCTCACCCGCAAGAAAGACGGTTCTTGGCGACCTTGCGGGGATTACCGCAGACTCAACGCGGTCACAGTGCCTGACAAGTACCCGATGTGCCACATTCAGGACCATACAATCGACCTGGCCAACAAACGAATATTTTCCGAAATCGACTTATACAAGGCTTTCCATCAGATCCCCGTCGAGGAAATCGACATACCGAAAACGGCAGTCATTACGCCGTTTGGCCTCTTCGAGTTTACCGTAATGACTTTTGGTCTGCGTAACGCGGCACAGTCCTTTCAACGCTTTATGGACAGGGTACTTTTCGGCCTTGAGTTCTGCGTGTGCTACATCGACGACATACTGATCGCCTCAGAATCAGAGGAGCAACACGTCGATCATCTACGCCAAATTTTTGAGCGCCTGTCGAAATATGGCCTACTACTGAATGTGGCCAAGTGCCAGTCTGGAGTCCGGGAGGTTGAATACCTGGGCCATATGATCAACGAGCATGGTGTCTCACCGCCCCCGTCACGAGTAGAAGTGATCCGCAACTTCAAGAAACCCTCCAACGTGAACGAACTTCGCCGTTTCTTGGGCACGATTAATTTCTATCGCCGCTTTATATCCAACGCCGCCAGATTACAGGCTCCGCTAAACAGGTACTGTGTCGGAGCAAAGAAAAATGACAGAACTCCTATTGAATGGACATTGGAAACGGAAGAGGCATTCCTCAGATGCAGGAATAGTTTGGCTGACGCCACCTTGCTAGTTCATTTCAAAGCAAATGAACCACTCACACTTACCACAGACGCTTCAGACGTGGCAATAGGAGCGGTGCTTGAGCAGCGGCAGGGAGAATGCTGGCTGCCCCTCGCCTTTTTCCAGAGAAAGCTGTCCGTCTCGGAAACCAACTATAGTGTATACGACCGCGAATTGTTGGCGGTTTACGATAGCATTCGCCATTTCCGCCACTTTTTGGAGGGCACACAGTTCCACGTCCTAACAGACCACAAACCGTTGGTGTACGCGTTCAGGCAATCAGCCACGAAAGCTTCTCCTCGTCAGCTGCGGCATTTGGGTTTTGTGTCGCAATTTTGCACGGACATCAGACACATACCGGGCTCCACCAACGAGGTGGCAGACGCGTTATCCCGAATTGAAACAATCACAATGTCAGCCGGCATCGACATCGAACATTTGGCCAGAGAACAGCGGGGTGACACAGAACTCCAGCGGCTATTTGACAGCAACGTCACTTCGCTCAAACTACAAAGGATGGTTGTTGCCGGAAGCACGGAATTGATAGTAGATGCGTCACTGCCACACTCGCGCCCCGTTGTGCCTTCGAGCTTGCGAAAACAGATTTTCGACGTTTTCCACAATCCGTCGCATCCAAGTGGACGCGTCACCCAGAGAACGATAGCAAAAAGGTTCGTTTGGGCCAACATGAGGAGAGACATTCGCGTCTGGGCTCGCGACTGCTTGCCATGCCAGCGTTCGAAGGTCGGCCGTCACCAGAGGAACATCATACAAACTTTCCAATTGCCAGAGGAGCGGTTTCAACACATCCACCTGGATATCATCGGCCCGCTAATTCCCTCACAAGGATTCAAGTATTGCCTGACAATGATTGACCGGTTCTCAAGATGGCCCGAAGCAGTTCCACTGGTGGACATAACAGCTGAGTCCGTCGCCCGTGCCTTCTTCAATAACTGGGTTTCGCGATTTGCCGTGCCTCGCACGATCACAACGGACCAGGGCAAGCAGTTCGAGTCGTCCTTGTTCAAGGCGCTGACAGCATTCATGGGTTGCGAGAAAAACCGGACGTCGCCGTACCACCCGGCGTCCAATGGGATGATAGAACGCTGGCATCGCACGCTCAAGGCCACCATAATGTGCCACGAAAGTAACCCCCAGTGGCCCAATGTGCTCCCTACTGTACTTCTCGGTCTGCGAGGATCCGTCAAGGAGGACCTGTCAGCCTCTTGCGCGGAGTTGCTATATGGCACAACGATTTCGTTCCCCGGAGAGCTTTTGGTTCCTCGTAACACCATGTCAGAGTCCCACGAGTTCCTCCTCAGCCTACGGGACACCATGAGCAAGCTTTGCCCGGTTCCGCCGCAACATCGCAACACACGCTCAACTTTCGTCAATAAAAACATGTCGTCCTGCACTCACGTCTTCCTCAGAAGAGACGCCGTCAAGAAGCCGCTCACGCAGCCCTACTCAGGCCCACACAAGGTACTCGAACGAGTTTCCAATATCGTTTACGCCATCGACGTCAACGGACGTAAAGTCATCGTCTCGACCGAGAGACTCAAACCTGCTTTCACCGAAGCTGAACCTTTTCCGTCGCCCGAAGTTCGCGATGGCACACCTGCGGCTCCTGCCCGAGTGATCACAACATCCGCACCAGCCCTACGTCGCATCCTACCACCAATCAATGCTCCACCGACTTCGTTGAGAACATACCCGCCGAGTAGCAAGCTGGCCCCGCTTGCATTTCAAACACTGGTTCAGCAAAACGGCACCGAAGTTTCCATCAACCGCTCCCAGCCCTAGCTCCAGGCTAAGACTCGGGATGCGGCCCACTTCTCAAAAGTCCTTAACAAATAACAACATCGCGACGTTCCAGCTGCCAGCAACACGATGACATGTATGCTGCCAGCGTCACTCGGAGGAGAGTACTGTGGCGCTGCCGTCGCTAGCGATCAGTTTTTCAGCGAGCACCAACTTCACTCGAGTCGAGGTGAGAATGATCATCGGAAATCGATTATAAAGTCGGCAACCATCATCGAGACAACGACGTCCATCGTAATTATTTTACTCTTTAATCATTATTCCTTTGTGTAAAAATAAAGTAGTTGTTTGCGTGTACAATTGACGTTATTGGCATTTATTCACCCAATTGCAACACCCCGACAACCGACATCGCACAAGTTTAATGTATTAAGTGCCATCTCTCTGTGACTGGTGCAACCACAAAGCTAAAGCTTTCACTCGATTTGCAATGCATGTAACCAATTCGTTCTGCTGGGCGGTACGTTCGATTGCGAAGTCTTGTGTGTATATGTTTGATACTTAATACGAGTATGGATACACACTCACTTCTGCTAATCCATGATACCACAGATGCCTTGATGACAATTCGCAGCTTTTCGTATATGTATGTTGTCATTTACAGTACACAGAGAGGAACAACGGACTGCGGTTCCCGTAACACCACGAAGAATGTGTTAATTCTCAGGAGAAAGAAAACTTCATTTGCATAAAATACGAAGAATGATACTAGAAAATCTGGCTAATTTTCCTAATATTTAACGTGTGAAGTCTTCATTCTATGTTTCTACTAAGAATATTATGGCCATATTTAACTATACTATCGGAAATATGGCCACTTTCCAATTTAAAAAAAACGTATTTAAGTCCAATTCTATCTACACAATGTTTTCTTTGTGCCTTAATAAAGTGTGGTAGATAGTATACTACAAAATAGAAATGGAATAATAACCGCAAATTATAATCAATGCCAGAAACCGGATGTCAAACGTTAAGGCCTGCCTGCAATAACTTTCACCGCCGAATCAGAGACTGTCGGATAAAGGGAGCACTGAGGATTGCATCTTCGTATCTAACAGTCTCTGATTCGGTGGTGAAAGTTGTTGCAGGCACGATACCTGTCGGTCTTCTTGCTAGAGAGCGCCGCTCTATTTATCTGCGTCGAAATGAGGATGCAAGGAAGATGGTTCTCCGTGAAGAGAAACAGCGCTCACTCAACGATTGGCAGCAGTCTTGGGTGAGTTGCACGAAAGGAAGGTGGACTGTGTGCCTCATCCCGGATGTCAGACTGTGGCTAAATCGAAGGCATGGTGAGACTAACTTCTATCTATGTTTTCAGTCTTACCTGCACAAGATTGGTAAGTCACGGTCTTCCGATTGTCAGTATTGCCCAGGAGAGGAAGACAATGCCTCCCATACATTTTTTACGTGCATAAAATGGGACAGGCTGCGAAGAGCCCTCTACAGGGAGACGAGAGAGCTCACTCCGGATAATATAGTTGCGGTGATGCTCGAATCGGTTGACAAATGGAACCAGGTGGCACATTATGTTCGGGCAGTCCTAAAAGATAAAAGGGACTCACAGCAGCCGGGGGTGTTGGGGCTGGGGGATCACTTGTCTGGCACTGCCACTTCCCCTCTCGCTAGAAGAGCGATCCCCTAGCTTGAAGGCGCCCCACGGCGTAACAAAACGAGACCTGGCCCGAAGTAATGTGTCAAAAAGTTCCAGGCTTGGTTCTCAGGTTTACAGGGGAGGTGTTTGGTGGGTAGTCCAGTCGCCTTCTTGCGAACATGGGACATAAAAAAAACCGTTTGACAAAGGTACCTTATTTAATGGACTTTCGATCGAATATGTCACTACAGTTTTGATTTAATCTTCGTGCAAATTTCAAATAAGGTCAATAACATAAATATTTTTGGTAATTCATGATTCGATTGGTTTTTGTTCGCTTGCAACAAAACGGCGACCGTTGAAAATAGAAAAACAATGAATTTTTTTAACGTGCACATTTCTTTGACATGTTTTTTGACTTCATTCGTTGATGGCGACTACATTTCCGAGAAATTAGGTACAAACCCCTTATGACATGAGCGTAGGTCTATCTACTCAACTTGTTTTTTTCTAGGTAATCTTAATTTTATCAAACAAGTTAACTCACATTCTTAAATCTCGCTTATTAGAAAATATTTCTTTTCTAATATTTTCTCTCCACTCGACTAACTTGTTTTTCAGTTGCAACTTACCTCCTTTTAAACTCACTCAAAATAAATGAGAATCCATTAATTACACCTAACCACTGCGCCCATATAAAATTCTTGGCCGTTTCGTTTTTGCCTCTTCCGATTTCAGCCAAGTGGAAAAACGAAGCAACACAAAAATCTAGAGCAGACAATTATTCGCCAAGAAGCTCGACCTAGCTATGTGTATGTAATAAGGAAGATAATTAGAAAATTTTCTCCCGGAAAAATTCATTTGCAATAGTGAAGAATGTAAATTACTCGAAGGATATAGCGAAGCAAGCGAATGGTTACGTGGTATCTCTTAATAAAACCAAAGTGGGAAACTAATAGACTTTAAGGCTACATCAGACTACAGTTTCGTAGATATAGAAGGATTTCAAGCGGAAGGAATAATTTCCTACACGCGATTTCCGCTATTCAGCGGAAAACTATTTCTTCTTCTCTTGTATCTGTTATTTTCTGCATTTTATCTATGTGGAACAACTAGTTGTTTCTCCTCACATTATTTAACATACCAAATGTCGGAAATGTTATGCAGCTCCTGATTTGAGAGTAGAAAAATGCAATACCTTTAAGGTAAGGAAATAAATGTAGATACGAATGTATCCGAGGAAATGAGGAAAAAAAAGCTTTACATGAAAAAGGGCAAAGTTTCCTTGATTTAACCTCGTTGAATTCTTACAACAGGAGAAAATAACGTTATTCCTATTGTAGGATTTTATAGCAGTCAAAGTATCTTTCGCTGCAAACTAGTACCTGGCAATTTATGCAGTCTTATGGAAACCCTCCCGCACTCCTTACCGTCATATAACTTTGGCGCTGTAACTTTCCCTTCAACTTGACTGTGTAGTTAAGATTGAGTTTTTCTTTTTGAAATTGGGAAAATGCAATAAGAAAAGAAAAGTTCAAGACCAGAACTTGAAGTTTCTCTTTTCAGTTAGTTAGTTGTCGTTCTTAAGGAAAAGTTCAAAAAGATGTTACAAATATTACGGTGGTACATATATGGAAAGGAACTTTTCCCGAGTATACATTGGAATACCTGCTGAGTTATATTTGAAAATTTTCTCCTTATGCTATTCTTCCATACTCGTCAGAAAGGCACTTGAAGTAGCATGGAATACGTTGGAAGAGACAATTTTTCAACTTTCTCTATTCACAACTTGAATACTATGTATCCTTGCAGTCGTGTCCTTTCTAACAATTTGACTCGAAAGCGTTTTCGTTAGTTACTTCATCCGAAATCTTCATCGTTAGCTGAGATTTACCTTTGTTAACAGCATCAACCATTTCACATAAAGTCGCTACCAAAGGACATCAGATACGAGCCGTGACCATGTGTGTATTCTCGTCCAACTTTACTTCCGTTCCACCGTATACAAAACACGTTTCACCAAACATTATTTCCACATTCGCCATTCGTCCTCTTTTCAGACTAAGCAAGCATGTAGACTAGCAAGCAATGCTCGCACTTAACTCAGGAGGCGAATATAAGAAAAAAAACAACATTCCTCCCCGCAATCTTATCGTTACTATACGACAAAATGTATGTTCATGCTCACATATCATTCTGAGAGGCACCTACTTGTAAAAAATAACGTAATTTTTGTTGGAAAACTTTTACATTGCCCACGCTCCGTCTGAATCTCTTTCGAGTGTAATTTTTTCGCAAACGAAGTAAATCGTTCTCAAGTATCATTGAGAAGAGTGAAGCGCAGAAAAAAAGGACCAAACTCTCTAGCACGCTATGTGAGCACACAAATATATACACATGTATGTGAATTAAAACGTTTTCAAACTAATTGAAGGGCTTTTAAGGGAACTGTCACAGTTTTGCAAGTAGGCGACCAGAGTACAGTATAAAATATGTACGAGTTTGAGGGCAACGATTCGGTGGTTTATATGGAGAGCTTACATATGATGTTATGGAATAAGGGATACATACTGATAGTATAATAAATCCATTTGTAAAAACAAACATGGTTGAAAGGCTTTGAAATCGTTTGCATAGATACTTTTTACATAAATTGTGTTACGCGCAGCTCTTAGAGTTACACACTTGAAATCTCCTTTTATGGGTTTTATATGATTTATTTATTTGAAAAAGGATTTTCTGTGATTTTTGTAAGTGTTGGATGAAAATTTAGAAAAGTGTTTGAAGTAGAAAATTGCATCATCAAAGCAGCAAGAACAAACGTATAGTTAATAGAAAACGTCCATTCAGTTCAGCGTGCAATAAAGAAGAAAGTTTTTATTCAGTAAAATATATGCCTTGTAGTGCCAGATGACAGCTGAACATGGAAATATCAAATCCAGCTTCCTAACCACGAATTTATTTATTTTCCAACACTATCACTAGAGCTGCACTTCAATTTTAGAGTTTTGAAAATTTGTACCTGCCCCTTCGTCCGTCACACAGTGCATCGATCAGTGGACAAAAATCAAATTTCCAGTTTTTTCAAATAAATTATTTTTCACTTGATATTCTAACATATAATAGTCTCTAAACTGGTGTTTAATACAGTTATTACATTGTTTACAGCTATCTGTGAGTCAATATAAAAGCGAAGGCTTAGGAATTCATTCTCTTTGATGCAATCGCTTTTTCAATTGCAATTTACTTCTCGTTATTAGCTGTTATGTGGTGGTGTTCCGCAGGAAAAATAAAAAAAAAATAATATGCATTATCAAGAAAAACAGGATGAATGTAGTAATAGCAACTGAGGAGTTGCTCTCGCAGCAAAAAAAAGGTATTCAGCAAAGGTTGCTGACTAAACAAAAACAGTTTCCCTATGGAACCACATAAAGTCACATGATGGTGACTGAAGAGGAGATCTTTTTGGTTCCACGGCTAGCTCACCGCGTATGGGAGTAGGTTGAGAGACAGAAAGAATTTTTTCTCAAGAACTCCATAATGTCGAACACGTGCACACACACACTAAAATATTCACCAGTGCGTCATGGATTCTGATAACTTCCTGAAATTAAATTGAATTGAATAAAAAAAATGAATTATCCAAAAAAAACAAAGTACAGTTATTATTCAATAGATTTAAAAATACAGCGCAATACATTTTCTTCTAAGTGTATTCTAAAATATTTACTTTAGTAGTTTGCAAATAAGAAACTTATATACTCGTTCTGAGTATTTTAAAATTGAGATAATTATCGAAACATCAACAAAAATATTTATTTTAAATTAGAATGATTGCTTTCGAAAAAAAGCTTTTTGCGATAAAACTGAGATCGGTAAACGTGCATAAGTAAAACAAAACAAGCGCAAACTAAACTTTAACTTAACCACAAAAAACAATATAAAGTGATAAACTTACAACTAGCCTTCTTAATTTACGACATGCAAAAATCTTAAATTTATAAAATCTTAAATTTACAAACTACAAATATAAATACATTTTAAAAGCTTACTGATCCCAAATTATTTTTTTTAAATGCTAATTGCATAAGGTGTATCGCTTCTGGAATGCCCTCCCTAAATATTCGGCCAATTCTGTGTCCCGCATTGTAATAATCGGCTTTTGTGGGCAGTATTTCAAAGTGTGTGCTTGATCGCCAGTTTCACCACAGATAGGGCATTTGAAAGTCCTCAAAATTGGGCACGTTACCTTTCCACTAGCATCTCGTACTTGATGATCGCGAATCGTGTCATCAATGCAACACAATGTTGTAGTTGGCGAAGATACAAAAAAAAACGCCTGGAATTATAATTGTTTTCTGAATAATTCATTTCACAGAAGCTGTAGATATTGTCCAAAATATTTTGAAGTAAAGCAGAATTTGGGGTCGATGTCATCGGAATACCAGGGTAAGGTAAACTAGAAGTACTTATCCTGCAATCAACTTTAAGACTATCCATTCCAGGTCTGCTAGATAGTCTGATTTGTCCACGTGAATAATAGGAGTATCAATATTTGGGACGGTTCGGGGAAAATCTGACGAACAAAAAAAAATGCATAAACTCTAATAATCCATCTGCCAGGAACGCAAACACACTCAAGCTGAGTACACAATCAACAAATTCTTCCAATGTAAGATCAATTGGAATTAATCAAATGAGAGCAAGCTAACACTGAACACAAGTGCCACGAATTAAGGGCAAACGAAATTTTCGCAGCGAAGATATCGCAGCTAATGTATCTGCACTACGCACAATTGCTATGCAATCAGCATAAGTTAATGGGAGTAATTAATTGAGTGAATCGTCCGATCGATTAAGTTCTCATTAACATACGAGTACTATAACACGAAAAAATATCAATCGATTTGATCCCATAAAACTTGTCATGAGCAATAAAATATATGTTAGAACAATTGTAGTCTTCAGAGTTGTTAAAAAGTCTGCGAGACATACAATGTCACTTTCTCTCGATCCGTTAGAAATAACTGTTGGAATCAACATACAGCAAATGAAAAATGTTCCATAACTACACACAGCAAATGGACGCCATTCAACTTTTTTTATATGGAAGATATATCCAAATAAAAAGCACACTACTGGTAAACAGCACCAAAATCCAAAAATGATTCATCAAATCGAAATATTGCACAATATGACGGAGATTAACAGCTGCCTTCCATTTTACCGTATTAAGGACACTCGCAGAATGAATTCAACATACATATATGCACCATCGTAGGCGTTGGCTTCAATGCAGAAGTCGTTATTGACTTGATAGTAGAAGGGGCCATAGGTGTTGGTCATCAGCAAGGAACCATTTTGAATTATATGGGAACCAAACATATCTCCGTAGTACATGCATGGAAAATATTCACGATTCTGTGGCTTCTCCGAAATTTTCAACTGAATCTCTCCAGCACTACGATTGCGAAACAAGATTCAATCTGGAAATAACTCCACCAAAGAATAATTCACATATATTGGATAATTATTACTCTGACACCCAAAATTTTCAATTGAAGCGATCTCCGTCAGGCGCTTCCGCGATACCGAGATGTTTCTTGCACATCAAATTACACTTTCCAATCGAGCGCTGATGACGACCCTTTCTGATCCACTCTCAAACTGAACTGCCTCCGCCGCGTCATTTCATCAACGCGTCTCCAAGTTATTTCAACTTCAGCCGTTTGATTACATCAGCCGCGTCATTTCATCAACGCGCGCTGGATTGCGTCCGCCGCGTTGAGATGATGTTGGTTTTTGCATCGGATAAGCAAAGTTCAGCGTCGGGGTATTTAAAGGTTTGAAAATAGAGGGGCCATTAATTGTGCCAACGTAACATAGCGTGTTACTCGTATTTTCCTGTTCAGAAAAGAAATTATCAATGATGGAATTTATTGGCCAAGGTACTGTAGAATTATACTTGAACGTGGAGTTGCTTTAGTTGAATAAATAAATTTATAGATAAACGTAAATTCAAACAATAAATTATTCTACATGCAAATTAAAATGACAATACTTATAAATTGAATTGCTACACGCGTTGTCGTTGACAACCAGCGGTCGAGTGCCAAATTTTTCACTTAGTTTTGTTCTTCTCCTCGAACAGTTCGTACTAGCGGTACACTGTCATACGACAGTAGCGATTGCTGCGCTACAGAACTGCCTGCTGAGTAATTTTGGCAACCATTGATGACAGCTGCTAAAGCTGCCAAAGTTACAGCAAACATTCAATGCAACGCGATAGATTTGTCACTTATTGGGCTTTTTCAGACGCAGCGTTAAAAGTGAGCGTTAAACAGGTTATATGGGCAAGAAGAGTGAGAGGCATTGAGGGGACCTGATGGTAAAAACAAGCCGACATTTTGTAGGGTGAACGAGCGTAACGCACATACACAAACGCATTTTGTTGATTATTTGGTGGGGGAAATTTTATACAAACGCCGGTAATCATTCCGAATTGAACATTCGGTAAAGAAGGTAGTCGTCATGAAACGATTGCCTTTCTTTAATTTGCGTGCAAAAATGGATGCGTGGACGCAAGAAGCTACGCGTTATTCAATAAATTTATGAGAGCGCAGGCCATGTTCAATTTCAGGAAACAACACGACGAATATTAAGATTTCAATAAAGATAAATTGCCTATTGTAAATCCATAGAAAATTAACAGTACGCATAATCTTTGTAGAATCGCATTATAATAAGCCAGTTGACAACAAGAAAAATATGCGACTTAAAAGGATATTCAAATTTGGAATATATTTTTCAGAAAGCGGAAAAACACGGAGGTTCTAATAAATCCAATAGAAGTTTGAATCGACAAATTTTAACAATCAAAAAATACATTTTTCATTCCAGTTTTTGTTACCTCAAGCACAATTCAAGGCTAAAACATCAATTCTCAATCGCTTATCTCTCTGTCTTCGCTTTCATGTTGTCCGCCCGACGTTTAACGATCAAATGATCCTTTTGACACATACACTCGCAAGACGTGTATCGTATACAAAAATAGGTTGGCTGAAATATGCAACGTGTAAACATAAGGGCGTAAGCGCGAAACCTGTTTGGATATGGGTTTTTACCATTCCCGTGTGAAAGAGCCCATTGCGACTAATGGGAGCAGTTCCCAGCTGGCGAGTATGTTCGTAACGCAGTTGGCGGAGCATTAAATGGTGGCAACACACATATCCGGCCCGATGGTGAGGCACCAATATGATGAGCGGGTGCTGCTCTAACTAACGATGATGCTGGCTGTGCTCCAGGTACTGGTAGTGGCATGTCGGCAGGTGCCCCGACACGTATACTGTCTGACGGTGAGGTGGTGTGTGAACGAGGATGCAAACTGGAAACCGAAGTTGGCATGACCACTGGTGCCGTTTTTGATAGTTCACCTGAGGTAGATTGTAGATTTGTTTCCGGGAGCATCACAATTCGTGGTGAAGTATTATGAGTAACTGGTGAGGTAACGCGGGCTTCAATTGGGTGTGATCGTAATTCCGGGAAGTCTTCGATGAATGCTGGTTTGAGTCGTTCTGTAGATACATCGACGACTCTCCAATTGATATAGATTGAGAAAAGCACATGGGAGAAACGATTTACCACCTTGTGAAGGCCAGAGTATGGCTGCGTGAGAAGTCTCTTTACAGCATTGTCTCTCAGAAAAACATGCGAATACGTATTTGGACTTTTGTTGATGAATGTTACCTCTCTCCGGGGAATGTAAGCGTCGTTCCGTACAACATCTCCGCATATGAAGCCGCAATATCCTCTTTGAACGTCCCGCGTAGGCCCAAGAGAATGGTAGGAAGCACAGTAGGCCAATTTGGACTATTTTCATGGCACATAACTGCTGAATTGAGAGAGCGATGCCAGTGTTTGACCCTACCATTGGATTCGGGATGATCAGGCGATCTCCTATTTCTTTCACATCTTAAATATGCTGTCAAAGATTTAAATAGCGCCGACTAAACTGTGTGTCTTGGTCCGTCGTGGTAGTACGTGAAACTCTGAAACAAGCTATCCAGTTATTAAAAAATACTCGGAATGCCGAATTTGCCATCTGGTTGGCCAACGAAACAGCTTCGGGCCACCTTGAGAAGTGGTAGACCATTGTAAGGCAGTATTTAAGTCTCTAGGAGGGAATTAACGGGCCGACGATGCCAAGATGTACGTGCTGAAATCGTTCTTCAGGCATTAGGAAAGGTTGAATTGGATTTCTTTGGTGTTGGCCCACTTTCAAGCGCTGACACGGTATGCAGTTACGAGCCAAAAGGTTGGCGTCTTTTTTCATATTGATTCACACAAATTTATTTGTGATGGCTTTTACATTTGTACGGCCACTTGGATGAGAAGCCTGGTGACAATTTCAAAAGTTTTCCTATGGAGATGGCATGGATTTTGAAAGGATTCATTATTAGGAAACAGCTGAATGTTTTAAAATAAATAGCAATTCAATACCAAATAATAGTTTATTATTAACAAATAAACAGTCAATAAGTTCAACAAAAAACCGCTTTCTTCGAAAAATAATCAAAAATTAAATTCAGTCAAAAATCCATCTCACCCAACCCCTAAAGGTAAGATGGCATATAGCTAACAATACTAGCAAAAACCACTTAGAGGGGGAGAGATAAGCGAATCGTATTATTTACGATAGTTACAAACGGGTTTACTTGCAAATATCACAAATAACATGTTTAGCCATTTTTGGTAGTCCTATGCATTTGGCGTGGAACCACTTAAGGCAAACTTGGCATTGTAGCCACCACTCCCTCGAGCGTGAATGACTCCAAGACCCCATGCAGTAAATGCAACATGGGTCTTCATCTTCCGAAACAACAGGTTCTTCCTCGTCACTAGAACCTGCCAATATGACTCTTTTTTTAACTTTTCGAGTGGACTTCCTCAAATTTGTTGTTTCTTTTACAGCAATAATAGCTTTCAATAGTGCTATGTCTGGAGATGCATTCAACATTCCAAATTTACCCTTTTTACGGATTATTCGCTTTGTGTGCGAAGATTTTGGCAGCGGAGAAATATCTGCTATGGTTGTACTTAGCTGGGTTTGGTCATTGACCTGAGAGATCACAGGCACTGAAGGTCCTGCCTCCAAAATGTCGATTGGCTGGAAAAATACAGGTTCTGAAAGCGCCAGTTCAGCTTGCTCGTTTGACTGAGAGCTTAGATCTTGGTCGTTTGACGTCAACTTCTGCGCATGACTATTGTCACCCGTTGTTATAGTGACAGAGTTCACAGATTCTGTATGTTCGGACTCAGCTTGATAGTTTGACTGAGATTTCTGTACATCACCACGGTCATCTGGTAATACAGGGATAGATGAATCTGCAAGGTCATTGTCCATAACGTCTGCTGGGGCATACATCCACTTAAGGAAAATGCTTTCATTTAACGGAAAAATACCACTCGCAGCAAATCCATTTTGACCATTGCTTACTGTGGCCGCTCGAAGATAAGCCAGCTTGAATAGCTCAGCCACTTGTAACTGTGTGACAGTTCTTCCTGGATGATTCCTTAACCACTTATGCAATTCTTGATTATAAAATATGTTAAGTGGGCCAAAGAAACTTACATCTAGTGGCTGCATTTTATGCGAGCAGTGAGGTGGAAAGCAAAACAAGATGATGTTATTTTCTTTGGCATAAGTTAACACATCCAAATTTTTATGACTGGAGTGTCCATCAAGAAGCAACAGAACCCTTGATTCTTTTGACAGATTAGTGTATTTAACAAAATGCTGCATCTACTTAAGAAACACTTCTCCGTTCATCCATCCTTTTTCTTGGGCAAAACCATCAGCGCCAGTTGGAGCATGACCCATTAATTCTGCTTTCATTTTTTTCCTTGGAAATATGAAGGCAGGAGGTATAAAACTTCCAAGATCATTAACGCAGCAAACTGTTGTAAAGTGTTGTCCTCTTTCAACACTCGCTAGAACACCTACTTGTTTTCTACCTTTTGTTGCAAAAACCTTTGGGTTTTGTGATGGTACTGTGCTGAATCCGGATTCGTCAACATTCCAAATTTGATGGGGTTCGATCAACCAACAACTTAAAAAAAGTTTCCACTTGGACTTTGTTGAAACCCCTCGCTCTGGCTGCCAACGTAGCTTCAGGTATTCGAAGTGATATCGAGGGATTCCGTTTCCTGAAACCTCTCAACCAGTCTAGACCTGCCATTTCATTCTCCTGAGAAAATCTTTGAGGAATTTTGCTTAGCAACCGCTATTTGATATGCCAGCCTTCTCAAATCGTTTGTAGTCATTCCAAAAAATTGCACCGCCAGTTCTTGCAAATGTTGGATTATTTTTTGATCAAGATCTTTTGTGAATGTCGCTTTGTGACCACCTAAATATCCTTTTGAGGAATTACCCGTCTCTACTCGACGTCAGAGTATATTAGCTGGAACATTGTATGTTTTTGCTGCCATCTGCCATCCAATTCTTTTATCACAAACCGCTGCAATGGCATCTCTCATATTCATTTCGTCTCAAGCCTGCCTTCCAGATATTCTGATATATGGTACCATTCTAAAATAAAAAAGGCACATTTTGGATTACTATCGTTGCTGATGTAGAAAACAAAATAGTATTAGTAACTTCATAATTTACAAAACAATTATTAAAAGTGTTGTTAACATTGGCTATGGGTGAGATGGCATACCCATGTGCCATCTTATCCGGTGGTTACAGAATCAAGAAAAAACATCGTACTTCTATTATATTTAAAGTTACATATTTCTTATTGACACCTTCTATTCAACACATTTGGCCACATTTATGTGCGTATAACTTACTGGATATTGTCTCGTGAAACACTCACAATTTCGATTACTTTTGAACGAACTAAAAATTTTTAGGGCAATTTTATGATAACAGCTGTGGTGTTCGCTTTAGTCACTCTGATGCACTGGCAACGAACTTGCTAGAACATGTATGCGTCTGGCATCTTCTCACTCTAGTGACTGCTCCACTGGACTGCAAAAAGCGAACATATGACGACTGTGCCATCTCAACCACTATGCCATCTCAGACCACATTCCCCTACGAGGAACCGAGCTCGAGGCCTAGAAGTGTCGGTGATCACTTTAATATTATTGTCCATTAGGATCTGGCTTAATTCAAGTGAGGTAGTACTCGTCAGATGAGTTTTGTGGTCATCTTGTTGCTTCCTCGCTAAGTCTTCGACATAGATAGTGGATGGAGTAGTTATCATTTCCAATCGCGAAAGAGCGTTCGCTACTTTGTTGTTGGAGCCCGGATTGTATCGTATATCACTGCAAAACTCAGATATAAAACTTAGGTGACGTAACTGGTGAGGAGGTGAGATGTTAACACATGTGAAGTGACGGATGCTTTTGTAGGTGGCAAGCAGTTCGCAATTATATATACTGTACCTAGTTTCTGCAGCGGACTGTTTCCTTTGAAAAAACTTGAGAGGCATCCATCGGTTGTTTTGCTTTTTTTCCAGTACTGCACCTACTGCCACATCCGACGCGTCAGTTGACAATCTTAGCGGTATATTTGACTTGAAATGCACGAGCATGGTGGCCTTAGCTGTGCTATTTTTGCATTGGAGGAACGCGTCCTCAGCTTCCGGTGTGCTAACGATGGGTGTTTTGTCGTTTTTTCTTGCTTCGACGCAGAATTTATTAAATGGTGCCTGAAGGTAAGCTGCTTTCCGTATAAAACGATGGTAATAATTTATAGTTCCTACAAAATGACGGAGTTCGTTAATGTTGGTGGAAGATTTCTTGAAATTTAATATTGTTTCTACCCGGGAAGGCGGGGATGAGATACCGTTTGGGCTTACCAAATGCGCCAGATACTCGACTTCACGCACCTCAAATGTGCATTTTGCGAAATTGATCACCAATTCATGATTCGCCAGTCATTCGAATAATTTAGTGAGGTGCTCCGTGTGACGAGCCTCCGATTCCGATGCCACCAAGATGTACTTGATGTAACATACGCAGAAACCCAGACCACGGAGCATACTGTCCATGAAGTGTAGGAACATTTGTGGTGCCTTTTGTAATCCAAACGTCATGAGTGTGAATTCAAACAGGCCGAACGGCGTTGTAACGGCCATCTTCGGAATATAACTTTCGTCGATGGAAATCTGATGGAAAGCTTTTAGCAGGTTAATCTTCGGAAAGGTGGTTTTCCCATTAAGATCCTAGGTAACGTCTTGTATATACCGCATCGGGTACTTGTCTGGTACTTTGGCGTTGTTAAGGCGCCGGTAGTCCCCACAAGGTCGCTATGCTCCGTTCTTCTTGCGCACTAAATGCGGAGGACTTGCTTATGGACTATCCGACGGCCGACAGAACCCTTGATCCAGTAGAATTTCAATTCCGCTTTGGCCGCTTGTAGTTTATCCTTCGATAGCCTCCAAAGGCGTTCTTCTATGGGGGGCGCGGAGGTGTTGATAAAATGATGAACCCCATGCCAATTAACATTGGTACTTCGGTGGGGTTAGAAAGCGTCAGTAATTTCCTGAGCAACGCTTGATAACACGTGTTACTGCTGACGGTGAGTACAGAGTCATTGTGATTTTTGTGAATGCGGCCTCAAGATGACAGATTCGTTGCCAGATCAACCGGTCACCGATTTCGTAAATCCACCTATATTTCATAATGACCTAAGAAGTCGGCTCCTATGATTGGACGTGAAAAGTTGGCCACGATGAACCTCTATTTGAAAGAACGCTGAAAACCGAGTGATGATTGTAGTGTGATTTTACCGAAGGTGGTGATGGACGTGCCGTTGGCCACAAAGAGCTTGTATTATGATTGCTTATGGTTGCCTGCCAAGAATTTGGGAATGACCGAGACATCCGCACCAGTATTGTTAGAGAAGTTGAATTTCATTGCGTTATATCGTATCAAAAGGCAACTTTGTGAAACACCACCAGTTGTCGCCTGCAGGGCTATTGGCTCGACGCATTTCCCGCCTTTGATTTGCGGAAAGAACATGGAGAGTGACAACGTGTGGATGCGATTCCAAAACGTCGATGATAGTAGCAAATCTTGTCCGACGATTTCTTTTTCAGTGGTGCCTTCTGTAGCGGCGAGTGGTGACATGATGTACAGTTTGTTGTAAATGTATCAGAGCGGATGCAGTGAATTTCTGCCCAGAGTTCTGACCCTTGTTCCAACATGTCACTATTGGCATTATCGTGTTGTTGAAAATGTGTTTCTGCGCTGCGTTAGATGCCTGCGATAGCATCCCTTGCTTCATAGCTCAAAATGCGATCCGCCGCCACAGCCATCTTTTCTAGCCCCTTGCAACCGGTTGTGATAAGCATTGAGCAAACATTTGCAGGAAGGCGCTGCATTTTCCAGAGTAGTTGTGATTGGCGCTGAACCTCTAGGTGGATGCGGTACATGAGTTGCTGCAAACGTTCATTTTCCTGTAGCCCGTAGACAGAGAGGAAACTCACTTTAATTGTGCCGTCCTTATTTGTTACTGGCGGCGCTCTCAAAATGTCGGCCCCCTGGGCGATCACTTCAAGTTCTGATACGACTCTGTCGAAACGCGTGGCATCGTTCAAAATTTTGTTAGCGCGGAATTGGGCTTCGACTCCAGCGAACCACAATTCCGGGCTGTTTTGCCAAACGGGAGCAATTTGCATGCAACCACATCGACTCTGAACACTTCGACCGGTGGGTCCATCCCATTTTGTACTGGAGGTACACTAACATACAACAGTAGCGATTGCTGTGCTATAGTACGTTGTTTAAAATTTAAAATTCCAACTAGAAAGATTTGACCGTTCTATCGTCTCGCGCGGTTCCTAATTTATTTTTTTGATTTTATTTAAGGTTGTAACTTTGAGGAAGCTTTTAAAAGAAATTTTCAAATATCTTTCCATATTTTATACATCTTATAATTGCCTCATAGATTAACTTTAATTTACAATATAGTTTAGCTGCGTCTGAGTGTGACTTTGATAGTTATATGACTTTATCTGTAGGAAACGTGACCATAATAAATGGACAGCTTGCTGATATATGTTTTTTGTATAAGAAAGGTAACTGACTTCCTATTGTTTTCACTTTTACATGTTGAAGAATCAAAGGAGCATCAGCGAAGAGTACTTTCCAATATAAGCAAACTATTTTGCCTTCCTTCAATATAAAACTAGACAGTGTCTTTGGCAATCGTCAAAATTTTGTGAGCGCTACGCCTCTTGGCTCCAGCATAGCATTAAACTAGAAGATGCTCCTTCTACTTCAAACTATGTAGCCCAGCTTGGACCAAACGGCATACAAAGAAGGCCACAAACATCTTTTGATGAAGTGTCAATTAAAACCAAAAAAAGATGGATACGTGAACTTGTGGCTAGTAAAACATCCACAGAGTTGAGATTCGCCACAGATCTGGCTGAGAAATTGTCTGTCAATGAACGTTAGTCCTCTACAAGCTCTTATCAAGCACTGGCTTTATATCTAGACCTTGACTTATATAAATTATTGAGATCTGTGGTAAATAGGTTAAACAAGAATTGCTTTCCAAGCCTCTATTCATTGGTTTTGGCCAGAAATTTCCTTCTACCGACTATAATGACTGTAGATGATATTTCTGCTAGTGTTGATTTAGAAAAACTTCAAGAATATAAAGGGTCTTCCAATAAGAGGTGTTATTTTGAATAGCCCGCTATTTCGGTAGATGTCACTTTTGAAGCTGTCATTTTTCGACATTTGACAAGTAAAAACTACGCCATTGATAAAAATGGAACAATAAATGCTTCAACAACGCATTGAAGTCATTAAAACTCACTATAAAAATGGTGTTGGGTCATCGTGAAGCACCTTGTTGGCCCGCAATATTGAAATTGGTGGAAAAATTCGAGCTGTTGGGACAATTTAGTGACGTGAAGAATAAAACTCGTGAAGATCACTCAAGAACAGCTGAAAATATTGCTGCCGTAGCCGAAAGTATTGAAGAAAACCCATGTTCGTCCATTTCTCGTCGTGTTTTGGAATAAGGCTTTCCACAAACGTCATTACAACGTATTTTGCATTAAAATTTGGGTCTTAAAGCTTCTAAAGTTCAGATAACACAAGAACTCAAGCTAGTCAATCATCAACAACGTCGTGTCTTTGCTGATGGGGTCCTTGAAATGCATGAAAATGATCCGGAATTCCATCGAAAAATCATCTTGAGTGATGAGGCCCTTTCCACGTTGGTGGCTTCGCCAACAAGCAAAATTCTCGCATCTGGGGCACAGAAAACCCAAAAGTTATTGCTGAAAAGCCTCCCTATCCTCAACGTGTGACTATTTGGTACGGTTTATGGTCCGGCGGAGTCATTGGACCTTACTTTTTCGAAAATGAGGCTGGAGCAACAGTTACGGTGAATGAATTGCGTTATCGAAAGATGATTAATGATTTTTTAAGGCCGGAATCGGATGGTATTGATCTGAACAACGTTTAATTTCAACAAGGTGGTGCTATGTGCCACACAAGCAATGAAACCATTGATCTTTTACGGGAAAAGTTTTCGGACCGTGTTATCTCTCAAAGAGGTGATCACAATTGGCCACCAAGATCTTGTTATTGAACACTTTGCAACTTCTTCCTTTGAAGCCACGTGAAAGAAAAGGCCTACACCAACAGCCCAGCGTCGATTCAAGACCTCAAAGATGGAATTTGTAAGGCTTTCGAGGAAATAGGGCAGCCACTTTGCGATTTGGTAATGGAAAATTTAACGAAAAGGATATGGTCATGTAAGAGTGGCTGATGCCTAATATTATTTTCACTATTAACGGCACACATTTTTCTTTATAGTGAAATAAGCATTTGATCATTTGTATTAAAAAATTTCATTTTTGTTTTAATACCAAAATAACGCTCCTTATTGGAAAACCCTGTATCTCATAGAAGAGTTTTTTGAGTTACATTAGTTATGTCACGTACATGCCTAAATTTTATAAGTTCGGTACCAAACCCTTCTTATAGGAGCCGTTATCTGTCTACTCGACTTTCTTCATCATCTATGGTGGAACAGTTCCTGGCTGACCTTGTCCTTCAGGATTGATTTTCTCCAATTATCATGGTTCTACGATGTCGTTCGCCAATTGATCACTTTCAGCAATGATCTTCTGTCAGCTTCTGTCGTGCCCTCTCATAGAGCCATTGGTTCTTCCCACTGGACGTCTACCTTATGCTTTACTCTTTAATGTTCTGTTGGGTAGCCAGCTGTCTTCCATACTTTCTACATGGCCTGTCCGTTCCAATTAGCGTAACTTTATGCAAGCAGATACAGGTTCATACAACTCTTCATTGTAACGCAGTCTCCTCTCTGTTCCTTATTTCGCTAGGGCGTAGATTTTCCCGAGCGCTTTGCGCTCAAATAAATCTATTGTCTTTTAGAATTCGCTCATCAATGTCCATGTTTCACTTACATACAACCGCACAGGTTTGATTGGTGATTTGTAAATATAGAGCTTATTTTGCCTATATACAACTCTAGGCCTCAGAATGAGAATTATGGAGCAATTGGCCTTATTGTGACATTTATTTGGCGTAAAATCTCATCTTTTTCGGCACGTCTTCTATTCAAATTGGCTCCACGATGAACAAGACTATCCAAACTTTTGAGGTTATAGTCTCCTACGGCCAGGTTTGGTCAGACTGGAGTGTTTTCCTCGTTTAAGCCGTAAATTCAGTTTTAGTTTGATTAACTTTTAGGTGTTTCAAGCCTGATTCTATTTTAAAGCTAGCCATTAGTTCGTCCTTTTCCTTGACCTGACACTCTGTGCTTAGCATTGTGACTTCGACCATGCGGTCAAGCATTATTTTCTACAGTGCATTTTTGTTGGCACTGTCCTATGTTTGCTTGAAGCCTAAAAAGAGTTGATGCATCTCGATGTTATATTCCCAGCATTTTTCGAGTGCCTGGTTAACTGAAAATATTTTATTATTTTTAGACCGTCCACTGCGAGACCCTCTCTAATACTCTCTTGTATTACTTTCATAGTACGGCTTAATTTTTTTTCTATAATTTGAAGGAGCACTTTATATGATGTACTCAGTAAAGCAATGCATCTATAATATTGATACCTTAACTTGTCCTCCTTTTTGTGTTGAGGACATATAGCACTTTTTTGCCAGTCTTCTGTTAAATGCTCCTCTAATCATATTCTTCACATTAGTCGGTTGATAAAATTCAAAGACATATAAACAAATGGACGAGCAATGAGAATCTGTGTACTCGTCCATGTGAGAAGCAAATTTGCCACATAAATAAGTTATAAATAACTTACGCTCTCGAAACTATATGATTCCCTCTGCTTCTCCTTCCCCTTTTTTTCCAGACAGGTTTTTCTTTTCTCTCTTCAAAAGAATCGCTTCCCCCACTGACACCCGCGCACACCAACAAAATTTCATTTCAGTTTGAGTATAAACAACAAACAACTCTCACGGAAAACTCGAACGTCAAAGCAAAAGAAAATCGAAAAGAGCGCGAACCACGCGGGAAAACTCATGTGTCAAAGCGGATGGAAATTTCGTAAATTTTTAATTAAAACAGTGAATTAAAGTTCCGATTACGTACGCGCGATCTTTAAAATTAAAAATTTTTTAAATGTAAACGTGTTTCGCCGTGAATAGAGTGCTAAATTAAAAGCATATCGCCTCAAACCTCAACTTCACACAACTTTAGCGCAGGTTGCCAATTGCTTCGGCTCTCACGACCGGTTGCGGATCCAGTACTCTCTATATCTATGATGAAATTCCTTAGATGGGACCACTCATCTGGAGCCGTTCTGCTGGTCCTCCATCTACTCCAGGAGCCTTATTATTTTGGAGGGCATATATAGCGGTAGGTGATGAGCCAGATACCTCTTTTTATGCATCTGGAATGCTCACAGCTTCAGTTGTTGTTGCGGCCGCTGTTAATAACTTCTGGAAATAGTGCAGCCATCTGTTTTAACTTAGTTATCTATAACTGATCCTTCTGGAACTATTGCAGCCATTTGTTTTTGATTTGGATTGAGTTACTCGTACCTATAATTGATCCTTGTGTTCTTTTATATAGATGTCAAATACTCCCAATTTCTGGCTCATGGGATCTGGATTGATTTTTTCTGTACTAATCAGAGAAAATCTTACAACGGAATGAATTCTGGGTTTGACCCTGTATGCCACTTAACAATCATTGGTATCAGCGTTTTATAACTGTGGCTTGCACAACATTTCCATCTTAATTTACGCTCTAAAACTGTTGCTCCAGTAAGACCAAATTATTCGAGTATGATTCATCGTCAAAAAAACATACTATCAGTCTAAAGTGAGATAAATCTGTTACAATAGCACTATGGGTCGAAGTTTATGTTGCTGAAGTTTTTTTGTCACAAAACCGTCACAAGGCTATGAATCAAAACTTTAAATAACTAAACTTTTTATTTCTTTTTGGTTACTTAGTACTCGAGATGTAAATGTAAATTCAATTGTTGATTTTAGACTTTCCTTTTTTCAGAAACTCCAGATCCGTTCCACTGGCGAAGCAAGCTACCAGATCGCTAGTTGCAGTTTCGAGTAGTCTGTCATTCAGATACTTGTCAACTTCCAATTGGGGCTGCCATAGTGCCAAATGCCAGATCTCTCTACGAGTCCAAACCGTAAGTTATTATAGATAGTGAATTGTATTGTAGATTTTTGAAAAATAAAATCACACATTAACGACTTGCAAGTCGTTATTGCTTTCTTGATTGAAAGTGTATATTTTTAGAAGTCCTTACTATAATCAATTAATCAGTTCTACCAATCCTCATTTTCTCCTTTCTAAATTTGTTACAAGTTTTAATATCTTTAAGAGGTATATACGGTACTTTCGAAGCTTTTTAGGTTTGTTAACTTTTCCGCATGAAACAATTGTGTGAGATATGTTGGGCAACTTTTTTTCTATTTCCTTTAGCTCACAGAAGAAAAATCTAAAACATTCCCTTCTCCTTATGTTTAGACAAATTTCTTTTTCTTGTTACATTCTTTTGGTTTCCTTTTGCTTTATCGGAAGCTGTTTATCTCACGCGGAGATTTATGGCTTTGACTTCTATAAATCTTGCACGAAATTGTTAGGAGGAGTTTTTAAGATTCTTTCAGAAGTTTTTCTTTTTTGTACTTGTAACCTTATTATCATACATCTACTATGTATAGTATGTCCGATATCTCACCAACTGTGTGGTTTAGATATGCCCACGTTAGGCGCCACGCCAATTCAAGTTTTATCAAAAGACATGAATTTCCAAGAATTATAACTTACAAATCCAAGTCAAAAATGAAAAATTGAAGCAACGGAATGAAACAAACAATTTGAAAAGTTAACTATAAATAAGGACTAGATAATTTTTGTGATAAAATTGACGAGTAAGGCTTTTAAACAAGTTTAAAATTAGCCTGCAGTGCAGTTGACATAGGCATAATTTTTTCTTCATTATATTCTACTTTAAGTGATATATTGATGCCGTAGTTTATTAAAGTGACAAGAAACTGCGGGAAATAAAATTAGATGGCAAAATCGCAAAAGTAATCGAGACGTAGTGCTGCAATTTTTCAACTACTGAGATTCTATTTTTTTCTATGAGAGTATTTGCACGTGAGAAAAGTTATTGCCGTAGATAAAGAGGTATAGATATATGATTTATTCAGACAATTAAAGGCACCAGTGGATGAAGTAGTCTGTGTGGTCTAGTGGTTAGAGCATGAGACGCATAAGCCGAAGGTCCCAGGTTCATATCTCGTTGGTGAACAATGTGATTAAGTTCTGGGGATTTTTCAGACTGAACACGAGCGTTCACTCTATGGTGATATGTACTAATTTTATCAGATCATATCATAGCTGAGCAGACACACGGTAGCATAGTTCAGACCAAACACAGTTCCAAAAAATTCAATAAGGTCATGAAAATGAGATACTCTAACCATCTCTAAGCGAAGGCCCGAGAGGACCTGTAGTTCTAAAAAGAAGAAAAAGAAGTGGATGAAGGTCTTATGTAACAAATTTTTCAAAATGCGTTTGATTTGAAATGATATATTATTATATAGCTACCATCATCGATGAACAAGTTTCTCCGATCCCTACTCAACGAGCATCCAAAAAAGTTTCAATTAACTAACAATAATGTTGAGATCAACAAAATTAAAAATTTATTTGTCCCAGTTAGTTTTAAAACGGTCATAATAAACCTGGTATCGAATTTCTAAGCCAGTTCAGAAAATTGTTAACAAAAAAAATAAATAACAATATATCCAAATAATTGGTTACAGCAACACCAGTGCTACGGGAATGAGTGAGGAAATTTTAGCATTCCACTTGCAACCGAATCCACCGTTACTGCTGGCGCGAGAAATCAAGCAAATTGATGCAGAAGATTGTAATGATTTTAATGTCTACATGCGAACGCGGAACCGACCTCTTATCGGTTCTAGACGTTAAGTCTGAGTAGTGCCAACGGAAGGTACCAACCGGTCAACCAATCCGTGCACCGTAATCCATTCACGCGGTGGCTGCTTGTCGGCCAGCTAGATCGGAGAGGATTTCGGTCGCGGGTCTCCGAATGGATTGTTCCGAACTTTATACTTTCACCAATTTTCTCTGTTTTCTTCTTACTTCATTTCTCATGTATGAATATCCACATTAGAGCTTTGATAAATTGTTTAAGCTATTAGCCATTCCCGGCTTATTGAGGGTCATGAAGTATATCTAACACGATGAAGCACCTTTGGCACTGCTGGAGAACACTTCGTCGTTCCGCATGCACAAGAACTTTAAACGTTGCGCTTTCTTATGCATATATACGCCATCTAAATGGTCTGTCTCAACGGAACGAATTTCAATTGCCTTATTGCCCCAGCCATTATTTGCCCATTTCCAATATATGCCACTGACGTTGGCATTTCGCCCCACTGCAGCACAATATTTGTGGATACACGGCCACTAGTTGTTACATAAACACTCTCATTATCATAACAAAGTAGCAGTGGCATGCCATTGGAATTGGGAAGAGTCACTTTACAATGTGGTACTATAGAACCTTGAGTATGCTTAGGAAGATATAGGTTATACACCACGGCTGAATCTGAATCGGCAGCGTGGAAATCTTCAGCGAAACCATAAATTACTTTTAGTCTTGATTGGTCTTCAATTGTGAGATCTATTAACAACGGACGATGACTCAATTCACCGAAATTCTTAAATGCCATGAATTTATGATAAGGTTTTGGTGCCTGAATAAGTGAATCTTTAGACAAAAAGGTAGCAAAACCTTTTTCGCTACGTAATCTTGTTTCATAGCAATTAAACTCAGCAGGAAGTCCAAAACTACCAGGTGCCCGGCCACGGGAATTCCATGTGCCGATGTTTCGAACGAATTTTAAATAGACGTCAGTGTTAAAACAATATGCTGTCCCATTCAAATGTTAAATAAATCGGATTACTTGAACTACCTGATGCATTCATCTCGCGCTTGAAATCCTCGAAATCCCCAGTACAGATGCTTGTTGGCACCACTTTGGCTGCATATACCGTATTAGAAGCGGCGTTCAGTGTTCTGTCTGGATTAGCCTGCCCACGAATTTTCACGCTCACCTTCGAGTTGTACACTGGATTCGGGAAAATAAATGGGAAGTGTATTATAGTGTATGACGTCTGTATACTCATTCGAGTTGACAATACTCACCATCATTTGGTTGAATTGAATTTGCCTGAACTGTGGGCACACTCCGAAACTTCCTCATGGGTGGCGGCCACTACTTCCACACTTCACTTCCATGTGGCTGTCAAATTCTGTTGGCATCTCACGACAAAATTGACGTGGGATGTGCACTGGTCGCAACCAACGTGAAATGACAAGCCACCTAGCAGCAAAGTGTGTTAGTAGTGGTCACCCGCGGCGTCGCATGATTCATTACAAGATGACACGTGAAGTGAAATGGGGAATGGGATTGGACTTGATTCCATACTGGGGAAGACCAGGGGATTTTTTATAATAAAATGATGAGTTTTGACTGTTTGGATAAAGTTTTTAAAAACAAAGTCATATTCAGTCGACAGATGAGTGAAATTAGTAGATTTGAATGTATTATCAGTAATATAGCATAAAAAGCCAGTAAATTATCTAGTATTTTGTTAAGTCAATGAGCAAACAAATCGGTGTCACAAGCAGTTGGTGGCTTCAGCGACGATATTTCCGACTTAGAAGTGTGGTTTGCGGCTGGTGAATTTGTCGCAGGGGAGTTTATTGAAATAAAGAGTGCAACAATCAATAAAATTCTTAACAAAAGAATTATTAAAAAATGGGATTGAAATATTTATCTCGCATAATCCATTTGATTTTTAAAAGTTTAAAGAGAAGATCGTTGCCGACATGTTTTCCAATTGATCCTTTGTTTCCCATTTTTGCGGGTTTTGAAGGAAAGCTAAACGAGCGTTTTTAAAAGTAAAGTGTATCTGGGAATTGATGCCTTTAAACGAATACAAAGAAAGAAGAAAAAAACCTTCACCTACCTAATATTCAATGGCGATTGAAAGTGTTAAAGTAAAGACCGCTTTCACCTGGATGTGCCACTCTTATTTGCGGGTCATAAGTCCTTGGAGTAAGGGCAAAATCTTCATGCATCCTGCGCGCACCAATCAAGCTCAGTCAGTTGGAATTCAAAAGTTGCGATAATTTTTTGTAGTGGACCTTTGTGCTGCGAAAAGACCCCGCCCCCGGCATCGCAACGCTAGCCTGCAAGAACATTCACGCGTCCTCAGGCAAAGCAAATTCCAGCGAGTACAAAAACCGCTGAGGCAGCAATCCGTCTCTGCAGTCCTTAACGGACAAAAAATATCCTTAAAACACTACAAGAACCGAAAAAGACAGCCTCATTGGGTGGAAGTTTCAAAGCTACCATTTTTTACTATTGATGCAATTATCGGATATCAGTTACACATTCAAAACACAGTCAATATACCTTGAAATTTCTAAGAAATGCTTATTAGATGCAAATTGTTTGAAGAATCCTCTCACCAGAGTATCAAACCATCTAGTTTCAGTGAGCAAATTTCAAATTCAATAAACATGCTCGAAGGACAAGGTAGATTGAAAAATGTTTTCTCAGGCAAACATTTTAACCTTTATCAATACGATTTAGTTCTGTATTTAATATATGTGAAAAGTGGAAAATTCTGATGGCGAAAAGTTCAATAATATAATGGTAAAGTCTCTCTCTTGTCCCCTATTTCTGCAACCAGCTTTTAGAGGTGCTTACTATTTCAAAAGTGATCTATGAAAATCACTTTTGAAATATTAAGCATCTCTAAGAGCATGAGCTCAATAGGAAAACTTTTTCGAGAATGTCCAGGTCAGCATGATATTTCACCATTCCAAAAGGCAGCGCTCTGAATCTCCGCTTATCGTAATACTCAAGAAAAAAAATCGTAAAAAACATTGTTAATCATATTTTCATTTCATTTTAGACATTATCAAGTTTATAATTAGAATTAGAACTACGGTCAGATAACCTAAATGAAATCAACAAAGAAGCGACTCTAACTCCCGCAAAATATAATAAAGAGACTTCTGTAGGCAAAATATTGACAGTGCTAAACATGGAGCCTTTAATGAGGAGCAAACAGCGCTCCAAAACCAAAGAAAAATTATACATTTAAAAGAAGAAAATGTGATCCAGCATCTTGGAAAAGAAGAAATGTAGCCAAAATTAGAAGCAAGGGTGGCACTTACGATTCATATATTGTAAAATTGGTGGCTCAAAAGGATTCCAAAGTGGGTACGCTCTGTCGTGAAAAAATGCATTGAACGCTTTCCTTCAGACGCTAGAGCAAGTTTTTAAATCAGTTATACCAGCTGGATGTGAATGAAAAAAGCTTTCATTTTTAAATGTATAGCTAAGGAGGGTACAGCCAAGAAACGAAAAGGAGCCAAAAAAGACTCACAAAACGACGCGTCTCTCAGACACTAATGAATATTTTGACATGTAAATTTGACGTAGATGTCACTGAAAGTACTACTAACCTAAAAAAAATAATTCTCCAAATCCTTCGACGCGCGCACTTTAAATTCAAATGTCACCTTATTTTTTGGTCACAGTAGTAAAACATCATCCTATAAGAAGTTGTATGAGTAAAAGGTAAACAAGAACATGTTTGCTAGGAAACGCTTAGCGCTCTGTTCCAGATTGGGCAAAAAAAGACATAGTTAAGGCGAGAGTTAATAGCGGTGTTTCAGCTCCACCTCCAGCTCCAGATCAAAAAGGAAAGGAAACTTGCCGATCTCATAAGATAAAACCAGAAATCAAGCAATATGTTGAAGATCATATTTCGAAATTTCCTTTGTAAGTGTCTCGTTATTTGAGAAATAAAAACCCCCATTTAAAATTCACCCCCTTCAATGCTGAATTTGACCAAACTATTTGAGCTTTACTTAGAAAACTGCCACAATCATATGCTTCCAGAAGAGTAGCTGACCAAATTGTGCTCCTGTAGAAATCTTTTTTTGACAAAAAAAAACTTATTATCAGGGCTACCAAAAAGCGATACATGTTCATCTAGTAATATTGAGGATTCCACGATAGAGCACACGCAAACCTATGTTGCAGTAAATGAAGGGCTTAAAGCCGATAGGGAACAGGTAAAAGTGGTAAATAACTAAATTTATATCGGGTGATTCATTATAAAGTTTAGTTTTTAATCTCAAATAAAAGGCGTAAAGTTGAATTCTATCGTGAAAATTTATTGTGAGTCAAAAGAAAAATCTATGAAATTTGTTATTTAGAGATTATCTCATTTAAATATTGACTGCAACTACGCTGTAAATGGCCCATCCTGAGGGTCCAATTTTGGACGACGCATTCCAAAAAAACGATCAATGATTCCACCGGCCCATAAATCACAACAAACTGTACATTTGTGTAGCTATAGTGGTAGCTGTTGTTGCTTTTAAGGTTGTTCATCAGCCCAAATACGGCAATTCTGTTTATTGGCATATGCATTGAGCCAAAAGTAAGACAAATCACTGAACAAAATTTCATGATAAAACAGTGGATTTTCATTGAGCTGATTTCCATAATACAGCTGAACGGTATAAGTATTTCCATGATAATTTTTCAAACAATACTGAATAAAAATTACATTAGAGTTTGACAGGAGTCACTCGTGATCTGTTAAAAAGACCAATTGAAAATTAAACCTCATAATGAATCACCCTTTATAACTATGTACCTTGAACAGACCATGCCTTTACCAAAAATTATCACATAAAAGGTATTTTATATCAGGCAGATGTGGTTTGACAACTTTGGTATTCATGTGAATGCGCAAAAAGTTGGAAAAGGCAGTTTTGTGCACATGGGCGGAAGACATTACAAAGAGGGGAGCCCTGAAACATCCAGTTTCGTAGAAGTGGATGATGATATCGCAAGCAAGGATCATTTGATAATATGGTCTGATTCATGTGCAGGATATAGTAAAAATTTCGTAAGGATCTGTCTTGATTAATACCTCACCCTAAAGGGTTACTTTACCAGTATTGACCATAAGGTTCCAGAAGTTGGTCACACTTATCGAGACTCCGATAGAGACTTTGGAAGATTTGAAAAAGTTTTGAGAAAACACGATACTATTTACGTGTCTGAACAGTAACGAGATATTATAAATGAAGAAAGTAAAAACAACAAAGTAATAAATATGGCTAACGATTCTAGGAAAATGAGTGAACTTGCTGTCAACTTAAATTTAGTTAACTGGAAGAAAGATGAAATGAATCAAATCGTAATATTCCGTGGTGGCATCAGGTGGATCCGAGTAGAGAAATATGGATCCTGTCTGTACAAACAGTCTTATAATGAAACAGTTTCATTTACAAATGTGTCTGACGAATGATGGGTGGCTAGGAAAATTAAAGAAAACCTTAAGTTATCGGCGCATGAATTGGCAGTTGAAGTATCTACTGAGACTGGTAAAAAATTCAGTACTGAAACCATGCATTGCGTACTGAGAAATCATAATTTTAATCGCGTAGTTGCACGGAAAAAATCTTTCATCAATAACGAAAATTGACAAGGCCACCTGAACCTTGCTATTGAGCATATTTCAAAGAAAGGGCTTTTAGGAGATCGTTATTTTCGCTGACGAGTCCTAATTCAACATATTTGACCAAAATGAAAATTGTATGTATGGCTACAGCCAAATAAAGAGCTCAAAATGAAAATCTACATGAGATTGTTAGCCAGAGTTGTGGCAGCGGAATAGTTTGGACATACCAAAAAATAAGGTGAGATTTGAATTTAAATTTGGAGAATTATTTTTTTTTTAGGTTGGTAGTGGTGTCAGTGACATCTTTGTCAAATTTACATGTCAAAATATTCATTAGTGTTTGAGAGACGCGTCGTTTCCGAGATGGCGTGCAGTTCCGGGCTCGCTGCGGCTTGAATCTCCTCTATTTTATCAAAGCAGCCGGAAGTCGCACGGTGCCAGATAAGGTGAAAACGGTAGTTGCGAAACGATATGGGTTGAGTTTTTGGCGAAATGATCACGAATTACGAGTGCAGTATGGGATGGTGCATTATGGTGGTGTAAAAGCCAAGAATTGTCTTTCCACAATTCTGGGCTTTTTAAGCAGATAGCGTTACGTAAATGACGCATAACGTTCAAATAATATTCCTGGTTGACTGTTTGGCCCGGCTGAAGGAATTCATAATGCACAACACCACGATAATCGAAGATGAGAAGAAGTTGATGGTCGCCCAGGACGCTCTTCGTCTTCGGCACGTTCACGGCCGGCTTGAAACCCACTATACCACTTGTAAATATTCTTTTTACACACAACCTCATCACCAAAGGCTTTCTGCACCATCCTCAACGTATCTGCAGCAGAAAATTGATTCCGCAAACAAAATTTAATGCAAATTCAACAAATTTCGACATCGCGAAAAATGAAAAACTCACTTTTAGCAGCTCACAAAACGACGCGTATCTCAAACACTAATGAATATTTTGACATATAAATTTGACATGGATGTCACTGACACTACTACCAACCTAAGAAAAATTTCTCCAAATCCTTCGACGCGTGCAGTTTAAATGCAAATGTCACCTTATGTTTGGACACAGTAGTATATGTCGAGGAAACGCTGGTCTGACTCTGTCGACGAAGACAGCTCATCGCTGCTCGGATTTCGGAATTGGAAGACGCGGTCAACGGACCGAGACAGTTGGAGGCGCTGTTTGCTGGAAGCGATGGCCCGAAAGGGGCTGTAGTGATAAGAAGAAGAAGAGGATATGTCAGCAGTCGGCATTGGTAAGCTGGCTTTTATTGAAGAGAATATGGAAAAGTTCATTTACAAGTATTTTAACATTCTAAAGAAAAATCTATTCAAAATTGCCAACGAATTCCGAATCAGGCTTGAATTTTAATTCGACCAAGATAACGACCCTAAGCATATATAAATTTATTTTGAATTGTCCTTATTTGATGGCACCCCCTGCACAGTTGGACAACCTGAATTTGATCAGGAATTTATGGGCTTCTTGGAGAAAAAAAAAATCGTAACCAAATTATTTGCTACAAAAATGGTTAAAAATTAACGCCTTGTTAGAAGAATGGAATGAAATAACCCCAAAAATTATAGGAAAGCTAGTTAAATCGATTCTCAATAGTATCAAAGTTGCGTTGAGCCAAAAGTGTAACCATGCCAAATATTAGTATTGCACTGGAAAACTTCTAGTCGAATAATTTTAAGGAAAACTTGTACTGCATCAAATAAACCGTGACATAAAATTTCGTCTTTAATTTTGTTTTTGCGATAAGTATAATATAAATTTACTGCAACAAATAAGCTGTGAGCCACTGTATATATTTTTTTGCTTTTAATGGAAGGCTCTATCGCGTTTAGTAACATAAGCCTTTTTTAATGGATATAAAATCTGCAATAGTTCCTTATAATTTCCCTAAGAAAACTAATTCACTCTCATAACTCCTTCAAAGGACCATTCAATCTAAAGAGTCATTCAATCTATCAAAATATCATGACCATCGTAACATATAACATTCACTAAGAATGCAAATCAGTCACGAATCAACCATATCCTGTCTGTTTAATTGCTTGCAGGCAGGAATGAATTTCATTCATTGACAAGAGTGCAACTGCAAGTCGGTGAATGTAAGTCGTAGCTAATCGATAAATTGAACGATGAAATGGTTTGCTGCAAGTTTGATTGACTACAAATCTAACAATGACGATACCAACACTTCCTTTGCCACTTACATTCTTGCATACAATGGGCTAGTTCCAAATTTGGTGCCTTACGTTGAATCATTTAATTGAGAAAGCATGAGTTCGAATTCTCCATGCTTATCCTTGAATTTGATTTGATGTGAAATGTTATTAGATTATCGAATTTTACTGAAGGCAATGACTTGACTCATTGATCTGTAAGAATTTGATTAAAATTGATTTCAGAATGAATTGATTTGAAAATGGTTTTTTGAAGAGCGGGCCTTGGGAAATTATGGTAATAATGTAGTTGGAACGTTTTATGATGAGCTCTAGGGAAATTATGATTATGTTTCAAAATGAAATGGATTGAACTTGATTTTGCAAGCATACACAAAACATAAACTATTCAAAATTAGTATTAGTGCATGCTGAGTGCCAGTTTCAAATCTCTTGAGCACTAACAGAAATACAAATGGGCCTCAACTTACAAATGACATTAATAACCAGAGTTTAATTTATGAGATGGAATTTCAGTTCCGTCCTAACTTAGCCCTCTAACAGGCAAGCCCGCCTTAAGGCGGGTTCTGTAAAATCTCGTTTATGCACGCAAATTCATTTTGTTTGTAGTAAACACGCAGCCCTGACTTTTGTTTTGAATGTACCCATGCACTGATATAGATGGAAAGATAGCCGTGTTCCGTTTTCAAATGTTCTAGTCAGTTTGATGTGAGATGCCAAGTGAAGTGTACAAAACGCAAGAGCATAGTTTTCAGTGTGGAAAATAAATAAAGGTGGCGGGTTTATCAAACTAGAAAATTTATAAGTGAGTGAATAAAAGTGTTTTTAATGAAATAGCTTGTAAACAAAACTTCCTTCGCCTTTATTTTTGCTGCTAACTACATACAACCACTACCCGCCTAAAGGCGGTCTTGCCCGTTGGAGGCAAAATTTTTAATTCTTGGTCATTGCCGTTTCGTACGCAGACATGGCATCAAATATGAATCGAGAAAATGGTTATTGCTCTTCCAAAAAAATTGACTTATCCAAAATGTCAGCTGATGAAGTATTTGAGCTTTTGGAATCTATATCTGTCAATGAAGATACCACCGATTATGAAGATGATGAATTGGGATGTGATTTTGATGATGACCACATGGAATTACCAGGTTTAGCACACCAAATTGATGAGTGCATTGAGTTGCTGGATGTATCTCTAGATGATAAAGCAGCTGAGACATTCAATAACAATCATCAAACATCAATTTTTCAATGTGGAACCATCAAAATTGGGCTCACTCACATCAACAGTAGCGTCTGCGCCATCTTCATTTTCAACAGAACCATTCAAAACAGAATTATCCACCACCTTCCAACGACGTAAGAAACCGAGCAAATGACCTCGTAGTCCTCTCCCAGAATTTGAAGGGGATGCTGATATTCCTGACACCAATGCTGGTGGGTGTACTGGAACTGTGCATGAACTTACAGCACAATCAAAAGAGTGCAAATCGATTTTATGGTGCAAAAAGCATTTACAGCTACATAAAAATGAAGTGGTGTTCCGTGGAAATGCAAATCTGCCATCAAGTTTTAACAATTTGGAAACACCTTACAAATGTTTCACGCACTTTTTTACCCAGGAATTTTTTGAAGAAATTGCAGAACAGACAAACTTATACGCTCGGCAGCATGATATTTAAACAACATTTTCAGTCGCAGCTTCAGATATATGCAAATACATCGGCATATTAATATTCATGTCAATATATCGATACCCAAGTGCTGCAGAGTATTGGGGTCGTTATCCTTTTGAGCCAATTCACACAGCAATGAAATCCAAGCAGTTTTATGCGATTCGAAAATACCTACACTTTAACAAGTCAAAAGAAAAAAAACGGGGCCAACCTGGATTTGACCCATTATACAAAGTTTTACCTTTAGTTAAACATTTCAATGCACGATTTGAAACAGTCCCTAAATTACCTCGATTGTGTGTAGATGGACAAATGTGCGCAACCAAAATGGTTTCTACTTTGCGACAGTTCATGCCAGCAAAACCCCATAGGTGGGGGTTCAAACTTTTCGTGCTCTGTGATACCAGCGGATTCTCCTATGGTTTTGAAATCTATACCGGAGCTGGTAGCAACACCATTTTGCCAAATATGCCAGATTTAGATCCAGCAGCTAATGTTGTTGTACGTTTGGGGCAAACCATCCCGAACTTCGTCAACCACGTACTTTATTTCGACAATTTCTCTACTATATTGCCGCTGCTAATTTATCTCAGAAGCAGAGGAATTTACTCATTAGGGACAATTCGCTCTGGTCGAATTCCTAATTGCAAGCTACCTAGCGATAAAGAGCTTGCAAAAGTTGAAAAAGGATTCTCTGTTGAATACGTTGGAAGTGCACATGGCGTAGATTTGACGACTGTTTTATGGAAGGAAAATAAAAAAGTCCGCTTAGCGTCTTCATATGTCGGAATACTCCCTTCCAAGAGCACAAAGGATATGCAGCCATCTAAGGCAACTCGGTTTGATCGAACTAAAAAAAAATACATAGAGATTGATTGCCCGACTATAACCACCACATGGGTGGAGTCGATCTGATGGATGGTCTGCTTGGAAGGTACCACATCCGTTTGAAGACCCGTAAATGGACTTTACGATTATTTTACCATTTCATCAATGTGGCAATGATAAACGCCTATTTATTACATAAGCGCATTCACGGCACCTCACCCTCATTGCCAAATTTTAGAGCTAAAGTAGCTTCTGTGCTCTGCGCAAATGAAGCTCCGAAAAAAGGACCCGGCAGACCATCACTGACTTCACAACAAAATGAAATTCCAGAGGCAAAACCGAGCAACAAAACATACACTCCATAGCCAGATATTCGATTTGATGGTTTGAATCATATGCCAGATTTTCTTGACAGGAGCGGTAAGCGAATGTGCAAAAATAAGGGTTGCAAATCCGAAACCCAGTTTTTTTTGCTGTAAATGCAACTTGAATCTGTGTATATCGTCAACAAGAAAATGTTTCCGAGTATTTCATACTAAATAAAATTAATAAAGATTACTTTTGTTAATGGCTTAAATAAATTTCTTTCACCTTTGTATGTTTTTCTTATATATGTGTTTTTTTTCGTAACAGAGCAGGTCCGCCTTAAGGGGGGGTGACTATTTTGGTACCTAGAGCCTAGGATATTGAAAAAACAGGTTTTTTCCCAAGTTAAAATATGTTAGTATGCACGAAATACACCCTTTAAAATGTTTTCTTGTTATATAAAAATTGGCCTGTTAGAGGGTTAGGAAGTGTACCTCAACTAACGAAATAAAGCGAACTAGCAACAACTTGTACAGGGTGCGTCAGTATAACTTTTTTTTTGTAAATACCCACAATTTAGTGGGTTGATGTCGAAGCGGAGCACTAGTAGTCACGTTCGAGAGACGGGACAATGAGGTCTTGTCTGGACATAGTTCAGCTGCCATCATGCGTTGGAACAGTGGGAGCGTGCTTTTGTCATTGAGACCTACATTTCGAGCGGATGTTCTATGATCGCAACCTAGCGTGCCTTTTGGAACTGCTTTCATTTATCCCGTGTTGTGTGCCGAAAATCAATTTTTACAAGGATCACTTCGTTCAGACAAACTGCGGGTACAAGGAGACAAAACATGAGGTCCCTTGAACCATTAGATCACTTGAGAACATTGAGAGGTGAGAGCTTTAATGTTGCATTTATCACGGCGTTCTGCTTGAACACATGCGTCTGCCCTTAGACTCTCCCGATTCCGCCTCTTGTGATTTTATCTATGAGATTTTTTCAAATCCTGTGTTTGTATGAACCGTCCATAGACTCTAAAGATTTGAAAACCGACATCCAGGAAGAAATTGCCAATATAACGCCTGATATGCTGGCAAGAGTTATGACAAACGCCAGAAATCGATTACTCAGTGTATGAAGAATGGGCGACGTCACCTACTTGATTTGATAACATAGCTTGTTATAGTATCGTTTCAGGCCATTCTGAACCATATTTATATCAATGCCTAATCTTTAACCATCACTTTTCAGTATATATCATTCTGCCGAAGTTTAAACAACGTAATTTTTTTAAGCAGTGAATATGTTGAATTTTGTGCCAACAAAACAGCATTTACGAGGAATGTTACTCTTCTTTTATAATTTGGAGAAAAGTGCTGCTAAAAGTCATAAGTTGATTTCAAAAACTTACAGTAAAAACACTGCATCGGCTGGACTCTATGAGTATTGGTTTCCACGCTTTAAAACTCTTGATTTCAACTTCGATGACAAAGACCGTCCAGGCCCAGTGAAACTGAAAGTGAAAGCTTGAAATCGCAGAATTGGAGGCAATACTCCATGTAGATTTATGTCAAACTCAAGAAAAGTCTACAAAAACATTGGGCGTGATACAATAAAAGCATTGGGTTTTATTCAGAAACAAGGAAATTGGGTACTGTATGAATTGAAGTCGAGCGACGTTAAAAGACAATTTTGCATGTCAGAAGTGATGCTTCAACCTTACAAAAAGGAGTCATTTCTGCACTACATTATTACTGATGATGAAAAGTGGATATATTACGGCAATCCAAAGCAAGTAAAAT
The DNA here is from genome assembly GCA_963969285.1 of Odontomyia ornata. Taxonomy (NCBI): domain Eukaryota; kingdom Metazoa; phylum Arthropoda; class Insecta; order Diptera; family Stratiomyidae; genus Odontomyia; species Odontomyia ornata. Next base: position 325,622,489 of record OZ017740.1, on the reverse strand, counting down.
CATGGGGTCCACCAGGCCATGCTTTAATATTCATGGCCAAGCCGAATATTCATGGAGCAAAGGAGATGCTCTGTATTTGGTGGAATCAGAAAGGAGTTTTGTATTATGAGTTACTAGCACCAGATTTAACCATTAATGGAGAACTCTGCCGATAAGAACTCATCAAGTAGAATACAGCAAACCTCGCGCCGTCGTTTCAATGCAGGCAAACAGCGCAACATTATCTAGCAAGCATGATGACAGGTATCAGGCCTGCAATCACTCTCACCAACGAGTCAGAGACCATTAGATATGAAGATACAATCCTCAGTGCTCTTCTTCTCTGTAACTGTGTCAAGTGTTTTCGAACGCTTCCTTACTGAGGCTGTTACCCCCTATTTCTGCTTTGCACAGTAGCACCAGCCCTACGGCACTCATCAAGAGGCATCATCTTGATGGGTTGAGTCCTCCTACGTTAATCAGAAGATAACTGAGAGCTAACACGCCTGAATTAGCCTTCTCAATCGCCTTTGAATCATTCGGCACTGCCAGATAATTTACCGCTGACTTTGATTTGATTACTGTTTCTCCAACACTGATTGTCTTTACTCTAGGGGTTCTCTTTTTGTCAAGATGACCGCTTTGGTTTTACCCAGCGCTAAGGTGGATCTGTGCCTTTCGCGTGACTTCTTAGTATACTTGCTCTATGCTGCGTTTCTTTAACAGTGCATCCAGTGATAAGAACCGCAACGTCATCCACATGGCCGTTCAAACCCGGCTCATCTGGCATCTCCAGCCTCAGTAGACAATCGTAAGGTATGTTCCACTGGTCTAGACCAAGGATAGATCCATGGCTAACACTCGATGTAACTTCCATCCTTTGCTTGCCCTGTGTCGTGTCATAAGGCAGGCTTCTGTCTTTCAGGTAGTCCCTCATAAGTAGCCTAAGATATTTTAAAACTTAAAAAAGGCTTTTCAACGTATCCAGGATATGCACTTGTCTAGCGGAGTTGCAGGCATTGCTAACGTCGAGGATCAACAAAAGAACGATCCGTCACCTGGGGCGGCTATATGTTTATGCCTTTTGGACCACGCTCGCCGCATCTGCAATCGCATTAATTTTGGGGCAACTTACCCTAAAGCTATACTGACAAGAAGATACTTCCTCAGCACACGAATTGTATCAGTGAATATTCCCATGATGAGCTTCCCTAGCACTATCCCAGTCGATTCTAGCATGCGTAACGGGCGATTTGTAGACGACAATCTGGAATTTTCATTCCTTTTGCTGATCAGCATGAGCCTCGCTACCTTTCATCGTACCGGGAAAACATCGTCTTGTAAGCAAGGTTGAATGTGCTGAGCAGCAAGTTAGGGGAATGGTGATAAATAAGCTGCAACACTTTGGCTGAAACACCATCTGGGCTTGATTTATCAGCCTACCATTCAACTTTAAGTATCTCAAAGAAAAGAACGCGGTGGCCAATTAATAGGTCCGTTTCGTGAAATTAATTGTTCCTCGAATGTGTCTTATAGTAAATTTATTGTATCGCGCGTTGTGTGGCATGTGGCACCCTCCTATTGAGAACACATGTCAGCAACATAAATGCCTTCCAATTGAAGTACAAAAAGTTTTTATGTATGTTTGTACTACTCACCGTTGACTGTAAATATTAAATATCATAATTTTGAAGACATTTACAACAATTATCTCACCAGCCCATAAAGCGCATCACCCTGTAACTTTTTCTAGGTATCATCGTGTTTCGACAACTGCTTGTGGTCTATTATTCCTCGAAATCCAGCAATATTGTTTGTTGACGTAGCTACTTAACCAAAAGCGTGCTACATCATTGAATAAAATTTTCAAATGATGATGTGGATCAATGGTAATCTTTCCTTTGGTTGATTCACCACGGTGGCAGGAGTCTATTTATGATGAATTGCAAAACAAGCATAACCTCACAACAACCGACAACTTTGGCATCGGCGGTCACCGGAAACAGTGTTGCCATTTTTATGTTCTCCACCTCTAAAAAAACACTATTTATTGTAAAAAATGAAGAGAGTTTAGAGTTCAAAATCATTATTATTTTGTAATTTTTACCTTGTGCATATCAAAAACGGTTTCTGTTATTTATTCTGAATTATTTGGATCACAGGATTTGATATCAGGAGCGACACATTTGTTATACATTTCCCTGCTCCTACATCCTTCAACACTATTAATTTATTTTTAAGACCCTTTTTTGAAAAATTATCAAAACCTTTCAGGGCCACCTTTGAAAAAAGGTTTTATTTACAACTAATTTTTAAGTTTATATAGAGACGCCCCTTAAAAATCTAGAAATATTTTTATGCACTATAAGTTCTAGAGGGTTATAATGTTTAATTTACGTATCCGGTTTGAAAACGAAGCTCCTAAAGTGTTAGAGGAAAAGTTCTGAAATCTCACAGACGTATGGGTAGATAGATTGGGTTTGGCTATTAAGCATTCTATTTACTTATTGTTGTTAATTTTTAGGTTTTGATAAGACAGTATCCTTCATTTCATTCATTATTGAAGTAACTTTTGTTATGAATTCTACAATTTTATTTTTAGAGTCAAATTATCCATCTAAAATCCAAGCGAATGCTCGTATTATTTTATTTAAATGAATTCGTACTTATTATATTGTTTTTCTTAACTTCCTATTATCATAAACCATTAATTAAACGCAAACGTTTTTTTTATTTTGTCTTTTAATTTTGTCATTTTTTTGTTTCTAAGCAGATTTGATTTCAGTCAAAATCTCTGAACCAAAACTCAAAACTATTTTGCATCTGACCATGAGCCCCAAACTCAGTGATATGTTCGTCAAGCCCCCTTTTTCCTCCTCCATTCATCAAAAATGCTGAGGCCTTTTTTGTTTGCGGTGCATATTCAACAAATATAGCTTAATTCACTGTTTGCCCTGCCGACGTTGCCAATGTATAAAAGCATCGTCTTTGTATTTTGTCTCTATACGTTAGTATATGCTATGTCACAGGAATTCCTTGCTCTAAAAGGCTTCGTTTCTTACCTATCATGATATGAAATTGATATCTGAGAAGCGTTATTTTTTTTTTTTTCTAAAAATAGATAAAATCAGGCTGCAAAATGACTTTAAAAAGATGAAATAGTTTCATGAAACCAATTCCAAGTCTGTGTGGTCTAGTGATTAGAGCATGAACGCATAAGCCGAATGTCCCAGGTTCAAATCTCATTAGGAGCAACGTGATTTAGTTCAGGGGATTTTTCAGACAGACTATGAGTGTTCCATCAATGGTGATATGTACTGATTTAATCAGACCATATCATAGCTGAGCAGAGACACGGGAGCATGGTACTGACCAAACAAACTTCCGAAAAAAAATCATCAATACGTCATGAAATGAAATACTCTAACTATCCCTAAGCGAAGGCCCGAGAGGGGCTGTAGTGCTACAAAGAAGAAGAAGAAGAAGAATGCCAAGTCCATATCCATATTTTGATATTGAAGCTAGTACCTAGACTCACCGCTGTGAATAAAATGTAAGAAAACTGATAAAGTACCAATTTTGTCAATTTATTTCATTATTCTAAGAATTTTTTGAACAGATTTTTATTTATTTTGAAAAACTTTTTCATGAATAAAATCAATTAGTAGCTTCCTTTGGCATTAAAGCTTATTTAACAAATAAATGTCAACTCTCCTTAAACCAACATCTATAAAAATCTCATTATTAATTCTCTATTTTCAATAATTGATTAAATTCTCATCAAGCATTTTTTCAAAATTAAATCAACCACCACTCAAAAAAAAGAACAAATTAAATTTCATTGTCTCATTAATCATCAGGGTCGAATGATTTACTCTTCAAACCATCATTAAAAATCATTTTCATCCACACCCATCAGCAGTTTCGCCATTGCAGATGTTATCAATTATGAAATTATGAAAATGTTTCATCCTTCAATAAATAGCAAAATGGTTGGCGAGCTTTAAAAAGTGTTAAAAGCACATTAAACGGCTCGCCAGGCAAATGCTTTATAATTGCATCTAATTTATGGAAGAGAGGAAACGGAAGCGGAACTGGAGTTCAGTGGAAGAGCGATAGATGAAACGACAATGAATAGGAGTGTCCTGGCTGAATGAAAAACTAAGGAGAACGAGAACAAGGGCCATAGTGAATGTAGTTTCATATGCAATGAAGTCCATAGAGGAGTTCTGCAGTTGTACGAGTACTTCCATGTCTTCTCTCCTCAATTTGTCGTTTCAGCAGGCTAAAAACAATTCAATGCAGATGCTGCCATTTCAATTTTCAATCTCTTATTCCCATTTTCCCTGATTCTGGTCTGCACATTTATAAATAGATTTCATAGCTGGAATATTAAAATTGCAATCAGATTTCATGTCGAAAGTCATTGCAAATATATTTCGTACGCCCACCTTGTTCTGAGAGCATTTTGTACGCGCTCCATTCTCTATTAGCCTTTAGCTTGTTCAGAATTTCGAATGCCATTTGCACAAAATGTTCATTCTGATTATGTTTTCATGAACGTGTAATTATTTTTCAATTTTAAACGATTTTATGGATTGTAGGATTACAGGAGAAGGAAAGTTCAATGAGAATTGATGCCAGAATAATTGCTTTGACTTTTGTAAAAGAAAATCGCAGTGAGCTAATTGAGCCCAAATTGTGTGTTGAAAATTTATGAAGTTCCGGTTTAAGAAATTTTCGAAAGTCTATCAAACGATTTGGCTCCACGAACAGTTAGCACTTAATGTTTTTTTTTTTTAACACAATAGCCTCTTTCATCATTTTCTCTCAAAGGAAGCTGCTCACATTATTATGGTTGTCTCTTCACTTACGCCGGATTATTCAACTTGAAATTTGCTATTCTACCTTTGAACAGCTTCTATTAGTTTTTTTTTTGTGGTAGGGAGGTGAAGGCATTTACGCCCGCCGAGTCTGGCAGTGTGGGACTCCCATGGAGGATACCCTTGGACTACCCACTAAACACCTCCCCTGTCAATCTGAGAACCCAGCCTGGAACCGTTTGACACATTACTTCGGGCCAGGTCTCGTTTTGTTACGCCGTGGGGCGCCTTCAAGCTGGGGAATCCCTTTCCTAGCGGGAGGGGAGAGGGGAAGAGGAAATGCCAGAAGAGCGATCCCCCATCCCCAGCGCCTCCGGCGCTTTTATATTTTAGGACTGCCCGAGCATAATATGCCACCTGGTTCCATTTGTCAACCGATTCGAGCATCACCGCAACTATATTATCCGGGGTGAGCTCTCCCGTCTCCCTGTAGAGTTCCCTTTGCAGCCTGACCCATTTTGTATACGCAAAAAATGTGTGACAGGCATTGTCCTCCTCTCCTGGGCAAAACCGACAATCGAGAGACCGTGACTTACCGATCTTGTGCAGGTAAGACTGAAAACACCCGTGCCCGCTCAAAAGCTGGGTCAGATAGAAGTCAATCTCACCATGCCTTCGATTCAGCCACGGTCTCACATCCGGGATGAGGCGCGCAGTTCACCTTCCCTTTGTGCAATTCCCCCAAGACTGCTGCCAATCGTTGAGCGAGCGCTGTCTCTCCTCGCGGACAACCATCTCCCTTGCATCCTCGTTCCGGCGCAGGTAAATAGCGTGGCGCTCTCTAGCAAGGAGGGCGACAGGTATCACGCCTGCAATCACTCTCACGGCCGAGTCGGAGACTGTTGGATACGAAGATGCAATTCCCTGTGCCAATCGTTTTCAGTATACCTCCTTGCTGAGAGCGTCGCCTCATACCTCTGCTCCGTACAGTAGCACTGACCCTACAGCACTCATCAAGAGGCGTCTTCTTGATGGGCTGGGTCCCCCTACGTTGGCCATAAGTCGACTCAGGGCCGATATTCCCGAAGCAGCCTTCTCAGCCGTTGCCCTGATTTGCTCAGAGAAACTCATCGTCGAGTCGATCAGTAGCCCCAGGTACTTCACCGCTGGCTTCGATTCGATTTGTATTCTCCAATACTGATCATCCTTGCTCTAGGGATTCTCTTTTTTGCCAAGATGACCACTTCGGTTTTCTCCAGTGCTAAACTGAGCCCGCGAGCAGCCATCCAGTCCCTCACTCGGCGGATTAGCATACCTAGCCTAAGTTGTGCTTGTTCGACGGTGCTTCCGGCTCATCTGGCATCTCAAGTCTCAGTAGCCCGTCGTAAGACACGTTCCACAGGTCCGGACCAAGGATAGATCCCTGGGCAACACCCGATGTAATTTCTATCCTTCGTTGGCCCTGTGTCGTGTCGTAGAGCAGGCTTCGGTCCTTTGGGTAGTTCCTCGAAAGCCGCATTAGATATTCTGGAACTTGAAAAGAGTTTTCCAGCGTGTCCAGAATATCCACCCATCTAGCGGAGTTGAAGGCATTCCTGACGTCGAGTGCCACCAATAGGACGATCCGTCGCTTGGTGCGACTATATGCCTCTGCTTTTTGGACCGCGTTCACAACCTCTGCAACCGCATCAATGGTAGAACGTCCTGCTCTGAAGCCGTACTGCCGAGGAGATAGGTCCCCAGCAGCACGAATCGCGTCAGTGAGTCTTCCCTTGATGAGTTTCTCTAGCACTTTCCCAGCCGTGTCTAGCATGCATAACGGGCGGTATGCAGACGGCGATTCGGGATTTCCCTTCCCCTTGCTGATCAGCACGAGCCTCGCTACCTTCCATCGTACCGGGAAAACCCCGTCCCGTAGGCGATCGTTGAATGTGCTGAGCAGCAAGTCAGGACAATGGTGATAGACGAGCCGCAACACCTCAGCTTGAACACCATCAGGACCTGGAGCCTTCCTCGCTTTCAAGGAGAGGACTGCCTCCTCCAGTTCCAGCTGTGTGAAGAGTGGGCACTCTACTGCTGTTTCACCATGGACAGCGTTAACACGGACGGGATGGGCGGGGAAGAGTCCCCGCACTATCGCGTCCATCTTTTCCGCGTCATGTATACCAGGCTTCCGTAGGGCACCAAGTTTCCCTATGACCAGCTTGTAGCCAAGGCCCCACGAATCCTTGTTCACATTGTCCACTAGGTCTTGCCAGCAGCGAGCCTTGCTACTGTTGATCAGTTTGCGAAGGCATTTCCTGGCCGACTTATATGCTGCCACCTGGTTGCATGCCTCTTCACGATTCCGTGACATTAGTAAGTTGTTGATACCATTGAAATATCGAATTTGCTGAAAGTATCGTTTCACACGAAAAATCCGTCGAAATTGTCTTAAATTTAATGTCCAAGTAGGGCCTTCGAAGTGTTCCTTCTAAAATGAGAAATGAAATTTTCCTCGCTGTCCCCTCTTATTTTCGTAACCAGGAGGCTTTTTTTTGGTAGTTGGGAGCTTAATGCTATTTACTCCCTAAGTGTAGAGCTCGTAGAGCCTCTGAACTACCCACTTAACACCTCTCTTGTCAATCCAACCTTGAACCGTTTGTTTTTGCAGGGATACCTTTCACGGAAGGAGAGGGGTGAAAGGGCTAGGGAGTGCTAAAAAAGAAACCACCTCCACCCTCAACGCCTTCTTTCTCAGCAATTAGAATATATGCCTAGTTCTGCCATTTGTCAACTGATCCGAGCCTTTCTCTATCTGAGAAGAGCTCTCCTAATTCCTATGCAAAGTCACCGTGCTGCCAGTCCCATTGTTCGCTAGCAAAAAAGTATGGAAAGCGTCGTCAAACTCTCCAGTGTAGAAGACGAAATCGCCAGTTTGTCAATTTTGTGCAGCTAAGACTGAAAACATCTATGCCCAGTCAAGAGCTGGGTCAGGTAGAAAAACAGAAAACTTTTCCATTTCTCCCAAAAGCCTAAGCGTAACAAATTGCATGCTTTACTCCCCAATGTCTCGCAAAAGAATCTTGTACTAGAAAGATTAGGTACATTACTTCAACTTCGACCTATATTACAACTGCTTAAAACCACGTCTTGATTAGATAGTATTTTTCTCAAGTAGGTAGGATTAGAACATCGTGAACTAACAGGAGCTAGTAACGCCACGATCTGCGATTCAAAGTGCCCTCATATTCTCTATTTTCTTTAAAATATATTACAGGATACCTATTGTTAATAAGTTGCAGCACGCCTCCAACTAATTATTCTCAATAGTGTTTAACAATATCCCTAAACATATTTACAAGCCACCTCTCCTATCCTTTGCATAGGGAAAATATTGTATATTGGGGGTATTGTTTATTACTTTTGAATGGAAAACATAATCTGGGTACAGTACGATTCCAAACATGTGTAGTTATGACAAGTAATCTCTGCCCTCAGACCAGAGAACCAAACGCATCTCCAAGGTTATAGATAGTTTAAGACCTTTTGGTTCCCTGTGAATAAAATACGCTACCTTAGGCAATAGTCAGTAATGAAGGGAGAGACTCAGCGTTGACTTATCACATCACAAATACATGAGTGCTAATGGGCTTCACTATGACATGATGAAAATGTGGCATGACGGATGATATGACAAGAATCCATGTATCCTGGTAATATGTAAAATACAATGGAAGGGAACCCAGACAAAAATCAAAAATTGAAGAAGAGAAGAGCAATATATATATACGCTGAGTTTAGTTGGGTCTTTGGTATCGGTGGCAGAGGGCAAAGTGAGTGAACTGGCTCCCGGCCATCACCTTATGGGGACTGCAAATTTATAGAAGTGGTGAATATGGCTTCTGTAATAAATACATATAAATTTAAACTTGAGCCTGAAATAGAGAAATGATTTGGGTGGGGATTGTTTCCCGCGCGAATACCACCGAAGCAGAAAACTTAGCGTGGGAAACTCAACAGTTCCCAAAAATAATCCCCAAAAATAATCCCCAAAAATAATCCTCAAAAAGTCCCAATAACACTGACGTCTAAAAACTATAATCATCCATAGTAATGCCAATATTAACAGTGAAATCCTAAAGACAAAAAAATTGGATAAATGAGTATAAAACATGGGAAAACCGAACAGTTGAACATTTTTGCTGTATTTGAAAGTAACATGCACATGAAAGAGCGCTCCATGCCAGAAACTCATCCAAAAGGCAGAAATGGTTCTGAAGTAAATAAAAGCTCGCCACATAGTCTAAAAGTAAATCAGCAAGGAAGGCGTTCTAGAGCCAGAAGAGCTCTTAAAAAGGATTGGTCACTACAATCGTAAGTCACTGATAGCAGAGGAGTATCATAAGGCTGATCCACCAGGCAAAGTACCAGTCGTCCCAATTTTTATTACCTGCGAAAGTGTGGCCTGTAGTTCAGTTTAAGGGGGCAGAGAATTGAAGGATGGTAGAGGGCTCGAGGAGCATACCAAATGGAAAAATAGGTCCTAGTGGTTCTGTCACCAAAAGCTCCTCCCAACGTCAAAAGAAAATAAGAGAACTCGAGGCAAACCGAGTTAAGAGTAAGCCAGGGCATGAGCACCTAAGACAGGCACCCTTTGAGTATCGATAGAGGTCAAAATTATCCTCAAACAGATTCATGTGCCACCTTACCCATCTTTCGTACAGGGAAAATGTATTGAGGTGAGGGTATTGTTCATTACCCCTGAGAAGAAAACAGTATATGAATATGGTACCATTTCAACCTATGCAGGTATGACAAGTCGTCATGAGCAATTCATTAATCTGCCTACTGGCCAAAATTATCAATGGAAAATAAATGAGATGAACAGTTACACTAAGTTGATTGCTAACCACGAAAATAACAGTGCGGCTCATTTACTCAAATGATCGCCTTGTGAAGCATAGGCCAGAAGCAATTAAGAAAGATGCTTATTGGGATATATTCAAAAACGTCCTCGCAGAGAACGCTGCTTATGGGGTTGGGGACTCCATCATCCATGAGTTATCTAGCTTAACTTAGATGAAGCTAAGTCTCACCCAAGAAAATAACCCACTTGAAAAGGAAGCAGAACAAATGCTTAGCTGAGGTAAAACAAGAATTGGCTGGGTCATCTGCAGGATATGGTGAAGAGCTGCTCTCGTTGGTTTATGTACGTTGGCTATTATCATATCACAAAAAGATACTGGGGGCCTGATTGGAACTCACAAGTGTGGTAGAGCGAGGCACAAAATGAAAAAATCCATTGGCAGGATATATGATATCCGTGTGAGGCTTCCGGTCCCTCATCGGACGCGTCCTCAGGTAGCGGATATACGATGCTCTAATAGCTAGTCGGCCGGTATGTGAGAAATAAAATACCACTCGTGGACCGAAACCGACTAAGTTGAAACGCTGACAATGCTCCGTTTAGTATTTACTCATCATGGAACCAGGACAACAGCCTCAAATCGGTTTGGATAAACAGCAACGATAATCGCAGCGTTTGATGGACTGTTCTTTTGGAACTTGGATTTTTAGATCATTCAACAGACCAGGTGCACTGCGACAACTTCTGGATGAAATAAAGAAATATTTTGTAAAGTCCATGTTCTTACATTGCAAGAAACCAGATGGCACGGTGAAGGTATATTTGGCATGAGAATGCACACCATGTTCAACAGCACAAAACAGTAAGGAAGCTATGAGTTTGGAGTGGCTTTCGTTCTTGACAGCACATATCAATAAATTATCACTGACCTCAAGTCCATTAACAAAAGGCTCCGTGCGATTCATATGAAGAAGTCTGTCTGGTTGGCTGTCACGCTCCCACAGAGGACAAGGAACAGACTATCAAGCCTGAATTAAATAGCACCCTGGAACAAACTGTCGATGCATTGCAGTCAAACGACACTAAAATTATTCTAGGTGCCTTCAATGCAAAAATTGGCCAAGAAACGGCACATAGAGGAATAACCAAAGGACGCAGTCTCCATGCAGAGAAGAGTAAAAATAAACAACACTTGATAGGCTTTACTACTAGAAGAGGTTTCACAGTAAGCTCCATACGATTTCCACATCGAGACGTCCACAAAAGAACGTGGGCATCCCCAGACGGTCGCACATTTAACCAGATTGACCATGTTTGCATACAAAAACGAGCTACCACCAGCATTTTTGACATGCATTCGATCCGTGGCGCTGTCTGTAATTCGGACCATTACCTTCCGATGCTGCATCTCCAAGATCTATAAAGAAGGAGCATCAGTTAATTGAACGTATAGGGTTATTCATTTCGTGGTTGGGAAAGTATAACCCTGCCATTTGACATTTGTAAAAATTAAATGTCATCCAAAGCGTGATTTTTTAGTTGAAGGTATGGATCGTTTAGCATTCGAAGAATGCGTAAAAATTATTAGATTTTATTATAAAAATGGTGATTCTGCTGTATCAATATTTAGGACTTTACGAGCCAATTACGATCGACATAATCAACCTACACAGCAAACAATTTCGAACACTGTGAGAAAATTAAGACTGGATCGGTTATTGATATTGCAAGGCCTGTGCATCATCGCAACATTCGTTCTGCTGAAAATTTCGCTGTCGTTGCTCAAAGTGTGGTGGAAGACCCAAATTTGTCGATTCCTCGACGTGCTCAACATTTGGGCTTGTTTTACGGCTCATCCTGGCGGGTTTTGCATTTGGATTTGCATCTCCATCCTGACAAAATCCAACTTACTCAAGAACTTAAGCCTCAAGACCATACACAATGCAGAATGTGTGCGAATTGGGTGATTCAACAACAAACCATTGATAATGATTTTGCGAACAAAATTTTCTTTAGTGAAGAGGCTAATTTTTCGCTCAGTGGTTACGTAAATAAACAGAATTGCCACATATGGGACTCTCAAAATTCTCAGGTGATCGCAGAAAGGCCTTTGCATCCGGAAAAAGTGACCGTTTGGTGTGCATTATAGTCTGGTGGTGTTATTGGCCCGTATTTTTTTGAAAACGATCAAGGAAGAGCCATTACAGTCAATTCTGACCGCTACAGACGGATGTTAACCGATTATTTTTGGAGAGAAATTGAAGATTATGATATGGAGAACATGTAGTTTCAACAGGATGGAGCCACAAGCCACACAACACAGGCTTATCAAGCAGTTTTGCAAGAGACATTTCCAGGACGCGTAATTACAAGATTGAGTGATGTCAATTGGCCCGCAAGATCATGCGACCTAACACTTTTTGATTCCTTTTTATGGGGCTATGCAAAAGATTGTGTTTACATGAACAATCTTCAAAATCTTGAGCAATTGAAAACCAATGTTCGTGAAGTTATGGCCGAGATATTGCCGGAAATGTGCCTGAAAAAAAAATACCTCAAAAGGACTGAGGCCTGTAAGAGGTCCCACGGGAGACATTTGAATGATGTTGTATTTCATGTCTAATGGTAAGATTCAATCTTTATATTAAATAAAAAATTTTGTTTCTATCTGAATATTTTATGTATTTTCTTTAGCTTTACTTTCCCAAGCGTAAAATGGATAACCCTAATTCATCTATGCAAGCTAAATGATAGCTTAGTAACGCCTACATACATGTCTGTAATAGAAAATCGCATCAACATATCCCCACAGGTGGAAGTAAGTTATAATAACATCAAATCCATGTGGAAGACAAAAAGAGATGCAGTAACAGAAGCAGCCAAGGAGGTCTTGGGGCACCAACCAAAGGAAAGTAGGAACAACTGATACGACAAAGAATGCAAGGAAGCGATTAGAAAAAGGAACCAGTCACATAAAGAATTAATCCAGCAACCAACTCAGGCTAAAGAAGAATAATATAAAATCCTTCAACCTCGAGCTAAAAAACTGTGCCAAGCTCCAGCAAATAAATAAAACATGAGCCGACATGAAGTCAGATTGGCGTATGCCTCTATCAAACAACTAAGAGACGGCTTCAATCCACAAACAAGTCTTTGGAAAAGTGTACAAGGAACAATCATGGGCAACCCAGTTGAAATGGCTGCAATATTTTCAGAAGCTTTTCACAGCGTCCTCAACAACAACTGAAGTTGTAAACATTTTAGAAGCAGACCAAGAGGTTCCGGTCTCACCACCAACCAGAGACAGGTAGAAGAAATAAGGCTCCTAGAGTAGATGGAATACCAGCAAAACTGCTCCTAGTGGAGATCTCCATCTGAATAACCTTCTGCATCGACCAATATGCAGAATATGGTCAAAGGAGCAGTTACTAGAAGGCTGGCGCTGATGGTGACGTCTATGCTATGGCACGTTCAATTTATGATGCCAAAAGAACATTTCTGAGCCTTCAATCTGAAGTAAACTGAATCGGCCTACGTGTTAATGAAATTAAAACTTAATTCATGACTCACACGAGGAAGACCACATAAGTTTGACAAAATTTGACCGTAGGAGACTATAACCTTGAAAGTGTGGATAACTTTGTATACCATGGGGCGATGCTGAATAGAAGAGGTACCGAGAAGTACGATATTGGATGCCACATAAACGCCGCAAATAAAGCCTATTGCTCCGTACTTCCTATTCTAAGGTCCGGAACTTTGCACAGGCAAAATAAGCACCGCGTTTACAAAACATCTTTCAAACCTGTGCTGTTATATGAAAGTGAAACATGGACCCTGATGAGCAAATCAGAAAAGGCTGTGGACGTATACGAATGCAAAGTGCTCCGAAAAATCTACGGACCAGTCAAACAAGGAACAGAATAGAGATTTCGTTACAACGATGATGATGATGATGGTATGCACTTTTTGATGATCCCTCTGTTTCCTTTTGCGTAAAACTAAGAAAAATACAATGCGTGAGCCATGTAAAAGGAATGAAAGAAAGCCAGTTACCCAAAAGAACATTAAGCTGTAGAACACAAGGTGGACGTCCAGCGGAAAAGGACTCGATGGGTAGACACGATAGAAGCTGACAGCAGATCCTTGTTGGGAGTAAACAATTGGCGGACAAGGTCCCGGCGCCGTGATGATTGAAGGCGATTCACCCTGGAGACCAAGGCCCGGTTTGGATTGCCGTACCATAGACGATGATAATAATGATGATTGTATCCTATATTTGTTTTTGACCTCTAACAAAAGTCAAGCCAGAAAGGCAATGATCTGATTCTTAACATTAAACTTGCGCCACAGTACCATTACTCAAAACCTGCAGGAGCAGCTGCCGGGCAGTGTTAAAGCTGATTTGTTGCTGCTCAGCAAGCGGGATTATGACAGTTTTTTTGTCAAGATGGTACCCTGATTAATATAGTACTGCTTTCATCTGAATTTCGAAAAACAATCACTTGCTAGTATAGAGCCATGGCCAGAGGGATAATTTACCTGAGTTTCATGGGTAGAAAGAACACTCATTAGTGTACACCTGATTTTAGATTAGCTATTGCTTTCTTGCTAGGCCAGGCATGATGCTCTAGTGGACGCTCTTTCCAATGCATAGCGTCATGTTCTCATTAAGGGAGACTCCAATGTAAGAGTCATTAAGATTCTCACTTAGATCCAAGGAAAACCAGTTCTGTAAATAGCACTGAGAACTGAGCTTTTTGTGTTTCACGGATAACCCTTTTTTGAGTTTTGTACTAAAATACAAGACCCTAATAAAATTCTGAATTTTGTCCGTTTGTCTGTTTGGCCATCCATTCGTTCGTCTGTATGTCACAGCAGTTTTTTTCCGAAACTATTGGAGACTCGGCCATAAAACTTTGTAAAAAGATCAGAAGTGGTGACTTCTTGAAAGTTTTGGGGTGAAAAAATTCTTCAGACTGTTTTAAGAGAGGTCTCCCCATATAGAGAGGTGATGATTCAAAAGCAAATGTTCACCATTGGTAGTCGAATAGGATGTCATTGGAAAGGCCTCAATAAGATCCTTTCAAAATAAGTTTTAGAATTCCCTTATCGATAGCATGGGGGGCAGGGGAAGGGAAAATGTATTCAAAATAGAATTTGCTACAGTTAAAAATTTTGCAACAAAGAGATCGATTGTCGAACGTAAAGATTGCTATTTTACCTAGTCCGAAATTCGAGCGAAAACAGTTCAAGTGCCCTTCGAAAAATAAGGTACTTGAAGTTTCGTGTGGCAAAATGGGAGCATCTTCAGAAAAGCAAGGTTACCCAGTGCTATAGCTACCAAAGATTTGGTCATTCGGCTGCTGATTGTGCATGAAATACAGATGTTTGAAGTTTAAAGATGTTCATGCGCACAGCAAGTGCAAATTAGTTCAGACAGAGCCAAAGAAACTGAATATTGTGTGAACTATATTTTCTTTTGTCAAATCGAGGATATCCGCAATATCGAGATGCAAAAGTTAAATTTATTCCAAAACAAACAAAAGTACACCACAGTGTAATACCTCCCAACTTCATCAAGTCCGGGATATAATTTGTCCTCGCTGGTAGAGAACCAGCAGACAACAATGGGAATAATGTAAGTGGCAATAATGAGCTCCTTATCAAAATCTATGGAAAACTTGGGTCACTTACAATAAGGATTAACAACCAAGATAAAAAAAATTAATTTGGTTTTTCAACGTTTAGTGTCAACATGTTATCAAAAACTTGTCATCCAGTCACATCCCCACGGATTGGCTTTCCCTCATCTCGACCAGCGCTATTTCCATTGTAACTGCATTACTAAGAAAAGCCCGGCGTCATGCACTAAAACCTACCTTAATTCATAGCACTTTATGATATTCAAGGATTTTGAGCTCACAAAAAACGATAAGGCAAACATCAATGATAGGGGAGGTAGCACCGGGATATTGGTTAGAAGACCCTATTGTTGCCAAAAAATTGATAAAGTTGAATCCAAAAACTTTGAATTTCTTGGAGTGTCCATTATCAAAATCTCGCTACCAGGTGGGGATAACCTCATCCTTATCTCTTGTTACGCAACTGGTCAAAACTGGCTCCAGTTCAAGGAGGAGCTCAATTCCTTGAATGAAATACTCAAATTGGACAGGCTGTATAGTTATTATATTCTTAGAAGTGACCTGAATGCCCGGCATACATTATGACTAAACGACACAAATAACCCAAAAGTTGTATGCCTGAAATCGTGGATAACAGAGAACCAAATTGAATACAGGTGCAATCTATATGGCTCGGAGTCCATACATATATACTCTAGGGCAAATTCATATTTGGACCTCTGCATTCAGCTTTAATAGTTCCCAATAGAAGCAGCAGGTGCTTCCTTACGATAGCACCCATAACGCAATCGTAATGGGAATCAATCATCAAAGCGATGATGTCTTCCTCATTCCAGTTCAACGCGAAAATCATCGGTTGAATTTCAAAACAAGTTGGGTAGACAGACCTACGCCATGTCAGAAGGGTTTTGTACTCAACTTATAAAATGCAGTCACCAGCAAGGAATACAATCAAGAAATATGTAAAAGACGATTTTATTGGAGAAAATATGAAACTCGAGGATCATACTATTATTAACAAAGTTGAACGAATTTTGACCTCTGAGGTATTTGTTATTATTATACTCATAAATATCTCCTTTGATAATTTTTTCAGATTTTTTAGATCACAGGTGTCCTTCCACGAAGGAGGATACAGGTTTTTCATGTACTTCCCCACCTCTGCCCCCACTGAAGTAAAAACTGTCAATTTATGAACTTTTTAAAAGCTCCTATAAATAACTTTCATTTAATACTCATATCGGCTACCTTTGATGAAACTTTTTTCAGGGGCCACTCCCTTGTACTGTAATCATCGATTCATGGCCAATTTTTTCGAATCCTAGAATGGTATGAAGCCCTTTTGCTAGGAGCTCTCTCCTACCTCCTTGACTTGTTTTACCTATGATTATTGATTGTAGGTACTCATCTTCAGTCGTTTGAAGGGTAATAAAACGGATATTTTTATGTAATTTAAATCGTTATTAATTTTAAATTAATCCTACATAATTCATCTTTGGAAATAAGGAACTTAAGGAACTTTCCACTCATAGAAAAATTAGTAAGTTTCCAATTATGTCGAACATGTCCAACACCCCATTTTCCCTTTTCGATGGATAAGACGTGGTACCCTATGGGGCAACATGGGATATGGGAGACACATTCTATTTTTGCGTGCAAAACTCACAAACAAATACTGCCACGTCGTCCTCGTCATCAGCACAGCTACAGTGTGCCCAATTCCCGCAGAGAGAACAAGCGGCCCATCCTTCATTTGAATGTAAGTATTTTCCAAGACTGTGAAAACAAGAGATATTATTTTCATCATTGTCTCTTTCTAATGAAGAATTGAACTTTTTGTTTGGTTTTCTTATTCTTTTTTTGCTCTTTTGCGTGCCTTTTTTTCTTCTTGTTATCTTCTGACAGTTTCTTCTTTTTCATTGTTTCTTTCAATTCATTTTTATATGGGGAAGGCGTATGATATCCGATTTTCCTCGTTTCCTTCACACGGGCGAAATTTTGCGAGTTGCACGATGAGGCATCACTTGCTAAGGGCTAACGACAGAAAATACTGATTGCTCTGGTGGAGTAGTTGGCCTGTGGTCTATTTCTATATTTCTCTTCCAAGTCGAGCATCCGGGCTCAGGATTCATAAAATTTACAAGCACTGAGCTAGCTGTTGTGATAGAGGGTGTCAAAGGGACAACAGGCACTAGCAATGCCTCTGCTTCAATATCAGATGGTGCTATAACAACAGGCATGGTATCTATCAGCGGTTTATCAATAGTTTCTTTATCAAAATCTCCAACTGCCAAAATTGAATTTATGGCCAAATGCCACATTTCTTGAAGCCATTTACTGCCGTTGCCATTGTAAAAGCCTGAATAAAGGCTTTACTAAAAATTTCTGCTACCTGCCGGATAGTTACAATCATCCCTGGGCTGCTGCAAAGGCAAGCTGTGATTTGTTGGTCGTATTATGGGCTCAAGGGCCTCATGTATGCTGCATCGAGAACTTGAAGTCGATGAAATAATAAGCCCCATTGGTACAAACTTCATTAATGAGGTCCAAGTTTTGTGTGTGGGTGCTGTGGCTATCTAAAAACAACAATACAGGTCGATCAACCGTTGCCCCACTAAATTCAACAAATTTCTTGAACCAGCCAAGGAACAATTCAGCTGTCATCCAGCCAGGATCGCTGCAAACACCCCAAGCTCCAGTAGAAGCATTGAGCATTAATTGTGGGTCCATTCTCTTTCGTGGGAACACCAGCATTGGAGTCATGTATTGACCACTCGAACTAAAACATTTTTCCACAGTTATTGTCGTACCTCTCTCCGCAGAAGTTAAAGACCTTTTCGTGCAATTGTTTTTGACTTGGTTTTTGGTACCACTGAAACTCCTGTTTCATCACAATTATAAATTCTTTCTGGCGAAAGCTTATGCTCATCATGAACGTTGCCGAGGAAGTTGAAAAACTGTTTAAAAGCTTGTTTATTAAACCCAGCGGCAAGTGCAGCTCAAGTGCTTTCTGGTTTTCGTATCGACAATTCTGTATGTCTGCTTAAAACCCGCTGCACCCAATCTTTGCCAGCTTCTTTTCGTTCAGAATTTTTGTTTCCCATTTTTTAAGTGCCAGCGTGTACGCCAAAGCCCTCAAATCTTTTATTGTGAGCCCGTAAAGGCGACTCTCCATATCCATTATACAGTTGCAAAGCTCTTTCTCTTCATCATCAGTAAATTTTCGTTTTTTTGGGCCCAAAGAAACTTTAATCAAAGTTGTAGTAGGATCTTCTAGGGCTGCACGAACTACTTTAACTTTTCGTTTAAGGGTTATTTGTGGCACAAAATATGTTTTCGCCGCTAATTCGTACCCCATTTTTCCTTTGATTACAACATCTACCGCATATTGCATACTCTGTTCACTCCAGTTTCCCCTCTCCTACTCTCTTTTATAATTTTTCACCATCCTTAAACAAGATTAAAAACAAAGAAGTTATGAAAAAGCATAAACTGTCATGAGGAAATGATTGAATTTCTTCGATGGGCAAGATGGGGCACTCTATACCCCGTCTTGCCCTCCAATGCTTATTTGAATAAAATAACATGCCCTTAATGACCAATTCAGAATATGGACACATACATGTTCTTACCTGCTGGTGAATCATTGATAAACAAGAATAACCTTCGGTTCGTTCTAGAAAACTAATATTGAGGTACAAAACATAATCGCTGTATAACGCGAAAATCACAACTAACTTTACAAAAACCGAGTTTTGGCGCCAAAGTGAAAACGCGTGCACATATAAGCCGGTCACTGCGCTGACTGATGAGCAACATGATGGCTTATCATTGCAAGCCAGAGCTGCTGGGATTGATCGTTTGTGTGGCCGTTAAAGCGCGTTACCCCGTCTTGCCCGCTGCCCCGTCTTGCGTCCCGTTCCCCTATGTAGCAATTATTTCGCGTGGAGTATGTTTAAATTGATTCGAAATATTACAATTTCATCCTCAATTTAAATACTTATTAACACTTATTATAAGTTCATCAATGCATAAAATTGACAATTAATAGCTTTCGTAAAAGTAAACTTTCAGCATAATGAGAAAAAGGTCAATCAGCGATGAATTGCATCGTTAAATTAACCATTTTAATTTTATGATCAATTATACTTATTTTTAATTTTATATTTCTCACAATATGGCACATTTGCCATTTTCTCTATAATCTGACTACATATTTCGCAAATTTCAAATTTAAAGCTTTATAATCTCCCATGCATTAAGCAAATCGTTGCGATCCATTACGAAATTAAATTTTCGTTTTTATTCAACATTTACTCTGTTTAATTTAATCTACACAAAAAACCGGCCAACCTATTTGCCGCAATTTATCGAAGCATATAAGTTCATGTTTGTATTTGGCTATATCAAATTTTCGTCCTATAAAATTTTTTCAGCTTCATCCACAACATTTTCATCCCTAAATTAATTTGATGATTGAACTAAAGTGTCCACATAAAAAACAAAAATTGTCTGCAGTTCGTCCGTGGAAAATAAAATAAAATTTTCATCATTGATTTTATGCTATGGCTATTGTTAGTATAGCAAAGTATGTTTCTAGAGAATGGAATTCAATCAGGATACGCAAAAAGATTTATCTGGTAGAATCAGAGTGTGCAGAATTATTTGAATTTTTGTAGACCAAAAACTGCCATAAACTGGCGCAGATATTGGTTAAGCAAATTATTCCAATTATTAAATTGAATTTTCTATTAGGTAGAAGAGGTTGGATTTAAAATTAACTAAATTTGACGCTGTAAGAAAAGACTGTTGTCAATAAAATTTTAGCAGAACATGGTACTTAAAATTTACGTACATTTAAGAAATCAGGACATATATTTATTTACTTCATAATATACGTTACTTAATTATTTTATTTGCTTCATAATTTATTTATTTTGATCTAGTTATTATTTCTGAATCACTAAATAAGGCATTGAAGGCAGAATAAACCCAAAAACTTAGAAAAACAAATAGATTTAAGGCGCCGTATGCTCGGTTGGAAAATTCAAAATCCTTCCTAGGTTGCTTTGAACTGATTTCGTATGCATGAATTTTCCCCTCAAACCGATATGCACATTCGCACAAGGTCGGGAAAGATCGTTTGAGTGATAGATTGCCCAAACTGATGCCAACAAAAAATGGAAAGAAGGAATCGACAAGGAAAATATCACTGGCAGCATGAGTTTGACTGAATCTATTAATAGGATTTATAAATTCAGTTTTGTTGATTTGTGTAATGTTGAAGATTGGTCAAATAGTTCAGACTATAAAAAAGGTTTATTGTTAGGTTTGCATAATAGTTGATGATGAATAAACTTTTTGAATTTATATATTTATGTGAACAAATTTAAGCTGTAAAATATTAGAAACTTGATTAAAAATATTATTTTACGTTTCTATTAGCTTGGAAGTAAAAATATTTCTATCATTTTATTTGAATTTTAAAGAAGCAAGGTAGACAATTCAAGACTATCCGTAAAATCCAACTTCGTTTTGTCAGATATTATTTTGTTTAGAGGGTCAGTTATTTTATTTCTCTTGTTAAGGTTTTGAAAAATAATTTGACAAAACCCAGCTTAAAACGGTGTCCATCTGTCCATCTGTCACTGCAAGTTTTCTCGGAAACTATAGAAGCTAGGAACATCAATTTTTTTAGGTAGGTCGTTAAAAAAGGTTTCCTCTTATATAGATGTAATCCTTAATTTTTTTTGTAATAAATAGCTAAAAGGTTTTGATGAGAACTTTTCAAATTAGGTTCAAAACATGCGGTAACACCATGGGGAAGTGCAGTGGAGGTCAAAATATGTGAAAAATTTGTGTCTCTCCCTGGCGTTTGTACATCCTTGAGCAACAAATCTGAAAAAGAAAATTATTGAGGTAGGCTTTCATGAGAACATGGGCGACAAACATCTTAGAAATTTTAGCGTGACCTTAAGGCCATTGAATTTAAATAATTTACATGTTTTAATACGCTTTAAGTTAGTTTATAAAATGTCAGGGAGATATGACATACATCATATCATCCGTTTATTCAATAACTGATATATTAGCTGCTGAGAATAAGATTTTATTTTTTTCGCTTTGCGTGCCTTTCCTCTATTGCTGTTGATATATGATCAGGATCCCTGATTTGCATTCCTCTTGTATGTCTTGGATCAATCAATTCCGGTAAGACACAATCAAAGTAAAATTTTGACAGCTGTTGCTCGATTCGCAATTTGAAAAAAAAAATGAATCGTCCCTTTTGACAAACTCAATCTTCATAGGAATCTCATCTCCAGTCCAAACTCCCAAAACACATAAAACAATTTTTGTTTCATGTAACTGCCCTAGAATTTGATAATACCAGTCGGAATTTGTATTTACTACTAACTCATTATTAACGAATTTCCAAATTTAATTTGATACATGCATACCGCGGGCAGAATACGGGCATTTGATTTCAACGATACTGTCGATAGTTGTACTATCAGGAGATGCACCTAGAAAGTTTTGACATGTATCAATACAAAGTCCAGTTTTGGTGATGTCTTTAGAAATAATTTTCGAAACAGTTTGCAAAGCTGTGTCTTCATTTTCGATTCCATATTTTACAGCAACAGTACTGAAAAATTTTGGATACAGCAAAGATTTTATCAAATTCACACAGCTTATATTGTTTTTCCTTTTGTATATTCGTCCAAAATTAGAGGCTGTCAAGAGAGATTTTCTCAACTCGAACCACTTACTCGAATTATTTGCAAAATCGTGTTATTTTCGATGCTCGCTCGGTTTTGAACATTTATGTCTAAAGTCCTCAAGAACTCAGATCTGGCAGTCATGAATATATCTTGCTCCATATCTGGTTTTTCGCGGGCATCACCATATTCACAAACATCCATTACTTTTCTGGGGGTTTTAAGAATGCTTCCTTTTTCTAGGATGCTGAGCATTTTGTCTCATAATACGACGTTTCATTAGGCCTGTTCTGTAGGATGGGTTTTTGCCGAAAATTCCTCTTCGTAATGTAGAATGCGTGCACTTGGTGTTGAATGATAAGAGTGCAGCACTACAACGGCTTTGGTAACCACGTCTTAGAGAATAATTAATTCGCTTTCCCCCAACAGCTTTTGCAACAACACTATTAAACGACTCAACGATATTGCTCTGAACATCGTGGGTAAGGCTTCTTGATTGTTGTGCTAAATAAAAAACAGACTTTAGAATATGGGCCCATAATCCGCATTCTTCAAGGTCTGGAACATAGTTTTGCTCGTTTGTCCTTTGCTTGTAAAAATTAAGCCTACAATTAACGATGTTCACCAAATACATGATACGAGCTATTTATTATGTCGGTGTTTAAATTTTGAATTTTCTCTGTAATATCGCAGCTTTCGCTCTTACAGTGCCTAATGGCTGCGTTCGCTAAGGCGACCGAAGTTGTTGCTCACTATTTGTCTGAATTTAATGGAAATAGTGTATTGCACGAAACAAATTTAATCTTCCTACAGTAGTTTTGCGGCAAGTGATTTTAACACTCGATTTTTTCCACAGTTATATTTTGTATGGCCGAGCTTGTAAAATTTTATTATATGTTGATGAATCTCCATCAGCAATCATTTGAGAATATATTAACCCACGTTCCTGCACTGACGTCTTAAAGCCTTGCAAAAGAATGATAGATTGCATGCTTTTAGAACTGCCATTATGGTTTTTGTAGCAAATGTGATCAGGGGGATTTATGCATTTGTTTTCTGCTCTTTTGCATATCAAGCAGTATTTATTTTTTGTTTGCATAAAAAGTACTTTTTTAGAAAAAAGGCCAATGATAGCCACTACACCAGAAAGGGCCGAATAATTTGTTCCGTAAGATCTCTTCGACCAGCATCCATCAGCTTCTACGGTTATCAACAGGGTTCCATTTTCATCGACACTTCCTTCAGCTATTGCGTGAGTTGCTTCCTCCTTTGCAGCAATGATCATAGATTTTTCAGAGACTATATCCAACCAGTTGCAAACTGTGGTTTGAATTTTGCTGTATGTTATTTTACCCATGAAAGGAATTTCTTATGATGAAAACAATTCATCCAGGCAATTATAACCAATTCCTTAGGACTGTACTGCTGCCACTGCTGACGAAGTGATATCCATATCACTGTTGCTTTTTGAATCCGTGGAATTTAGTTAAAAGTATGAGCAACACAGTTCACATTTTAGTTTAAAAGCCAATTTAAAACCATATTTTACCTCACATATTATATGCAAATACGATAAGGAACATCCAAAGCGAGGTTAGATATTTCTTTCATTTTTTCAAAAAAGTACTGAAAATCCACAATTCTTCGACCTTCAATTGTGATAGTTTCATCAAGAATAATTTCTTGGTTAATATTGGGGATGCCCGTAATTTTATCAGGAATACTTTCAGTTGCATGTCTCATGCTATGCGAGTCTCTTTCTGCAGCTAATTTATGCCTAATGTAAAATTAAGACACATCAGTAACCTATCCATTTTAAAGCTGCTAAATTAGAAAAAGTAAAACGACAAGGACGAATAGGATGCATGAATATACTGATTACGCACGAAATGCTTCTTTGTAGAGCAAATAAACTATTATCCAGATGTAAAAGGTTCGCTGATTTCTAGAGGTTTTAAGAAAATATATTTTAACATTCAAAACTGAGCAGAATATATATATATATATATATATATATATATATATATATATATATATATATATATATATATATATATATATATATATATATATATATATATATATATATATATATATATATATATATATATATATATATATATATATATATATATATATATATATATATATATATCTATATAATAAATATAGATGTATATAAACATATTGATACCAACAAATAAATATATATACAAATATATATATATATATATATATATATATATATATATATATATATATACTAATATCATTACATTGTTAATCCTGGAGGGGTAGCGCGGATTACAATGGCATGTATACTAATTTCATCACATTTTTAATCCTGGAGGGATCGCGCGGATTACAATGGTATATATACTAATATCATCACATTTTTAATCCTGGAGGGGTCGCGCGGATTACCATAGTAATCCACTGTTTGGTAATCGAAAAATTCAGCAGCAACTTCTATCAATTGTTTGCCAGTTGGGTGCTGTAAATTGAATTTTGGGACGAATTTTATAATGAAGATCTTTAGAAATGTTCAGTAGGTTCAATTTAAAGCAAAATAAAGACAAATTATTTAATATTTTGCAGTTTTTTTCTCGTTTGAAATTGGATTATATTGGGAGTCCGCGCGATCACTTACGTAACTTTGAAGGGGCGACCTCTGCAGGGTTAAGAAAACTTTGGGTTTATGGCGTTCCATCGATGTGTTTGCGTGACCAACCAAAAAACGTGACCAACCAAACAGCCAAATAAGCTGGGACATGAAAAATTATCGACACAACTATTTACATCACAGACACATCAAAATATGTTTTATTTTATTTTCGAAGATAATGTTCTTTAGCTGGCGATTTGATCACGTGCCAGGGACAGTGACACCGGGTTTCCAAAGTCGCCATAATCAAAGCCAATGAGCTGTATCCTGCAAGTAAATTTCGCTCTGAAGCACAAACGCACAAGATCTACACGGACGAAAAAATCCAAAAGTTTTCACTTTAAAAAGTCTTCATAGTTGCCAAATAATAATTGTCTCCGTGTACGTATCAATAAACGTCTATTAGTCACGAAACCTTTAGATTCTTAAAAAAAAATCATCATACAATGCATCATAAAATTTCAATACCTACAGATTTTAATAATTTAAATAATGAAACAGACAGGTCGACTGCTAATCCGATTTTGTTATTTTATCTGTAACACATTGGAAACATTTCGTGCGCAATTTACATCCGTGCTCCCTTCCTACCTATTAAAGAGGAAAATTACCTTCCTTGAGACGCATTCACCTTTCGGCAATTTTTCTTATTGTTTATAAAATATCTTGCTCGATTTTTACGTTTCCCCATAACGCACTAAATCACTAACTAATTGTTGATACTACAAAATTGTATATGTATGTATTTCAACTGATAGCGCTAATTTCCAGGAAAACAAAATATAAACCTTATTTATCGTTTATATCTTATTTTAGGCAATATTTACAAAGAACAAATAAAAATATTTACAAACGAAAAAGAAATAAAAATAAAATTTTATTTACAAAATATAAATACAAATAAAAAATCGAATGTTTTGTTGTTCTCCTGGGAAACAGGTATCACTTGACATACGACTTGGAGTATCATAAACGCAATGCAGTTTACATTATAATCGAATTTTTTCATGTCACCTATCTCATAATTATTCATTGTTTGTTTTATTTTTCACTTTCTCGTGGAGGGGAAGAGTGAAAAATTCAAAACAAAATCATGAAGAATAGAAACAGCGTGGAAACTGCGTGGGTATTGCTCGCTGTCTGCGAGTGAACTGAATTTGATTTCACATTGAACCAGATACTATATTTGATCGAATTGTTATAGGGTAATGTTATTGAAAACTTCTAGTATTTTAAATCTAATAGTCATTTCAATGATATGAGTTTGGTAATGGTCTATAAACATTTCTCAAAAAATGAAGCTAACTTAGTTAAAAACGTGCATTGAAACCCACCTAAAATTTGATATTTTGAGTTGAGTTAATATTATGAAAAATTCATAAAATCAGAAATTTAATCTATACAATCCCTTTTTATACATTCCAACCAACTATATATAAAAAAAATTATGCAGTTATCTTATAAGGTATCGTCAGAAAACTCACACGCAAATTGCTCTTTTTCGAAACCACTCCGATACTTTTCCTGATAAATGCTCGCTAAAAATATTTTTTTAAATTTTGTTCTATACAATCTCTCGAGCACATATCAATAAATATAACGTGAAAAAACCATTACGTACACTTCTTTCGTTGTTGAGAACTATGCACTCGAAAATAGCCATATTCCATTGACTTTGCCATTTCGGTGTATACGGCGCCTTAAGCATACATCGATTTGATACATTAAATCTTGTCCAGCATTTATTCATCAATATATCTTTGATGCAAATACACTACTCACAGTTCTCATCGCAAATATGAGCTCACAATAGAAATTAGAATTTCGTCACAGTTGACAAATTTAATTGAATTCTCTAAATTTGACGAGGCATGACACGAAACGAAATAGCAAACATAATACAAACTGTGCTTCCAACAACCATACAAACTAGGACACAGTCATTCAAATTACGCTCTCGGTCACAATTTGTGTAGAAAAGTTTTAAACTATTCAACTGAAACATTTAACAAAAAAAATACAAATTACGACAAAACTAACTTTTCCTTTCTCTCATTTTCCAATGCTGCAACAAAAAATAGTCCAAATCAAAACAAAACTACAAAACAGGATACGCTTTGAGTTTCAATCAGTATGTCGAGTTTTGAAGAGTTTGATGTGAATCCAGGATAGATTTTAACCTAACACAGCCAAGGAAGCCTCAACGATATCCGAATGAAATGGCCTTTTCAGCTCATCCGTTCAACTTTTGCTGATTCATGCTCAACGTACAAGGAAAAAGGATGCTATCTATTGGATTGATGATGACTATGGATCGGTAGTTTGAGAGGCAATAACTAGGATCACATACGATGACAATTGTGCTCCGTAATATACAACGCTGTATGTAGCTGGTTGACTTCGGGTCAAATGTGTCTAATTAAAGAATTTGGTCCCCTTCAACCAGCTGTAGCAGTGATTGAAAACAACTATGCTCAAGGATAATGTGGATGGAAATGAAAATGCCAGATGACTTTATTTCAACATATTTGAAAATCAATACATTTTCGATTCTTAATAATTTTACAGGTGATTCTGAACCAATGGAATTCATTTTTGGTAAGTTATGGACTTTATTCAATTGATATTTATTAAGTGAATGTTTTCATTTCAAAGGTCCATTCTCGAAGAAACGCATTTTCTAGTTTTTTTCATGAAGTGAAAAAACATAATTTAGTAGAGATACCTTAATGGAAATTATCGCATATTTTTTTTATTATCCTTAAACAGTTTTGGGTACAGCATTCCAAGGATCTCAGATGTAGTTTTCTTTAAACTTTTAGAAGAAGAGGTTTGGAAAAAGATGATGCACATGAATGAAAATTTGACCGTTCTCGACAAGCGCAAGCACACATAAAGCGTGTTGTTCTCCAGTGTACGAGTATAGCAAGTTTCCGAAGAAAACAGTTATGTATTATTATATTTTCAACATCTAAATCATAAACATCCAAAACAAAACCTATGATTATTTTCGTGTTATACCTATTCCTTCCCAAAATTCCAAGAAACGTTATACCAAACTCTGTAAACCTTAAATCGGAAGGATATTCAACAATTTGATACCAGATGTCCAGAAATTGAACACATTTTCTACTGCTACAAACCTTTTGACCAAACGAATAAACAGACCACATCCTAGATTGCCAAATTAATCACAATGAGGAAGCTAACTGTGAATACACCCTCACGAACCACATTTCAGAAATCTATGAACCTGAATCAAATTTTCTTCTTTTCATCAATGCACCAGAAATAAATATCACCTCACATTGTCACTTCAGGCCCAAAACCATTACCGGAAACATGCTACTTCACCTCAAGGACTGCAGCATCCCGGTGAACTGCATCACTTAAGAGAACATCCGAAAACGTTTTGAAATGATATAACGATCCATCCAATTATATTCAACAGAGTCAACGTTAGCATAAACCAAGTAAACGTCACCCTAAAATAGTTAGAAAAGTACCACTTCGAGTAGAACGACATGAAATGAAACCAACAATAAGGACACAAAATATTCGCGTCCTGTAGATATCACAGGTAGTCTTGAGAACATCCCAGTTATCTTCATAGCCTACAAAATTAAGTCATCGTCATAATCAGCTATGACATTCGAAATTCCAGAACTAGGATTTCTAGTGCCACCGTTTTTTCCAAAGAGGGATGAATTACGGTAACATCTGCACATTAGCATAAGAATCAATACGTGTTTCATATTCATTCACATGTTATTAAAATCTAGAGTAAAAGTTCACATTATCAGAAAATTGAGGCGCTGTTTCAGGACTTTGATTTGCATAAAACAGAAAATGTGATGGTGACTGGTTTCAATTAGTTTTCAATAAACGACTACTAAGCTTATCTCAGGTAGTTTTTTTTATTGTCCGTCAAATCAACGGGCAAAACGCGTGTAACTGGTGTTCAGCGCCCACTTTATGAGGGCGTCCCCAACCCGACAAAGAAAACACTAAAAAAAATTTGAAAATCTTTTTTTTTTCCACATACTCGTATTCTCCTTTCAGCTCGATACACTTTTCTCAACGATGTTCAATAGATTCGATACCCGCTTTATAGTAGGAACCGTCAAGCTCCTCAAAAAAGCTAGTAATCGCAGACTGCGTGAGAAGAGACAGCGCTCACTCAACGATTGGCAGCAGTCTTGGGTGAATTGCATGAAGGGAAGGTGGACTGCGTGCCTCATCCCGGATATAAGACCGTGGCTAAATCGAAGGCATGGTGAGACTGATTTTCTATCTGACCCAGCTTTTGAGCGGGCATGGGTGTTTTCAGATTGGTAAGTCACGGTTCTACGATCATCGGTATTGCCCAGAGAGGAAGACAATGCCGGTCACACATTTTTTGCGTGCATAAAATGGGACAAGCTGCGAAAAAACCCTCTACAGGGTGACGGGAGAGCTCACCTCGGATAATATAGTCACGGTGTTGCTCGAATCGGTTGACAAATGGAACCAGGTGGCACATTATGTTCGGGCAGTCCTAAACTTAAAAGGGACTCACAGCAGCCGGGGCTATTGGGGCTGGAGGAACACTTGTCTGGCACTTCCTCTTTTCCTCCCGCTGGAAGAGCGATCCCCCAGCTTGAAGATGCCTCACTTCGTAACAAAATGAGACCTGGCCCGAAGTAATGTGTCAAACGTTGACAGGGAAGGTGTTCAGTGGGTAGTCCAGTCGCCTTCTTGCGAACATGGGAACCCCACACTCTGTGCGTAAAAGGGCATCAACTCCTCCAAAAAAAATGCAGACTCTATCTCTTTGCGGCCGAGCCAGATCTGGCGAATCGGGTGCGTGAGAATGCAATTCGAACTTCAACTCATTGATTTTAGGCATCGCAATGACGCACGTGTGGACTGGTGCGTTATCGTGATGAAACAACACATTCTTTTTCGACAGATGGGGCGGGTTTTTCTTGGTTTCATCATTTAAACGCTGTAGTAAGGCTGCATAATATGCGCCGTTTATTGCTTTTCCTTTTTCGAGATTATCAATAAATATTATTTCACGAGCATCCCAGAAAACGGATTCCATGACCTTTCCAGCTGACTGAAGTGTCTTTGCTTTCTTTGGAGCCGGTTCTCCCTTTTCAGTGTACTGCTTTGACTGCTCCTTGGTCTCAGGTTTAAAATGATGGACCCATGTTTCGTCTTTTTGAAATGCCTGCCATGTCTTCTATCCCGCGCACTTCTAGTCGACGTTCATCCAATACCATTTTGTGGATTTTCTTCACTTTTCTGGCGTAATGACTTCACTTGGTCGACCACTGCGGTATTTATCTTGGCAGCTCGTACAACCTCACTTAAACTCAGCTACCCAATATTTGACTATTGCAAACAAAGGAGCAGACTTCCCTAGAGTAGAATCCAACTCGGCTTTGATATCGGTTGGACTTAGACCTTTCAAATGAAAGTATTGTATCACATAACGAGGCCCGCTTTTTTCCATATTTACAAATTCACTGAGAGTGTTCACTTTGGATGTCTGTAAAAAAATAATAATAAACGTACCGCTATGAATTTTTCACATTAGGTTGTTGAAAGGTGATATGGGCAATCGTAGTAGTTGTTTTTTTAAAACTACCAGTATTTATAAGTCAGATCGGGTACTTTTAGGGCTAATCTCGTAAGATTCTAGCAAAAATTAACTTTTTTAACTGAATTCAAATTTCTAATTATCAAATTAAAAATTGAAAAAAAAAACTAAGTACAAAATTCAATAAACACACAAAATTATTCTACGAAGTTAAATAGAAGAAGTATGTAATTCTTTAAGTTATTTTTTGAATTTAGGAAAAAACAGCAACACTGAACCAAAACCAAGTGCGTTATGATTACGTGGTAATCGTACAGCTGGCAAAAATCAGTGTGAGCAAAGAGAAGACCAAAACTATCGAGGATCTAGTCGGATGTCCGGTACTGCAGGAGAAAATTTCAATGCCAAGACCTATAGGAAACAAATCGTGATAAAACTTGAAAAACGGGCATTCATCGAGAAAACTTCTGCGAGAGACTAGTGAAGGACTGTGCAGAAAAGACAGACAATCAATTTGACTCCATATTTGCGAACAATACTTCAGTATGCTTCAAACAAGAGAAAAAATAAACCAACATACGATGAAATATCTCAAAAACCTTTTGTGAATCTGACGATAAAACCTGGTATACGAGATGCTTTAAATACTAGATGAGTTATATGCTGTCCAAAGTGAAGCTTAGTGTCAAAAAATTCTCCCAAGTTCTTTTGGGACACTACACCTTCCAAAGAAACATTGGCAATCACCTAGTTATAATCAAAAAATCCCCGTTGGTAGCACCAGCCGGAAAGGTAAATTTCTTCTATGTAGCGTAAGGGTTCGAAAAAGAATTTGGGTTGCCTACTACTGGACTTCTTACTGCAATTTTTGTAGCACCACATGGGTATTTATTAACATAAAAAGTATCTGTCGCCGTTCGTATTTGGAGACCCTTCATAGAGGCGAAAATATTTTGCTAATTAAATTGAGTTGCACACGTATGGATCACATATTGACATTCAGCGGGTAATAAATTGTTATAAACATACTTATACTGGTTTCGCCCTTCTTACATTTGCTGTTTACACATTTCCCAGTGGTTACCACACAAAGGTGATAATTTGTCGGCTTAAATAGCTCAAATAGTTAATATCAAAATATTTCCATAAAATTTTAATCAGCACTTGCATTGCCATTAATATATATATTTTCGATTCTTTTCTGAACCATCAGGGGCCGCCATTTTGAATTTTTATTGAAAACGGCGGCTAAAAATATTAAGCTGTAAATTTTCGAATTTTTTATTTATCATCCGATTAGCATAATTAAATTAAATTCGCTTGCTTTAATGACTTATAATTTCAAGTTTTGTCGGAATCTGTTGAGAAACTTGGCTGTTAGAGGGCTACAGAAATAAAAAAACTGTTTAAGTGACCCCCAGTATGGAGAAATCCCCTTAAACACTTTAAAATATTTTCTTACACTGCAAGTTTCAAGAGGCACCACTTTTGGCCTACGTAGAAAGATTCCTGATTCTAGCTCATGTGGTTTGCGAGAAAACTTGTTGTGACGCACGAACAAAAAGACGGGTGGACAGACAGGTTGCAATTTTATAATTTCTTAGGTTTTTATAAAAATATTTTAACAATGTCCTTAAAAATTTTCTGCTTTATAAATACTTCCAAGCTTAGTCATTTAAAACGTTTCCATGAAAAATATTCATTATTTCAGTTGCTACTAAAAAAGCGAATCGCGCTTACTTTGGGGGCAGCCATTTTGAATGCATGCATTTGATTTTGGAATATTTTAAATCTTTGTGTGCTAGGACCTCATCAATCGATGTACCAAATCTCATTCAAATCGGAGTTTCACTCTTTTTCTTCTTCGTAGCACTACAGCCCCTCTCAGGCCTTCGCTTCCTACAAATAGCGCCTCCAATTGTCTCGGTCCATTGACCGCGTCCTTCAATGTCGAAATCCAAGCAGCGATGAACTGTCTTCGTCAACCGAGTCAGATCAGCGTTTCCGCGGTTTCCTCATTGGCCTCCGGCTTTCAGTTCTCCCAACGAATACGTTTTTGGGCATCCGTTGTTTGTCCATTCAATTCATGTGGCCATCCCATTGCAGCTTCCACAATCTTACAATCGTTGAGACCTCCGGCTCGTCATAAATTTCATATAGCTCATGATTGAATCGAGTCCGCCATTGGTCCCCATCTACCTTCGCTCCGGTTATTCGCCTCAAAACCCGTCGCTCAAAGGCAAGCTTCCGCAAATATATTGAACATATTTGCGGAAGCTTGCGGTTAGGGTCCATGTTTCACATCCAGAGCATAACACAGTTCTTTTCGTGGATTTGTATACTTAGAGCTTTATTTTCCTGTGTATGCAGCTAGTCTTCAATATCGTCAAAATGAAAAATATTGTATTTGCGAGCTGTATTCTTCAGCGTCTCTTTCATAACTGGTTCTCATTATTTTGGCGCTTTAATACACAAATTCGCTCACATTTTCGATAATGTATTTGCCAAGTGTAATATTTTGTGTACTTCAGGGATTTTGCCTCAACTACTTCAAGAGCTTTGTTTTATTTTCATTGATTTGTAGCCCTACTAGTTTTGCTACGCTGTCGAGTTTCAGGAAGGGTTTTTAGGCAGTGGTTAATGACCGCGACAAAATGTTGATGTCGTCCGCGTAGGCTACTACTTGGCTCGACTTGCATAATAGTCTGCCTCGTGTATCGACAGGTAGCTTCCTTATGACGTACTTCATAGCCAAATTGAATGCCAATGGAGCCAGCCCATCTCCCTTCTTTAGTCCGATATTTGTGTCAAAGGCATCTGTGAGTTGGTTATTGATGTGGACTTGGAACGTCGGCGACTTTATTGTCATTTTAGTAAGACGGACTTATTTGACTGGGTTGCCAAAGCAAAGCATATTTGGTACAGAACGTTACGATTAAAGTCAACGAAAATATGGTGTACGTCTGTGGTGAATTCCCAGCATTTTTCAAGCACCTGCTTGACAGTGAACAATTGGTCTATTGTCAATCTGCCTGCTCTAAAACCACCTAAATACTCCCCAATAATACTGTTGGTATATAATCCGATTTCATTTTCTAAGACATTTGCAAATATTCTATAAGCCGTACAAAGTAGTGATATGCATCAATAATTTTCGCACTATAGTGCGAAAATTATTATTATTATTATTATTATTATTATTGTAACCTTTTTTGCAGATAGGGAGTATATTTTATTGGCTCCACTCTTACCGCATATGTTCTTGTTGCCAAAAGTACTGGATGACTTTATGAATAGCTTTATGAACACTGCTGCTACCATATTTGATGAGCACCACTGGAATCTCATCGATACCTGGCGCTTTATTATTCTTTTGGGCTTTGATGTTGGGACAAACTTTGGCCTTTACCCAGTAGTTAATTGCCAGTATGATTTCATCAATAAGACCCGGTACAACACTGACCCAAACTTTCGTTCGGATACCGTCCACGTTGACATCCATTGGAGCATCTCAGTGCCCCTTCCATTGGTCTCCTGTTGCACCGCTACCCCCATTTTTTAGATTCTATCTCATCTCAGGGAAGCCGGGCAATGCCATTACATTTCCTCATAGGCCTCCTCACTCATCAGAGTTATTTTACTCCCTGAGTCTAAAAGTGTGGTGAATGGCATCTTATTGATATGGCTATCTATCACAAAACCGCACACTATAAAGTTTTTCAATAGGGTTTCCTGGTTCTCCTCCTCTCCATTGGAGAAGTTAGCGGCGGATAAGGCTAACCCAATGCAATTTGGCCTTCATGTCAAGGCCTAAACCCTTCTATAGGTCCGTATGTTAAGGGTCGCAACTCCTCCTTCGCTATTAGAGTCTTTGTTCGTGATTACATTCTTCCCAATAATCTCTTTCGCCTGGAAAACTTCCTTCTCCTCTGCGTTGATGGTGAATATTCCTTACTCTCTTGTCTATACTATGTCACTGCCTAATGATAATGGAGCTGTGCCCTCGCTTCAGGGTTTACCAATCAACAAGCCCTCACTTGCTTTTGGCTCTTGGTCAGCACCCTGAATCGGGTGATCTTTAATATCTCTTATGTCATTATCACTATCAATTTGTATCACCTCGTATTCATTTTCGTAATTTGACCATTCACTGTTCGACAATTTCCCAATATTTCCGACGAAATTTGAAGAATTGAGACCGTTTGAATCTGCTTAGAACTGATTTAAGAGCGTCGATGTGCTACCTGTGATATAGACTCCAAATTTAGGAGCAGTACTTCAAATTACTACGTGCTAGTGAAAAGTAAAGACACATACAGGAGGTGATACGTTGGAATGCCGAAGTGGATCGTAAAATAAACCAAATTAAGCGGATGGCTTTTATTGTGGCCAACAGGGCCTTGGAAATTTATTTTCATTTTCTGTATATGTGTCCGGTGACACATTGATTGCTAACGCACTCAAGTAAGCTAACTATTTATTCTAATCACTAGGTAATATATACGAGCACTAGCGGCTAACACGATACTGATTTTCTCCGGGAAGGTAATGTCATTTAACCCTCACTCACGACCACTTATAGTTCCCACTCTATGCTCAAAATACCTATTTCCTGAGCCAGACTACTCATATATGCTGTAAAGTAACGTTTAATTACTGATTCCTGAGATGGATTCAGATTTTTCTTAAAACTGAAACAAAATTTACTTTCCTAAGAAAAAAATTTCAAAATAGAAACAAAATTTACTCTACCTTTTGAACAATTGAACCGATTTTCATACAATTTTAAATCGAAAACTTACACTAGAACTAGGACTCTTTTTTCTAATTTAAGACGGACCCCTTTCCTGCTCTGCCTTCCATAGCCAGTTCCCGGTCAAATTGTGAAGTCTCAATTCTTTCAGAGTACTTACGCCATCTGCTTCTACCAAATCATCCATCCAATTTTGCTATCTTCGTCCAGCTTCAACACTTCTACCTCCGAGAACTTCAACCGCCAAAAACACCCCGTGCGCCCCGAAAAGCACAAATTTTTATGTCTTTTGCTTAACGTGCAAATTTCTCCACTATTGGGTTCAGCCACCTCTCAGGAATTGCTTTGGCGTTCATCAAGGTAGTTCCACCCATCATTTCTCACACAAAATTGATTCCACACACCGGTGACTCTAGTGGAAGCTCAGTCAACTACGACTCCAAGTGACAGTTCAGTTTATTATCGGTAAGAAGGGTTGCTGGATAGATGGTCCCGTTAGTAAAATATTGTTCAACGCCTTCCCTCCAACTCCTTTCTGTAACGTATTGAAAACAACTCGCAATTTAGTTGTAGAGCCGCTGCTTTTTATTACCGCTTGGTGCGGTAGGTAATAATTGGGTTTCAGATTAATCTTTTTGGAACAAACTAACTCCATATAAATTAAACTAAGGTATACCCGTCCGGACCTGTAGAACGTGTCTTACGACGGGCTACTGAGACTTGAGATGCCAGATGAGTCGCGCTTGGTCGGCTATGCGGATGATGTTGCGGCTCTGGTCGCTGGACGCACCGTTGAATAAGCGCAACTTAGGCTAGGTATGCTAATGCACCGAGTGAGGGACTGGATGGCTGCTTGCGGGCTGAGTTTAGCACTGGAGAAAACCGAAGTGGTCATCTTGACAAAAAGGAGAATCCCTAGAGTAAGGATGATCAGTATTGGAGACATACAAATTGAATCGAAGCCTGCGGTGAAGTACTTGGGGCTACTGATCGACTCGAAGATGAGTTTCTCTGAGTAAACCAGGGCAACGGCTGAGAAAGCTGCTTCGGGAATATCGGCTCTGAGTCGACTTATGGCCAACGTAGGGGGGCCCAGTCCATCAAGAAGACGCCTCTTGATGAGTGCTGTAGGGTCAGTGCTACTTTACGGAGCAGAGGTGTGGGGCGACGCTCTCAGCAAGGAGGTATACCGGAAACGTTTGGCACGGGTACAGAGAAGAAGAGCACTGAGAATTGCATCTTCGTATCCAACAGTCTCCGACTCGGAAGTGAGAGTGATTGCAGGCGTGATACCTATCGCCCTCCTTGCTAGGGAGCGCCGCGCTTTTTACCTGTGCCGTAACGAGGATGCGAGGGAGATAGTTGTCCGCGAGGAGAGACAGCGCTCGCTCAACGATTGGCAGATTCTTGGGTGAATTGCACGAAGGGAAGGTGGACTGCGCGCCTCATCCCGGATGTGAGACCGTGGCTAAATCGAAGGCATGGTGAGACTGACTTCTATCTGACCCAGCTTTTGAGCGGGCACGGGTGTTTTCAGTCTTAGCTGCACAAGATCGGTAAGTCACGGTCCCCCGATTGTCGGTTTTGCCCAGGAGAGGAGGACAATGCCTGTCACACATTTTTTGCGGGTACAAAATGGGTCAGGCTGCGAAGGGAACTCTACAGGGAGACGATAGAGCTCACCCCAGATAATATAGTTGCGGTAATGCTGGAATCGGTTGACAAATGGAACCAGGTGGCACATTATGCTCGGGCAGTCCTAAAATATAAAAGGGACTCACAGTAGCCGGGGGCGCTAGGGCTGGGGGATCACTCTACTGGCAATTCCTCTTCTCCTCTCCCCTCCCGCTAGGAAAGGGATTCCCCAACTCGAAGGCACTCCACGGCGTAACAAAACGAGACCTGGCCCGAAGAAATGTGTCAAACGGTTCCAGGCTGGGTTCTCAGGTTGACAGGGGAGGTGTTTAGTGGGTAGTCCAGTCGCGCATGGGAGTCCCACACTCTGTGCATAAATAGCATTCACTTCCCTACCACAAAAAAAAAGGTATACCCGCATAAAATTCTTAGACTGATCAAAAAGATCAGGTTTGCAGAGAAATGCTTGCTCTAAGCGTTGAAACTACGAGTAAGCTATTATATAAATCTCACAAAGGGATAGATCTTCACGAGCCTTGAAAAGTCAGCAAACCACGTATTTTCCAGTTTTTGTTCGCCGTATATTGTCGATGAAGTATTTTTTTGCTTGCGCTTTAACGTTTTTCCTCATTGATATCCTCAATCCCCCAAAACTGATTCAGATGAACGTCAAACTCTTCATAAGAAATCAAAGCGTTCACTGACGAAGTTTTTGCTAAATTGTGAGTAGGACCAAAGAAAATCCAACCAAATTTTAAGTTTTGAGCACTTGGAGCTCAAAAAACAAACCTACGTAATATACATAGCTCTAGTCGGCGAGAATGCGTTTGCGTTACCCTATCGGAAAATGTTCACGCGTCTTACCTCACACTCTTTTATCTGGACAAGAGGACGTGAGCCGGTACCCCTATTAGTAGGATGCAGCCATAAACATCTGCTCCAATTAATATATCGATAACAAATAGCATATTGAACGTTGTATCCACCAAATTTGATAGACTTATTCCTTTAGGCAGCTTAGATGAAGCTTGCACGGAAAGTATTGATGCCGTGATTTTCTCTTAGACTAGTGGCTTGAATTTTATTGTTTCAGCTACCTCTTCTTCATTCTCTGCTAACGCAACAACCGATGTGGCTCCCTTAGTAGGGATTTTTCGGTTTCCTCTGACACCCAAAATAGAAAACATTGGCATTTATTTTTTTATTGTAAACCAAGATATCTAACTGCTGAGCTAGTAATAAACGATCTTTATGTTTCTGAATCAAGAAACTTGCGTAGTGTTATGATCTCCCCAAATCGTCTATGAACTCTAATGATAGCTGTTGATAGCAATACATTTGTGCGTTTTGATGTTTGATTTGCTTTCATGTATTGAGCCTTTATTTCAGCTAAGTGGTGGACACCTTTTTACTTTCATCACTATGAAGTAATGAATGGTGACGCTTTCCACACAGCTGGCATTTGTGCTTTGACGAGCAGCTAGCCACTTTATGCTTGTTGCTGAGATAGTTGAAGTTGAAAATTGTTTTGAAGCGACAAAATTACGCCTCGCTTGTATTTTCAAAAGTTTGAACGCATCACACACCCATAATCGATGACCAGCTCGGCATTTGGGACAAACCTGTTTAGCTTCAACAGTTGACATATGTACACTGACCACCTTTTCGCTTGTTGTTTTTGAAGTTCCAGAAATAGCCTCGAGCATTACTGGCCTTTGTTGCGATAAATCCAGAAATGTTAACAAAGTTGGCATATCCGTTTTCCCACTAGTCTGCTTCTGCCAATCTCTCCACGATTCTTCATCCAATATTTGGTTCAGTATAAAAATCGTCATAATGTTAAACGATTTTCCGCCGATTGCTTGTTATCAAGCCTCCAGTTAACGCGTCATGTCTAGCACTGGCTTGAAAACCGCAGTAGCATCTCCTGTGCAATAGCCTAATGGTTATCGCAACGCTCACATGGCAGTTTCCATGCGATGTTGTAATTAGCCTCGGTAACGCGTCAGTGGTTAATCAGTTACTCTGCATACTCTTTAACTGCATTCTTTAAATACTGCAGCTTCTGCACAGGGCTCAGCTGATCATTGTCATGCACCATGCTTTCGTATATGTATTGAAAACCAAACTATGATGAATATCTTCCATTGAATGTTGGATTTGGACTCGATCCGATGATCCCTCTTCTTTGGATCGCTTGAACTCGTAAATTTTGGATTGGAACAGCGTCTTACATTCTAATATGAGACTTTCTAAAGCTTAATATTCTTCTACATATGATTAAATGGAATCATTTGCTACAGTATTGTAGACCACTGGATGCCCCTCTTCGCAACTCTTTAATTGCTCTCGCAGCTTCTTGCCCCTCGTCTAAAAATAGGCCAGCGAATGCCTTTTTTGCGGTATTTCTTGAAATTTGACATAATAAGCGTGGTAGCAGCAATATTCAGCTCCTGAGTTTGATCTCCCATACTGCTTCAAAAAAAAAAAAAACACTAAGCTCCTGAGTTTGATCTCCCATACTGCTTCAAAAAAAAAAAAAAAAAAACTCTGACAAGATAACGGAAAAAATTAATTTGCTCATCCAATGGTTCTGCAAAGATAGAAACCAATAGTAAAATTTAAAAACTTTGCTCAACGGATCAATAAAATGTAGCTGTCAACTCTTTCATCAATAGCTACAGATACGCAGATAATTAAAAATGCAGAATTAGGTGTGTCGAACGGAACCGCAATTAGTATTTTACATGATAAGTTGGCGATGAAAACATTGTCAGCCCAACGGACGCCACGATTGCTCGCGGCGGACAACAAGTGGATGCGGCTGTTAACTTTGAAGCAGTGTTTGGAACAATTTAAGCGAGATCCGAACGAGTTTTTGCGTTAAGTTGTCACCGTTGATGAAACCTGAATTCGTCATTATACACCAGAAACTAAGCAACAATCAAAAGAATGGATTTCTGCCGGTGAATCTACTCCAAAGAAAGCGAAGACGGTCCCATCAGCCAGAAACGTCAGAAATGAAAAAAGATCACTGGACAATACTACAGTGAGTTATTGGACCGCTTTGACATGGCGGTATTTGGCGAAAAAGAAGGTGATTTTTCACCATGATAACGCACCAACACATTCATCTGGATTATATAGTATAGTATAGTTTTATGAAAATCATACTCTCCAAAGAAAGTAATACCAAGAAGTAAAATAGTACTTTTGTTCGAGAGTACACTTATTACAAGCGCATAAACAAAATTGAGAATGGTTGACTACCCCGTAGAGATTGGCCGTAGGATGCACATGCAGGCTTGCTGATTCCCAATTTTGCGATTGCTCCAGGCATGAACTTGTCACTGGATTTCACTTTTTTTTCTTTTTGAAGCTAATCAAATCATTAAATAATATCTTACATAGAAAGTCATATCATCTGATTGATTATAAGATCAGAGATTTTTATGTTTGCCCTATTGAAATGTTTAAATTAAATGTAAGTAATATAATACCTTAGAATAATATCCCATTCAACTTGAAAAGCT
Source organism: Odontomyia ornata (assembly GCA_963969285.1). Classification (NCBI taxonomy): domain Eukaryota; kingdom Metazoa; phylum Arthropoda; class Insecta; order Diptera; family Stratiomyidae; genus Odontomyia; species Odontomyia ornata. Next base: position 325,582,301 of record OZ017740.1, on the reverse strand, counting down.
TTCAAGTCCAATTAATTTCTGAGAACAAAAATAAACTTCAAATTAGCTACACTTCTCTACCACATGAAAGCATCCTATCTCTACGAATTCATCGCTTCGCACTATAACTTCAACAATAAAAGCATGACAACTTCATAAATCTCCTACTTAATCAGCTCTAAAAATTCCATTCCTTTACATCAACTAAATCCTTATTGAATGCCTCATAAAACCAGCAAAAAGCGAAACAGTGAAACTTAACAATCCCAATTTATAGCACTTGTACTTGCTCATAGTGGGAAAAAAAACTCTTCAAAAAAAAAGAAATGGAGGAAAACCGCAACGTTCACTCTTTGTATGCAAAATTGCATCCACATAAATTCTGGAAAAAAGCTCCAATACTAAGTCTGACCAACAGGTTGCAAGGAAATAGCATTATTTGTCATTCGTAGGTGAGACACTTGCTTCAACTCAAATACAACTCACTTGCACTGAAGTTTTACTCGAGAGAGAGATGAAAGTGGAACGATAGACGTTAAGAGGTGGTTGACGGTAGAAATCGTAACGATTCTCATAAAAATGTGTCATAAAGTTTTAACTACGTGTTGAGGTTTTTCAAGGCGGGTTTTTTGTTTGTGAAGATTCTTTCCGGAAAAAGTAGGAGGGAAGCTAGAGTTGTCAGTTGTGTTGGAATTTGAATAAATTTAATTTAAAGATTAAGTTTTAAGTTTTCAATGATTGAATTGGGAAATAAAAGGATACTCTAAAATATTTCAGTTGACACTGCCATTCGGAAAAGTAAATCTCTCGTAGGTATAGATTCTAAAAATGAATCAATACTTGGATTCTACAGAAAAATTGACTACAATTAAAAGAGTATTGATGAAATTTGAATGTTTTGACACTCTTACACCAAAAATTTGAAAACCCGTTTAAGAATATAAGAACAACCACCCTTTTAAGGCCTCTCTGCATACAATTTTAGAATGAAAGTGCCATTTGACTTTATTTATATCAATTAAACATAAGGTTTAATTTTATTTGAATATAATTCTGACTTCTACAGGCTTCAAATTAAAAAAATTGACCACCTATCGTTTTAAAATTTGAAAACCATAATTTAAAAACTAGTTTTTATTTACATACATATAATATTAGCTATATTAAAAATTTGCATGGAAACCTTTTGAGTGGTTTAGTTGCAAACAAATGAGCATTTACACGAATCATAACTTTCAATTTTGGTATCTATTGTGAATCGTTATTTTCGATGTGCCGTTCCTTTGACAGTCAGTCTCGTATCGGCCTTTCCCGATGTAACATGTCTATTGTGTTCAATACAAATATGTATCAACCAGTGTGACACAGTGAAACAGTTAGATTCCGCCGCGTAGCCGCCACGTTTTCAGCCGCCATTATTTTTGTGTCGTTTCCGAGACAGCTCCAGCTGGGAAAATGGATCAACAACAATTCGAACAATTTCTCTCAGTCTTCACTGCCGCATTGGGGACAAGTGGATCCGGTTCAGCTCCCTAAGTGTCACCATTCGAATCATATGACGCCAAGAAGGAAAGATTTACTTCTTATTTAGAACGTTTTGACAATTACTGTAGTCTCAAAAATGTGGATTCTCCTATCACATTATCTCAATTGTTGTGTGCATTAATTGGCTCTACGCATTATAACAACTTAGCTGCATTATTGGGTCCTGAGAAACCCATGAAAGATATTCCATTTGTTGAGCTAATCAAACTTTTCAAAAATATGTTGTCACCGCCTGTCTCAACCGTAGTAGCTCAGCATTATTTCCTAAATGTTACTCAGCAGCCAACACAATCAATCTCAGAATTCGTTGCATCCCTGAAGGAGAAATCGAAAGAATGTAATTTTTATGTTGAATTTTAAATGCAAATCAGTGATTTCCATTGCTGACACCTTTTTATGTGCCCGATTTGTTAGAGGAGTATAAGACAACTGGATTCGAGAACAGCTCTTACAACACTATGCGTTCAAAAATTTCGATGAGCTGCTCAACAAAGCCACAGCATTGGAAGCATCACGTTTTGAAAGCAACCAGTTTGCCGAAATCCCAGATAATTTCACCAACCTCAATAGTGACACAAACAATGTGTCAAGGGTCAACAGGTCACATAGGAAATCACAACCCAACCAAAGTCGAAATACAAATCCTAGTTCACACCAACGCTCACAGTCCCAACACATGACACGGTTGACTATCGTTCTTTGAGCGTTGATGAACTCTGTCTCAAATGTGGTAGGGCAAACCACAAGGCAAATCAATGCAAAATCGACCACAATGCGCTTAAATGCACTTCCTGCAAGAAAATTGGTCATGTGTCCAAGGTCTGTATCACCACCATTCTTCGAAATTCAAAGACACATGCCACCGCAACACAGTCTTCTCAGAATGATCAAAACTCTGACTCAGAATATGATATTGGTCACATCCACTGCACTGAAGACTTATACGAGCTCAGCCCAGGTTCTGATAAATTTATCGTCAAAATGTTTCTCAATGGCAAGGCACAGGCATTTGAAGTCGATTCAGGAGCCAAATTCTCACTTCTATCAGAGACAGCATTCAAACGTCTTGGTCTCAATGCTACACTACAAGCAACACAGGTATCATTCCGCTCTTACTCAGCTCATATAATAAAGCCCTTAGGGAAAGTCTCACTGTCAGTAAAATATTAAAGTAGAGAAATCGATGCGGACCTATTCATTGTTCCTGCAGGGTTTGATGCACTTCTGGGTCGAATATGGATTCGCACTCTCGGAATTGATCTCAAAGAAATCGATAAAGAACGGCTCACTTCGGATCATGTGGTTACAATCAACGCTGTCACTCCTCTTGAAGACATACTCAGACAATACGCAACTATTTTCGAAGAACACATAGGTTGTGTGCCAAACCTAGAAATAAAACTTCAGCTCAGGGAAGGGTTAAAAGCCATCTTTACTAGGGAATGCGATGTCCCTTTTGCACTGCGCCAGCGAGTTGAGGAAGAACTTGCAACTCTTGAGTCACAAGGTATTATTACTCCAGTATCTCCATCTAAATAAAAATAAGTGTTCCTTCTTCAAAGAAAGTATCAGCTATCTTGTCACATAGTCTCATTTAATAAAGTTGAAATGTCACCTGTGAAAATCCAAGCCGTCTTCAACATGCCACGTCCTAAAAATGTAGAGGAATTAAGACGATTCTTGGGTATGGTGACATATTATGCAAAATTCATTCCTGATTTCTCCACAAAATGTTTTCATCTACGACGCCTACTCAAAAAAGATGGAAAATTCGTTTGGTCAGCCTCCACTGAAGCTGCTTTCTTAAACCTAAAGTCGGAGTTGTGTAGCGAAAGGGTATTAACACCTTTTGATCCAGCAAAACCCTTGATCCTCACAACAAATGCCAGCCCGACCGGTATTGCAGCTGTTTTGAGTCATGAAGTGGAAGGTCATGAAAAGCCTATTGCTTATGCCTCTCGAGCTTTGACCCAAGCTGAATGCAATTACAGTCAACTTGATAGAGAAGCCTTGGCTATCAATTACGCAGCCACACACTTCTACAACTATGTTTATGCCAGAAATTTTACCCTTGTCATCGATAACGAGCCGCTGTCTCATATCTTTCATCCACATCGAGCATTACCTCAGATGACATCTGCCCGTCTTTTACGCTATGCCTCCTTTCTAAGTGGATTGGACTTCACGGTACGCTGTAAAAAAGGAAAAGACAATGAGAACGTAGATTGTCTTTCTCGGGCTCCAATTCCCCAACTGCTCAGAACATCTGAAACATCAATGAATGAAGAAGTCAATGCGTTGTTTGCTGAAACTATACTTCAAATCTCCAGCCCAGTTATAACTTCAGAAACTATTATTGAAGAAACAGCCAAAGATGAAAACCTTCAAACCCTGATGACCAGCCTCAGAACCAGTCAAAGAGATGAACCATTCACCATCCTTAACGGTATGCTTTTCAGATTGGACCGCTTAGTCATACCAAAATCTCTACAACGCTAAATCCTGGAAGAACTGCATGCCTCACACTTGGGCATTACAAAAATGAAACAACTCTCCAGACGATATGTATATTGGGAACGTTTAGACAAGGACATCGAGCAAATTGTTAAAACCTGTGAATCCTGTGCCCAAGTCCGGTACAATCCACAGAAAGCCGCTATTAATCCATGGGACCCACCAGATGACAACTGGGAGAGTGTACATATTGACTATGTAGGCCCCCTTGACAACCATTATTTCTTAATTTGTGTCGATGCAGAATCCAAGTGGGCTGAAGTTCGAATACTCAAAGAAGCTCCATCATCAGAATCAACTATCACACTCCTAGAAACCATATTCTCTGTGCATGGCTGCCCATCTGTTCTAGTATCAGATAATGCTGCCATATTTAAAAGTGAAGAGTTCCAGACACACTGTAAAGAAAGGGGAATGTTTCAGAAGTTTATTGCGCCAGGTCACCTATCAACTAATGGCCTTGCAGAAAGAAATATACAAACCCTGAAAAGAAGATTGAAAGCTGCAGCTGAAGACTCATCACCGATAGCCACAAAAGTACAAAATATCCTTTTTCGATACCGTGCCACACCATTAGCCTCCAGACGTTCACCAGCAGAACTTTACCTGAAAAGGAAAATTAGAATACGCCTTGATGCTCTCCTGTCTAACAGAAAAGCAGTAATGCCAACGAGCCGAAGCAGCTGTCACATCCACTCATTCCAAATGGGAGAGAGAGTTCTGGCAAGAATGCACCTGAACAATCAAGATAGCTGGCAATTTGAGACTGTCGAACAAAAACTGGGTCAGTACCATTATATCATTGACTTAGACTCAGGCCGAACTATAAAAAGGCACATCGACCAACTAATTTCAACAATGGTCCCAAAGAAACAAGTCACCTTTTCATCTCAGCAAAGACCAGCCCCAAGCCCAGGTGTTCCATATCGACACATGCCAGCTGATGAGCTACCACCAATGGACACACAGCCTACGCCATTGACTGCGCCAGGTGTCAATCAGCCAGAAACACTTACTGGCACTCCTGACCAACAGACACCAGCAGACGGGAACACAAGCAACCCGAAGCTACCACCACGCAGATCTGCTCGTCAACAATGTCCTCCAAACTTTTTGAAAGACTATGTCACCGAATAATAGAATTAAAATTATATTTCTATATGTTTTAATTAAGTGGGGGAGACTATTGTGAATCGTTATTTTCTATGTGCCGTTCCTTTGACAGTCAGTCTCGTATCGGCCTTTCCCGATGTAACATGTTTATTGTGTTCAATACAAATATGTATCAATTAACGTGTGTATTATTATTGTCTCATCATACCAACTAGTCACTTACATCACCCAGTCACAACAGTATCGTTGGATTTAACCCTCCATCACTCATAAAAAGGGATTTATTTGAATTTTTGGATTGGAGATTTTTTTTTACTATTTGGGAAGAAAATTATGAAATAAGGAGTATTGTCCATAGGTAACACTGAAGTAAGAGGTCCAAATTTATAATACTGCAGAACATGTCACGGAAGATGAAAGTTTTTGGAGAAATTCTTGGTTTTCGTGCAATATAAGGCTACCCCACATATGTTACATACATTATGGGTCAACCCAGCACACTTTGGAAACTTGCATCTGATTTTCTTATCAGACCATTGCGGCCAGTGTCCAATTTGGTCCTGTCCAACTGCTTTGGAAGGTACATGCTGAGCAGGCCCTTTTTGCTTTTTGGCTTGAATTTCACTCTCCAGGGATCGCCGATTAAATAAATTGGGCTTAATACCCATTTTGCAAAGGGCCACTGCAATCTCCAAACGAAAATCTGCTGATGATAAGCGGCCTGATTGAATATTTTTATATTTAGCAATCTTTTTATAAAGTAGCCATGCATTGGCCATCGTGAGATCCAAATAATGATAAAAAAGTCACATGAGCCATCTTTTGCTTCGCAAACGTATTTTGTATATCCCCATTAAACTGTCAAGCAGATCAACGCCACCCATATGGTGATTCTACTCTCCAACCACATTGGCCCGCTTTATGTTTACACACCTTGAATTGTGTTTGTCCCATCTTCGAACATCAGTTTCAGGGGTTTGCCCAGCAAAATGTCCAGGTTAGAATTTTGTTATCCTTCTATGCAATAGTTGACACATCGATCCCGATGACGTCCGTTACGTCTTTTTCTGAATAGCCTCTTTCTTTTTTCATCATTATCATGACAGCTTATAATCCGGTATTCTATTTCTTCTCATAGTAGCAAGACTGAGAATGCCTTTTTTGCCTAGAAATTTCATTAGTCGAAGGGAAGTAAAATAGTTGTCGAAATAGAGTTTGAAGCTCTGCTGCCTTAGAATCATACGCGCCAACCTCAAGACGACGTTAGATGAGGCGCCTAAATCTAGCTCCCCTTGTAAGATAACATTTTTTTGCCTGTTTTGATTACTGTTTTATTACTGTTTTATTAACCTGAAACGACACTTAACACGAACACTTTATAGCCCCACTTGTGTGGTTTGTTAGGATTGTATTTCTTTAAAGTATTCCGTGATTTAGTTGAGCACATTTGATCATCTACACAAAGGTGCTCTTCTATTGGGACTTTACCATATGCCTCATACAAGGAGTCCACCACTGAAAGTATTTTGTGTATACGATCATGATCCTTAGGAAGATCTTTGCTATTGTCGATGAAATGCAAAGTTTGATAAATTTTTCAAATTTGTTCAACGGCATCGTTTCCTGTATTATATGTGTTCCAAGTGTATGACTTCAGTGGTTTGTAACTCTAGGTAATTGAACGAGAGACATTAGATATACTACTCCTATAAATTGCCTGACATGCTCCTCAGACATCCGGAAAGCGCTATTCGTATCTTTCGGCACTTGATAAAAGTTGGTCTCGTCAGAAATTTGTTCATGTAAAAACAGGTAGAAAAAGACTGTACAGGAGTATCAAGCTCAAGTAGGTCAGGACCTAGGATCTTGTTTCCCCTAAACATAAGCTGCTCTGCACTCCACTCTAGACTCTTTCTCTTCCAGCGTGATTTCAGTTTAGCTGGCTTCACCTTAGTATGGTTCTTGGCTCAGAAAGCACTTTCATCTATATTTTCTACATTTTGTATTTTAGAATCCATATCTCTGGATCCTCATCTTCAAAGGCTTCATATTCAGGAACGAAATCCGGATCAGCATGGCTATCGTCATCTAAATCGAAGCCATCTTAACTATCTGCATACTCATTTAGTGCTAAAATTATTTCCTTGTCACTAAGGGGCTGTTTAAGAGACATCCTGAAAAAGAAAACAATAACAATCAGCTTATTAGGTATCAAATAAAATGTAACACTTGTTGTCTGATGTAGCCTACGGGCAACAAACACTTTTTGCTAACGAAATCAATATAAAACTTAAAAAGTGTTCAAAATTGACATTACATAATGAAGTTACGACAATTACTTCTTCGATTGATCAAGATTTATAATGCTCATGAAACTAGCAACATAATTCTTCATTATTTTTGATCACAATCAACCGGCGCTTTTCGAAAACACCGAAAGTAGACAAACAATTGTCAATTTCCACCAATTAGCGCGACTCAGTTGTGTGTTTTGCTGCTAGTTCGCTAGTTCAGAGTGTAGATTATGGGTTACAGTGAGCAATTGCGTGAAAGGAATTGATTCTTATAATTTTGGAGGCATTCGAACGGTATGTTGCCTGCAGAGCACACCATGCTATAGAGGGCTAATATAATTTTTGGCAAAGATCCATCATATAGAGTCATCAACCATTATGCAAAACTTGCCTGAAATCGGAGCTTTACTGAGAGTTGAGGAGAAGCTATAATTTTTTTAAAAAAGCTACTAAAAGTACTCAAGCTTATATTTTTCAGTTTCCTATTTATTATCATGGCATACAAGGCATTCCTTCATGTCATATTTTTCAGTTTCCTATTTACTATCATGGCATACAAGGCATTCCTTCATGTCCGAAATCTCATACAAGTTCTTCTCACCATCCTCCACGTCATCATGAAAAACATCATCAAATCTATCATCAACAAACACATGGCAAAAAATAAAAACAATAACATCATCCAAAAAAATTCTTATGAATAATCTTGATTAACAATTGTTGCAAAACGAGCTAATTAGAATGCCATAATCATTACCAACAAATAATAACAGCAAGCACTGATAAACCATCTTCGAAAACAACAATACTAGAAAAGGGTGATGAATTCAAGTTGCATTAGATTTGCTATATCAGCAAATGATGAATGAAAGGGAACTGACTCCAAAAAGTAACGAATAAGAATGGATCAATGAAGTAATAGACTCATGGTTACGTTGGTTCTTTTTTGAATTCACTGTTGCAATATTCTGGACAATACTGGAAGGAGACAGAAATTATTCCAAAAATATTTTTTTAACATAAATCGACTAGAAATAAAAAGGGTCAGGCGATCAATAAAAAGCTTAGCACATACAAGATAAATATGTTGAAAATATTTAGCGTAACTTGGTATCGAGATTAACTTTTAGATACAGAAAACGGCAACGTTAGTATCTGGCTCCTCTTGTATGGTCCTTATTTATGCAGGTGGTATACCCCGATTCCCTAAGGAAGCTTAGGAAAACCAGTGGCTCCACGGGTATAATTTTTTCTTAGTCTGTTGAATAGGTTGAAAATCTTCTTCTTCTTCGAAGTACTGTAGACCCCCTCGGGCCTTCGCTACCTGTCTAAATCACCTCTAACTGTCTCGTTCTTTTGGTTGCATCTCTCAATTGCGAAATTTGAGAAAAAATAAACGGGTTTCGTCGAACGAGTCAGACAAGTGTTTTCTCAGTCTCCCCGCTGGTCTCCGTCCTTCAATTGTTGTGCAAGTACCTTTTGAGTATCTGTTGTTCATCCATTTGATTGACATGGCCAGTTCATTGCAGTTTCCGCAATTGTATAGTTGTTAAGACCTCCGGCTTATCGATTGTATTGAACTTATCATCATTGTATTGAACTAATCATTAGTTTCTCTAATTATTCGTCTCAGGATCCATCTCTCATAGATGTTCAATATGTTTGTTAATACTTGGGTTAAGGCCAATGTCTTACACCTGTTGCATAGCATAGATCTTACCACAGACTTGCACACATCTTTTTTTTGTGTCTACAGATAGTCCTCACGTTCATCAAAATTGATTAAACAATTTAATTGTCCTTTGTATTCTTTGGCAAATTTTATCCCTTTCATTATCGGTTGTCGTTATTTTGGCATCTAAATACACAAATTTGTCACCGATTTTGATATTATATATATTTGTCGTGTGGTGTAGTGGCGCTTACCACGGGGGTGGCAGTTTCCAAGTATAAAGTTCATTGGTGGCAACAAGTTTGTGCTTGGATTACTTCTGTTGGACAATCAACCTACGCAGCTGTAATGGGTACCGATTGGAAAATCAGGATATGGTTACTTGGTTGAGGGTGATACCGACATACCACCTCAAACACTATTATGGCCATGAAATGAGATTCCCTTAAAAATCTCAACGCCAAGGTTTGAATTGGACTAGTGTGCTATGATTATTATTATTCAAGGTCTTTTTCCTCGACTGCGCTATGAGCTTTTCCTTATGTTCTTAAGTTTTAAACCCGACTAGTTTTGCTTTTGACAATCTGTGAAGACCAGCTTCATATACAGGAAAACAAAGCTTCAAGTATACAAATCTGTGATAAGACCTGTGCTATGCTATGGGTGTGAAACATGGACCCTAACTAAAGCATCTGCAAATATACTGAAAGCCTTTGAGTGACGGGCCCAAGGCAAATAATCGGAGAGAAGCCAGACAAGGACCAATGGCAAATTCGATACAACCATGAGCTTTATGAATTTTTTGACCAACCGGAGGTCTCAACGATTGTAAGAATGCGGAAGCTGCAATGGGCTGGCCACATGAGTCGTACGGACGGGCAATAGATACCCGAAAAGGTATTTATTAGGAGACCTGAAAGCTGGAGACCAGTGGGACAACTGAGGAAACGCTGGCTTGACTCGGTCGACGAAGACAGTTCATCACTGCTCGGGTTTAGAAATTGGAGAACGCGCTCAATACACCGAGACTGTTGGAGGCGCTATTTGCAGGCAGCAAATGCCCGAGAGAGGCTGTAGTGCTGAGAACAGAAGAATAAGCTGCATGAAATTTTTGACGTCTCAACAATTGTAAGACTGTGGAAGCCACAACGGGCTGAACATTTGAATCGTAGGGATGAACAACGGATACCCAAAAAGATATTCGTTGCGAGAACTGGAGGGCAGTGACCGGTGGGGAAGCCAATAAAACACTGTTCTAACTCGGTCTATGAAAAAAACTTATCGCTGCTCGGATTTCAAAACTCGAGGACGGGGTCAATGAACTGAGACAGTTGGAGGAGGTTGTTGCAGGAAGCGAAGGTCCAAGAGTTCCGAGGCTACCTTGGTACTCTCCAATAACGTTGTTGATGCATGATCTGATTTTATTTTCTATGATATTTTAAAATATTGTATTTTGTACGCCATACACAGTGATATACTTCTACAATCTCCACAATCTGGCTTGTTAGCTCAGATGGGGAATATAGCTGATTAGCTCCACTCTTTTGGCATATGTTCTTCTTGCCAAATGGGTTCGGTGAGGTTATGGATGGTTTTCTGAACACCGCTGCCACCATATTCAATGACCATCACTTAAATCTCATTGATGCCCGTTGCGTTATTATTTATTTATTTTTGCTTTGTTTTGTGGTCAAAAAAACTTTATCCAGAGTCGGTGGGGCTGATGGAAGCTCTTCGGAAATATCTGTGGACTGCAATTCTCTGCAGCTGCGTGGAAGGTAAAGAAGGTTTTTGGAATATGATGCTCATCTTTTCTTAATCATGTTTGCATCAACCATGCTTTTATCGATGTTATCACGGTGGAGTATTGTCTTGGACTAATAACGTCATATCAGGCCTTGCACTGTTTGCTTATCAATTGATTGACAAAGTATTTTTTTGTCTTACTCTTATAATAGTATTCTTCTGCGATTTTTATAAAATTCTCTCTTTGTCCTGCTTTTTCCCACCAAAAATTGTTTGAATGCCTTAATCGGTAACTATAAACCTGGTAGTCAAAGTTAAATTACTTATTCATTACTCTCAACACTTACCATTCTGTCGCACTCACAAAACGTAAACTATATCTTAACTCCCTCTCTGGGTTTTTTTTATCCATAGCATTTGTCACGCCTCATGATTGTAATCACCCTGCCCCCTTTCCTCATGAAAGAGGAAAGGGGGCAGGCTAAAGTTCATCATTGGGCTACTTAAAGATTGATTATCATTACCGTTCGCCACAAAATGGTTGCTGATATCATTCCATCAGGGATCGAAACAGGATACCAGCATATTAATTTCATCTATCAATTTTTTGCTTTTATGATAAGAAAAACTTGTCATGACAACTGTGATTGCGTCCACCTTATACTTCTTTTCTTGCTGTGACAAGTAAATGTCATTTATGCAGTGAGTGGGGATTACCCACATTACCACACCTTTCTGCCAACCCGACAAACCAGCTTAGAACCGTTTGTCACATTCCTTCGGGCCAGATCTCGTTTTTTGGTACACCATGAGGCACATTCAAGCTGGGGGATCCCTCTTCTAGCGGCAAAGAGACGGGAAGAGGATTCGCAGACAAGCGATCCCCTAGCCCCAATGCCTCTAGCTGCTGTGAGTCCCTTTTATCTTTTAAGGTTGCCCGAATATAATGTGTTACTTGGGTCAATTTGTCAACCAATTAGAGCGTCACCACGACTCTATTATCCGGAGTGAGCTCTTCTGTCTCCCTATAGAGGTCCCTTGGCAGCCTGTCCCAATTCGTGCACGCGAAAATGAGTGGCAGGCATTGTCTTCCTCTCCTAAGCAAAACCGACAACCGGGGCACCGTGACTTACCAATCTTGTGCTGGTACTACTGACAACACCCATGCCCACTTAAAAGCTGTGTTAGACAGAAGTCAATCTCACCATGCCCTCGATTTCGCCACGGTCTCACATCAGGGATGAGGCACGCAGTCCACCTTTTCTTCGCGTAATTTACCCAAGGCAGCTGCCAGTCGTATAGTGAACGCTGTCTCTCCTCGCGTCTTCGTTTCGACGCAGCTAATTAGCGCATAGAAGAGCTATAGGTATCACGCCTGCAATAACTCTCACCGCCCAGTCAGAGACTGTCGGATAGAAAAATGGAATCCTCAGTGCTCCTCTTCTTTGTACTTGTGCCAGGCGTTTTCGGTAAACCTCCTTACTGAGAACGTTGCCTCATACCTCTGCTCCATACAGTAGCACTGACCCTACAGCACTCATGAAGACCCGTCTTCTTGATGGGCTGGGTCCCCCTACGTTGGCCATTATTTAACTCGGAGTCGATACTCCCAAAGCAATCATCTCAGCCGTTGCCCTGATTTGCTCAGAGAAACTCATCTTCGAGTCGATCAATAGCCCCAGGTACTTCACCACTGGCTTCGATTCGATAAGTATGTCTCCAATGCTGATCGTCATTACTCTAGGGACTCTCGTTTTTGTCAAGATGACCACTTCGGTTTTCTCCAGTGCTAAACTGAACCCACGAGCAATCATCAAGTCTCTCACTCCGCACATTAGCACATCTAGCCTAAATTGCGCTTATTCAACGGTGCGTCTAGCGTACAGAGCCACAACATAATCTGCATAGCTAATCAAGCGCGACTCATCTGGCATTCCTAGTCTCAGTCGCCTATCGTAAGACATGTTCCACAGGCCTGGCCCAAGGATAGATCCTCGGGCAACACCCGATGTAACTTCCCTCCTTCGTTGTCGTGTTGTAAAGCAGGCTTCGGTCCTTCAAGAAGTCCCTCAAAAGCTGCACTAGATATTTTGGAGCTTCAAAAGATTTTCCTAGCGTACCCAGAATATCCACCCATCTAGCGGAGTTGAAGGCATTCCTAACGTCAAGCCTCACATCTCATATTGATAGCCCCAGCCTAAGGATCTCATATTGATCTCCCCACAAGGATATACCTTCCGTCGAAGCTCGTCTATTATTGACTTCTTCATCGTATCTGCCAAACTGATAAATCTCTCCCCCAGTTGGAGGAATTTCGAGTGTGAATTTCTTGACGCTGAGTCTGACCATCGTTTGGTTGAGCTGATCTTCAGAGTGCAAAAAGGTCTGAAACTTGAGGTTTTGGATACTCAACTTTTCATTCCATACAAGTGAATCGATTGAGCAGCTGAAAGTGCTAACCTTGATGGAAAATTGAAGGAGACTTTGATCAATAGATTGGAAAATCTTTCCATTCCTGAAATCAATCAGGGAGTCATATGCATAAATATAGCCTTGAATATGGTCATCTCAAAGCTCTCCATCAAGAAATTCTCGACGAATTACCTTTATTAAGATTAACCAGAAGACATCTCACAGCTTTATCGTAGACGTTATCGGTTTGGAAAGTTATCGCAATTTAAAAATGCCTAACAGGGGGTATGAGCCTATTTATCTAGTGATTACTTCTCTAATCCAAAGGATCTCGAGGAAAACCACGGCTTTTGCTAACGAGTGATTTGAACAGACCCTGGAAAGTATCGAACAAGGTTCTTATATGTTTCCTCATATTGATAAGATAACTGGCAGGAAAAGGCTATCCAGGGTCCTCATTAATGATGGGTCAATGCTCACGATTGACAAAGCTATCATTGACTCTATCTTAAAATATTTTGCGAAAGTTATTCAAGGAGAGAAAACAAGTGAAGGCTCTTCCATTACCTCGTTAGTGAGCAGCACCATAACGAATTTCGACGGGGACCATGAGCAATTGTGCTTGACCAGGTTCTCTAATTCAAATCCCTCTGACGCACCTTCTGGCCATGGCTTGTTTGTCAGTCCTGAGAGACTCACATTTTTGCCACTGGAGCAAAGTTCCAAATAATCTGCTGGAGCTGATGGAGTCTCCAATTATATGCTTAAAAGGATTGCCCATGTCTTGTTTGTTCTCCTCGCGATCATTCTGAATAATTGTATTAACATATGCTACTTCCCTCAGCAATGGAAATGCGCAACAATATTTGCAATACCAAAGATTTCGGGCAAAACTAACATTGTAGATACTCGTCTGATTTTGCTGCTTTAAAATATTGGTAAGCTACTTGAAAGGGTAATACTTGAAGGCCCCCTGCGGGGGCGAAAATTGTGCCGAAAAGACAATTAGGTTACAAAAAGCCCACTACACGGTGGATGCTATGGCTGTGTTGTAGCTTGCCTGATCGATGTGGAGAAAGCCTTTGACTCTGTATTGATCAATGGACTTTTCTACAAAATGATAAATTTTGTCTTTCTGGCCCATATTGTAAAAATTATAGGCAGCTTCAGGAGGGGACGAAATGCCATTGCGTAGCTGGTGGAGCTAGGTCCGACCCATTTTTTATTTACTCGGGGGCCCCACAGGAGCCCATTTCTTTTCAGCATATTCACTTCTGACATCCTAAACGTAAGAGATGAATATAAGCTAGGAATTTAGGTGAACTTTTTCGCTGATGACTTGTTAGTGAGGTCATCTGAACACCATTTGCGCTTTGCTAAGTTGAGTCTACAAACATATTTGGAATCTCTTGATGCATATTACCAGAAATGGGGAATCAACGTAAATGCGAAGGAAAGTGAATTTATTGTGTTCTAGGACCCCCCCCCAAAAAATTTTGGTCGTCGTGCAAAGAGGCATCTGTGACTCCAGGATGAAGTTGAATGGGCAGATGGTGCACTGCTCCAGGCAAACGAAGTACTTGGGGGTAGTTTTCGACAGGAAGGCTACCTTCAGTACTCACCTTGAAAAAATTGAGGAAAAGGTGACTTATGCGTACCATTTTCTGATACTTCTTTTCAGGAAACAGTCAACAGCGCGCAAGCATCTCAAGGTTTTGGCCTTTAAAACCTTGATTCGTCCAATCATCACATATGCGGTGATGATATGGAATGGAGCTCCGAAAATGAAATGGGGCAAGATAAGATTAGTGGAGCAAAAAATCCTATGGGCTTACATAG
Source organism: Odontomyia ornata (assembly GCA_963969285.1). Classification (NCBI taxonomy): domain Eukaryota; kingdom Metazoa; phylum Arthropoda; class Insecta; order Diptera; family Stratiomyidae; genus Odontomyia; species Odontomyia ornata. Next base: position 325,567,187 of record OZ017740.1, on the reverse strand, counting down.
GCCTATACAGATAGAAGGACAGACGGTCTTACCCCGACGAGGCACTGTACCAGGAGGCAGGAATGGACCCAATAAAATTGTATGCGGAAAAGCTAGTGGAATTGGGAATCAGGAGAGCCAAGAAACAAAAGACAGGAGTTGTCAGGAGAGCAAAAGATAACCGCTCAATAAATGCAGTGAATGAGTAGTTTGAAGGTTGTCTTCAAGAGATAATGTACTTAATTTTAAGAAACTCAACTTTTAAAATTGCAGTTGCTAGAGCAAATGAATTTTACACCAAACTTCATTTTATAATTTATTAATGTTTTATAATGTTGTGGGTGTCAACATTTTAAAGTTTTGTTTTATCGAAAAAATTAAAATTGTAATCTAAGTAAAGTAAATTATTGTTGAGCTCCAGGAAAAGCCTTAACGCACAACCCACACGAATATTATTATGTTAAGTTTTTTATGAATGGCATACGTGTAAAAATTAGAAAAACCACCAAATAAAGATTTTGAAACTTTGATCGTGCATTACATTTGTTAAGTGTTTGTTTTTTCTAAAAAAGTATAATTATTCTTGCGCAACCTTTTAATGTTTCTAACCGATGCTAATGTTTCTAACGGATTTATTATGAGGTTTGGTTTTTAATCTCAAATAAAAGGCATAATGTTGAATTCTTTAGTGGAAGTTTTATTGTAAGTCTAAAGGATAATCTATGACATTTACTTTTTAAAGATTATCTTGTTTAAACGTTAGCCACAACAACCCCGTAAACGGTTCCTTCTGAGGGTCCAATTTAGATCGAAGGCAAACCAACTGTTCACTGTCAAGGAGGTACTGGAAAAATGCTGGGAGTGCAACGTAGACGTGTACCAAATTTTCGTTGACTTTATGCAAGCATACGATAGTATTGATCGTAAAGTGTTTTAACAAGTAATGCTTTGCTATGGCATCCCAGCCAAATTAGTCCATCTTACCAAAAGCCCACATGAATAACCAACTTACCGATACCTTTGACATAAATATCGGACTAAAGCAAGGAGATGGGCTAGCCCCATACTATTCAACTTGGCTCTGGAGTACGTACGTCATAAAGAAGCTTCCTAATGATACACGAGGTACATTACTATACATGTTGAGCCAAGTAGTAGCCCATGCGGATGACATCAACATTTAGTCATGGTCATTAACTACTGCCAAAGAACTCTTCCTGAAATTCGACACTGAAGCAAAACTGGTCAGGCTGCAAATCAATGAAAATAAAACAAAGCTCATGACGCAGTCAAGAAAAAATATCTCAAATGCCCAAAAAACCACACTTTTTTTCGCAGCACTTCAGCCTCTTCTGGGCCTTTGCTTAGAGATAGTTAGAGCATCTCATTGTCATGATCAAATTTATCGGCACTCCGGAAGGTGCTTTGATCATGATCACGCTTTGGCCGTGCATCCAGCCACCTAGCTGCGATACGTTCTGATTTTAAACCAGCAAGTATTCTAACAGAACAGGCTTATAATCCATTCGACGCATCACTTAAATTAAATCTCGTTGACGCCAACGAAATTCGAACCAGAGACCTTCGGCTTACGGGCTTAGTGTTCTACCACACTTGGTGAATGCAATATCGAAAATGTGGGAAAATTTTTATATTTAGGAGTTAAAATAACGACAACCGGTAATAACAGAGACAAAATACCGCTCGCAGATAAAATAACTTAATCAGTTTTGACGATTTTGAAGACCAGCTGCATAAACAGTAAAACTAAGCCCCAAGTCTACAAATCTGCGATAAGACCTGTTCTATACTATGAGTATGAAATATGGACCCTAACCCAAGCACTCGCAAATAAATTGAACGCCTTTGAGTGGCGAGTCCTGAGACGAATAACCGGAGCCAAGCTAGACGGGGACTAATGGCCAATTCAAAATAACCATGAGCTGCATGAAATTTTTAATGAGCTGGAGGTCTCAACGATTGTAAGACTGCGAAAGCTGCAATAGGCTGGCCAAATGAATCGTGAGGATGAACAACGGATACCCAAGAAGGTATTCGTTGGAAAAACTGAAGGCCGAAAGCCCAGCGGGGAAACAATGAAACACTGGTCTGCATTGGTCAACGAAGATAGTTCATCGTTGCTTCGATTTTGAAATTGGAGGAAGGGATCAATGGACCGAGACAGTGAGAGAAGCCATTTGCAAGAAAAGAAGGTCCGAGGGGGGCTGCAGTGCTACGAAAAAGAAGAAGTTAAGAAATAGTTAATACTGCTCATAAGACAGGTCTAGAAAATAAAAAAATACGATAACCTCCTGGCTTCAAAATTCGAAAATACCTCACAATAACTGTAGTACAAGAAATCAGTCAAACACAACTGATATCTAGATGAAGGCAGTAGCGTGAAGTAACCTAGTAAGGTTACTAAATGGATAACAAATGTCCAAGTGTGGGCAGTTTGAGGGTCGACACACTTTGCCTCGAGAGGAGCTGCAATGTGTATGAAGAAGAACAAGAGAAGGAGGATTCAATCTTTGTCCACGTGTTTCGGCTTGACGACCGGTATCTCGTGAATGACATGAGAAATGTTGGCATCCAAAGCGTCGATTAAAATTAACTTATCCCTGAAGACCGGAAACTTCCTGTAACTCCAAAAAACAAAATCTAAAGGTGTTATATCAGGCGATCTACGCAGCCAATTTACTGGTCCAAAACGTGAAATCAGGTTGGTGAAAACACATAAGTCCATTGTTTCTTTCACAGCACGAAAATGTTTCTCACAGAACGCTGATTTTCCTAATGCAACAACAAAGCTTTCTTGCATCAAGAAATTGCCTCAAATATTAGTTAAAATTTGGCTACCGATTTTTTCCCATATCAAATATTCAAATGACATCACCAATGGATTCTCGCAAAAGTTGGTTTACCCGAGGTTGATTTCAAAACTTAATATTCTATTAGAACTTCCATTAACTTCCGCAGAACTGTCATTACCATTTCCACCTTAATTTCATGGTATTTTTTCAAATCTAAATTCCATCCGGAAACTTAAAATTCAAGCCATTATTCGCACATCTTGCTTTCAGCGAACTCTACTCCCATATTTCTCCAACTACGTGCATTTTCTGAATCATGATCTCACCCACTATTGTGGGTTTAGTAGTCTCTATCCACTTGAAATTACCTGTTTCCTCAAGTTAAGCCATTAAAACCTAAAAACTACTTGTGAACTACATCGAACTTCACCCAGCCAGAAAGCACGCTGACACACAGATGCTGAAAACCTCTTTTTCTTTGCCATAGCACCAGTCTTAAAACCGCACTATTGCCGCCATCTTTAATTATTGTTTTCGAGAAAATTGTCCCAACAAGAACCCGTAATGACTGTAGAGGGTGGAACGGTCACGATGCAATATTGCAGTAGGTATGGCGAACAGGAGGTGGTTGATGAAGGACTAAATAGAAGCTTTAGTTGACTTAGCGCGAAATTATCCTTGGGATATCCCCGTATAATGTGTCTGCAGCCGTTTTTCGCATCCTCGCTGCTTCCTTCCCGATTTTGAATGCATTTCTTCTACAACTAATTCAGGATCCATAATGGCTGTCGTCTCCTCCTAGAGGTGCAATTGCAGCTTTCTCAAACAGCGAGTCCTGTTTTTTCCGCTAGTGCAAGCGAACGGTCGGTCGTTTAATCTTCATCTTTAAGGCAACACCATGCAATGCCTTATGGTTGGATTTACGTGTATGTCGTCCTTACAAATTTCCTCGCAAACGTTGTTCACCTCTTTTCTGTTTTTCACGCGGAGCGTCTTTATCGTGGCATGTGAAAAATGATGGTCGTTAATTTTATTTTTATGCTAGTTTAGCTGTTGTGTTTATAGTTTCATCAGATGCTAGCGAGGACAGGGTGAAAGCAATTGCAGACGTTACCGGTGGATTTGAGAAGATTGGTAGTCCGGAAGGATGAATTGTTTTGCTTTTTAAACAGTAATGGCTGGAAGAGTAGGATATGGTTTGTCTGGGTTGGACGATGAGGAAAATAAAATGACGTTGGCATTTCAACTTAAAATAGATGAGAAAAACATTCTTAACTTAATTTCAGGGCTGAGGTGAAATTATTTTTTTTTCCATAATCCTTTGGACCATTTGGGAATTTGTTTTTGTGTATAGCTTCATCATTACTCGAACGGAAAAATTGAGATTTTTTTCCTTGTACAGACCCGATAAAGTTATTCTGGATGGATTCAAAAAATTGGCCTTTTTTGATTGAATGTCTCACTTTATTTATTTATTTATTAAATTCCATTTAACAGATTAAACCGATCAAATATATTACAAAACGAAACAAATGAAGTTAATCAATGCAACACAAAGAAAATAATGCATGCTACAAGCTTAGAATTATGAATAATACTATTAATAAATAAAGAAAAAGTAAGAAAATAGAACAAGAAAAGAACATCAAAATGAATTAAATGTATTAATAAGAACTAGGAGTCTAAATTTTAGTTTAAAAACAAAATATGAATCAGACCAAAGACCAAGTTCTAGTTTGTCATAATTCCTAATCATTCGCAAAATGGGTGAAAGAAAATATATATTTGCACGATTAAATGGAACCTCTTCTTCTTCTAAGCACAACAGCCTCTCTCGGACCTTTGCTCCCTGCAAACAGCGCCTCTAAAAGACAGTGCGTCTCGGTCCATCGACTGCGTCTTCCAATTCCAAAATCTGAGCAGCGATGAACTGTCTTCGTCGACCGAGTCAGACCAGCGTTTCCTCGGTTTCCCCAATGGTCTCCGGCCTTCAGTTCTCACAACGAATGCCTTTTTGGGTATCCATTGTTAGTCCATACAATTCATGTGGCCAGTTCATCGCAGTTTTACAATCGTTGAGACCTACGGCTCGTCAAAAATGTCATACAGCTCATGGTTGCATCAAATTCGCCATTGGTCCCCGTCTAGCTTCGCTCCGATTATTCGCTTCAGGACGCGTCGCTCAAAGGCGTTCAATATACTTGCAGATGCTTGGGTTATGGTCCATGTTTCACAAGCATAGCATAACAGAGGTCTTATCACAGATTTGTATACTTGAAGCTTTGTTTTCCTGTGTACGCAGCTAGCCTTCAAGATCGTTAATACTGAATAAAATATTTTATTTGGTGGCTGTATTTTTCTGCGTATTCCGTCTCTTTCATTGCCCGTTTTCGTTATTTTGGCGCCTAAATACACAAAATTTGCTAACATTTTCGATACTATATTCGCCAAGTGTGATATTTTGTGTATGTGAACTATTTTTCCTTGAATGCATCATGAGCTTTGTTTTATTTTCATTGATTTGTAGGCCTACTAGTTTTGCTTCGCTGTTGAGTTTCCGGAAAAGTTCTTGGGCAGTTGTTGATGACCGTGATAAAGTGAACGAATCGCACTCATATATGCATGTAAGTCCTTTAAAAGAAAAGTAAAAACGTTGAACTTCAACTTCACAATTAGTTTTATTAATCCTATCAAATTGGTGCTTAGTTCCGAACTAAACCTAACTTAAATTATTCCACTCATCAAAGGGCGCTCGAGATTCATTTATTCTCACCTATATTTATAGAAAGGAAATCTAATATATTAATACTTTGGGTATGAAATAAAATTTAGCTGAGCTGTAAGTGCGCGATAGTTCTCAAAACAATCTTCGCGGCATGCGATAAACACAAGTGCAACATGATATCTTGTCCATTGGATTTCTAAACAATCTTTAGGACATTATCAAAGTTATCGTTACGCTTGCGATAAGTTATACTATGGAATATTGAAGGGATGGTTATGTAAACGTAGGTATTGATTTAAAATAGAAACTCTATGGATTTTGCGGTATTGGGGATGATAGGTTTTTGAGTTGAAGCGAGGTTTGTGTGACGGTAACTATAAGATGTTGATGTCGCCCGCATAGGCTACCTCTTGGCTCGACTTGAATAGTAATGTACCTTGCGTATCAACAGGTAGCTTCCTTATGACGGACTCCTGAGCCACATTGAATAGCAATGGGGACAGTCCATCTGAATACTTTAGTCCGAAATTTGTATCGAAGGCATCGGTGAGTTGGTTATTGATGCAGACTTGGCAGGTCGTCGACGTCATTGTCATTTTGGTAAGACAGACTGATTTGGATGGGATAACAAGCAGAGTATCATTTGGTACAGTACGTTATCATCAATAGTGTCGTATGCCTGCTTAAAGTCAACGAAACTTTTATTGTAACCCTATATTGAGCTCCCAGCATTTTTCATGTAGCTGCTTGACTGTAAACAATTGGTCTATTGTCAATCTAACGGCTCTAAAACCACCTTGATACTCTCCAATAATAATGTAGACGTATGGTCCCATTTTCGTTTCTAAGATCTTTGAAAATATTGTTGCATGTATTGTACAAATTATTCTGCGAGCTACATTCACAATTGTTTATACAACCATTAAGAACATCATGATCAACAAAAGAATGTACTCGGAAGCACAAGAATCCACCAAGCATGATCGATATCTGAAAGTGACTTTACTGCGCCATTCAGGATTACTCGTATATCCCAGGTAGCTCTCGTCAGAATTTTCGACAATGTACGAGAAATGGATTGAATGGCTAGAGACCCTATATAAAGGCGAGCTGAATAAATGGGGGATTATTACAACCGATATAGTAAAACCGCGATAGTAAAACTGCGATAGTATGGAGTGCGAATGAAAAGCGATATTGATTGTTAAGTGAAGACAGTTATAAGAGAAATTTATTGACAAGTGGAAGTTAGATTTTAATTAATTTTTGTGAAATAGTTATATTAATGATTGTGCATTTTCAGTAAATAAACTCTTTTAACTTAATTTAAAAGACAGTGCGTTTGCACTTAATCGGAACATTAAAATTATTGGCCGCGAACCATAGCACGCGACAGTGGTGTCAAGAAGTAAGAAAGAAAATCTCGAAAGTGAAAACATTTAAACATTTTCAAAGTGCACAATAGTGAAATTTAACGTGAAAACTGCTGGGTAAAAAAAACGAAAATCCAAAATAATAAAAATGCCACGAACCTTGCATCTAAGAATTAATGAATTGGAGATATCGGAGCTCAAGGAAGAGTTGGAACAGCAAAATCTAACTACACAAGGTACAAAGGTCATACTGATTGACGTGATCGAGTCGGGAGGCACGGATCTGGGTTTGGGTGAGCCCTCAGATGTGGAAAAAGGCATAGTAGGTGGAGAAGCAGAAACACCAAAACCAAAGGAACCCGAAAATGCGCTGATGCAGCTAGAGCACCGACAACAGTCTTTCAATTTAACTGCGAAGCTAAATGAACAATCAGCGAAACTGAACCAACAAGCGTTTGAAATCAAGGCAGATTTTCAAAAACAGTCAACCGAAATAAAACCGGAGCACGGTAGTCTGAAAAAACACATTTACAAAATCTAGTTTGAAGCCGCCGCTAGGATAAATCACTGGAATGAGTAGGAACGAGCAACTGCATTCATTCTTGCTCTAAGAGGTCCAGTTGCCAAGCTTTTGCATACTATCCCCGTTGAGTTATACACAAACCTGGCTGCTATAACGAATGCGCTCGACATGCGTTATGGAGACGATCATCTAAAGCAGATTTATCGGTCACAGCTGAGGCATCGGGTGCAGAAGTCTGGTGGAACCCTACAGCAGCTAGGCCAAGACATTGAGCGACTGGCACTTTTGGCTTACCTAGCTTACGACCCGGAACATCGAGATGAAGCAGCGACAGAAGCATTCATTAGCGCCTGAAAGGACAAGGAATTGCAACAATCCGTGCGTTTAGCTCAAAAGCAAATAATTAAGGACACATTTGCTTAGAGTCTGAACTTTGAGGTAGCGAAAAATGTGAGTTGTACCACTGCCCGGATTCGCGAGGTAGTGACAGTGGAGTGCAGGTGTAAGCGCGAGGAAATTGACCGAGATCCGCGTGTAAATGGTGCGTCTAGATGCTGGAATTGTGGTGAGAAGGGGCACCTGCAAATAGACTGCAAGAAGCGAAGAAAACGGAGCTATTGTCCAGGATAGTGGAGATCCAGACCGTGTCAGGAGCCTAGAATGGAAGCTCATCAAACTGAAGGGGCCAACTTCGTAGGACGCACGTTGGCTAGGAGGATCGATATCCCCAGCACCCCATCACCATGTCAAGACTACATCGTGGAGAAGCAGACTTATGCCTTCCTGGTCAAGTTGATAAAGAACATTACATTATAACAAGCGACACTGGTGCAACCCGATCGACGATCCGACCAGACCTAGTGAGGCCCCAACTTCTTCACAAAGCAAAGTTCATGGAAATGCTGACAACTTATCTCATCATTCATGTCCAGCTTACTGCAAGCATTGCCGGCAGATTGAGGAAAAGGAGCCGACCGTTGATCTGCAAGTGATAATGGCCGAATTTGACGAAGGTGGGTCATCGGAGGAGATTTGAAACGCCCAGTTAGCCGATAAAGACATCGGACCATTGCTCGTATGGAAGGAGACAACTGGACGACCTGAGTGGAAAGACGTTTCAATGCATGGTGCCACCCTGAAAAGTTATTGGGCACAATGGAACTCCCGTCAAGTAGAGGGTAGCGTACTCATGCGGAAATAGGAAAAGGCGGATGGCAGCTCCTATAGGATGCAAACGAGGACTTCCCCGCTGCATCCCCGATCCGAGGGGATGGTCGAACGTTTCAACGGCACGCTCAATAAACACCTGGCCAAGAAGGCTGATGAGAACCAAAGGGATTGGGACTGGCACATCCCGTTATTTTTGATGGTGTATAGAGCTGCCGAACATGCTTTGATGAGTGAAGCCCCAGCCAAAGTCATTTTTGGTAAGGCTATTCGTCTGCCGGCTGATATAAACTTCGGAGCACCCCCTGAGAAGGCCCAAACGATCTCAAAGTACGCAAGTGAACTAAGGCAACAGTTGAACCAGATGCATCGGACAGTGCAAAAACACTTCGAGTCGGCTGCTGACCGCATGAAGACCAGGTACGATCTAAAGGCAAATTCTACTGGCATCCAGCAAGATGACTTGGTGTGGCTTTATAACCCATAACAGTAGAAGGGTGGGTCTTCGAAGTTGCAGCATAATTGGGAGCGACCATACTGAGTTACAAAGCGAATCAAAGACGTCGTGTATCGCATACAGGAACACCGCAATCCGAGAGGCAAAGTGAAAATCGTGCACCTGGACCATCTTGCCCCATATTACATCCAGGAAGACTTAACTACAATAATGACACATTTTTTCGGGGCGAAAAGAACTGAGGGGGGGGGGCAATGTTACATGTCCAAACATTTCTGCGAGCTACTGTCGCAACTATTAAGAACACGATGATTAACAAACGAATGTACTCGAAAGCATAAGAATCTGTCCAGCATGATCAACACCTGAAAATGACGTCACTGCGCCATTGAAACTGCCCGAATATTCTAGGTAGTTTGCCAATGTACGAGAAATGGATTGAATGACTAGAGACCCTATATAAAGCTGAGCTGAATGAATGGGGAGATAATTACAACCGCGATAGTAAAGCTGCGATATAGTGGAGCGGGTAGTAAAGATGATATTGATTGATTGACTGTGATGTGATTTTAGCTAAGACAGTTGAATTAAAAATTTGTAGACAAAGTAAAATTGGTAAAATTGTTAAATTAATGATTGTGCATTTTTAATAAATACTCGTAAACTCTTTTTACTTAATTTAAAGACAGTGCGTTTTCACTTTCCTCAAATATTAAAATTATTGGCCGCGAACCATTACACGCGACCATATTTTGTGCGCCGTACAAAGTAGTGATATGGCTATATAATTTTCGCACTGTAGCTTGTCACCTTTTTTGTAGATAGGGAATATAATTCATTGGCTTCTCTCTTTTGACATATGTTCTTGTTGTCAAATGTGTTGGGTGACTATGTGAATAGCTTTATTAACACTGCTGCTGCCATATTTGATGAGCTCCACTGGAATCTCATCGATGCCCGGTGCTTTAACATTCTTTTGGGCTTTAATGATGTTACTAGCTTCATCCAGAGTTTGTCAGGCTAATAGAAGCTCTCCGCAGACATCTATAGACTCCAATGTTCTGGAGCGGAGGATTAAGGGGGTTTTGAAATATGATGCCATCTTTGCTTAATCTTGGTTTCATCAGCGATGATATTGCCGATATCATCACGACTGAGCGAGCTTTTAGGCTGATAACCACGTTTCAGACTTTTCTCTACTCTGTATGCTTGTCTTGTGTTGTTGCTCGCTAAACTTACATCTATACTTCTGAATTGATCATCATAGTATTTTCTTTTCTACGTTTTAATTATTTGGCTCGCTACTCTTCTGAGATTTTCATAATGTTCTCCCTTCATCTTGGTTTTTCTACCTATGTAGTCTTTGTAGGCCTGATTTCTCTTGCCTAACGCGTTCTGACACTCTTCATCAAACAAATCATTTCTCTTGCGCCGCGATTGATGTCCGATCATCTGTTATGCCATGGTATTAATAGCCACTTTCATTTCCATCCAGTGTTCGTTGCTTGTTTTTATCGATGCGTCTGATAAGATGGGAGCCAGCTCTTTGTCGAGGGTCTCCGTGAAATTTTTGGCCACAGACACCGTTTGGAGCCTTTTGATGTCAAAATTTTGCAGCGGGCTGGTTTTCGCTGAATATGCCTTTGACATATATCATCGATATGTTAGTTTGATCGAGTAATGATCTGAGTTACAATTGGCTGGTCGGTGTGTACGGACGCCAAGTATGCTCGAGGCCCGTTGTTTTTGGATCAGAACATGATCGATCTGGTTTTGTGTGCTGCCATCCGGTGATATCCAGGTAATTTTATGGATGCGTTGATGTGGGAAGCAAGTCAAATGACTAATTTTCTGCTACATGCAAACTCAATCAGGCGCTGGCCGTTGTAATTTGTTTCCTGGTGGAGGCTATATCCTCCAGTCGTTCCCCGATGAGATAGCTCATTGCCAAATCTTAGCGTTGAAATCACCCGGAATTATTTTTATGTCGTTTGTAGGCAATGAGTTGACCAGTCTTTTCAGGTGATTGTAGAACGTTTCCTTCATTTCTTCGTCTTTTTCTTCAGTCAAACCGTGAACATTTATCAGAATTTCGCTTTTACATGGATCGCACACAACCGTTCATTGACTGCCTTAAAATCGATAGCTTCAGCAATCACAAAATTCCACACAAAATTGCACCGCCGCCAAACGTTCAGTGTGAGTGCTGAAAATACATATGTGGCGATGAGCATTCCATTTGCGGTTACCAATTAAGAAGCCAATATATGAGGTCCTCTTAAGCGGACTACGCACGAATGAAAGTGAAATCTTTCACAAATCAACTTCAGTGTCAACAAGAAAAATTTTCTTCGAGCTTCGAATAAGCGGCAAGACTTTTGGCTGTTATGGCTAGCCGCCATCAGCAACTGCCACTCGCATTTTCCGAGAACAAGTTCGTTCTTAGCACTTGGCATTAGAACTGAAACACCAATGATATCAAAAGTGCTCGCTATTTCTCAATTCAGACTTAGAGTGACTGCGAAACTTCGAACATGGATGGCGGCAACTGCGTAAACAACGTGAGACTTCTTCTTCTTAGCACTTTAGCCCCTCACGGGCCTTTGCTTCCTGCAAATACCACCTCCAACTGTCTCGGTCCATTGACTACGTCTTCCGATTTCAAAATCTGAGCAGCGATGAACTGTATTCATCGACTGAATCAGACCAGCGATTCCTTGGTTTCCCTACTGGTCTCCGGCCTGCAGTTTTCCCAACTAATTCCTTTTTGGGTAAGCGTTTTTCGTCCATACGATTCATGTGGCCAGCCCATTGAAGTTTCTGTAGTCTTACAATCGTTGAGACCTCCGGGTCGTCGAAAATTTCATACACCTCATGGTTGTATGGTATGGTTGCCATTCGTTCCCATAAAGCTTCGCTTCGGTTATTCGCCTCAGGACCCGTCGCTCAAATGCGTTCAATATATTTGCGGATACTTGGGTTAGGGTCCATGTTTCACACCCATAGCATAACACAGGTCTTATCGCAGATTTGTATACTTTGAGCTTTGTTTTCCTGTGTATGCAGCTGGTCTTTAAGATTGTCAGTATAGAATAAAAAACTTTATTTGCGAGCTGGATTCTCTGACGTATTTCGTCTCTTTCATTGCCCGTTTTCGTTATATTGGCGCCTAAATTCACAAATTCACTAACATTTTTGATACTATATTCGCCAAATGTGATGTTTTGTGTACTTGACGTATTTTGCCTCGACTGCGTCATGAGCTTTGTTATATTTTCATTAATTCGTAGCCCTACTAGTTTTGCTTCGCTGTCGAGTTTCATGAAGAGTTCTTTGGCAGATGTTAACGACCGTGACAAAATTTTGATGTCGTCCGCATAGGCTACTACTTGGCTTGACTTGAATAGTAATGAACCTCACGTATCAATAGGTAGCTTCTGTATGACGTACACTAGAGCCAAATTAAATAGCAATGGGGCCAGACCACCTCCCTGCTTTGGTCTGATATTTGGGTCAAAGGCATCGGTGAGTACGTTATTGATGCGGACTTGGGAGTTCATCGACGTCATTGTAATTTTGGTAAGACGGACTAATTTGGCTGGGACGCCAAAACAAAGCATTATTTGGTACAGTATGTTACGATGAATATTGTCCTATGCTTGCTTAAAGTCAACGAAAATTTGATGAACGTCTACGTTGAACTCCCAGCACTTTTCAAGTACCTGCTTGACTGTAAACAATTGGTCTATCGTCGATCTGCCTTCCCTAAAACCACCTTGATACTCCCCAATAATACTGTTGGGGTATGATCCGATTTTAGTTTCTAATAGTTTTGAAAATATTTTGTACGCCGCACAAAGTAGTGATATGCCTCTATAATTTACGCACTGTAGCTTGTCACCTTTTTTGTGGATAGGGAATATAATTGATTGGCTCCACTCTTTCGGCATATGTTTTTGTTGCCAAATGTGACGTGAGACTTGCAAGTCGTTAATCTTGTGCTTAATGATCTCCATCATCTTCTTATGAGAATGAAGTATCATTTGCGCCATATTTAAACGGAAAGTGGTTTCGAACGATGTTGCATTGTGCGAGATTTTATGAATTTAAACGTTGCGCTCCAGCATTGATGCGACTGTATCTGTGAGCTCCAGCTTGGATGATTGTTGACAAACAGGTGGTCCTTGAACGCTGTGCTGCCAAGGCCAGGTAGCTCGCGTAAAACTTGTGATAGTTTTTGGTCACCCATTATAGCTTCTTTGAGTAGTTCCTACATTTTATCCGGTTGCGCTGAGGCAGTGAGTCCTTTCATTAATATGTTCTACAGAGTTTAAAATGGGTTCATCGAGTGTGGGTTAAGTATTTTGTCTTCAACTTTGATTGTATAACGCGTACTGAGAGCTAACACTGTGTAGCTACATTTCACCTCTTTGGTCGTAATTCTCACCGTTTCAAAATACGAGTAACGTTCAATGAGCGTGAACTACAGTGCGGGGTTTTCAGGCGTGAACTCCGGTAATTTCAATATCACTACACTCTAACTAACTGTGCACTTTAGCAACCTAAGCTTCGTTTTTGTTCGTCATTAGTAGTGGTTTTATCCTCTTTGTTATTTTACAATTCTTGTTTTCGCGCACTGCGTGTTCAGATCACGTCGTTGTCACCAATTTGTGGACTAAGGTGAATGCTAAGTGACGAGTAAAATTAACGATTTTGTGTGAATTTGTTTAACCTGCACTGCATGGAGTTCAATCGAACACTGACAAAACGCCCTTTTCTCTCTCTCATATGGCAGGAATGATTCAATTTATCTGATTGTAGGGTTGTAAATATAGGGCTGTGGATTTTTTATTTTCCTGCTATTCAAATGTGGTTGCAATTCGGTCAAAAGTTGATTTTTATTGGTTAACTAAGTGTTATTGTCTATTAACTTTATATTAGCACTTTTCAGCACGTTTAATTATTTCGTGAAATTTTGTGTGTCTTGACTCATTTACTGCATTTCTGCACTAATATAGTCTTTTTTGTGCAGAGCCCCTGTTAAGTGCAAGGCTACTATTCTAAAACGGGTTTCTAATAATTTTGCTATCTTCTTCTTCTTAGCACTACAGCCCTTCTCGGGCCTTCGCTTTCTCGAATTTTACAATCATATTCAAATAAATGGGATGGAAATAAAATATATCGGATCACAAACACGATATTTTGTTTAATTCATATTCTCATTTAATATCTGAAATGTAACGATGAATCCAACGATAAAATTGAAATTTTTATAAATTATTAGCTATTTTGAAATGATAAGTAAAAATCATAGCTTAGGTATTTAATTCCAAGTAAGTAATGGCTTAAATAAATTTTAAGTCGCATTTATTGCATAACATTTTTAACGAACCACACCAACATAGACCAAATCATTCATCATTTTATGCACATTCATACATCACTAAATTCAGTATCTAACAAACAATTTAATCGTCCCCTTCATGACTTAAATTGATAGTTCTCCACTGCATCCAAGGATAACAAAATAGAAAATGTAAACACGTCAACATTATCTTTATCCTGGACATACATCTTCACATTTTCATTTTAGGGTGGATAGTGTTGTGTTGCAATTTCATACCGCCAGGGAATTGGTTGACACTCGAAGCAAAATGTCTCCAATTTCGAGAGTATAATAAAGGAACAAACAAAATACAAGGACCTAGGACTATCATCTAGATAATATTCATGTTGTACTCACCAATACTCTACAAAACATATACGAGTACGTGTGTATAATATGATCGCCTGAACTACTTTACTCAGTTGCAACGAAGGATGCAGGCCAATGCTCAAAAGTCAGAGATCCGAATCTTGGGAAAGTTCCATAAATTTTCATGATACGTTATCAAGTTGGGAGTTTGCTCTCTTGAGAAAATGATACATTTCTTGTAATTGTATACACAATCATAATTCGTCGTCTGAACCGAAGAAATATGGCGAGTTGTAAGTATGGTCAGGATGAACCGAAATTTGCGTAGTTGAAGCTGTGCGAAATCCTGTATGGTTTATGGGGATTGTTCGGTTTGTCCACAAACGTATTTGCCAGAGGATGAATGCTTTCATGCTGTTTGAAAATTTAATCAAACATCTTAAGGGGATGAAAAATTGAATTTGTTTTCATATAATTCACATTTATAACTAGTTGAAATAAAAATATTGCATTGAAAGAAACGAAACAGAATATTTTCAATCTAACATCTTAAATGCATTCCTGATATACATGGGAGTTCAAATTTCTAGAGGTGAACAATGCTTTAAAAAAGTAAAGCAATCCAAACTAAATGATTTTTGCAATGCAAAGAAGTTTAGATTAAACGCTGATAAACTTTTGAATTCTGGCTCCAACAATGGGCTATGAGTAGCCCCAGGAGACAACAGATGCTTGATTTAGCTAATTGTTGTTGCAGCAAATTGATAGACTGAGCCTTGGTATTCCCGCTACAGACATTAGGCTGATTTACTCCGAAAAACTCATCTCTTGATTGACCAAAATGACCAAGTACTTCACTGTCGAGTGTGACTAATCTGACATTTCAAGTCTCATTTCGATATGCTTCACAGGTTTTGGCCGAAAATGAAGCATTGACCAGCATGCTACTTTGCTGAGCTTGCTTTGTATCATGAAGCTGTTCCCAATTTGCAAAGTTAAATTTTAAAAGGGATTTCCAATGTAACTAGGACGTTCATCCATCTAATGGAATTCAAAGTTTTTCTGACATTGAGTGTCTCCAGCAATACCAATATACCAGCTGCAAGCCTCTGCTTTAGGTTTCGCTCACAAGTTCTGTAATTTCATCAATCGTGGAGCACTCTGCGTTAAAACTGTACTAACGTAGAGATAGGTATTTCCTTGATGAATTTCTCGAGCACTTTTCTGACCGTATTTAGAACTCGTAACCGTGGGATGTCCTGATCAGCATAAGCTTTGCTAGTTTCCAGCACTTCACTAAGCAAACTTCACGTGAACAAGCGTTGAATGCACGGTGACAGACAAGTTGCAATACCTCAGTTGGAATGCTACTTGCGCCCGGTGACTTCTTTGCCTTCTTGGATAGGACTGCTTCTTTCATCCTCCATCTTTGCAAAAAAACAAGAATTCCACTGTTGTTTCTACGTAAACTGAATCAACACAGACAAGAAGTGCAGGGAAAAGAGCTCATCATCTTTTCTGTCTTTATTTCAAAGCTATGTAAGTATTTCCATAATGGATTTTTCAAACTATCCGCTAATCATAACTATACGATGAAGTGCTTTATACTTTTATCGGTGGATTGATCTATGTATGACACTTGAATAGCAAGCTTGAGTTCTAGGATGACGTTTAAAGTCACAATTTTTTGCGACTATGTTATGCGATGCTCACATCTTTCAGAATTAATACTTGGTTACCAATTTGTCTTCATTTTTGTTCACCCCTGAATTTTAATGCCAAGTACGGAGAACAATGGACAGAATTTGCCAATCGAAAATTCTAAGAACGTTCAAGCGTAGCAAGAAAAAAATGCGCAATCCACAGAATTTTGCAGAAAAAGAGCAGAGACTCCTGCAGACCGTGGCAGAAGACTATTTGGCTGACGAAAGTGAAAGGATTATAATTATGACCATCGCTACAAAACTAAATGGAACATGATTCTTAAATTTAAAAGAAACTCCTTCCAGAGAAGATGACAAAGCAATTCAAGCATACTGAATTTTTCAAGAGTAAAGTGGCTCTATTATTGGTTCTCAAACACATCATTGCCACCTGGGATGTACAAAAAAACAACTTTACAATGAAGTTCAAGATAGGACTTTGGAGCTGAAAGACCTAATCACATAAAAAGGTGCAGGTGGTTCAAAGCAGAAGAGGAGCAAATGTTTGAGCTCCCTGATAGCGCAGTAGTCTTTTTAACCCTAAATAATAGCAAAAAGTAGGCTTCCAACCCAATCCAAGGTGGTTGTGAAAAATTGAGAAAGAACGAGGTTGAATCATCAAACGATCACGTTTCATCAAAGGAGGGTTCCAGATAGCGCTATTTAAGCCAGCCAAAAAAGTGGCCTCAAAGCCAAAACTGACAAACCTAACTAATAACAATTAACAACTGAATTACAAAAGATCATCGTACGAGTATGTGACTCAAGATAGCAAGAATAAGAAGGGATACAAATCTATTGGACAGACATTGTCAGTCAAGCCCGTGGATGTCTTGCGAGAAATTAAAGGAGCGATAAAACTGGAGAACATACAAACTGCTATCAAAACTATGTGGCTGATTCATTCGGGTAACTTACTGGGTGACTAGACCATACCCAACAAACAAAAATGCATTTCGTGACTTAGCTCAAAAAGTCCTTAAAAGAAAAACTATTTTAATCTCAAGCTTATAGCTGCTTCTAAAACTAGGGATAGTGATTGCACTACAGATTTGTCTAAGATAAAAGATAATTTAACGAGATTTGTCCAATTTAGACAGGTCGGAATTTAGGTTTAATAAAATAAATCATAGGAATCAATGCATGACCATTGTTGAAATCATACAGAATGAGGCCAAGTAGTTGACAAGAAGGAAGAAAATCATGATATGCTACGTTATTTGTAAGATATGGCAAATATAAATTCCTCTTCGGCATTTTAAGCGTCTTGACTACGGACATACCATACAGAGCTGAAAGAAGATCAATAAAAGCTCCTTGTGTTACAATTTCGGCAAGATAAGGCATAAAATAAGGAGTGTACAGACGAAATGCACTGCTCCTCTGCCAGGACACTGACCCGAAACTAGATGATTGGAAACAGGTACCAGATGCTGCGATCTCCAGGAAACCTAAACCAAAGCCAAAGCACTTCTGTAATGAGCCAGACCCTTCAAATTAATCTTCATTAGACCACACTTGCCAAGATCCACTTCGATAGTTTACGAGGGACATATTAACTGACTTGCTGCTGCTCAGTGGTCAATATCACTACAGAAGTTTGTCAGCATGGCATCCTAGCAAATCTAGTTCTGCCACGATTTGGATTCGAAAAAGCCCTCAATTTCAAGTGTAGGGCCAGGGATAAAGAGATGGTTTTGGTTGGGTTTACCATCCGAGAACTACACAATTTAGTATAGGGTTTTCCATAAGGGACACCACAATTTAGTATTTTGATATGAACGCAAATCTAATTTTTTTTAATGGAATGTTAGTGTCACAACGTCAGTGAAAGTTAATATTTTTGTCATTGTAAAGCTCGCAAACCAACAAGGTTTGGAAATCATTAAAAATAACCACTGAAATTTGAGCCAGTGGTCACACCTTCAAGAGCACTTGCTCCAATTTTCGGCCACAATAATCGTCACACCCTACCGGCTGTGCGTGCTATAGTGAAAAAGTTCGAGCCACAATTTTTACTATTGTACATTCCGGTTCCAAAAAGACTTTGTACTGCTCAAAATGAAGGAAATATCGGAGCCATAAGTGCATCGATTCAAAATGAGCCGAATTCGTCGATTCCGCGTCGTACTCAAGGATTGGGCACCACTCAAACGACACTATGGCGTATTTTGCGAAAATATACTAGCCTATATGGTAACAAGATCAAATTGACTCAAGAATTAAAGCCACTTGATCATTCAAAACGCTGTAACTTCTAAAATTGGGCTCTGGCAATGCTTGAAGAAAATGAAGAATTTCATCAAAAAATTACCTTCGGTGATGAAACTCATTTCCGGCTCAATGGTTTTGTTAATAAGCAAAATATGCATTATTGGTTAGCAATAAACTCCTATGTGCTTCTTAAGACACCATTATGTCTGCAAAAAGTTATTTTTTGGTGCGGTTTTCGTGCCGGAGGTGTGATTGGGTCATTTTTTTCGTGGATGAAAATGACCGTCATGTTATCGTCAATGGAGAGCACTATCGTGTTTTGTTGGAAATTTATTTGTGGTCAAAATTGGATGAACTTGACATTAACAGTATTTGGTTTTAATAAGACGGTGCCACTAGCCACACAGCACGCCTCACAATCGATTTATTGAAAGACAAATTTGGTGAACGTGTTATCTCGAGAATGGCCGCATTGTTCATCTGATCTAACGTCATTGGATTTCTTTTTATGGGGCTATATCAAGTTACTGGTCTATGCCAACAACTTTCGATGAACTCAAAGACAACATCCAACGTGAAATTGCCAACATTCCGATCAAAACGTGTGCTAGAGTGATTGAAAATCAGATTCAAAAAATTTACGCTGTAAACAGGCTCGTGGTGACCGTCTGACCAATATGGAACTTTATTCATAAAATGTGTTTTATTAATAGACAAAATTGTTATGTCCTCAGCAGGAATACTGAGAAAGTGGATGTCGAGTGGTTTACAGAAGTGCTAACAGAACGATCACCGTTGACTGAAGCATTGCCAGAAAGTGAAGGACTTATATAGTATGTTAAGAATTGTTGAAATCTACTATGAAAGTCATCACGCGAAAGCGTTAAGTTCCCAGTGTACTGGTGATCTGCTTAACTTGCTGAAAAAATAAAGGAGTGTATTCTAACAAAATACCCATCAAGCAAGGGTTTGGGAAACGCTTTCACTGACTTATTCATAGCAGTAAGCTCAGCTGTTGGCAGGAACTGTGAACGATATGAACAAAAACCCTTAGGAATTGAGCTACAAACTACTTATGCGGAAGCTCGGCACGTAATGGTCACCCTGTCTAAATAACACAGAAAATATGAACGAGATAGTGCCGGCTCTTTTTTCTGTTCATTCCATCTATATTAATTTCATTTACAATGAAATACTAGCAGAAAGGCCACTTTTCATGAAGTTAGAATTGTAAGAATCAGTCTTGTCTAAGAAGGCATAAAAAGCTTCAAGACTAAACAGGACCCCAGCAGAAGAACTGCAGATGGTCTTTCATTTTTGCGCCCACTGCTGCTCAGTACGTTCAACGCTTGTTTGCTAAGGGGATATTTTCAGAGTGCTGGAAGTAGCTTGGGCGGTGATCAGTAGGGGAAAAGGGTTTGCATACCGCCCAATATGCGTTCTAGACATGAACAGAAAGGACCCTGAAAACTCTACAGGGAAAATTTCGCTGACATGTCTTATGCCGCTAAAATTGAGGAAATGGTGAACACAGTCCAGCATGTGAATGCATACAGCAGTTTCACCTGACGGGTTATTCTGCTGGTTACTCTTGACATAAAAAATGTGTTTAACTCCACTAGATGGGCGAATATTCGAGAAGCACTGGAAACTCGTTTTCATATACCAGAATATCTGATAAGGGTCTTGCTGAACAATCTGACATCAGCTTATTCTTCAGCAAGTGATATGAAGTACTGTAGTTACATCGAGTAACACTCTGAGCTCCATTTCCAGTCCAGATTAGTAGAAAATCTCGTATGATGACCTACAGAGGGTTGATCTGCCGTTTGAGTCACGCTTGATCGGCTATGTAGGTGATGTTGCAACGATTCTTGCTGGATGTATTGTCGGGCATGCGCATGTTAGACTAGGTCCGCTAATGCACTGAGTAAGGTTCTAGATGAATGCTCAATACTTCAGCTTTGCACTGGAAAAAACAGAAGTAATAGTCCTTATAAAGAAATAATATCTATAGTAAGGACTATAAGTATCTGGGATACACTAGTTCAATTGAAATCACCAGTAAAATATCTAGGAATATTGAAAGACACTAGTCCGCGTAGTGAAGTGATTGGTCCACTAATTCTGTAAGCTGAAGATCCCTTGTTTACTCTCGTTGCTGGAAACGAGGTTTAGCTTGAGTGATTCTTCATATGGACTATAAGCTTGCTAGTTTAAAAAATCAGGATGTATCACAGATGGGTGAACAGACACCCGGCCATAGCGTGATACTGACATATCACCCTGCGAAGTGCCAACACATTCGATCATTATAATGAGATACTCTATTTTTTTCTAAGCAAAGGCCCGAATGGGGCTGTAGTGCTACCAAAAAAAAGTATTGAAAGACTTGAAGATGAGTTTTTTCCGAGCGAATGAGGGCGAAGGCTAATAGAGTGCAGCACATGTAATGGCACTTGCTCAAGTAATGATCAACAAAATAGGATCTATCTCAACAAAGAGGTGATTCCTGATGAGTGCCATGGATGCTGTACTACCCTATAGGTCAGAACTATAGGGAGATGCTCTCACCAAGATGTTGCTTAGTAAGCAGTCGATACAGGTTCCAAAATAAAGAACGCTGCAAATCACACCCGCATACCAAAAAAATATTCGGGTCGGTAGTGTTGGTAACCACAGAAGCGATACCCTCTATTGGAGAGCGCAAAAATATATATCTGCACAGAATGAAGATAGCAGGAAGGTTGTCACTAAGAAGGAAAGACAGCACAATCTCAGCGATCGGCAGAACGTCTGGAAGAGTGACGCAAATGAATGATTGATAACGCACCTAATTCCTGACTCAAAGTTTTTGGCCTTTGTTCTACAAGATTGTTAAGTAACGGCCAACTATGTATTTTGCACAGAAGATGTAAACGACGCATACTAAATATTTCATGCCAGTATGTTACAGGCAGTGCGATTACCTCTACACTTGAACCTGAGTGCTCGCCCCGGAGATTAGTTCGGCACTTACGAGTACATCTGTTAACATATGGAACAACATATTAGAGTTAATCTCGGGCAGCCTTTACAGCTAACAACTTGAGTAAGCAGAAGAGTGCTCCTACCAGAAGGTTTTTGTAAGCATTCTAGGGTTAGAAACCAGTTTTCTAATAGCGTGAATCGATAACTTGAAATATTCATCCAATACTTGGATATGAAATCGTTCAAATTTATGCAAAAGATGCCCAGTTTCTTTCATAAGCACAGTACATTTTTGGTACATTTTGCCTTCTCCTGGACCCCCCCCCCCCCCCCCCCCTAATAAATTGATTTTTTTATTTCAGATCCTAAAAGTTCAAATCAATCCTTTTCACAAAGTTTGAGCATTCTAGCTACTATAGTTTCTGAGGAAACTAGCTGTGAGGCACGGACAGACAGATCGCGAAACTAGTATGTCTTTGTAAAAAAAACTTTACAAAGTTCTAAAAAAGATATACTAGAGCATTGAGACGGGTTGATATTGGAAGCAGGTTCCTTTAGCTTGAAGGCATATCTAGGGGTAGAAAAAACGGTTCCATACTAGGTTCTGAGATTAACAAGGGGGTTATTTATTGGGTAGTCTAGAAATGTAACGTGCATGGAAGTCGCACACTTAGGATGTAAACAGTATTTGCTTCTAGACAAAACGAATTCATAGCTAAAAACACCAATGTTAGCACTGGTGCTGAAGAAACTAATATTCCAAGAACTGCTACTGATACCGGCAATGTTAGACGCCAACTCACGGTTGAAAATCGATACTAATGCCAGTATTGGTTTAAAGAAACATAACTGATACCGATATTGGAAAAAACATATTCTTTGGATATAAATAAATGGAACTAGATTAATCCAGTATATCAAGAATAGGAGCAGCATTTAAGATTAACACCAGCATTTAAGAAAACCTAATTTTTTGTTTAAAAGGTTAACGTTGAGATAAAAAACCACTTCTGAACCCTCAAACTTGTCTTTATTTTACGAAAGTGCTCCGATAAGTACTCAGTCTTCCCGTTTGATGGCATCACTATGGCAAGAGAGATTCACCGTATAGTACCATTTTCGTTGGTGGCTTTTGTCCAAACTATAGCTGAATCAGACCCGTAGTTTTGTTTTGAACACCTGCAGAAGTCGGCGCGTAGGTGGATTTTTGAAAACTGGAGAAAAAGCAATATTGGTCAGTGATTTGATACTTATTTTTGGAAGAGAAATCATGCAGTGAAATCAAAGAGCGCTTAGATGCTGAATGCAATGACTCTGTTCCTGTGATGATGAACCTGAAAAATTGGTTTAACGACGTTCAACGCGGTCCAATCAACGAGCTCATATTGGCCGACCGCTAATTATTTGGGTCATATCCTGCATGAAGTATTGGGCATTAGAACGCTGTCAGTGCAATGGGTGCCACGTTTCCTCACTTTAGGAAACAAACGCAACAGTGAAACCACTTCAGAGCAGTATTTGACGCTGTTTAACCGCAATCTGAAGGAATATCTGCCTCGTTTCGTAACACAACATGGCTTTATTGGTACACACCAGAGACCAAGAAGCAGTTGAAACAGTGGACTTTACCCA
This sequence comes from Odontomyia ornata, assembly GCA_963969285.1. Taxonomy (NCBI): domain Eukaryota; kingdom Metazoa; phylum Arthropoda; class Insecta; order Diptera; family Stratiomyidae; genus Odontomyia; species Odontomyia ornata. The sequence continues at coordinate 325,543,936 of OZ017740.1, read as the reverse complement.
GCAGACGTACTCTGAAGAAGGTGAAGACTGTCCTATTGGCTGGAAAGGTGATGAACACCGTTTTCTGCGATTCGCAAGGTGTGATCTGCATCGACTACCTGGATAAGGGCAAGGCAGCTATAGGGCTCCACTTTGGCGAATTATTGGGCGCTAAATTGCAGAAAATGAATTTCGCGAAAAAAAACTATGAAAACGCACTGGCTCCTCCCTCCGCCATCATCACGACCAAATTGGTCGAACTGGGCTACGAACTGCTACCCTTTCTACCGTATTCTCCACATTTAGCCCTGTGTAACTTTCTATTGTTTCCAAATTTGAAAAAGTCCCTCGCCAAGCAAAAATTTGATTCAAACGAGGAGGTCATCATCGGTATGGAGACCTACTTTGCAGACATTCAGAAAACTTATTTTTCGAACGGGTTAAAGAAGTTGGAGCATTGCTGCGTCAAGTCTATCGAGCTAAAGGGAGATTATGTTGGGAAATAAATGCCACTTTTTCAAAATTTTCGTTTTGCTTGTATATGCTAAGTACTTATCGAACCACCTCCATAAAGGAATGATGTAGGCTCTCTAAATTTTTCACTCGCGATCATATTTTGACTCATTCCTGTACCAAATATCTGCATCCTGGCATAGACAGGGGCCAGAGATTTACTTATAAAGTTCATATTTATCTTGTCTTTTGAAAAATAGCGTATTCAGTGAAACCCGTTCTGTGCAAGTGAGCCCAAATTTAATTATATCTTCTACTTAGTAAAATAAAATTCTAAACTCTTTCCCACTCAACTAAAGTAGAAAGTCATTTAAATTCGAACTTTTTTTTTATGAAAATTGCCAAAATTGCGCCGATTCAATCTTTTATCAGCAATTCATCTTTTGAATGATATTAGATCTGGGTATACCTACACAGGATTTCAAGCTATAGGACAAGGGCAATAGAGTGTTGGATTTCTTATGCTTTCAAGCCCACTGTTCCCTGATATTCAGAAAAGCCTGAACAAATTTTGTCTCCCCATAGAGTATAGCTTATTCAGACATTTAAAGATAGTTTTTGAGTTGGTTTCTGTCTAGGATGTAGATATTTATTTGCCATCTTCTCTATTTATTGTTAATGATCTAGGATCCAACGTCTTGTAATGCAAATTGTTTTGCCTGAAGTAATAAGGTATGTATTCCTAGTGGTATTGAACTCCAGATATCTTAATTTAAGAGCCATCAGCTATCGTTCTATCTACTTTGCGTAATGCTTACTCCACATCTAACCATAATCCTGTCTTGGATCCTGACATAACATGGCAAAGAAACTTTAAACCGATATTGAAATCTTAGTACCGGAAAGGCCCATTCTTACGATCTATGATGCAAAACCGAATGTGCTTGTGCTCAATAAAACGGTATGTGCATATCAGAATGTGTTTCGACGCACTTTATACCTCTTTATTGTAGGAGAGGTATTCTTGGAATGTACGGCTAAGCTGAGGAATAATTTGGATATTAAAAATAGCGATTATTATTTATTCTCTGCGATGATCCGTCACTTCCTGCTTTAGGCATTCCAGTGACAATCAAAAGAGAATAAATCCGTAAAAAGTTGAAGTGTAGGATACCCATTTCAAATAATTTAAAACTCATAATTACATTTGGAAGTTTCTAGGCTGAAAGACTAAAAAAATGAACTTACAGAAATGCTTTTTATGGTTCACTGTAAATAGGTGATAAATTAAATTTTTTCAAAGAAATCGTAATTTATATTGCAGTAGAGTACTTCATTAACTCGTTTGCTTCTCTAAAGAAGTTGAATCATTGGTGCTTTATCACTTTTTTCTTCGAAAATCTTCATTTAACTCTCTTTATCTAGAGGTTCATTCAACTCAAAACAATACCGCTCTCAATAGCCTCAACATTTTCAAATAAACCACCAAAATCTTTTCACTTCTTCAACGAAATGAAAACCAGAAACCACAAACACTGAAAAATAACTAGTTCATTTGTAAGGATGCAACAATTCCGCAAAAACCAGCACAAGCACTTAACTCGAAAGATTAAGGAATAGAGAAGTTTTAGCGTCAGCAGATTAAAATCTCCATAGCCCATTTCACTCTAGATTCTCCCGAAAAACCAACAAAATCCCGCGTAATAGCGTCTCGTTCTGTAAAGTTATCCACGTTAACATCATAGTCGTCGTCAGTGACAGTGTGGCTGTGTAGGAATACGGAAAGGATATCAAATGAAATGGTTGTATCATTATTTGACGACTAAAAGCTGCTCTGAATTGCTAGCGAGTAGCAATGGAATGGATATACTGTATATTATGTTACATGGAAACCATTGTCCAGGATTAGGGACTTTGAATCGCCTGATTGCTTACTTTGCCCCCTTACATTAAAAACATTCATACTGTGGCCTATAACCTTTAGAATTTGTGCTGTTTTGTTATTTGGCTGTCAAAATGTGCTGATTTTGATATTTTGCAGTTTTCATGAGAAAGCCTTTGCTGAATTTTGTAAGGATGTAATGGGGCTGAAGGGAAATATGGTTGAGAGAAATTGTGAAAATAAATTGTATGCTTGTGGAGAGAGAAAATTGTTGAAGTGCTGAAGACTTGTTTATATTGAAATTTTTAGGAGATGCAAAATTTTACACAATCTTCAAGGCACTTTTCTCGACTGTTATTTAACTTTGTAATGATATCGCTTCACACGTATCCTAATATGTATAATATTTATTGATAGTTTTATATAGTACGCATTATTATTTTCCTTGGAAAACAGCTTTAACACTCGAATCCGCCTGATTTCAAAACCTGTCATTCCGTTTTTGAGTACCTAGATACTTTCTTAAATTTGGTATGAAAATTCATGCAAATTTTCAGCTAAAAAATGAAGAATGCGTTTTTATTTTAAATTAAAAGCTGTATGAAATTATTTTAATTTATTTATACTATTTTAACAGGACAATTGAAAAGTCTCTGGTCTGATACACAGATGGCAGTGCTAGTATTAAATCCATATGATTTTTAGTTCGTACCAACCTTTAAACGATACGTGTTAAAATTTGACAGCAGTCCGACCATTAGTTTATGAGATATTACGTTTTGAGTGTAGCTACTTTTGTTATTTGAAAAAAGATGAAAAAAAAAACAAATTTTGTGTGCTGATAAAATATTGCTTTTTGAAGGGAAAAAATACAGTTGAACCAAAATCTTGGCTTGATGAAGAGTTTCCGGGGTCTGCACCAGGAAGATCAACTATCATTGATTGGTATGCTAAGTTTAAACGTGGTGGCATGAGCCCCGAAGACGGCGAACGCAGTGTACGCCCACAAGAGGCTGTCACCGACGAAAACATCAAAAAAGTTCAAAAAATAATTTTGAATGACCGTAAAGTGAAGTTTATCGAGATAGCAGACATTGTGAAGATATCATCTGAATGTGTATATCATATCATTCACAAATATTTGTACATGAGAAAGCTGTGTGCAAAATGAGTGCCGCGCGAGATCACAATCGATCAAAAGCAACAACGTGTTAATGATTCTGAGCAGTGTTTGAAGCTGTTTAAGCGCAATAAACCTAAATTTTTGCGTCGATATGTGACAATGGATGAAACATGGCTCCATCATTACCCCCGGAGTCCAATCGACAGTCAGTTGAGTGGACTGCACACGATGAACCGAATCCAAAGCGAGGAAAAACACAACAGTCAGCTGGCAAGGCTATGGCATCATTATTCTGGGATGCGCAACGTATAATATTCATTGATTACCTCCAAAAGGGCCAGACCATCAACAGCAATTATTATATAGCGTTATTGGATCGTTTAAAGGATATAATCGTTAAAAAATGGCCCCATTTGACAATGTACCGTGTCACAAATCAATGAAAACAATGGAAAAATTGCATGAAATGTGCTTCGAATTGCTTCTGCATCCACCGTATTCGCCAGACGTAGCCCCCAGCGACTTTTTTCTGTTCTCAGAACTCAAAAGAATGCTCGCTGGAAAGAAATTTAGCGCCAATGAAGAAGTAATAACCGAAGCTGAGGCCTATTTTGAAGCGAAAGACAAATCGTACTACGAAAATGGTATCGAAAAGTCGGAGGATCACTATAATTGCTATATCACCCTCGAAGGCAACTATGTTGAATAATAAAATCGAATTTTTCCAAAAAAAAATGTGGTATGTGGTATGGTAGACCGGGGACTTTTCAATTGGCCTGTTAGACATAAATTAACCTTATTTTGTTTTCAAAAATGTGCATCTTTTTTATAAAACGACTTCCAAAGGAAAGACGGTTATCAGTTTGTCGCATATACATATACTCGTATATCTTTTTTTGGTTGGTTTTTTTTACGCATGTTCACGCATAACTTTAGAACGGGGATAGATAGATGAGTTCTGTTTTCAGCAAATGATATATCTTACTTCAGTTCCCGTTAAAAGGACAAGAAAATCAATTAACGGTAAATGTTGAAATATTAACATTGTCACAAAGTGTGGCAGCACTGTTATTGCAAAATTCACTGTCAAAACCTAAATGTCACTCTCATACACACATTCAAGCAGTAGCACAGTTAGTCCACTCAGAACATTCAAGCGATCAATATTCAATAAAATAGAACTCCATAAAAGCGAGCATTTTTTTAGTATAAGCATAAATCGTTGTCTTTCAATTTTGTCTAATTTATTTCCTGCGTTAAACTTGAAATTACAATAGGTTATGGGCCCAGTGAGCCTAAAATAGTTAGACAATTGAAAAATAGTGAGTCACATCGTCGAATGTGTAAAGTGTTTCATTCCAACAGTCGTCTTGTCATAGCGTAATGGAAAATATTAAAAACGGTTTCTGGACTCTATAAAAGTGAATAAAAAGTTGGACAAATCCCATAAATATTCATAGTTAAAATAGACAAGCATCGCCCAATGTTTGTAGTGCAAAGCCAAATCAATTGACTTCATCGTCGCATGAAATATTTGAATTTCACAATAGTGTGCAAGCGTTGCCGTTTTGTGTTTACAGTAAAGTGCGCGTGCACAGCAGTCGAACGTCGTCATTGAATTCAAAAGAACAGATTAAATAAGCAGTGGCTACTCTTCGTCGGTGCTTACATACAGTTTTTTTTGTGCGATTTTGGCTGAAAGTATTTCACCATGAACGACAAAGACGATCACAATTTTATCGGCCACAAATTGAAAGATCAATCGAGTTACAAATTATGGAAATTTCAAATCACTGCATACATGAAATCTCGTGATTTGACCGATAATATTGAGGATAAGAAACCCGACGATACAGCGAAAGAAGAAGATAAGTCGAAATTCAATCGAAATGAGGGAAGGGCCATGAATGCAATTATCCAATCGGTTGTTGCCACAAACGCGAATCTTGTTTTGGATTGTAAATCAGCGAAAGAAATGATGGATCAACTTGGCAGCGTTTATGAAAAGAATACCGAAACTCACATAATGATTTTGTATGAAGAGTATTTCACAGCAAAAATGCGTGACAATGAGGGTGTAGCAGCGTATATTTCTCGTGTGAATCAATTGTCATCTGAAATTGAACAGCAAAAAGAGAAGGAAAAGTTACCCGAAAATTTGAAAATGGCACGCATCATTTCTGGGTTGACATCGAGATTCAACAATTACAAAACGGTAAGGTACAATACTACATCGAATCGTACGCTCACCGAATTGATGTCGTCATTACAATTGGAGGAAGACAATCTTGAACGATTAAATAAAGAAGAAGTCTCCAATTCTAGTGCTGCGTTTTCAGCAAAAACAAAGAAAAATTCCAAAGCCAAAGTCGAAAATCGATTATTTAAAGAGGAAAACGAAGTGCAATGCATGTGGTCAGAAAGGCCATTGGGCAAAAGATAAAGTTTGTCCAAAGCACAACGAATCGTCAATCAAAAGCGATAAAAGTAAAAGCAACAAAAATGAAATGGCATGGTGTTCCGTCGTGACAGCTGAGCCAAAGTGTGAAGAATCGGAAAGCTGGTATGCCGATTCAGCCGCAACAAAACACATGACATTTCATCGAGAATGGTTTACAGAGCTACATAAATACACTGGCCCGTGTAAAGTTGAAGTGGCAAACAAATGTCTTTTACCAATCGAGGGAATTGGCACAATTCTTATTGAAGCAAGAGTTGACAATCAGTGGAAGCCAATCCGTTTGGAAAATGTGTTGTATGTTCCTGAAATCAGCGAAAATTTGTTTTCAACGGGTGTATTAACGGATAAAGGCATCAAAGTTTTGATCGAAAAGGGAGGCTGCAAATTCATCGATGAAGCAAATAAAGTTGTTGGAGTTGGAAAGCGTGACTCAAAGAATCGACTCAAATTGGATTTTTGTTTGCGCATTGGTGAATACGCAATGGCTGCTGTTTCTCTACAACATTGGCATCGGAGGCTTGGACATGTCAATGTCGATTCTATCAAGAAAATGTGCAAGAATGATCTGGTCGCGGGCGTCGAATTGGCTGGCAACGAAAAGTTTTTTTGTGAAGATTGTCAATACGGGAAAATGACCAGAGCAACACGCAAGCGATCCAATAAGCGAGAATCATCAAGAGGAGAATTCATGCATGTAGATTTATGCGGTCCAAGTGAAATCAATGGAATCGGTGGTATGCGTTATTTTATGCTAGTTAAAGATGAAGCAACCAGCTTTCGTTTCACGTATTTATTAAAGTCAAAAGATGAAGCGTACGCACACTTGAAGGCATTGATTCCACTGGTCAAAAACATGAATGGAGCTCAAATCAAATATTTTAGATTTGACAACGGACGAGAATTTTTTAACCAACGGGTGTTAATTGATGTACTGCAAAACGAGGGCATGCAATTTGAGGGTATTTCACCATATACACCTGAGCAAAATGGTTGAATCGAGCGTGACAACCGTACTATTCAGGAGAGTGCAAGAACTATGCTCAAAGCGAGTGGTTTACCGAAGTCACTATGGCCAGAGGCGGTACGTACTGCGACGTACTTATTGAATCGCACAACAAACAGTAAATGCGTTGGCGCTACGCCGTATGAGTTATGGTTCGATAAAAAGCCGTATTTGGGACACATCAAAATTTTTGGAACGGAATGTTTCGTTCAAATCCCAAAGCAAACTGGTTGAAAGAAGTGGGATCCAAAAGCAAGGAAAGTACATTTGGTTGGATTCGAGCCAACAACAAAGAATTTACGTCTGTATGATCCAGAAAAGGGTAAAGTTTTCATGAGCTGCGATGTTAAATTCAATGAACAACCAGATAAATATGTGATTCGAGATGAATCGGATGGTGAGGAAATCATTGAGCATTCAGACGATGATGAAAGCAGCAAAACAAGTGATGAAAGCAGTAAACGTACTTTGGTAGAGCAACCAAATGACAAAGCCGTCAAGCAGGTGGTTGAAGAAACAGTAGGGAATGAAAATGAAAGTGATTCGTCGTTTGAAGATGCGTCAAATCAAACACCAGATAAACGACAAAATAATCGATATGGTTTGCGAGAAAAAGTCAATGCACCAGATCGTTTAATGTATTATGGTCATTCAGCAGTAATGTATGAACCAACAACATATGAAGAGGCAATTCGTTCAGAGCAAAAACAACAGTGGAAGCAAGCAATGAACGATGAATACGATGCACTCATCAAAAATGAAACATGGGAATTGGTTGAGGCACCGATCAATCAGAAGGTAATTGATAATCGTTGGGTATTTAGGGCAAAGCAAAACCCAAATGGCGCGATCGAGCGATACAGGGCGCGTTTAGTAATTCGTGGATTTACACAACAATATGGTGTGGATTATGAAGAAACGTTTAGTCAAGTGGCCAGATACGCATCGATTCGTCTACTTTTGTCATTGGTAGCGATGAATGGAATAAAATTGAAACAGTTTGACGTAAAAACAGCTTTTTTACATGGTGAGCTGAAGGAAAATGTTTACATGAAGCAACCAATTGGATATGAAGACGGTACTGAACGCGTGTGGAAATTGAAGAAAAGTTTGTACGGTCTCAAGCAGGCATCGCGATGTTGGAATCAGAAGTTCACATCATTCATGCGTAAGTTTGATTTCAAACAAAGTACATACGATCCATGCGTTTTCATTCGTCGAAGTGAAAACACGATGACAGGTATTGCGATTTACGTTGACGATGGCTTAATAGCGACAAATGATGCGAATGAAATCGATAAAATCAAATCATACTTGCAAAACCATTTCGAAATCAAAGTTTCTGAGGCAAATCATTTTCTCGGTCTTCAAATTGAACGATCACCTGACGGGTCAATTCGTATACATCAAGAGGCATATGCAAAGAAAGTATTGGATCGTTTCAACATGATGGATTGCAATCCCATGGCAGCACCAATGGACTCTAATCAAAACCTTGGCGATTTTGTAAACGATGAGCACTGCGACACATATCCATATCGACAGGCCGTCAAAAGTTTAATGTATCTGAATGTCGGAACGAGACCGGACATAAGCTACGCTGTTAGTGCCGTAAGTCGTTATTTAGATCAACCGAGTGCGGCACATGTTGAGGCAGTAAAGCGCATCATGAAATACATAAAGGGCACACTAAATACAGGTATCCTTTATAAAAGCAATGTTACTTTTGATTTCGTTGGCTATAGTGATGCGGATTATGCCGGAGACAGTGAAACGAGAAAGTCAACCAGTGGCTACGTTTTTCACATTGGTTCGGGCGTCATCAGTTGGGCATCAATGAGAAAAGACGCAACAGCATTGTCTTCAACGGAATCTGAATACATGGCTGCATGTCAAGCAATCAAGGAACTCGTTTGGCTGAGGGGAGTCTTGTCTGAGCTCACGATGATTGATAATTTAAAAGCAAAATTCTACGTCGATAACTTGGGCGCGATCAAATTGGTAAAGAATCCAGTATTCCACAAGCGGACGAAGCATATCGATGTTCAATATCATTATATCCGAGAGAAATACGAAGAGGGATATTTCGAATTGATTCATATTGGCACAACAGAACAAGTTGCGGATGTACTGACCAAAGCATTGAACAAAAATCGTCATAAATATTTGTGCAAATTAATGGATTAACCTTTGAATCAAATACTAATTAGCGTAGAGTTTTTGTAACAATGAGTGGAAGTGTTGAAATATTAACATTGTCACAAAGTGTGGCAGCACTGTTATTGTGAAATTCACTGTCAAAACCTAAGTGTCACTCTCATACACACATTCAAGCAGTAGCACAGTTAGTCCAATCAGCGAGCATTTCTTTTAGTTTAAGCATAAATAGTTGTCTTTCAATTTTGTCTAATTTATTTCCTGTGTTAAACTTGAAATTACAATATTAAAAATAAAAAATTTTCGGCTTTCACTCCGCTTTTTCAACATAACTGATCGACGCATATAGGGATTTTGATTGTAGAAGTGTCAAATGAAAGACAACACATTAGACTAAAAATTTTTGAGACAGAATTGTAATCCTTACAAGCAGTCTATAGAAATTAACAGTTAAATATAGCAGATTCATATCGAGAAACTGAATTTAAATTATCTTTCGTACAAAATATGCCAACTTTTTTGCGACCCTTCAAGGATTTGATGGAGATACCAAATTTTTAGGTCCTGTATGATAAAAATGATCAGTACTCTTAGTTTTTTCCATAAACGGTACATTTTAGTCAATCACTTCTACCAGAAATAACCAATAAATTAATTCTAAATGCAGCATCAATAGTACAAAACAAGACGATTCAGAGCAAGATCATTGGATGAAATTTAATAATTGCTTTTATCTTCTACATTTGTCCTCCGCTTACTGATAAACTTATTAAAAGATCCTTCTCACATCCTTAGGAGAAGGTATTGTTATGGATTCTTCGGGAAATCAGTTACAATCAAACTTTTGACAAATTCTTTATTTTTATTCACTTGCACACAACACTCCGCACAGTTTTACAATGCTAATAAGGTACTTTCAAAACTAAACTTGGGATTATAATACTTGTCACAGTATCTTGTTACAATACTTTGCCACAATAATTTTTTACAATATTTTTGTCACAATACTTTGTTACAATACTTTTGCCACAATATTTTATTACAATATTTTTGTTACAATACCTGTTACAATACTTTTGGCGATTGAATTGAATCTGCACGATTAACTTGTATCAACTAACTCTAACTGTTAACATATTGCCCTTTTATAGGACCATTTTGTTTATAACAAATCTATTTCACAATTCTACAATTCCAAACGCAAATTCCACTTTTCGATTTATTTATCAAAGTAACAATTTCGCGAAAATCTTTTGAGCTAATTAATTTTGATTTGTTTATTCCCTTTGGTCACGAATTAGTTCAAGATGTATCATTTACGCTTAGAATTTGATGCGTTGTCGCGGATTTTAATATAAACACAATTTGGCGTATTGTGTTGATTAGATTTGCAAACCTCGCAAAAGTATAGTCTTTCGTATGGGACGTTGGTACATTTGGTTGGATTGTTTCCTGTATTTGGCATCGTTTATCTTTCTGGAAGTTATTATATTTGGGAATATGAGCTTCTTAGAATCAATTATTATTTATGAGTTGAGGAGGTTATTTTGCTGATGTTTGATATTGAGTATTATTTATGAGTTTAACTAATTGAGATATATATATATTTGCTGACGTGCAATATTGGATATCAAGAACGAAGGTAAATGTGGGGTCAATATGGACAATGGAAACATGTTCATAGGAGAGTGAATGGAGTGTAGGGTCCATAACAGTATTTTACGTAGGATTTGCAAAAGTCCCGCAAGAAATAATAAGCATTAAATGCTTAAAAATTGCAATACATAGCTAATCGCCATTTTGAAATTGATTCGTTAATTCTTAGAGAATATATACAATACATCGTCCCCAAAAATCTTAAAATGAGTGATTTCCAGCTAGTTTTGTCAAACATTCAAATAGGCTTAGCGGAAATAAAATGACGGCGGTTTAGAAAATCCATGATTTTTGTTCTGACCAAAGTATAGCTTCGATTTGCATCAAAATTGGTACAAATGAAAAACCAAAGTCGAACAATCTAAAACAAAATGGCGGCCACTCTAACATCGAAAGACGTGCAAAACTTTGTTACTGAATTGGGTCTATAACTTAATTCGTGCCGTTTGCTAAGAGATGGCGTAACTTGTATAGTATTACATCGTTCCAATATTCCGAACCTGTGTTGGAAAGCTACTGTCATTCGACGTCTTTTCAGTGTATGCCGTTCATTTGGACGTTAATAACAATAATTTTTTTTCACTCAAATATGTCAAACTTTGTTCCTGAAAAAGTATTTTTGCGGGGAATTCTTCTTCATTACTTTAATATGAAGAAAACTGTTGCGGAAAGTCATCGTATTTTGGCGGAAGTTTATGGTGAACATGCTCTAGTTGAGCGAACCTGCCAAAGGTGGTTTGGACGATTTAAATGTGGCGATTTTAGCTTGGAAGACGATGAACGTCCTGGGCAGCCAAAAAAGTTTGAAGATGAAGAACTGGAAGCATTACTCCATGAAGATTGTTGCCAAACACAAGAAGAGCTCGCAGAATCTTTGGGCGTCACTCAAGGCACCATTTTAAAACCTTTAAAAGCAGCTGGATATATTCAAAAGCAAGCAAACTCGGTTCCACATGAACTCAACGCAAGAGACGTCGAAAGGCGGTTTTGCATGTCCGAAGTGCTGCTGGAACACAACAAAAGGAAGTCATTTTTGCATCGGATTGTTACTGGTGATAAAAATGGATCCATTACGATAACCCCAAGCGCAAAAAATCATATGTGAAATCAGGCTAACCAGCCAAATCAACAGCAGAGCCGAATATCCATGGCGCGAAGGTAATGCTCTGTGTTTGGTGGGATCAGAAGGGTGTGCTGTATTATGAGCTGCTAAAACCAGGTGAAACCATCAATGAAGCACGCTACCGAACACAATCAATCCGTTTGAAGAGAACAGTAGCCGAAAAACGCCCGGAATATGCGACCAGACACGAGGCAATAATTTTCCATCATGACAACGCTCGGCCCCACGTTGCCTTTCCGGTTAAGAACTATTTGGAAAACAGTGGATGAGAAGTTTTACCCCACCTGCCTTATAGTCCAGACCTTGCCCCATCTGACTACCATTTGTTCCGATCGATGCAGAACGCCCTCACTGGAATACGGTTCACATCAGAGCAGGATATCAAAAATTGGCTTGATTCATTCTTGGCTGCCAAGCCGGCGCAGTTCTTTTGGGATGGGATCCACAAATTGCCAGAAAGATGGGAAAAGGTCATAGCTTCAGATGGGCAATACTTTGAATAATACTATAGTAAATTTTTTTTTTCGTAAATAAACGTTTAAAATTTGAAACAAGTTGGGTAGACAGACCTATGCTCATGTTAGAAGGGTTTTGTACTCAACTTACAAAATGCAGTAACCGGCAACGAATAAAATCAAGAAACACGTCATGTTCGAGGATCATACTATTATTAACAAAGTTGAAAGAATTTTGACTTCTGAGGTATTTGTTAAAGTTATACCCATAAATATCTCGCTTGATAATTTTTTCACATTTTTTAGATCACGGGTGTCCATTCGCGAGGGAGGTAACACATTTTTCATGTGTTCCCCCCCTACACCCCCACTGAAGCAAAATCTGTCAGTTTAAGAACTGTTTTGAAAAGCTTGCATAGAGAACTTTCATTTGATACTCATATCGGCTACCTTTCATGAAATTTTTTTCAGGGGCCACTCCTCTATACCGTAATCATCGATTCATGGCCTATTTTTTCGAATCCTAGAATGGTTACAAAGCCCTTTTGCTAGGAGCTCTCTCCTGCCTCTTCGACTTGTTTCAATTGTATGTACTCATCCTCATGAAACCTATCAGTCCTGAAATTTTCATGCAAATCCTAGCAAAACTGTAGTGTCTAAGTCGGTAAAAAGCGCATATGGCTCCATAGCCATATGTTTCCATAGTAATACAGGGCATATTGTTCCATAGTAATACAGGAAAATTCAAATCGCTATAACTTCGTTAAATACTATTCGATCTTTATGAAACTTTCAGAAAAGATTAATATTATCAATAGTCATCCGTTTGCTGAATTTTATAGAATTTAAGGGTACCATTTAGATTTTATTCAAGACAACATAAAATCGATAAATCATACTATTACTAAAAAAGTTGAGTGAATTTCGACTTCTCATGTATTTGTTGTTGTTGTACTCATGAAGGCCTACATTCAGATTTCAGATTTTTCGGATGGAAAGTGTCCATTCGCGAGGGGGGTACTCGAAAAGTTCGTACATTTTCCCTTTCCCTGCCCCCTTCGGTGCTCATAAGGCAATTTTAGGACTTGTTTTGTAAAGATCTCATTGAGACCATTCCAATGACACCCTATTCGACTACCGACGTTGAAAATTTTTTTTTGAGGGGTCACCTCCCTATATGGGGAGACCCTTCTTAAACCCCTTTGAAAAATTTTTGCACCCTTGAACTTTCAAGAAATCATCACTTCTTACCTTTCCACAAAGTTTCATGGCTGTTGCCTTTATAGTTTCGGAGAAAAAGTGCTGTGACATACAGACGGACGGACGGACGGACGGACGGACAGACGGACACAGGTCGTGATTGCAATAGGGTTTTGTATTTTAGTACAAAACCTTAAAAAACGGCACGAATTAAGTTATAGACCCAATAGTTTTGAACAAACTTTTGAACTAATATTGATGAAACTTGGCAATGTGGTAGAAACCGTAAAAGTCTAGTGAACAATAAAAAAAATTTTAAGGGTCAGGTCACCGTTTTGATGGTTACGCAAAGTTCGAATTACGAAAGCTCCTTAAATTAAACGTAAAGTCAAGGGAGATGATGATGAGATCTTAGACTAAAATGTATCAGAACAAAATTCGATTCCCATGGGTACTGCAGATTTTAGCATTGGTGAACTTTACATTGCAGTTAGGACATTAAATTTCAATATATAGTACATACTACAATGTTTTCAAGAAGCTGAATTTTAATAGATATGCTGTAAGGTTGACAGTCGCCGTCTATAAGAATGTACTACACGATAGTGGATCTCTTTTGCGATAGCGGCGCCATCGGGTGGTGTGGCCAAGTGTTTATTCGACTGCCCCGTAGAGAGCTGTTCTTTACCAAATATGCCTTTGACAAACAACATCGAGAGGTTCATTTGATTAAGTTATTATCCAAGTTATAATTGGCTCCTCGGTATGTACGGACGTCAAGTATGCTCGAAGCCCAATGTTGTCGGATCAGAATATGGTCGATTTGTTTTTGTGAGCTGCCATCCGGTGATATCCAGGTCATTTAGTCGTACGTATGACTAGACTTCTGCTATGTACATGTACAGTCAATCAGGCACAGGTTGCTGTCATTCGTTACATCGTGGAACTATATCTGCAAGTAGTTCACCAATGAGGTATCTCATTGCCAACTTTAGCGTTGGAATCACCCAGAATTATTTTTGTGTCGCTTGTAGGCAATGAGTCAACAAGTCTTTCCAGGTGATTATAAAACATTGCCTTCATTTCTTCTGCCTTTTTTTCGGTCGGGCTATGGACTTTTATTAGCCAAGCTTTGAAGAACCTTATGTAGAAATCGCACACATTCGTTATTTGACTGCCTTAAAATCAATAACGTGTGACTAAGGTCCCTATCCAAAATAGGTCGCTCCGAATTCCTACTTTCCAGCAGGCTTCCCACTTTAAGATATAATATGCAATCTGAAATCTTGAATAAAACTTTCAGTTCATTTTGTTTCCTAGATTGTCAGTATGTGTGATTTACATTGACTGGCCTGTTGTAAAGGCTTCTAAATAGCGGCAGGGGTTTACATTGACTTGACATTCCAGGATTCATTGCCATTGTATTTTTTACGGTGTTGAGTTTGTTGCCGTAGATCTAATCCATTCAGAGACTCTGTTGCAGATTGAGGAACATTGTAGGATTTTCTAGGGACGGGGAGGTAGCTCATCGCCTAACCACGATTCCAACGGCATGTTTATTGTTTTCAATTCCGTTATCAGGTGCGGAAGACTCGCGTTCACCTTCTTATGCTACCTTGGTGGAGGTATAAGTAGGATTTAGTAGAAGAACTGCAGGTGTAAATGTAGCTATCAGCATTCCTCAGTATTCAATGTCCCATCATTGACGAATCAGCAAACCCACTGAGAGACCCCGAGACCATTTGCGACAATTTAGGCGCGGGACTTAGGATGAGAAATCATGGAAGCTGGGGGTTGATAAAACGAGGGGATCCCTCCTTCTTTCCCAACTGGGTTCGGTACTTTCATTAGTTTGCATTTCAGCGGGAACGTATAACATATGGTGGTTTTCAGACAACTGGTAATAAGCAATACCATGTTCCAGACAAAATTATCCTACTGGGCCCTTTTCCAATTAATTACGTAAAATAACAAGGATCGGCTTCCACATTTGAGCTACTTATAAATGTAAATTGGTTTCCTCCTCCATGATAGTACACAGGCGGAGACTATGCCATTTTGTCACATGAACGATAGCAAATGGTATGATTATAATTCTCAGATTCTATAGCCCTTCGGCCGATAAACAAGTTCAGGATACGCTTAGGTATGGTCAACGTTAGTGGATTCAAATTGTTGATGATTTTGAATTGGATACCTTTGAGGCATGTACAAAACCGACGTAGAGCATATGCAACAGCTACTGCCTCAAGTTCATAGCTATGGTAGCGCAATTTTCGGGTGTAGCATGGCAGGAAAAATAAAACAAGTTGGGTAAACAGATCTACGCTCATGTCAGAAGGGTTTAGTATTCAATTAACAAAATGCAGTCACCAGATCGAATCAAATCAAGAAACATGTCAAAGACGATTTTACTGGAGAAAATATGAAATACGAGGATTATACCATTATTAACAAAGTTGAAAGAATTTCGACTTCTGAGGTTTTTGTTATTGTTATACTCATAAATATCTCCCTTGATAATTATTTCAGATGTCCATTAGCGAGGCAGGAAACACATTTTTCATGTATTTCCTCCCCCCCCCCCTGTGCCCCCACTGAAGCAAAAACTGTCAGTTTAAGAACTGTTTTGAAAAGCTCCCATGAAAACTTTTGGCTACGTTTGATGAGTTTTTTTTCAGGGGCCACTCTCCTGTACTGTTATCATCGATTAATGGCCAGTGTTTTCGAATCCTAGAATGGTTACAAAACCCTTTTGCTAGGAGCTCTCTCCCGCCTTCTTGACTTGTTTCACTTATGAGCATTAATTGTAGGTACTCATCTTCAGTCATTCATTAAATTGAATCAAGTGTTCAAAGCATGCACCTTAAACGCTGAAGTTGGGAAAAAATAGCTCAAAATTATTCAATCTTCGCATTTAAAATAGCCACTATTTTGTTTTACGATTACTGATACCGCTAGCTGAACCGATTCTCAAAGATATTCATGACACCTATCATTCCTGAAATTTTCATGCAAATCCTAGCAAGACTGTAGTGTCTGAGTCGGTAAAAAGCGCATGTTGTTCCATAGCCATATGTTGCCATAGTAATAAATGCAGCGCATGTGGTTCCATTGTAATACAGGAAAATTCAAACCGCTATAACCTCGCTAAATATGATTCAATCTTTATTTAGGATAGATTAATCTTATAAACGTTCATCTATGTGCTGAATTTCATTGAATTTAAGGGTACCGTTAAGATTTTATTCAAGAAATCATAAAATCGATAAATCATACTAATACTAACAAAGTTGAGTGAATTATGACTTCTCACGTATTTGTTGTTGTTGCATACACCAAGGCCTACATCCCTGGTTTTTTTCAGATTTTTCGGATCACAGGTCTCCAATCGCGAGGGGGGGGGGACACAAATTTTTCGTGTATTTCCCCTCCCTGTGCACCCCTCGAAGTGAACTTTGCCAAACTAAGACCTGTTTTGAAAAGCTCTCATCAAGACCTTTCATATGATATCCATATCGGCTACCTTTAATGAAATTTTTTTTTCGGGGGGTCACTCCCCTATATGGGGAGACCCCCCTTAAATACCTCATAAAAGTTTGTCGTAAATAAACTTTAAAGAGAGCACCATTTTACACCTACATACAAAATTTGATGTTTCTAGCTTAAGTGGTTTCCGAGAAAAACTGCTGTGACACACGGACGGACGGGCGGATGGACAGACAGACAGACGGACAGACAGGACGCGATTTTAGAAGGGTTTTGTAAAATTATTTTACAAAACCCTATAAACAGGTCGAAATTTCTCATTCGGCTGCCCCAAAACTTTGCGAACTTGCATCAGTATGCAATTTGGTTTTACGAGAGAGTTTGTAGATGACAAGCATAGGGGCAGATAAAAGAGAATCTCGTACTTTAAGATAAGCCTCAACGCACCCCTGGCTAAAATCCTGGTTAAATAGGCATTGAATACTTCCCTATAGCTTCGATGTAGATATCATTTCGATAGATTCCTTTGGAAGTGGCGATGTAGTCCCGATAATCTATGCTCACCTGAAGGAAGTTGCATTTGGTGAATTTCAGTTCAATCGATGCGGAATTAAGAGGTCAAAAATACGAGATAAATTTCAGCATGTTCCTTTGGTGTGACAGATGTAATCAGAATATCACAAATCTAAATAATTAACCTTCTAGCCAAAATCAGTGAAATAAATGTCTAGAACACGGCGGGAGCATTTTTGAGTCCGAATGGCATATGAGTGCATTCGATTCGTCTGGAGGGGATGACAAAAGAGGTAGACTGGATGGCTTTTGGATGCATTTCCACTTGGTGAAACCCATTTTTCAAATCAAGAAACTAAAACCATTTTTTTCGCATGAAGGTATTCAAGGCAATCGTGTATAAAGCGTAAAGGATAATTACCACGAAACGCTAATTGGTTCATCCCATAGTATTCAAAACACATTCGGGATTTACTAGTTTTCCTACATACCACTACTATAGAGAATACGTGGGGGGAGTTACTAGGTCAGATTACTTTTTTCGTGAACAATCCTCAATTGTTTTTGAAACTTCCTCTCTTTCTGCATAGGATAAGTGATGGGGAGGCCAGGATAATGGTATATTGGAAGTAAGGTTTAGTTTCATGAAGAGTTTCCACAATTTATGGTTGGGACGCAAGACAGTGATACATCTTGTTTTCATTATAGCATGGCAATAGCTTGCCCTTTCTAAATCAAAACTAGGATCGACTTCCACTTCTTCAATATCACCATGCTCATCAACCGAGTTGACCACAAACAATTTTGTTCGCAAAAATCCCAACCAACTCAGAAATGGTAGGGCTCTTCAAGTTATTCAAATGATTCTACTTCGGTTCTCTGTCAAACCATACCCCGCAAAAATATACCTAACCGGACCAAGAGAGGTCTGTGTAAGCAGACAACCTTTAAATAACGAAACGTTACTTAAAATTTATTCCATCTAATTCAATAACATTAACAATCTCCGGTAATTCAAATTTCTGTAGAAAGAGTTTTATCTTAAAATCTAGTTCAATTCCAAAAATTTGCAAAAACCTCACGTCCCAAAAGCAACGGGTCGGAGTAATAGTATATGAAATAATAAGGGCATTGATATCATTTTCGAATTCTCGAAATTTCAGCCTCATTATTACCTTACCATAACTATAGATTTGACTTCTGCCAGCTCGCGGAAATCCTGACAATTTCAACTCGGTTAATAAAAAAACTCTCGGGTAACTGAGATGTTAGGCTACCAGTATCAAAAAGGGCGGGTACTCATATGTCATCACTTGCTTGGTTACAATAAATTTCACAGATTTCACCATCTGCAAGGCAGCTGAATCTTTCAAAAAAACAAAGGTTGTTTCAAGCTTCATTCTTCATCAATTGGTCAGATCATTTCAACACAGCATTAACGCGGGCATTCGTTGTGTGTGTTAGCCTTTTTCGTAGCAGGTAGAACAAGAACATTTGGACCTCTCTTTATTATGTTGCATAGTGTCCGTAAGCATGCAAATTCTAGCACCAGTGTAATTGATTTCCTTTGGCTGGCAACTGGTTTATTTGTTGACGAACTAGTTGCTTTGTCATAGTGCATGAGGTCAAACATATGGTAGTTTGCTGGTTACGCTATTGCTTGTAAACATGCAAAAAGTTCTTCAATTTTTCTAATAACTGGGCACCATACAAAAACTGCACTTTGCTTGGTCAGTCATCGAGTTCATATATGATAGATTGGACAATATCGAGCTCATCTATTTCAGTTTGTCGGGCTATCTCCTACGGATAGAGCACACATCGATGAATATTTCCATCATGGTTTAGACATCAACAGCACAATTTTTCATATAATTTCCCACGGGAAACTTCATTATCAAACTCACGCACAAGTTTATCATGGAGTTCACACCATGATCACACCGCAACATTCTTCAAAATAATTTGACAGATCCCTCCAATAATCGCCGGTAGCAAGACAAATTGCATGTATCATCCAACGTCAATAAATTTGTGGCATCTTTGAAATTGCTAATCCACTTTTGCACTCCATAGGCGTCGTCCCAGGAAAAATGCGATACTCTTTAAAGTTCAAACATGTCTACATGGTGAGCTTGTATTGTTAGAGAGAGTAGAAACAGGGAGTGAGGATCAACTCAACCGAACACTACCGCGCAATCAAGCGTTCTTAGTCACAATCATCACTAAGCCGAACTATGGTAATTGTAATTAGTGAATCAACTTAGCATTTACTTTGAATTAGAACATTTCAACTAAATATTGTAAACAAGGCAGGAAGTAGTGTAGGGAGAGGATTGTTGGACTCCCTACTACTTCTTCTCGGTTAAATGAATGGAGCTCGGAGCATTGCGCTTACTTAGACAAGGGAAACACTATTCGATCAAGTCTTCCACACAGCATCGAGTCGGTTTCTTAACTACTAGCTTGATACTCGAAGCTACAATCTAACAGTCAATATATGGTGAGTTTGCAATGGACACTCCGGGCTTCATTTTGGTGATTTTTCTCAATATCATTCATCATAGGATTTATTCATAAAAGTGGCACTAGAAGCTGTGTTTTATGTCCCGTCTAATCCAGCAAATTAATTAAGTAAAATAAAAAACGGCACCACCAGCATATTCCGATTTGAGAAAACAAGCCAGAGATATTTTCGGCAAGAGTTATCATTTTGGTCGATGAAAATTGGACAGTATAACAAAGACTGCACCGGGAAGCGAATTTGCCACAAGCGGTTACTCAAACCAAACAACTGGTAAAGTGGTTGGTTCATTGAAAACCAAATACAAATGGACGGAATATGGACTGACCTGTGGAAGACAGATAACACACTCACCACTAAAATTTCTATACAAGATAAGTTGGTGGAAGGATGGAAGATTGCACTCTAGGCTATTTTTGCACCTGAATCTTGAAACGAGAATGGGAAATTGAAGATAAGCGTTGAAAATGAATTTGTCTAGATTGACGCCGATGTTGACGGTGACTTGGGTTTGTCCCCCAGCCTACTTGTCAATAAATCAGCTGTGGTGAGCTACAAAAGCTTTTTGGCTTACCAGACTGCATTTGATTCCCAAAAATCAAAATTTCCAACAAATAACTCTGGCATTGGTTTCCGAGACAATGAATTTATTGTCCACACCAGTGTTAACGATGGCTAAGAATTCGCTGGATCCATCCACCAAAAATTTTCCGACAAATTAGACTGCGGTGTCCAATTATCGTTCTTCTCAGGCTTGAATAATATGAAATTAAGGCCGTCAACATTGACTCTCTCTCGCAAATAAAATACCATACCTCATATCTATAAATGCAATAACAATCGATTTTCTATACATAATTCAAAGCTTGTTAATGTATGGATGCTGTTGCTTACATACGTGGCACACAACATACGAGTCGCAATAACGTTCCCATTGAAATGCAACAATTTAATTCTTTCTTTATGACACTGCAAAAATCTGCGGGTTCAATAAGTTTGAAAGAAAACAAATATTGACAACTGCCGGCAAACATCAGTCGGAAGTAGAAAACATAAGAAGATAATACAGACACCAAAACGTCACGCTAGCTGCGTTATACCAGATCCATGAAATAATTGGCAATGGAACTTAAACCGGAGAAGGTGGATTCTTCGAGATTAACCGGGGAAAATAACGGCGAACCGTTGGATAAAGGAGGAGAAAAACATCAACGAAAAACAGAACGGGTCATTTTTGAACAAGCTGGTGGGAGAGCGATTGGCAGGAGTTTGACGGTGCACGAACGTGCGGATTTGTACAGTGAGGATAACGAGAGGTGTTCGATTTGGAAGCACAAGTGAATTGCAACGGAAATTCACAAGATGCTGGCGGAAGTATTCCAGCAAGGATAAGTCGGCGGTGAACATGAGAAGAGGATATCCAAGGAGGACATTGTTGTTGGTGGACTTCGTTTACGAAATTTCAGCAAGAATCGGAGACTAGATTAGTAAGCACCCAAGGGGGCCCCTTACGAGCAAATCAGCAGGAATCTTGGATTTGTACCAATTGTGAGTAGATTTCCGTTTGAATAGAATTTTAATCAAACTTGATACAATTAGGAGATTGTCTTTTGATCTTGTTGGATTTGGTTGCTATTTCATAATTTTAACTATAACGTTGGAAAAATTTTATAATTTTTCAACTTATTCAGTACAAATCTTGTACAGCTCGGTTCTGATAGTGAATCTCCGTGTGGAATAAAGGTAAGGTGGTCTTTGGAAGAGTAAACCAACTGCATAAGGTGATTAATATTGTGTTAGCTCCTGCTAAGTGGTAGAACCGAGAGAAAGTAACAAAATCAGAGAAGGATTTTCATCAGAGTGTAAAAAAAGTGGTGTGCGTAAGAATAGCTTTCTTCTGAAATTGTACCGGCAAGCCGAGTTCTCGTTTGGCGGCATATCGGGGCTTACTGGACAAGCAAGTGGCACTCCCACACCCATCTCCAGATGAGCCTATCCGGGCCCGCAAGCTCCACCGGAGTGCCAAGCCTTTTTGGGGTGCTACAGTGTAACGGTTTGTAGATTATGAAGATCTGCTAACGCTTGCACTTTGGCGCGCAAAGGTAGCAATTATTGAATTTCAATCTATCAGTCGATCTCCGTTTCCTTTTAGGAAACTGACACACTCAGTTGGACCTTCGACGCTAAATTCCCCTCATGGATTTCATGGTTCTCCTCTCGTCGGTGCTCCTTGTTTTGATCCACGCTATAGTGCTCGTCAGCCTAACTGGCACCACACTGTTCATAATTATGGTCCGCATCACATTGCTAATTTTCAATGTCTATATAACGGAGCCCATTATCTGGAATGGCTTTGTCGGCATGTTGCTCGGCTACTCCCCTCGGTTATGACACTCGGAGATACGCAACGTTCGCATTTCGCAGTAATACGATAGACGCTTCTTCTAGCGCGGCAACAAACTCGGAATGTCTCATATGATTCATCGACTTGTTTGCTTGGGCTTATAGGGTCACTCCATGTGATCCTTTTTAAGGGTTTTGTAAAATAATTTTACAAAACCCTACTAGTTTCGCGACCTGTTTGTGCGTCTGTCCGTCTGTCCGTCCGTCCGTCCGTCCGTGTGTCACAGCACTTTTTCTCGCAAACTACTTAAGCTAGAAACATCAAATTTTCTATGCAGGTGTAAAGTGGTGCCCTCTTCAAAGTTCACTTACAAAAACTTTTATAAAGTATTTAAGGGGGGTCTCCCCATATAGGGGAAAGGCCCCCGGAAAAAAATTCAGCAAAGGTAGCCGATATGGGTATCAAATGAAAGGTCTTGATGAGGACTTTTGTAGTGATTTATAAGTTTCAAATGTCCGTGAAGGACTGCAGCAATGTTCTGCTGCCTCGGCAGAAGAAGATGGAAATATCTGCCGAGAATGCCCTCGGCTGGGGACGCGTGAATGCGCTGGCAGGCTAGCATTAAGTCGTCGTGGGGCGGGTTCATTCCCCCAGCACAAGGACCCACTACAAAAAAATTTCGCACTCACGAATTTCTTGGGGTCGAACAAGGACAAGGCAACCGAAGTCGCAAAAAGTGTAGGTAACTACACGAGGGACAACTGACTTGTTCAAGGAACAAGGGTAACAAGTAAAAAGTATTGGAAGCAGGGTGACCTCGTCCTTACCCGGAGAGGTTTATGGCCCACAAATGAGAGAAGGGCAACCGGGTGGTAATGGAGCCCCTTCGCACCCACCCAACCGGATTAATATCCATATTTGTTGCGTATTCCTCTTCTGAGTGGAAAACTCATACAACTTGAATTGCATAAACTTTCCCATCAGAAGGGGAGTACCCCGATGACCAATTTATGCCATGGAATAATACAATTCGATTGCATAACTCTATGCCATGAAGAGGCACTCTGCTTGGGCCACTCAACCCGCGACGTCACCTGAAACCAAGAAGATTATATTGTACCCGGCGGCTGGCTCATGTTTTATGAGGAAGCCTGCCACCGTACCGGGTCCTATACCCAGTCAAATCCAACGTAATGGAAAGACCAAGGGGTAAGGGTATCAATTCATTTTATTTCTTTGTTTTTATAGTTTATAAATTAAATAACTTTTAAAATTCAAGGAAAATATCCATATAATTAAATCAACGTAATGGTGCTAAGTCAATATAATAATATTCTTACAAAAAAATTTGTTAATATAAAAATAGACAAAAAATATTAATTTAAAAAGTGACAAATTACGAAAAGAAAGCAATTTAAAAAACATAAGGCAAAAAGGGTACTTACCCCACATGGCCCGTCAAGCGCTCGATGACGATGCGGGTGATTCTCTCCTATATGAATATAAGCTGTAACAAAATCTTGCTTGCAATATAATATTCCTTTGACATCCGATTTTTAAAGGACTTGGATACTTCCATACAAGTTCTCTTATTTAGAGGGATACACAGAATTTCACTCGTAGAAAAGTCCAAGCGATGGGCAAAGAAGAATTCATGAGTGAGCGATGAGTCTTTGAGTTGAGAAAATTGCTTTCTTAAGATAGTTTGCACCGCGACTTTACTAGGATCATTACTATTTATTAATAAATCCGGGGGCTTATCAATCACTAGGAAATTTTCGCTTCTGTGGGGTTAAACTGATTTGTGAAAAGCCTTGCTATTAAGCTGAATATTGACCAATTAAAGGGTAAACGAACACGTATTTTGGTAATAAATAAGCTCACGCGATTGATCCAATTCTCAAGTACTTCCCGTCTAAGAAATTGAAGTAAATAATCGAAAAGTTCTAGGATCGACCTATTGACAAACAAAATTATTAGGAACATTAAATGTCTTCCGCATCTTCATCATCTGATTTCCACGCTGCCTTTTCATTTTCCGGTTCAACATCAACAGCTATGAGTTTTTGGACGTTTATCAAACAGTGGTTGATACATTTCCTGATATTTACGTTTTTTTCGGCCAACATTTTCACCATTTCTTGTAGGAAGTGACGTCGTATCGGGCCGGGCATGAGGGCTGGGCGGCTTAGAAATTGTGGGAGAAAAGGGAGTTGATCGATGTGAACAACCCTAAGTCCAATATCTAGGGTACCCTTTTTTTATGTGCCGTTTAGGTAAGGTAACTGTGGCTGTGTGCTTGAATAATGATAATGTAATTTCTACTCTAGATTTATCAACCAAAATATTGACTTGATGCACTTTCATAGCCATTCACTGTATTCCAAATGTAAATATTGTTCATAAATATTCCAATGTGGAACAAGCACAAGCGTCTTCAAACGTCACATTTGCACGGGTGTATGTATTAAATGCAAAGTGCAAGTGTAGGAACGATAAGTGTAGAGGAGACAAGTAAAAATCATGAAATGTTTCGTCTCCACATATTGCAAATCTTTCCACTTCACTTTATCGCGTCCAATCAGCCATTCAAGGAAATTATTGGTCAAGGGTGAAACTTCGCACTACCCGAGGATCGACACAAAGCACTTTCATCGTCCATTATACTACACATTTCCTCTCAATTTCTGGACTTTTTAAAAGCACCATTTTATGTTGCGTCGTTATAATCACATTATGATTTAGGCAGCATATAAAAAAAAACTGAAAATTACACTTCGAGATCTTAATATATTGAAAATATCTTTCGCTTTGTATTACAAACAGATAGACACGATACGATATTCCAGCAAGCACCCGAAGGTTGTTCTTGAGAACAGTCCGTCTTCCCGTTCAATAATTGACCGAACGACACACACACACACAGCCGAGCGACCGTTCCTCCTAGCGGATTGCGTGCAGGGCGACTTCCTGCTTCCCAAAGACGATTCGAGGATTACAAATTCGCGTCCAATTCCGGTGGAAATCTCGATTTTCCATACAAAACTTAAACGAGCCGCGAATAATGCAAAATTTTTCCTGTATCACCCTCAAACTTCGATAGTTCCGCTCCGTGTTTCAACAATTCTCCCGCAATTGCTGTTCACTGTCTTCTATCTCCCTTTGAAACCTCTACCCGCTGAGCTAACTACTCGTTCAAGCCCTGTACTTCTTCCTCACGTCCACGCTCGTTGGAAAATCCCGGCAGACTCCCCAAATCTCTTGGCGACAGCACCAGCAACACCAACCGGTCCTACTCCCGCTACCGCCACTGCTATCGCTCGTACCGTTCACGATGACCGTCTCTTCTTAACCATCCTTTCTCGCTTGTTTTCATCTCGCTTGCGACTCGTTACAACGAAATGAAGAGGATGTTAAAGAATGCTTAAATTGATTACTAGGCGTGGGTGCGGGATGTGAAAGTTGTATGCATCGGTTGCCCTGTATTATCTAATGCATTTTTTTGCGAGAATGTTTGGATGGACGATTACACAGTCTCGTACAAGTGTTGCATGAGTCGAAGGTGTTGTATGAGTTGGATGCGTTGCATGAGTCGGATGCGTAGGCTGCGCAGTATATGGGTTAAGTGTGTTGGATGCGTTTCGAAACTTTACCATTTGAATGGGATTTTGTGTTGCTTGATTGCTAGATTTATTTGAAGGTAAATGTTCGTACGTATTTAATGAATGCTGAATGCAGTTTGTTTTGCTATGAGAAAAAATGTTGTCTGCTCGATACTATTTGGTCATTTGCTGTTTTGTTGGTGTGTATTTTGATCAACCAGAAGAAGAAATATGTTGCCCTAAACTATGCATCATTTTGTTTATTTTAATTTAGTTATTTCTTTATATTTAATTTTATATATCGCTTAATTATAGTAATAAATTTATGTAAACAGGTTTTTTTTCTATTATCTTTTTTCTCTTGTTTACTTGTTTATATATATTTTTTTTAGTATTTTCTCGCCTCTCTTTTCTATACTATTCCAAGTATTTAATATTTTTTGTTTCATTTTCTACTCTCTTTTTGGTTTTGTTTATTATTCGTTTTTAAATATTATCCGTTTAGTAAAAGCTTACTTTTTGTGTTGTTTTTAATGCATTTATTATTTCTCTTTCCTCTTTTTCTCAATTAATTGTAGTAATAATTTGTTTCTCCCTTTTTAGGGTTTTGTAAAATAATTTTACAAAACCCTTCTAAAATCGCGTCCTGTCTGTCCGTCTGTCCGTCTGTCTGTCCGTCCGTCCGTCCGTCCGTCCGTCCGTCCGTCCGTCCGTCCGTGTGTCACAGCAGTTTTTCTCGGAAACTACTTAAGCTAGAAACATTAAATTTTGTATGTAGGTGTAAAGTGGTGCTCTCTTGAAAGTTCGAATACAAAAAAAATTTTATAAGGTATTTAAGGGGGGTCTCCCCATATAGGGGAGTGACCCCTCGAAAAAAAAATTTCATTGAAGGTGGCCGATATGGCTATCAAATGAAAGGTCTTGATGAGAACTTTTCAAAACAGGTCTTAATTTGGCAATGTTTGCTTCGAGGGGCGCACAGGGAGGGGAAATACACGAAAAATTTGTGTCCCCCCCCCTCGCGATTGGACACCTGTGATCCGAAAAATCTGAAAAAAATCAGGAATGTAGGCCTTGGTGAGTACAACAACAACAAATACGTTAGAAGTCGAAATTCACTCAACTTTGTTAGTAATAGTATGATTTATCGATTTTATGTTTTCTTGAATAAAATCTTAATGGTACCCTTAAATTCTATAAAATTCAGTACATAGATGACTATTCATAAGGTTGATCTATCCTGAAAGTTTCATAAAGATTGAATCATATTTAGCGAAGTTATAACGGTTTGAATTTTGCTGTATTACTATGGAACAATATGCGCTGCATTTATTACTATGGCAACATATGGCTATGGAACAACATGCGCTTTTTACCGACTCAGACACTACAGTTTTGCTGGGATTTGCATGAAAATTTCAGGAATGATAGGTGTCATGAATATCTTTGCGAATCGGTTCAGCTAGTGGTATCAGTAATCGTAAAACAAAATGGTGGATGTTTTAAATGCGAAGATTGAATAATTTTGAGTTATTTTTTCCCAACTTCAACGTTTAAGGTGCATGCTTTGAACACTTGATTCAATTTAATGAATGACTGAAGATGAGTACCTACAATTAATACTCATAAGCGAAGCAAGTCAAGGAGGCGGGAGAGAGCTCCTAGCAAAAGGGCTTTGTAACCATTCTAGGATTCGAAAAAATTGGCCATGAATCGATGATAACAGTACAAGAGAGTGGCTCCTGAAAAGAAAAATTCATCAAACGTAGCCGGTGTGAGTATGAAATGAAAGTTTTCATGGGGGCTTTTCAAAACAGTTGTTAAACTGTCAGTTTATGCTTCAGTGGGGGCACAGGGGGGAAATACATGAAAAATGTGTTTCCTCCCTAGCGAATGGATATCTGAAATAATTATCAAGGGACATATTTATGAGTATAACAACAACAAAAATCTCAGAACACGAAATTCGTTCAACTTTGTTAATAATAGTATGATCTTCGAATTTCATATTTTCTCCAATGAAATCGTTTCTTGATTTTATTCGATCTGGTGACTGCATTTTGTAAATTGAATACAAAACCCTTCTGACATGACCGTAGGTCTGTTTACCCAACTTGTTTTATTTAATAATTATAATAAACACTGTTTCATTTCTTGTTTTCTTTCATATTCTTTTTTTTTCTTGTTTCAAAATCCAGTACCATTTCAATATTTCTTATTTCTAGCTTCATGACCCTGACCTGCTCGATTACTACACTTTTCAAAACAGGTCTTTATTTGATACTTTTTGCTTTCAGGGCCCCTCCGCCTCGCGATTGGACACCTGTGATCCGAAAAATCTGAAAAAAATTATGGTGGTAGGTGTTTATGAGTACAACAATAACGAATACCTTAGAAGCCAAATTTGCTCAATTTTGTTAATAATAGTATGATATTCGAATTTCGCATTTTTTCCAATAAAATTGCATTGGTACCCTTAAACTAAACGAAGCTCGACATTTACGTAGTCCTACCATGGGCTCTTAAACTTTCTAAGTTTGATGAAAATCGAATGATATACACGTAAGTTATGGCCGTTTGAAATTTCTCCAATTAGTACAACAATAACACATGATTTTGGTATCAGCCACTGCAGTTTTGACTTGATCTTCTTGAAATTTTTCAATAAGGTCAATAACATTAATATTTTTGAGAATTCATGATTTGAGTGATTTTTGTCGGTTTGCAACAAAATGGCGACCGCTGAAAGTAGAAAAACAATGGATTTTCCTTCCTGAACGTGCACATCTTTTTGACATATTTCTTGACGTTATTCATTGCTGCTGACTGCATTTCTGAGAAATTGGGTACAAAACCCTTCTGACAGGAGCGTATGTCTGTTTACCCAACTTGTTTTTTACTCCACACCTGAAGTTCTAACCCACAAGTTTATTTCTCAGAAAAAATACCTTTCAAGAGACGAAGGATGTGTTCAGTGACCGCATGGTGAATCTTTTTTTTTTTTGCAACTCATTTCATTATTCACCATAGGATGATAGTTGATAACACCGTTACCAGCAATAATAAAAATAAAGTACAAGGATTGACAAAATAAAGCCTACAAACGGTTTTTTACGTACATATGGCATAAGAATCAGGGGCGTAGCGATGGGGGGGTGTTACACCCCCCCCCCCCCAAATATTTTGGAAGTCAGCATTTTCACAATTTCTAATAATATATTACCGAAAATTCAGCCATGAAATATTTCTTTTCAGGAAATTTTTCAACTTTGAACTTCACCTAACTTAATTTTCATTTGTATAGCCTACCAAAACTCAAAATAAGCAATTTTTGTAAGTAATTTCAATTATATACATGAACATAGCTCCTCTACAGTCTTATACCTCTATGGTAACAACTCATCTGATGGGTCATGTCATATGCATTGAACGAATAATATATCATTTACTCTTCGCTATCTAGAGACTACCGCTAGTCCGTAGGGATGTTTGTGGCGCGGCGTCCATAGAAAGACATATAATTTTTGAGTGCTTCGAAGGTTTGCAACTGAAAACAAATGAAAGTGAAATGCCTTGAGTATAATCATTTTGCAAATCACACATTTTTAGTATTTTTCTTTTGTAAACTCGATAAACATGTGCAAATTAGTTCTAGGTATAAAAAATAGTGCCTTATTAGACAATAGATTCGATTAAGTGGCTTGGTAGAAGAATAGAGAGGGAAAAGAATAGATCAACAAGGTTAATCATTTTTTGAGACTATTTTCAAGGTAAGTCGTAACTTTAATTTAAAATGAAATCACAACTACACAACTCACTATTATATCGAATCATTTTAGTAGAAGTAAAACACCAAATCAGTAAATTATTGTTTCAATATAAATGCTGCTTTTTTATTTTGCTGAGATTAAAATTTGATTTTAGTGAAAAAATACTAAATTTTTCTTCGTTTTGAATAAACTTGATAGATATTTACTATTACGATATTCAAACGCAGCTACTTTGAAAGTAACTTTAATGTTACAATTCTGTTAATTTCATTTTCGTGATAAATGTAATACCTACGCATCTAGTAGAAATCTTTTCACTTAATGCAATGGAAACATTTCTTCATAGGTTTTATAATAATGTCAAAACCACTAAGGAAAAGGATGAAAGTAGAATGTGAAGATTGTGGGAGTCAGTTTGACGATGACTACAAGTCTCGACATGAAATTTCTAAACATAATGGAAAATATGTTAGAGTCAAACATGTCGGAGCTCCATCAAATCCATTCGAAGCCTCTAAAAGAAATATTGTACCTTCAACAAGTCCATCATCAAATAGTCATACTGTAGTTGCTGTTAAAGAAGAGAATGTTGCTAAACTACCTGCAGATGATTTAGAGCAGCAATTGGCTGGAGCCAGCAAACCCGTTATTTCAACGACAATTTTTCCTGTGCAACAAAAGATAGGACAACGACCATTTTCACTATCAGCATCCACACGATTACCACCCTCACCTCCAGTGACACTACCGCCATCGTCGCCAGCTTCACCCAAATCTCCTTCACAACTTTCACCGCAACAATCAAATGAAGTACCATTACCTAAAGAAGCTGAGGCTGATCCGACTTGGATCAATTTTTCCGGTAAGGTAGCAGAATTTCTAAGTAACTTTGAAAGAGTAGGTGAACTTTTGAAGAATGTGACAAGGGATGCAGCTCCGAATGTAAAAGCGTTTTTTATCGATATGATCGATAGTTTGACCCACATCCACGAAGAAAGTGAGGAGTTGCTGCAATTAGCAAAAAAAGAAGAAGAAAAACTGTCATCAAAGACTTTTGATCTGCATATTGTGAGTGAAAGTTTCATAAACCATGATCCTGGAAAAAGGGGAAAAATATCAACCACCAATCAGCGAAGATTTTTAAGTTCGCTAGGACCATACCAGCCGAAACTTGCCATTTATCCAGCGAATCCAGATATTCCTACCAATAAACAATGCCGTTTTAATCCAGCATGGTATAATGAGTTCCCATTTTTGGGAAATAGTCCTAGAAGGACTAGAAGGGCTCACGGTAGTAAATAGTGGACGTCAGTAGGTGTTCGCCAGTGGCATAAAATGAAAAGTAGAGGTCAGAATAAAGAAGGAAAACTAGTTCAGCACTTCACTTCAGAATCTCATCGTGCATCTTTAAGTGACTACTGTAATTTCATCAACGAAGGAACCCATATCAATGTATTCTTAGATAAATCTTTGCGGCAGAATAAAATTAAAGAAGAGCAGGAGAAAGAATATCACTTTAAGGTTCTACAAGTTTTGCTTGATGTAACAAGAACTTTGGGGAGACAAGGGTTGGCTTTTCGTGGTCACGAAGAATTGCCAGAAAGTAACAATGGAAATTTTTTACAAATTGTTTCTTTGATTTCGCGACATTGCCCATTGGTGAACAAATGGTTAAATGAAATCTCTAAAAGACCACATCATGTAACGTACTTGAGCCCCACTACCCAAAACGAATTCATCGATTTACTGGGAGCTAAAACTCAAGAAGCCATCGTTGCCGAAATCAATGAAGCTGGTATCTTTTCTGTCATGGCTGATACAACTCCTGATTTGCCACACCAAGATCGATTAGCCATCAACATTCGGTATGTGCTCCCAATAAACGATGGACCTGTACCTGTTGAACGCCTTCTCAAGATGGATGTTATTCTAACGAGAAAAACTGGTGAAGAACTGGCAGAAAAAATTGTAGTGGCTCTTCAGTCATTGGGGATTTCAGTGAAAAATATCGTTTTTCAGTCCTACGATTTTGCGGCCAACATGAGTGGAAAATATAATGGCACGCAGAAGAAATTATCTGAAAAATGTTGTAAAAATATTCCCTACGTTCCGTGTGAAGCTCATCGAATCAACGTTTTTGTAGAAACATCTTGCAAACAAAGTGCTCTAATTAATGATTTCTTTAACGTTTTAGAAGCTTTGTATGTTTTTTTCTCAGGAAGTACGAAACGTTTTCAAAATCTTCGGGAAGAGTTGAAAAGTATTGAAAATTCATTGCAACTGAAATGTTTATCGAAAACACGCTGGACTGCTAGAGCTGAAACGGTAAAAGCTGTATGGATTTCATTCGAAGGCATTGTACATGCTTTGGAAAAAATAACACAAGGTTCGGAAAATTTTGATACTAAATCACGTTCTATGGCTGCCGGTTTACTCAAAAAAATTCTAGATTTTGATTTCATTTGCTTATTATATTTTTGCAAGAATGTAATGTTTAAAGTTAAAAATTTGACAGAAAATTTGGAAGCTAATGAATTAAATGTCATTGATGCTTTATTGTTAATTCAAAGTACTTCAGCGTCACTACAGCAAATGAGCGCTGACGACGACCAAATCAATGCATTGAAAGAGAGCTCAGTTTTATTTGCTAGAAAATTGCAGATTTGTCCAGAAAATGATTTTTCAAGGCATCATAGAACTCGCTATGTCTCAAAAAAAATTGATGAGAGTTCAGAAAATGCTTGTCATTTCGAGTTCAAAACATTTTACAGGAAGGAATTTAAAATTGTGCTTCATGTTTTCACATCTGCCATTCATGATCATTTGCATGAATCTTTATCAACGTTAAAACCGATTCAGGAAATTTTTAAAATTCCCGTTCATAGAAATAATGTCACTCTTGAATTGATAAAATCAATTCGACTATTAGAACCAGAATTTTTTAAAACTGAGCCAGAATGTTTGCTTGCTGAGTCACAAATTCTATTTGATTCGTGTGAGAAATGCACAAATTTTGCCGATGTTTCTAAAATTGCATTCAAATTGAGGAGTGCAATACCACTTGCTTATAAAATGATTTGTTTTGTTTTAACTGCTCCTGTAACATCAGCTTCTTGTGAACGTTCATTTAGCAAACTGAAGATAGTTGTCAATCATCTACGGACGACAATGGGAGATGATCGTTTGAATTCTTTGATGTTGCTTTTTTCTTCGAAAGATAAAGTAGATAAACTGAACCTTCGCGAAATTATTGAAAAATGGTCTCTATTGAAACACCGCAGAGTTAAAATATGAATCTTTTATTTAGTATTCGATATAAAGCTACAATACTTTTAATTGTTCAGTGTATTGTTTTTCGTTTTTGTATATTTTCAAATAAATTGATTTTACTATCAACTATTTAGATGTCTTCATCATTATTTTTTGTTTTCAAAGCGTTCTTCTAGGCAATGAAAGTTAATTTCCTTTCTCGTTATTTCATTTTACATGCAAAACCTATGCAATGTTTTTCAGCAAGTCGGCAAATAAATGAGTGTCACCCCCCCAATTTCATGACCTTCGCGACGCCCCTGATAAGAATGTATGGCTAATGTTTAGTAATACCATATTCTGATGTAAAGCTTCACAAATATTGTCACAAAAAGTTTTAACAAATTATAATTTCATTTAATTATAAAAAATTCCCATTTTACACCTTACAGAAAAGGATGCGAGTGTTAAAATATCAGATTTGGTCTTATTGACGCTGAGCTTTTTGTAGAGTTCGAAATTGGAATTCCTATGGTTATACTTTAAAAAGATACAAAAACTAGTGACTAATATATTTTGGCATTAAATTACACAATGAATTCCAAATAAAAAAATTCAAAACACATTCAGGCCTTATCCTTTAAATTTCTCCAAACTTTTCTTACTCCTCGATTTTCAGATTGTTTTTAAAATTTATCACATCTGGTATCGGTGTAGCAATGAAAAACAACACCAAATATCTTATCGTTCTGCCCCATAAGCCAATATTTGCACACGTATCGTAATACCTTCCCCAAAAATTTACGCTATAGTAAAATTATTGTACTAATAAACGGGTCATAAATCAGATCATAAAAATTCAGAGAATGAAAATTTCTCAGAATATTACAATCGAGCCTGTGGCGGATGTATAATAGTCCTTTTATCCAACTCTCTTGGGACCGTGTTTTAAGCACCCTGTGGCTTCCACTGCAACAACCGCCATTGTGCTCGCATATCTCAACAAACTTTGTTGGTCCTTGGAAAATTCAACCATAAAGTCGAGTATCAATCATCATCAGAATGGCATAAGTATGATAAACAAAAGTCCTTTACATTATCTCAGAAACAGTTTATGGGGTGTACATATCGCTGTTGGGTTTTTGTGTGATTGTCAGGAAAATCTCGCAATTTTAAAGCGCCGGATAAAGAAAGAGATGTTGAAAAAGTTAAAAATCCTTGTGGAAGACGAAGAAATTATGGTGACACAGCAAATAAAACAAAATATGAAAGAATATAAATTATTGTCTAAGGCCACAGTGGGTTGGATATCGCATGGTGATATATGAGAGTGGTGGAAGTTTGAGTTGAGGCCTAGTAAAGGATTTGATCTTGGATATCCCGCCACTTATTTAAGCAAGAATTGATAGCAATAAAATATTTTTTTAAGGCCATCAAAAATAAAATACCATTAGGATTCAACCGAATAAAATTTAAGCCCATAGGAGTTTGGATTCATAGGTTATCTTCTTCACGTTGCCCTAAAAACCAATAAAAGCTCTGATTTTTTTCAGAAACAAAGTTTTGCTCATTTAATTACAAACGCATTCAAGGAACAATTGGCTTTGAAAAAATTTCCCTTTTGAAACTACTTACCACTTCACCTCCTTCTAAATTTAAATACTAAGAAAAGAACGGATGAATATAGGACACAAAATACATTTTTATGTTCCACTCCTTTTGGCTACATCGTTTTAGCTTCAGCAAGATAAAGAAGAAAATGGCATTCTTTCCTATGCAAAGCCTTGTTCTCTCCATGCCGGTAACAGACCTCAGTGTCTTGGATAAGACGAGGATGTGGCAGCATATCTGCTTGTGTACACTTAACTGTTCGTTCATTCTTGAAAGTACAAAGGATAAAATTAATTTGCCTACATTAGGACTATTCTCTGCACTGATGCTTACGACTAGTATCTAGCACTAGGACTCGGTACTATGGATACGACGGCAGTTGTGCCCATCTTAGCAGTTAGCACACGACATTGGAGTATGCAGGCGAAAAAAGGATCTTTTGTTCTATTTTCCCTTTGCCGGCGATAAAGCCAAACGGGGAATAAGAAAAAGGATTAACCTGACACACATAAGAAGAATTATCTTAGGAACGTCACTTGTATTCTCTCTTCACATTGTTCAGCGCCGTGAATTGTTTGAGCATTAGTGAATCTGCAAGCACTTCAACTTGCTTTTCCTTTCCGTTTTCCTTTCTAAACTCATCTGGCTCGTCGCAGCGTCCGCGTGCCATCAAACTGCCTTAACTTTGATACCGGAGCCGTTTTTCTTCGTCATGTACATCCTGGAGAACAACTTCCAACATGATAATGAAGTGCATATAAACTCGAATCAGATTAAAGTCAAATAAATTATTTGTAGAGTTTCGTCGGAAGACGACGAAGAAAGAGTTGAATAGAGATATGATATAGGAAGGATACCAAATAAGGAAGTACTTTGTTCCGTTGCCTTGGATATTTGCTGGCCTCCTTTTGCAGCCTTGTACACGGTGAGAATTATTTGCTTTATGCGCTGTCTACCGGTCTGGGTGACTTTTGTCTGCCTACAAATGTCTGCAATACTTTTTTTGCAAGCCTTCTCTTTGTGACGATCTAGATAGATGAGCTTTCATTTAAATTGTTTGAAAATACTAAATTAATTAATTTATTAAGATCTTAAAAATATGCTCAGGTTTGTGCAAATTAATTTCAGTCATTATGATTATCTATGGCAAGACAACCTAAGCCGAGCCTTGGCTTCCAGGATTAATCTCTCTAATCATCACCCAGACAGCATGAAGACGACAAACAGATGCCCGACAGTCATCACATTTTAGATGAAAATACCTTTAAGACTGAGCTTATTGTCAGCAAAAAGTTGACTAATAGAGTGTTAAATTTTGACTTTAGAATGACCAAATTTTGGGTGGGAGCCCGCAGGAATGAAATTGAAGCTTATGTAGCTCAAATACCCTTTTTCCAGTTTTTCCTAAATAATTTTTTATATATGTACAATGTTTATTTATTTATTTTTGAATTAAACTATTTTACAGAAAGTAGTTTCCAAGTATAAAATATTAGAGTAAAATAAAATCTATACATATCAGATGATACAGCTACGAATAAATCAATTGAATTTCAATAAGTTAATTCTCGGGGAGTGCTCTCTGCAGCTTACGTTTGAAGGAGGCAAACGAATCGAAGGGGGGTCAAACTGGAGACAATGGTGTTCTCCCACCATGCGAAATTAAAGTGAGTAACTGTAAATGACGGTTCTGGTGAACGGTAGTACGAAATATTGCAAGGATCTGGTGGGGCGTATACTTATAGCCCTCACCAGGGTAGATGATAACCTACCTGCCTCCAGTTTGAATAGGAAGCACTGGTCAAGAAACTATCTTCTTAACTGAAAAGAAGGTGGTACTAGAAAATTTAGGTGATCATCGTAAGCGTAATACGGGATTTTATACTTGAAGCACGCGAAAAAAGCTACGCTGAACAGATTCAACTGCCATTACGAGATACTTTAGATGATGGGACCAGATCTGACATGTAAACCCATTGATTGGGTGAACAAGCATGATGAAAAGCCGTACACAGATTTGGACATTGAAACATTTATGAGAGCAATGCAAACCAAAGCCCCCAACTCAAGATGATCTCTTTGTTAATTCCAGGACGTGATCCTCGAGTTTCAAATGGGGGTCTCATGTCACACCTAAGTTTTTCAAAACTATTGACCGATGCAAGAGGAAAGTTCTGGATCACGTAGGAGAAAGTTATAGAGTTACTCACATTTAGACGTGTCAAGCAAAAGACAATTTCTCTCACACCAAGAGAACAGGGGATTCACATCATCCTGAAGAGTTCTGCAGTCCTGAGTTGAATATATTATTCTGAATATTTTTAAGATCTTCTGCATATAATACAGCGTTGGACACAAAACCAGCTGGGAGCTAATTTATGAAGAGATTGAACAGAAGAGGGCTTAAAATTGATTTTTGAGGTAATCCCAATTTAGGAAAAAACGTTCCTACACAATTATCTGCAACCGTTGCAAACAATTGTAGAGGAGC
Organism: Odontomyia ornata; assembly: GCA_963969285.1. Taxonomy (NCBI): domain Eukaryota; kingdom Metazoa; phylum Arthropoda; class Insecta; order Diptera; family Stratiomyidae; genus Odontomyia; species Odontomyia ornata. The sequence goes on along the minus strand of OZ017740.1, from coordinate 325,506,851 downwards.
GATGGAAGAGAAAAGAGGTGATTCACGATAGTAGTGCTCCCTGAATACCAAATTGATGGAGCTGGGCAAGGACTATAAATCGATAAGATCGAACGGTCACCTGCTTTATGGGTAGGTTGTACATTTGGGCGCTTCCACACATCTGAAAAAGTGCCAGTTGTAAAACTGGAATTGAAGATATGAGCAAAAGGAATACATACATATTCAGAAAGCGATTGGACTAATAAGTTTAGAAACCCATCGGGACTAAATGCACTGCTAGATTCCAAGGACTGAGTCACCTCAGCCACTTCAGCCAGGAACGTAGACAGGCTGACTAGTAAAGTGAAAGAGGATAGATACGATTTAAAAATTGTCGTGGCAGTTGGAGAGCTGTAAGTGGAGGTAAAAATATCTCATCGGAGAAGGACTGGAGGATTTAGTCTCCCCGATCAAATAAATGACAACGGCAATATCATCGCTGATGAAACCAAGATTTAGAAAAGATGGGCATCATATTTCAAGAACCCCCTTAATCCGCCGCACAGCTCCTGAGGATTAGAGGCTAAGGTTTGTTTTCCAACGAAGATTTGCTGAATACTCACTTGGATAAAAATTTATTACCACATCTAAAAACGTAACCTCAGCACTAACAAAAGCACCGAGTAGTCTAACATCGGTCTCCAAACAGCTGTCGCTGCATTCGTCCGACTGCCATCCTTTGTTTGCATTGAACAAGAAGCAGCGCCACAATGCAAAAGCGAAAAATGATTCGTTTTCTTCCTCTACAAGGCATCCTCCAAAACTATGTCGCAGGACTCTAAATCGAACTTGCCATTTTTCATCCTCTACAAATTACCAACAATCGCCTGTTCGGAAATACAGTTATTTAAAAATATAAGCAAAAAGGGATGCACTTACTGTACACGCGACTAAACCGGGGAAAAATATGAGGCACACACAAGTCTTGGCCACAGAGAACCGGCCTATAGTAGATTCACCGAACCAATTTACCGAAAAGCTAGAAACGAAACTGAAGCTGGTAGACTTTCGTCCTACGCGAAGGAAAGCGGTGGCGCAACCAAGGCAGAGGCACTCCAATAAAACTAAATGAAAGATGAGAAACTCGAGAACAATTTCTGTAATCCTTAATTGCAATACCATGAGCAAACTCCTTCGCTTGGCTATAAAAATGAAAATCGCGTAGCTGTAACACCGCTTAATATATTCAATGCGTTTCCGATAGGGAAATTTTAGCAGAATTCGAGAATGCGCGAACTGTTCTGTGGCGTAAAAAGAATCACGCGACACTCCCAGACAAAACTGAAATAGGATGGGATGTCATACGATAGCACATTGCATTTGTATCAGTCGCCTACTAACGGTCATGTGTGTGGTAGTGAAGTCTGCTGCCATCTGGTTTCTCATCCAACTTCAAGTTTCACACATATGGTCACCTTCCTTTCAGCTAACCAAAAGCGGTTCAGGAACAGCGAGAGGTTAGAGAGTGCGTTCCGATCTCGTCGACGTCTTTAACGACCGACTGACTAATAATCGGCAGTGGCATAGTGCCGATTCATTACAAATTTCGAAATTGGAGGACGCGGTCAATAGACTAAGACAGTTGGAGACGCTTGTTGCAGGTAGTGAAGGCCCGAGAGGAACTGCAGTACTACGAAAAAGAAGTGGAGGAAAAACAGCCAGCAAACATATCGTATATGGCTTGAGCATTTAAAGCTGTATGATTTTGCTGCGACAGGGAGTTAATCACGTGATAAGGATTTGTTACGGAATTTACGTATGACCGGGAGGATTTGGGAGTAAATGCAAACGAGGCTTTAATGTATCTTAAATGACACAGTATTTCAGATTTCTCAACTTTTTTGGATTGTGTACGAAGGAGACAGTACCTAGAGAGGTCCAGATCTGAGTCAGAATATAGGTAAGATTTCTGGGCTTAGTTTTTTAAGGCCAATGCATCAGCAGAACGACGGGGAATGGTTCAACTTAAAAGCATGGGGTGGTCAGTGCATGTAATGGAATGATTTTATTAAGGACTGAGTAGAATTGCTATGTAGCGAGGTTAGGATCATCTGGATCTACGATAGCATGCCAATTGACGATCGTAAACTCAGACACTAGGCCCTCGCAGTTTGCCTTGAAAATGATAAAATGGGGTACTTATATTTTTGGTTGTGCATGCAGATTGCACCTGATTAACCGCGCCTGAAAAGGTGGATGGCGTGGGTCTGGTTTTACAAACCGAGCTGTAGCAGACTCAAGTTTGTTGGAGATAATAAGTTCAAGAATGCGGTTGGAAGCATTTGTTAACTAGTTCAGTTGAGTAAAGCTGCAGAAAAATAATAAAGAAGATAAGGTGTTAGAAAAATTATTGAAAGTGCCAAAAGAGTTAGTATCAATAGTTAATCATGAAGTAGTTCCGCATGAAAATGTTAGCAACTTAACGGTTCCACACTAAAATCTGGATGGTTCTCATGGGGTTTCCCAGTGTCGCATTGGAGACAGACGTGGGACCCCACTTGCTCCCTATTGAGCCCCATGAGTCGTTGAGCAAGACAACGACTCGTCAAAGACCAACCTCCTTCTTGATTTGCCATGCCACTAAATACGTGAGGAAAATAGAAAATGAAAGTGTGACGCTTAGCCACCTAAACATTTTATTACCTTCTGCCAAGAGGGGTCCTTTCAGGTGGAGCTTTCGGGTCCTGGATAGCCCAATGAAGATGGGCCGTGGTGCCATTCGTTCGTCCAATTGCGTGCCGCTGCCCCGTGGTCCACTGAATGAAAATGCTGACTCCTGAAACTAAAGGGAAGTGAAACGACCCAAACTCCACTTCAACCACTGTAGCACACTGGCGCGAAATCCCGTTATCCCTTTACATTACGATATTAAACTATAATGTATGGATCCACCAAACCAATTTTATTCTTCAAACCAAATTAAAGAAAAATCAGGAAGCTACCATCGATATTTACTTTTTTTTATATACATCCGAACCTTATACCCTTAGAAAGTTATAATAACACTCTTGGTGAAATTAATCATGTTGCAAGGATTTACCTAATAATTTCCCTATCTTTATTTTAATCTGCTGGACGTCAGTTTTTTGTTCGAATTTCTTCGTTACTGGAACTCTTCAATTCTTTTATTTTCCACTCTTATTTCTTTGATTTTACTCCAATTTTGACCTTTAAACTCCTCGCTCCTTGAAAATAAATATGACTGGCTTCATCACTATAAGAGAACAGAAGGCTACAATTATGTCCTGGCCCCTTGTATCGCTTTTTGCTTAACGGTTTAGCCATTTCAAAGCCAAGGTCAGCTCATGGTATTCTCGATGCACTTCAACTGGAAAGTACATCTGAAAGCTGTCTCACCGTGAGCATTTTCCACTTCGCATGCGCTTGCATTTCAGGGCGGTGAGTTTGCATGCTGCCACCATGCCAGTTGTCTCTGCCGCTGCTTTTGCAATTGTAGCCTCGCTTTCACGGCTGTTGTTGCCGCTGAGGTATTTGCCTCTGTGGCGATGCCTGCTGCAAGTATACACGTGGTGATGACGAGTATGATTGTCAAAAATAAGAGTAGATATTAAGGCTGGTTAGGATGGTTGGTGTCCCACAGACATCGATTGTTGGGGATGTTTCAGTTGAAGAGATTGCTAAAAGTGGTGATGCTGCAATGATTGTGATCGGGTGGTCTACGTTTGTTATAGTCTTTTGTAGTTGGTTGCTATAATCTTCTGTTAATGTCACGTAGATGTTTTTTGGTGCCACTAGTGCGGTCCTTGCTGTTGTGGCTACGCCAGCTGCAAGTATACGCAGGTTGATAACAATAATGGTTGCAACACTATTGGGAATTTTTCTGTCGCAGAAATCGCTGAAGGTGGTAACGCTGCGACGGTTGTTTTTGAATGGTTGTAGTCTATCGTGTAGCATAGTTGACAATGTGTTGATTTGGATTATTGCCCATGACCAGCTTCGATATGACTTGCACGTTTGTCGCTATAAGTTCCTGTGACGTCTTCTGACCAAATTCATTGGACTTTTGTGCGATGGATATATAGGACTGGAAATTTTGAGGGCTATTCACTTATCCAGAACTAGATTAAATGCCTGCTGTATTAAAAAGGATGGGTTCGGGAAGATTTGATTCGAACTGGCTATTGTCTGATATGGCACGTTGCTCGCTTTTGTATTGCATACTTGGATTTGTTGTACTCGTATATTTTGTTGCGTTTGGGCTGAATTTTGTTGGCAGTATTTTTCAGTATGCAAATTTACTGAATTAGTTGCATTTACTTTAGACTTTTAATTGAGTTCATCTGATAATAACAATGCTGTTTTTGATTTTGTACTGAATTTGCATTGTACGTTTGCGGCGCTTGCTGCTGGCAAAGATCTAATTGTTTAGATGAGTTTTTGTTTTCTTCGTTTCATCTCATAATCTCTGGCAATTTCTATATAGCTATTCCTAACATCTTCTTAAATTAGCTTTGTATCTTCTTAAATATGTTTCACCGCTCTAGTTCAAAATAGTAGTTAGTAAGATACAATTTTAATTAGCTACATAGTTTACATTCAATTCGATTGGCTTCGTGGAGACTCAATTGGTTAAAGGCTTCTGAAAACAATTTGATTTGACAGTGATTGGAAGAATGTTCCCTTTCGCTATCATGTCTATCCCCAACATTCCCCTTTAGCCCCGTAACAACTTCTCTCACGACCCCTAAGTCTAAGGAAAGTTCAGTACTGCACAAATTGGTTTTCTACTCCAAAAACTCACTCATCCAGAGCCTTTTCACTATCTGCACACTGAAATAGTTGCTATTTAAGAACAGCGCTGACTTATTAATTCAACATTCTCGCATCTGAGCCAAGTTTATATACCTCTGTCGAGTTGAAAAATGACTCCACATAAAATTTCGGTAATTGTACCATCAAATTATGACCACCGTTTTTGTTTTTGTTAAAAAAGGATAATTCAATATAATTGTCTTCGATAAACTCACAACACTGCAACTTGCAATTTTACTCTCCTTACATAATATTCTAATAATGTTTGATTGTACTTACAATACTAACTTAAGAAATATATTCGTGTTTCCAAGGGGTGCCCCAGGCTTGGAGCTTGATTTTCTTCTTAATTTAGCTTCCATTCGTACTTTTTGCAACCAGTCGTTTCTTTTTCTTCGCTAAACCTCTCGTGAATGCTGCAATCTACTCGTGTTACTTGCTATCGTTTTTTCCAGCCGAGAGACCCATCGTTGTTGAGGCCTAAGTGCCAAAACAGATCTCAAACACCTCCTCCAGCTTGCCCATTGCCTCCGTGGTAACCACTGTTTTTGTGTTCTTCTTCTCCCAGGTGATTGACCTTTTTTTGCGAGAACATAACATGTGCGTTTCATTAGTGACCCCTAAATGGGCTACATGATAAGAAACAGGAAAGATAGAGTCCCCAATGAAGGTTCCGGCAGCAGACTTCGTAAAACCCAAGGATGGCTGGTCCTACGTGGAGGTGCGGTGAGAAATCAGGGGAGATGTAAGGACTAAAGACACCAACGTCATTAAAGCAGTACAACCAACTCGTTCGGGCCACATACTGGTCGAATTCGGAGCAGATACGGGAAGCATTCTGTGATGTAGTAAAGAAAGTCCTCGGCAAAAATGCAAATATAGCCTTGCTCGAGCCAATGGCAACGATCGACACTCTGACTGCGTAATGGATCTGACTGAGGAAGAAGAAGCCATCAAAAGAGAACTCCCTAGAGTGGGCCAGATCAAAGCGAAGCGAACACCAGAAACCCAAAGGAGACAACGCATGGCCATCATTGACTTCACCGAAAAGAATGCCAAACAATTTTTGAATAATGGCAAGGTAGGAATAGGGTGGATTGCCTGCAAGATACGGTGAAAAGCAGCATCTCTTTAGTGTTTCAAATACCTTGGCTATAGTCACACCACAAAATTACGCAAAGGACCCGATATGAGTTTCCTATGCTACAAAATCGGTGAAATGGGATATAAAAAAAAGAGTGTACAAAAGAGAAACACTGTATTCTTTGCAAGGATGCTGAATCAAGACCGGATTTGGGGCACATCTTGGGGTCAAAACAGTGCCGGGTTTTCCAGAAAGCCATAGTCAAGAGAAAATCAGCCAATACCTGCCACACATTTTTGCGTGCATAAGATGAAGCAGGCTGCAAAAAGACCTCTACAGGGAGACAGGTGAACTCACCCTGGATAATAAAGTCACGATAATGCTCGAATTAGTTGACAAATAGAACCATGTGGCACATTATGTTCAGGCAGAAAAAAGGGACTTACAGCAGCCAGGGGTGTCGGGCCTAGAGCGTCGCTTATCTGGCAATCCCACTTTCCGCTTCCCCTCCCGCTAGAAGAGGGAGCTTTCAATTTGGAGCCACTTCACGGCATAATAAAACGAGACCTGGAATAAAGTAATGTGTCAAACAGTTCCAGGCTCGCGAATTCATAGGAGAGGTGTTTAGTGGGTAGTCCAGTCATTTTCTTATGAGCGAAGGAATCCCACACTCTCTACGTAAATGAAGTTCACTTCTAACCACAAAACAAAGTAGCTCCTCTTGGTTGGCAAAGTTTTGGCATTATTGCGTAGGTAATGCAGCCACCTTTCAGTTGCCAGCGATGGTGGTTTTTCCGCAGTCGTAGAGGTATTTTTAGAGCTATAGCGTACACATTTTATGCGTTTTTCGTCGAGAATTTCTTTTTCCTTAGCCTAAATCTAACATTCACTTGGTTAATCCTCAATTTGTTATTTCTGTACACATTTATCCAGAAAGCAAGAAAAATGGTGCAGTTGAAAAATTCACCGCAAGTGATCAAAACAAGGAAATTAAATGTTGTTGTAACTGGGATCTGCACCACGGGAACGAATCAAAAATCCCAGAAAGGTTCAAGACGAGGACTTGAATTAATCACGCAAAGTAGATAGAGGATAAGAAGTTCAGAAATAATGCATCGCAAGTTCTGTGCCTTGCCGCGATGTGCTATTCAGGATCGTACGAAACGATTAGAGGTATGTGCCACACTCATCTTCATTAAGATTCCAACTATTGTTGTAAGTTTTATTGACATTGAAGGTTAATTATGTTGATGTAGGTTTCTCGTGGTTCAGAACAAGGGATACCTAAAAAGGTATTCGTTTGGGAGAACGGAAGGGTGGGGACCATTCAGGAAACCAAGGAAACGCTGGTCTCACTCGGTCGACGAAAACAGTTTATCGATGCTCAGATCTGGAAATCGGAGGACGTGGTCAATGGACCGAGGCGCTCTTTGCAGGAAAAGAAGGCCCGAGAGGGGCTGTAGTGCTACGAAGAAGAAGAAAAACGTTTTCGAGATTAGGAACGTAGAAGAAGTGACTAGTCTGACCGTAAGTATTTTGCCTGGGTTCTGGCGGGCCGCGTCCGTAGGCAAATCAAGTGGCGCTTACCAGCCGGAACTTACCCGCACGTGTAGAGGTAAAACTGGTGCGATCATTGCAAGAATTAATTAAAACAATAAGAAATCTTTTATTTAGATGACACCAACCATAGGGTTTTTTAAAAATATTCAAAAGTTTTAAGTTTAAATAAAAAAATGCAACTAAAATATAAGGGTGTTTATAAAGCAGCTTTGTTAAATGTTTTTTTTCTGAATTTTATGGATATGTTACTATCAAGATTGTTGAATAATAATTAAGGAAAGAAATATTTAAATTTTTTTAAGAGATGTATATGTTGTATTCAAGCAAAAAGATGAAGGTAATTTGAAAAACAGTATTCCAATTAATTAGAATTGAAGAATATCATCAACAATTCTTTTAAGAAAGGTGTCAGTGGAAAGGATCGTTAAAATGGAATCATAAGACAACCAAGTGGAATGTCTCAAAAAAGAGCCATGCTAATTCATCCATTCAGAGAATTTAAGTTAAATTTGGAGAAGGTTCTTTACTTTTGCTGAGTTTTATTTAAAATAAACTAAGTTTTCATTCATTCAATGTACTTTTTAGTGGGCTGACCCTTTTCTACTTTTACCTACCCCCGAAAATCAAACAAGTACTTCAGATATGCAGGAATACATAAGGAAATGGTTTCTAGTTTAAATTCAAAGTTTCCAGTATTTAGAAGTGAATATAGGGTTTTCCAATAAGAGGTATTGTTTAGGATTCAACAGCAACTTCCACAGTCGACTATTCACCCACTCCCATCACGAATGGCCACACAGTCATCAACGCGTCGTTAGCATCAACATCATCATCCTGACACGACAACAAACCCCAATGCAATTAACAATACAAACACAGCAACTGATCTTTGTATAATTTATCGAGTAATCTGCGCTGGCGAGCAAGTGCTGACGGAGCAGGGAGTTCGTGAGCGATCGGTGAGGACGACAGTCAAGTGATCATCAAAGGTGTAGAGATAATTATAGTTGAAGTTTGGTCGAAATAATTAATGAATAAATACTGTGTCGTGCGTGTTAAAAAATAAGTCTTTGCTCTTATCTTGTCAATTTTCAAATTGGAATTCAAGTGCAAAACTTCGTTTGCCGATAATCCATCATCATACAAACACATTTTGGTCCGTCGAGCCGAATCGTTGCGCATAGGCAACGATAGTTAATGTGGGAACCGTGCAATTTGGTAAGTACGATCATTCCTACACTTGTCATACATATCCTCTTCCAAATTCACGTGTGTGCAAATCCGGTGGCATTTCATTGAAAAGCGGTGATCGTCAAACCGGGACCTCGTAACGGGAGTACAATTCCCACATTCAAGCACATGGTGGCTAACAGCCCAAGACGTGCTTATAGGCAATCCTCAGCACTTTGCGACGCAATCAAATTAAATTATTTACAGGGAGCAGCCCATAACTGCTAGCCACTATCACGTTCATCAGTTGGTAAAAAGGGTGAAAGTGTGAGAAAATTGATGGATTATAAAGTGAATATGATTGCATCAAGTCATTTGTGGGCATTTAGGAAGCATCGCATACAAGACGTCGCTATCGCATACAACAATCGTCTCTTCTGTCGACGAAAGCACTCGCATTGATTGCATCAAGTCATTTGTGGGCATTTAGGAAGTATCGCATACAAGACGTCGCTATCGCATACAACAATCGTCTCTTCTGTCGACGAAAGCACTCGCATTGATTGCATCAAGTCATTTGTGGGCATTTAGGAAGCATCGCATACAAATCGTATCTATCGCATGCAACAATCGTCTCATCTTTCGTTGGAAACACTGGCATTGGTCGCCTCTCAAGTCATTTGTGGGGAGTTAGGTGCAATCAGTGCATACAAAACGTGGCTATCGCATGCAAGCAGTGCATTATTTAGTCACAACTTAGTTCATCAGACATTTAGCCGTAAAAAAGTTCGCTTTCTAGGAAACACTCTATCACACATTACATAGTTCCAAATCGCAGAACCATGAACCGACTAATTGTGCAGCAAAAGCTCTCCTTGGAGCAATTGAATAAAGTAATTAGTAATTATAAAAAGGACTCAAAATCAAGGAAAACGCAAGTTTATTATGAAAAACAATTGGACAGGGTGCGAACCTTACATCAGGAGTTTGCGGAAACCCATCGACACATCATTGCACTGCTCACGGGCATGGACGAAGAGCTGAAGGTGCCCTATTTTGAAGAAGATTGGTTATCTACGTTCAACGAGAGCTACATAGTAGTCTACGCCGAACTAGCCGACTTTCTGAAGGAGGCACAACAGGCAAATCCACAAGAATCCTCGACTCCGTTGGAAGAATTACGGTTGCCAAGGATTACATTACCCAAATTCAACGGCAAATATGATATGTGGGCGTCGTTCCGAGATCTGTTCACATCGCTTATTCATAATCGTAAAACATTGTCAAAGATTGAAAAGCTGCATTATCTCAAGTCAAGTTTAGAAGGAGAGGCAGCAGGATTAGTGAAACAGTTCGCAGTAACCGATGCAAACTACGACGGAGCGTGGAAAGTGTTGGTAGAACGATACGAAAATGCAAGTGTCTGTTTGACCGCGCAGTTGAAAACCCTCTTCAGCATTGGAAATGCTAATGAATCAGCCACATCGCTTAAAACTTTATTGGATCGATCTGTTGAGAGTGTCCAGATTATTGAAAACATGAAAGTGAAAAACTTGGGGGAAGCCATGGTGATTCACACAACAGTGCAACGATTACCACATGAAACGCGTCAATTGTGGGAACAACAAAGATGTGAAGAGAAAGAATTGCCGTCATTCAAAGACGTGTGTACCTTCCTACAAAATAGATTCAGAGCATTGGAGGCAGCAGGAACCGTGCGTCCCACGGTATCGCGAATGGCGAACACCACACAAAGTGTACATGTGGTGAAGAACGAAGTGACGATAGAATGCCCTTTATGCTAGCAGCATCATTTCTTGTATCAGTGCGATCAATTTATTCGCAGTGATTTGAAGCAAAGACTTCAGACAGTTCAACAAGCGCGTGCTTGCCTCAACTGTCTATCCAGCAAGCACTTCGTGGTAAGGTGTCCCAGCCAATCTAAGTGCAAGAAATGTCAACGGAGGCATCATACCTTACTGCACAAAGATGAAGCCACTATGAGTCAACGAAGTCCAAAGGTAACCAATCCCAACACGACCGAAACTCAATCCTCAGGACCAGGAGCGATTGACATCAACGCGCTGAACTGTGAAAGGAAGAACGAGGTACTTCTGGCTACAGCGTTAGTCAGCGTGGAGGCACCCCATGGATGCAAAGTTTTGCGGGCTTTAGTCGATCAAGGGTCGCAAGCGTCTCTTATAACAGAAGCTGCAGCTCAACAATTGAGCTTAAAGCGCAAGGCCACCAATATCAAAATTGCGGGAATTGGGGCAGAATCCAGTCGAGCAAGTCGAGGCATGATCCATGCACAGATTAGAACACATGCGAATGAAGTCATACCCTTCAAGGCATATGTCTTGGACAAATTAACGAACCCACTACTGCCGCAGACGCTGGATACTGCAGAGTGGGAGCAATTGAAAACAGTTCAACTTGCTGATCCTTCTTTTAATAGACCAGGTAACATTGCTATGTTGTTGGAAGCAGAAATATATGGCAAAATTCTGATGAGTGACATGTTTAAATTACCGGCGGGGCCCGTGGTACAAAGGACAAGTTTAGGATGGATTCTGTCGGGCAAAGTACCAGTGCAATCCACAAGGGATCAAACATGGCACAGTTGCACGGTAGAAGCAAGTGATGAACCGAACATCAATGAGTTATTGCAGAGATTTTGGGAGCTGGAAGAAGTGGCATCGCATAGAATAACATCTGATGAAGAGCAAGCATGTGAGGAACATTTCCGAAATAATGTTCAAAGGGGAGTCGATGGACGAAACACGGTCCGGTTGCCATTCAAGCAGGGCATGAAACAAGCATTAGGTCAATCGAGGCATCAGGCAGTAGCAAGTTTACAGGTAACAGAGAAACGTTTAGGAAGGACGTCGCAATTAAGGAAGGAATATGATAAGTGTTTACAAGAGTACATTGATATGGGACATATGCAGTTAGTAGCTGACCAGCCAAAATACATCAGACAAGAAGACCGATCGATAAGTACGGCACTATACTTGCCGCACCACGCAGTCATCAAGGAAAGTAGCACAAGTACCAGATTACGTGTGGTATTCGACGCATCGCGAAAAACTAGCTCCGGGGTCTCCTTAAATGAAGCTTTAATGACGGGTCCAGCTATTCAAAATGACTTAAGCGCTGTACTATCGAGATGGAGATTGCATAAATTCGCATTTGCAGCAGACATCTCAAAGATGTATCGGCAGATCAACGTACATCACGATGACGCTGATTACCAACGTATATCTGGAAACCGCATCCAGAGAGTAACATTTGTGACTTTCGTCTAAATACAGTCACATTCGGCACCACATGTGCTCCTTTCTTGGCAATTCGAACTTTGCATAAGTTAGCGGACGATGGCAAAGGGGAATACCCATCGGCGTGTAAGGTCATCATGGACGATTTTTATGTGGACGATGTTCTGTCGGGTGGTGAGAGCCTGCAAGAGACTATCATGAAGCGTAAAGAAGTAGACGCGCTACTACAAAGTGGAGGCTTTGCACTCCGTAAATGGATTGCTAACGACCCGCAAATTTTATGTGGAATTCCTGAGGAAGACGTGGAAATGAAACTTCACGTTGAACGATACTGGGATCAACAGTTTAAGTCACTAGGCATCGTTTGGTATCCCATATCCGATTGTCTGGGATACCAAATTAAGTTACCAGAAAGTTCGGCGCCATATACTAAAAGAAAGATCTTGTCAGATATTGCGCGACTATATGATCCACTGGGCTGGTTAGCACCTGTACTGATTGTTGCCAAAATAATACTACAATCGTTATGGCTGAGTGGAGTGGCCTGGGATGAAACAGTTCCGTTAGAATGTACACAGAAATGGACACGGTTCCGTGAAGGCATACAAGAGATCTCGAAATGCCAAATACCTCGATGGGTTGGGTGTGGTCCAGGTGCAGAATTCGAGCTGCACGGATTTAGCGACGCTTCTCTAAGAGCATATGCCGCGGTCATCTATTTAATATCACGAAACGAGTCCGGGACATATTCACGTATCGTCACGGCAAAAACCAAGGTTGCACCTGTGCGTCCAGTAACTACTCCACGCCTCGAGCTATGTGCAGCAGCATTGCTCTCAAAACTGATGGTCCGAGTGAAAGATACGCTAAAATTACCCATCACGCACGAATCGTTATGGACCGATTCGCAGATAGTTCTGGCGTGGTTGAAAGGTCATCCCACTCGATGGAACATTTTCGTAGCCAATAGAACGACAGAAATCTTCAACCAAACTGGTAACACCTTTTGGCGTTACGTTCCGTCGCCACAAAACCCAGCAGATCTAGCCTCACGTGGCGCAGAAGTTGCAGAACTATTATCAAATCCATTATGGTGGAATGGACCAACCTGGTTGGTGAAACCGTCAGATCAGTGGCCCAAATCCATGACTATAGAGAGTACCGAATTGGAGAGGAGAAAAAATATCAAGGTATTCCTAGAGACAATAACAAACGCAACTGAAATCATTGCGAGATTTTCGTCATTGACGCGGTTATGCCGAGTGACTGCGTATTGTTTACGTTGGCGTTAATGCATAACAAAATCCATCACCCCAACCCCATTACACGGCGAAGAGATAAAACAAGCATTAGACATTTGGATAAAATTTGCACAACAGTCTGAATTTGATCATGAAATCAAAACCTTAATCAAGACGAAGGAAATTCCGAAACAAAGTAAGATTGCAAATCTGAACCCATTCTTAGATAGCGACGGAGTACTACGCGTCAGAGTGGATTATTGCGGTCCCTTCGAATTACGACGTCGCCATTTTCATATGTCTGACAGTCAAAGCGATTCATATCGAAGTGGTCAGCGATTTGACGACGCACGCTTTCCTAGCAGCGTTTAAACGATTCTGCGGACGACGCGGTATGTGAAGCCACGTGTACAGTGACTGTGGGACAAATTTCGTGGGGGCCGACACACATCTAAGAAAGGTACTGCAGCACCACAAAGACGTTGCGGAACTTCTCGCTAACCAAGGGATCACATGGCATTTTAATCCTCCGGCATCACCACATTTTGGAGGACTCTGGGAGGCCAGTGTCAAGTCGACCAAGTTCCATTTACGAAGAGTGCTAGGAAATGCTACGCTAACTTTTGAAGAGCTCACGACTACGATGACGCAGATAGAAGCCTGTCTTAATTCGAGGCCGTTGTGTCCGCTTTCAGATGATCCGATGGACACTACGGCACTTACGCCAGCACACCTCCTGATTGGCGACACGTTGTTAGTACCTCCTAAAGCAGACCTCACGGAAACTAACATCAACCGACTCGATAGATGGCAACTGACGCAACGTCTAGCACAAACGTTTTGGCGACGCTGGAGGAGCGAATATCTCACCAGACTACAACAGAGACCGGAGTGGACTCATCGACAACACAACCCCAAGGTCGGAGATTTGTGCTTACTCAAACAGGAGAAATTAAACCCATACAAATGGCCATTAGCCAGGGTGACTGCTTTACATCCCGGGTTAGATAACCTAGTACGAGTGGTAACACTGCACGCAAAGGGCAACACATATAAACGCGCAATCACCAAGATAGCATTACTGCCTACCCCATAACACACTTAACCGATTCGCACAAACCCCTAACACCCTTTAACTACCGTTAATAACCTCTAATCGAATTCATACAACCCATCACCACACTCCGTTTCCCCAATTTGCACGGTTCAATCTCCAGACACCCGGACTGCCCGAACGTAGCAGCGGTGAACAGCCAACATCGTTGGTTGAGCTTCACTCTGTTATTCCGAGCACCGTATGTTGCAGATTAGTGGGAAATTACGGTAATCAGCGGATGCAACCTAGCTGGACAGACACGGAGTTCAACAGTTCATATATTTTAACAAATCATTTATTTCTTTTTATAATCATAGGACGTTCCGCGCCTTACGGTCGCAGCGGAGGAGTATGTTTAGGATTCAACAGCAACTTCCACAGTCGACTATTCACCCACTCCCATCACGAATGGCCACACAGTCATCAACGCGTCGTTAGCATCAACATCATCATCCTGACACGACAACAAACCCCAATGCAATTAACAATACAAACACAGCAACTGATCTTTGCATAATTTATCGAGTAATCTGCGCTGGCGAGCAAGTGCTGACGGAGCAGGGAGTTCGTGAGCGATCGGTGAGGACGACAGTCAAGTGATCATCAAAGGTGTAGAGATAATTATAGTTGAAGTTTGGTCGAAATAATTAATGAATAAATACTGTGTCGTGCGTGTTAAAAAATAAGTCTTTGCTCTTATCTTGTCAATTTTTAAAGTGGAATTCAAGTGCAAAACTTCGTTTGCCGATAATCCATCATCATACAAACAGGTATTATTTTGAATAGATCTTGTGATTTAACACCTTGCAACTTTTTCCTTTGGGGCCACGTGAAAGAGAAGGTCTACGCCAATAGCCTAGCGTCGATTCAAGACCTCAAATATAGAATTCGTGAGGCTATCGAGGACATAGGGCAGCCCCTTTGCGATTTGGTTATGGAAAATTTCATGAAAAGGATATGGTCCTGTAAGCGTGGTCGTGGTGGTTATTTGCCTGATGTTATTTTTCACTATTAACGGCCTACTGATTTCCTTTTAATGAAATAAACATCTGATAATTTGTATTAAAAAATTGCATTTTCCTTTTAATATCAAAATAACACCTCTTATTGGAAAACCCTATTCTTTTGTAGCTACTGCATCATTCTTTGTTATATTTCTTCAGAGGAACCCTTAATATTAAGATTTTCATCTTCAAGGATCAAACAAACGTTCAACACTCACACCATATCCTCTCTATATGAAACATCTGCTGTCAATATTCAGAACCCTTTGTAATCCATTTATCTTCAAACTTCAACCATATATATCTCACGGTTGCAAACGACCTATCAACATCGTTTCGCCAGCACTTAAAACTTTCCACCAATATCGTCATGGTCCTGCCGGACCATCACCTCCAATTCATTCTCCTTATCGTCAGCATCGTGCATCATCCGCCAGCTCTTCCACTCTCGACTTTCTGATCATGATGACTTCAAACTACTTGAGAAAACGATTTGTTAAAATATTCGTCTGATTTCATACACTTTGGAACTTTATCCATTCGTTTTCCCATTTTACTGCAATGCGCCATTTTCCGCAAAGACGCGACCAACTAGCTCAGCTCCATCAGGAAGCAAAATGAAATGGAATCGACTTGGACTTGAGCTTGAGGCGTCGCGTTCGTCGTACATCGTTCATCCTTGCACGACCAACAGTTATAGATACGAGGACGAGTATGTCGTCTGCCTCTTGTTTCACACTTAAGATTCTGGGTGGCACTAAATTGTCCTTGCCGTCACAGTCACAGCCACTATCGGCAATGCTAGGGACTGCGACTGCCATTACCACTTGTTTTCCACCACTTGGAGAAATTGTGGAATTTTTGCGAAAAGTTTCCGCTGGAAAAACACAAGAGATGAGAACGTTGGAGTTGAAAACAAGATAAAATATTGTATTTTCCAGTTTCAATGTCTGGGCAAACATCTTCGAGTCTCTCTCGCTCTCGAACTTTTGTAAGTCTGCTGGTGTCGCCTCTGCGTGCTGTATTTTTGTTTATTCATTTCTTCATGCAGACAATTTTCTTGTGTGAAAATCTGAACAAGTTTCCTGTGGGTTTCGAGTGTTGGAAATCATGAGACAACTTATTACTTTTTGAATTTCCAAGAAATACGACCCCGAGAAGCTACAAGTCATTGAAAGTATTTATGCTGTGCGGATATCTTTTGCAGAAATGATTTTCAAGGACTCAAGTGACTGAAAATTCAATGAGACCCCTTTGAAAAATGCTTACTTGGAAATCATATTTCAAATATTCTCAAATCCACAAAAGATTTCGTTTGAGAGCAGCTTTATTTTACTTTTTTTTCAAATCGCTAAATCAACTTGGAAAATTAATGACCAGGATCAAGAAGTTTTAGCTTCTGGTTGACATTTTTATTGGCTCTAATGATTCAGTGGCGGTCATTAATGTTCTTCTTTCAAGTTCACCGGTAATCCGATGAGACCAATTTTTCATCGGTAACGACAGGGAAAATGGTGAAAAGCGTACATTATCCGGGATAAGGAAGAAAAAAATTGTCGTCCGCAAGTTGAACTGTATATATATTTAATACGGAGAATTGTAAGAAGAATTTATGAGTTCAATCGTTGTTGGTTTAAATTGTTGTAATTTATGACCCAATTTACGAATAATATAATGAGTGATACCACAACCTGGGATCAAAAATTTGTTTGTTCATTACTATGTAATATATTAAATACTTTAGGCGTCTTTCAGTATCATTCCCCTTTTCCGGTTGAGGCTCTCTATTTCCGACCAACTCAGCCTGAGACGAGCATGGATGCCACTCATTCGTCTCACGGAGCCTCTGAAGGGCGCCTAAACAAGAATGTGGCTGACCAGAATTTACTTGTCATAAAATTTTTTCCAAGAAAACTAAAACGCTACTAGGAAGCCCGCACAACTCACGTCCACACTTTTGTCACTACAAGAAACTTGTACGACTACAGAATTATGCATTAGTAAGCACTACCGAACACTAGTTCTGCACGATTCAGACTTTTAAAGCCTGGTGAAAAGCTTCAAGGAAATTTCTTCCCCGCCTAACACGTCTTAACCAGGAAATCGAACAATTATTTAGTTATAACCAAAGAAATTTAAATCCATGCTCTGGATTTTAATCCTGATTATTGAAAAATAAAATAAAAGCGAAACGCAAAGTCGACGACTTTCATTTTGAAGAAAAATATGAAATAATTAACTAACTCTACATCCTACGAGGTTAAGAGTCCTCTTCACTTCAAACAAACTTTTTTCTGATTGGAAATGTCCTTGCCTCAATTTGCTCCTCCAACTGATTAATTGATCAAGTAGAGCTAATTTTAGTATAAACCATGTAATTATTAGTGATAAGTAAGGTTAGGGATTAAGTTAAAAGGAAGCAGCTACTCTTCACTACGGAAGTTCAACTCGGCTCCTACGACGAGGATTGGCAGAAAAATTCGGAGCTATGGAAGCGCAACCTCCCAAAGAACGATTCCGGGGTGCACAAAGATATCCAACGCTAAGGTGTTACTGCTTTTGTTCGATTTAATTTTCATATATCTACTAGGGGAACTCTAGTGCTTCGTCGGCTTCTAGATGCTTAATGGGTGGTCGGCTGATAAGTTAGTAGATATTTATTTATTTAAATCCATTTAACAGACAGAAATCCAATTACAAAACAGACTTAAGCAATTAAATATAGTTAAGAATAGTTTAGAGTAAGACAGATTAATACAACAAAATCAAGCAGAAAAAGTTAATTAAAACATGTGAAAAATGAAGTTAGAGTCCAGATCGAAGTTTGAAAAAATTGAAATAGTTGAGTGATAAGGAAACACTCATCACTATTCACAAAAAGTAACGTCTTTAGTTTATTTTTAAAAATGCAGTAGGACGTGCACAGAGAACCAAGCTCGAGGCTGTTATGCTTTCTGATGATTTGCGGCATAATTGACTGAAAATATAAGTCCGTCCGGGCGTACGGAACCTCGAGGATGTTATTAGAGCGACTAGGACGTGCATACAATCTGTGGTGCAAGTTTTTGCTTAGAGCGGAAGCAATTTGTTGGTGGTACAACTTATAAAGAAAACATTGATCTAAGAAGGTTCTACGGGACCACAGAGAAGGGAGACGAAGTATGGATAGACGACGCCCATAAGACTCATAAGCTAAGTTGAATTTGAAGAACAAAATACGGGTAAACTTACGCTGAACAGCTTCTAGTGAGTTCACAAGATATAAATGTCTAGGAGACCACACTACTGAGCAGTACTCAAGAAGCGGGTGGACAAAACATGGAAACAAGAGAACAGCGGTAGCAATATTTGCAAACTTGTGCAAATGCCGCATAATAAAACCCGAAACTTTTGATGCCTTGGTAATTATGCTTAAAAATGTAGACATCGAATTTAAGCTTGGAGTCAAATACAGTGTGTCCCAAATTTATAGGGGCACCCAGTTTTTTAGTCAAATTTTTAATGTTTTTAAACCATACAAATCTTAATTTGCACAAGCTATTTCTACTCATAATTCACGATTTCTGTCTTTTTTTCGTGACCCTACGACAATTTGTTCGTTTATTATGCCATTTAAAAAAAAAATAGTGCCCCAAGTTTATAGGGGCAGTGAAAAAAAACACGGTTTTCCATAGAAAATTTTTTATTATTGGTAAAATCCATTGGTTCGCAACAAAAAATCAGGAATTAATAACGTTACCATCGTTTTTAAATAACATTTTCATCCGTTTTTGCATCGAATTGTTGAGATTTGTCAAGCTGCTCATACTGATGTTTTCCCAAGCCTTTTTGACGCCCTCCTCCAGCTCTGTTACTGATGAATATCGACGAGCGTTGTCATAAACGTCGCGGACCATCATGCCCCAAACATTTTTTATTGGATTTAGATCCGGAGAAAAGGCAGGCCACTGAATTACAGGAATTTTCACTTTTGACAACCATTCCTTGGTAAATTTACTGGAGTGAATTGACGCGTTGTCCTGTTGAAAGATCAGTTTTGCAGAGCGGTAACGGCGGAATAGGGCTTCAGATGCTTTTCTAGCACTGCCTGATAGTCTTCGCTGTTCATTCGATGCGAAATGATTCCTATGCCAACTTTTCCGAATTCACTGTAGGCCGCCCACACCATAACGGACCCACCGCAAAAGATCCGCCTGGAAAAAAACGTGGCTCTTTGCGCAGATCTCGCCAATAGTCTGGAACGCCATCTGGGCCATCTAAGTTAAACATTTTTTCGTCAGACCAAACAATCTGAAACACATAAACAACCACATTTTTAATCTTACTCCACCTGCAGTTGATTGAATGTATAAACTCCATCAATAGATGCCTTTTCTTCTCTCGATAGCTGTTTTCCTCTACTCATTTTCACACAACACTCCACGTATAAATCTTTGCTGGTGATTAGCACGCAACTGAGTTTTCTGAACAAACGTCCCTGTATTTATACCTGAGCCGATTGTTTCAGAAAATTCCAGATTATACTGGTCGTCTAGAACAGTCTGGAATTTTCTATTATCCTAAGCCAGCCAATTCGAAACTTCTACCAACATCATTTGCCGCAAACCACGAGTTTATCTATGATTAGGGCTCAAACTGTGAGCACCAAAGGAAAAATAAGAAAATGCAGGTATACAGCAACCGGACGACCGAAAAGAAACCCAATTTTAACAGTGCCTCAAAATTTCACGGTGCAAAGCAGTATTTCCTTTATACTGTGTAAAATTTGTTGGTAAAGTGTTCAATTTTAACAGGAACTACAGTATACACACAATCATTTGTAGTTTACGATAGAATTTCACCAGGAAAAATAATTTTCGATAGAAAATCATGTTTTTTTTCCCTGCCCCTATAAACTTGGGACACTATTTTTTTTTTAAATGGCATAATAAACGAACAAGTTGTCGTAGGCTCACCAAAAAAAGACAGAAATCGTGAATTAGAAGTAGAGGTAGGTTGTGCAAATTAAGATTTGTTTGGTTTAAAAACATTAAAAATTTGACTGAAAAACTGGGTGCCCCGATAAATTTGGGACACACTGTATTACATCAAGATCTTTACATGAGTCTGCAGGGGAGAGAACAACATCAGATAGGGTGTAATTAAAAGTTAAAGGAACAATTTTTAAAGTAAAAGTCATTTTAAAATATTTGGAAATATTGATGTGAAGGGAGTTTACATTACACCAGTTATAAAGGTTAAAAAGATCGATTTGGAGTTGCTGACAATCTTCAAGGAATCTTATAATCCAGAATACCTTGAAACCATCAGCATACAGGAGACAAGAAGAGGAAAGTACAGAGGGAAGATCATTGATAAACAGTACGAAAAGAAGAGGTCCAAGGATTGACCCTTGAGGGATCCCAGATGTAGGATTGAATGGAAAGGATATTAAGCCATAGAGATTAACACGACATGAACGGGAGGATAGATACGATGAAATCCAAGAATGAAGGGCACGAGTAGGCCAAGCAAAGCTAACTTTTAACAGAGGAGAACATGGTTCACGGAGTCAAAAGCTTTGAAGAAGTCCGTGAATATTGCATCTACTTGAAGCTGTTCATCTAAAGCTCTTGCAATATAATCTTCAAACTCAGCCAAGTTCGTAGAAGTTGAACGACCCTTCAAGAATCCATGATGCTGTGGTGTGACAAATGAACTCAGTGGCTCAAGAAGCCTGTTGTGTACAAGTCGTTCCAGCAGCTTAGAGAAACAGGCGAGGAGTGATATGGGACGATAGTTTGAGGCAGATGATGGATCGGTGTTTTTAAAGATAGGAACAACATTTGCATCTTTCCAGTACGTTGGAAAGGTAACAGTGCCAAGAGTGGGATTGAATATAAGGGATAAGGGAAAACACAAAGAGGAACAAAGTGACTTTAAAAATATGTTAAGCAATCCATCGGGACCAGGACTAACATTCGGATCGAGCAAGTTAATAGAGGATACAACTTCAGAAGGATCAGTGGAATAGGATGTACTTGATGCTGGATAAGTTTGAATTGAATTTATGGGGGAGTGTAGTATATCAAAAGAGAAAAAGTAGAGGGAAAATATCCGGCAAAAAGGTTAGAAATATCCTGAGGGGAGGAGGCTTCAGTGTTATTCTATTTGACAGTATGCGGGATGGAAGCGGAAGATTTAAAATATCAGATGTATGACCAAAAGGGTCTAGCATTATTTGTCAGGAGGGAACACTCTAAACTGCTAAAGTAGCTTTTCATGGCTGTTTTGAGCTCTTTTTTAGCCAAAGAGCGCAGTCAATTTACAGTGCCTATGCATTTTTCATTTTCGCTTTGCGAGGAGCTTGAAGTGGAATATAAAGAGCAATGAGATTATTAAGGTTATCGTAAAATTTGCTCAAAGCACTATCGCGGTCAAGACGAGTGAAGAAGGTGCACCAGTTGACCGAGTCCAGATTGGTTTTAATTGCCTCATAATTTGCTCTGAAGAAATTGTAACGATAAACTGAGGCAGTTCTATGGGGTTTTGGGTATCAACGGTTAGTGCTAGAGACAAAGGTGGATGATGGAACATGAGGATGTAAAACCGGAGATATTGATAGACACTCAGTTTGAACATTTGGTATGACAAGGTCCAGAAGACGACCATTAGGGTTACAGATATGATTAAGCTGTGAAAAAGAACAAAGGGAAAGAAAGGAAGAAAGTAACAAAGAACGATTATTTGTTGAGGAAATGCCAGGTATTGTTAAGTGGTCCCATTCCACTGCCGGTAGATTGAAGTCCCCACAAATTATAATTTTGGAATGTAGATGACAAGCAAGAAGATAGGCAGAGAGTTCATCAAAGAAGGCTTCGTACACAGTTAAGGGAGAATTACAGGGAATATACACAGAGGAAATTAATAATGAGGAGGTATGAGGAAGAGGGACTTTCACAATTACACACTCAACAGCACGAGCAAAATTGAAGTCAGCGCAAAGTAAACTATTAAGGGTTTTGCAGACTGCAAACTAAGACTCCCTCACCATCAGATTTATTAGTGATTTTAAGGTAATGGTTGAATCGGTAGACTAAAAAATCAGGTAATATTTCCGCATTTGAAATATTCTCGTTCAGCCACGTTTCAGTTTGACAAATAACAAAATCGTCAATTAATTGAGACACGAGTAATCAGTCCTCAAGTTTGGTTCTTAAGCCACGAACATTCTGATAGCACATAGAAATAGTAGAACAATTAGGAATGGAAGAATTTCTGCCAGTGTTAGATGATCCTTGAAGGTTGTTGAGGCTATTTGAAACCTTTTTCGGGACGAAATTGCCACTTAGATTGCTTTGTGTTGAATGCTTTAACGAGTGTCCCCTTTGGCCAATAATCGGAACTGAGTAGGATAGAAAGTTCAACCAGAACTGTCAGCTTAAAAGAACTAATAACCTGGTCAGGAAGGTTGGCTTATGTTAATTTTACGCACCCAAAAATATTAGGCATGTTACCAAGCTTCGATGTTACGTGGTTGGTAAGTGTATCCTTGGTTGTGTTGTAAGCGAGCCTTGATATGAACAATTGGAGAGGTAGCTCGCAACATTCCGTTATCAGCTAACACACTATCAATAAATTTTTGTGGTGCTGAAGACATAACGATATTTTGCTTAAGATTATTAGTCGTTGATTGTGTTAGGCACTGCTCTGATTGCGGCTGAACTTTTTGTTGCTGTTGAATAGGCAAGATAGACTGCTGCATGCGACTGTTTTGTTGCAGGACCGTAGCTTTATTAATTGGAGCCAGAACGCGTGACGATACCAGCTCATCATACGCACTGGGCGAAAGTAACTGCGGTGACAGCAGAAGATTTTGAGGTGTCAACGGTTAATCTGAAAACTTCTGTAGCTGATCCTCACTCTGCGGCCGACTCAGGAGCAATTGCTGAGGTTGCTGTTGTTGTGAAGCATGTTCAGGTTGCTGTTGTTGTAAAGCATGCCCAGGTTGCTGTTGTTGCAAAACATGCGCATTATCAGGGGGAAGGACATTAACACCCTATGCTCTGACTAAAACATAATCAGGCAACCACTTCATTCACATAAAGGCCCCATTCACTCTTACATTAGTAGACGTAGCGGTAATAGTTAATTGGTTTCATCTTGTTTTTAAGTCGCCATTTAAATGCAATGCGGTGGAACTAGCGAGGTGCACTTACAAATCCTTGACCTAACGGTAATGCTGATCGAGCTAGAGTTATATAGAAAAAAATAAGGGCACAGGCGGAGGACCTTCATATGTGTCTCTCGGTCATGGGTACTGCCCCCTGCGTGCTTTGTTTGAAAACTATACTTGTGTCACATCTGTCTCCAGACATCGTTCTTTGGTGAGTGCTTGGATTTGAAAATAAGAGCAATTGATCTGCACAATTGATCTGTCCTGCAAATTTGCTGCTTTGTTCATGGCTATCGCTGTATATATATAATTATTTGATATTTGGAGCACGGCGTCACGATCTGGTATGCCAAACACCAATCCTACTGCAGAAAATCACGAAGAAAAAAGTCATGGTAGAAAATAAATCAGGACTCCAAACACCATCCGAATGCTTCAATTCCCGGAATCTTAATCTAAATCGCTAAACTCTCACAATCTTAATCCAATCGCTTAAGCTCCCAAAATCCGCTCCCAGACCAAAATAATCAAAGAGAGTCCATGCTGCGTTTTATATGCGTTTTCGAAAAACCGCTCATTTAACCGGGAAAAATTCCTCTACCCTCCGTTTCACATCAAACTTGTTTCTACCAGCCATTTTGCTCGTTTCACACCGGCAACTGTACTGTAAGCAGAAAACGACATTCTGGCTTGTGAATTCTCGCTCTGCTAGTCACAGTTTGTAGATATTTTCATGGAAGCTTCATGATATTTGAAGATGGATTCTTGTCTCTGTCGATCGTGAATTTCAGAAATTGAATGAGTATGAATTCCTCTGAAATTAGTTTCCAATTTACTGAATTTACTGAAGGGTGGGGACCAATTGGAAAACCAAGGAAACGCTGGCCTTACTTAGTCAGTGAAGACAGTTCATCACTGTTTGGATTTCAAAACTAGAGAATGCGGTCAATTGGCCGAGACAGTTGGGAATGACAAAACTCGAAGCTATCAGGAACTTTTCAGCTCCAGCAAACCTCACCAAAGCCAGAAGATTCCTTGGACTAATGAAACCCTTCCGAAAATTTGTGAAACGCTATTCTTCTATCTCGAACCAATGACTGACTTACTTAAATTAAAGGAACAAAACCCGTTTGCATGGGATAAGAGTGCCGATATACTTTTAACGAAGGTAAAGCCATCTTCCTAGTGAGGTGATACTTGCACTTTATGTCCCACAAAAAGAACATAAAGTGAACACTGATCCCATTTCTCTAGGCTAAATCAGCATTCTAATGCAACAAGCAAATCAAGGGGAGTATAGACCAGTATTTTATTTTAGCAGACATTGCACCGATGCGGAACGAAAGTTCTGTAGTCATAAACTGATGATTCTAGTAGTGGTCAAGATACCAGAACGATTTTGTTTCTACGTATTAGGTAAACGCTTTCGGGTGTTGACAGATTGTGGCGCCATAGCGGCTTTGAATCTAGCCATGCCACTTAATGCTTGAATTGCATGCAGAATCGTCATCGTAAAGGTTGGTCAAGATGATTGAATAAAACTAATACTACGTCAAGATCTGGCTCCGGAAGACGAAATTGAAGTAATCACTGGAATGCTACAATCCTCATATGCACCACAACAGAAAATTGTACACTCTTTCTTATATAGAGAGCTATTTTATTGGAATAAATCTCCTGCTGAGAAGAGTGTAAGACATCTAGTTTACGAACAAATCCACCCCATTCTATTCAGGGTACTTCACATGAATTATCTAGGACCCTTTCGTAGGAGCCATCAGGAAAATTTCAATATTGTTGTGTAGTAATCGAGCAGTCACCTAGGCAAACTGCTCAATAACATCCTTTAAAATTAACTAATTTTAACTGTAAATTTAAAAGCAAGAAAAAGAAAATAAATTTTGCTATAAAAATATTAAATAAAAAAATTAAATTTACTACTGAAACTCAATGACGGCAACCCCTATTGTAAGGCAATTTAGAAAAATGAGTTGCATTATCTCGCCAATGAAACAACCATTGACGGCAAGCAGAGGACTCGCCAATGAACTAACCGTTGACGGCAAGCAAAGGGCTCGCGAATGAAATAAACGGTGACGGCAAGACAGGAGTCTTCGTGCTATCACCAGATGTTTCGAACGTCGCAAATTGTCTGTGCCAGTGTAACATTTAATTTTCACACTTAAAAAAATCATACAATTCTATTCAGTCAAGTTATAAAACAATACATCTAAGCTTCATTGTGGCTTTGGAACGTAAATTTAACATTTTTCATTGGCAAAATGCTATAAACACGAGGTAGGAAGTTGCCGCTCCCGTATGGTCATGCAAGCAAAACTGGATTGCGATTCGCCTTAGCCCAACCATATCGCGACCAAAATCGTTGTTAGTGAAGTTGATTCTGGCTTGCAATCTGAACGCTTGCCATTTATTAGAATGAATACGAGTGGAAGTTACCATGCTTTCTTAACTGCGTGAACTCTTTATATTCAACATATTCAGTATAGTATAGGAAATTTTTAACAAAAAAATCGAGTGAGGTCGCATGAAAAAGATCGAGCGCGAGAGGCTTCGCGTGAGGATAGAACGAAAGCGAAGAAAAGTCAAGTGCTGTGCAATGAAGTGCTGAGGAAAATTCTATATTGAAGGTAAAACTCGTATGACCCTTGCTCCTGTAGTTGTGGTCCTCGAGTTATTCCTACTTGTCGTGCATAATTGCAGCTTCGCACCGGTCACTTTGTTTTTGTTTCCGCCTGAGTGTGTTTGCGGCTTTTTGCTTGGTAAGATAACATGTTCGCGAGCTTTCGTGCTGTTTTCTGGTGAAAAGTGCGTGAATACTGTTAATCGGGAAAAAATAAAGAAAATGCCATAGATTGGGGCATGATGAAACAACTTGATTATCAAGAAGTGTTAAAACAACAGAAACTAATTTCAAGCATGGCATTAATTTTCACAACAATAATAAGTTTGTGAACAGTGTTGTTTATTCAGTTTCGATTCGTGCAAAAAGAAGAGGAAACAGTCGTTCTTTCGCTACAAATTTCGTGACACATTCCACCGTTAGTTTCTTCAATTGTCTACAAAAATCGAATCGGTGCTGATTAATGTATATATAAGTGTACGTCGTAAAAGCAGAAATCGGTTGATGTATCAAGTGCAATTTTGGCCGAATTTTGGAAATGATCCTCTCTATGATGCAACTGGTGTGCATAAACAAGCGGCTTATGCGGTAATGGTGGCTAGAATAAGGAGCGGGATGAATAAAGCAATACAAAATATCCTTGATGTCCGTTTCCTGGAATAGGAGTTAAATTACTAAGGAATTGGGATTACACTATTCTTCATAATCATGCAGCAACAACACCACTGTAATTAACAATTGCTTCGACCCGGGCCGATATTGACCGCGGTGGCGTATTTGAAGATTCGCCAAGACCAACCCGCGTTTCTGTTGAAGGAATACAATTTATTTCCCTACGTATTTGCATAATATTTTGGTGAAAAAAAGGTATAGGCTCCCCAGTAAACACAACCATTGTGATAGGGAAGAGACTAGTTAACACCCAAAACAGCCACCTCAATCCCTACTTTAAATAACACCCTAATGTTAATCTTTTCCCCCTCTCTTTCTAGCCATGAGGATACTACTATTGATCATATGTTGGCTCAGCCCAACAATGATCAATGCAGAACTAGAACCTTTCTGAACACAACCCCTACCAAATACCGGCGTACTCTTCGAAGAAATCGGCAACTTACTAAGTAACCACAGTCTTTAGAAAATTTTAATGGAACTGAATCTAGGAGAAATATCAGAGCAAATAGACAAAGCTGGACGCGCTGAGCACTTACTAATGCAAATTTGCTAAAAAAAACAACACCAACTGCAGTAAACAAATCACTCATGTACTCAGCACATTAACCAATCTGAAAATGCGTTCCCAAGTACTGTCTGACTCAAAGAAAATAAACGCAGTTCATTTTTCAATGGAGTGGAAAGAACCCTCCACTCTTTATTCCAAATTCTACGAGAGATTAGACACGTTGGAAATTGAGGAGAAAAAATTGGTGAAGCTCGAAAACAGCGAATCAGTATCGTAAACACTTCGCTAGCAGAAATACCCAAACCCCTATGGGACATAGCTTAGAGTCTAACCAAGTCGGCTTTGTTAATAAAGGAAACTTCGAATATCCCCGACAAATCACTAGCCGCAGAACGGAGAAACGTTAAAAATGACATCCCTTTTGGCTCAGATAATGAAGTTTGAAATAAGACAACAGATATTCATAAAAATGTTAGTGTCCACTTAAGACAACAAAATCCACCCCCTACTAATAACAAGCAAAAACTCACACGAAATCTACGCTGCTAAAGATGCCAAGTGCACTGATTTTCGCGAACAGATTCTCACCCAAACCACCGAATTACAACAGTATCAATCATGCAATACACTGTTAGTGGTCATTCAGTTACCACTTTTCAAAATTCCCCCAGTGCAACTTTATCGCATTATATCTACCAACAACACGTATCTATTAATGCCGTTTCTCGAATTTACATTAATCGCCAGCAATATCCCTTCCCAACAATTCCTAAACTAACAGAGAGTACCCCGTTTAAAAATATAAAACATCCCCAACTGGGAGAGCTTTACGTATGACCCCTACTAACATCAATTATCCAATCGCCCCCCGCCGCTAATGAGATTATTTCACAGCTGCATAGCTATCTTAAATTGAACAACACGATCCCACTACATATTAGCACTACCAATATCAATGCCCTAATCAAAATCAACCGGCCCAATGGGTGGATCTATTTCTTATAGTCCGAGACAGCCATGCACATACAATGTGACTCGAATATTACCACGCACATACTCGTTAGTCAGGGTATTTTAAATTTACATAATCCTTGCCTTGTTCGAATAAACGACCTAGTGATCCACTACGAGGCCAAAAGCACCCATCCGTTCAAAATCATCCAACCACATTTCTTCCCACAAATAAACCCCGAGCTCCTGGAAATAGACCAAGCCTAATTAAAACAGTCAAATAACAGCAAACTAAAATTACTATCATCCAAGAATCAAGCTCTCCTCCTTCCAACCAACACCTACACTCTTACCGGCATCTAAAGCCATTTGAATAGTTTAATAAATGCAACGACATGTACGCATGGGTCGACTTGGCCTCAAGTTCGGTAGGTTTTCTGTTTACCTTTTTAGTAACACGATATCTACGACAGTTTTGCTGAGGTCATCAAACCGTCGTGCTACCCATCACTCCCATGTGGAACTTAGCTACTGAAATCTCCTCCAATTTAGCCAACTTCAAATCGACTACCCCAGAATAAAACAATGATAAAAGTGCATTGATAGCATTTTATACCTTCGACACGTGCATAACGCTTTTTGGTAATAACGTGGGCGATGAAATTGGAGGGAATACACGGAAATCAGTCCATCAGCAATTGACCCCCGCTTGACAAAACACACTGCACTAAACGCATCTAAGGTGGAGCTTAGGCTGTAACAGGCCTTCCAGGATCATTTATGCCTTGAACTTAGGCGACCTACGTGCCTTCGAATGCTAAACAGTGCCGATTACGACAATGCAAGTGGAATTTAGGCTGCTTGCGCGCCTTCCAGCGTTCCGAGATCACCCAAATCCTGTTAAAATGGAACTCAGGCTTGCAAAGCAGCCCTCATGCAGGTCTACAATACTCTTTCCTAAGTGGAACCAAGGCTATCCCAGCCCTCTAGAAATACCCCAACGACACTCACCAGAGCAGCACTTTGGCTTTTAACAGGCCTGCCGGTGGTAAGAAGCCTTGACCATAGGTTCTGCTCTAGGTTTTAGAACTCTAATCTCTCCTAATCCCTTCATTTATTTGCAGGCTTCTACGACTAGCAGGACTCCCGAGAGTACTAGCAGGACTCCCGAGAGTATTTGGGGTCTTGGTACGCATTTACCAGGACCCCAATGCAGGTCCTAGTAAATGCGTGGAGGTGAAGACAACCCTCCCAAAGTCTACGCTAGAAGGAGCATCCCGTAGCAACCCACGTGCAGCAGCTCGGCTCATGACTCTACCAGAATACAATGCTTGCCGTCAAGCGAAACTCAGCATAAACACGCCATCAGTTCCTCCTCCTACGATACCGCGGAAATGTCACAGGGGTGGCCATCAAACCAAGCTTGACCAACAAGTAGCGGAGTTTCTCCGGTTGGACTTGATCGTCGTCAACCCCGAGGAGTGGGCTGTCTTCGAGGATCAGGTCACGGCTCTCCAGCGTGGATGCCGCCGAACTCCGCGAATGAAGCGTGCACAACCTCACTGGTAACGCCTGGCTATCTAGCCGCAAGCACCGGTTACAACCGCAGACAAAGGCAGCCAAGTCTGAATAATTGTCGTAATATTCGTAGATTAAGTTGTAATACCCTAACATGTTTCAATAATTATAACGTTTTTAAAAGAAAATCTAACATCAAGTGTTTCCTTTCTCTGGACTCACGGTTACAGGTGTTTCAAAGGTAAGGAGCGATTTTCGGTAGTAGTGGCGAAAACAGATTTATAACAAAATTGAAGACATGCCGTAGTCTTAAGGCTATCGATATTTATTAACATCTGTTAATCATTTTTCGCACTGAACAGAAGCTGTGCTAATTCCAGACCAAGAAGCTTCAACTGTCACTCGTACCTTCATCACCAACTGAGTTGGTCGATTCGGTGTACCATTGTGAATAATGACTGATCAAAGTACACAATTTGTAGTACGAATCATTTCAAAATAATAGCATATCACCTGGCTGAAAATGGAATGGTCGAGCGGTTTCATATACAACTCAAAGCCGCTATTAAGCGCTGCAACAAACTTGCATACATAGTAATTTCGTTGGTAATGCTGGGTATACGTGCAACTTGGAAGGATAACTTAGAAGCAACATCTGCAGGAATAGTCTACGGCAAACCACTCCAACTTTCTAGCTGAAGTAAATGCGTGGCAGACCAATGGTACCGAATTCGGTAAAAACTTTGACAGCAGAAGCAATGCTTTCGTCTAACCAATAGTTCCAGACATGGTGAAAAATCAAAATTTGTCTTAAAAAATCTAGTGATCGCTCCACACCTATTTTTTTGACATGATGGACTAAGAAGGCTCTTCATCTGCCATATGATCCCTTTAGAGTAGTTTCTCGATCTGAAAAGACGTTTGTTGTCAACATTCGTGGGTGAGATGTTATCGTATCCATTTACCGACTCGAATCAGTCACGCTTCGAACGATGAAATCACCGAGAGAACAACCGCAAAGTGGAATTCCAACGAGTGATACTTCAGCCCTCTGCAACATTAACGAAACCAAATTCAGAAGCTTCAAATCATCAGTCACAGGAGAGGATTAGGAAGACGTGACCGACGTGACGTGATTTTACCAAAAGCAGTGGGTGCTATGGCCTGAACACCACATACTCAGTTAACAAATGAAACACAAAATTATTTTAAATTATTACTGATCCTTCTTTTCCCTTATTTTAAAATTATTTGCTATTCCTTGAATTCCCAAATCCCTTCTGTGTTTTTCCCAATAATCAATTTTCCTTAAACCTATCCTGAATCCATTAGCAATCGCGATGGCACAAGGGTCGCATGCTTTATCCTTTAGGGTTCGGCCACATTGCGATTTTTCTGCCGTAACCAGCGGTTTTCAGACGCAAATACGAACACACTGCGACAATATTTGCAAAGAAACTTCAGGCATGCGCAGAACTAATATGCCCATTTGAAGGTATGAGTTACATTAGCATCCTAATAAATATAAGATTCATAGAAAACTAAGAGATGCGAGCATTTAGGAAAAACCTTTTATGACCACCGTCGCACAATCCTTTTAGGAGTGTTGCCGACGGATTTCTATTTACGATCACTGTCCTTTGCGATAATCCGTTTATGACCTTTCGGTTTTATGATAGTTGCTTGCTAGATTTTCCTAGACGTTCGCATATGTAGAATCCAGATGTTATGTATCTCAAAAAGTATTTAAGAAGGATTTCAGGATAATTTAAAGCCAGTTCATATTCATTTTCCGAATAAAGAGATACGTGGAATAAATTAGTTTTATTTTATTTTAGTTTAAAAAGGTTAAATTTTTAAACAGATAATTGGCGCAGTCGTGCGGTTAACGCAAAAAAAAGTGTTAGTTTGTGAACTGAATTAATCCTGGCGAGTGAAAATTTTATTGAGTACTTCAAAACGCTGTGTGTTACGAATCAAGTGAATTGTTTCCAAACTGAAAACGAGTGCACCATGGCTCAACAAGGCAATCACCTCACTCAACTACCTCCGTTGATTTTACCCTCCGTTTTAGAATTGCCTTCCAATCCGACAGCTGGAGCTGCCAGTACAAAAGTGTCAGAAGCAGCCCCATCAAAACTCGACCAGTTCAAGTTCATCACTCAACTCATAGCCCAAGCTCCCTCATTTAATGGTATCACAGAACAACTGTACCAGTTTATATCCGCGATGGACAAAATTGCACCACGAATAGCCACTTACCCAGATGAATCTGATCGCGATTTGATGTACCAGAGCATAATCTATTAACTTTCTGGACCTGCAGCACAAATCATACAAGCTTTTGCGGTGTCTTCGTGGGATGAAATGAAGCGGTTACTCATACAACATTTTGACAGTCATGAAACGGCCGGACAAATCATTTTGAAGCTACGAAGTGCGAGATTTACGAGCTCAACCAAATACTACGAATATATACGTAAGTTATTATTTCAGCTAAATACAAAAATAAGATTTTGTGAAAATATGTCAGAAAAACATAAAAACATAACAATTAATTATAATATGCAACTAGCCACAGAAATTTTTATCCAAAATAGCCCTAGATTTATTCAAACCATTTTATACGCTCAACAACCCACGTCTCTGGAGTCCGCGTACGGTATCCTCGTAAAATCAAACTTAGCTAATTATTCAATTGAAAAGCCTAACTCAAACACAAGTTCATTTCATCCCTTTCAAAATAATAATCTCCAACAGCCAGAATATTTTGAACAACGCTCACCTTTGAATCAACCAAATTTAATCAAGTATTCTCATGAAGTCAATAGCTCGAATCATTGGCCTAATTATCAGTCGAGCCAAAACCATCAGAACCCACGAAATTATCTAAAACCACTTTCTCAAAATATTAGAAATAATCCGAATCATGGTGCAAGTCGTCAGAACGACTTGACACTTAATTCTGATGTATCCATGAACACTGCCGTATCAAGAGAATCTACTCTCCATTTGAAAAATCAATCTTTGCAACAGGATTTTCGGCTCCCAGCCTCGGAAGAGAGCTTCCAACAGTACAGCTCACAATCGGTGGGAAATTTCTCAAATGTATTATAGATACAGGAAGTACTATATCTATTATTGACGAAAGAATCGTCCCTGAAGATCAAAAACGAACATATAATATGCCCTTGAAAATAAGAACAATGAGCAATAGCTTCAATAGCTTCAAATGTCTCAGAACATTACTTCCAGCAGAATTTGGTTCTAACACCCCTGTTGAATGGAAGTTGATTTCTCTTGAAGGAAAAGATTTTTAGGCCATCATTGGGAACGATATTGCCCATGCAGTAGGTCTAGTTATTGATAACAAAACTCAAACCCTCTTTTGTGACAAAGTCCGTATATCTTTTGCAAATAATGACGAGGAGCAAATTTATTTTACCGAGGTTTTGAAAAATATTAATGATGATTCAACGGAGTCAAAATTATCACCTCCTGAGGTAGAACATACGGCAGAAGAGAAATCAGTAATAAAAAGAATTTTGACTGAATTTAAGGACATTCAATATGAGGAAAATCAAAAACTGACTTTCACTCATAAAATTAAGCATTCCTTGCCCCTTACTTCCGATAAACCATTGTATCAACGGAATTATCGACTGCCATATACAGTTCGGGACTTTCTTTCAAAGCAAATTCAAGAAGATCTTGCTCAAGGTATTATTCAACCATCTCAATCACCATATAACAACCCTATATGGATAGTACCCAAGAAGGGTGGTCAATATAGATTAGTGATTGATTTTAGGAAACTTAACCAACTTACTGTTGAGGATAAATTTCCAATTCCTCAGATTGACGACTTACTTGGAAAACTTGGAAATTGTCAATACTTTACATCAGTTGACCTTGCAAAAGGCTTTCACCAAATTGAATTGGAGCCTTCAGATCGGCATAAAACTGCTTTCAGCACTGACTTAGGGCACTATGAGTTCTTGCGTATGCCATTTGGTTTAAAAACCGCTCCGGCTACGTTCCAGAAATTAATGAACAATATTTTACAAGAACACATAGGGAAAACATGCATTGTGTACATGGATGATATACTGGTATTCAGTTCATCTTTACAAGAACATGAAGTTACTTTAAGGAAAATATTTCAAACCTTGCGCGACGCTAATTTAAAAATTTAGCTTAGCAAAACAAAGTTTTTGTCACGTCATACCAAATTCCTTGGCCACATAGTGACACCACAAGGAATCAAAACGAACCCCGCTAAAATAGAGGTCATCAAACAATTTCCGATTCCTAAAACTCCGACGGAAATCAAAAGATTTTTGGGATTTACGGGATTTTATCGTAAATTTATAAGAGACTATGCAAAAATTGCCAAGCCGATGACTATATATTTACAAAAAAATAAAAAAATTGACCTGAATGATCCATCTTATGTGGATTCGTTTAACAGACTTAAAATGTATATACAAACTGAACCCATTCTCATCCATCCAGATCTAAATAAATCATTTACTGTAACGACTGATGCTTCAAAACATGCTCTTGGTGCAGTGTTATCACAAGATCATAAGCCAATAGCCTTTGCATCAAGAACGTTGAACAAACACGAGATAAATTATTCAACGATTGAAAAAGAATTATTGGTAATCGTTTGGTCTCTAAAACGTTTTAGGCCATACCTGTTTGGTAAGCGTTTTACGCTCGTTACAGATCATAAACCACTTACCTATTTAGATAATATTAAAGAAGAAAATAGCAAGCTTCAACGTTGGCGCTTGAAAATAAGCGAATATGATTTCAATATTCAACACATTAAGGGCAAAGAAAATATTGTTGCAGATGCCTTGTCTCGCATCCAAATCTTACATATGCAAAATGGAACCGGAATGCAAACTGAAAATGTAGAAGACAATGGCTCACTTATTGCAACACAACATTCGTCTCAAGAAGACAATCACCATTTTATATTTATAGCTGAGAAACCTATAAACCACTTTCAGCAGCAGATTTTTCTAAAACATGGGAACATAAATTCTACAAAGATAATCAAATACCAAGGAAAAGAAATACTTCATTTGCAATTTAAAGAAATAACGCCTAAAGCAATTCAATATATTATTAAAAATCACTGTCTTCAAAAAGGTACTACTGCCATCAATTTCCCCAATAAAGAAATTCTATTATTAGCTCAAAAAGAATATAGTCAACATAAATTATCGAACCCGAACATGTGCATTGTGTCAGCCCCTAAAGTACTTCATAATTGCACTGAAACTTCAATCAAAGAACAAATTGCTAGAACGCATATAAATTCAAACCATCAAGGTATAGACAAAATATATGAAGAATTGAAAGACAAGTATTACTTCCCGAAATTGAGGGAACTAGTCACTTTGTATATCAACGCTTGTGATATTTGCAAATGGTCGAAGTATGAACGCAATCCTGTCAAACTCCCATTCAAGAAACCCGAATGTCCCAACCAAGTTCGAGATACATACCACCTTGACATCTGGTTCAAAGATAAAAATCATCCTTATATTTCAATTATTGACAAGTTTAATAAATACTTAGCTCTATGTGCTATAAAGAATCGGCAGTGGGATACAATCAACCATGCTTTGTTAGAAACATTTAATATGATAGGGTTCCCTCGACATATCATCACAGACAACGAAAGCTCTTTCAATTCACCTAAAACAATCGATTGGCTTAAAAATCGTGGTATAACCATTCATTTTACATCTCCTCACCAACATACTGGCAATGCAGATGTTGAAGTAGCTCATAGGACGCTCAACGAAAATTTGCGTACATTTCTTATTCGGCAAGTTGAAGAAGATAGGAATTTACTTGAACTAAATCCTGTCCAAGAATGTGTTCGCATTTATAATGCAACAGTGCACTCCGCACACAAAGAAAAACCAGGAAGCGTGTTTCACCAGCAAACGCCGACACCAAACCATGAGATCCACGCAAAATTAGTACTTAATCAAATGAAACACAATGAATATCATAATAGAAACCGCGGAGAAAAACTCCTCGATGAACAGTATATTAAGAATCCGAATCCAAAAAAATTAGACCCCAGATATATAAAATTCAATAGAAATAAGCACAAACTAAAAATACATCCTTAGCGCTTTCGTAAAGCTAAACGTTCCTAACATTCCCTTGCTAAAAACAGACATCGCAGTATCCCCAGTAACAGCAATAACTTTAATATACGCGATCAATAGACTTCCTGTAATTACGACGAATTAAGCGTAGGAAGAGAACATCCCTTTCACAGCCACATACTCCTAGTTTTTACGCCAGACACATGGATTATTGAAAAAAAATATTGAAAAAAAACTATGTACCATTCAAACTGTTTTCAATGATACTAAAAACATGTAATTACTCTTCGTCCTATATAAAAAAAAAAATATACAAAAACATTTTATAAAGAAATTACGTACAGTATTACTGCTAATTCACACAGAAAAAGGTTGTTATTTTAATTATAATTTCAAGTCTATAGCTGTGAATTGTAACACAAATTTTAGTTCAATATGTAAAATTCATGCAAACGTTATACTACGTTTTCATGTTTTAAAATTTGTTGTGGTTCTCTTACAAATGAATGTAATTAAAAGAATCAAGGACGATTCTGGAACAGGGGATGAAGGAGTTACATTAGCATCCTAATAAATATAAGATTCATAGAAAACCAAGAGATGCGAGCATTTAGGAAAAACCTTTTATGACCACCGTCGCACAATCCTTTTAGGAGTGTTGCCGACGGATTTCTATTTACGATCACTGTCCTTTGCGATAATCCGTTTATGACCTTTCGGTTTTATGATAGTTGCTTGCTAGATTTTCCTAGACGTTCGCATATGTAGAATCCAGATGTTATGTATCTCAAAAAGTATTTAAGAAGGATTTCAGGATAATTTAAAGCCAGTTTATATTCGTTTTCCGAATAAAGAGATACGTGGAACAAAATTAGTTTTATTTTATTCTAGTTTAAAAAGGTTAAATTTTTAAACAGATAATTTATGTCTTTGCCAGGAACACATGCGCTAACTCATTTGTGGGCTATGCAAGAAACTTCCGTGCACGTCAGCGTCAAATCTCCAAATGATGTGCGCCTGCGCGAGTATCACAAAAACTACCTACTAAACTGGTTTTAGGAAAAATCGCAAATTCCTGCGACTGCCGACCTGGACAAAATTGTGGAAAATCGCAGTGTGCGGGCTTCCCTTTAACCATGTGTAACTTGCGACAGAAGTGCGGCTAAATAGTCGTAGTCTGATATATCCCTTAAGGACTCATCCCTTTTGTGATTCGAGTTTTTCTTATGTGATTCCCATCTTTACGTAATCAGTCAGATTTAGCTTCCCGTCGTGTGAACACATAAAATAAACTATAGGGTTGTTCAATAACTAATGTAGTTTTTTCATCTTTTCAAACGGGGAAAAATATTTGACGAGATAGTAGGCTGCCAAGTTAGGACCTTCAGATGGGAAAGGGTTAAGACTTATTTTGAAAACTTCTCTTCAAAACCTTTCATTCGACACCTCACACAGCCTCCTTCAGTAAAAAATTTAAGGCTTTTTCTCCGATATAAGGGGACTCCCCCTTAAAATTCGTCAAATTTTTTGACACCCAAACCTTTCAGAGGTTATCACTTCTGATCTACATATCAAGATTGGTGTTTCTAGCTGCGATAATTTCGGGGAAAAATTGGTGTGATACATAGACGGACGGTCGAATAGACAAACCTATGTACAGAAAAAACCGACTTCAAAAGATTGTTGCAATCCTGAAACAAATCTAAATATTTTTAAGTTATTCGAAAGCATACCTTTCCATCAAAATAATTTCACTTCAATTTCAACATCCTCGTCTCTTCCAATTTCAATCTGGCAACATCATATGATTGAATACCTTCTTATAATTTTTTTCCTAATAAATAATTCATACTATCTTGAAAAGGTCTTTACTATGATGCTGAAACCAAGGACCTTTCCATTTGCTTCCATTTCATCAAAGCCAACCAGTCCCAAACAAAGAGAGAAAAAATTAAACCTAAAATCTCTCATCCCATCTCTTCCACCTCACTATCATATTCGATGGGCTTTTTATTGTCTCGCCCATACTCGTAAATCTCAAATAGCCATTGTAGCATCCACACTATTGCGGTTTCAAGAAAAAAGGACATTATATATGCAAGTAGTAGCATGTTGAAATACGTCTTCTTCTCTTGCATCTTCAAATATTCTCCTCCCTCACTTACATCATTTTATCTTTGCGACATAAGAATTCCACCGTTCTCGACTAAGGTTGACTGGATTCCTTTAAAATAAGAAGAAATATAGTACGTTGCCGCCACACTATCACAGGGCACAGCTACGACAAGGAAAAAGGACATGGCCCGATGGCGAGCGACAAAAAATTTATCGAAGTTTTATTAAAATTTTTCATGAGTTAGGAGGTAGGTCAGAGGACTTGAGTTGGCAGACGTTGCTCGTTAGACTGCAATTATGATGGTTACGAGAGCGTAACTTATATGTGCTTCAGAATACGTTATGAAAATTAGTGTCGCAAAAATTAGCATACTATGTAGTCTTAGAAGAGAATTTTAAATGCACTGAAATTAAATATTCTTGATGAAGAAATAGCTTTTGAATTAAGTTTCCTTATTTTTTCCTAAAACCTTGTTTTCTTTCAAGCTTTTATTGACTTTTCATTAAAGGTTTTATTGATTTTCAACCAAGCCGTAAATAAATTATATTTATTTATTTACAAGTTTGTGACAAACTTTAAAAAAAAAGTTTTGAATAAGATAAGATTGAATTTTCTCAGAATTTCCTTTACAGCTCTTAGATTTTTTCACCAACGCACCCTTTTAATCTTTGTGGTAATTTTCAATTTAAGCTTTGCTTTGTTGGATTACTTATTTTAGTAATTTGAAAACTCTTTTCAAATTAAGCTTCTTTCTTACAAATACAAACTATTTGCATTAAAAACGCATTTATTTCTAAACATAAATATCTTACACACCTTCTGCCATTTTCATTTTTTTCCAGTGAAGATAAATGAAATTCCATATCTTATACGAGTACGTATTCCATTCTCAAATTCACTCCAACTACGAGTAAATGTTTAACGAGAATGCAAATTTTGACTGGACGAAAAACCATAAGTCAATCAACGTCAAGTTAAAGCTTGACCAGAGAAGTTCGAGCCACTGCATTTACTGACCTCCTGGCGAAATGTTGGTTTTACTGTTAAAAAGGATCTGTCTGATGTCCTAAATAAACATTGGCAACATTCATCACCGTCGTCGTTTGGTCATCGTTAGTCATGGCTATATCTTCGAAAAGAAGGGCACACCCTAGGAGAGACTCCATATGTAACATATGTAGCTTAAAGTGTGTAGTAGGTATACGAGTACCTATATTTCTATCCTTACAACGAAATATATAGACAGATATTCTGTAATAGAAAAAGGTAATAATACTCGTATATTAAAATCACTAAAGTAAGATATTTACCAGTTTTAGGGAGAGAATTTTTAAACGTGTTGCACACTCTTAAGGATGAGATTGTTTGTCTGTTTGACGTCTATCGGAACATATATTTCACTTGACTAACTACGAATGCAAAGACAATCAGTGAGTTCTTTTTACTGCTTTGTATTTAAATACAAAAACCTATTGCAATCACGACCTGTATCCGTCTGTCCGTTCGTCTGTTTGTCACAGCTTTTTTCACCGAAACTATAGAAGCTACAGGCATGAAACTTTTTGAAAAGGTCAGAAATGGGGACTTCTTGAAAGTTCAAGGATTAAAATTTTTTTCAAAGGGTCTTAAGAAAATGGTGACTTCTTGAAAGTTCAAAGATTAAAATTTTTTTCAAAGGGTCTTAAAAAAAATTGTGTCACCTTTGGTAGTCGAGTACAGTGTCATTGGAAAGGTTATTGCGACCGCGGAAGTCACCGCGATTGCAGACATTAATTTCTAGCAGAAGGCTGAGTAACCAGGGATGGCATACTGAGGCCGGCTAGCACTCATTCATGTCGTTGGACTTTCAGGACACCCTCTGCTTCTGCTGAGCCATCATACACATTAAAAACTAACACAAAAGGAAAGAGAGGGGAGAGGAGGAGGTTGTTTCGAGAAATGTAAAATGATTACATTAGCACTTCATGTCTTATATTTTTTTCCCCGATTTGATCACAAGTCACCAATTTATCAAATAGAAATAATATACAGAAAAAAAATCAATTCAATACCTAAGCCCATTTTCTTCTTTTAACAAATTTTCATTTGATTCGAAAAAAAAATATTTTTAATAAATAAAAATTTACTTTTAATTAAATTCTACTCTAAGAATTCACACAAAGAAAAAACTAATTAAGGGATTCACGTCGTCATATCATTAGAAAAACCAAGAAAAAAAAACAGAATTCAAAACTACTCACATTATTTTTACTGCTGCGAAGCGCTCTGCAACAGAAGGGAAACTGGGGAACTACTAAAATATTATAAAATTAATAAATGACTTAAATTCTTTTATTACTATTGTCTATCGTTAATGGACGATTGATCACGAGTTGTTTTAATTATTAAACTTTCAGAATATTTCCGAATAGAGTCTCAGGGGAATTGGACCCAGGATCCCAGCGGACCCCCTGTCGAGAATCCACGACGCCAGGAATAGAGCCACATTCTGTTGATTTCCCATTCATTGTATTAGCAACTTCAATTATGCTACTTTCTGAGTGGGCATTGAGATGAAATGTGTTATTAGGGAAACGTGAATGAATTTTCGTTACTATGAAAAATAAAATTTGTTAGTGGGAGCTAATGAATAAAATTAATTCGTATAAAGGAAGGAATTGGGTTTTGTTAGGGAAAATCATAGAGAAACAAGACTGTAGGGAGGACAATAAACAACTTTTTTGTCCGAATTTCCCCTTAATTTACTAAAACTTATATAAATTTACAACTACCAACCAAATTTGTTCAGAGATGACGAAAAGTAGGGGCAATAATTCATTCATTTTCATTGTAGTAACACATAATAAATTTAATGTGGATTGTTTCATTAAAATCAATATTTTACAATTTATTTTGTTGAGGCTAAATAATTTAACAAGTTTTTAATGTTAAAAAATTTCAGACTAAAATAATAGCATCCAATTTCTATACATTAGTTTTTTTGCATTACTGATATTGATGATCAATCATTTCACAAAAAATTACTAGCAAAAAAACAAATCCAAGCGAAAAATTATTTGCTGCATCCGAAACTTAATAACGTACAGAAAAATTAAAACTAAAAATTACTTGCGGCGTCCAGAACTTCGAAAACTAGCAAGCAAAATATTTCATACAATACCAAATAACAATATTTTAAAATTTCAATTACCCCCATTAATATTTCCATTTGACTATTTCACTGACTCTTGGGGAACAAACTAAACGGGAATGTAAGCTGAGCACGAAGAATTAAGCCACGCCCATGTCAACAAATGGATGAAGTACTGACTGATTATCAATAAAACGCACGTAATTAGCACTAACTAAATCAAAATGTTCAAAAAATACACGCGCACTCAAAAAATAAAGCAGTAATTGCCAACTTACCTGTGAAAAGATGATCCTGGCAACCGGCATTTCGTATCATTTCCGCACGTAAACACTATGCACTTCATTATTAGTTTTCTTTGTTTGTAACCAGTGTCACTATCACTTAATCACTTCACTATGTTCTTTCAACCTCACCTCATGTATTACAAGATATTAAAATCAAATCAACACCTTCGATTTGAAATTATTTGATCAAATTCGACGGAAATCCCGACGCGTAAAATTTTTACTCACGTCTATCAGTCGATTTGACAGAAGTGCAACTTCGGGTTCAATTTAAGTGACACGAATTAGCTCAGTTGCTACGAATGGGGAAAACGAATTTTTAAGTAATGACTTGTTCACGCTAAGTGAGCGATCTCATACCATCAAAGGTTGGTTAATGAGTTGCGTCCTAACTGGTTAAATATGAATTGAATGAATCAGCGTTAACGATATCTATAATATGCGGCAATTTTCGTTTGCAGTTAATGTACTTTTATCAGTTTTGTCGTAAAACTATAATGAAAGATAATAAAACTGAGCAAAAGCGTGACCATACCTTAACACCAAATACCTTCCTAACGGCAAAGTAAGCTGAGTGACAGTTTCTAGCCCGAGTGTGCCCGAAAATGTGCACAAAAGTAAATATTAATTTGAATTTGATATTTATGAATTAAAAAATTGATTTTCATCCGAGAATATGAATTTGTAACTTGTAAAATATGTGTATGAAGCTGATGTAACGAATATTAATCCTTTCACTAAAGTGAAATACAATACAATTTCCTGACGAAAATTAGAAAATTTCATGCGCTAAAGATTTGCATTAGATTTCTAGGTAATGAGTCATTAGAATTTTGAACGCTATAAGTGCTGTTTGCACTCATAAATCTACAAAAAGTCATAAATGACCAGGCTGGTTTAGTATATACCAATCTACAATACCCACGAGAAGAGCCGAAGGTGGTAACAGCCAATGAGGGGAAAACTGGTGAAATCAAATTGTTGGGACGCTCACGGACAGGAATTTATACGGTTACAGCCCCT
This sequence comes from Odontomyia ornata, assembly GCA_963969285.1. Taxonomy (NCBI): domain Eukaryota; kingdom Metazoa; phylum Arthropoda; class Insecta; order Diptera; family Stratiomyidae; genus Odontomyia; species Odontomyia ornata. The sequence continues at coordinate 325,464,480 of OZ017740.1, read as the reverse complement.
CTAATATTTTGTTCCTCTAAGGGGAAAATGTATCGAATGAAATGTTGTTAATGGGAATTAATGAATGGATTTTTGTAAGTGGGAGAATTATAATTATTATTATACAGGGTTATCCGTTTCGTAGTTGCGAAGGTATAACCCTGCAATTTGACATCTGTCAGAATTAAATGTCATTTAAAGCTGATTTTTTTTAGTTGAAAGTTTGCCATTTAGAAATATGGATCGTTTAACAGTCGAAAAACGCGTTAAAATTATTAAATTTCATTTTAAAAATGGTGATTCTGCTGTATCAACATTTAGGGCATTACGAGCCGATTACGGTCGACATAATCGACCTACACAGCAAACAATTTCGAATACAGTGAAAAAATTTGTCCCGCATTTGTCGATTTCTCGACGTGCTCAAAATTTGGGCTTTTCTTACGGCTCATGGTGGCGGATTTTGCATTTGGATTTGCATCTCCATCCTGACAAAATCCAACTCACTCAAAAACTTAAGTCTCAAGACAATACACAACGCAGAATGTATGCGAATTGGGTGATTGAACAACAAGCCATTGATAACGATTTTTCGAACAAAATTTTCTTTAGTGATGAGGCTCATTTCTCGCTCAGTGGTTACGTGAATAAACAGAATTGCCACATATGGGGCTCTCGAAATTCTCAGGTGATCGCAGCAAGGCCTTTGCATTCGGAAAAAGTGACCTTTTGGTGTGCATTATGGTCTGGGGGCGTTATTGGCCCGTATTTTTAGACAATGATCAAGGTAGAGCCATTACAGTCAATTCTGACCGCTATGGACGAATGTTAACCGATTATTTTTGGAGAGAAATTGAAAATTTTGATCTGCAGAACATGTGGTTCCAACAGGATGGAGCCACAAGCCAGACAACATAGGCTAATCGAGCACTTTTGCAAGAGAAATTTCGAGGACGCGTAATTTCGGGATTGAGTGATGTCAGTTGGCCCGCAAGATCCTGCGACCTAACACCTTTGGATTTCTTTTTATGGGGCTATGCAAAAGATCGTGTTCAAATTGCTCAAAATCTTGAGCAATTGAAAACCAATCTTCGTGAAGGTATGGCCGAGATATTGCTGGAAATGTGCTGAAAAGTCATTGAAAATGACCTCAAAAGGATTGAGGCCTGGAAGAGGTCCCGTGGAGGACATTTGAATGATGTTGTATTTCACATATAATGGCAACGTTCAATCTTTATATTGAATAAAAAATTTCGTTTCCATCTGAATATTTTATGTGTTTTCTGGAGCTTTATTTTCCCAAGCGTAAAATGGATAACCCTATATTACTATTTTTTGTAATTGAAAATAGGGAAAAGGGTCGGATTGAGATGATGGGGAAATTAAAATTATAGGGAAATCGTTAAATGTTAATAAAAATATACAAATTTACTTGGGAAAAAGGGTATATGTGCCCAGAGGAAGGTGGAAATGTTACGGCGGTAATTTGAAGTTGCAAATGGGAGTAAACTGGTACGCCAGAATTCTTAAAACTACTTTATTGGTACCGTAGGGGGCAGGGAAAGGAAAAATGTACGAACATTTTGCGTACCTCCCGGTACAATTGAAATAACGATAACCCACTTGATACTGATTTGATTTCCATGAACTTTTGTAGGCATAAGGGTCTTAGATCAACCTACATAAATGTAAGACTTTGAGAAATTTAAGAACACCGTTTTGATTTTTGGCGGAAAATGCAAAATTCACAAATCATACTATTATTAACAAATGAATGAATGTTGATTTCTGGGTTATGTGTTGCCTTTGGACTCATGAAGACCTACCTTCGTGATTTTTGCAGATTTTCAACTCAAAGGTGTCCAACCGTAAGCGGGAGGACATAAATATAGTTCGTGCGTTTCGCCTTCCCCTAGACTTCTGATGCAAAAATTTACTTATTTTTCAGACTCTGAAAGTGCTAAGACCTTTCATTTTATACCCAACTCGGCTATATTTAATTAAAAAATTTGTTAAGGGCCACTTCGGAATAGAAGGAACTACTCCAGCTACCATGTAGCTAAACGCCAAAGCACTTATTAAAAGTTTCTCTGTAAGTGTCTTCCGTAGAATATCACCCCAAAGGCTAATTGAGATGAGTAAGCCATAATACTAAACACAAATAACATTTTAAAAAGCCTTCATTGGTCCATTTAAGCATTTTGAGCCACCGCTAAACTATTTATCTAACATTCATTCACCATATATGTACGTCACCATGAAGGGGATTCCAACTCAAATTACACTCGGCCGAACTAAAGCAAAAGCATAGGCTCATCCCACTATGTACAGATGTACACATTTTGCTATTGTTTTGGTGGAACTTGTTAATAGATCAAGCGGCCAGAGACTCTTTCCATACGATGAGTGATGGGATACCTAAGACGTATCGCCATTTTGTTCCTTATGGTTTTTGCCCTTTCAGAAACTTGCATATGAATTCTAATAGAGAATCACGGTGGAGAAGATGTTAATAGACAAATAAATTGTTATGAAAAGTGTTATGTTGAACTTGGACTTGCATATGAATTTTCTTAGAAAATTACGGAAAAGAAAATTCTTCACACGGTTTTTTAGGAATAGTTTTTAGGGAAGTCATATTTTGAGTGGATTTAGATAGAAAGGAATTATTAAAATAATGCCAATGTAAGCAGGAAAATTAGTATGAATAGTAAGGTAGTTGTAAGAAAAGGGGCAGTTCTTAATCCAAGATAATGTTGCGAATTCTGGCGTACCGGTATTCTCCCATTAGCAGCTTCGAATTGCCGCCGTAACTTCTCCACCTTCTTTTGGGCACTACTACCTTTTCCTTTGTCTTTTTCATATTTTTTATGTAGTTATTCCATTTAACTTTAATTTTTATTTCCCAATCATATTAATTCCATCCTCGTACACTATTTCTAATTATAAAAAAAACTATAATGATAACTTTTTTAACTTTCCTACTAATAACACTCCATTCATTACTTCCCATTAACGAAATTCATTCGATACCTTTTCCTAACAAACCCTAACTCTTTCCGTCATACTAACTAATTTTATTCATTTGCTCTCACTAGCAAATTTTATTTGGTACACTACTAAAATTGCATGCACGCTTCTCTACTAACAAATTTCATTTCTATGCCCATTAAGAAAGGTGCATAGTTGAAGTTGCTAGTTCGACGAATGAGAAATCAACAGAAGGTGGCTCCACTGGTAGCATCGTGGATTCTCGACCGGGGGTCCACTGAGACCCTGGGTTCAAGTTCCCCCAAGTGCAGGAAAAGACAATTGTTTCCGTATACTTGTTTGTGACAATTTGCATATAACCAAACGCTATCATGGTTATGCAAATCGCCATATATGCAAAATTGAAATTGTCGCGTTTGTCGATATGGAAAAAATGTGTGAGTAGCGGAATCGAAGTATATTGAACTTCGATTACGTTACTTAGATGCGGCAGCGGTAATTGGGAATGAAAGGATTGCAGAATCGGTTTTTTGGGAGTTGAAGGAGGTCGTTACTTGATTTTAAAAGAAGAGGGATTCGGTATTTGATTTGAAAAAGAAGAGGAAGTGCTTTCGCAATGTCGAGATAAAGGTTAATTTGGAATTTGTGAAAAAAGTCGGTTTTTGATTTTATTTAGAGTCAAATGTGTGAATTGGAGTAGATCAAGTTGGTGGAAGAAGCTTGGAAGTAAAAAAAGAATAAGTTCCGCGACTGGTAAAAATCAGTGAAGTTTTGCTCGTGGCGTATGCGTGTGAAAGTTAAGTGCGGATTTTAGATGAAAAGTAAAGGCCAAAGGCCTGAACATAACTCCATTTTGTTTTTTGTGTTATGATCAATGCAGTAAAAAAAAGAAAAACTTAATTAAATGGAGTGAACCGAGGATAAAAACAATGACGGCGTAAATATATTCCGGCATATCTCAAGCCCATAGATTGTGTTGAAAATAAAATTAAGAGCCTTATATTGTTGATTTGAATTTTAATTGTTGCAGAGGACAATTAAAAGTGAAACAGAAAAGTGTCATACTTTAATAAACTAAAGACGAGAAGAAAAAAAGGAAGATGAAAGATTTCTGAGAAGTACTTTGTCTTATCTATGAATTGGTGAAAAATCAAATTTTCGAATTTGAATGATATTATTGGATGAAACTGAAAGGACCGTGAAGAGGGTGTATCCAGCGTTTTAGTGAAAAGCGGCTGTTCCGTGATTTTTATGTTGATTTTTATTAGCATTAATTTTCAAATTGCGTATTGAATTTCGGGTGCCTCGAATTCCTTTTTTGTTCTTCGCCGAGCGCTCGGAGTTCAACAAAGAAAGTGTGAGTACTTATTTGGATTTGCTTTTTATACTACCGCTAGTTTATGTTATTAAATAAATTTTTAATTTTCTTTTTTTCATAAAATTTTTTTATCAGATTGTTATTACATAAAATTTTAAAGGGGAGTAAAAATTTGTGAATTTTGTTGTATTTTTTTCGTAAATTAAATAAAACTTAAATTGAGTTCCCCCTTTCCCGTCCTTATCCCTTTGTGTTAGTTTTTTTGTGTGTAGGGTAGCTTTGCACAAGCAGACGGTGTCCCAGAACGCCCACGACACGACTGAGCGCTAGCTGGCCTCAATATGCTCACCCCTCTGTTGAAAGATAATTTCTGCAACTGCGGTGACTCAAGCGGTTGCTACAGTAACCCTCCAACTATTTATTCCAGCGTCAACCGGCTAACCCATTTGTAGACCTAGCCACTTTAAAATTAATTCCAGGGCTTCGAATTAAACTCTATTCTGGCGTTAACTGCCTAAATAATATGTGGGTCTAACCACTTTATAATTAAACTAGACAACCCCTAACAAACTATTATTTTTATAATGGCAGAGTTTCACCCCACGAGGAATGGACGATTTCAAGGAGATGTGGAAGGCTCTCAGGCTTAGGACCACCTCACCTGAAGCAAACCTACCCGGTCCCGTTCCCACCAACGTTCCGGAATATAGAGCAGCAAGGCAACCAACCACCAAACGCGAACAGACAAAAAGAAATACCGAAGCTAAGCCCCAATATCTACCTGGACTACGTGCGCTAACAATAGCGGAGTATCAGCCCCAGCAACGGAAGCGGTCCCGCACTCCGCCATCTCAGCCTACACCACCGAAGAAACAGCGGGATGGAAAGCTTTTAAGCGGCGCCAGGCCCTAACCATACGTTACCAGGAGTGCCACACGACTGGCGACGTTCAACGAAAGAAGGAGCTTCGGGACCAGGTTTCCAAATTGAAGGAAGATGGCAAAAGTATCTCCACTGTCCGTAAGCCATGATACACTTTATATAAAATGTCATTTTTAAAATATATATATTTAATAAATAATTAAATTCTCAACTCCCCAAGTTCTTTTGACAAGGGTAAAGGGAAAGGTAGAGGTACAGGATATAGGTTAATGTGAGGACGACACAAGTTATTGCATGCAACCCATGCATAGCATCGTAGGGTCATGACAGGGGGACTTCCTTGAAAAATTGATATATTTGATAAGACATAAACTTTTAAGGCTTTTAAGAAGATCTTTTTACAAAATTTGACCTTTATAGCTTCTAAAGTTTCATTAGAAATTTTTCGTGATGCACGAATAGACGAATAGATGGACAGACAGACAGATAGGGCTAGAAACAAATATGTTTTGGCAAAATTTCTTTCAGAAAGCTCTAAAAATCATGGATTTAGATCTAATAAGAAATAACTTAGAGGCTAAAATTCGTTGAACTTGGCTAATAATAGTAGGCTTTAATATTTTTGTCAGTAAAACTGTATTAGTATCATTAAATTGTATGAAATCAGCCATTTAAGTAGTTCTTAAAAGTATCATTTTATTCTATCAGTTTTGATAAAATTTACCGACGTTAAGGCCATTTGAATTTCCTCTGATTACAACAATAGAATACGATTCTTCTTCTACAAGGGCTTTCCATTGAACCAGACACTACACTTCTGAATAAATCTATTCCAAATTTTCAGATAAAATGAATAACAAAAATACATTTAAGATTTAGATCAGCCAATAATTCTAGTAATTTTTTTTTGTCGTAACACGACAGCCTCTTTTGGGCCTTCGCTTAGAGAAAGTTAGAGTATCTCAGTGTCATGATCGAATGTATCGGCACTCAATAAGGTGACATCATCATTGTCACGCTTTGGCCGTATGTCCGTCCACTCAGCTGCGATACGTTCTGAATTTAAACCAGCACGTATCATAACTAAACAGGCTTATAGTCTGTCCGAAGAATCTTTTGCACAAAATCTCATTGACGCCAACGAAACTCGAACCAGAGAACTTCGTCTTACGGGCTTAGTGCTCTAACCACAAAACAATATTTAGTAATATTGACAGAAAATGTTGGCTGGTTAAAATGGAATCCTTTTAAAGTAAGAATATATTTGTTGTGCATGTTGTAAACGTTTTTTTTTAATTCAATCCTTCTATTTATCCAAACATTGTAGGTTGAGTATATAACTATTTTGACAGGAGCGCAGTTCTGTCTACCCAACTTATTTAGTTGTTATGTTTACATTAAAAAAAATTGTAAGAGATGAATATATCTACATTTTCTATTGGACTTGTATGAGAAAGCATTGATTGAATGATCTGGTATTTTCGTGAAGTTGAATGCATGAAAAATACAAGGTGGTGCAAAATTGATCATCCAATTTTGTTATTGAATAACTTTTTTAAGGAATAAAACAAATAAATTTGAGTAATCTAACTTTTTATCTGGACTTTTACAATTTTTCCAGTTAAGTAGAAAATATTATATCCATCAAGTGGCTGCCGCCAATGTTGATACACACTTGTGCATATTTTAATCACATTTTCCATGACTTTTCACTAGATTTCAAGTGATAACTATTCGCATTCCTATCGAATATTCTCCTTAAGGTCTACGATTGTCTGAGGCTTGTTGGTATAGGCCCGCGACTTCAAGTAGCCCCAAAGAAAGATCTCTGGGTCGGTTAGATCCGGCAATCTTGCTGGCCATACTAAATCGCCAAAACGGGTGATCACTCGATCAGACAACGGTTTCTTCCCGATATCCATTGTGGCTCATGCTATGTTCGTGATTGCACCGTCTCGTTGAAACCAAGTTTACCAAGTTCTGCTCATGCAATTTTGCAGTAAGAAGTCGTTTATCATAGCCCTGTAGCGTTCACCAGTAACAGTGACCGTATTGCCGATAGCATCCTAAAAAAATACCGCCCGACCACTCCTATCTCGTGAACGCCACACCACACAGTGGCTTTGAGTGTATATTATACCTATTCTGGTGCCACACGCAGGTTTTCATTCTTCCAAAACTGAAAATTTTGTTCATTGACGTAACAGCTTAAGTGGAAATGCGCCTCGCGCTCATGATGATTTTCGATACGAAGTCGTCCTCTTTTTTGTTTAGATTGAGGATGATTTGACAGTAATTCACATCCAACTGACGATCAGCAGGCATTGACTGATGCACTGTTTGCACATTGTTCGGAAATATGTGTAAGTCTTTCACTAATATTCGCTGTAGGGTCCGTCTGGTAATGCCCAATTGCGTGATCCGTCATCTAGTCGATGTTCTATCGTTCGTATATATATATATATATATATATATATATATATATATATATATATATATATATATATATATATATATATATATATATATCTATATATATATATATATATATATATATATATATATATATATATATATATATATATATATATATAAAGCACTCTTCGCAATAGATAGGTTTCTCTCGAGAAATTTACCTAAAGAAGATTTATTAAAAGTTGCTATGAAAAAGGAAGAATGAAAAATAGAAAAAGAAAAGAAAGTTAATTAAAACAAGTTGGGTAAACAGACCTACGCTCTTGTCAGAAGGGTTTTGTATTCAATTTACATAATGCAGTCACCAGATCCAATCAAATCAAGAAACATGTCAAAGACGATTTTATTGGAGAAAATATGAAATACGAAGATCATACTATTATTAACAAAGTTGAACGAATTTCGACTTCTGAGGTTTTCGGTATTGTAATACTCATAAATATCTCCCTTGATAATTATTTCAGATGTCCATCCGCGACGGAGGAAACACATTTTTCATGTATTTCCCCCCTGTGCCCCCACTGAAGCAAAAACTGACAGTTTAACAACTGTTTTGAAAAGCTCCCATGAAAACTTTTATTTCATACTCATAACGGCTACGTTTGATGAATTTTTTTTTTTTGGGGCCACTCTCCTGTACTGTTATCATCGATTAATGGCCAATTTTTTCAATCCTAGAATGGTTACAAAACCCTTTTGCTAGGAGCTCTCTCCCACCTCCTTGTCTTGTTTCACTTATGAGCATTAATTGTAGGTACTCATCTTCAGTCATTCATGAAATTGAACTAAGTGTTCAAAGCATGCACCTTAAACGTTGAAGTTGGGAAAAAATAACTCAAAATTATTCAATCTTCGCATTTAAAACAACAACTATTTTGTTTTACGATTACTGATACCACTAGCTGAACCGATTCTCAAAGATATTCATCACACCTATCATTCCTGAAATTTTCATGCAAATCCTAGCAAAACTGTAGTGTCTGAGTCGGCAAAAAGCGCATGTTATTCCATAGCCATATGTTGCCATAGTAATAAATGCAGCGCATATTGTTCCGTAGTAATACGGGAAAATTTAAACCACTATAACTTCGCTAAATATTATTCAATCTTTATGAAACTTTCAGGATAGATCAATCTTATAAATAAACATCTACGTACTGAATTTCATTGAATTTAAGGGTACCGTTAAGAATTTATTCAAGAAAACATAAAATCGATAAATCATACTATTACTAACAAAGTTGAGTGAATTGCGACTTCTCACGTATTTGTTGTTATTATACTCGCCAAGGCCTACATTCCTGATTTTTTTCAGATTTTTCGGATCACAGGTGTCCAATCGCGAGGGGGGGGGACACAAATTTTTCGTGTATTTCCCCTCCCTGTGTGCCCCTCGAAGCAAATTTAGCCAAACTAAGACCTGTTTTGAAAAGTTCTTATCAAGACCTTTCAGTTGATAGCCATATCGGCTACCTTCGATGAAATTTTTTTTTCGGGGGGTCACTCTCCTATATGGGGAGACCCCCCCTAAATACCTTATAAATTTTTGCTGGACTTTAAAGAGATCACCACTTTACACCTACACACAAAATTTGATGTTTCTAGCTTAAGTAGTTTCCGAGAAAAACTGCTGTGACACACGGACGGACGGACAGACGGACAGACTGGTCGCGAAACTAGTAGGGTTTTGTAAAATTATTTTACAAAACCCTAAAAACAAGAAAACTATACAAAAAGAAATTATTGAAGAGAAAAAATTTGAAGTTTAAAAATTCATTTTTTCCATATTGAAATGTATTGTATCCCGTTCTGGTTTACTTATTGTTGATTTCTTCACCAACATAAAGAGCAACGGAAGATCATATGGAAATTATTTATTAAATCATATAGCTGTAGAGCACGACAAAAGTATAAGTTTTCTTCATCCTCTAATTGTAATACGCTAATTATCATTTTGTCTAAATTATAGGGAAAAATTTGTGGGCAACTGTATTCCATCATTGTCTTTTAATTCTCATATATTCTCGCATAAACCACACTTCATAATTTAACGCCCAACGTGGGCCTGTGATGGATGGTCTTTGATTCTAAGACCAATAATCGGATTGTACAAAGGAACTAACGTTCACTAAAATGATGCTGATTCAACTTCAATAAATCTTCTTTATATTTATGTCGTCCACATTGCCTACAGCTACTCCAACTTATTATATCTGCTTTATTAATAGCCCCGGCGACATAGTTATTTCCGCATTGCTCAGCATACATAAACATTCAAATTGTCCACACATACGAAGACGCACTCACATCGGCACACATTCACTCGCGCAAACAAACATATCCTTATGAAAATCAATGAAAGGAGAGAAAGAGAGACCAGAGCATTTACTAAGATTTATGAATGCACTTAACGTCGACAGTATTCATAATTATATCCGATTGAAATAAGGACACGATGTTGTAACGTTCATCTATCACAGGATATTTGTTCCATGCAAAAGCACACAAATGATCATGTATAGTATTTACGTTAAGTTAAACAAAAATATATCTAAAGAGAAAAACAAGGAATAGATCTGTATAGAGAAAACGGAAGACTCCTTCACAGGAGTTGTTTTGCTTTAACAAAATCTTTCTACCTAAATCACAAGCGTCTTCTCTCAATCTATATTCCATTGTCCTCTTATTGCTTTTACTTTGCTTACGAAAAGAATGAAATGTACAATTTATTCAGATGTTATTGTAGTAAAGATGTCAAATCGTCAAGGAAAAGAATTTATCTTATGCTCATTCAGGATCCATGGTGAGATGGGATCAGAAATCAAAAGGATGTTGAAGGCAAATTGAGTAAAAAGAATATTTTGTATTGATTTTATTTAATTATTTTTAATTAATTCTCATGTACGGTTATGAAACAGGTGTAAAAACAAAATTATCAATATTGGATAGTCTAAAAAGTATTGAGCCTTTTTTGTCACTAGATGGTGTTCTTTGTCATATATCGGGCAATACTAATCGGATTGAGTTAAACTGACATGCGTTTGAAAAGTGACATTTTAGTCTAGAATTTTCATACGGACAGATTTGTATTTCGTCATTCATGTTAAAAGTGGTATTCATTTAAAAATGAGTGAAATTTCTGAAAAAATTCGTTAAATTTTACAATATCACTACGACTAAGGTGAGAATGCATCGTAGGCTCGTGGAAATATTTGTGGTGTCTACGGTCAAGATGAAAGCCACAGCAAAAAGATGGTTCGCTCGCTTTCGATCTGGAAATTTTGATGTCAAAGATGAACCTCGCTCAGGTCGACCAATCACTGAAAAAGTCGATGAAATCTTACAAAAACTTTAAGAAGACCGACTTATGAGTAGCCATAACATTGCTAAGGAACTAAATATCCATCACTTAACAGTTTTGAACCATTTGCGTTAGGCTGGATACACAAAGAAGCTCAACGCTTGAGTTTCCATTTGCGAAATGCTACTAAAACGCATCAAAATCGAGCCATTTTTGAAGCAAATCATCACGGGCGATGAAAAATGGTTAAGATACGACAATGTCATGCAAAAGAGATTATAGTCAAAAAAAGGTGAATCATCACAAACCACTTCAAAGCCAGGATTGACACCAAACAAGGTTATGCTGTGTGTATGATGGGATTGGAGGCGAATTGTTCATCATGAGGTGCTAGAACCCGGTCAAACACTCAATTTGACTCTGTATTGTCAGCAATTAACCAAATGGTAACAAGCAAATCAAAAAACCGGCCAGAATTGATCAATAGAAAGGGCGTTGTCTTCCATCATGACAATACCAGACCACACACATCTTTGATGACCCGGCAAAAATTGACGGAACTTGGCTGGGAAGTTTTGATGCATCCACCGTATAGTCCAGACCTTGCATCATCAGAAAGCCATTTATTTTGGTTTCTGCAACACTTTCTTAACGAAAACAAATTCACTTCAAAAAGGGACTCAAAATCACTTGGCCAAGTTTTTCGCCGAAAAACCACAGCAGATCTATACAGATGGAATAATCGCTCTACCCAAACATATATTAACTTAAATAAAATCCATTTTGAATAAAAAAAGTCTTCAATTGAAAAATCACAAAGAGGTTCAATACTTTTAAGACTTCCCAATAAAATCTGCGATTAAAGGAAACAAGCAAATACCTACATATTCGGTAGATAATATTTCTCTCGCAAAATTTACCTAATGTAGAGAAAACTCGAACTTATATTACTACATGCCTCAAGTGCGTAGCCTATAACTAATTGTTTCCGAAAAATTAATTTAATTAAAATTTTTATTATATTATTTGCAAATGTTTCACAAATACTTATCACAATTATCACTTTTCACTACAAATTTTGCTTCTCGTTTATTGTCGCTGTAGTTTATCACTACCAACATCGCAAGCCTACCATCACTCATCACTTTGCCCACACTTGAACGATATTTTCATATAGCTTAGTAAATTTTTCTACCCCACGCCACGAAGTGTTCACACATATCCTATGTAATTATAAATTCAATCCCCCCATATAAAAGTTCGGCAAATGATCTTATTTATTTCAATTACTCTATCTGTTACCCTATGCATGGGAAACTTTTTTCACTTGATTCCATGAATGACGTTGTGGAACGCAGCACGTGCAAAATGTACATATGCTCAAAATTGTTGGAAATTAATCCTGCAACTTTAAGAGTTGATGATGATTTACATTTTAGGCATTTTAGATATGTATTACGGGTCAATTGACTTGATTGGCGATGAAGAATTCAAGGAATATAAGCAGAAATCTATTCAACGCACACGTTCCCTTATCCAGATAAAAGAGTGTGAAGTAAGACGCGTGAACATTTTTCGACAGGGTAACGCACACGCATCTCACCGACTAGAGCTAAGTAGATTCCAAAAGCTCTATCAGGGTTTTAATGAATGTCCTAATGAATGTAAGTAGTGCATTCACGGGTGCATTCACTACTTTATAGTTTACTGAGACTGATCGTCATGGGTATGTGCCATGGTGCTTTGTAAAGAGTAATCAATATGTATCGAACATTTCACGATGACGTTGGGTGTTTTAATTACCAGCCACATGCTTGTGGTTGTAATAATGTAAACCGATGATACCAGTGAGTGTGATGAGTTAGCAGTCCCATACTTATAGTTGTTGTAATGGCGTAAGCACCGATGTCAGATTTGTGTTTTTAATGGGCAATCATTCAAGTACTATTTATTCTTGATCTTTCCAATGGTGATTCATTTTTTGCCATATAATTTGTAACTTTGTTGATGATGAAATAATAAGGCCAACACGGGATAAGAGCAGTGATATGCGAGTACAAATTTACGGGAACATGTAAAACTGCCCCCACATCAACTTTTTGTTTGCCCCGAAAAGATTTTTCGCCTACTGTATCTAAGTTTCCTTGTGTACTATAAGGGCCAAGCAGTACAGGTGCATGAACTTCATTTTGGCTTTGAGTGTTCGGTATTTCCGATTTACGACATTGTTGATTCGCTTGAGGATTCAGTATAAGCCCTCCCAATTAAACTGTAACTTTGGGGGTCCACCCTTCTGAGGTCGTGGATTTTAAAGCCACACAAAGTCATCTTGATGGGATCCAGATAAATTTAGGCGCAAATCATATCTGAAATATATGCAGACAGTAACTAACCCCATATGATTCCGCATTACTCAGCGCAATTGGTTTAACCGAAGTCTTAAGTCATTTGTGTAATCTAAAGTGGCTTCAGGCTTCTTCTTTTTAGCACTACAGCCCCTCTCGGGCCTTCGTTTCCTGTAAACATCGCCTCCAACTGTCTCGGTCCGTTGACCGCGTCATCCGATTCCGAGATCTGAGCAGCGATGGACTGTCTTCGTCGACCGGGTCAGACCAGCGTTTCCTCGGTTTCCCCACTGGCCACCAGCCTTCAGTTCTCCCAACGAATAACTTCTTGGGTATCCGTTTTACGCCCATACGATTCATGTGTCCAGCCCATTGCAGCTTCCGCAGTCTTACAATCCTTGAGACCTCCGGTTCGTCAAAAATTTCATACAGCTCATGGTTGTATCGAATTCGCCATTGGTCCCCATCTAGGTTCGCCCCGATTATTCTCCTCAGGACCCGTCACTCAAAGGCGTTCAATATATTTGCGGATGCTTGGGTTAGGGTCCATATTTCACACGCATGGACACAGTACAGGTCTTATTACAGATTTGTATACTTGGAAATTTATTTTTCTGAGTATGCAGCTGGTCTTCAAGATCGTCAATACTGAATTAAAATATTTTATTTATTTTGGCGCCTAAATACACAAATTTGCTAACATTTTCGATACTGTATGCCAAGTGTGATATTTTGTGCATTTAGGGTAGTTTTTATCGACTGCGTCATGAGCTTTGTTTTATTTTCATTGAGTTAGCTAGTTTTGCTTCGCTATTGAGTTTCAGGAAGAGTTCTTTGGCAGTTGTTAGTAACCGTGACAGAATGTTGATGTCGCCCGCATAGGCCACTACCTGGCTCGACTTGTATAGTAATGTACCTCGCGTATCGACAGGTAGCTTCCGTATGACGTACTCCAGAGCCAAATTGAATAGCAATGGGGCCAGCCCATCTCCTTGCTTTAGTCCAATATTTGTGTCAAAGGCATCGGTGAGTTGGTTATTGATACGGAGTGGCTTCTGGCTGCTCAGGAGGTATTCCAAACTTTATATCTGGAGTTAAGCAAATCATTTTTCCAAGGTTGTCTCTAGCTGGTGCTTCTCCTGTTAATTTTTTTCTGTGTCATGTGTTGATACATGCTGATTTTCATTGACCACTCTATCCAGGAGTTTATTAAGCATGTCGTGAAAACGTTCATCCAATCCAATGAATAGAGAATGAAGCGATATTGTTCTTGTTTTTTGTGCTCCTAGCAGCTTGAGCATCATGATAAAAATTTGAAACTAAAAGTTTAGCCCTTATTTCAAATTTAGTATGCAAGATGCACCATATTAACTGACTGACTATACTACAGCAGCTGCTTCCTGGCTCAGAATTGGATAAACTTCAGGCCATTAACTGAAATAATTGGTAAAACTAGTGTACAGCGATTCTCCTATTTGGATTCAAGGAAGAGTTCCGCATTGTCTATGGCGATGGTATTCCTACGTTAAAAACTAGTATTTTACTTCTCGTTTTTTACTTTGGATCTTTGTAGAAAGCACAATTCATGCATCTTCGTCACCAGTCCTCTACGTCTTCCCGAGCATGAATCAACGAAACCTTTCTCGCAAGTGTGCTAGGGTTTTGTTTACACCAAGGTGCCTTCCAATAATTCTATGAGCATTTTCTTAATTCCATCTTGCACTTGTCTTGCAAGAAGAACAGTTTGCATCACATAGGAGCTACTATCGATCGTTATTCATTTCCGCTTAAGTATGCCTCTCTTCACCAAAAGGGATTTCCCTGAGTACAAAAGCTTTTCAAAGCAGCTTTGTGTCCCGATATGTTTTTTCATTTTAGATAACCTGTCGTTTCCTTCCATACCAGCAGTGGACCGATTATGTTGTTAGCTAGGTGAGCATTCCAAATTTTCTCCCTTGACCAACCTTCTTCAAACTCAGTCACTATAAACCACACTTTCCCACCTCACTCCTTCTCTTCAACACGCTGGAAATTTTTGTAGTAAGCTAAGCAGGAATGACGGAAAAAGACGTTGCATTTTTATGTACTCCATCCTTCAAATTAACTATCTCGAAGTCATATGACTACAGTCGTTCAATCCACCTAACAGCTTGTACCTAGGAGTTTCAGAAGTTAAGCATCTAACTCAGCGATGCATGGTTCCGTTCAAAGAATGAATCTCTGCGCATAAAATAACTTGTAGAACTACTTGACGGCTTCTACTCTAGCCCATTATCCTTTCCTAGCCATGCAGTAGTTTGTTTCAGTCCTTGAAAGGACTCGGTTCAAGTATCAAATAACTTTTTCGCCGTCGACCTGTTGGGGGGGAGTGGCTCTGATTCTACTGTTGCTTGCATTGGTATCATCTACAAAAGTTTTATGGTGACATTTGGCAATTGTGGCTAGATATTTGACAAATCTTCAAAAAAGGGTCATCAGACATAGAAAATTCCGTAATTGACGTTTGCTGCTCTGTGGCGGAATATTCATTATTGCTTTTATTTATTTGGTGTCTATTTTTACACCTTCTACTAAAACAATATGTCTCAGACTATTTACTTCACCCGCGAAAAATTTGCACTTATTGGAACTAAGTTTCAGATTAGCCTGTCACAATATTGAGAATACTTCCTTCAAATTCCTCATGTTCTCCCAACAACAGTGAAGACGTCCAAATATACCAAGCATGTTTTTTAGCTAAGCTCAGGTAATACGTATTCCATAAAGTGCTTGAATGTTATTGGAGTACGACTATGCCTAAATGTTATCATCACAAATTGCCATAATCTGGTACCAACTGAGGAAGCAGTTTTCTCTCGTTTTTTTGGTCTTTGTAAACATTTTTTACAAAGACTTACTAGTTTCGCGACCTGTCTGTCAACCCGTTTGTCCGTCTATTCGTGCGTCACAGCTAGTTTCCTCAGAAACTATAGAAGCTAGAATACTCAAACTTTGTGAAATGGTCAGAAGTAATAGTCTCCCAAAAAGTTAGGGCTTGCCAAAAATTTAAAAAAATTTTAAGGGGGCTCCCCCCCTAATAACGAATTAGCCCTTAAACAATTTTTTTAACCAAAGGTAGTCGAGTGGGGTATCAAATGAAAGGTCTTGATTAGAACCTGAAGTATAAAAATCATTTTATGAATTACGGGATCCAGGGGAAGGCAAAATGTACCGAAAATTTGTGCCCCTACAATCACCCCATCTGAGTTAAGTATTTTGTAAGCCCTGCTCATCTACCTGCATTGTTTTCCTTAGAAACGATGAGAGGTAATTGTAATGTTCCAAAAACATACTACTGTTATAAAAAAGCAAAATGGTCAGAATCCCGCAGTTTTATTAATGAGCTTAACAACAAGAACCATAGAATCGCTCAATACTTCCTCAGTATGTGAAGAGTAAATTGAAGAATATGCAAACACTATCTGGCAAGCTATTGAGTGTAGTGTCACAAAATTATCAAAAACTTCTTATGATTTTGAATTTGACAAAGGAAAAATTGGTGTTAGTAGTCTTACTCTAGCAATAAGTAACAGAATTAAGGAGCTTTGGAATCTCTGATGAAACAAAATGCTAACAAATCTGGACTACAACTCATGGAAAGTAGAAAGAATTTTTAAATGGAAGTATTATATGTTACCATATTCGATAATAAATAACAACAAAGAGCATACTTACTCCAATCAAGGAAAAGCAGATATACTTGCATATAAACGAAATCTGTTCCATAATATTTCCTATAGGTTCTCCAACAATCTAGCAAAAATGATGGTAGCTTAAGCTTTGGAACAACCACCTAGCAAAACATCTTTACCTCTTGGTGCATTAATAAAAACCGAAGAGTTAATAGGTTTACCCAAAAAAGTTAAAAGGGCAAAGCTCCAGGTATCGATGGCCTGCCGAATATAGTTCTTAAAATTAACCCACAAAAGGAATAGTCTTCATATGCCTTCTATTTAAGGCTTACTTTAGTCTCTCTTTCTTTCCATCCATCTGGAAACAAGCTCTGGTTATACCTATTCTGAAGCCTGGAAGAGATCCGCATTCTCCTGACAACTACAGGCCCAATAGCATACTACCAGGTTTAAATAAGCTCTCTGGAAGAGTAATCCTAAAAAGATTAAACAATTTATTGGCTAACAATAATATCTTACCTGATTTCCAATTCGCCCTCAGAAACAAATAATCAACAGAGCATCAGTTTCTCCCGTGTTACGAAGGACGTCAAAGCAGCAACGACAATAAATTGTATGTACGCTCAGTGACGCTGGACATAGAAAAAGCCTTCGATACAGTCTGGCATGATGCTCTTGTCTATAAACTTCAGAAATATAACACACCTCCATGCTTTTTGAACCTTACGCAAACATTTTTAACTAACAGGAAGTTCCAGGTCAAAGTAAAGAAAAGCTCCTCCCCAGCGAAGGGTATAAATTTCAATGTTCCGCAAGGCTCCTGCCAAGGCTTGTCACGCTATATAACATCCATACGTCTGACTTCCCTTTATTATCAAGCTGCCAAGTTGCAGCTTTTGCAGATGACATTTGCATATACGCTATGGGCGCAGACCCAAATTCCATTATTGCTACCCTAAAGTTCGTGTTAGAACTTACATATCAATTCTACCATAGATGGAAAATTAAAATTAATATTGCAAAAATGAAATCAATATTCTTTACCAGGAAGCGTAAACCTGTTCACCTACCCAATCGACCGATAAATTATTTCCGACAAACTTTTCTCCGGAGTGAGGATCTCAATTATTTTGGACTTATATTGGACAAAAAATTAACCTTCAAAAGTCATATTGAGCATATTAGGTCTAAAACGTTTGAGGCCGTGCTCTCGCTAATCCCCCTCTTTATCGTAATTCGCGTCTCAACACCAGGGACAAAGTCCTCATCGTCAAAATGGCCATGCAACCGATCATCCAAAACTGACAACCAGCAGTTACTACCACCTATCTCTTTGGCTGTAACCTAGCCTCATAGATTTCAACTAGTTATAAATAGGTAGTTTTAAGTTATCTTAAGCTAATAATAAGTTAAATAGAGGTTTTTATCACAATTTCCCTCTTACCTCTATACCGCATACATTTAAATATAATATGCAAATTTCCCTGAGCTTGCTCCGGAAGACATAATCCTGCCTTTGCCGGTTTAGTCTTGATGGTGGTGATGATGCTGGGAATATTGGGAGTCCTAGCTGTATATAATTAAAAATTTCTCGGTTCCTTTCGCTGTTTGCAGTCAAGCAGAAGCTACCATCGTCCGCCACAGTTCCAACACTGAGAAGCAACGTTTATAGGCTACTTTTGTTTTGTACTTACACTCTTGTGTTTACGCTATCCCCGTCATTCTTCATTCTAGACACAAACCTTGCTTCAGCCACCACCTGCAATCTTTTTATAAATGCCCTTTTTTGTCCCAATCTCTACATTTAGGTACACCATTGACCTTTGGCTCTCCATCAGTGTATAACATTTACAGCCTTCTGCCTCTGTTTCTTGCACTCAGGCTATATTACAAGTGATTTGTTTGTTTATTTTAAGGTTTAAGGCATAAGCCAATGCTATTTTCATCATTAGCCTTTCGTATAGTTAAACAGTTTGTTGTATTTCCCAGTCATACAATACGCCAACGCTTGAGTTGCTGCAGTGTCTTGGTATTCCAGTTAATAAGCTGGGTTAGCTAGCAAAGCTAGCCATTTGATAACCTGGGCTACCTTCGGAAGAGTTTTGCTAGACTTTTAAATTCAATGTCGTAGTAGTGACCTATGTATTTGCTTCAGATGGTCATCTTCATCTCGCATATTCAGCGTGTTTCACAAAGCTACCTATTCTGAGTGCAACTCAACAGGTATAGTTTGATAAATCTCTGTAGCCTATCCTCTTTGAGCAAGAATAAATACTGTTGACTACTGTTGCTCGTTCCAGTGATTGGTCTTAGCAGCAGCATCAAATTAGGGTTTGTAGATAGTCCAGATAGTTTGTCCGTCAAATATCGTTACTTTAATATCTCAAGAGGAGTTCTAATTAGCTGTCGCAATTGTAACTGATGAATCAGTTACCGTTACATCTTTTTCAAGCCATCCTCTATCTTTTCAATCTCTTTATTCATCCTCTCTTTGACTTGGCTGACCTTTTCCTCGGCGCATTTTATTTGGTTGTTCAGACTACCATACTAAGCTTTTAGTTCAGCTCAAGGTTCTGGTTTAAGTCCATCTTTATTCACAGGATTATGGATCCAGCTTTTGATAAACTTTTACCAATTGATATTCTTGTCTCTGATCTAGTTTATTTGTCCCGGTTATCATATTGTTTCGCCGATTATTCGTTCAGCTTCTGACATAGTATCGGCAATCGTGCTTTCAAACCTTTCTAGTATTCTACTCGTTTGTTGCTAGATTATCGCTGAAGAGAAAAATGAAAATGTGACCATTTGCTTGAATATATTGTTGGAAACTTCTATTTCTTCTTCTTCACCTCCTAAAGAGGTCTCTTTCCCAGGCAACTTGGCTAACTCAGGATGTTTTTCATAAGCTTGAGGTCCCTCAGTTAATCAGATAACCAGCCGACCTCTCGTACCTTTAGAAGGGATCTTCCGCATTCCAATTATTTTTTTTAACTAGGGCAAGCTTAGTTGGTTGATTTTTTGTGGCATTTTTAACGCTTCAGTCTTATATTTTTAAGGTTGGCAAAGTAAAAAATTGCATTGGTTCAATGTTCTTAAACTATCATTTTATGCACCTTGACCCTAAAGTTTTTGTCTTTTCACTTCAAATTAAATTTTCAATTGTTCAACTTTCATTTAAAATATCCGCTGTTTATCACTTCAAAGTCACTTGCTTTCAATTTCAACTACAATATTCACTGATTTTGCACTTTCAAGAAGAAATCCCACATCTGACGCAAGTGTTGCATTTCTTAGGTCTTCTTCTTCTTCGTAGCCTTAAAGCCTCTCTCGGGCCTTTGCTTTCTGCAGCAAATACCTCCAACTATGTCGGTCCATCGAAAGCGTCCCCTAATTTTAAAATCCGAGCAGCGATGAACTATCTTCGTCGATTGAGTCAAACTAGCATTTCCCCGATTTTTTACTGGTCTCAGCCCTACAGCTCTCCCAACTTTTTGGGTATCCGTTGTCCATCCATACGATTCACATAGTCTGCCTATTGCAGTTTCTACAGCCATACAATCGTTGAGATCTCTGGCTCATCAATAATGTCATACATATCTTGGTCATATCGATTTTGTCATTACTCCCCGTCTAGCTTTGCTCAAATCATTCACCTCAGAGTTCATGTTTTGAGAACGTAAAATATACGAGTATTTGGGGATAGTTAGGTTAGGGCCCATGTTTCACACCCTTAGCATAGCACAGGTCATATCGGTGACGTGTATACTAGGAGCTTTGTTCTCCTTTATATGCAGCTGGTCTTAAAGATTGTCAAAACTGAATACTAAATTTTCTTTATTGGTTCTTGTTATTTTGGCGCATAAAAACACAAATTTGCTACTTCGGTTATTTGAGGTATTTTTACTTGACTGCGTCATGAGCTTTGTTTTATTCTCATTGATTTGTAACCTTGCAAATTTTGTTTTGCTGTCAAGTTTCAGGAAAAATTCTTTGGTGGTTGTTAACGAGCGTGGCAAAATATTGATGTCATCTGCATAGGCTACCACTTGGCTTGACTTGCATAATAACGTGCCTCGTGTATCGACAGGTAGCTTTCTGATAACATATTTCAGAGCCAAGTTGAATAACAATGGGGCCCGCCTACCTCCCTGTTTTAGTCGCATATTTGTTTCAAAGGTGACGGTGAGCTGGTTATTGATACGGGCTTGAGAGGTCACCGATGTCATTGTCATTTTGGTAAGCCGGACTAATTTGGCTGGGATACCAAAGAGAAGCACTACTTTATACAGTACATTACGACCAATACTATCGTATGCTTGCTTAAAGTCAACGAAGATTTCGTATACGTCTATATTGAGCTCTCAGCGTTTCTCAAGAGCTTGCTTGATTGTGAATAATTGGTCTCTCATCGATCTACGTGCTCTAAAGCCACTTTGATACTTCCCATTAACACTGTTGGTGTATGGTCTGATATAATTTTCTAAGATTTTTGAAGATATTTTGTATGCCGTACAAAGTAGCGATATACCTTTGCAGTTTTTGCACAGTAGCTTGTCACATTTTCTGTCAATAGAGTATATAATTTCCACGAATGTTAACATTGTCTTTTAATTAAATCAAAATTTTTATGTTCACAAATCATCCAAAAATGTAATTGATTCTCCTAAAACTTTTGCTTCTCGTGTATCTTTATTGTTTTCCAATACTACCAACATCGCAAGTCAACTGATCCTCATCCGTGTATGCTATTATGCTTTATATAGGGTTATCAATTTATCTTGAACCATCACCGTATCGTCGATGACTTTGAGTTATTCATTATCAGCTGCATACGTCCTTTTTGCTATGATAATGACATGAGCCAGTGCCTGATTGACTTTGCATGTAGCAGAAATCTTGTCATACGTTCGACTTGCTTCCCACATCAACGCATTCATAAAATGACCTGGGTATCACCGGATGGCCACACATAGAAGCAGATCGACCAGGCTCTGATACAACAACGTTGGGTCTCGAGCATACTTGACATCCGTACATACCAAGGACCCAATTGTAACTCAGATCATTACTTGATCAAATTAACCTATCGATGTCGTATGTCAAAGGCATATTCGGCAAAGACCAGCCTGCCACGAAAATTTGACATCGAAAGTCTCCAAAGTGCTTCTATTGTCAAAAATTTCACGGAGACCCTCGACAACCAGCTGGCTCCCATCTTATCAGACTTATCCTTAAAGATGAGCAACGAGCTCTGGATGGAAGTGAAAGTAGCTATTTGGACCGTGGCAGAACAGACGATTGGACATCAAGCCCGGCGCAAGAGGAATGATTGGTTCGATGATGAGTGCCAGAATGCGTTATTTAAAAGAATCAAGCGTACAAAGAATACGGCAGTACGAAAACCAGAACGTAGAGAAAACACAATGAAAATCGATAGTTAAGATTAACAAAAGAAAATACTATGACGGCTAATTGAGAAGCATCCATGTAAGTTTAGTGAGCAACAACACAAGACAAGAACACAAAGCAGTAAAAAGCCTGAAACGTGGTTATCAGCCAAAAACTATGCTCGGTCGTGATGACATCGGCATTATCATCGCTGTTGAAGCCAAGATTAAGGAAAAATAGGCATCATATTTCAAGGACCTCCTTAATTCTCCGCACAGCTCCAGAACATTGGAGCCTATAGATATCGGCGGTGCACTCCCAATGGCCCCACCAACTCTGGATGAAGTTTGTTTCACAATCGAAGCCCAAAAGGATAATAAAGCGCCGGGCATCGATGAGATTCCAGTGGACCTCATCAAATATGGTGGCAATACTGTCTACAAAGCTATTCACAAAGTCATCCAGCACATTTGGCAACAAGAACATATGCCGAAAGAGTGAAATCAATCAATTATATTCCCTATCCACAAAAAAAGTGACAAGCTATAGAGCGAAAATTATAGAGGCGTATCACTACTTTGTACGGCGTACAAAATATTTTCTGAAATCTTAGAAACTAAAATCGGATCATACACCAACAGTATTGTTGGGGAGTATCAAGGTGGTCTTCAAGCAGGTAGATCGACGATAGACCAACTGTTCACAGTCAAGCAGGTACTTGAGAAATGCTAGGAGCTCAACATAGACGTACACTTAATTTTCGTTGACTTTAAGCAAGCATACGATAGTATTGATCGTAACGTACTGTATCAAATAATGCTTTGCTTTGGCATCCCAGCCAAATAAGTCCGTCTTACCAAAATGACAATGACGTCGACGAGCTCCCAAGTCCGCATCAATAACCAACTCACCGATGCCTTTGACACAAATATCGGACTAAAGCAGGGAGATGAGCTGGCCCCTTTGCTATTCAATTTGGCTCTAGAGTACGTCATAAGGAAGCTACCTGTCGATACGCAAGGTACATTACTATTCAATTTGAGCCAAGTAGGAGCCTATGTGGATTATATTAACATTTTTTCACGGTCGTTAACATCTGCCAAAGAACTTTTCCTGAAACTTGACAGCGAGGCAAAACTAGTAGGGCTACAAATCAATGAAAATTAAACAATGCTCATGACGCAGTCGAGGAAAAATACCCCAAATGCACAAAATATCAAAGTTGGCAAATTAAGTATCGAAAATGTGAGCAAATTTATGTCTTTAAGTACCAAAACAACGAACACGGGCAATGAAAGAGACCAAGTACGCCGAAGAATACAGCTCGCAAATAAAATATTTTATTCAGATTTGACGATCTTGAAGATCAGCTACATACATAGAAAAACAAAGCTCCAAGTATACAAATCTGTAATAACACCTGTGCTGTGTCTATCCGTGCGAATAATCGGAGTGAAGCTAGATGGGGACCAATGGCGAATTCGATACAACCATGAGCTGTATGAAATTTTTGACGAACCGGAGGTCTCAACGATTGTATCACTGCAGAAGCTACAATTAGCTGGCCACATGAATCGTATGGACGAACAATGGATACCGAAAAAGGTATTCGTTGGGAGAACTGAAGGACGGAGGCCAGTAAGGAAACCGAGGAAACGATGGTCTGACACGGTTGACAAAGACAGTTCATCGCTGCTCGCATTTCGGAATTGGAGGACGCAGTCAATGGATCGAGTCGGAGGCGCTGTTTGCAGGAAGCGAAGGCCCGAGAGGGGCTGTAGCGTTAAGAAGAAGAAGAAGAATGACATTAGCACCAATAATATTCACTTCAGTGTGATTTATTGGTATTACCACACTTGTCTTTATTATAGTGATGTAAACATCAACACCGCACTTGTGCTTTAAATGAGGAATCATTCAATTATGTGCTTGATCTTTTTAATATACTCGTACAAGTGAACAAAAGTAACATATATGAGCATGCAACACTAACATACAAGGGTGTTGGAGTGTCCCTTATTTTTCAATGTTTTTATTTCTGAATGCATAATTCCTAGTTTTGTTCATTTACTCCTAAAACAAACAGAACCATTTTTAGGGCTTTGTAAAAAAATTTTACAAAGACATACTAGTTTTGTTTCGTCACAGCAAGTTTTCTCAAAAACTGTATAAGCTAGAAAGTTAAAACCTTATGGAAAGGTTAAAAGCGGTAGTCTTTCGAAAAATTAAGTCTTATCGAATATTTTAAAATTTTTAAGGGGCCCTCCTTTGTGCTGAAGTGATCCTTAAAAATGTTTTTTTAACAACTGTAGTTGAATGGCGTAACAAAAGAAAGGGCTTGATTAAATCTGTCAAAATCTGAAATGAAAAAGTCATTTTATCCATCAAGGGCCCAAGGGGAGGCAAAATATATGACAAATTTGTGTGCAAAGCCCTTCTGGTAGGAGCACTCTCCTACTTACTAGACTTGCTTACTACGTTTGGAGGACTGCAAGCTGTGGCGACTTGCGTAAAAAGCATACAAGTTGCGCTGTGGATACTGCGCGTTTTCGTTGTATTTGTCAAGTTGTCTGGGTTTTTATGAAATTAAGGCCCAATGGGTCTTATATTGGAGATGTGAATGGAACTGTGGGTCACTTAAAAAATAATTTTTCAAGTTGGTGAAGTAGACCACTGAATAGCAGGAGCTTAATTGCTGTTGAAATGTCAAGCACTCACAGTTCGATTTTAGGGTACTTTAAAAAAAATTTCAATAAATGATAAATTTAAAGCACTAAAATCGCTACCTGTCTATTTGTCCATCCATCCATCGATGTGTCAAAGTCAGCTTTCTTGCAAACGATATAAGCTAGAAAAATGAAATTTCGGAGATCGGTATAAAGTGGTGCTCTATTCAAACTTTCATTACAGAAGAAAATTTATAAGATTTTTAAGAGAGGTCTCCTTATATAGGGGGTGAACATTGAAGAAAAAATTCTTCCCACAGGTAGCCCAAAATGGGTATCAAATAAAAGGCCTTGTGAGAAATTTTAGAAGCAGATCTTACAAACTTTCGTTCGAGGGGTGCAGGAGGAGGGTATATGTATCAACATTTGGTGTATCCCACGCGTTGGACACGTTTGATCCAGAAAAATTTGAAAAAAAATCGTTCAACCAGGTTTCTATGAGTATAAGGGCAACAAATACCTTAGAAGTCAAAATTTGAACAACTCTGTTCGTAATAGGGCAGTTTATGAATTTTACGTTACTGGCTTTAAAATCAGAAGGGACTCGTAAACTTGCAAAGAAAACTTGTATCTGTATTTTCTAGTAATGAGTGCTTATACTCTAAAATTTTTGGAAGAATGGAGTGAGAAACTGCTCGGTTACAGCCGGTTAAATATGCAACAATTACAACAACAACGGCACGTGATACTGGCAACGTAGACCCTAGAATTTAATTTAGACAGTAAAAATATGTAGGAATTATAAAGAATATTGAAAAATGGTTTGTAACGCTGATATGCTTTTATAACTACTGAAACAAAGAGGTCAACATACTACCAAAAAAATAGCGGCGAATTTAAATACATAATGGATTGTGTCGAAATTAAACAAAAAACTTAAATTGTATTTACCTTGCACCATTTCCTTCAAAAACCCTTTTTCAGTCTTAAAGAATAAATTGCTGTAAAAATTGTTCAACTTTTGTAAAACTCCTACAGGAAAAATTCCATACCCGTCACCCTAACCTCCATTATTTTCAGCCACTTGTACAGGCCGAGTAAGAACGAATGCAATACTAATGGCAAAGTGGTTGGACTTTGGTTCAAGCAAATCATAAATTGTGAGGCCATTTGCTTTCGGGGTAAATTCTTCTGGCATTCATCAGGCATACACACTGAAAAAAATTTCCTAGCCAAAAAACGTAGAGTAAATGAAATGGCTACGAAAGTAGAAAGGACATTATAGCTTTCTATCTCTTGATATCTTCTGGCCATTCGGTGAGTATATTTTTCTGAAGTTGTAAATACTTCAGAGAAATTACAATTGTGAAAGCGGAAAAAGGGACATAAAATTTAGGATTTTACTGAATTCATAGGATTGTTTGTAGTATGTAACACGAAAGGAGAAAGGAAAAGTATGGAATTGAAATTGTACTTGGCTTTAAATGGAAATCATTCGCTCTAAAATATGCTACTAAAACTATAAATGAAGACATAAATTTTTCTTTGATATAGGATGTCTTTATGAAAGATCTTATCAACAAAAAAAAATATTCTAGAGCCAGTTAAAGATTTTGGTAAATATAGCCTACCAATAATAATCTCAGAATCTGTCGTTGTTATGAATATTGTTACATGTCGTCATTGCCTAAGTTCCCTAAGAAGAATAATAACAAACTTCAATCAGCAAAGGCAGAAACAATTAAATTGTCAAAAAAATCAAAATGTGTAAAACATCTCGAGCCAGGTAGAAGGATCCAAGCAACCATAACAATTCTAACACTATCATCTTCCAAACACGGATAAGTCATCTTCACACGGGACGATACCGCAATAGGGTCCTAATTTCGATTCAGGAAAAGAAGCGACGCATAATTTTGATTACTAAAAAGTTTGTATGAACAAAAGTATAAAAAGATCTGTTTTTGATACAAACTATAATACCGTTTTTTTTATAAGCAAGGAGGAATATGCATGCCCATAATGTCATAAGAATATAAGACGT
The DNA here is from genome assembly GCA_963969285.1 of Odontomyia ornata. Classification (NCBI taxonomy): domain Eukaryota; kingdom Metazoa; phylum Arthropoda; class Insecta; order Diptera; family Stratiomyidae; genus Odontomyia; species Odontomyia ornata. The sequence continues at coordinate 325,437,420 of OZ017740.1, read as the reverse complement.
TGTATCTCATAGCAATTATGAATAAAAATATCATGAATAAGAAAACAGAATCCTTCAGTGATCTAATATCACATCCTACATAATTCTAGTAGATTTTTTTCATACCATACAATATTTTTAAAAACCCGACTCCACCCATTTCGTTTCTCCCAACCATCTCTCATCATTTTTGACTTTCTACCACCGCAAGCACGAAATTCTTGTAGAAATATGAAAATTAATTTTGTAAAAGAAAGGGAAGGACACAAATTCAACTGTCTTCTCGGATAAAATTTATAACGTTTCTTTAGTTGAAGAATTATGGCGTAAGTTTCCTCCGCCTTCAAGTCATTGTGGTTTTTCACGGCAACGACGACGGTGATGGTGAAGAAATTTGTGCATTTATTCAACAACACAGAGAAGGGTAAAGTTGGTTACAAGAGAAAAAAATTAGTCGTCAGTTGAAAGGTTACTGCACCGTTGTCAGGAATTTCCTGGGATAGTGGAAACGACTATTCCGTGAACATTTCAAGTATCAAATCCTGTTGAAAATGTTCGGCTCGCATACATTTCAATAAGACCACGTGTATGCGAACTTGCAAGCATACCAAGAGCAAGGACCATGACGATGACTATCCTAGACAACGAAAATATAATTAAAATTGCATTACGCTGTAAATTTTGATTTGCATTTTGGTGGAACTTTTACCTTAGTAGGTACAAATCATTTAAGATTTTGCACCCAAATTACAAAAATGATAAAGTAGTTGAAAGGTAGTTTTGGGTGCTAGTTTGTGGATCATAAAGGCAAAATTTCGGAAGCGAATGGGTTATATGCGATAAATTGAAATATTTGAAAAACAAAAACTAAAAGCTCTGGTAAACTGTAAATGGAAGAATTCAAGGAATATCAATTTTAGTCAAGTTTTGTCAGAGATAGACTACCAATCGTTGAATAAGTTTATTTAATTATTTAAGGGTTTTTTTATGTTTGAGAGGTGAATGCCATTTACGGGGGGGGGGGGGGGTGCTCCCATGCTCGAGAACGACTGCAATGACCCACTAAACTCCTCCTCTGTCACTCCCAGCTAGGAAACGCTTGAGCCACTACTTCGGGCCAGGTCCAGTTTTGCTACGACATGAGGTGCCTTCAAGCTGATGGATCCCACTTCTAGTGGGAGGGGAGAAAGGAAGAAGAATTGCCAGACATGTGATCCCCCAGCCCCGACCTCCACGGTTGCTGTGAGTCTCTTTTATCTTTTAGGACTGGCTGAATATAATGTGCCACCTGATTCCATTTGTCAACCGATTCAATCATCACCGCGATTATACAATCTGGGGTGAGCTTTCCCGTCTCCCTGTGGAGATCCCGTCGCAGTTTGTCTCATTTTTTTTAACTGGAAAAATGTGTAGCAGGCAGCGTTTTTCTCTCCTGGGCAAAATCGACAATTGGGGAACCGTGATATACCAATCTTGTGCAGGTAAGACAGAAAACATCCACGTCAGCTCAAAAGCTGGGTCAGATAGAAATCAGTCACACCATGCCTTCGATTTAGCCACGGTCTCAGATCTGACATGACGCGCACGGTCCATCTTTTCTTCATGCAGAACAAGTTTATTAACTGCAAATTGAGAATTAGTCGAGAAGAACAGTGAAAGATATAAGGCAACTTATATTATAGGACTTTAGAGTGGGGGTAGCAATTGATGTGAATAAAGTGGAAATTACAAAATATCTGTGCCCTAAAGCGAACACCTAGAGGGAATGAAAAGAAGGAACTACAGATATAAATGTTGAAGGAAATAACTATATTAAAATCATGACGGGCTAGTTTTTGTTCAACTAAGCAATATAAACCATCATAACTTCAGACAAAACCGCACATAGCTTTAAGTAAATTACATTCAACCAAACTAAGGCTAACGTACTGGAAACTTGAGGAAATGATAGTAGGTTAACAGAGCAGCCAGCATATCGTTGCTACCCGAAAATCTAATATTTGAACATGCTTTTTGTTGATGATTCAGTTAAGTGTTGGACAAAGCAGGGAGTCAGGTAAAAACCCGGACTGAGTGTAGGCTACGTTTTAGACAATGAACTGGAATTGATGCTTTGAGTTGGCGGACATGATGCTTTGGACCAAGTTAATTTGCATGGTGTCACCGAGGTGACACTTATATGTGAACGGCTCCATCCCGATAAAGCCTTGCCAGATCCCGAAGCACATTCGAAGTTCTCACCATTGGGTTGGTGGCGTAGGTTCAATTAAGATGGACTCCCGATAAGCACTCGTCTGGCTCCAGGCACTTGAACCCATAAGGTTTGTGCCAACCCTTGCATAACCTCTCTCCTCTGCAAAGATGACCATGATGCCATCCAATGATAAGGAAAAAAGGCTAATTCTGAAAGCGGGAGACATTCTGAAAAGAATAAAATCAATATGCAAGTCGCCACAAATCAGGAATGGTGTGAAGAGAACGGGCTTCATGAACTAGAGGAGCTCCTTGTCGGCATAGAACATTACCAGAGTAGCTGGTTAAAGGGTTGAGAAGATCAGAAAGCCGAAGAAGAGCAGAAGGTAACGAGCCGCTGAGGCTTAGCATCAAGGACACGCGCAGATAGCTCTACCATCAATCATCAATAAAAGAATGGTGCCTATCTCAATCAAAGAAGATAGGGATGAAACGAGGACGGACGAGGCACTTGACAGGCCTGGAGTGCCAAACCAGGGGTTGCAGATAGTGCTGACAATAGGAGCTGAGGAAGCCTGATACGGGTGGCTTGCTTGTTAAGTACTTTTCACTACAATAATAAAGCATGCATTTTTTAACTACCAGATTGAACACCCACCCCGTTTGAGCTACGAAGTAAGCATTCAACTAACAATTCCTATAAATGTTGTCAACTACTTTGGATTCAAAACGTAGATAGAGTTATATTAGTAAGTATAGGACTAACTAATCAGATACCACCATATACAAAGCCACTGATATGACCAACCAGCACTCGCATGAACACTTACATACTTCTGCTTATCAAGGAAGCAGAACTGCAGGAAGTGGCCCAATCAAAACACACCACAGCAATTGAAACCGTATCACCAATTAAACGCTTTGCAATAGCTACCCGATGTGTATTAGGGGGCCTCTTCCCAGACGGAGTACTCAAACATGGAGACATAACTACACAACACATAAACCTCAACTACCATAAATCCAGAAGACCAGCACAATAGTGCACTCCTATCAGCTTACCAAAAGGAACTTAGAAACAGAGTCCAAATAGGTAAGCCATGTTAAACGATTCATAATCTAGTCTTGTCAATTTCACAGAAAATCTTGCTAGCAGTCCTCATCTCAGCCTCATGTTAATTCATAAGTCCCTAGTGAAAAAGACGCGCATGAATATGGGCTGGATCGGTTCGTCATTTTTTTTTTGTCAACACTTTGGCTGGCCAGAACGCAAAGCTAGTTAAATAATCGTAAAATTGAATTTCGTGGTTAAATTTTGGTGAATATAGAGCACGCTAGATATTAAATTTTGCCGAGAAAATTGAGCGCGTCGCTGAACCGGTTGTTGAATGGAACGTTTAAAAATTTTGCTTTTCAGGAGGAAGATTGTTCGCAAAGACGAAATCAGAAAGTGCTGTGGTGAGGGGTCTTTGTCAAGTTTATTTTAGTTATACGTACGGAAGGGGAATACTAGCTCAACCAAATGTATCGTTAGATCTATTCCCGTAAGTTAAGAGAGTGTTGTGGGGGTGCCCTGGCGTTATCTCAGGTCGAATCCAATCCTACCAGGGGTATCCTAGGAGAATGCGTGAGTGGACTCGTTTGTTATCCGGAATTGACCGCAGTACGAGATTGTTGGAATCGGGAAAACTAAAGTGTTCACGCTACCAGACCGCTTACTTGCTGCCATCCTAATTTTTTAGTCCAGAGTTAATGAATAGCTACCTGCACCCATCTTCAATGGATTGAACCGTGCCCACAAACCTGGACAGCGTAAAGCCTTTTTCGTAGAGGGTAACAAGCTGCAAAGAAATTTCTTCCAAATGTGCCAGAAAATAAAGTTCACATGGGCGCCAAGCAAAAAAAGGTCTGAAGCGAGGCAGAAGAAAAATAAACCGGCAAAGATTCTAAGAAGGCTAATACTACACAAAAGTGTTGTGGCATATGAGGGAAAATGTATAGCCTGAAGACAGTGAAACAGTACGACCAACCCGGCTAGGCCACATACTGGTCGAATTTGGAGCAAAATCTGACAATAAAGAAGCATTCTGCCATGCAGTAAAGAAGATCCTCGGCAAAAGCATAACTATACCCTAGCTTGAGCTGATGACAACGTTTGAAGTAAGAGATATTGACTGCATCAGAAACCTGGCCGAGGTAGAAGAGCCCACCAAAAGTGAACTCTCTAGCGTGGGCAGGATTCAAGTAAGGCTGACACCAGTAAACCATAGGGGACAACGCATGACCAACATTGACTCGACAATTTTCGAATAAGCGCAAAGCTCATCTGTAGGATAAGGTAAAGAGCTGCGTCCCTTCAATGCTTTGAATACTTTGCCAAGGCAAAATTGGTGCTTCGATTTCCGGTATCCCGCAGGTAAACTTACACCAACTTATGGGTAACGTAGGGTGGCGCAACCTATCATGAGGACCACAGGGTCAGTGCTACTGTATGGAGCAGAAATGGAAGCCAAAACTCTCAGTAGGGAGGCGTACCGAAAACGCTTGGCACAGGCACTGAGAAGAGGAACAGTGAGGAATCCATCTTCATATCCAACACTCTCTCATTTGGTGGTGAGAATTATTGCACGTGTGATACCGGACGCCCTCTTTGCTTCAGAGTGCAATGCTTTTTACCTACATCGAAACGAGGACACGAGAGATACAACTGTCTGTAAGGAGAGACAGCGCTCACTTAACGATTGGCAGCAATTTTGGTTGAATTGTATGAAGCTAAGGTGGACTGCAATGGCTCATCCCAGATCTGAGACCATGACTAAATCGAAGGCATACTGGGATTGAGTTCTGTCTGATCCAGTTTTTGGAGTGGGCATGGGTGTTTTCTGCCTTGCCTGCACTGGTAAGGCACGGTACCCTGACTCTAGGTTTTGTGTAGAAGAGGAAGATAATATATGCCACACCTTGTTTGCATGCCCAAAATGGAAAAGGCTGTAATAGAACCCCTACAAATAAACAGAAGAGCTCGCGCCAGATAGTGTGGCTACGGAGATGCTTGTATCAGCGGACTAATGGAAGCATGTGGCACATGATGTTCATGCAGTCATAAAGGGCAAAATAAGCTCATAGCAGCCTAGGACATTGGAGCTGAGGGATCAATCATCTAGCAATTCCCACTCCTCTCTACCTTCGTGCTGGAGGAGAGATCCTCCCAGCTTGAAGGTACCGCCAGGCGTTAAAGAATGAGACCTAGTCCAAAATAATGTGTCAAATAGTTCCAGGCTAGGTTCTCAAATTGGGATTGTTTAGGGGGTAGTAAGGTCACTTATGAGCATGAAAGCCCCACATGCTTTGCGCGAATGGCAGGGAGATGAGCTGACCCCATTGAGACTCAATTTAGCTCTCAAATATGTCATAAGAAAGCTACTGGTCGATAAATGAGGTATATGAGCATATAAGTTGAGCGAAGTGGTAGCTCTGCAGATAACAACAACATTTTGTCACAGTCGTTAACAACCACCAAGGATTTTTTGCTGAAACTCGACATCAAAGCAAAACAAGTAGGACTAGAAAGCAATGAAAATAAAATGAAGTCGTGGAAACATACCTTGAATATCCACAATAACACACTTGGTGAGTGGAATATCAAAATCACGTGCAAATTTGTGTATCTGGGTGCGAAAAAAACTTACACTGGTAATGAAAGAGACAAAGTACGCCAAAAAATACAGCTTGCAAATAAAATATTTTACTTAGTTCTGAAAACCTTTAAGGCCAGCTGCATATACAAGAAAATAAAGCTCCAAGTATACAAACCCGTGAAAAAGCCTGTATTTTACTATAAGTATGAAAAATGGCCCCTAACCCAAGCACCTGCAAACATATTGAACGCCTTTGAGAGATGGGCCCTGTGGCAAACAATCGGAGCGAAGCTTTTAAGGGACCAATGGTGAATTCGATAGAACCATGAACTGTTTGAAACTTTTGACGAGCCGGATGTTTCAACGATTGTAAGACTACAAAAGATTTAATGAACTGGCCACGTGAATCGTACGGACAAACAACGGATATCCAAAAAGGTAATCGTTTGGAGAACTGAAGGGTGGAGACCAGTAAGGAAATCGAAGAAATGCTGGTCTAAGTGTAGGAAGAGATAGTTAATATGTGCTGCTATCACCATAAACCTGGCAACGCTCAAAGTATATGAGATTAGGTTTGACAAATATTGGAAACTTGAATTATTGTAATAATGAGTAGTTTTTTTCGAATCTTACAGTTTCATTCAACAAAAATGGTTACAAATATATTTATCAAAGTATTTCTATTACTAGCTGCTACCTAATTCCATTTTTCTGGAAATTTTTGGATACTACCTCGAAAAGACGATTCGTCTTTTGAAGCAATCCCATCATCAACTCATTTTTTGCATTGTTCATATGGACAGGCCATGTGTCATGGACAGAAACAAGTAGTAGTCAAAAGGTGCAATACCTGGAAAATACAGCGAATGGTATAGGGCTTCCCATTTCAGTATTTCTAAGTAGGTCTTAACCAGTTTGGCAACATGGGGCCGAGAGTTATTATGCAGCGAAATCACTTTGTCGTGCTTTTCTGAAAATTCCGAACGTTTTGCTTCAGTGCGTGACAAACGCATGAGTTGAATCCAGCAAATTTTTTTCTTAATCGTTTAATTTGGTTTGAGCAGCTTGTAGTAGATCACGCTGTGCTGGTCCCACCAAATACAAAGCATAAGTTTCATGCCATAAATATTCGGATTTGCAAAGGATGTTGATGGCTGGTTGAGCAGAACCCATGTTTTTTTTATCTTGGAGCTGTCATGATGAATCCATTTTTTGTTGCTAGTCACAATGCGATGCAAAAAGCCTTTCTTTTTTTGACGTTTGAGGAACTGTTCAAAAGCAAAAAATCACTTTTGACGTTGCACAGCTTCAATTCATATGGCATCCAGGTTCCTTGCCTTTGAATCAATCCTATGGCTTTTAGGCATTCACTGACAGTCAACTTATCCACTCTCAAAGGTTTTGATAACTCTTATAGTGTTAAGCATTAGTTGACTTTGAGTGATGATTCCAATTCTTCGTATTCAAACTTTTTGGGTCGGCCCAGCCATTGTTTATCTTCGAGCTCAAAACCACCCTCGGCACAATTATTTAGATGAAGTATGCTTGCCTTAAACTTCTAATAAGACTGGATGACTCTCGGCTACTCTTTTCTTCATATTAAAATAAAGAAGAAGAACTCCCTGCAAAAATACTTTCAACCAAATGACACAACCTGTCAAAGATGATCATTGACTATTGAAAACTGGTATACTGGTTCGTATATAGGGTGATTCATTATGAAATTCGGCATTTAATCTCAAAAAAAGGCATAAAGTTGAATTTCACAGTATAATATTTATTCTGAGATGAAACAACGATATATGTCATTTATTTTTTAAAGATTATCTTGTTTAAGCATTGTCCACGATTCTGCCATAAATGGTCCATCTTGGGTGTTCAACCGGCATCTCACAAACGCTGGCTTCCAAAGTGACGATTGAAGCTAGTTTAACCCTGAAGAAAAGAGATTTCGTCTAACTCTAAAGAAAATAATCTAAAAGTGTGATATAACATGGTCTAGGTGGCCAATTTACTGATCAAAAACGTAAAATCAGGTTCTCGCCAAAATGATTTCTCAATAAGTCCATTGTTTCTCTCGCTGTATGCGCAGTAGCGCCATTTAGTTGAAACCAAAGTTAACCGATACCACGGACAACAATTTCATTGGCACAAAGTCCGTTAATATGGTGCGATAGAGGTCTCCATTGACGGCTACGTTCTGACAGCACTCATTTTTCAAGAAATATGGACCAATGATTCCACCGGCCCATAAGCCACATCAAATTGTGCATATCTGTAGCTATAGTGGCAGCTATTGAAGCTCTTTACTTTCTTTATTAGCCCAAATACGGTAATTCTGTTTATTAACGTATCCATTGAGCCAAAAATGCACCTCATCCCTGGACAAACTTTCGCGGTAATACAGCGAATTTTCATTGACCTGATTCAGAGCCCATTCACCAAAAACACGACGCAAACATGAGTCCCCGGCTTTAATTTTTGAACGGGTTAAACTTTTTTTGCTTTAAAACCAAGATCCTTACGTAAAATATGCCAACTTGTTCCACTCGGCAAACCAAGCTGTTGAGCACGACACCGAACTGTCACCGTCACGGTCTTCAGCCACACTCTAAGCTACAGCCGCTATATTCTCTTCACCACATGCTGGATGTGGTCTAACCGGTCAAATATCATTCAAGAATGTGTACTAGTTTGCAAAATTGTGAATGGTATTGGCTGTAGTGGTTTGGGAAGGTTGACAGTGCACGCCATATGTTGCTCTAAGAGCACGGAAATATTCTCATAGAACGCTGATTTCCATGACACAGCTGAACAATTTGGATACGTCGTTGCGGTGTAAATCTTTTCCTGACGATTTGTTGAATAATACTGATTTAAAAATTACATTAAAGTCTGACAAAAGTCACGCGTGATCTGTCAAAAAAAAAAGACTATTGAAAATCAAACCTCACAATAAATCCCCTTTACTAGTGGCGGCCTCTTGTGTGAAATGTTCATTATTAATTCAAGTAGGCAATAATATGTTGTAAAAACTTGTTGTATCTGGTATTTGTTCTTGGCAGGAAATTTCTTTGAATGACTATATCAGTATGATTGAAGTACAGTTCCAAGAGAACTCTTATAAAAAGTCCCTAAATTACCCGGAATTGTACCTTAATGCTTGCGTTTCATACCCAACTATGCATCTTCAATTGGGCGTTTTTAGAAGAATTAAATATTAGTTAGTCTGAATTTCGAATTTCATTGGATTTAAGGGTACCTTCACAACTTTTTAAACAAAAATTTAGATTTTATAAATCATACTTTTCCTAAAAAAGCTTACTGAATTTCAATTTCAATGGTATTTGTACTACCTTAATGAATTTTTTCAGATTTTTCATATGTTTGGCTCCTCCTCAACCCATTGATGAACAAAATTACATTTTTGTTGCTAATTCTATACGTGCTAATCAAGACCTTTCATTTGATACCCCATTTGATTTGATAAAAAAAATTTTAAGGGCTACCTCTTTATAAAAAAATTTAATGTTTGAAAATTTTTAAATGTTTAAAAAGATCTAATTTTTTGAGAAATTACCACTTTTGACCTTTCTACAAAGTTTGAGTTTTGTAATATAGCTGCTAAAGTTTCAGAGGAAACTTGCTGTGACGCACGGGCAGATGGACGGACTGACATAACGCGAAACTAGGAGGTTTTTATATTATTCATTTTACAAAGCCCCAACGAAAAAATAAGTTATAAGTCATTTTTGTTGCACCCCCTTTATACCTAAACCAATCGAAGGTTAATACAACCTTGACCAAATCTCATCCGATTTCCGCCCAAAATCTATTTTTCTCCATTAAAATGCAAAATAGGTACTATATCTCAATTATATGAACATATTGAGACCATAATACTCGTATTCAATTCCAATCCATTACCTCAAATAAATGACCACCACTTCAATGGGCTAAAAGATATACATCGTACACACAATCACATTCATTTCTAAGAACCAGAGCTTTCCCGGATGTGCAATAAAAATAAATTTTCTTAATTACCAAACTCTCTTCTGTAGTCTAGGAGAAAAAAGCCCCAGGGATATTTTCCCATCTACCATTCACTAGTAGCAAAACAAACCAAGGAAACGCATCACTGTTGGTTGAGTTTTTCCATTCGGCAAAAACAAAATTATGCCAAATGAATTATTATCCAATCCAGAATGGCTTAACTGCCGTTTAGGGTATGCTGGATCTGAGTTCCAGCTAGCCATGAGGAGGATATGAAAGGTATTAAAAACAAGCAATGATAAAAATTAAGGATGAAACTGGCAGAAATAAATTTATGTCGAAATTTAAATTTATCCTTTATATAATTTGGATAGAGGTGTTATTTTTTCCAGACTTTACAAATAAAAATAAGAATAATAAATCTCGTTCTTATATCCTGTACTATTCATGTAACTACTATGACCTGATGTAATTTAATCATCATTTTCAAAACATAAACTTGCATTGAAAATGGACACTATAAATCAGTAAATAATCCCATTGATACTCTTAGTGGGGCAACTTACTCCCAAAGTATATATTTGTCGAAATATATCATATAAAGGGTGGTCCAACCATAATGCACGATGCTAACTGTTAGTCATACCTTAACGCGAAGTTGTTCGTCCAACCGAATATGACATTTCTTTATTTTAGTGTTTCACAAATTTAACCATAGATAGGTACACAACTGAGCAGCACGTTGGGGTTGGTGAAGCCTTCTACGAAAATGGGCGTTCAAATCAAATTGCATTTTGTGCACTTCGTGCTTTTTTGGTCAGCATAATTGACCAAATGTGTCCACAATCGGAAGAATCGTGCGCAAATTTCAGCAAATCGTCCCTGCAGGAAATTTGAAATCATCTGTGCATGCTCACTTAGTTCGTTCTGCGGAAAACATTGCTGTTATTGGCGATAGTGTAGCAGACCGTCAACGTCGACGTGCCTAACAATTGAACATTTCACAAACATCACTGATGCAAATTTTGAATAAAAATTTGAATTTACACGCTTCCAAGGTTCAATTGACTCAAAAACTGAAGCCTACTGACCATTTCAAGCATCGGCAATACACCGAATGGTTGGTTGAACAGACAGAAGGGAATGGTGACTTTACAAAGAAAACCATCTTCAGCGACGAGGCACAGTTTCACCTCAGTGGATTCGTTAACAAGCAGAATTGACACATTTGGGCACATGAAAATCCACGAGTGATTGTTGAAAAGCCGATGCATCTACAAAGAGTAACTGTTTGGTGCGGTTTATGGGATCGCGGCGTCATCGGGCCGTACTTCTTCAAAAATGAGGTCGGCCAAGCAGTTACCGTGAATGGTGGTCGCTATTGCGAGATGATCACGGACTTCTTATGACCAGAAATTGAGGCTATGGACCTGGATGATATGTGGTTCCAGCAGGATGGTGGTGGTAAGCCAACAAACAATGCCTCTTTCGCGCGATAAAATCTATGGTCATGTTATCTCACATTGTGGCGATGTTAATCGGCCCTCACGATCATGTGATTTAAAACCGTTGGACCCTTTTCTCTGGGAATATTTAGAAGAAGAAGTGTACATCAATAAGCCAAGAACATTATAAGAGCTAAAGGATGAAATAATTCAGCATATTAACGACATTGAGCCTCAATTATCTCTCAGAGTCATTAAAAATATGGACTGTCGGATAGAAATATGCCACCGTAGCCGTGGCGAGCATTTGGGCAATATTTTGTTTTACACATAATTGTTATAGATTCTTCTATTATAATAAAAATTATCAACAGGATTTTCTGAAAACTTTTTGTTTATTTACCATTAACATCGTGTGTTTTGGTTGCACCACCCTTTACAAAGGGAAAAAAGAACGTTTTCATTGAAAATTTGGCAAACATCTATAAATAATTATCCTTTCAACACAATGCAAGGTGAACTATTATGAGCGACCCAAGATAATTACACAACCACATAAAAAAAACAAAAAGGGGTATACTTTTGATACCATGTATCATATCCCGAGTCTTTTGACCTGTTGAGCATGAATCTGGGTCCACAATTGAGCCACGACGTCCTGATTTTTTTCTAACCTCAAAAAATGGGTCAAAAACAGAGAAAATCGTAAAAATACACTCGTAAACTACGGAAAAAAAATATTTTTGACATTTAAACCTACATTTATATGAATTGAGACATGTTCAGTACGAATCCATGACCAGAATTAAGCCATCATGTTCTGATTTTTTCTTACTTCAAAAAATGAGTTTAAAACCGACAATCGCGGAAAATACGCTCGTAAAATTTGGAAAAAAATTATTTTTAACCTTTAAACCTATATTGATTTGAATTTAGACCTGTTGAGCATGAATCCGTGACTATAATTGAGCCATCATTTCCTGATTTTTTTCTAACCTTAAAAAATGGGTAAAAAACAGTGAAAATCGACGAAAATACATTGAAATCCACGGTTTTTGTGACGCCTCCAGGGTAGTTTTTGCTGCAGCTATTTATATCAAGGTTACATCGGCAAGTTCCGCAAGGGCTACATTTCTCACATCAAAATCTAAAGTAGCCCCTGCTAGGGAAGAAATGATTCCTTGGTTAGAGCAATTGGCAATTGTTCCAACGTTTTATTGGAGTGATTCTTCATCGGTTCTGGACTGGATCAGAAGTCCTGCATCCCGGTGGAAAGTTTTTGTTGCTAATCGTGTTGGACTAATATAAAGGAAAAGCAGTCCTAGGTATCATGTCGCAGGCAAAGAAAACCCAGCTGATTACGCTACCCGTGGAGTTCATCCGAAAGATTTATTGGACTAAACACGATGGTGCAATGGCCCAATCTGGCTGAAGACTGTTATTACCCTTTCTTGTGGTGCTAACCAACCAGGAGAAACAAGTTTTAACCATCATGCCGCAATAAACCTGCAACCCTTTGATCAAGAACCGGATATACTACAACGCTTCTCATGCAGCAAAAAGCTGAAGCGGGTTGTCGCTTTAAGCCTACGATTCAAGCACAACGCGACAAAGTCATCACTAAAACGTACAGGATTTCTTACTATTGAAGAGTTACAAACTGCTGAAACACTCTGCATTCAACTAGCTCACACTCATTCCGACACGAACTAATGAAGCTCATGCGATCAAATCAAATTTCAACTAATAGCCACTTACAACAATTAGCCCCATGGCTTCATACGGAAGGTGTTTTTCGAGTGAGTGGTCGAATTTAAAATGTTCTTATAGGAAAAGAAACAAAGCATCCTGCCATAACTCCAGAGGGATCTTTGGCTAAATCACTAATCAGAAATGCGCACCTGCAGACACTTCAAGGAGGAGCCCAACTCACCCTTAGTATTTTGCGCTTGAAGTATTGGATTTTGTCGGGGTACACAACGACTTGGAGCATCCTTAAAGAGTGTATACCATACTTAAAAATGTCAGCCTAGCCTAATGAACAATTTATGGGCAGTCTTCCTCCCGCTCGTGTTCTTTTTGAGAGTCCCTTCCTCGAAACTGGGGTGGATTATGCATGTCCAATCAACATACGCTGGAGTTCAGGACGTGGATCTAAAACCACCTAAGAATATGTAGTTGTCTTCCTCTGCATGGCTACAAAATCTTTTCATCTTGAGTTAGCTTCCAATCTGTCTGCACTAACTTGTCTGGCGGCAATTCGGCGATTCATTGCCCGAAAAGGCAAATGCAAGACATTTTATAGTGACTACAGCACCAATTTTCGAGGTGTGCACAAGATCTTACAAAAAGATTATGGACAAACAGCACAAAAGGCTGCATCAATACTAGCATAAGAAAACATACAATGGAAATTTATTCCTCCTGGAAATCCTCACTTCGGTGAACTTTGAGAGGCTAGTGTTAAGTCCATGAAACGTCATTTACATAAAACCATCGGCAAACAAATTCTTACCATCGAAGAATTCAACACACTTCTGGCACAAATAGAAGCATGTGAATTCGAGGCCTTTAACTGATGTAAGCTCGGGCCCTTCAGACGTTAGTGCCGTAACTCCAGGTCATTTTCTGACCGGCAGTAATCTGTTTAAAATCAAGAACGATCCATGTGAAAGCAGTGTTAGTCTTCAGGAAAAATGGCAACTAGTGCATTATATGAAGCACCCCTTTGGGCATATGTGGTCACGAGACTATCTAGATCCACCTCAACAAAGGCCTAAATGGCCTACCGCTCAACGGAATATTCAAGAAGGAGACATTATTCTTTTAAAAACAGCGAACATTCCATCCATGTCGTGGCCTCTCGCGAGGGCAATCACTACTCACCGAGGCACAGACGGGTTAGTGCGAGTCGTTACCAAGCGTACGATTACTAAAGTCTGCACCTTGACCTTCAGCAATCTACCGCATTCAATGGCACAACCAACCAACTCGAACCCCCGTCACAACCTGATCAGCCAGCCAAAATTGATGCGTCTACTACAGGCAATAAAAGACAATCATCAGTCAAAGATCTAACTAGTTTGAAACGAAGAAAAACAACTCCTATATCAATTGCTGCTGTGTTTTTTTTTTCGACTATATTAGTCCTGGGTACTTGTTTTACTCCAACGTTGTCTGCAGTAAACGTTTCTCAACTGCACGGAAGTCTTTACGTCGAACATATTGGAGTGGCTAATCTACTGCGAGGAGCGCGCAATTTAAATTTCAAACTGTCCCTGCCTAACCTCAAGTACGACGAAGAAAATATTTAAAAAATGAATACCAGCATTCGGACAACATGCACGTCTGCCAATCTTACGAATAATCAAATCAATTATTGGGAATTCTATCAACATTTGTCCAAGCTCTGTCAAGAATCTTCGAATTGCATAAACATTCTCCACTTCTTGCATTCTCGAAAGTCGCAGTGAATACTTGGTCAGCTTTTAACATATGTGTTTGAAGTAAATGACTATGTCATTATGGATATAAGCAAACTTGGCGAGAATCAAGAAAAATTGAAACAACTGATCTTACGACAAGAAAAAATTGTCCTGAAAACCACAAGCACGTTAAACTCTACAACTCCCAGAATTATTAACAAGCTTTTACGATTTTCGGAGCAGTTACAAAAATGCCTGACCGTAATCAATAAGGCTAAAGGGTGGTTTACCAAAGTGAATCACAACCAGCTCAACATACGTTTCCTGGCATTTTACGAACACGCTAAAAATTATATTGATGATGTTTTCATAAATACAACAGCATGTTACAAACAAAATACACCAAACAGGGTATTTGCGAATGTGTGGAACTGGCAAATCTAGAAACAACTATCTATAGCCTGTTTCCTCTCCTAACTGCTCATCTTCAAGTTTTGCACGCTACCACAACAAAGGTTGGAACTACCTACGAAAATGACACTTAATAATCACCAGTCAGCTCTCTATAATCGACAATCGCAGATATGACTTGGTGAAAGCTTCTGCAATTCCAATTCACAAATATCAAAACATTTTTTCCATATTCGAGATTGCATCCTCTATCTTCTTCTTTGTAGCGCTATAGCCCTTATCGGGCTTTCGCTTAGAGATAGTTAGAGTATCTCATTGTCATGACCGAATGTATCGGCACTCCACAAGGTGATATGATCATTATCACGCTTTGGCCGTGTGTCCGTCCACCCAGCCGCGATATGTTCTGATTTTAAACCAGCAAGCATCATAACTGAACAGGCTTATAGTCCGTCCGAAGAACGAGACGAGCTGAATCTCATTGACGATAATGAGACTTGAACCCTCTATACTTGAAATCAATTACAGCGATGAGTTGTATTTTGAAACGACTGAAGCAGAGGTATTTCAAGCTCAAACCATTCATAATAGCCAATACTTCTTATCGACTTCCACACTTATGAACATAAAAATGAAGCCCAACTGCATAATACGAGAAATATACAACACATATGCCGATGCAACATGCCCAACCAAGGCCTTTAAACTTGCTAGACTTGTTTGAGAGGAGTTAACCAGCCCCAATTCATGGTTATTCACAACACACAATCCAACATCAGCGCAAAGCGTATGTAATGGCAAACGAACGAACATCTTACTAAATATAACGGGGATTCTACATATTACGCCAGATTGTACGGTATCTGCAGCTGAATTTACACTCACGCCACGAATTCATAAGGAATTTGACTTCCCAGTTCACGTGACACCCATCATCCTGACGCATAACTCGAGCGAAGATGCACATATCATCTTAATGTCTCCACTATCATACCAACAACGAGCAAATTTTCATCATTGGTAGCTGAACAAGGAGACTTCCTTGCATCGCTAGAAACCACTCAATGGCACATGATTCAACACCACGGAATAGCCGCTGCAACAACTACTGTAAGAACTGCCGAAACCAACCAACTAAAACAGTCACATTAGATAACAACACATCAACCTCTACCTGATACGACGAGCATCAGCTATAGGATTATACAGCTTTTTGCGGAGGCGACAATGTTCATGGCAGTGAACTTTAAGTAACACTCACCTCTAAAAAAAAGAAGATGTTAATCTAGCATATTCATTTCGATCACCTTTTCTAAAATAATTAAGTTGCTAGCAGTGAACTTTAACTTACATTAACCTCTCTAAAAGAATTTGTCAATATAGCATACTCATGTAATTCATTAATATCGTTCGATTACCTTTCTTAAAAAGTAATTTGCTTACGTATTAAATTCTTAGGTTCATTTCTTAAGTCTGAAAAGTCAATATCTTACTTTGCATTTTTCGTTCACTGAACTTTTTACCTACATACAAATTGATGTGTAGCATTATTATTTTTATCATTCTAGAGAATAAAAAATATTTATACGAGGACTAAGTTTCATTCTAACCATCAACCTCTATATTGGTGATCCTGCCAGGAGAACTACGCTTCATCATCGACATTGGACCTGCACCGCGCTCTACGTTTACGCTCCACAACAGTAGCGAATGGGCAATACACAACCACCGGCCATCAAGGAAGACGTCACCAACACGCTGGTTGTGAACTCGGAGCTGCAAATTCAGAGCTCAAAAATCGAGTTGCTGCTAGTGCTGGTGCTCACCATCAACTCAATCAGCCTCGCCTACAAGCTGTACAGGAGCCACGTCCACGGTGTGAAACGTCGCGCAGTCACAACCAACGCCTGAAATGCTTTCACCAGCGACAGCAACGCCCACCCTCGTTCCACACGCCGGGACCGTACCGAAGGAAGAAGCTCACGACACGGAAGGGATGGCACGAGTTGCGTTCAGAGTTCCATCCTTGTGACAGAAGGACGTGGAGCTTTGGTTCGCCCAGGTGGATGTCAATTGCGCCACTAGCCGAGTAACAGACGACACCACCAAGTTCAACCTCCTCGTGGTGAACCTGGACACGAAGGCGATGCAACAGGTGCATAACGTAGTCACAAACCCCCCATCCGACAACAAATACAGCGCCCTGAAAAATGCCCTGTTGGCCGTCTACGCTGACTCGGCCCAACAGCGTATTCAGAAGCTACTTTCTGAAATCAAACTTGGAGACCAGCGCACAGCTTCTCAACCAGATGCGTACGCTCGTGAACGAAAATGTAACCGCCTTGAGGTCACATTGAGGAGCATCCTATCAGCTAACGACGCCCCACTCTCAGATCTCGCAACGATCGCTGATCGTGTGCATAAAGTCACCCGATAGTCAGTCGCCGCAGTTACAAAGGAAGATGAGTCGTGGCATGGCATCCCACCGACGCTGCGAATCACAAGCGAGCTGAGCAATCTCGCCTCCGCAGTACGTGACCTCAGCCACAGGATGACGAAGATCGACGACGCACTTCAACCTTTGCTTAAAAGACAGCGATCAACTTCACGGCACGAAGCACATCGCATGCGGCCTACGCAGCAGCCAGCAGCCACGCCACTCCAGAGAGTCCGACGATCAGCTTTGTTAGTATCACCAGCATTATGGATAGAGCGCCTTAAATTGCCGACAACCCTGCTCCCACTCAAAAAACTAAGATCTGACCGTCCACACGTAGTGACCCCCCATTGCAAAATCGAACGTTTAAAAATCCACGACAACATTAACAAAAGTGCTTTCCTTATCAAGACCGGCGCAGATGTCTCAGTAATACCACCAACCATCTGAGATCTTTATTCTCCCGACACTTCATCCAAATTAGTGGCAGCCAACGGTTCAAGGACTCGAACGTTCGGCAAAAGATCAGTGAAACTGAACTTGGAATTTTCAACGCCATTTAAGTGGACTTTCACAATAGCCGATGTAAGTTCTCCAATCATCGGGGCCGACTTCATCGAACACTATGGCCTTGTTGTTAACTTGAAGGTGAGATGGCTTATTGAACGCGCACGGCTCAAAACAATCATCGGGCATGCCTCAAAACAATCATCGCGCACATCGACAAAAAACCGCCCAAAGCTGACTTGCTCCCGGATGATGTTAGTGACGAGCTGCGATCACTGCGGTTGGAAAACATTAAACTCTCGTAGAACAACCAAACACCAAGTACTCAACCACGCATCACATCCTAACCAAGGGGCCGCCGGTCAACGCTAAGACACGGAGACTTCGACCTGACAAGCTGGCCGCCACCAAAGCCAAATTTGGTCACCTCATACAACTCGGAATTTGCCGCCCATCAAAAAGCGCATGGAGTAGCCCTTTGCATATGGTGAAAAAGTCGAATGGAGATTGGCGACCATGCGGGGACTACCACGCGCTCAACAACCATACAATCCCGGACCACTATCCCATCGGATTTCTTCAGGATTGTACTGCAGCCCTCCAAGGAATGACGTTTTTTCCGTGATCGATTTACAGAAGGCGTACCACGAAATCCCCGTGGAACCAAGCGGCATTCCGAAGACTGTCATCATTACACCGTTCGGGTTGTACGAGTTCATGTACATGACATTCGGACTTTGCAGCGCAGGACAGACGTTTCAGCACTTCATGCACGAAGTGCTCCGTGGCTTGGACAACGTATTTGTTTACCTTGACGATATACTGATATTCTCTCCCAGCCAACAGGCTCACCTGGTTCACGTAAAGCAAGTGCTGGATCGGCTTGTCACGTTCGGCCTGATTATCAACATTCCTGAGTCCCAATTCGAAAAGCAGGAGGTCAAGTTCTTGGGACACGCCATCAACAACCACGGATTGAAGCCCTTGCCTGAGAAAACGGAGGGGATTTCCGCAACACCGAGGCCGAAGACCGTACACCAGCTGAAGTCCTTCTTAGGGATGGTCAACTTCTACCGCCATTTTCTCCCACATGCAGCTCAACACCAGCGCGCCCTGTGGCGGATGATCACAGGCAACCACAAACGTGATCAAACACCTCTCAACTGGACGGAAGAAGCGGTAGCTGCATTCGAGCAATCAAAGGCGGATTTGGGGAAAGCACCATCCCTCGCTCACCCAGACTCCAACGCTATATGGTCTCTTTCTGTCGATGCTTCAGACAACGGTATTGGAACCGTACTGCAACAAGCAAAAGAAGGAAGTGCGACGCCACTTGGGTTTTTCTCAAGGAAGCTGACTGACACCAAACAAAAGTACAGCACGTACGACAGGGAACTTTTGGCCATTTAAGAAGCAATTAAGCACTTCCGACACATGGTCGAAGGCAGAGTGTTCACCGTCTTCACCGACCACAAGCCCTTGCAGTTTGCACTCCACCAACGCTCAGAAAAAGCATTGCCGAGACAACAACGACAGCTGGACTTCATATTCCAGTTCATTACAGATATACGACACATCCCAGGCCTAGAGAAGACCGTCGCTGATTATCTTTCGAGGGTAAATATAATTCAAAAGATCGACTTTAACACTATCGCCCAAGCAAAGAAGGATGATCCCGAGCTTCAAAGGCAAATGAATACCGCGGCTCCGCCACTGCAAGGGGAGTACTGTGGCGGACCACCAACGCACCCAGCGTGCATTCGTGTGCGCTCTGGGCTAGGCAACATCAATCACGAGGTCCGTTTCAGTGCTGTCAACATGCGCGACTATGTTGCGCTTGATTGAAATATCGCTGACTGGGAAATTCCGCGATCCCATGTCTACGCGATGAATGGGTGCATCTATTTTGCACCTGGATAGCGTTGCGCTGACGATATGCGACGATGGAACGGATGCTCGTCAGCAAATGTTGTAACCAACGCGACAAGCAACCGTGGAGCTATCGTTGGCGATGCCGTATCAGCGATTTCAAGGAATATAAGCGACCAACACACAGCAATCTCTCAGTCTCAAATTGTCACATCAAGTCAAACCGAGCAACACAATCGAATCTATCTCCGCGACTCCAAAATAACTTGTTATTATTTTTATCATTCTAGAGAATAAAGAATATTTATAGGAGGACCAAGTTTCATTCCAACCATCAACCTCCATAGTTTCATTTAACGAATTGTTAGTTATTTTATTTAACTAATTATGATAATTGTTTCAACATAGGAACAGTCTGCAGATACACCATTTAATTTCCATTACTAGAATAAAAATTTAAAATTCTAAGAAAAATTTCCTTTCAAAATAGTATTAAAAAAATGTAACATAGAACAAAAATTGCATACAGGCCATAAAAGTGTTGAGCTATTTTTAAACCTGCTAAAATCAATGCCAATTTTTCTAAAAATGTGTTCAAATGTGTTGAGTAAGCAGGAGAGTGCTCCTACCAGAAGGTCTTTGTAAACATCGTATGGTTAGAAACAAGTTTTCTAATAGCGTGAATCGATAACTTGAACTATTCACCCAATACATGGATATGAAATCGTTCAAATTTATGCAGAAAACGCACAGTTTCTTTCATAAGCACAGTGCAGCCGCCATTTTGATCTAGCTTAAATGATTTTTCCGAATGCTCGGCCGATTGAACATGATCAAGTTAAACACTATTCCTTAAATTTTTATGCAAATTGAACGAAAATAAAAGTGCCTAAGTCAATTTTAAGTACATATAGGGTTTTCCAATAAGAGGTGCTATTTTGAATAGATCTTGTGATTTAACATCATGCGACTTCTTCCTTTGGGGCCACGTGGAACAAAAGGCCTGCGCCAACAGCCCAGCGTCGATTCAGGACCTCCGAGATGAAATTCGTGAGGCTATCGAGGACATAGGGCAGCCACTTTACGATTTGGTTATTGAAAATTTCATGAAAAGGATATGGTCCTGTAAGCGTGTCGTGGTAGTTATTTGCTTAATGTTATTTTTTGCTATTAATCGCATATCTTTTTCTTTTTAATAAAATAAACATCTGATGATCAATCACATCAAAACATGGCATTTTCCTTATAATATCAAAATAACACCTCTTATTGGGAAACGATATATCAACCATAACCACGTGTTATTGTTGTTGTAATTCCAAACAATTGAAATGGCTATAACTCACTTGATTATGATTCGATCTCAATAAAATTTTGTGAACGTATAAACCTTATATCAGTCTATATAATTGCGAAATTTCAAGAAGTTTAAAGGTACTATTTTGATTTTATGGGCGAAAATGTAAAATCAACAAATCATACTATTATTAACAAAGTTGGGCGAATTTCAATTTCTTAGGTATTTGTTGCCCTTGTACTCATAAAGCTCCACGTTCGTGATAATTTTCAGATTTTTCGGCTCAAAGGTGTCCAATGGCGAGAGGGGGGACACCAATTTTTGGTACATTTTTCCTTCCCCTGGACCCCCTAATTCATAAAATGATTTCTAAAAGTTCTGATTAAGACCTTTCATTTGATACCCCACTCGACTACCTTTGATTAAAAAAAAATGTTAAGGGCCAATTCGTTATTAGGGGGGACCCCCTTAAAAATGTTTTAAAATCTTTTTAAGACCTTAACTTTTGAGAGACCATCACTATTGACCTTTTTACAAAGTTTCAGCATTCTAGCTTCTATAGTTTCTGAGGAAATCAGCTGTGACGCACGGACAGACGGACGGATAGACAGACGGACGGACAGACAGGTCGCGAAACTAGTACGTCTTTGTAAAAAAAATTTTTACAAAGACCTAAAAACACATCTTCAACTTGATTCTCCTCTTTTCTTCTTACAGCCACACACTTATCCTGAAAAGATTTTATTTCACATCTTTATACTCGTATATTGAAAATATATTCGTTTTATGTTTGTTCCATCATTCAGTCATTCAAATTCCTACCTACTCAATAACTCGAGATTGATTTGGACTCGCGTCTCACGATATCAAGTCCAAAGCGCTCGCATTGAGCCATTGAATATACCATCGGACACAATACCAAATCATTTGGATAAAGCGGTCGTATTTGTGACGGTTATTATGCGTAATGCTGATAGCCTTACTAGCCTAGTTAATGTGCCTAACCTTCTAGTGCAATGTGGCTTGTATGGACACCTGTAATTTGATTAAGGTTATATACAACTTCCTCTATTATTTTCATTTTTATACGGAAAAAATGTACCCTAACATATTGAGTTCAGTTTACCCCAGCTCATCCTCCCAGTGCAGTTATGTAAAGGCTGGTCCAGCCAAAAACGCACGATGTTAATTGTAAAATAAAAAGTTTTTAGAGAATAATTTCGATATTTTTTTATGAAGAATTTATGACAATTATGCGTGACATAAAATATTTCCCAAGAGAAGGTCACGGCTCCGGTGGCATACTTCTTTCCGATTGTCCATATTTTCAATGACTCTGAGACCTAATTGAGGTTCAACATCATTAATGTGCTGAATATCTCATCCGTTAGCTCTTGAATTGTTCTTGGCTTATTAATGTACACTTTTTCTTTTAAATATCCGCAGGGAAAGAAGTCCAACGGGGCCAAATCACATAATCGTGGCGGCGAATTAATATCGCCACAACATGAGATGACACGGCCATTGAATTTCTTGCGCGAAAGAGCCAGTCTTACATTGGCTGTGTGGCACGCGGCACCATTCTGTTGGAATCACATATCATCCAGGTCCATAAACTCAATTTCTGGCCACAATAGCGAACGCAATTCACGGTAACTGCTTGGCAGTCCTCATTTTCAAAGAAGTACGGCCGACACCGGCAGCCCATAAACCGCACCTAAGATCCACACTTTGTGGATGCATCGGCTTTTCAACAATCACTCGTGGATTCTCATTACCCCAAATGCGACAATTCTGCTTGTTAACGAATCCACTGAGGTGAAAGTGTGCTTCATCGCTGAAGATGATTTTCTTTGTAAAGTCACCATTCTCTTCTGTCTTTTCAACCAACCATTCGGTGTATTGCCGACGCTTGAAATAATCAGTAGGCTTCAGCTCTTGAATCAATTGAACCTTGTGAGCGTGCAAATTCAAATCTTTATTCAAAATTTGCATCAGTGATGTTCGTGAGATGTTCAATTGTTGACGGCTCTTCTGTCACACTGTCGCGAACCACAGCAATGTTTCCCGCAGAACGAACTGGGTGAGCATACAAAGGTGATTTCACATTTCCTACAGGCCCGGTTTGCGGAAATTTGCGCGCGATTCTCCCAATTGTGGACACATTTGGTCGATTATGCTGACCAAAAAAATTGTGAAATGCATTTTCGTTTGAACGTTCATTTTCGTAGAAGGCTTCAACAACCTTAACGCGCTGCTCAATTGTGTACCTCTCCATGGTTGAATTTGTCAAACACTGAAACAAAGAAATGTCAAATTAAGTTGGGTAAAAAACTTGACGTTAAGATGTGACTCACAATTAACATCGTGGTTATGGTTGGACCTCCCTTTACTTATCAAAATAATCTTCTGCATCATCTAAAACCCAATCGGTCTGTCAAGAAAAACCACCATTCTTTCTGAGTTTAATGATTCCAGGTGAATTTTAATGTAACCGTATTTAACAATGAGCTCAAATTAGTAAATTCTTTTCATTTATATCTAAATACAAATTGTTTTAGCGTTTATAATTTTTACAATGAATAGAGAAGGACCTACACCAGCACTTTATCCAAATTAATTATCAAAAGACCACAATCCAAAATGACATTGCATTTGTGTTAATCCAAGAGAACGGTGCAGGTGTGGATGGTTGCCAAACCGCTCTAGCACTTTCTATGCATATGCAAGATTAAATGCATTTTCATTCGCTAATTCTCAGTATTTTGCATCCTTGCTTGGAGTGAACGCAACAAAAGAGGACATAACAACTGTTGACTTAGCTTCGTATTTGGGGTTGACTCAAAACTGATTTATGCGTCTGGTGGCAACATTTCAGAACCAATTCAGGACACTCAGTCCTCAACTTAAGCTGAAAGTTGATTTGAGTTGCGTCGACTGAAACCACGACACGGATATCGTTGGTGCATCTATATTTTGAAATGTGCATAGCTGTTTCACCAGTATCAGATAATTGCTAGCACTTCTGAAACGGAATGCAATTCGTTTTGTTTGCGCTTGGCATTAACGGAATTTCAATGAAGGATACGCTAACGAATTTGAAGGCGACTCGTCGTTATTGGCCCCATATCTTTGCTGTTTAATTGCTGATATGTTGATTTCAATTGAGTGCAGATCTAAAGTAGGGAATCTAATTTCCAGAATTATTTTAATTTTCAGGATTAGGAGAGAGATATTTTTCATTTCAGTTGATGCAAACGAAGCATGCTTAGGCATATCTAAATTAAATCAATAACGTCTGTATTGCTGAACCTATTTGCAATTTTACGACTATATTTAATATTCGCAACTGCACCACCAATACAATAGCGACGCAAAATAGGTCATAAATGGATGAAAGACATTAATTCCCGACACCAAACGACACATCAACATATTGGAGGGAGCTACTTCATCTAAGTAATTTCCGCCATTTACTTTCACCCTCCATTCATTTGTATTATGTTAATAAATCAAATTAATTAGACCATACTATACAATAGCTTAAAAGACAGTCTGGGATACAGTATCCTATCTGCTGTATCCCTATTCCGTCGCACACTTCAACACTAGGCATAAATGTTTCTCTTGAGCAGAAATCACCAGGGACAGCATTATGCTTATCCTTTCTTCCTTCCTATTCCTTTTCCCACCATATTATTCACTACAGACGTTTGGTCTCGGATGTCCTGGTTCTTCGTCTCTTATAATACACTCAGCCGTTCCAGCCTCTTGTGATTGTCTCTATGGTTTAGTAAATGCCCATTTCGTAATCTCGCACTCATTCTCGTCCTCCGTCTAACGATTGTTTTCGCTCCATACAAACATCCCCTTTTTGTTGGGTGCAGTTGATTCCGACCATCCTATTGCGTCGTCGGTTTGAATAAGTAGGTTAGTGAGTAAGAGCTTTGGTGAAGAATCGAAATCCTCCCAGCGTCTCCTCTCGGGCGATTCCGAGCACATCCCGTCTAATTGCATACACTGCAAGGACCTCTTGGACGTTAGTAGATTGGAATCAGGATGTTTAAGGTTCATGTATGAACGAACGATGGCAATAGCTACTAATTAGTTTCATGCCTGGGCGAGAGTAGAATTGAAACAGACAATTTCTGTCCAGAAAGCCGACAGTACGCTAGCCTAGCCTGGCCAGATGTTATCAATAGCTTCGAGCAGGATATGGGCAATCAAGAGTAAGCTTCTATGATACTCGTTGGATACCACATTCCTATGTAAACTTCATCGTAAAGCCGCAGCAATCAAATGAAAAGAACTCCACTTCTATTACTACTGAACCGTGGCCTAAGCCAGCGCTGGAGCAGTTAAGATCCTTTAGCTTCCAGATGACCATTGTTTATTGTTATTGGTGTGCTACTAACGATCGAAAAAAACGATAGTCTCTTGCTCGTTTAGAAATTCCAAACTACCACAAGCTAGCATAATCTTTATGGTGGAAAATTCTTAACAGGCGGTAAATCGAATATAAAAAGAAAATTGCGTGATTATCCTAGTTGCTACAATTGGTTTTCATTGGGAGATAAAGAAGACTTTTTGTTGAAATAATATTTTCCTGCCTAGATTGCTACAAAATTATTAAATTCTTTGTGTCAAAGATTTGATTATTTACAGGGTCTGAATAATAAGTAACCGGACTGCCCTCAGGAAATTTTTTATCGGCAAAATATGCACAATTTTTCTTTAGAAATCTTCAAAGTAGTCCTCATCGGAATCGATAACACGCTGATACCGGATTTTCCAATCCCCGAACGCTCCCTGGAAGTCGGCAACCTCGATGCTGTCTAGAGCCCTTGTCGTAGCACGTTGAACGTTTTCTAGAGTCCCGAACTGCGTCCCCTTAAGGTGTCTCTTGATCTTGGGGAACAGAAAGAAGTCCGCTGGTGCCATATCCGGGCTGTAAGGAGGCAGTGACAACGCTGCCCTCGACTGTTTGGCCAACTGCTCGGTGACGAGCAGGCAGGAGTGCGACGGAGCATTGTCGTGATGGAGGATCCACGAATCGGCAATATCCATACGGACCCGGCGAACCCGGGCGGTTAGTCGACGGAGCACCTCTCTGTAGCACTGACCGTTTACAGTTTGGCCGGGTGGCACAAACTCTTTGTGAACAATGCCTTTCACGTCAAAGAAAGCAATGAGCATCGACTTCGCCTTCGATTTGCTCATGCGCGCTTTTTTCGGTCGTGGTGATGCCGGTGTGTGCCACTCCGAACTCTGCCACTTCGTCTCAGGATCGTATTCGAAAACCCACGTCTCGTCTCCTGTAATAACGTGGCTGAAAAACTTTGGTTCGGTTGCTCGATCGTACGCTCCATTTTCACTCCGACGACGTAACTGAACACGCACTCCGCTCTCGCTCGATGCTATCTCTTCAAGCACTTGGAGGCAACTGCTGCAGCCCGGTTCCCTTTACCTAGACCCCCACTACCACTACAGCACCAGATACCGGTTAGCAGACGCTTTGACTTATTATACAGACCCTGTATTTATTTATTTCTTAGAGATTAAGTACCAATATTACTGAGAAATAAGAAAAAAATTCACTAAATGTGGAGGAAAGTCACGGTATAAAAAGTGTCTCAAAAGAAAATTTATAATTTTGTAGCTCACTGCGTAAGCGTAATAAATCGGAGAGCCGCAAGAGAGAGATGTCAATAGGTAGCTTGGTTTTCAAAAATTTAGTCGATGTCGAGAGTTTCTGGTGCAGACTGGGCAGTGGTTCAGAGTGGACTATGTAGAAGGTTCTAAAGCACTCCATGCGCCAAGCCTTCCTCTCATTTGAAAATGGCTCAAAAAGTTCGTAGAATCTGGCGTCATATTGAAAAATTCAAAAACTTGGCGGCCAAATGTAATAATTTGCGGCTTGGTTTCGCAGAGGGATCTGGTACTCGGCGCTTTGGCAACCACAATCGGTTCAGCAAGTGCTGGAATAATAGATTTCTGTCCAAGTACCGCCGTGAAACTTTACGGCTTCATTTTTCATGGTTGTCGTTGGCTAACCTAATTCATTGTTTTTCATCTAAAGTAAATCAGCGTTTTTGGTGTGGAGTCGTGTTCCCCGGAATTCAATGGAAGTAATCGAAAAGGGGTTAGTAGCCAGTGTATTTAGAATTAATGCATCTTCAATTCTAGTTTGCGTGGAAATTTGCAGGGAAGGGAGAGTATAAGGTGAATATTCCGCCAGTTTGTGTCGTGGCCTTGAAAGCAGCCTTCTACCGCAGATTAGACAGGTTTTGGGAAGGATACAAGTCAGAATTTCATCAATTCAGACCACGGTCGATAATCTGTTGGCAAATTAGATCGCGGTCTACCTAAGGTTAGAACTTCTGGCGGGCCAATTCTAACCCTTCCTAAATCACCAATAGTATAAGGCGGGATTAGGTAAAAAATTTTAGACGTTTTCGAGAATAACATAATATCGTTTCTTTGGGTTTGAAAATAAAAGCTCAACGGTTGGGAGTATGCTCTGATATGGTTTTGGTGTCTGGAGTACACAGTAAAAAGAAGATATTAGCTACGTCTGGGATGCATTTATAAACCAGTTATATTGCAAATAAACAATTGGTGAATATAGTTTTCTTTTACCTGTCAAATTGTATTACTGAACAAATTCCTTACTTTAACAGTAATTTTAATCCGTTGATCCTATGTTTAATGGAAACCATTTTAAAAGTCAACCGCACCCGTTCCGGAAGCTTATTCTGCTAAAATTTGTTTGCAGATAGTATACAAGAGAGAACCCATGGTACAAATATGGGTTTCCAAGCACAATTGTCAAAATATTCAATCAAATATGCTAGAAAAATTGGAACTCTTGCCACAGCTCCTCAGTAATGCGTCAGTAAAATCCGGAGAAATTTCACATTAATTCGTTGCCTTGGTGGAACTCAACAACAGTGAACTCATTTGCTGTCACTTCAATTGAGTATACGTTGACGGTCTCAAGTCTGGTTGAGAAAGGAAGAAAAAATCCCTTGTTTCCCCAACCCATAGCTTCCATCATGATTCCTCATCCCAAACCCCACAATTAAATCGTAGTAAATATTCTCGGGAAAGCACACCCGGTTTACCGGCTCCCCAATAATGCGACATTAAATGCCTAATAATGCTGTTAAAAAAATTTACAGCTCTTCTACTAAATCCTACTTACACCTCCTTTGTGGGGACGTAAGAGGATGCAGGCGAGTCTTCCGTGCCTGATACGGAAATCAAAGCACTAACAATGATGGTGGAATGGAGATACGGTAACGGCCTAGCTCCCCGTCACTGGAAAACAGTAAAATGTTTCGAAAGCTACAGCAAAGCTCAAAATAAATTGGGCTCATGACAACGACCTCGCAAACGATAAAAAGAACTATGCCATCAGATCCTGGAATATCAGATTACTTTATTACCCTGGCGCTATCAAGAACCTTTCACAACATACCAGTCGATTCCAATTAAAAATACTGGCAACCTAGGAAACCAACTAGACTGGAAATAATATTCAAAAAATGAGACCGCAGACAATATTCAAAGTTAGGAAACCTACTGGAGAACAAAAATTCCGAGTGGCCTACATTGTGGATAGGGAGTTCATATTGCACGTTATTGATTTTATGGCGGTTAATGATTGATTTTGTGCAATTCATATTTAAGCGAGAATATTCAAAGTCTGGCTGATCAACGTACACGCCCCGGCTGAAAAAAAGACGAAGAAACGAAAAAAACGTTCTGCAATCACCTGAAAACACTACTCAATTAATTGCCTGCAAATGAAACAAAAATTATTCTGGCTGATTCCAACACTAAGGTTGGCAATGAGATATCTCATCGGGGAACGACTGGAGGATATAGCCTCCACCATGAAAAACATGAAAATGGCCAGCCTCTGCTATCCTTTGCATGTAGGAGAAATCTAGTCATACATTTGACTTGCTTCCCTCATCAGCCGATACATGAAATTACCTGGGTATCACCAGATGGTAACACACAAAACCAGATCGACCATGTTCCGATGCAACTACGTTGGGCCTCAAGCATACTTGACTTCCGCACATACCGAGAAGCTAATTGCAACTCAGATTATTACTTGATCAAATTAACCTATCGATGTCATATGTCCACGGCGTATTCGACGAAGGCCAGCCCACTATCAAAAATTTTTGATCAAAATGCTCCAAACGGCGTCTGTGGCCGAAAATTTCACGGAGAGACTCAACAACCAGCTGCCTCCCATCTCATCAAACGCATTGCTAAAAACAAGCAACGAGCTCTGGATAAAAGACCGCGGCAGAACATACAACCGGACATCAAGCTCGGCGCAAGAAAAATGATTGGTTCGATCATGAGTGCCAAAATACATTAGACAAAAGGAATCAGGCTTACAAAGAATACTTAGGTAGGAAAACCAGGATGAAGAGAAAACACTATGGGCACTTCAGAAAATCAGCGGATAAGATAATTAGAATTAAAAAACTAAATACTGTGATGACCAACTGAGAAGTATCGATGTAACTCTGGCGAGTAACAACACAAGACAAGCACACAAAGTAGTGAAATCAGCCCAAAATCACGCTGTACCGTGATGATATCAGTAATATCATCGCTGATGAAACCAAGATTAACGAGGAACATCATATTTCAAGAACACTCCTAACCCTTTGCACAGCTTCTGAGCATCGGAACATGTTGGTGGGGCTAATGGAGAGCTACCATTAGCACAATACACTCAAAATGAAGTTCCTTACACCATCAAAGCCGAAAAGAGTAATAAAATGCCAGGCATTGATGAGATTCCAGTAAGCCTCATCAAATATGATAGCAGCGGTGTTCAGAAAGCTATTCATAAAATTATTTAGCACATTTGGCAACTCCAGAGCCAAACTGATTAGCAATGGGGCTAGCCCATCCCTCTGGTTTATTTCGATATTTTTGGCAAAGGCATCGGTGAATTGGTTATTGATGTGGACAAGAGTGGACCAATTTGGCGGGGATTACAAAGCATAGCATTATTTGGTACAGCACCTTACGAACAATACTGCTGTATGCTTGCCTAAAGGCAAAGAAAATTTACTGTAACGTCTATATTACCCCCAGGGCGGAACTTATCTGATGATTCAAAGGGGTGCAACTACTATTGTTGTGTTGTCGTCTCCGATTCCAGTGAAGCCGACGGGGACTGGCGTTCCTGGGGTACCCGAACCGCTTAGTAAAAATACTAGGATTGGAACTGGGTTCGAAACATCGTGGCTTTGTGATTATTCGGTAACAAGATCAACTCATTGCTGCGAACCTCGACCCTGGAGGTATATTCAGGTACCACGGGCAGCTGATGAGCCTCCATCTCAAAGATGGTCAGCTGATTGGTTGCGGCCCTTCGGGGAGTATCGTGGTGGTTAATGGTGCAAACAAAGGATGGCGTTAATGTTATAGCGTCAGATAAAGCAAGGTCTCAGATCTACCAGCATGAAAGTTGAGAGTTCCCTCAATGTAAACTGGTACAGAGCTTAGGGGCGAATGATTGGCGCTTAAACCAATCGCTGTCTAATGGTGACCGTGAAATATAGCCCGTAATGGGTAGGTGCTCACGTTAATCAAGCGACAAATGTATGTCTATGTTGAACTCGCAGCATTTTTCAAGTACCTGCTTGCCAGTAAACACTTGGCCTATTGTCAATCTACTTGCTATAACAACACCTTGCTATTATCTAATAATACTGTTGGCGTATGAACCGATTTCATTTTCTAAGACCTTTGCAAATATTTTGTACGTCATACATTGGAGTGATGTGCTTCTATAATTTTCGCACTGTAGCTTGTCACTTTTTTTGGACAAGCTACAGTGCGAAAATAATAGGAGTTATACTCCTTTGTACGGCGTACAAAATATTTTCAAGAGTCTTAGAAAATAAAATCGGATCATACGCCAATAGTACTATTAGGGAGTATCAAGGTGTTGTTATAGCAAGTAGATTGACGATAGACCAAGTGTTAACTGTCAAGCAGTTACTTAAAATATGCTAGGAGTTCAACATAGACGTACAGTGAATTTTCTTTGCCTTTAAGCAAGCATACAACAGTATTGTTCATAACGTACTGTACCAAATAATGCTATGCTTTGATATCCCAGCCAAATTGGTCCATCTTACCAAAATGACAATGATGTGAACAACCTCCCAAAACCATATCAGTAACTAATTCATGGATAACTTTGACACAAATATCGACCTAAAGCAGGGAGATGGGCTGGCCCCATTGCTATTGAATTTGGCTCTGGAGTGCATCATAAGGAAGCTACCTGTCGATACGCGAGGTATATAACTCTACAAGTCGAGGCAAATAGTAGCCTATGCAGGCGACATCAAAATTTTATCATAGTCATTAACAATTGCCAAAGAACTCTTCCTGAAACTCGACAGCGAAGCAAAACTAGCAGGGCCAAAGTTAATGAAAATGAAACAAAACTCATGACGCAGTCGAAGGAATATGCCTCAAATACATAAAATATCACAATTGGTGAATACAGTGCCGGAAATGTAAGCAATTTTGTGTATTTAGGTGCCAAAATAACAAGAACCGGTCATGAAGGAAGAATACAGCTCGCAAATAAAATATTTTATTCAGTTTTGACGATCTTGAAGACCAGCTGCATACACAGGAAATTAAAGCTCCAAGTATACAAGTCTATGATAAGACCTGTATTATGCTATGGGTATGAACTTAAGCATCCGCAAATATATTGAATGCCTTTGAGGGATGGGTCCTGAGGTTAATAATTGGACCAAAGCTAGACGGGGACTAATGGCGAATTCGATATAACCATCAGCTGTATCAAATTTTGGATGAGCCGGAGTTCTAAACGATTGTGAAACTGCGGAAACTGCAATGAGCTGGCCATATAAATTGTATGGACAAACAACGGATACCCAAAAAGGTATTTGTTGCGAGAACTGAAGGCCGGAGACTAGTAGGGAAACCGAGAAAACGCTGGTCTGACTCGTACGATGAAGACAGTTCATCGCTGCTTGGATTTTAAAATTGGCGGACGGTGTAAATGGGGAGAAATAGTTGGAGGCGCTATTTGAAGGAAGCGATGCCCCAAGAGATGCTGAAGTGGTTCAAGGAAGAAGAAGAAGAGGATGTGCATGCAGTTATGCGTGAATTCTTAAAGGTGGAGTTAGTGGAATCGAGCACTGAGTACAACCGAAGGGTGACCGTCACCAACAGAAATCATAAGGTTTTTTTGGGTTTTCAGATTCCACCAGTTGACGATATTGCTCAGAAGTATGGAGCCGCGGAAAATTTTGAGGAAGATTCTCCTAGTCCAGCAAGGAAAACTCATGCAAAGGAAAAGATGGCAAGGACCCTGGAAGTTGTTCGAAGTGCCCAAGATCTCATTTTAGAGGATTCTGGGAGCTCGTTCAGAAAAGTGGTGACCATTGTGGGTTTTAGTGAGGCTTACAAGCGTCAAATCACCAAAAAGGACCTAAAGTACACGTCCTACATAATAGAGGTGCGACAGATGCTGTTCGACGCTGCTAAAACAAAAAGAATTGCCCCCTGTCACTTGCTTCAGTGTGCACTGAAGAACGAAGGTATGGGTTGCATTCAGCTTTAGCCTCCCAATAGCGCAGATTTAAATACCCTGGGCTATTTCGTGTGAAACGTTGCATCTATCCACTATTGAAGCAGTATTCTTCAATTTACAATGAGAAAAGTTAAAGAAAAAATCTCGAGCGCACGGATAAAAGAAGGTGAAATCATTACAGAAAGACATCAAAAATGATAGAAAACATGATGGGTTGTTGCGCTGCTACTTAAGACAGAAGATCGAGGTCAGCCACTGTTCATCGACGCGGCCTTAAGGAACCACGAGCAATGATGCACAAAGATATGACCGCGAAATTTGAATGCCAGCTCACACTCAACCTAAAGTAATCGTGAAATTTTGACTTTGGAATTGAATTACTATATACCTAATTTTTCTTTTTTTTTTGCTTTCC
Organism: Odontomyia ornata; assembly: GCA_963969285.1. Classification (NCBI taxonomy): domain Eukaryota; kingdom Metazoa; phylum Arthropoda; class Insecta; order Diptera; family Stratiomyidae; genus Odontomyia; species Odontomyia ornata. The sequence continues at coordinate 325,404,185 of OZ017740.1, read as the reverse complement.
CACACTAATATTAAGCATAAAAATTAAGCGTAGTAGTGAGATCTAGCTATAGGCTATGGTTAGGGTTTCAGCCGAAGAAGATGGTAGTGGCAGCGATTTCACACGCTACAAGTATAATGATTATCTACAGGGTGCAGCAGCATAACTTCCTCTTTTCAAATGCACGCCTTTCAGTCAGTTGATGTCATTGCGGAGCGCTATTAGTCCAGTTCATGAGTTAGGACTATAGAATTTTGTTCTGATATAGTTTAGTTGCCATCTTGCATTGGAACAGTGAGGAGCGTGCTTTTGCCGTTGAAGCCTGCGCTTCGAGTGGACGTTCTGTGATCCAAGCCTAGCATCCCTTTCAGAAAAGCTTGAATTTAGCCCCGTTGGCAACTGTTCTGGACCGGAAATCAATCGTTATATTAGTCACCACGTTTAGACCAAAGACATATAAACAAATGGGTGAGCAACGAGAATCTGTGTACTCGTCCATCTGAGAAGCAAGTTTGCCACATAAACAAGTTATAAATAACTTACGCTCTCGAAACTATATGATTCCTTCTGCTTCTCCTTCCCCTTTGTTTACAGACAGGTTTTTCTTTTCCCTCTTCAGAAGAATCGCTTCCCGCACTGACACCCACGTACACCAACGAAATTTCATTTCACGTGCACACGATCGCGCCTTCGTTATCATTCGGAAAACAGTTTAAGTACAAACAACAAACGACCCTCACGGAAACTCGAACATCAAAGCAAAAGAAAATCGAAAAGAGCGCGAAATCGCCGAGAAAACTCATGTGTCAAAGCGGATGGAAATTTCTTAAATTTTTAATTAAAACAGTTAATTAAAGTTCCGATTTCATTCACACGATCTTCAAAATTAAAAAATTTTTAAATGTGAACGTGTTTTGCCGTGAATAGAGTGCTAAATTAAAAGCATCTCACCTCAAACCTCAACTTCACACAACTTTAGCGAAGGTTGCTAATTGCTTCGGCTCTCGCGACCGGTTGCGGATCCAGTACTCTCTATATCTATGGTTTAGACAAACTACAAGTGTGACAAGATAAAGAACTTAAGTCTGTCGGCCCATTAGATTATCTGATAACATTGAGGCAATGAGAGCTTCAACGTTGCGATCACCACGGCGTTTGCATGCAAACATGCATTATGCCTTTTTCTGCCATTTATCATTTGAATATTTCTTTTATTTAAAATGAATTTTACTTAAGTACATATTGTTCATTATCATCTATAACCTTTTGCCATTTTTTGGGCAGAGCCATTATTCCATCTGTGTAGAACTTCTGGGGTTTATCGGCAAAAAACGTTGTCACCCCTAACTACTGGGGTGCTCCGGCAACGGGGGCCCTGCGGTTCCAACTTTGCTCGCCGCAGACGGGCCTGGGCGCCAACTCACTGCTTTGACCAAGGCCCCACACTTGACTGCCCAGTAAGTAAGGCGGTTTGCCGAAGCTCGTTAAGCGAACACAACTTGCACAAAAAATATCTCTACTCGTGGGGCCCCTATTTCCTCCAACCAACGCGACACCACTAAAACACCACCAATCAACCACACTGGTGAACTTCTGTGCATGATATTTCTCCAAACCAACCGTAACACTTCCTGAAAAGAACAATTTCTAGAATTTTCCACGTGTATTAAGTAGAAAAACAAAGAAAATACCACTTTCTTTGATATTAAATAAATTTTATCAACAAAATAATCAATGACATAAGATTTATCAACAAAAACAAATCTTAACAATTTCTTTTGACTAGCCTCGTCACCTAACCTAACTACTAAGGAGGCCTCCTAGCAGGATTCCCGTTGTCGACTGCATGGCAAAAAGGATCCTGCGCTGACTCGAGCAATGGCCAATTGATGGGAGATATCCTTCTCCCGGTTGTGATTGACGCCGACAACAATTTTACTTGATTTGTTGTGTTTGTTTTGTATTCCTTTCCTTTGTTTCCTCCTTTTTTTCCTCCCATTTCTTTTAAACTTCCGCAAACACTTTTCTTTTTGCCTTCTCACTACACGTTTTGATCACAAAAAGAGGGCTTTTCCTTTGTCCCTCGCCCTTTTATCAACTCTTTTACAACGGAGCACCGCTATTTCCGTAGTGAACCTTATATTTCTCCTTTTCTTACAGAAATTGTAACCCGGTTCGTGCGATCGGGCAATTCCAGCGCAATTTCCACCACACTTCAACTGATGTTTCTGAAACTCAGAGCCGTAGATATTTTTTTCGGGTTTGTCACTGTGACGGACATTTGACGTTTTCCAAGTACAGACGTAATGTTGTCTGTTTATGTTTGGTGCGGTATGAGTGCTGGCGGTTACCAAGATTTTGCATGGATCACTGAGGATTATCAGATAAGTAGTATTTTTATATTTTGTCCCTTAGACAGACACTTTATCTGCCTTTTTTTCTTCTTTTCTAGATATCCAGATTTCCTAGAGAATGTAAGTTTTGACATTCAGCGGCGTTGTTTGATCCGTTGTAGGCTTGCGGGTGCTGCGTCTTTTGGGGCTAAATAATAGCTCCGAGTAGCTATCGGAACCACCACGTTCAAAATAGCGAGTCTGACAATCTAAGCAACGACATTTATCACAAAGTGTACATGTAAGTCCTAACAGTTCAGCAGCCTCTTTATACAATTCCAGATTTGATTTTTGGTTGCTACTATCACCTGCGCTTTTATTACGTCCTCCATTGTTGTTATTGTTATTACTATCGTTGTTGTTGTTATTATTACTCTGGTTGATGGTGTTGTTAGTGTTGTTGATCATCATGCCTTGTTCCTCACCCGGCTGTTCCTTTCGTAGTTCGTTATAGTCAGATTTCCTACACTTATCGACTTTTCCCACTTCTCTTCCTCAAGATACTTCCAGAACTTGTCTTCGTAGCAATTATCGCTGACTTTACCGCAGCCGGTGGCGTCACATTGGAAGATTTTGTGGATTGAATTCACTTTTGTTGCATTTCGTAGGATGAGAGGTGATGAGGATGTTGGTGATGGGGATTTGGGGTATGACTTTGAAGTGAATGATCGTTATGTTCGTTGGGACTATAGTGAAACCGTTTAGAAATAGCTCGAGTGGATACTGACGCCATCGTTGTCCTCAAGGATGTCCTTTCTGTAACGGATATTTGCGGTACTTCCGCAATGTGATTACTATTCACTAGACTAGCAGAGGAGCTCCTGAAAAGGTTATTGCTGTAGTTATTGCGCGTGTAGTTTGGCAGTATGTTTTGTAGTGAGGTAGGTGGGCCAAGGGCTCCGTTTCTTGACTCGTAGAATTTATTGTTGATAGTGGATGATCCGAAGAGGTTAAGGCGACCGAATTCTCCACAAGCGTAATTCGTATTTTCTTTCCGCAGTTGTTGATCACAGATGATGTCGTTGTGGAGCAACCGTGCACATACACGAGTGGTATCGTGAGTTTTGTCGAGCCTAACTAGTCTAAGTTTTCGTTGTGGAGCAACCGTGCATATACAGGAGTGGTATCGTGAACTTCGTCGAGCCTAACTAGTCTAAGTTGAGTTGCATTAGTCTAACTTGAGGAAATTAAAATCTACTCTATTGTAACCATTAACACTAGAATTTATTCTTTTACCAACGTTTCCCAGTGGTGATATTTAAGTGGTGGTTAAGTTTGCTACCTTCTCGAATTCGCTGTAACAACTTATCCAAGTGATACCCACAGTCCCTTTTTGAAGTGAATTTCTTTTCACTGAGGAAGTTTTTCAAAGACCAAAACAAATAGTAGTCTGATGGTGCAAGGTGTGGACCATACGGTGGATGCGTCAAAACTTCCCAGCCAAGCTCTGTCAATTTTTGCCGGGTCATCAAAGATGTGTGTGGTCTGGCATTGTCATGATAGAAGACAACGCCCTTGCTATTGATCAATTCTGGCCGTTTCTTTTTTGAATTGCTTGTTGCAATCTGGTTAATTGCTGACAATACAGAGCCGAATTGAGTGTTTGGCCAGGTTCTAGCACCTCGTGATAAACAATTCCCTTCCAATCCCACCATACACACAGCATAACCTTATTTGGTGTCAATCCTGGCTTTGAAGTCGTTTGTGATGATTAACTTTTTTTTGACCATGATCTTTTTCGAACGACATTCTCGTATCTTACCCATTTTTAATCGCCCGTAATGACTTGCTTCAAAAATGGCTCGATTTTTTTTCGTTTTATTAATATTTCGCAAATGGAAATTCGGTCGATCAAATTTTTTTGTGTTAATTCATGCGGCACCCAGACGTCGAACTTCTTTGTGTATCTAGCCTTGTGCAAATGGTTTAAAACTGTTTGGTGATAGATATTTAGTTCCTTAGCAATATCATGGCTGCTTATGTGTCGGTCTCCTACAATTTTTTTAGCACGTTTTGCCTTTCCCTGGACCCCCAAAATTATAAAATAATTTTTTGAGTTCATATTCTAAAATTTTTGGTAAGACCTTGACTTTTGAGAGATCATCATTTCTGAAGTTTGAGCATTCTAGCTTTACAAAGACCTAAAAACAATGGTTGTGTGTGATGGTGCGCTGTCATGGTGAAGACGCCAGAGCTTCACAATCTTCTTCCTCATGCAGTTCACTCTGGTTTGCATCCTTTTAAAGACTTCCAAACAAAATTGGCTCGTTTCATTGAGTAAAACGCAAAATTTTATCACATAAAGCTGCTGTAAGAAACAAGATATCTTCAAAATATAACGCGTCACTTCAACAGAGGTCCAAACAAATGGTCATGTGTGCTATACAGCAGCCTGCAGACGACTAGTGCGTATATCGTTTACTTCGCTCAACCACCGTCAATAATTCCTGTCACTTGGCGTGTTTCCGTAGCGCCTTGCCTTAGAGGAGAGAGGTCATTTAATTTTTGGACAGACTCTATTTAAGACTTCGACATCTTAAGCTATTCGTCAATTGCACTTCAGATTTACTTTCTTTATGTAAAATAGCATTGGAAGAATGAGTTTTATTGTTAATTTTGTCCACTTTCCCATTTTAAGACGTCGTTACTATACAAACACCGAGCTTAAACTAACTAAGCTGAAGAATTTCTCACCAACAGATAGAAAATGTTCCATTCCATTCTTAATTAAGCAGACTGTTCTAATCCTTTGTTCGTTAAAAAGCTCTTCAGGTAAGAACTTACTTGTACTGTTTTCTAGTGCCTTCTGCATTCATCTTATAAATCAATCATAATTTGATTAATATTTGATTCATAAATGTCTTCTATCATTCATAAACCAAGTATTCCATCTTCTCAACTAAATCACTTAATATCCTTCGGCAAAATTAAGCCGCAAAGTAAATAGCTTAACAACTTCTTCGTATCTTCACATATTCTCACCAGCTACAATGCGTTGCATAAGAGCTGATTAAATGAAAGTAATTATACCTACCTGAAAACTTTCCAATAGCTGCTACGTATTTAACATCATTTAAAATGGTAGTGTTCAAGTCTATCCAACAGCAAATTTTTGCTTGCATCTCCGACTAAATTGCTCTACATGCAATAATTTTGCATGCAGTTTCGCCTTATAGCATGGAGTAGTCATCCTATGGAGAACTCACTAATAGCTGCACTATTCGCTTTAATAATCCAATCCAGCTACGAACTATCCTCGCCTACACTAACGGTGAGAAATGTTTTCTAGGTGGGTACGTCTATAGCGCGGATCGAGTTCCAGCTTTCTCTATCTGTGCTACATGTTTCGGTAATAGAAATCCATAAATCGTCTCATTATAGCCATGTATGCACATTTCCTATGAATTTCGTTCGCGGTTTCGGAAACCCAGCTGCAATTTCTACTTAAACTCAGGTAAATCCAATTAAAACTTCTGTGCCTTCGTGGTAGGTACATAGATGTACTCGTACCTTCTCTCCATCCGCCAAATGCTTATCGCGCGATTTTCGCATTGTTTGGGAGGTTCTCAACTTTAAGCGCAGCAATAATTGGAGTTTCCGTTCAAGTTGAAACAGAGTAGTACTTACTAACTATGTAAATAGCTTTTTGGCGAACAATAAAACTTCATTTTTGAACAGTTCTCAAAATAATACTTCAGATTGTAAGCAAAACTGACCCCGATACATATATTCTTGCATACCGAAATTGCTTGATTCCTGCATAATGTCCTTTGGAAGCGGCACCTCTAATTCCTTTCATTTATATCCTGTATTCGCATAATCAAGGGAAAAAGAGCAAAGTCCATAAATCAAAAGTGAAAGCTCCAACTTCGATAATTAGAACGCAAAGCACTTTTTCCCTCCCTCTTTACCTCTTGATCGCTCTTTGCACGAATCAACCAGTTGTAATAAATCTACATTTCTCCCCAGAGAGCTCTATGAAGAAATCTAATCCAGGATAACATGGCAAAGGAGTTAGTAAACCATTTGAAAAAAAATCCCTCCTACTCTCTAAGGTGATTCGATTCTATTATGCAAATTTAAGTTTGCCTCGGGAACGTATAGCCATCGTAGCTTTCTGTTTGAAAAGGACTAAAGTCGTTTTATCCTCTCGTACTGAGCCATTATCATATGGACTTGAATGGTTCACAGTGGAACCTCACACACGTAGAGAGCTTTAGACTACTTATCAGTAAAAGCAAGGACAATTGCCAGTACTTTAAGTTGGTCCATAAAAGATAATTACCGATGATTATCGATTCCCCGTACAATCGACACAATATGTGCGGCAGAGTTAGGAGCTTTTGGGGATTTCGGAGACAGTGTTGTGTGAATTGTTTATAATCTTTTGATTTTAACTATCTGTGGATTGAGAGCTCTGGTCTTTGCACGTCTTAGACCTTGCACTACATGTACAGAGGACATATTTTTGCACATATAAGGTGCGCGGCTTAAAATTTATATTCTTCATTCAAGCAAAAATAAGCTCAATTTTTCATCACTGATTGCATCGAAAATAATTTTAAGCTTGATTCATTTTCACTCTTCCATACCACCTTAAAAATCGCTTGATAGATTATTCACGCTCTGCCATGATTGTTGATAATTATGATTATGATTATTGATCATTATGGTTTATAATGGTTACTTTGGATAGTGTAATTGTTTTGATTTATTGCCGGGTGCTAGTTGTTATAATTCATATTTACGCACCCAATGGCGATAATATTTGCACATGTAATAACAAAGTTTATTGAATTTTATAAAGAAATTGTAATCTCAATACAAATTCTAATTAATTTCTAACAATCAATTTAAACTCAATAAATTCTAATTTACAGTAATAATTGACTTTAATACCACTGAATATCTGATCGTTCCTTCCCCGACAGGCTAGTTATCATAAGACACCGATTCAAATGGGCATTAATACAAAATAACAAAAAGCACCGACTCCGACAGCCGTTGCTCAAAGCAATCAAGGGCAACACCGATTCTCAACGCTACTACCACAACTTGGAGACCACGTTTCAAGACGTCCATCTGACGATTGGATTGTTATTTTGGCCGCTATTTTACTCTGTACATCATCGCTGGATTCAATCTTCAATAGAGAAAACTGGGGTTCAAGCAGCATATTCAAGCATAACGTCAAAAATTTGGGTTCACCTTTGGTTACATCAGCATTTTAACGAATTTTCTTGTCATAATTGTGACACATAAGTTTCGTAATTGTCTTATTGTATTGGATCAATCGCAACAATAACAATAAAAAGCGAACAACTGACAGCTGAGCACAGCAAGACACAAGCGTCTTATTAACGACCGCCCACCCTCCGTCTACAACTCAGTTGTCACTGAGCAGGAAGTTATTCTGGAGCATTCGTTGCTTCTTGCGGCCAGTATCATAAGCAGGCTCAAAATGAAGGGCTGACACGTCAAATATCCTTGATGATCAATTCGCATTTGAAAACAAGAAGCTCATCGTACCCTTGCACTTCTTGAGGATTAACAATCACGTTTATCATAACCACAAGGCAGTCACTTTTTATAGCAATTGAAAGAGTTATACGAGGAAGCATGGTTTGACTATATCAAGCATTATTAAAAATTCAAAATTCTAGGAATTAATATTATTAGATGAGTCAAAAACAGCACAACAGAAAACAGCAGAAACATTGCAAATCGTTAGCAAATAGGAACAAGAAGAACATACAATAAAGACAGCATCATATAATCAAAACTTTGAAATAGATGAAGATAAACAAATGGACGAAATACTGGTACAACAACAGTAGCGTCATTTTTTTGTGGTAGGGAGGTGAATGCCATTTATGCACAGAGTGTGAGACCCCCATGCGCGACTGAAATACGCACTAAACACCTCCCCTGTCAACCTGAGAACCCAGCCTTGAACCGTTTGACACATTACTTCAGGCCAGGTCTCGTTTTGTTACGCCGTGGGGCGCCTTCAAGCTGGGTAGTCCCTTTCCTAGCAGGAGGGGAGAGGAAATACCAGAAGAGCGATCCCCCAGCCCCAGCGCCCCCAGCTGCTGTGAGTCCCTTTTATATTTTAGGACTGCCCGAACATAATGTGCCACCTGGTTCCATTTGTCAACCGATTCGAGCATCACCGCAACTATATTATCCGAAGTGAGCTCTCCCGCCTCCCTGTAGAGTTCCCTTCGAAGCCTGACCCATTTTGTACACGCAAAAAATGTGTGACAGGCATTGTCCTCCTCTCCTGGACAAAACCGACAATCGGGAGACCATGATTTACCGATCTTGTGCAGGTAAGACTGAAAACACCCGTGCCCACTCAAAAGCTGGGTCAGATAGAAGTCAGTCTCACCATGCCTTCGATTCAGCCACGGTCTCACATCCGGGATGTGGCGCGCAGTCCACCTTCCCTTCGTGCAATTCACCCAAGACTGCTGCTAATCGTTGAACGAGCGCTGTCTCTCCTCGCGGACAACTATCTCCCTCGCATCCTTGTTTTGGCGCAGGTAAATAGCGCAGCACTCTCTTACAAGGAGGGTGACAGGTATCACACCTGCAATCACTCTCACCGCCGAGTCGGAGACTGTTGGATACGAAGATGCAATTCACAGTGCTCCTCTTCTCTGTACCTGTGCCCAATGTTTTCGGTATACCTCCTTGCTAAGAGCGTCGCCCCATACTTGTGCTCCATACAGTAGCACTGACCCTAAAGCACTCATCAAGAGGCGTCTTCTTGAGGGCTGGGTCCCCTTACGTTGGCCATAAGTCGACTCAGGGCCGATATTCCCGAAGCAGCCTTCTCAGCCGTTGCCCTGATTTGCTCAGAGAAACTCATCTTCGAGTCGATCAGTAGCCCCAGATACTTCACCGCTGGCTTCAATTCGATTTGTCTGTCAATAGCGTCATTAACAAGCATTTAAAGGTAGTAGACGTTTAAATTTAAGTATAAGAATGTAAGAAAGGGTTATAGGTCTTTACAATTATAATCTAATTTCTTTTAAGTGTGTAGGTGACATCTTGCAAGGATTGAACATTTAAGCATAGTTAACTAGTTTGAAGGCGAAGAGTATATCCTGCGACAGGGGGATATATATACCTGCCAAGAGGCATCTCAATTCCTTACGGATTAGCTATATTCTTTAAATAAGAATTTGTCTATTTATTCATATCTACGCCATCCTTTTTTTTTTGTTTTCAACTATGATCTCAAATATTTGGATGCCACTCCTGGCATAGTAGCAGTGGTGGGTTTGGAAGGAATTCCCAGATACAGGGTTCAAGAGAGCCAAAGCTCAGTTTGCCCTGGCAGGAGTCAACATACAGCAAACAACTATATTTTCGTAGCTCTAGATAGAGAGGTGATTTGTACCGTGACGGATCTAGTTAATAGTTTTGCTACTGCAAACTCCTATACAGCGTTAAAAGAACTTAATTTTGAGATCATCTGCAAGTGAAAATTCAAATCTTAGCCAATCGCAAACAAATTTCACTTTAGGGGATTGTTTACCATTGCAATTGCTCAGAGAGATGGTACAGCTTCAAGAAGAGAAAGTAGGGACCGCCTTGCTTCAAACTTTATGGTTACAAAGATTGCCTTCAAGTTCTTTAACGGATCTGGTTACATGTGCCGATAAAATCTCCGAAGTATAAAGTAAATCAGACTTATTTTCTCTTACAACTAAAACAAACGAAGAGTCAGCAATTCAAAAGCAGGTTTCTGAGCTGACACTTCAAGTTGGTGAGTTAACACGCGCATTTGGACAATTAAATTAGATAGCCGATTTAGAGGACCTCGTTCCAGTCGAAAACGCAGGGATTTTGCTAGTATTACCTTAAATTTGACACCAAGGCTACAAGTTTCTTGAGTGATGCACATTCTAGAAGAAAGTTTCAATAAATTTCAAGAAAAATTAATAATAACTAGACCAACCAACATCTTCAGCGGTAGGCTCAAGTAGTCTTCAAGCCATCTTTTAATTTTTGACCCTCCAACAAAGAAAAAATATTTAACGATATTGGTGCGGACATTTCAGTCAGTTCTAAGGCACAGACTCTTAATCTAATACCACAGGTTTTAAAGTTTCTGTTGAATGCATCGTCCATTAATAGATTCTGCAGAATGCTCCTGGATTTGGATCTAGGCCTCAGAAAGCAATTTTTGTGGCATCTCAATATCGCAGATATTACACGTCCTATTACTGGTGCAGAATTTTCGAGTCATTATCGACCAGACTACGAATCTTCATTCAATTGCAGTCATCGTTGTTGAGGATTCGTCAAATTTGTCCGTCGAATCAATTCACACATCGACCCACAGGTCAGGGACTTATTATTTAGTTGCAAATCAATTACCGCAGTGTCTGTTTTCATCAAACCACTACACATAATATCAAAACTTCAGATCCACCGATAGTTTCAAAATTAAAACGTTTACTTCCGGACGGATTAGCTGCAGCTAATAAAGAATTTTACCTTCTTCTTAAGCAAGGCATGTGCCATCCGTCTGACAGCCAGTGCTTTTCACATTATATATGGTACCGAAAAGCAACGGTGAATAGACGTCTTAATGCTACTATAATACTAGATCACTATCTTACCCCTAACATTTCAGATATCACATATTTTTTGACCTGCTGTTAAAGTTTTTTCGATGTTAGACTTCGTTAAAGTGTATCATCAGATCCCAGCAAAACCAAAAGATATTCCGGAAACGGCCAAGCACACAGTGTTTAGACTGTTTGAAATCACTTGCATAACTTTTGGCTTATGTTATGCTGCACAGACGTTTCAACGCTTTATAAACTCTTTACTAAAAGATCAAAATTTTTACCTTGCATCTTGTAAAATCAGTCTCAGAATATTTAACACATTTATCAATAATTTTTCAGAGGCTATAAAGTCATGGCTTAATCATTAACCTTGATACATGCAAATTCTTACAAACCAAAGTTAAGTTTCTAGGTCATAGTATTCGTATTTCATCTGAAGCACGAAACCTCCACTAAACAAATGTAAGGATATTTCACGTTGCAAATTACCAGAAACCATTGTAGAACTGAGACGATTTCTACAGGTTATAAATTTTTATCGTCACTTCCTATCAAATGTCGCTCAACACCTCGCTTTTTTAAAAAGTTGCCTAGTTGACGCTAAGAAGTCAGACAAGAAGAAGATCAATTGGACACGCGAGGCTATTCAATCTTTTGAAACTTCAAAACAGCAACTCTACGATGTAGCCAATTTGAAGTTTTCTAATGATCAACGTTCCACTGGCAATTTTTGTGAGTATTTCTGAGATTGCTATCGGAACATCACTTCTATAATGGGTAGATAATTCTTGACAACCTTTAGGATTCTTTTCAAAGAAACTAAATCAAGCTCAACGAAATTATAGCACGTATGATCATGAATTACTAGTGGCATATCAAGCCGTTAAATATTATAGATTTTATGTGGAAAGTCATTTATTCACACTAATATTTTCATTTCGTCAGTATCCTGCAAAAGCTTATCCAAGACAACTTTGCCAGCTAACATTCAACAAAGTTTTTAACTACTGACTTCAGATACACTCCAGAAAAGAGAATATAGTGGCAGATTCTCTCTCTAGAATCTGTGAAATCAAAAGTCCTTGCAGTCTAGATTTCAAAGCCATTGCAGAAACTCAACTCATGGATGAATCTTTTACAAAATTAAGAGCAGACCCTAAATTTTCCTTTCTGCCAAGTTTTCTAGGAAAAGATTGGACCATTTATCCGTAAACAAATTTTCACTTCAATACAGAATTTAGGTCATCCTATTATACGAACTCCACGTCACCTTGTGTCAAAGAAATAAAAGGAGTTTTTTTAAACGTATAGAACTATAAGTTTGGAATACTTTTTAATGCTACGTATGGTGTGACAACTGTCATGCACTTTATGGTTAGTTTGGTTTGCCATTAGATCACAAATAGGTTGACGTCCGAGCAATTTCTGCAAATTGCGCAAATTTATTTCGAAATAATTATGATTCTGTTCGAGAAACCCATCACGTACTCCGTCAATTTTATGGCCGACATAATCGTCCTTCAGAACAATTTCCATGAATCGCCTCCACCCCAAGTTTACTCTCATTGATAATACGTTTGTATCTAGATGCCACAAAATGTGAGATGAAGAAACCAGAGCAGCTGTAGAGCATACTATCAATCAAAACCCAAGTGATTCAATTCAACATCGTGCTCAATAATTATACCTGTGCCCATCAACATTATGGAAGATTTTACAGAAAGATCTTGGTTTGTGGGCTTAAAAATCCAACTTGAGAAGGAATTTAAGCAGAACGACCACCGGGCACGGTCTAAATTTTGTGTATGGGTCCAACAACAAGTCGCTGCAGATCCCGAATTTAATAAAAAAGTGTTGCTTAGCAATGAGGTGCATTACTGATTGAATTGCTGCGTCAATAAATAAAACTGCCCCATTTGGAGTGATGAACAACCACAAGTGGTCGTCCAAACAGCGTTACATCTGGAGAAAGTCACTGTTTGATGTGCTTTATAGACCGGTGGAAACATTGGTCTATATGTTTTCAAAAAAATACTGGAAATAACATTACAGTCAATGGTCATCACTATAGAGCCATTATCAATGACTTCCTCATTCCGGAGTTAACTCCCCGTATAACAAGAGACGACTGGTTTCAATAAGGTGGCGTGGAACCATCGATTTATTGAAAAAGGATTTAATGAGCGCATAATTTCTCGTTTTGTGCCTGTGGCTTGCAATATCTTGTGATTTAACACCGCTGGACTATTTCTTGTGGGGATACGTCAAATCACTCTTCTACGCTGACAAGTTCGAGACGTTGACCATTTGGAAGACAACATTCGCTGCGTTATTTGTTAGTTATGGCCAGAATTATTGGTTAGAGTAATCGAAAAATGAGCCGCTCGTTTGGACTTCTTTCACGCCAGTTGTTGCGCTCACATACCCGAAATCGAGAGTGAAGACTTTTGTGAATTGAAAACTCATTTGGCGGTTCTTGGGGCTCATAAGAAGAGTAAGTGGTGGCTGACACCTGTCCTCTGGATATCCGTGCTTCATGGTTATTTTTGCGAAGTATGGAGATCATGCGAGGGCTGACACAAGCCTTTATGGGAACAGATGCTCAGATCCAGACTGGTGCTAATAGGGAGCTGTAGTGAATAGGTAATTTCAAAGTCAGTAAAGGACTGCAGCGATGGTCTGCTGCCTGGGCAGAGGAAGATGTAGATATCCGCCGAGAACGCCCTTGTCTGGGGACGCGTGAATGCGCTGCAGGCTAGCATTGCGGTGTCGTGGGGCGGGTTTATTCCACCAGCACAAGGAGCCACTACAACAGAATTTCGCATTCACGAATCCTTGGGTCTCAAAAAAAAGGCGACCGAAGTCGCAAAAATTGTAGGCAACTACCAAGAGGGGAAATGACTTGCTCAGAGAACAAGTGGAACAAGTATAAACGGACGGACTTAGGGTAACCTCGTCATTACCCGACGAGGCTCATGGCCCACAAATAAGGGAGGGACAACCGCGTGGTGATGGTGCCCCCTCGCACCCGCCCAACCGGATCAAGATCCATGTATGTTATAGTATTTCCCTTCTGAGTGGAAAATTCATACATCATAACTTGTATGAGCCTTTCCATCAGAGGAGAAATACCCCGTTGACCAATTTATGTCATAGTGTTATGCAATCGGATCATATAATTTTTGGCACCTTGCTCGGGGCCACTCAACCCGCGATAGTACCTGAAACAAAAGGAGGTTAGAATGGGCCCGGTGGCTGGCTCATTTTCTGTGGGGAGAGCCCTTCACCGTAACGGGTCCTATACTCGGTCAGATTCAACCGAATGGAATGACCGAAATGTAACTTTAACTGAACATTTCTTTATTTAACATCGATGCCTTTTCGCAATATTGGAATAACGCTTCTATTCGTTTATACTATATCTAGCGTCTAGTAATATAAATAATATACGCTATAGTAAGTTTACTTTATTTTGATTTTACATTATTCCTTGTTTCAAAAGATTAAATTGACGTTGCTCCCAAGTTCGCGGCAGGGTTGAAAAACAAATGTGAACTAGTAAATTTGATAATGCGCGTATGCTTTTTGGCCAAAAAGGAAACCGTATGATTACTTGTTCGACCGAAGCATTCAGTATACGAATTATCCCGGCGAGAACAACGGACAATTTTACAGAGGGCGGCGCTTATATGAAACATATTCCTTGAAGGCAAAAGCTGTATATGATACTATTTGGCGATTATTTTTATATTGTACTTTGAAATTAACATGCACTGTATATAGTGTTTGGAACGTATTTTCTGTTGAAGATGAAAAGCGAAAATACTTCAATATGATAGGGGTGTTGAGATCCCTTGACTGCTGTGATTCACAATACAAATTATCTACCACGTTTCGACCATAGAATACCGTGCTTGGTTTTCGATTAAAAGCTTATAAAACCAAAAAAAGTCAACGCCTCACCTAACTAGTATATGATTAACATTTTAACAAGGATTATATAATCAAACTAGAAGACTAAGAGTATATTCAAAAAAAAAGATGTAACGGGAACTTAATTATTTCAATAAAATCAAGTAAAAACAAGTTGGGTAGACAGACCTATGCGCATGTCAGAAGGGTTTTGTACTCAACTTACAAAATGCAGTAACCAGCGACGTATAAAATTAAGAAACATGTCAAAGACGATTTTATTGGAGAAAATGTGAAATTCGAGTATCATAGTATTATAAACAAAGTTGAACGAATTTCGACTTCTGAGGTATTTGTTAAAGTTATACCCATAAATATCTCCCTTGATAATTTTTTCAGATTTTTCAGATCACGGGTGTCCATTCGCGAGGGAGGAAACTCATTTTTCATGTATTTCCACCCCCTTGTGCCCCCACTGAAGCAAAAACTGTCAGTTTAAGATAGAAAACATAGAAAACTTTCAGTTAATACTCATATCGGCTACCTTTTATGAAATTTTTTTTCAGGGGCCACTCCTCTGTACTGTAATCATCGAGTCATGGCCTAGTTTTTCGAATGCTAGAATGGTAACAAAGCCCTTTTGCTGGGAGCTGTCTCCTGCCTCTTCGACTTGTTTCAATTGTATGCACTCATCTTCATGATACCTTTCATTCCTGAAATTTTCATGCAAATCCTAGCAAAACTGTAGTGTCTAGGTCGGTAAAAAGCGCATATGGCTCCATAGCCATATGTTTCCATAGTAATACAGTGCATATTGTTCCATAGTAATACAGGAAAATTCAAATCGCTATAACTTCGTTAAGTACTATTCTATCTTTATGAAACTTTCAGAAAAGATCAATCTTATTAATAGTCATCTCTCTTATTGAATTTAAGGGTACCGTTTAGATTTTATTCAAGAAAACATAAAATCGATAAATCATACTATTACTAACAAGGTTGAGTGAATTTCGACCTCTCATGTATTTGTTGTTGTTGTACTCATTAAGGCCTACATTCATGATTTTTTTCAGATTTTTCGGATGGAAGGTGTCCAATCGCGAGGGGGGGGGGGGGGGGTACGCGGAAAGTTCGTACATTTCCCCTTCCCCTTCCCCTTCCCCCCTCGGTACTCATAAGGCAATTTTAAGACCTGTTTTGAAAAGATCTCATTAAGACCTTTCCAATGACACCCTACTCGACTACCAATGGTGAAAATTTTTTTTTGAGGGGTCAACTCCCTATATGGGGAGACCCCCCTTAAACCCCTTTGAAAAATTTTTTGCCCTTGAAGTTTTAAGAAGTCACCACTTCTGACCTTTCTACAAAGTTTCATGGCTGTAGCCTCTATAGTTTCGAAGAAAAAGTGCTGTGACATACAGACGGACGGACGGACGGACAGACGGACACAGGTCGTGATTGCAATAGGGTTTTGTATTTTAGTACAAAACCCGAAAAAATTAATCTTTTCGTTACTTCCTACAAGAAGCACAAGCTCTGCTCCAACAAATTTGATGGAGATTGGTGAATACTCTGCGCCACCCGAAATGCGAGTTTGTGAGCGTATTGACAAACGGCTGGAACACGAGTTGTGGCCGATCAATTATAATACAAATGTGTCATCTTATAAGTGAGAATCTGCATCTTATCGGGATCCAGCCCAATATTATCACCCACAACGCTATCGTGAGTTGGAGTTACAGTATCTTGGCGAACTGATTGAGATTCTAAGAAGAAATCATATCGCTCCGGTAGAGCGATAATATCATCAACAACTATCCCCGGAGGCGGATTATTTTGATTTAGGGAATATCGAGTATTAATACACTTGGAAACGATTACAAAAGCAAATTTGGGGCCTTCTGCAACTCCAGCTTGGGTATAAATTTCCGTGAGACGTTTCCGGATTGTCTCACTTTCAATCTTGGCTACTTGATGGAATTGACCTTCACCAACACCATCTCTATAGAAAAGAATACGAGATGGCAACGATCCGTGCAAATTACGATATTCTTTAAGTGCTTTAACCAAGTTCAAGGCGATTTCTGTGGATACGTGGGAAAATATTTTCCACCATTAAGTTCACAAAACTTCGATTAAGTCAGGCCTGCGGATTCGAGGACTAACCAGGAGGTCCGACACTTGTGAAATATGGATTGGAAATAATTGCTGCCGAAAAACTTCCGCGGAACTAAACTCTGAACACGTTTCTTGTAGTGGAAATCCTCTGACTTGTAATTTGTGTGGAGCAAAGGCAAAACCACTCGCGCGAATTCGTCAGAGGTCCTCGATTCACTTCAAATTGCTACGGAAAATCAAAATCGACTGACTTCTACAAATCGCAAAAAAATGAGAACCCGTTTGACTGTTCTTTGTCGTGAGGTCAAATAGTGCGCAAAGGTATCAACGGTACTCAGTAAGCGGAAAATAATCCAAACCGAATATGAAATAAAAGTCTTAGGAGCACTGATAAAGACATGCAATTAAGATTCTACACGTAATAGTAACTTATCCACTTTCAAAAGATGTCCTCCAGCCAGTAAAATCGAATTAACAACGATCACACCCCACTCAGCGTTGAAAGCGCGACTATGATTACGATGCATTTCTTCGTGTCTCCATTTACGTCCAGGCACCCTGAATTTGAAGAGCTTGAAGTGCTGCCTACTCGATCGCTCCTACTTCGATATTCTTGTCTTAATCGCAGCAACCACAGTACAGCACTCCTAATGCTCAGAGTCCATCATCACCTGGTCAATAATTGTATCAACCTAACCAATGAAGAAATTAAGGTTGGAGCGGAGATGAAAGAAAACGGTCTGAATTTTTTTACTTTGGCTGATGAGTATGTAATTCTGCATTCACCAATGAGCCAGAGAACTCCACGACCAATTATCCTCTCGCGATGGTGCCTCACAAGCGCTCGGCACTGAATCTTGGCTGCTTTTTGGATGGTTTTCGTTCTCTTCCCCAGACGCCTGAAGACATAAATTCTTCGTGGTCAATTTGCACTGACTTTTGGCTGCTTCCGTTCCAGCGCCACCTCTCCTCGCGCTATGCCCGCCGCTCTATACGCTAGCGCACAACACTTTTTCCGTAATCACTCTCCCGACAACGCCGACAACTTTTCTGTCATACACTCTGTAACGCAAGCGAAAAAAGATGATGAAAAAATTTCCTCGTACACTGATTTTTACGTTTCTCCCCTCATGCGGAAGAAGCCAGGTTATGGAAATCAAGATCGAGGCGACATTCGTCGGCAACCAACTCTGACATCTCGTCACTTTAGCCAACCTTCTAAATACGTCGAGGAGCATCAAAACACTTCCCACCTATCTTTTAGATGCAAGCCTCAAATTAGTTTGCCTACGATATTATTTTTTAAAATATGTGTGGGTGCGCACAATTAATGAGTATAAATTCAAATTATGGACGAATACACCGAATTGCTTCTTGGTGGTTACTTGTGTTTTTAACTAATATTATTACCATACGGTTGGATTGATAGATTTGAATTCATTTTCAACGTAAAGAAACAATAGCGAATAATGCGTGATAATAAATCGCAGTTTTTCTTTGATATCTTGTTGATTGGAAACGAAATTGGTATGCGAGGTGTTTGTAAGTTCTTGATTATTTTAAAGAAGACATTAGGTATTCAGAAAAAAAATTCTAAACTGAATAATCAGTAATGTCTACTTGTCGCCGCCTATAGCAATGTGCGTTTAATCGAACTGTCTGCACTTTTTTAGTAAGAATTACAATTTTTTTGATCACCATGCTGTAGGGGTGAAGGAGATAGGAAAGTTTTAGAGCAGTTTAATAGGGTAAATGCTCGATTACTACAGAGCTTATCTCAACAAAGCCTACACCATCAACTCAATGGTATGAACTAAGGCTGGCAAGCCTTGAAAGCTTTGGAGAATGAGTATAATACATATTCAAATGGTTTTTCAAGGTTGAATGCTGTTATATTGGAAATTTGTGGCAGTTAAACTTCTTTGTTAGTTTATACGCTCTTGTTTAGGGTTTTTTTGTTGGAACTACGAGCAAAAGTTTCAAAAGTAATGGAAGATCATTTAAGCAAAGGAAAAATGTTGCAGCAATGAATAGCTACTAAGGAAACAATTGTCCACCAGTTATGAACCCACCAGAGAAGAATGCTTTCTTGACCCCTGCTTCCTCACGAACTTTGCGCAATATCCCTGGCAGACTTGAAGACGATCTATCAGTTTGTTGAAAACTTGAAGTTGCCCTCGTTAACAATAATAATTTTAAAATAATAGATCATCATCGTGCACTTGTCCAATTATCTTAGAAAATCTCATTTCTTCATAGTAGTGGTATTCGGTTTGGTCAGTATTATGCTCTACCATGTGATTATTACCTGATTTTTCAATCATCACTCATCACATCTGGGTTGGCTGATAGTACTATACGTGCTGTAGTGGTTAGAGCACTCACCTCGTTAGCTGAAGGTCCTTGGCAAAGTTTCGTTGCGACAACGACATTTGTTACGAGTGATTCGGACGGACTATAAACCCATTCTGTTATGATACGTACTAGTTTAAAATCAGAATATGGCCAAAGCGAAATACTGACCATATCACCTTCTTGTGTGCCGATACAGTCGATGAAGATGATGAGAAAGGCTAACTATCTCTAAGCGAAGGCCCAAAGAGGGCCGTAGTGCTAAAGCAAACAATAATTACTATACATTTGATTCCGTCTTAAAATTGCAACCCCCCAAATAAATTTACTAACTTCCAATTCCCTCATTGCATTCACTTTAAACTATTACATTACTGTTATATAATATCAAATTTAATAAATTTACTCTCTTCAATCTACCTACCTCCATTGATTACCAAAATTCAATTCGATTTACAATATTCATAAACACTAATTTATCCTGTACTTGTTCGGGAATATAAAATAACTTCAAATTCAGAACTCTCCATCCAACCCCCGACCAAGTCAAATCATTAATTTAGCAAACCCTGTACTCAAACCAATTACGGTTCCAATTTAGGCTTCTGGCGACCAACATTCCAGTAGGAGCCATAAAATTGTAACACAAAATCTGGCCTACCCTCGAAAAAAAAGAAATACCCTTGCCTATATGTACATCTACAAATCTAGCCATATTACTACTCATATTCTCATTTCTGTTGGCAACGTTGCCGCCAAGCGCATTATGGTCACATAAATTTCGGTCACATTGCATAATGCATGTCGCGGTGTCATGTATTAACATTAAAGCGAATTAAAATTTAATTATTTCTTTGGTATTTGTGCAGTTGAGCACAACGCATATAATTTTTATATTTATGGAAACCATTGCACTTAGGGCAGTCGTGTGTACTCCAGGATGTGTGGGGGTGGAAAGGGTTGGGGGGGAGAGTTTCAGGGAAAATGGTGTAAATGACCAAAATTTTGTAATAGTGCCAATTGCGAATCATGTTATATGTACATGCATATGACCAATTAAAGTTAAAATAAAATCGACATTGCTTTTTGGAATGACTTTCCTTTCTGCCATTTGCTTGATCAGGATAATGCAAATATATGTTGTTAATTGTAGCGAATTGGAAAAGGTAATACAATTTTTGAGGATTTAAATTGATATATTTGAGTTGATCATGTTTTTATTTGTGCTTTAATTTCTTCTTACTATCTTTACTGCAAAAAGCAAAATTTAAACTACGTGAAACAGAAAAAATGCTCGAAATTTTCAATTCTAAAGATGATCAAATTAAATTATTGGCAGGATTTTACCTCTGTTGATCATTCGAAAACATACCAAACTATAGACACTATATGTGTAGCTTTTCAAATAAAATTTGAGCGTCAAGCTCTATGCCACACCAAAGAACTTGTTCAAATAATACATATACCACTTTGCCAAGAAAATTTCAAAAAGGACCTTAAAAAATTTGGCCTTGTCCTCGCTATTCAATATACTTATCACAAAGTTGGTGCAATAATACGATTTCCTGTCGTCCACATGCCCACTCATCCTTTTTCATGCTAAAAGAATTTCCCATTCACCTGAAAAGCAAATAGTACCGTCAATTTCCTATGTGTGACGATATCATCGTTTCGTGTATTAGATCTTTGCCCCCGAAATCAGGAAAGAAGCCAAAAGTCTACAACTCTCTGGAATTCAAGGATATAAAGCATATACCTATACGTACAAACAAATCAAGGCAAGTGGAGTTCAAGAAACAGCAAAATTCAATACGATTGTCTTCGACTGAGGTCTCTGCTGTTCCTCTGAACTCTACATTGTCCTGGCCAACACAATCCGGAGAAAAATGCTCCCTCTTTGCCGGTGTCGAGACATAAACAGAATTCATAGAAGCATTTCTCTCGACTGTGCTCGTACAGCTCCAAAATTATAGCAGAAAAAGAAGTATTGTACACAATCGACCCTTAGCCACGGTACATGTATTTGAGTTCTGCCCAGAAGCAATATTTATGCCAAACAATTGGCACCACTAGAAAATTGCATTTGGGTTGCTTGTGCCAAGGCACACTATATTTATCCTGGCGAATAGCTTCAGTGATTGTGGTGGTGGCAGCGATGGTATGATATTGCAGAGGTAAGGCGAGTATTTGAATATATGTAAGTGGGACTGGAGAAATGCAAATGGAGTGTTAACCCTAGAATTGAATTATGGTGTTTACTGACAAAACTCTTCATGGGAGCACATATTTTATAGAATAAATAAATGTACAAAATAATTATACTGTTGAAAAAGTGAAGACGAAATTAGATAAGCTGAAAGAAAACACAATTCACGCTCTTCTAAGCTTATATGAGGGCAATAGTTATTGTCTTTGCTGCTTATTATCAGCCTAAAGCGGTGTTCAGCAACAAATAGGTTACGATAATAGCAGACGTACCTCATCGGCTACTGCCAACTTCTCCTAAGCAAGTTTGTTGCATGTCAAAAAAGCTCACCTTATCAATAA
The DNA here is from genome assembly GCA_963969285.1 of Odontomyia ornata. Lineage (NCBI taxonomy): Eukaryota > Metazoa > Arthropoda > Insecta > Diptera > Stratiomyidae > Odontomyia > Odontomyia ornata. Next base: position 325,382,296 of record OZ017740.1, on the reverse strand, counting down.
AACAGGATTATTTCCTTATAATGACAAGAAAACTACCGTTAACGTCTTCAAATAGCCGATTCTAGTATCCATGATGGCATGGAAGACACCACGACCAGATGACATTTTAGCTGAGATATTGAAGCTGACAATTTAAATGACAATTAAATGTACCTGGTACATCACTAGCTAAATGTACCTGATACATCACTAGCTGCTCTAAAAGATATGCAGATACAGCCAGCGTTCGTACTACAGCCGGATTGCTGCAACTATGCGGAAAGAGCGGAATCTGGTCAATCAATCGTCACTAAGAACAACTCGCTGTTGAGGCCGCTTTCTCTTAATCAACAATCTGATTTACTTATCATCAGCCCACCTGGTTCTTCATCCAACAGTCGGGGAGCGATTCCAAAGAAAAAAACACCTCCAATTCAACATCAGAAATCGAGTGACCTCGTTTCCTCAACAGATCTCGATTCTCCTGTCATTCGTGCTTCTATACCTTTGAAGAATATCTTCATATTTAGAGTGGCGTACGAAACTTCAGTTGAGGACCTAAAGCGTTATGTCAACAAAAAGTTTGGATCATCCGTTAAAGTCTTTAGTTGTCATAAATTGACTAAGGAAAATTGAACGGACAAAGTGGTTGCCTCATTCAAATTGGTGATTTCTGCGAATACTGATATTGTCCTGAATCCAAATTACTGGCCTGCTGGTGTACTTGTTAAGCCGTTTGAATCTAGATCGGGCAATAAACGAAATCCCAAAGCTCTAGTCACAAGTAATCTTGATGAATATTCTGATAATCATAATGTTTTTTCTACTGTATCCTCTTTAAACGTCAATGAATCTCTTTCAAACCTTAATACTCTTCAATGTAACTTATCTTCTCCTAACAAAATGCGTTTATCTGTTTTTACCAAAATGTACGAGGGTTAAGGACCAAGCCTGAGGAACTCTTTATCTCTTATCAAGTTAGTAATGATTCTATTATCTGCTTCTCCGAGACCTGGCTGAATGGAAACATTTTGAGCAGTGAAATGTTTCCTGATCATATTTTGTATAAAGATGTGACCGTGACCTGATTGCCACTAATAAGGCTGATGGTGGTGGAGTTTTAGTTGCAGTTAGCAAAGCTCTACCTAGTTCTCCTTGTTCTGATTTCTGTTTTTCTCCTACTTTAGAATGTGTTATTATCAAAATTTCTCTCCCTCATAATACAAAGTTCTTGATTTTGTCTATTTATATTCCTTGTAATTCACCAGTAACTGTTTATGAGACGTTTTTTGATGATCTGTCCTCTTATCTAGTTTTGCGACATCCTCACGCCAAAATATTAGTTTGCGGGGATTATAACTTACCATACATAGAGTGGAAAAATTATACTACTCCTTCAATCTCGTCAGTTGACCCTTTTTCTATAACCCTGTCATCTTTCCTATCTCATTGCTCCTTCTCTCAATTTAACCATATCCTCAATCCTAATGGTCGCCTCCTTGACCTTGTTCTATCAAATGCTCCAGTTGGCTACTTATCTGTATCTCAAGCCTTACATCCGTATGTTCCTCCTGATCGGCACCATCCTCCTTTATCTATAGATCTTATAGTCGATGAAATTAAATTTAAGAAACCTCATCCTGCTCCAAAACTTAACTTTTTTAAAGCTAACTATGAAGCCATTAATACAGAATTACTTTCAGTCAACTGGCTAGATTTCTTTAGAGGCTTAAACTGTGAGGCCGCTTTGGATAAATTTTACATATATATTTATAATCTTATTCGCTGTTATACGCCTCTTCAGACATTCCGTAAAGCAAACCATAAGCCTTGGCTTACAAAGCGAGTGCTTAGTGCCCTACGAGCAAAAGATAAGGCACATCGTGTCTTTAAAACACTCGGCACTATTGAAGCAATATGTAATTTTAGCAGGCTGCGTGCTATTGCCAAAAAGAGATCAGATATGCTCTGAAGGCTTATTTCAGCAGTCTGGATAGCTCTCTTGTGGCTAATAATACAAAGCCTTTTTGGTCTTATATAAGGTCGCTGAAATCCTCTTCTTCCATTCCTAGTAAGGTCCGTTGGAATGGTGCAGAGGTTTCTTCTCCTCAAGAAGTTACTGATTCATTTGCCCAATTTTACTCTTCAACTTTCTCTTCTCCCGCTGCAGCTGTGCATCCTGTTGTCTTACCTAATCATCTTCCCTTTCCAATTTCCTTTATTTGTACAGATGCATCTGAAGTCGAAGCTTTGATCAATGCTCTTGATCCTAATATTAGCCCTGGGCCGGATGGTTTGCCAAACATATTTGTAAAGTCGTTAGCCTCATCGCTTAGTTTTCCTTTATCTCTTCTCTTCAATCTAAGTTTGAGTACTGGTACATTCCCAAACCCTTGGAAAACAGCTAATATTGTGCCTATTTTTAAAAGTGGTGACCCTACGTCAGTTTCCAATGATCGGCCTATTTCTTTACTGTCCTGCTTTCCAAAGTTACTTGAACGGTTGGTTCATAATCGACTCTCAAACTCATTAGCTCCTATTATTGCTCCAGAGCAGCATGGCTTTCTCAAAGGATACTCCACTACCTCTAATTTAATGGAGTTCACAAACAGTATTGCAAGAGCTTTGGATAACCAACTGCAAGTTGATGTGATCTTCACAGATTTCTCCAAGGCCTTTGACACTGTGAATCATTCACTTCTTTGTCGTAAGCTTGAAGCTCTTGGCATCTCGGGTGCTCTTCTATCTTAGATGTCATCTTATCTATCGTGTCGTCCCTGTCGAGTAAGTCTCTCTGGTATTACGTCTAGTCCTTTTTGTCCTTCATCTGTCGTTCCACAAGGTTCAATTCTTGGGCCTCTTCTCTTTCTATTGTTCATAAATGATCTTCCCTTTGTAATTAATTCCTCGTGCCTTTTGTATGCAGATGACTTCAAAGTATTTCGAGCAGTCAAATCCTATTTGGACTGTCAGCTCCTCCAAAATGATTTGAATGCTCTAAATGAATGGTGTGCTTCAAACTATTTATGTCTTAACACTACTAAATGTCATAAAATGACTTTTTCTCTTAAGGACTCTCCTATTAACTTTAATTATATATTAAATGATGCTTTGCTCTCTAAAGTGTTCAGTCATAAAGACCTTGGAGTAACTTTTGATCCAAAACTCAAATTTGATGCACATATTTTAAATGTGATTACTAAAGCGTCTAGAGTTTCCGGGTTTATCCTTAGACATGTACATAAATTCAATAGCATATCTTCTTCTGTCCGCCTATTTGTTTGTCTTGTTCGCCCTTTGCTTGAATACTATTCTGTTATCTGATCCCTCCAATATTCCTATCTCGTGACTTCTTTAGAAACTGTCCAAAGAAAGTACACGCGTTTTCTTTTCCTTAAGTTTAATTTGCCGTATCAGCCTTATGAAAGTCGTTTATCTTTCCTATCTCTTCCATCCCTAATATCCCGACGAACATATTTAGACCAATGTTTTTTGTACAAACTCTGCTACCATCAAGTCCCGTTAAATATTTTCTCTGAGCTGCGTTTCCGACAAACATCTCGTTCATCTCGGATGAATTCTTATTTCGTTATACCATATGCTAGAACTGATTTATATTTCTATTCACCAATCTTAATAATCGTACGAAATCATAATAATCTCGAGCTTGAACCTTTCCCCTCTTCTTACATAGCATTTAAGAAAAAACTAAGAGACTTACTACTAGTTTAGCTTTTAATTATCGACGTTTCAGTATTCTTTTTCATTTAAATTTTGCTGTAATTGTTCTTTGCGTTCCATTTTGTGATTGGATTGTTTTGTTTGTAAGATGGAATAAATAAATAAATAAATAAATAAATAAATTGCAGCTGGTCTTCTGGTCTGATTTGTGACCCAGTGTGTTCAACGCTTGCCTGCATGAAGTGGCCTTCCCAGCGCGCTAGAAGGTAGCCACGTTCGTAATTATCAGCAAGGAGAAGGAAACCCCGGAGTCGGCATCTGCATACCCACCTTTATGTGTACTCGGCATGACCAGGAAAGTGGATCAAACACTCATCAAGGGAAGACTCAATGGCGTGGTCTATTTTGTTGGGCACCTACCTCCATGAGTGTTAGATTTAAGAGCAGGTCGCTTCGCCATTGACATGTTGGTGACGAGTGCGGTCCAAAAAGCAAAGACTTGCATCCACCTTTACGGACAAGTTGTGATACTGACACTTGACGTCAGAAATGCCTTTAACTTCACTAGATATTGTGGATGCACTGGAAAATCATTACTTAGTTCCGAAATATTTTACTAAGGTTCGGAAGGACCACCTGGCGGACCGAAGTCTGCTCTTTAACACAAAGAAAGGTAGGCAAAGGATTGAAGTTACATCAGGTATTGTTCGGGGCCCCATGCTTGGTCCAGACTTGTCTAACATCTGGTACACTAAGCTACTGAGACTTAAGCTGCCAGAGGAATCCAGATAACTTGCTGCATATGCAATATCTGGTCGTGTCAAGACCCCTAAATACATCAAGCTGCCTATTAGTCTTTGAAAAGGTAAGTTATTATCACACATATTAGATTTGACAGGAATATGTTGTTACATTATTTGCTGAACGTTTAGTTGAATCTACGCAACATAGGCTAGATTAATGTACTGAGTGAGAGACTGAACCACTGCTCGTGGTTTTGACCTAGCGTCAGAGAAAGCTGAAACAGTCATTCGGAAAAAGAAAAGAATTCCTATAGTAAGGGTAATTAGCATCGAAGAAGTGAAAGCTATGTCAAAACTAGCTATAAAATGCCTCGATGTTCTGATTGCCTCGTAGATGGGTTTCTCTGTACAAATCAACGTACTAGTGGATTAGTCTGTAGCTGGTGTATTGGTACTCATTGAATTCGTGCTTAACGTTTGGTAACGTACCCTATCAAGAAAGTTACTTCTGATGAGTATCATATAGTTACTGCGTGACGATTTCAGCGAGGAGGTGTACCGAAAACGCCTGAAACTGGTGCAGCAACAAAGATAGGATCTGCATATCAGACCAGCTGTGAGTGAGAGGTGCTGATTATTGCAAGCGTTATACCCATCACTTTCCTTGCAAGAGAGGACCATAAAGTAAATTTGCACAAGCATGAAGGTGATAGGAAGGCAGCTGCATATAAAGAGAGATAATTCTCACTCAGCAGTTGGAAACAGCCTTAGATACACGATACGAAGGAGAAATAGACTACCCACTGCAATCCTGATTTAAGGCTATGATACAATCAAAGATATGGTGAGACTTCTATCTTACTCACCTCTTGAGTGGGCATGTATATTTTCAGTGGCACCCGCACAAGATTGGTGAATCACAATATCCTGATTGTGTTTTATGCTGAAGAGAATGGTGAGACCTGCCATACATTTCCTTTATGCAAAAAATTTGAAAAGCTGCAAGTTAACTTCATTAAACATGTAGGAGAGCTCTCTCTAAGTAATTTTATCACAGAGATACTCAGGTCAGTTGACAAATTACGTTCCGGCTGTTCTGATCCCAAGAACGGGGCACCTTTAGCCGTTAGGGGTGCAAGAATCTCTTTTTTGTCTTTTCCTCTGAAAAAAGGGGCTTTGTATGATAATGTTTACAAGCATGAAAAACGAAACCTAGTGCAAAGTAATGCGTCAAATGATATCGAGTTAGGTTCTCAGGTATACAAAAAAAAACTGTCACACATTCAAAGTGTATACGGCTTTCACCTCTCTACTCCGTAAAAAAATGACATCGGTCTACAAATCTTCTTTACTCTTTCAAAAATTCAGTTGCGCTAAGACTCCAATATACTGTTAGTGAATTAGCATTGCTAAAAAAGAAGCCCCAACGAAGACCCCAGCAACAGGCACTGCTCGTGAAACCTTAAGATGGTCAATCCTACGCGGAGGTGCTGCAGTACATCAGTGGAAACGTAAGGCTCGAAGACACTAAAATTGCCATCGAAGCAGTACGACCAACGCGGTCGGGCCACAGACTGGTCGAATTTGGAACAGAGGGCGAGAATAGGGTAGCATTTTGCGATGCAGTACAGAAAGTCCTCAGTAAAGGCGCAGCTATAGCCTCGCTCGAGCCGATGGCAACGATCAAAATAAGAGACGTTGACTGCGTCACAGATCTGGCCGAGGTAGGAGAGGCCATCAAAAAGGAGTCCCTAGTAGGACCGAAGCCTACTCTACGACACGACACAGGCCTAACAAAAGATTGAAATTACATTAGGTGTTGCCCAAGGATTTCTCCTTGGTCTAAAACTGTGGAACGTTCCTTACGACGGGCTACTAAGATTGAAGATGCCAGATAAGTCACACTTGATCGGCTATGCGGCTGATGTTGCAACTCGGATCGCTGGACGCACCGTTCAACAAGCGCAACTTAGGCTAGGACTGCTCATGTGTCGAGTGAGAGACTAGATGACTGCTCAAGGGTTCAGTTTAGCACTGGAGAAATCCGAAGTGGTCATCCTGACAAACAAGAGAATCCATAGAAAAAGAACAATCAGTATTGGAGACTTACGAATCAAATCGAAGCAATCGGTGTAGTACCTGGGGCTACTGATCGACTCAAAGATGAGTTTCTCTGAGCAAGTCAAAGGAACGGCTGAGAACGTTGCTTCGGGCGTATCGGCTCTGAGTCAACTTATGGCCAACGTAGGGGGACCCAGTCCATTAAGAAGACGCCTTTTGATGACGCTCTCAGTAAGGAGGTATACTGAAAACGTTTGGCATAGGTACAGAGAAGAGAAGCGCTGAGGATTGCATCTTCGCATCCAACAGTCTCTGATTTAGCGGTGAGAGTTATCACAGGCGTGATACCTGTCACCTTCGTTACTAGAGAGTGCCGTGCTACTTATCTGCGCTGAAACGAGGATGTGAAGGAGATGGTTGTCTGCGATGAGAGACAGCGCTCGCTCAACGATTGGCAGCAGTCTTTGGTGAATTGCACGAAGAAAAGGTGACTTGCGTGCCTCATCCCGGACGGAAAACCGTGGCTAAATCGAAGGCATGGTGAGACTGACTTCTATCTGAAGCAGCTTTTGAGCAGGTGTGGGTGTTTTCAGTCTTACCTGCACAAGATTGGTAAGTCACGGTCCCTCAATTGACGGTTTTACCGGGGGAGAAAGACAATGCCTGCCATATGTTTTTTGCGTGCACAAATTGGGACAAATGGTGACCGGACCACTAAAGGGAGACGGGAGAGCTCACCCTAGATAATATAGTCGCGGTGATGCTCGAATCGGTTGACAAATGGAACCAGGTGGCATATTATGTTCGGGCAGTCCTACTAGTTAAAAGTGATCCAGGAGCGTTGGAGATTGCTTTTCTAGCACTTTCTCTTCCCCTCTCCCCTGCCACTAGAAGAGGGGTCCCCGAGCTTGAAAGTGCCTCATGTCGTAACAAAACCAGACCTGGCCTTAAGTAATGTGTCAAACGGTTCAAGGCTAGGTTCTTAGGTTGACAGAGGAGCTGTTTAGTGGGTAGTCCAGTCGCATTCTTGCAAGCATGGGCGCGTAAATGGCATTCGCCTCCCAAACACAAACAAAAAATTGCTAAAAGGTACAGGAAGTACGAAAAGGTGTGACGAGTAGTCCAATGGGCAGAAAATCAGCATTGGGTATACTCAAAGACATCAGTATATGGCAAACTTATCAACAGTAATGAAGTCAAGTACTGGCAAGATCTTCTGAAATATCTGAACTGGGATACATGTAGCCAAACATCCTACAGAGGTATGTGGAAGGTTTGCTTCCATAAATCAGAAAAAAAGTGGACGAGAAATCACGAGTCTTTTTTCTAGACATAAATTTGAGCCTATGAAATTGCCACTTCTTACAATATATATGCTAGTGGAGCTAATTTTGCCCATGCAGAAAGGGTATAATTTAGGCTGAGCTGAATTTTTTCCTTAACCTCACTTGCTGCTCATTGCATTCAACTTTTGCCTGCATGAAGGAGTTGCCATCTAAATACCACCCGTTATATACAGTGCTTAGGATACGCACAACAGAAAGGCTTAGTAATGCAGGCCATGCTGCTGGCAAACTGCATCTACGGCAGAATGCCTTGAGCTCAAAAACTCTATCACTGATATTCACACAGTGATTCTAGCCAATAGATTGTTTGCTTATAAAATTTGTAACCAAATCTGCCTTCAACTTTAATACATAGGCGTATATCCTGGAAATATTGGAAAGCCTTTCTGAAGTTAAAGAGCCAACTTGCAAATTGTGTAGGACAACCTCAACGATTGGAGTCTGAGACATGAAAAAAAGTTAAATAAAAGCTGGGATTTATATCAAAAATAGCCCAAGGCTCTGATTTTGGCCTAGATTATACATAAGGCGATTAAGGTTTGAGCTGCCCGATAAATAACGCTTGAGTTTCCATGTGGATATATATTAGTGCTTATTGCTGGACGCACAGCCAAATGAGCTAAACTAAAGTTGACTTCATTAGAATACCGACTGAGAGACTGAACTTTTGCCTCAGCCCCAGAGTAGCGAAAATCCTTATTGGGCAGGACCTGATCAAGTCAAGACTAGTCGTTATATATTTTACTCGTCATGGTCTTCTAACTCAGTTTGATAACTTTTGACGCTGTATGTCCTCCGATTGCGGCTGCGGATGTGGACAACTCGTCGAGTATGGGTGTGAGAAGGCACCATTTCTTTATGCAATGAGTCCCAAATGAATTGCAAAACGAGAATAAGTCCCAAGTGAACCGCTGCGGGGCGCAATTTCCAGTATTTTTGGACAGCCACTCAATTTTCTGCGACACATCTACAGAAGTGGCAAGATCATTCATTCCCAAGCCACCATGAAAGACCGTCTTTGATATGTACCATCGCTGTGCCATTCACAGCAGCTGAGCAACTCTTAAAGCTATGAGGAAGAAACTAGTTCGGCTAAACATGATTCAAGACATGAGAGAATGGTCCCACGCCTGTATCAGTTGCCAACGATCAACAGTCAGGAAGAACGTGAAAAATAGTCTTCAACAATTCAATATTCCAGACAAATACTTCAAACACGTCTACTTAGACATTGTTGGACCCTTAGCACCTTCACAGGGCTACAGATATTGCTTTATCATGTTCGATCATTTTTTTGTTGGCCTGAGACAATTTCCATTCCGGACAAAACTGCTGAGATAGTAGCTGTACTACTGGAGTAAGCGAACAATTCGCACATGCAAACTGCTAGAGAAACTCCCAAAAAAGTGCTTTGAGCTAATTTGCGGCAAATGTTGAACGGAAATAAAAATATTGAAATGGAATACAAGGAAGAACTGTGGGCACGTTTGACCCTACTACAATATCAATTTAGTCAAGTGAAAAGCTGAGATTCAAGAGGTTGCTGCACAGCTGTCACGATTAATAGTGCGAGTCATGGGAGCATTAACTCCCGTCATAAATGATTCAAGATGTTTTCAGCAGAGTCCAAGCTAATTCAATTCAAAATCCATAAATCGTTGTGCTTGGCAGTCAGAATGCCGGTAAAAAGCGTGTCATAGAAAGCTTGGTGGTCGCCCATTCCCATTGTGAGGAACTGGTATTGTAACCTGGTGCCCTTCAATTTTGCAGCTAATACTGATAAGAATGTTGTCTATGCAAAAAGGTCTCCTGTATTTGTCATTTGATTTGGTTCAACTTTCCACATCAAAACTGTTTCAGTCTATTATGGCCGCAGAAGTCTCGACTTCCTTGGTTGAACCTTATGTTATCTGTTTGTTTGTGTCGTCTAGAGCACGCAGCACATCTGAAGATACGCAACAACTTAAAATGACACCAAAGATGTATGCCAGTGTATTTGTGGGCCATCGTGAAAAACATAAACCATCTGTTAAACATAAGCTAGCAGCATACAGATCAATGGTGCAGAGACTTCACTCCATCCACATGACTCCCACTTACTACTCCAATGACCTGAAAAACATTTACAGAATAGCTACTAATAATGGATACAAACAACGTGACACTGATAAAGTAACTACACAGCACAATCAAAAACAGTAACGCCATCTTACTGAAAATCATTAGAACGACCAACAGTGAATTTCGTTAACAAACGTAAGCAAAGAGACATACAAACTATCAAACTTCCTGAAGAAATACAAACTGCATTCAAAGCTTACAATAACATTGGTAACAAACTGAAACCAAAACTGAATGACACATCAATACACGTGAGCAGCAACATATGCAAACTGATACCTGAATTTATTTAGTACCTGACCTAATTTAGTACTACCTATGTAACCCATCCCACGACTATAAAAAGTCATTCCCTTCAACAAATCCTTTAGACACTGAAGATAACTCAGAGAAGTCAAATGGCGTCTGCTCACACAAAAAAACCAGGTCCAATGGCTTTCCAAGAAGAAAAAAGTTATTTAAAGGGTGGTCCAATGATAATGGTCGATGTTAATGGTGAGTCACACCTTATCGTCAAGTTTTTCACCCAACTTAATTCGACATTTCTTTGTTTCAGTGTTTGATAAATTCAGCCATGGAGAGGTACCCAATTGAGCAGCGCGTTAAGGTTGCTGAAGCCTTTTACCGAAATAGGCGTTCAAATTAAAATACATTTTGTGCATTTCGTAATTTTTTTGGGTCAGCATAATTGACCAAATTTTTCCACTCGTTAGGAATAAAAATGAAAAATTGACGAGGAACTTTGTTGCAGCATGCACTGCAATAATAATAATAGTATTCCCTGCCACCAAATCGATGGCAGGGAATATTATTCCAACCATTGCAACAAACGATATAGCTCCAGGCATTGTTGTGATGCATGTATTCGACGTCTTGAAGGGAGAGCTCGACTAGTGCAAGTCTGTGTGCATGAGATTACGAACGAATGCAACCTCAATCCACCGAACTCGAAATGCTTCGTTTGTTCATCAAAACCGGAAGGTGTACTCAAAGTGGGGGCAAACAAGGTGAAGGTTAAAGAATTAGGCAACGAAATTTCGATCGAAGCATTGAATATTACTGAACCTTATGTAGTTCTTGATGTCAAAGGTGTTATTGTAATATTTTCGGTGGAAGGTGAAACAGAATGTAATAACGACAAGAAGCTTTCCGATGCGCAAATCCTCATTGTTCAATATTAAAAGTGGATGTCTTCTTCTAAAAGCATGAATTAAGCATTACTGTCATACATATTGATAAAGAACGAGAGCAATCATTATTTGAAGTTGTTGCTGACCCAGTCAGTTTGAAACCCCCATAAGAGACTCAAGAAAAGAGGATAACGAGAACAGAATGAATTGCAAGTTTCGGGTGAACTGGTCTGTAGTGGAATTGCTGGACAACCAGCCGGGTAAAAGACGAGTTGCTATGCAATTTGGCAGGTACTTGGAAGTTGCTGCTAGGCCAGGGACGGCGATGATTACTTAGGACATTTTTGAAGCGTTATCGTGCAGTGCTGATACTGATGTTTTTGTTATATTTTCCGAAATAATTCGTCTTTTACGTATTTTGGACCATAAATTGGGTCTTCCTTCTTCTCTATAAAAGGGGCTGCTGCATCTTTTGATGTAGCCTTCACAAAGTCGCCTTCCTTTTTCGTTGTATCAGGGCTTCTATGTCAAGAGGTGATAGGCCCCTGAAGATGGGCCTAGTCATTTGGACTTTGTCTGGTTGGGAGGGTCTTGGGGTACCAAATCCACCTAGGTACCCATTTCTGGATAGTAGCTAGCTTCCCCGTTAAAAACGAAAAGATGACTTGTGTCATCAGTAGGCTAGGCAGAAAATATTGAGACACCTTTTGGCCTACGTTAGGCCATGCTATCTGTGAAATCGTGCGCGTGACAAATAATTTTTTTAGTATCCACCCGTCCCATGATACCACATAAAGCCAGCTGCAAGGATGGGTACGTTTCGTCAGACAAGGTAATTCCAGCGAAGCTCGAAATTTTAGCTCGCTGAGGCAGTGCACATCGTCACTGTCCTTCACAGACTTATTTACAACCACTACAAAACGTATTCTATTCGAATTGGATTTTGCGCTATAGAGCTCTGCCAGTAATCACAATTTGAGTCAGCTCTTTTTCACGCATTTGAAAAACTGCTCTGTTGCAAGTGAGCTCACACTATACCATCCAGCATCAAATGGTGCAACCAAACGTTGGCACCATTCTCTATAGGCAGCAATTGTGTGCAATGAAGATAATCTTCAGTGGGCCGACGTCCTTCCTACCAACTTGCTTGAACTGCGAAGCAGTTTTGAAGGAAGCCATAGCGCTGCCTTAGCCAAATTAGTCTATGGAACAACGCTGGAATTACCAGGAGAGTTGTTTACTGACTTTAGCATTGATACGGGTGAAACTGACGTTTTCTTAGAGAAAATTCAGTAGCACATGAACAACAAACAGTATCCAATGCCAATATAGCATCAGGCTAATAGGACCACATTCATCCACAAGGGCCTTCATTCTTACTTGCATGTATTTGTAAGAGTAGATTCCGTAAATATTAGATCACTAAACTGCATCAATCATTGAGTGACTGTCATCATTATTTTTTCCGTTGACGTCAATGAGAGGGAAATTATAATTTACATTGAAAGATTAAAACTAGTCTACCTTACAATTGGTATGGAGAATTCAGTGTCATTGGAATCAAAAGTTTCTCAAACAACGACAATAATATCAGTTGCAAAACTAACATTATCATCAGCTAGCATTTGACCAAAATAATAATAATAAACCCTGCAGAGAAAAAACCCAGCGATTTAGTCATCTCGTACCACTTGGAAGAACAGCGGCTCTACCGTAAAGCGGAACTGATTGGAAAATGCATCGTTGCCACCTGCGATACGCAACCGCACCTATGCAAGGCGATCCAAAATGGAGCTTTGGAGCTGCAGGAATAAATTATTAGAGGCACAGATGGTTCAAGGTAGAGGAAAAGCAAAAGATCAAGCTCTCTGAAGCTGCGGTAGTCTTTATAACACCTGATACCAGCAAAAGATCGAGAGACGTGGAGACAGGACGACTAGAAGCCAACAAAGGTCCAGATTTCATTGGAATAAGGTCCCGCAGTCTAAGGCAGCTGAAAAAGTAGCCAAAATTACTACTCCAGAAAGAGAAAAAGATAAGCCGCAACATCGAATCCTCAGATGCATTTCGGAAGAAAAATAGGAAGCGGCGCAAAGCTATTGGGTGGGTAATACTGGTCAAAACCACTGACGGTAGAAATATGTAGGTTTCCTGCGATAGATTAAGAGAGCAGGAAAAATTCAAACTGCCATAAAAACTGGAACGCGGACCAGAGGCCATTAAAAAAGGTGCATTCCACAACGTAGTCAAAAATATCCTTGGAGAGAAGGCAAACGTAAATAAAAGATATTAACTGTGTTATAGGTTTACCCGAGATAGAAGATGCCTTAAAGTGGGATTTGTCTAGCTTGAGCGGAGCAAAAATTAGGCTGAACAATTTAAATAATAGACGTCAACGTATGGCCAAAAATATGCCCAAGAGATGACAGAAAAAGAGCAAATCAGAATTTGTTGGGCTATTTGTTGGATAAGATAAACAGCAATCCCTCTCCGGTGTTTTGGGTCCCCTAGATGTGGCTATAGTATAAGGGGCTGCAAAGACACAAAAAAGAGCTTTCTGCGCTATAATTTCAGCAAAATGGGGCGTAAAAAGACCAAGTGCATAGAATAGATACACTGATTCCTCTGTTAAAATGCGGACCGTACGTCAAATGATTTGAAATACATGCCAGGAACCAGATAATGCCGGGTTTTCTAAAAAGTCCCAACCAAAGTCAAAGCACTCCAACAATGAGCAATATTCGGCAGATTAATCTACAACAGAGCACACTTGCTTAAAATCTACTCAAGCATTTGTGAGAGATAGTTAAGCTGAATTGCTACTACTCAGCCAACAACACCATAACTGAAACTCCTCAACATGGTATCCTAACAAATCTGGTACTACCATCATCAGGGCTTAAAATAGTGGAGAAAGATCGTAACGTGTGAGTTTAGTGTTCAAAGACTATATTCTTTAATGTAAATCTAACACCAAACAAACCCATATCATCTTTCCAAACTAAACCTTATGCTCCGAAGGACACTATCTTGAACTTATATTGCCACTACTCACTGGTGAAGACTCCAGTGCTAAAACGATTGACTGGGGTATGCCTCAAAATCATCCTCGATGAAATAGAGTCCTAGAGATGGTGACCAGGATAAGGCTCATTATGCTGAATACAGGAAATCCTCAGATTTTCCACCATGTGGGCTATGAAGGAGCTACACCTGACATGACATTGGATTCAGAGTACCGAGTATGGAAAGTACGCAATCCGAGAGTATGAGAGGACTACTTAGCCAGTGATCATCAGTAGATATAGCGTGAGATTGGTGATACTATCTCCCAATATTCATGCTCTTGACTTTCCAAGGCTGGGTGGAACATTGGAAGGATGTACGTTGAGAGGTGCGTGAAGTACTCTTGACAGATGTGTTGTGGCTGAAAGATTCGCTGGAGACTGAAAAGCTGGAAATATCAGATGTAATGAACTCAACTATAAACATGACCACGTCTGCTCGCAGTGCCTCTATGGTCCATCGGAGGCCCCAGAATGGCAAGCCTCCAGTGCCTTGGTAGAAGGGAGTGTCACAAGCTTCGAATTCGAGCTCAATGGGCATGGAACCGTGACGAGGCATGCAGCCTGTTAGTAGTGTATTAGTCACCACAGAATGCCTTCACCAAATTACTAACAACAGCAGTGCTTGTTGTTGGCAAGATCTAGAGGACAATCTGAACAGGGATCTTTGGGGGAACAAGTTATACCGGAACTTAGTGCTCTACGCATGCCCTGCATATATGAGGCAGAAAAAATGGACAAGGTGGTTTGGGCACTTTTCTCCGCCTATCTAGTCTACGATGATATTGTTTGCGGCTAAATAAAAGTTGAATATTCACTCTACACGCAGCTGGAACTGAAAGAGGTAGTCCTATAACGGAAACTAAGGAAGGATTCAGGTCCAGATAACATCCCAGTTGAGGTATTGCAACTCGTCTTTCACCATTGTCCTGACTTGCTACTCAGCGCATTCAACGCTTGCCTGCGGAAAGGGATTTTCTCGAAACTTGGGAAGGTAACAAGGCTTCTACTGATCAACAAGAGGAAAGCGAGTTCCAGGTCCAGGTGCTAGAGAAACTTTTCAAGAGGAGACTCACTGACGCGATTCTTGCTGCTGGGTACCTATGTCCTCAGCAGTATGGCTTTAGAGCAGGAAACTATACTACTGATGCAATCAAAGAGGTAGTAAGTGCAGTCCAAAAGACGGAGGTGCATAGCCGCACACTTGATGTTGTAAATGCCTTCAACTCCAGTAAATGGGTGGATACTCTGGATACGCTGAAAATGCTTTTGTAAGTTCCAGAACATCTCATGTGGCTGTTTATGGACTGCCTGAAGCATCGAAGCCTGCTTTATGATGTATTGCAGGACTGATGACAGAAAGAAGTTACATTGGGTATTGTTCAAGGATCTAGCCTTAATTCAGACCTGTGTGGAACTACCAGATAAGTTGCGCCTGATTGGCTATGTAGATGATGCTGCGTTACTCGTCGCTGAATGCACCGTCGAACAGATGCAACTTATGCTAGGTATAACTATGTGCCCGGTGAGAGACAGGATGTTTGCTCGTGGGTATGGTTTAGCACTGGAAAAATAAGGTGTACTCCTGAAGAAGGAGAGAGTCCCCAGAGTGAGGACGATCGACATTGGAAAAATACTGTTTGAATCAAAAACATCCATAAATTACTTGGGATTACTGATCAATACGTAGATGAGTTTCTATGAACGAATCGGGGCAATGGCTGATAAAGTTGCTTCAGGCGTATCGACTCTGGATCAACTTACGACCGATGGAGGGGCACCTAACCTACCAAAAAGGCACTTAGACACTAAAGATGACTCAAAGTAGCCAAAACGCGTCTGCTCACACAACAAAGCAAGGCCCGATGGCGTTTAAAGGACAAAAAAAAATCAAGAAGGCATCTTTTGATGAGATCCGTAGAATTGGTGCTGTTGTATAGTGCAAAAATATGGGGTAACCCTCTCAGCAAAGAGCTGTGCCGAAACCGCTTGGCACAGGTACAGATATGAGAAACATGAGGATTGCATTTTCATATCTGATAGACGCTGATTCGGCAGTGCCAGTCGTTGAGGGCACGATACCTACCTGCTTCCTTTCTAGAAAATGCACCATCTACGTTAAAACGAAGACAGAAGAGAGACAGTTGCTCATGAGGAGATGTAATGTTCACCCAACGATTGGCAGCAGTCTTGAGGTAATAGCACAAAGAGAAGGTGGACTGCATACCTCACCCTGATTTCAGACCATGGTACAATCGAAAGCACGGTGAGACTGACTTCTACCTGACTCAGCTTTTGAGCGAGCATTGGTGTTACAGTCTTACTTGCATAAGGTTGGTAAGTCGCGGTCCCCGAATGTAGGTTTTGCTCAAGGGAGAGAGACGATAACCTCCACACATGATTCGCCAGAATCTATACAAGAGAACAGGAGAGCTCTCCCTGGATAGTCTGACCGAGGAGATGCTTACATTGGTTGGCACATCAAACCATGTGGCACATTACGCTTGGGCAGTCCTAATAGATAAAAAGGACTCACATTTGCTGAATATATTAGAGCTGGGAAATCATTTTTCTACCAATCCCTTTTCTTCCTTTTCCTTTAGCTAGAGGAGGGATGCTCCAACTTGAAGGTGACCACAGCGTTGGAAAATGAAGCTTAGCTTGAAGTAATGTGACTGTTTCAGGCTGTGTTCTCAAGCTGACAGGGGAGGTGTTACTGGGCAGTCCTGACTCGAATTGCGAATAGTCTTCACAATGCAACTAAAAACAAAATCAACGGTGTTATCAACAATTAGCAAAGTATCAAGGCCAGAAAGATAAACAAAATCAACTACAGGCACTCACTGACTAGCTTTGACAAAAGCAGAAGAATCCCGGTAGCCATAGTGATATGTCGGAAGAATATAAAAGGACCAACATTTGCGTGAGTCTCCCTCTTTTGATTTCTTCCAAGTGAAGTGATCTGAAGTAGAAGCGACAATTTGTTTTCTATTCTGTTCGAGTAAGTTTCAAAGAGTGTGCTGTGAAGATGCTAGGGGAAAAAGTACAGTAGATCTAAATAGCAGCCAGCAAGGAGGGAAAAAATATCGTTGATAGGAAGGGCCGGTCACTGCTGGCAAACTTGGACTGACGGGTAAGGGACTATCAACGCATCTAGCTTATTTTTGTATAATACAAAGTATTGTGTTGAAATTTTTGTTATATGTATATAGTTTATATTCGAAAGTAAGGTTATAAGAGTAAATGTGTAAAGATCAATTTGCTATTTGTTTTATTCAAAACAAAATGACTTGTGTCCGAAGCTAAGCTTGTAGAAGTTGAATCACTGCTTTCAGTTGCGAAGGATATAAAAATTCATAGGAAATCCAGGGTTGTGGCTACGAGCATTTGACTGTTTTTGAGGTTCTGTTTTAGCGAACAGTGTAGGGCAGGTATTATGTGATTCAATGGGAAGAGTCTGGATTTGGGTGTGAGGGGTCTGATTCAAAGAGGTTTTTACTTTTAGTGCTACCCAGTCCAACTGGAGAAATTATGTTTAGATGGTACGCGTAATAGATGGCGAGACCAACAGTATTATGCGGAAGGAGAGCCTAGCTCATCTTGAGGGGATATATTAGCAGATAGATGAGTGACACCTACACCTGTTGCCAACAGAGCCACTGGAATCCCCCCCCCCCCCCACGGACTTAGCCTGGTTAAAAAGTATAAACAAACCTTTCGTAACAAATTTAATGATTTCGTTTAAATATGGGAGCACTGCACGATGACCTTAGTAAAGAGTTACAGAAGAGGTGCTCGAACCAACAAAAAAATGAACCCATGACACACAATATACTCGAATAATCCTAGTAGTAGAGAAAAGTATTTTTGGTCACCAGAAATAGATGCAAGCGGTCCCTTTTCTGGCAGCTTCTTCTCTAGTTTAAGGCATAGTTAAACGAGAAATTTCCCAAAGCAATGTATAAAACATTTCCCGCTAAGGTTCTCAGCCTTGGAGAAAAAGGGTTTTATGAACAGTTTGGAGGCCTTGCGCTTCTGATTATTCAAATGAGTATGACATTTTAAGCTTAAATAGATCTCTCAATTCTTTCTGAAAAATGGAGGTATTAACAAAAAAGAATAAATTCAAAACGTAGCAGCTATGATCTAGTAAAAAGCATACAAATAGATTTGAGGAATTCCCCAAGAACACCACAAAGCCTATCGGAAAGCTTATAATAAATCTTTAGAAAATTTGCACCAGTTTTGTCTGTTATAGCATTTTTTGTGGTAGGGAGGTGAATGCCCATTCACACACAGAGTGTTGGGCTCCTATGTTTACAAGAAGGCAACTGGACTACCCATTAAACACCTCCCCTGTCAACCTGAGAACCTCGCCTGGAACCGTTCGACACATTACTTTGGGCCAGGTCTCATTTTGTTGCGCCATGAGGCGCTTTCAAGCTGGGGGATCCTCTTCTCGCGGGAGGGGACAGGAGTAGAGGAAATGCCAGACAAGCGATCCCCCAGCCCCAACGCTCCCGGCTGACGTGAGTCTCTTTTATATTTTAGGACTGCCCGAGCTTAATGTGCCACCTGGTTCCATTTGTCAACCGATTCGAGCATCACCGCGATAATATTATCCGGGGTGACCCTCCCGTCTCCCTGTTGAGGTCGCTTCGCAGCCTGTCCCATTTTATGCACGCAAAAAATGTGTGGCAGGCATTGTCTTCCTCTCCTGGGCAATACCGACAATCCTGGGACCGTGACTTACCAATCTTGTGCAGGTAAGACTGAAAACACCCATGCCCGATCAAAAGCTGGGCCAGGTAGAAGTCAGTCTCACCACACCTCCGATTTGGCCACGATCTCATATCTGGGATGATTGTAGCCTTAAGGGTAGCTACGAATCATCCTAAATAAAGGAACTTCTATTCTTACATTAGTACCTCTACATATATTATGATACGTTTCATAATATTTTGAAATCTGTATAGCTGCTTAGGGTTAATCATTCACAATATATCTTCCTTCCACTGAAGCTTTCCGCACAACATGCACAAGCTCTTGTATTCACGAATCGAATTATGTAAATTCAAATTGAATTGAGTACGATCTCAAGCTATCAGCATATCCTGTTTAATAAACTACCCAGCACTCTTCCCTCTCACCACCGTTAACCTCTCGCAAACTTTCCTCGGTGATTGTGTTTTAAGATCTGGGAGACATTTGGAATCTCCATTTATACTTCCAAGTATGTACTTAAAATTCCTTAAGACTCTCATTCAATCCTGCAAAGTTTCTTCGATTCCCATTTCATTTTCCGTAATCTATTCAATAGTATCTAGTATTGTTTCAAGTATTGCTGGTGCCACTGTAAGTTCCATTTCTCTTCCCTGGCCCGATATCAACTTACTGTGTTACACTTTTATGCCATTCCTCGACGACTACGCCGGGTACATCTCCGGCACAACTACTTATCGGGTGAAATTCCAAACAGAAATAAATCTCTAAGCTGTTTGCCTTCGTTCAAGTTTTTGACGATGACAACGATGGCACAAAAAAGGATTTTCAATTGGAATCTTGCTTAGAGTGAAGTAAGTTTTCATCGAATCGTATTGGGTATGTAAGTTGGTTAGGATTTGTCAATGCCGATGCCAAATCTTGTGTAGCTTTGCCAAAATCTCATTATATTGGACATATCCTTTGGAATCAGTGTGCTATTGATTTTGATGAAGGGTTAACAAGAAGATCCTTGGCGAACTGCATGAGGTCAATTATTGACATTTATTGATACTTTGAGCAAGAAGTTGAGATGAAACTCTTGCAAGATGAGTGGGTTTTTGTGATAACATCAAGATAAGGGATGAAATGTCCTTCAAAATTTCAATGCTATTAAAATATGAGACAGGCATAGATGTTTGTTTGTTTTTATCACCAATCATGTCGAAAACGTACTTTAAAATGTTTTTTATGATTTATTTTCGAGATTGCTACGAAAGGACTCTCTGTTTATGCCCAAATAAAACGTTCATCCCTCAGAACACTGCTTCTATCGCGATGATATCGATGCAAACAAATTGAGCTTCAATAGATACTCTCAACACTTCAAAGCTCAATCACGAGTTTTGCTGCAGGTTTAGACAATTTTTTACGTTCAATGTGCTTCGTCCTTTATCTTCAATAGACTGCTGTAAAATCCATCTCTAAATCTCTTCTCATACACTTGAATCTGTTACTAAATGAGAGAAACTCAAACGAAAAATTGAGATTTAACAATGAATCCTATCCCATCGCCATTCTCATGGCTCTTATTCGTGCACATCCTTACTGCAAAAAATGATGTTTTCCCGAAATGTAAGCGCTAAAGCATTTCAATGCTTGAGCTCGTTTCAATCGTCGTCCTTTCCTTTCTTTTGGCTTGGGCATGGATAAAAAAGAAGAAAGGATCTTTGAGAGGCTTTTAATCGTGAATTCATTACGTTCTACAATTGAAAACGGAATTCCATTTCGGCACACTGAATTCTGAATTTCCACTAAAGTGCGGCTTTTGTTTTAAACGAGCATGAAAATGATTTTTCTATTTCATTTTACTCCTTTTGTCGTACTTTGCATTGTAACTTTTTTGCTTGCCTTCCTTACAAACTCGCCTTTCGTCGTTCACACGAGAACTGAATTGATACTGCTGTAGTTGTTACATCAGGAACAGATCATTGTTAGTGAGGGTAAGTGGTTCTTGTGAAAAGGGCATAGCGATGTAGTTTTTGAAATTTAATTAAAATGAATTAAGAAGCTTTTATTCATTTGATTTTATGGACTGGATTTGATGGTAGGGTTCATAAGTTAATGGAAATGATGTAGAACAGAATCTGTGGAGTAAATGGGAGTCCTTTAATGACAACCATGACAGATCTATGTTCTCGATTGGAGACACAGTGATGATAAGTGAACCAGTTTTTCAGGGGTTTTGTACTAAAATGAAAAATCTATTAAAATCACGACCGGTCTCCATATCTTCGTTCGTTCCCCCATCTGAATGTCACTGGAGTTTTTTCTAGAAACTATAAAAGCTACAGCAATGAAACTTTTTGGAAAGATCAGAAGTGGTAATTTCTTGAAAGGTTGGGGGGGGGGGGTTGGTCTGACCTTTAAATGTTATTTTTGCAGATAGTCAAGTAGGTCTCAATAAAATCTTTTCAAAAGAGGCCTTG
The DNA here is from genome assembly GCA_963969285.1 of Odontomyia ornata. Lineage (NCBI taxonomy): Eukaryota > Metazoa > Arthropoda > Insecta > Diptera > Stratiomyidae > Odontomyia > Odontomyia ornata. Next base: position 325,360,980 of record OZ017740.1, on the reverse strand, counting down.
AAATAACCTTATCAATTTCGATGGAATCAAGAGAGTGTACCCCGGCAGTGGCTACGGACCTGTACACGAAACTCCCGCCACCTTAAGAGGAATAACCACTATCGCTTTGTGGTTTCTCTATAGGCAAAATGACCGCACCAGTGTGGCTCACGTATTACAAACTACTCCTCAAACTTGTCTCAAACATTTCCTACATACTTTCCAAATGCTTTCCTAGTAAAAATATTTTTCGAACGCTTTCTTAGCCAAAAAACTATTCAAATGCTTTCTTAGCAAGAACTTCAAATGCCTACACAGAGTCTCGCATGAGCCGACCTTTACACTCTGCAATTTTCTTTCACGGTTATCGTTAAAAATACTCTTTTTAAATCACGATTTTGCATTTAAAACAAACAAAATTCATATATAATAATAATATATAATGGAACTAAAATAATTACTGATTACTTACAAAGCTATATTCTGTCAATACAAGGGCCTTTGTGGTTTCAATTTTGTTCCTTTAAAATTGTCTGGTCCTTGAGTGAATCTCGTAGTTCCAATATAGTTTTGCCCTCATGTTTCACATGTCATGTCGAAGCTTTATCGCATCTGAGGAGTGCATCTTGCTCCACCCCCGCACGGGGAATGCCGGTTGACAGGAATACTTTTGAAGACTAGCATTCTTAAGTTAATGCCACCCCACTGATCCGAGGATATTAAGGTCACGTGAAGTTCCTCTTGGGATGACAGGTAACGACCTTGAATGAATCTTGACTACGGTTTGGAAAATCAACTGGAATTGGTGCTTAGAGCTGGCGGACATTATTGTTTGGACCTCGTTGCTCGTGCATAAATGGCTACAATTCAACTATCATATAGTCTTTATTCTGAAAAAAACTTGATGGGCCTCGGATAATGTTCGAAGTTCGCACCATTGGGTTGGTGAGATAAGTCCAGTTGAAACAGACTCTGGACCTGCACTGCTCTGGCTCTGAGCACTTTTCTCCATAAGAGCTTATGCCAACCTTCATATGGCTTCCCTGCTCTGGAAAGATATACCCATGAGACCAAAAAGACAACTACACATACGAACGAGAATAGCAGCTCCGAGGGAGGACCCAATCAAATTCGAGCATTCTCAACTTAAAAACTTCAAAATAGGTCACAAAAAATTCAAAAACAAAATAATTAATAATATCAACACTAAAGATGAAACCAAAAGTTACAGTCACGATGATGGCAACATATTGAGAGTGGTACTAACAACGAAAAAAACGATGATGAATACAATGACAGTAAAAACGGACGAAAAATCGTGAACAACGAACAACCTTGTCTAAACAGGAATTTCTGCTTTGGTCCGGTGCAGCAAAAAAAAAAAACAATGCAAATACCAGAGTGTCCTAAAAAGAAAGAGCGTTTAATTCTGCAAGATGCACCAGATATTCACGCGGAGGAAGAAAATATAAAGAACGTCGACAATTCGATAACTACTGCTGCAACTGCTACTGGAGCGACCAAACAAAGGGTCTTAAATGCCATAACAATAACAAACGATCCCAAGGTCCACAAAGTTATTGTGACAGCAAAGAAAGCCACAAAAATCGTGCCAGAAAATAAAACTTTCATGAATGCCCAGCAATAAGGTAGACCTGATGCGAGACAGGAGAAAAAAAATTACGGCAAAGATTTTGGCGGCAGGCACTGCTCATAGTCCCGCAAAATAACCAATTATATGGATAAGCATTGTGAAATATCAGAGGAAACGTAAGGTTTGAAGACATCAACACTGCTGCTAATAAATTACAACCAACCCTGTCAGGCCACATACTGGTCGAATTCAAAGTAAAGGCCGACAATTAAGAAACATTCAGCAATGCAGTAAAGAAAGTCCTCAGTAAAAGTATAACTGTAGTCTCACTCGACCTAATAGTAATGATCGCAATAAGAGACACTGACTGCATCACGGACTGGCTGAGGCAGAAGGGGCCATCAAACCTTTTGACTCTATTCTCGAACTTCAATATTCTTCTTCATTTTCCATCATGACTTTCATTACCCCAAAGTATGTTGACACCAGTAAAAAAAACGCTCCATGATAGTTTTTTTCGGTTTTTGTGAGCTGTCTTTTCATTCAGCGTGTGTCAACCTCAAAAGTCCTGCGGCTGACCTTATAAATGAAGTGAGGAATGGAATACATTGGTACTGTGAAAGCTGTAAGCGCTATTCTATGTCTGCTTATGTTTCTCGTCTGTGAATCGCTCAAAATACAATCCATTCTTGGCAGACGAGCTGAGTTCCTTGCAATCAAAGTGTTCATCTGTTTGTTTGGATGCAGACTCCATACTGTCATTTGCTGAATCAACATCTCCAGGAACTTCATCTACTATGACACCATCCGATACAATTAACAACGTGGAATGATTAGTATTGGGTCTTCCATATGGCTGCGATAACACACCAAAAACATTGGATCCACCTTCTTCAATATTAACAACAAGTAAATTGCAGCCAAAAACATCATCACTTGTCACCTCCCCACGCGTTGCTAATTCTGTCTCTAATGTGGTGCCCTTCCATCGATAAGTCGAGTCTTCAAAATGTTACACTTTCTACCTGTTTACCAATACAATCTACCGACAATGTGTTGGCTCTTCCGCCTGACTCATCTGTTGATTGTATTTTGGAACACGTGCCTCAACCAAAACAAATATTTATATCTCGGATGGCGTATTCAACTATAACAGAAGATGTGCTTAAATACGTGGGTTTGAATTTCGGTTCCTCTGTCAAGGCCTTCAGCTACCCTAAGCTCACCAATGACAATTTAGCTGACAGAGTTATTGCTTCGTTTAAATTAAGTGAGCCTAAAAATTGCGATATTGTTCATAAATCCTGACTTTTTGGGAAGCAGTTTGTTCTATTTAAAAAAAGGAATGTTCAAAGGCTACCAGTAGTACCTATTAACATCTATAAACATCGACCTATGTTTATACCATCAAAATGTACAGGGTTTAGGGTCTAAGCTGAAGGATCTGCCTTTGACTGATGCTATATCCAATGATTATATTATCTATTTTACTGAAACTTGGCTGTCATTCTACAACACACGATAGTTTGACATGACCGTAGTAGACACTTGCCCAACTTGCCTTTCGTAGTAGTTTTCCTGACTCTCCTCTTTTTGATTTTTTTTTTTTGTTTACCCCCTATAGAATGTGTTGCAGTTAAGATTCATCTTTCTCCTATCTATTCTTTGCTCATCTTTGACGCATACATTCCCTGTAATTCTCCTGTATCTGTGCATGATGCATTCTTCTCAGAAGTTTCTGATTATTATTTTACGCGTTTTCCGTATCCGTATCTCGTTTTAGTGGTGATTTCAGCCTTCTAAATATTTTCTGGACAGACAGTCTGATAAGTCTTTGCTCTTCTCATTGTTCTTCTTCAATTTCTACCTTCATGTCATTGTGTGCTCTTTTTCAGTTCAATGATATGCCAAATACTAATGGCCGTATATTGGATTTAATTCTATGTGATATTGAGAGAACCTCTAGGCATGTTTCCCGTGCTCTCTTTCCTTTTATTTGTCCTGATCCTCATCATCCCCCTTTAAATTTTGATGTGTCTCTTGCTGCTGCGCTCCTTGTTCGGAAACAAAGACAATATCACTATAACTTTAACACGGCTAACTATAATCAAATCTCTGAAGCCATTCTTTCGGTGGATGGGTCAGTATTCTTTAATGGTCGGGACTCTGATACATCATATTGCAACTCCTATGACTTTCTCAACTCGACTTTATCTATCTCAATACCTCTAACTGTGTTGAGGAGTGTGAAGAACTCTCCTTGGTTAAACCTTAACAAGTTTGAAAGAGGAAGATCGAGCTCATCGTATTTTTCTGCATAATGCGACAACTGAATCTCGTTATATGTTTTATCAGCTTAGAGTTTTGGCTAAAACAAAGTCAAGCCAGCAATGTATTCTTATTATAGAGACATGAAGTCTTCTGTAAATTCAAATCATTCAAAGCCTTTTCAAAAATATATTCATTCCATAAACCTTCTACCAGAATTCTATCCACTTTTCATCTAAGTGGTGTTTAAGCCTCGTCATCTCAGGAGATATGTGAACTCTTTAGTACTCATTTCACTTCCCTTTTTCATCCTGTGGGAACATTTAATAATATTCCGTTTTTTCCACTTCTTCCCTGCCCTTTTTCAGTTTGATGGCCCTGTCAGTTCAGATCCTGACAGCACTCCTAATCACTTTGTAAGGTCTATCAGTCTATCATCTGATATCCTTCCATCTTATTTGAAAAGAACATATATCTCTCCTATTTTGAAAAAAGTTTATGGCTCTTCCACTATTAACAATAGTCCAATATCATATCATGATGTCTTGGTTTCTGAGCAACATGGCTTTATCAAAGGCCGGTCCAAGTTGACTAATCTACTTGAGTTAACCAGTGTGGCAGCAAGAGCCTTCGAGGACCGCTTGCAAGTGGAAACCTTGTATTTGGATTTGTCAAAGGCTTTTGGCACTGTTAAGCACAATACATTACTGTATAAACTAAGAACTTTATGCGTTCCGGGCATTTGCTTTATTGGTTCTCTTCATATATTTCCAATCGTTTTCGTCAAGTTTTTCTTAACGGTTTTGTTCATACACCTTTCATCCCATCTCGTGGAGCTCATCAAGGTTCCATACTTGGTCTTTTTTTAGTTATCCTATATGTCAACGACGTTCCTTCCATCATTAAGTCTCCTTGCGTCCTGAATGCCAATAATGGTAAAATATTTAAGGTTTTTATTTATTTTATTTATTTATTTATTTATTTATTTATTTATGTTGCCATTAACAGAGTTACCTCTAATACAAATGGTGAAGTATATACTAAGAAACACACAAAATTAACAAATGAATAAACTAATAAGTTTTGGTTTAAGTAAATAAAGAGAACGAGGAAAAGGACCAAATTGTAGATGATCATGATTGCGAGGTAGCCTTAGCAGTGGAGAATGGAAGTACGGGTCAATCCGAGCAAAAGGTACAAGGAAGATACTAGCATTTCTACACGAGCGCAGATTTAGCCTATAATAAATTCGAGAATCAAGATTGGTATCCGTAAAGCGGTTACATATTTTAAAGAGAAGACACTCATCAAGTATCAATCTGCGAATTTCAAGAGAAGGAATCTGAAGGAAGGACAGGTGATTTTCGTAGGTCGCATAAGGGATTTTGAATTTGAAAAATAGAAAACGGGAGAACTTCCTCTGGACAGATTCAAGGAGAACAATCAGATAATCATTGTGAAGTGACCAAATTTGAGAACAGTATTCAAAAAGAGAACGTTAGATACAGATAAATAGTTTGATAGCAGACTTAGGGTTAGAAAAAAAAAGAAGTATGCCTAAGAACAAAACCCGAAACACGGGAAGCTCTAGTGACTAAGTTTATAATGTGAAGGTCAAATTGGAGCTTTGGGTCGAAGATAACCCTTAAGTCTTTCACCTGATCCACTACTGTTAGAGGAGTTTGATTCAGAAAATAGGAATGGGATATTGATGAACTTTTCAACGAAAATGACATTTTTGGCATTTTGGTACATTTAAATTCAATAGTTTAGCCTTACACCAAGAAGTCAGAGATAACAGATCGTTTTGGAGAATATGACAGTCAGCAGGCGAGTTGATTACTCTGTAGATCTTCAAATCATCCGCAAATAAGAGACAAGAAGAGTTGAACACTGATGGGAGATCATTGATAAACATGGTGAAAAGAAACGGACCTAAGATGGAACCTTGTGGAACTCCAGAGCAGGGATGATTTGACTTAGAAACCGAGTCATCAATGACAACTTGGCATGTTCTAGAAGCTAGATATGAAGTTAACCATGACAAAACGGAGCCACTCACACCATAATGCTGCAATTTGCAAATAAGAATGTCATGGTTGACAGTGTCAAATGCCTTAGAGAAACCAGTGTAGATAGTATCCACTTGAAGACTGTCATTTAAGGCTACCGCCACAGTGTCAGTAAGTTCCAAGAGATTGGTTATGATAGAACGATTTGGCACAAAACCATGCTGCTCAGGAGCTATTTGAGAACAAAGAGAAGAATAGAGCTGAAATTTTAGAAAAAGATGAAAGTTTCGAGAAAGGGCCGTAATTCTCCACCATGGTCGGGTCACCACTTTTGTGTATTGGAGTAACATTAGCAATCTTCCAGCAATCTGGCATGTGACCTGTTGTCAAACTTAGATTGAAAAGCAATGAAAGTGGAAAGCTAATGGTAGATGGTAATGCTTTAATAAAGAAATTTGGAATGGCATCCGGCCCAGGTCCAACGTTAGGATCAATAGAGTTAATAATAAGTTCAACTTGAAGAGGATTCATGACTATCGAGGTGAAAATAGGCGAAGGCAATACGGAAAAAGAGGAAGGTATATGAAGATAGTGTAGAGGAGAAAAAGGTGGAGAATAAGTTAGAAATTTCAGACGGGGAAGAAGCAGTCTTGCTATTCCATTGAAAAATTTGGAAATGCACTTGAAGATCTTTGAGCTTTAACAAAAGACCAAAAGGGCTTAGTTTGGTTGGAATGAAGAGACTTTTCGATATTGTCATAATATGCCCTTTTGGCTCTCAGAACCTCCATATTGGCAATTGACCGATACCTAACAAACTCTTGGCGATAATCACTTGTTCCATGAGATTACCACAATTTATGAGCTTTATCCTTATTTTTAATGGCTTCCTTAACATGCCACGTAAACTAGGGAGTATTAGCGCCTGCTGAAGAGGCATAAAGTGGAGTGAAGTTATGGATACTAATAAATAGAAAGGAATAGAATTTTGATATTGCTTCTTCACAATCCAAGTCAGCAAAGAAACTTTGCCAGTCAATGGTAGAAATATGCATGGAAATCGAATGAAAATTGGATTTGTAAAAATTAAACCTAGGCCGCGTACGAGTTTTGCATCGTGCTAGATATTTCAAAGAAAGAACCATAGAAAGGGGAGGGTGAAATGAGTCAGTGTCTACATATGGAACCGCCGACCGAGATACAGAAAGATGTTGATCAGCAACGTTGGAAAGCACTAGATCCAGCAGTTTGTCGTTAACATAATGTACAGAATTTAATTGAGAAAGGGAGCAGTGATTTGAAAAAGAGGAAAGAACGATGGATAGATTATTCGTAGAAGACGGAACTGATGCAGGAAAAGATGACCAAGAAACCGAGACTGAGTTAAAATCTCCCTAAATTAATAAAGGGGAGTCTGGGTAGAAGGAGTCAATGTAAGATGAAAGCTCATCAAAGAACGTTTCATATGTAAGAATTGAAGAGTTACAAGGAACGTAAGTAGAGGCAACAAGAAGAAACTTATTGCGCGAGGTTTGGACTTTTACAAGAAGATGGAGAGAAATTCGAACAGGCTGAAGCTGACAAAGTTTTCTTAGTAGCTATCAAGACAACCCCGCCATGTTTCATCTTACGATGACTGAGCGCTCCTCCAGAATTATCTGTAGTCGTCTTGTAGGTGTATTGTTAACCATCCTCCACTTAATATTTCTAAATGCATGCATCTGTTTTTTTCTCCTAATACGAGCTCTCTAGGATGTCAGTTCTTTATTAACAATACTCAAATAATCACTGTGTCTCATCTCAAAGACTTAGGAATCATTTTTGACTCTAAGCTGAAATTTGATATCCACATATCTGATAAAGTCTCCTTGAGCTTTAAGGAATTCTGGTTTTGCCCTGCGATACTCCTATATTTTCTCCAACCCTTCGTTTTATATGAAGTTATTTATCAGTTTAGTCCGTTCTATATTAGAAATTGCTCTCTTGTCTAGTCTCCTCCTCTTCTTTACCTTAAGTCCTCCTTAGAAGCAGTTCAACGCAAATTCTCTAGAACTATCTTCTTGAAATTTCATATTTCTTATTGTCCTTATGATTTTCATTTGTCTCTTCTTGATATCTCCTCCTTAGGATTCCGCCCCATTTATCGCGATGAAGGTTTCCTATATAGGCTTTGTCATGGCTTATTGAATTGTAGTCTACTCAGCCAAGTTCCGAAGAGACACCGTGTTCGCCCAACTAGATTAACAAATCTTTTTTGATATTCTCTAAGCACGCACCGAATTTATTTTCATTCACCTATGCTAAGGACATCTTGCAAGCATAATCATCTTCAGCTTGGAAACTCTTCTCTTAAAACGTTACTCAAATCTATCATTTTCAATCTTTGCTTGTAATAATAATTTCGTTAATTTCGTTAATTGTTGATATTCTTCCTGTTCTTATTTTGTCTTTCTAAGGGCTGCTTTGTTTTTTTTTTTTGTTTTTTTTTTGTTTTCCCTCTATTTTGTTATTGGATATTTTCTATTAAATAGAGTCAAATAAATAAAAAAAAGGGAGCGCCGTAGTGAGGGCAGAATAAAAGCAAGGCTGATATCAGAAAACCATAGGAGACAACGCATAAACGTCATTAACCTGACCGAAAAGGACACTGAACAGTTTCTGAAAGTAAGAATAGGATGGGCCATCTGCAGGATACGGGAAAGAGCAGGGCCTTTTCAATGATTCAAATGTCTTGGGTATGGTCACATCGCACAAGTATGCGAAAAGGCCCAATAGAAGTTCCCTATACCACAAATATAGTGAAATGGGGAATAAAGGAAATGGGTGAACGAAGGAAGCATACTGTATTCTTTGCAAGGATTCTGATAAAAGACCAAATTTTTGGCACGTCTTGGGATCAGGAAAATGTCGAGTTTTTCAGGAAGCTTTAGCCAAGTGAAATCAGAACTTCAATGGCCCGCATCCTGCAGGTAAATACACATCGCACTTTAACCACCCAAAACATGCTTAAGCAGTTTATGAGCGACATAAAAGCCGATGTCTTGCTGCTGAGTGAGCAACACCACGATAAAAGTTCTGAATCATAGTATCATGATGAAACTGGAACTCCTACCATCTGAGTGCCAGCGGGAGGACTATGGATGAGGGGATAGTTTTGTGTGGGCTCAGTGCTTAGGTACCACTTTCATTATTGTGTACATAAAAACAAACGAACCAATATAATCTTTCCAAGCCAAACTTAATGCCTTGGAGGGCCTTATCTTGAACGCAGATAGCAATGTGCTCATTGAGGAAGAATTCAATGCTAAAGCAATCGGATGGGGCATGCCTTTAACAGATCTTCGGGATAAACAAATCCTAGAAATGGCAGGTAGGACGGTGCTTGTCACCATATTGACTGTGAAGGAACCAAACCAGACGTGACATTTACTGCGGAGTCCCTAGTCTTGCAGGATACGCAATCGGAGAGTATTAAAAGATTACTCACCCAGTGATCATCCGCACATACTGCTTAAGGTCCGTGATGCTGTCTGCCAATGCCCACTATCCTAGACTCTTACGATTGGGTGGACTGTTGGGAGAATAGACGTTGAGAGGTTTATCGAGGCACTCACGGCAGGTGCACTATTGTTGGAAGATTCTCAAGGGAAGAGCTAGTACCTCAAGACGTGGTGAACTCAACTAGGAGCATCATTAAGTCTGCTTGTAGTGCTTTTATGACCCGTCAGAGGTGTAGGCATGGAGAACCTCCAGTGTACGCTTAACATCGTTACAAGTTTTAACGTGAAGTTCAATGGGCGCGAAAAGACATGCAACCAGTAAGCAGCATATAAATCGTTTTGGAAATACCTACGTCAAATAATCAATAGCAGTAAGCCTCGTTACTGGCAAGATCTAGGTGACAACGTAAACCCTCTGTGGGGCCTTGGCTACAAGTTAGCTATGTGAAACTTAGTGTCCTACGTAAACCCTGCAAAAATGAAATAGAAAAGTGAAGTAATCGAGCAGTCTGTCAAGATAAACTGCTCGAGGAACCTTAACGAAAAGGACAATAGGAGTTGAGGAGAAAAAAAACAGGTGAAAATGTGATAATTGTGAAATTGTCTTTGATTCTGTGTAGCTCACTGTATCGTGTTCTAGTATTTTAATTATTTAGTAGATATTATGAAAAATCACTTTTGGAGCTGATTATAGCCTTACACAAAAGAAAACTGTGCAAAAATTTATCAGACGATCAAGTTCCGTTTGATGCAATAATTCGCAGTATATCACTCCGTGAGCTAAGGATAATTTATCAGACGATCAAATTCCGATTGATGCAATTATTCACAGTATATTACTTCGTGAGCTAAAGATAGAGCAACAATAGAGGATATTCGTAATGAATATTACGAGTATACTGGTGAAAAATTTCCATACATCGAAGACGTATGCGACAAGTTGCTGGCGTTGAAGATTACAAAAATCAAAATGGCACATATTGAACCTTTTTTACACCAACCTTAAAGTCAAGGATATCCTCAATATGGGACGAAATCAAAAGCTAGCCTAAAGCCAAATTATTTTATGTTCCAAAAAAATGATATTTGTTACTTCAAAAATAATTATTTTAAACCAGCACGTATCATAACTGAACAGGTTTACAGTCCGTCCGAAGAACAACACGAACTAAATCTCGTTGACGCCAACAAAACTTGAGCCAGAGACCTTCGGCTTACGGGCTTAGTACTCTGACCACTAAGCCACGCGGACTACAGCAAGTGATTTACTCATCGCAAATAATTCATTCGTGTGTAAGTTCTGGATAATGTATTGCGAGAAACAAAAAAAATTTCCACGATTCAGCGCCCAAAATTTGGCAAATTTTGGACAGGATCGACGAATAAAAGTATTTGGAATTGAAAAGTGGTAATGGCATAACGATATGAACCCCAGTTCCTGACTAGATGCGGTTTGGCTCTATTTTGATTGGAATTGCTAATTTGCATATGCTTACGCGAGTGATTGCTGCTGTTTAGCGAAAATTCACTTGGAAAAAGAAGAATTCAAAGTACATCTAGCTCAAAAGATAATTTTAAAATGCAATCAGTATGAACTTATTATGATAAGATCTCTGTTATGCTATGGGTGTGAACCATGGACCCTAACCCAAGCGTCTGCAAAAATATTGAACGCCTTTGAGCGACGGGTCCTGAAGTAAATAACCGGAGTGAAGCAACCGTGAGCTGTATGAATTTTTTGACGAACCGAAGTCCTCAACGATTGTAACATAAGACTGCGAAAGCTGCAATGGTCTGGACACATGAATTATATGGACAAACAACGGATACCCAAAAAGGTATTCGTTGGGAGAATTGAAGGCCACAGACCTGTGGGGAAGCCGGTCAATGGACCGAGACAGTTGGGGGCGCTATTTATAGGAAGCAAAAGCCTGAGAGGGGCTGCAGTACTACGAAGAAGAAGATGAACTTATTGAATATTTTATGCATCGTTGCACTGAACTAAGTTCCATTTGTACAATAAATAACCTCAAATAGAATTCCAAAGTACTTGATAATAATAAAGCGTGGAAAGAACCAAATATCAAGTTAAATGCTTGCTTGTACCAAATCTACGAGTATTAGGGCTTAACGAACTCTATGCAATTCGAGGAACGGCTACAGTCCTGCGTCGCGCACTTTGTTCAACTTGCAAAATCAATCAAATCACATAAGATAATATTCCCGAATATATAGTCAGAAGAGAAAAAGGAGGCAATCGTACAGTTCTTCTGGCCTATAGGGTATATTCGTTCTTATACACGCAAAACAGGGTACGGTGGGCTCAATACACAAGGAAAAATGTTGACGCTCTAGTTCAAAAATTACATAATTCGGGAAGATTGGAGACTATGGTTTATACCAATAAATATAAAGATTGGCAACGCTTTAAATTATCATATACAGTATATCTATTGGGCAGTGAGTTAAGTGGAGAAGACTTTATGTGAAGTGCTCCATTGATGCGTCCCCAACAACGAGCGCTCGCCGAAGGAGTAGGTACGTACCCTTTTTCTTGCTTATATTGTAAATTAAAAATATTTTTAAATTTAAAAATCTTACAAGTTTTGAATAGATGTTGCAGAGCTTTACGTGTTTTTGAAACATTTTAAAAACTATTTGTAGTCACTCTTTTAAACTGAATAAATGTCTTACAAATGTTAACGGGATCATCATCCTGTAAGAAGTAAATGATTATTGGTCTTTGTTTTTGAAAAAAAATTGAATTATTACTTTTGAAAATTAAATATAACAAACATGTTTAGTTAAAAGCAGAAGATTCAGTCATCCCATTAGCACCCCGAACGGGTATGGGGCCCGCCATGTTGGCTGTCCCCACTGCTCACAAACTAGACATCGAGTAAACTCTCTCCTTTTTTCTTTATTGCAGGGGCTCTCGCTGAAATGCTTGGCCTTTCACAACTGATATGGGCCAAGGCATTACATTTTTGGATTTTAGACCCAGTATGAAGGTTGCGGAGCGGCACTGCCACCACCTGGATACCCCACTCATATTTGTGGACCGTGACCGTCCTCAGTAAGGACGAAATCGCCTTACGTCTCAGGCATGGTTTAACGGTTATCCGTCGTCACGCTCTCTTAAAAAACTTTTAAGTTGGTTACTTCGACTATTGACACATTTCCATCGATCAATGGGTTTGACTCTGGTCATCATGTAATTTGTACGAGCGAAAATTTTTTAGTGGGTCCTTGGGCTGTGAAAGAGAAACCCACCCCACGGCACCACAGAGCTAGCTTGCCAGCGCACTCACGCGTCCACAGATAAGGCCATTTCCAGCAAAGCTGAGGCAGCAGGCCAAGGCTGCAGTCCACGTCATCATTTCAATCATTTTTTTATAGATACATTAGCATCCAATTGAACACTACAAAAGGTAGACGAGATAGTACGGGCACATTTTTCTTCCATTTCATTCATGTTGACGCTGTCCATGGCTCAATAGTAGTCAAATACCCACTCTTCATGCAGCTGGAACTTGAAGAAGAAGTCCTGTCAATCAAACCAAAGAAGGCCTAAGGGCTAGACAGCATCCCAAGTGAGATGTTGCAGCTTGTTTATCAACATTGTCCTGACTTGCTGCTGAGTACATTCAACACTTGCCTATGGGAAGGGGTTTTTCCAAAACACTGAAAGGTGTTGAGGCTCGTACTGATCAACAAGGAAAAGGAGAGTCCCGCATTGCCATCCGCATACTCCCCATCATGCACGGCTGGATAAGTCCTAGACGAACTCATTAAGGGAAGATTCACTGACACGATTCATACTGCTGGATATTTATCTCCTTAGCAGTACGGCCTTAGAGCAGGACGTTACATTATCAATACAATTGCAGAGATAGTAGGCATGGTCCAAAACGTGAAGGCACATAGCTGTACTAAGTGACGGGTAGTTCTGTTGGCAAGACGATAAGTAGAATGCCTACAACCCCGCTAGATGGGATACGTCAACAAACTTTTTCAGAATATCTTCGTCGGCTTTTGAGTGAATATCTGAAGGATCGAAGTCTCATTTATACCATAATGTAGGGCCGATGAACGATGGAAGGTATATCTGGTGTTGGTTAAAAATCTATCCTTGGTTTTGACCAGTGGAACATATCGTATGATGGACAAGTGAGATTAGAGCTGCCAGATGAATTGTGCCTGATCAGCTTTGCGGATGATGTTGCGACACTAGTTGCTTGCGCGCACTGTCAAATAGGCCCAACTTAGGCTAGGTATGCTAGTGCGCCATGTGAAAGGGTGGATGATTGCTTGCAAGTTATGTCTTTTACTGGAGAAAACTGAAGTAGTCATCCTGACAAAGAAAAGAATCTCCAGACTAAGGACAATCAGTATTGGAGAACTATTGATTGAATCGAAACCATCATTAAAAAAATGGTATTACTGATCAACTCAAAGATGAGACTCTCTGAATAAATCAGTGTACCGGCTAATAAAGCTGCTTCAACCATATTGGCTCTGAGTCGACTAATGATTAACGTAGAGGGACGCAACGCATCAAGAAGGCGACTTTTGATGAGATCCGTAGAGTTGGCGCAACTGTATGGAGCAAAAATATTGGGCAATGGTCTCAGAAAGGAGATTTACCGAAAACACTTGGCCCAGAAACAGAGAAGAGGAGCCCTGGGGATTGCCTCTTCATATTCAACAGTCTCCGATTTATCAGTTTTAGTCATTACAGGCGTTATTCCTATCGCTCTCCTTGCTAGAAAGTGCCTTGATATCTGCCTCCGTTGGAAGGAAGGTAGAAGGGAGACAGTTATTTGTGTGGAGAGGCAACACTCACTTGAAAGTTAGCGGCAGTCCTGGATGAAAGGGAGATGAATTTCGTACCTCATCCCTGATTCTTGAACGGACATGGATGTTTTCAGTCTTACTTGCGCAAGATTGATCACTTGGAGACAACCGATTGTAAGTGTTGCACACAAGAGCAAGACGATGCCTCTCACACATTTTTTGCATTCAAAAGGTGGGATAGGCTGCACCGACATCTCTACAGGGAAACACCAGAGCTCTCCGCGAATAGAAGATGGTTTCATCGGTTGACAAATGAAACCACGTGACACATTATACTCGGGCAGTCCTAATAGATAAAAGGAACTTACAGCAACCAAGCTTGTCGGGATTAGGAGATCACTTTCCTAGCAGTCCCCCTCCCTCCGTTTCCTGCCACTAGAGTAGGTATCCCCCAACTTGAAGGCGTAACAAAAGAGGCTTAACCTGAAGTAATGTGGCAAACGGTTCCAAGCTAGGTTCTGAGGCTAACTGCGGAGGCTTTTAGTGTGTAGTTCAGATGTCTTCCCTGTCTGAAGGCCCCAAAATCCGTGCGTAAATAGCGTTTACATATTTTCTGTTTAACATTTTTCTTTCCTCCTCAGTCAGCATATTAATTATCCAACACTTATGAAAAACGAAAAGCATCAAAAGTGTTTGCTTTTTTGCCCTTAGAATTGCTGTGCCAATAATCCTTAGATTTTATCTCCAAAACTTTAAAGCCTTGATTTAAAGGTACCATTTTAGATTTAAAAGCCACAAATTCTGGAATTCCCATCATCCTTTACACTCAACTAAGTTCTATTACATATCAGATGGTAGACGATGGGATACAAAATTTGTCCGAACAAACACTGACAAGATAGTGAGAGAACGATGAGATTGTGATGCAAAACTTTCATGAGAAAAGCGGGCAATTGTTTTCCGCTTCAAAACGTGTAAGTGAAAAGTTTTCATAAGAACAGTAAATCGGGCGAGAAAACACGAAGGCGAGGCAAAAGAAAAAAATATAAGAAAATCGAAGAAAAGTTTTCGAAAAGATAACAGAAAGAGAAAAAGTAGAAGTTGTGGCAAAGTTAAACGGGGAGTAGTTATAAATAAAAAAATTAAATGAATTCAAGTGGAATGTTAGCGAACAAGAGGAAGTTTTCTTAAAAGTTAATTTTCAATTGAGTGGAAAAGACAATTGTGCTCATTTTGGGAAGGAATTAATGGAAAGCATCTGGAGAGGAAGAATCTCTGACATTATTTCAAAGTCAATTATGTTTCAAATTTCTAAGTATCATATTCAATATTCTATTTTGTTCCTGTGAAAGCGTTCAGATTACAATGATTTCAAAATAAAGCTTCAAATATTGCCGAGCATCTTTAATTTCATGAAATACTCGCAATATGCGCCATATTTAGCCCTACCAAGTTAAATTTACCATCATTGTTTGTACATTCTCAACCGATTTCCAAAGAAAAGAAGGTTTTCATTTACTCACTTATCTTTTCTCTTTCAACTTGTCACAGTTCCAATATTGCTACATCCATCATTGACTTGGTTTCGATATAAATCTGACAATAATGATGATGTTGATGATGACGCTGTCCAAATCCTTTTTGATGAATGAGATGTATCCATTCCGATCGATTGTTATCAATTTGTGTTAGAGAAGAATGGTGATGTTGGCTGAAAGTGTTATTATCAGAAAAATATTGACACAATAAAGAAGATGATCTAACAAATCATGAATGAATGGTCAATTGTGCATGGTTGGTTTAATTTTGATTGGAGTTATTCTAACACTTTAGAAATTATGTAATGAAATGAAAATTAATATCATATAGTACCATACATATTCAAGTTTTAGGTTACAAAACGAAATTTAGAGTAAAGGATACAGATAGCCAGTCACGAACCATGCCGCTGTTACAGGAGCAGCAAACAGAAAACTTCAGGAGTAACCGAAGTAGTGTTTCTGTTCACATGAGCTGTACTCGTATATATCGCCTTTCAATAATAACGCGATACATTTCCATCTGAGTAAAAAGTCTTATCGTTTACAATGTCATAGGACGAAGAAAAATTTTCGATTCCGACGACAGCTTCACAATCCTGGCAACCGCTGCCTCGACCGCCACGTCCAAATCAACGCCATTTCGGGTGTCGCGTCCCAAACAGGTGGAACACAATTCTACAACCACAAATTTACACACCATTCCTCCAAGTTTCATAAGATTGTGTCTAAGAATTAAATTGTCCTTTACCGATTCTTTAAAAAATAAAACAACTTTGTTTTATTATGACCGCTTTTATTCTAACTTTATTGAACTAACACGGATTCAATAAAGCGTGCGTAAATGGTGGAACGATAAAACGAGTACCCCAATGCAGCCTCACATTGGGTGGATAGGTGAGGAGGCTTAACCGTGCTCACGCAAAATTACTTGAATAAAATGACCAACCGGAATGATAGTGGCTTTCCACTTTTATAGAAGAAAAATGCTGATTAGTTGCAAGAATTAGTTCTTGTTAATTCTTGCAACAGAGAAACTCGAAAGGTGTGCATATGACACCTGGGTAAATGCACTTAGCTTTGCCATAGCTTGCATGCTCGTGTATGCATGATAATTTGAATAAACAAATTTCGTGAGAATTTTGTCTGTGGGAAATTGCAATTTTAGAAAAATGATATATTAGATTAAGTGGAAATGAGGTAAGTTTTTTAATGCAAAGAATATATGGATGATTTTAATGCAAAGAATATATGGATGAATGTGTGGAGGGTACGTGGGAATGGAATGTAACATCTAAGCTCGAAATGGAGTGCCTTGGCCAAATAAAGGATATTAGCCGAGTATGCGGCAGGATCGTGGAAATCAAATCAATGCTCTCAGTTACCAAGATTTGTTATGGCAGTGGTAATTCTGAGGTAGAGTTGTTGACAGAAAAAATCTCAGCCCTCATGTCCAAGGTCAGATGGCTTCAACAGTGGCAAACACAAGCCTATCGTTCTCTACAGGGTTGGAGGGTCAGTGATAGGGCAATTAAGTGCCAGCCTCCTTGCGAGCTTAACCAGGATGTGGATTCGAAAAAATAATTTCCTTGATTGTCGTGAGCGTTACTAGGCGACGTCTTTCTCCCAAGCTGCATCTTAATCAGAGACAGAGCTAGCGACACAAATTTCCTTGTCAACAGCAAGACTGATGTGGTCATCAGTCATAGAAGTATGCTCTTACCATTGAGAAACAGTAACCGAGTACAAATTATTCGCTACGAATGGTTTCCAAATTTGCACGTATGCGCAGAAAGTGCTATCATTAGACAATGGCATGCTCTTGTGGAGCTTCTGTAATGCCGACGTACTTACACGCATTATCGGCACCGACTTCCCTGGAAATTTCAAATTCACCATCGGCATAAAAAAAAAAGTCGCATTCTCGACCTCTCCTCCGGGTCAGCATCAATTGCATCCCGATTAATCTGATATTACTCGTCAATCGCGACAGTAGTAGAAAAGTTTTTCCACCATCAATTGTTGAAACAGTCTCCTTCCCTATCAATTATTAATTGCAAACCACTCAAAAGCACCCAGGCAGTCGAACATAATATAATTAATTCGCGTCTTCCAGTAGCCAACAAACTTCGGGAACTGTCAGTGAAAAAACTAGATAAAGTCCAATCAGGGTTTGCTTATTTGTTCAAAATGTAGCAGCCTCTAAGCCAGTTTCTGGGACTCTTACGCTGATTATCGTTGACTCAATGTGGCCAATCAGTGCGACCGTTACTCGATGCCACATATTGAAGATGTATTCGCAGGACGTCTTTGCATGAATGTTCGGTAAAGTAGATCTGTTGCGAGGATTCCATCAAATCCTCATCTAGGAGAGCGATATCCCAAAAATAGTAATAATCACTCCCTTCGGACAATTTCTTTACATTTACTATATGACCCTTGGCTAAGGGAATGCTGCTTAAACCTTTCAGCAATATGTAGACGTAACTTTACGGAGGTTGAACCTTTGCGTAGTTTACATCGACGATATATTCGCATTCTCCAAAACACATGTACAATATTTTAACCATATTCGCTCTCTATATGAGTGGTTAAGCAAGTTAAAATCAAGAATAAACAGCCTGTGTACCTTTGTGCCTCCCAAAGTTGAGTTTTTGGCGCACAATATCTCAAAACCTGGCTTATCTCTATATACCTCGAAGATCAAAGTTTTCCTGAGTCGCCGCCAGCCATTTACATTTGTTGAACGAAGAAAACCCGTCTGGGCTTGCAACTACTACTGCAACGTCAAACCTTACATCACAGACTATAGGTGCGATTAAGACGGACTCTCGATTAGTGCTGGTCTGGCTTTGAGCAAATATCCCTATAAGGGCTCGTCCTTACCCTCGCATAGCCCCCCTACTTTGCAAAGATAACTATAGTGCCAAAAACGCAACTATGCATACAAAAAGCGATAGCGGCTCCGAGGCGGAACCGAACAGATGTGGCGTATCTAAGCTCATCAAAAACAACAAAAACGAACAAGACATTAAAAACTTTACTAGATACTAAAGATTTAAAGAACGAAGAAATACAGAGGGCTTTACGAAAAGGCTCAGTTTGTGCACATTAAAAGCAAGTAAGCGCTCCGGGATGCCTTATAAGGGAAGTGTGCATTATGAACCACCCTGAAGTCGAAAAAGTATCGCGGTAGAAAAAGAAAAGAACAAAGTGCCATTGCGCAAAGTTGCTGACATCGTCGAAAATGTACATGTTGCATTGTATGTAGAAACCGAAGCGGAAAACTCCTCTCTAGAGAAAAGAATAGAAAGCACATAAGACGTTGAAAGCTTGAAGAAAGAAAGGCTAATCCGAAAAGCGGAAACATTCTGCAGGGAACTAAATTTGAATATGACTCGCAAAAAAAACATTGGCAAAGGTGTAAAGAATGGACTTCTGGTGTTGGAAGAGCTTCTAGATTGCCTAAGCCATTGTTGGCTGAACCAGTTGAAGGGTGAAGAAGAGTAAAAGATTAAAGAGGAGCTAAGGGCTTAGTCTTACATGACAAAAGAATGGCCTCTAGTCCAATCGTAGGAGAGTGGGATCAAAACAGGAAAGAATAAGCACTTGAAGGACATGGAATGATAGATCATGGTATCTAGACACTGCTGACAAAAGTAGCTTAATAAGCCACCAAAAAACACCTACAAAATATTTTAGAAAAGAAAAGCCACGACAAAGACCCATGCGAGAGGCACTACTCGTGAAACCCTAGGGTGGTCGACTCTGCGCAAAAATGTTGTGGAAGATCAGGGAAGGTGTGAAAAGCAAAGACACCAAAACTGCTATAAAACCAAAATGCCCAGCTCAGTCTGACCACATGCTTGTTAAATTTGGAGCAGGCAACAATAATAAATAAGTATTCTGTGATGCAGTCAAAAAAGTCCTCAGCATTAGAGCAACAGTAGCCTCACGCGAGCCAATGGCAATGATCGAACCAGGGACATTGACTACATAACGGACATAGCCACGATATAGGAAGCTATCAAAATAGTGCTCTTTAGCATAAGCAGGCTCAAAATGAGGCTAACACCAGAAAAAAATATGGGTTATGGGCCATCATCAACCGTACCGAGAAGTGTGCCGAACAGTTTCTGAGCAAGGGAAAAGTAAAAATGGGATAGATCATCAGCAGAGTACAGTAAAGAACAGTATCTCTCCACCGCTTTAAGTACCTTAGTTATGGGCAAACTGCACAGGGATATATCAGACATGATAGGCGTTCCGTACGCTACAAATGTTGCAAAATAGGATATAAAAGAATTATGTACAAAAGACGTTCACTGTATCCTTTGCAAGGATGCTAGTCCAAGACCAGATTTCATGTACGTTTTGGGATCAAGACAGTTTCAGACTTTCCAAACTTTATAGCATTAGCAGAGTTAAACCGGGGGTGACACTAGAAAACAATATGGAAATACGTATGGTCATTATCTAACTGATCGAAAAGCACGCCGAATAACATCCAAGCAAGGGGATCATCTGCGCGGTACGATAAAGAGCGGTACCCCTTCACTCCTTTAAAATCCTTGCTTACGATCATACCACAAAGGGATGCAAGACACCTAATAGGAATTTCCTATGGTACAAATTTGGCAATAAGAGATATAAAAGAAAATCAAGGATGTCGATCAAAAACCAGATTTCATGCGCATATTGGGGTCAAGAAAGTTTCCGATTTTTCAGGAAATCCTAGCCAAGGTAAGAGTAGAACTTCGATGGCCCGTATCCTGCAGGTAAACTTACACCACGGTACAACTTTTGAAGACATGCTTTCACAGTGCGTGGGGGACATGAAAAGTGGCTTCATTCTCTGGATTAAGTAACACCGCAACAAAAGTTTATCATTATGTTGCACTAACAAAACTGGTACTGCCACCACCTGGGTTCCGAACAGTACTCATTTCCTAGTGGAGGGCTATATACGGAAGGACGGTTTTTGTGGGCTTGCTGTTCAGGGCCTGCGTTCTTAACTTTTTACCTAATGTGGAACCAACTGGTATTATCTTTCTAAGCCAAACTTAATGCTTTATACGAAGCTATCTGGAACTTAGATGGCCAGTTCTCATTAGGAAAGAGTTCAATACTAAAGCAATCGAATGGGGCGTGCCTCAAGCTGATCAGTGAGTAAGGTCCTATATACAGTAGTAAGAATAGCGCTGGTGACGCTTTATGGGCTCTGAAGGAGCCATACGCAACGCGATATTTACCTGGAAGTCTCCAGCGTGGAGGGTCACAACTGAAGAGTATTAGAGGACTACTCAGCTAATGATCATCAGTAGATTCTCCTGAGATGTATGATGCTGCTTCTTACCCCTCCAACTCCTCGTGCTCTTGACCTCCCCGATTGGATAGAACATTGACAGGTTTGTCGCGGTGCTCATGATAGGTGCTCCGTTGCTGAAAAATTAGCAAAAGACAGAAGCTGGCAACTCAAGACGTAGTGAACTATACTATGAGCACCATCACGTTTGCTTGCAGTGCTTTGATGTCTCGTCAGACATTCCGGTACAACAAGCTTTCCGTGTAATGATGGTTGACTAAAATCACTGAAAAGTAAAGGGAGTGTCACAAGCTTCGACGTGAAATTTGACGGGTGGGAACCAAGATTAGGTGTGTAATCAGTAAACACCATATAAGTCGGCTAAGAAATGTTTTTGCAAGCTGATTAACAGTATCGATGCTCACTACTGACAAGATCTAATGAAGAATGTGAACAGAGATCCATAGCTCCTTGACTACAAGCTGGTTACGCAGAAGCTTGGCGTCCTACACATCCCTGCAGATATGAAGCAAACAGGTAGGATGAGATAGTGATTGCTTTTCTCCATGTACTTTTTTCTCCTCGTTTATGATGACGCTATCCAATACACAACAAGAGGCAAATGACCACTCTTCATGCCGCTGGAGTTGTAAGAGGTAGCCCTTTCATTAACACCAAGAAAAGCTCTATTTCTAGATGGCGTCCAAGCTGAGATGCTGCAGCTTGTCGATTAATATTTTTCGCTTTGTATATTCAACGCTTGTCTATATGAAAAGATCTTCTGAAACGTTAGACAATGGCGATATTTGTACTGATTGGCAAGGAGATGGAGAAGCCTGGGTGGCCGTCTGCATGCAGTTCCTTATTTACACTGGACATAGCTAGGAAAACGCCGGGGGAAATTCATCAAGGAAAAATTTACTGACGCAATTTGTGCAACTTGGGACCTATCTCCTAGGTAGTTTGGCTTAAAAGCAAGGCACTCAATTGCTGATGCGATTGCAGAGGAGGTGTTCGTTGTTTAAAAGGAAAAGGCACAAAGTCGTACCAGTTGAAGGATAATGATGCTTCATATTCAGAACGTCTTCAACTCCGCTAGATGGGTGGATGTTTTGATTACATTGCAAACCCCTTTTAAGTTTCGAAACTCTTCTTGCAGCTTTTGAGTGCCTACCTGAAGGAACAAAGCTTGCTTCATGATACTGTGTAAAACCCATGAAGGATAGAAGTTACATACAGTGTTGCTCAAGGATCTTTCCTTCGTGCAGACTTGTGAAACATAACGTACAACGGGCTGCTATAACTAGGGCTGTCGGATAAGTCACGCCTAATTTGCTACGTGGATGATGCTATGGCACTAGTTGCTAGATGTGGTACTGAATAGGTGCGACTTGTATCAGGTATGCTGATACGCTTGGTGAGCCTCGCGCTAGAGAAAACAAAACAGCTCATTCCGATAAAGAATAGAGTCCCCTGAGTAATGACAGACAATCAGTATTGGGGAAGTACTGTGTACATTAAAAATATACCAAGAGGTTGCTGATTGGCACAAAGGCGAGCTTCTCTAAGAAATTCAGGGTGACGACTGATAAAACTTCTTCAGGCGTATCGACTTTGAGTCGACTTATAGCAAAGGAAGGGGGAACCAACCCATCACAAAAGTGACTCTTAATGAGGTCCGTAGAGTCCGTGGTACTGTATGGAGCAGAAACCTCTCTCAGCAAGGAGCTGTGCCAAAAATGCTTGCCACGGGTACAGAAAAGCGGAGCACAGAGGATCTCATCTTCATATCTGACAGTCTTTGGCTCAATGGTACTAGGCACAATATCCATCGTCCTCCTTGCAGACGCGAGGGAGACAGTTACCTGAGAGGAAAGATAACGCTCACTCAAATATTAGCAGCAATCCTGGGTGAACAGCATGAACTGAGTAGGGACTGCGCAACTTATCTCTGATTTGAAACAGTACCTTAAGTTAAACGCGTTATGAGGCTGACTTCTACATGACCTCTTTTGAGTGGATATGTGTATCTTCAATCCTACTTGCGCAAGATTGATATGTCGAGGATCTCTGATAATAGATTTTACGCAAAGCAGGAAGCGAATGCCTGTTTTATATTCACCGCATGCAAAAAATAGGAGAGGCTGCGCTAGGATGTCTACAAGGAAACAAGAGGATGTTCCTTACATAATTTAATCGGTAAAATGCTTGAATCGGTTGATAAATGAAACCATGTGGCATATTATATTCTTCTTCTTAGCACTACAACCCCTCTCGGGCCTTCGCTTCCTGTAAATAGAACCTTCAACTGTCTCGGTCCATTGACTGCGTCCTCCAATTTCAAAATCCAAGCAGCAGTCTTCGTCAACCGAGTCAGACCTGCGTTTCCTCGGTTTCCCCATTGGGCTCCAGCCTTCAGTTCTCCCAACGAATAACTTTTTGGGTATTCGTTGTTCGTCGACACGATTCATGTGGCATATGATATTCAGGCTGTCCTAAAAGATAAAAAGGGAATTGGAGGATTAATTTTCTAGCGACTAGAACTTTCTCCTTATCTTGTCACTAGAGAAGGGATCTCCTAACTTGAAGGTGCTTCACGCCATAGCAAAACGAAGCGAGGTTCACAGGAGAGGTGTTTAGTTGGTAGTCTAGACGTCGTGCATTCCTAGAAACCCCGGACTTAGAGTATAAATTTCCCACACCCTCCAATCTAAGAGATAAAAAAATTTGTTATATTTCTGTCTCCACTCAATAACATCCTTCGGAGTCAAAACAAGAGAAGCGACAACTCGAAGTTCTGCTGAACTCTAGAAGCAGTCAAAGCATTCAACAACTGCAAGGAGAGACTGGCTAACGTGACCTTACAAAAGGTTATTTTATTAAATGCATGAGCCAGTCGTTTTGGCCACTGATGGCACCAGAAAAGTTGTTAGAGTGGTCTTGGATCCAAGACAGGGAGACGAATAGATTTTGCTGGTATCTTTCCACTGTCACTGGTTAAATGAAACTATATACGTTACAACCGCAAACTGCTAGCCATTTAAGTGAGTCTTCAGTAGTTCCAGGAGGCAGTAGAGCTTGTTCTTAAGACTGACCATAAGCCTTAAATGTATGCTTTTACTCGTAAAGCAGACAAATTCACGCCTTGGCTAATTCACCAACTCAGTTTCATTGTGAAGCTTTCCGCACAAATTCAACACATCACCCACTAAAGTTATAATAATCCTCCTTTACAAAAGAGTTGCAAGAAGCCTCTAAGGTCCAGTGGCTCCTAAATAACAACATCGCTTCCTTTAATCTCTGCACAATTACCTTAGGCGGTCTAAGAACTGTATGCCCTTAGTACCTAAGTCACTGTGCAACAGAATTTTCAACGTATGTTACTGTTGTTTGCACCCCAGTAGCTAGTTCACCTTGCGCGCTATCAAGAATTGATTCTTTTATCACTTCATGAACAACAATGTCACTCAACAGAACTGTATATGCATCGATTACCAGCAATACAAAGCTTCTATGCATACCGTCAAAACCCTGTACAACTTTTTAGTCTCGGACAAGTGGTTTCAGCTGGTACATTTAGACATCATGGGCCCACTCCCTCCATTGTAC
Source organism: Odontomyia ornata (assembly GCA_963969285.1). Taxonomy (NCBI): domain Eukaryota; kingdom Metazoa; phylum Arthropoda; class Insecta; order Diptera; family Stratiomyidae; genus Odontomyia; species Odontomyia ornata. Next base: position 325,336,378 of record OZ017740.1, on the reverse strand, counting down.
GGACTCAATTAATACTTCACGATGATGCATCACTTTATGTTACAAAGTGGTCTGAAGCTGTCCCTTTAGCCATGCAATGAGGGAACCCAGTTCAAGTTCTGCCTTATGAACTCACGCATTACGGGCTGCAAATACACTTATCCATCACCATACCACCTGGCATAAAAAAAAAACGGTAGAAGCACTGGTACTGCACCACAAAAGCCACGATCATGTGCCATACGGAAAACCATGACTAGATTAGCGCCTTTCCCAAGTTTTTTTGGGAATGAGAAAAACATTCAAAAAGGACCTAGTAGCCTCACCAGTCGAGTTAGTATTTGGATCATCGCTATGCTTCCAAGACCTACTAGACGATTTTCGTCAGAAAACCCGCCAGTTCCAGAACAAGCCAATCTTACATAAGAATCCTAGAACAACTTTCGTGTTCAAAGAACTCACTTCCTGATCACACTTTTTTCTGTGAGTGCATGTAACCAGAAAATTGCTCAGTCATTCATACACTATTTCAAAAATACCAAAAGAAGATATTGTGGATACGGAAGCAACGCTTAGTGGCCAACTAGAAACAAAAACGACGCAAGAGAATAGTAACATAAGAAGAATGATCAGGGAAGCCGAAAAAACCCTCACATATTAAGGATTCCAGCATTGTGTTAGAACTCAAACAGAAACTTGTTCAATATGTCAAGGCTATAGAGGAAACACTGTCGTAATAGTGGATAAGGAAAAATGTGAGAAAAATTAAACAGCGGTCATTTTTTTCAAAATTCATCAAAACCCTTTGGAAGAATCTACCAAAAGGTTCGATACGACGGCCAAGAGCTGTGAAGAAATAATTGGCGGATAACTGAAGGTTTAAGTCCGATTTGATTATTTCTGCGGTTAATGCACCAACGCAAAAATCAGCGAGATGGCTGATGAATAAATTCAAGGGTATGAGGCAGCTTATAACTGATTTCGTCAGAAACAACAAGGAATTTTCTGAAAAACTTCTGCAGCTTGACCCACCAGCAGAAGCTGAAATAATGACCAGGTTTTATGTGAAAACTCTGTTCTCCAGCATCCCATTAATGGAATCGGTTGGATGCATAGAAGAGTGGTTATCACAGCAAGAAAGTTCTCAATCATGGAAGATCAAGACGAGAAATACATATAACTCACGAAACTATGCATGTTGGAAAATTATTTCACTTTCAGAGGTAAATTTTACAAAATGAAAGGAAAAGTGGCCATAGGTAATTCGCTCTCACCGTTGCCTGCAGAAACGATTACAGAAAGCGGAAAATTACTAAAATGCTGGAGAAGAAACGTAGGCAATATTATTAAGTACGTTAAAAAGGGTACACTGGAGAAAGTATTGATCGAGTTAAGCAAAGCGCACAAAAACATTACATTTACAACAGAGGAAGTAAAAACTGATCGGCTACCCTTCCTGGACACTTTGAGCTTAAAAGCATACCGGATACCAATTGGCATGCAGCAAACCATTCCGAACTCATCGAATCATCGAGAGTAAATAAACGTGTCACCATACAGGACAATGATCCATTGAATTTTTGAGCCCCGAAGCCCGACAAAATGAAATAAAGCACATATTAGAAAGAATCGTGAACAAGATGGAAAAATAAGGGAGCAGCGTTCGACTCTGTTAAATCTTAAAAATGAGAAGATATTTTAGACAGCAATTATATATCATGAAGGCAGCACAAAACAAATAAAAAGGAGAACGAACAAATCTAAAAAAATTTTAAAAAATATTCTTGAGTCAACATAGGATGAACGCCAAACACAAGAAGAAGTCAGGCATACTCGTATAATCTTATCATATCGTATGTTCAAAATGCAAAGAAGTATACATAGGACAAATGAGAAGACTCATAAGCATACGAATCAAAGAGCATCTAGAAAAGCAACAGCAGCAAAAACAAGTTGGGTAAACGGACCTACGCTCATGTCAGAAAGGTTTTGTACCCAACTTCTCAGAAATGCAGTCACCAGCAATGAATAACGTCAAGAAATATGTCAAAAAGATGTGCACGTTCAAAGGAAAATCTATTGTTTTTCTACTTTCAATGGACGCCATTTTGTTGCAAACCGACAAAAATTACTCAAATCATGAATTCTCAAAAATATTAATGTTATTGACCTTATTGGAAAATTTCAAGAAGATCAATTCAAAACTGCAGTGACTGGTTGGATGGAAAGTCCATATAATACTAAGAACATATGTTATTGTTGTTGTAATTGGAGAAATTTCAAACGGCTATAACTTCCAGGTATATCATTCGATTTTCATCAAACTTACAAAGTTTAAGAAGCCTTAGTAGGACTACGTAAATTCGAATTTCGGTAAGTTTAAGGGTACCTACGCGATTTTATTGGGGAAAATGTGAAACTCGAATACCATACTATTATTAACAAAGTTGAGCGAATTTTAGCTTCTAGGATATTTGTTGTTATTGTACTCATAAACACCTACCTCCATAATTTTTTTCAAATTTTTCGGTTCACAGGTGTCCAATTGCGAGGGGGGATACAAATTTTTCGTATATTTCCCCTCCCTGTGCGTCCCTCGAAGTAAAAAGTAGCAAATTAAGAGCTGTTTTGAAAAGATCTTATCAAGACCTTTCATTTGATACCCATATCGGCTATCTATGATGAAATTTTTTTTCGGGGGCCACTCCCCTATATGGGGAAACCCCCCTCAAATACCTTATAAAATTTTTTGTAGTTGAACTTTGAAGAGAGCACCACTTTACACCTGCAGACAAAATTTGATGTTTTTAGCTTAAGTAGTTTGCGAGAAAAAGTGCTGTGACACACGGACGGACAGACGGACAGACAGGTTGCAAAACTAGTAGGGTTTTATAAAATTATTTTACAAAACCCTTAAAAGGTAAGAACTCAAATGTCAAATCAATCGTAGTAAAGCACACCGTAATCAAAGGGGATGAAATAACGATCGTAAACGTAAGATCAATCAAAGAGCCATGAAACATGCGAGAATTGGATCTTATGGTACGCCTGACCATAAACCGAGAAAAGAACGCACTTCTGAATCAGGACGAGGGCAATTGTAAATTATGTTTGATGATTGCGTTGAAACATTGCAAATCGTAACATTGTTAAGTACTTACGTTTTGCAAATCATGTTTTTCTAATACTTGTTAAGTAACTCATAAATTTTTTTCTAATTACCAAAATTTTTCTAATACCTGTTCATTACCTTTTAAATAAATAACAGATCAATCAACAAGGATATCTAAGAAAAAAACCAAAATTTTGACAAAACTCGATTTTATTATTCAACATAGTTGCTTTCGTGGGCGAGTATAGCGATTTTCCAACTTTTCGATACCACTTTTACAGTACGATTTCTCTTTCTCATCAAAATAGGGCCCAGTTTCAGCGATCATTTCATCATTGGACTTAAATTTCTTTCCAGCAAGCATTCTCTTGAGATCTGAAAATAGGAAAAAGTCGCTGGGGGCTAAATGTAGAGAAAACTTTATCCTTTTGCAACTGTGGCCATTTCTTGGTGATTTCAGCCTTCAACCGATACAAAACTGCACAGTCATAGTCGTTGTTAATGGTGGTTCCCTTTTAGAATAGTCGATGAATTTTATTCCGTTCGCAGCCCAAAATACAGACGCCATCACCTTACTGGCCGACTGTTGCGTCTTTGCTCGCTTTGAATTCGGTTCGTTAACTACTGTCCACTCAGCTGACTGTCTTTTGGATTCTCCCATATCGATGATAGAATTCGATTTTATTGCGGTTTAACAGCGCCAAACACTCCTCTTAAGCATCAATGCGTTGTTGTTTTTGGTCGTCTGTGAGCTCACGTGGCACCCACTTTGCACAGAGCTTTCGCATACCCAAATGTTTGTGTGAAATGGTAAAAACACTGCCATCTGATATCGTTACAATGCCAGCTATGTTGAAATTTGTAATAATGAACTGAGTGATGTTTGTTTTTCAATTTAAAGGTCATTGTGAAAGACTACTCGGCGTTACAAGTAGTTTGGATTCGTTGGTGGGGAATTTGCTTGATTGGCAAGCTATTTCAAAACCGGGTAAAGTCCTTGTGTCGGACGAATGGAAGTGCTTTTAATTTCCTCTCTACTTGCAGAACTTTCCTTTTTTTACTGAAGTTGGGGGTGACTTTTAATTTGTACCAAAGGTGATAAAATTAGTGAAATGAGCCAATCAGAAAGTGTGTCGTGTCCTCTATTATTAATAAGGGTACCGATTAACTTGTGCAGTTTTCTAACAGATGGCGTAACTTGATTTTTATTCCAGTGATTCACCTTTCCAAATATGTGTTGGAAAGCTATTGTCATATAGTTTCAGAATCAGTATGTGTCATTAAGCTGAAGCGTAAGCAACAATACTTTTTGTTACTCTGAAAATGTCGAATTTTGTGCCGAATAAAGTGTTTTTGCGGGGAGTACTTCTTCATTGAAGAATAATTCTGCCGAACTCATTGTATTTTGGTGGAAGTGTATGGTGTGCATGCTCTATAAAGAAGTGGTTCGCACGGTTTAAAAGTTGCATTTTTGAGTGGGAGGACGATGAACGGCCTGGATAGCCAAAAAAGTTTGAAGATCACGAATTGGAGACATTGCTCGACCAAGATCCATCCCAAACTTACAAAATCACTTGGCGTCACTCAACAAACCATTTCCAATCGTTTAAAAGCACGAATTAACTGGTAACCCTATTACTATCTTCATTATAGTGGCATAGGAAGAATTACCACGGCATGACAACAACAAAATTACGCCAAAAATAAAATAAAACATAACGAGAGTGAAAATCTCGGCGAGCCGCAAACTCACTAGATGGTTCTTGCGTCTCGAAAGTTGAGTGAGTAGCGCCTGCGATTCAGCCTCCAGGAAGATATCCGTACACAATAGACTCACCGAACAACCTCCATTTCGAGGGCAAAAGTTCTTATATTCTCCAAAACAGAGGAGCAATATTTCAACTCTATTCGCTATATGTTTGAGTGGCAAAGTAAGTTTAACTTAGTAATAAATATGGCCAAGTGTATCTTTGTGGCCCACAAAGTTGAGTTCTTGGTTCAAAAGGCCTCCAAATATGGCTTATCTCCATCTGCTTTTATAATCGAAGTTCTTTCGAATTGCCGCTAGCCGCCTGATTCATAGATGATTCATCCGAGCTCTCAGCTACTTCAGTAAATTCATCTCTAACGTCTTTTACCTCGACTCCATGACATCTTCCGAAGGGGAAACAAGTGAAGCAAGAACAAGTCATTCAGCAGAGTTCAGAAGTAATCAAATAATTCAACTGCTGCAAGGAGAGTTTGGCTAACATAACCGTATTAAAATTTCATCAACAGGTGAACCACTAGCGATTGAAACAGGGGCAGATAGGCAGATAAATTCCACTGACATTTTCTTGAGATAAGATGTCATGAGTTGAACGAAACTATAGCACATAAGATCGCAAACTGCTGGCCGTTTACATGAGCATTCAGCACTTGTACCACGTCCTGTGTGGGGTAGGGTTTATTATTAAGACTGACCAAAAGCCCAAATAATGCAGACAATCCCACATCTTAGCAAATCTACTAGCTCAGTTTCAGTGCGCAATTTATCATGCAAATTCAATACATCACTGGCTAGGAGACAGACTTTTCCGCTTAGAGGAGTATATGATCTTGCGATCTTCTTCAACGGAGTAGGTACAGAAAGAATAGGACATGAACCTTAAAGTTCAGAGGCTCCTAAGTAACAACAACATTTTACTTCACCTCTACGTCGTTACCTTATTTGATCTGGGAATCGTATGTGACACCTTGCGTCCCTTGCCAAGGCTCTTAGTACCCAAGTTGGTATGCAGCGGAATTTACAACTTACCTTGCATCACATTACGTCCCATCATGAAATTCGATCTTCAATGAACAGAGACGCCACTCAATGAACTCGTACATACATCAGCTGCCAGAAATCCAAAGTTTTCAGGCATGTTATAAACCCCCTGTAAAACGTCCAACTCCCAGACAAGTGGTTTGAGCAAGTACATTTGGGCATCATGGGCCCATTTTGTCCATCACATGGATTTTACTATTACCTAACGATAATAGATCGCTTTTTGATGTAGCCTGTTGCTGTGCCTTTAACCAAACAATGAACTGACTCTATCAAACATACATTATGCACAAATTGGCTCCGTCTCTTTGAAGTCCTTGCAATCATCACTATGGATCAGGAAACATAGTTTTAGTCCTGCTTTTTCAATTCATTTACCGCACTGTTGGGCTGCAAAGGTACCAGAATATTGCCATATCACCCATCATCAAATAGACTGTTAGAAAGCTGGCACCACACTTTTGAAGACGCCATTACTTGTCATGCGGAAAACCATGTCTCGATTAGCGTCTTCTCACCGTTTGGTGAGACTAAGAACCACATTCAAAGAGAACCTAGGAGCCTCATTAATGGGATTGTTACTCGGATCTCAATACACCTCCAAGAAGAATGGTTTAGCAATGGCAATTTGTAGGCAGACCCATCCAAAGTACTCGACGATTTCCATCAGACATTCTATCAGCTCTGGCCCAAGCAAATCCTGCATAAAAATATTAGAACAATTTTTCAGTTCAAAGCACTCAATTCCTGTTCACATGTGTTCCAACGCATGTATGCGGCCAGGGAGATTCTGAGTTATCTGTACACTGGTCTGCACCAAATCATCTTCACATACTATCGATGTGGATGGCAGTGCGTTAACGTTTCTAATAAGCACGTTAAGCCTGCCATGATGAATCCGAACATAAATTCACAACACAGCCAGCTACGTCCCGATCACTAGCTAGCCTTGCAACTCAAACGCCTTTATGTGATTCGGAGCCACTTCTGCTTGATCTAGCCTGCAGTGTACTTCACACAAGTCATTTTCGACATTTTTTTTTCTTTCAGGTGCAGTAGCAGCAATAATGTCTCTTTTTGAATGGTGGCTCTCTCACCTCTTCTAGTAGAACCTGTGAACTAGTTCTTCTCAGTGTAATCAGCTGAGTATTAAGTGTTTTCATATATTTTCTGCAGCTTAAGGGCTTACTTTGTTTTGATAAAATATTATGTCAGCATATAACATTTGAATTAATAAAAGGTATGATCAGCATGCCAAAAAATTTTCATTGCCTATCTGTTGGTTTTCCTCGGGCATGACATAGTAAATCACTTTTGATCAAGTGTGCCGGCATCACCCCTAGTTTGATTATCAAACAAAATCATTTCTAACTTTCCATTTTCAGAGTCGAGGATACCTTCTTTTTTTAGCGATGCTAATTAATAAACCATCTTTGAGGGCTTCGCTTTGTATGACAGTAACGTCGAACATCCATTATAACAAAGATTGATGAACCTTTTATTTAAGATTGACTGTTTTTCAACTCCTCAGTAGTCTCGTGCTTATTAGACCTGATAGTGCCAACAGAAATCTAATCAGGAAATTATAGCGATCTCTACTCATCATAGCCACATATCTTGTCCCTGAGAAAGTTCTATCAAATAACTCTTCGGTCGATAAGTGATTGTCTGTCGTAGCTGCAAGCAAAACAAGGATAACGAGTAAAGCTCGAAGTTCTGTGGATTTTTTGTCTCTAAAAGCGACATTTGCCATATTTGCATGACGTTTTACTGTGATTTCAACATTTGTCCTTATTGTACCTCGGTTTGCGTCAATAATGTTTATGGCAGATATTCTTGCATGTTTTGGACCCTTAAAAGTAGACCAGCAATGTATATTCTTACCTCAAGGCATTTCTTAATAAGGAACAATTATGTGAGGGTCATGCTCTGACATTTTTGCAGGCTCTTAAGATTCAGATTGAAAAATCTTCTTCAGCCAAAGCATCCCTTACCTGCTCTATTGCCTCACTATCGATAAATTCTTCTTCGTCATTCTGTTGATTTTGTTCGATCAAATGATGTTCTAACTCGCTGTCACTTTCCCGATATTCATCCCCATCGCTTTCGTCTGCCTTGCTCAATATGGTACATATTTCAGTCTCCGTCAATGATTTCCTACTTATCATAGTTAATACGTAAGGAGCTTCCCCTAAAACCCCAAAAATTCTAAACACTAACGTACATTCTATAGAAAAATAACAACCTTAAAAGTTACACAAAAGATAACCATACGCTTGTTGAGCGCACGAAATGCTTAGAACAACTGAAATAGATATATGCACCACACGGTTGAAACAGTCAGCGCAAGTGAGCGCCGATCACTGGCTGAGCCACTCATAGTTTTGAAACACGAGTTCACACGCCTACTAAGCGAAAATTGATCTTTTTAAGGTTACATTAGTATTATAGTTTGTTTCGAGTTTCATTCCTTTAGAACCTTACACATGAGCGAGTAGATTGACACGCTACTGCTGACAAACAGAACATGCACTGAATGTTGGTCATTGTGAACATGTAAAATACTTATTGTATGTTTTGTTAAGTGTTTAAAGAGGTGGAAACCAAATAGAAGTTATTAATTGCATTTCGGAACTTTAAGAAAAATATATCATAATGGTTCTAATATTTGCAAAAAATATACCTTTAATTAATTTCAATATTGAATCAAAGCTGAAAAGGCTTTTTAATATTCCAATGAGCCTTTTGAAAAACAATTCATGTTCATATGAGCTCACTTAAATTTAAAGTTAATGAATACTTATTTCAGTCATTGTCATTTCTTATCTTTGAAAAGGCTTAAGGTTCTTCCTTTTTATGCAATCACTTTAATGTTATTTTTGAAACGACAGACAAAATCATAAACAGTGTACGAGTATTCGTGTAATAATGCTTACACAAGGATGGAAAGAATCAGCATAAGTGTAATTTAGTCACATTACTTTTTCCTCTCGATTAAAGCTCGAAGGCATCATACAAAAGCTTAAGTACATTATTATACTCCTTCGTCGTCTTCTTCAATGTTTTCTTTATCTTCTTTTTCATTTTCTCTATTCATTGATTCTTTGTTGTTCTTATAATCATTAACTCCCTCTCCGACGTGTCTTCAATCAGCTAAAGGACTCTGTTCAGTTGCTATGTGAAGAGACTTGTGAAGAATGTATTGGATGAAATGTGAATACACAAGCAAACGAGTATCCTTGTAAGGAATTTCACTTTATCGTGAGTATTGAATAGCAGAATGCAGATGAGAATGAGGAATATTCCAAATACGATAAGAGCATGAATATTTTCGGCTTCGAATGAAATGAGTGGAATTAGAAGAATCGAGTGGAGAAAGCTGAAACGAATGAATAGGATTATTGGAAGCCATTTAGTCACAATGATATTTAATTCATTTTAGCGCTGATGCCTTATTCCTTTATTAGGGCGGGCATGAAAATGTCAGGAGAATTTGAGAAAATTAGATTTGGGATTTATTTTTATCCAAAATTTTCTGTTGATATTTTTTTTTTGTGATTAAATGGTTTTTTTTTTTAAATAGGAAAATAGATGAAGAGTAAAGAAAGCTGTACCAAATTGCCTCAAATCTCCTTGTCACTATGAAAAATGTCAAAGTAGCGGGAAAGTTCTCCTGCTAGAAGAGTTTTGCTAATGAACTAGTAAATCAAACAATATCATCTGAATATCAACAAGTAGGCTCATACAAAGATTCCTTAAATCGAGTTAGAAAATAGAACATTTGGTATTTATGTTTTTAGATTTGCCATAGTTAGCCTGTGTATTCTAGTGGTTAGGGCATGAAACGCATAAGCCGAAGGTCTCAGGCTCAAATGTTGTTGGTGAACAACATGATTTAGTCCAAGGGATTTTTCGGACAGACTACGAGTGTTCGCTCAGTGGTGATATATACTGATTTAATCAGATCATTTCATAGTTGAGCAGACATATGGGAGCATGGTACTTACCAAACCAACTTCCAAAAAAAATCAATAAGGTCATGAAAATGAGATACTCTATCTATTTCTAAGCGAAGATCCGAGAGGGGCTGCAGTGCAAAAAAGAAGAAGAAGGATCATTTAGTTTACACTGTGCTGATTCTTTTGTTTGAGTAGTTTTATAGCTTATGAATCTTATAAACTATTCCTGAAATTTTCTTGAAAATTTATAAACATTAGTAGTTTTAGGTTGCCTTGTTACATTACTAGTACATCCTATGTATACTGGCATGAACTGAGAGTTTGAAATGATATGCATCCTATATACACATCAATGCTTCCTGCTACCACATACACGTCAACCAGACCAGCAACGGCAAGAGTAAATTTGAAGAGTAATTATATTTTATTGGTAATTTTCTTAAGCATTTACATTACAAACAAGTTGATTTACTACATTTCCATTAATTGTATTCGTTACTTACAGTCATTTGATGTTCCTATTGCATAGGATTGGCCACACATTCTTTGAAGATCCATATCGATCAATATTGAATGAGCGTTGGCCTGTCAAGGGGCAAAGAAGATGGCCTATTGGATTGAGATGGCCACACGGCAGGAAACGCCAAAAGACCGGAACACGTTCTTGGCTTTAGCCAACACCTCACCCCTCACCATAAGTTAAAGATGAGCGTGCCCTGCTAACGCACTGCTGGAATACAACAAGAACACTACTGGAATACTGCGGGAACATGCGTTGACGGCGATCTGCTTACTAGCAGTGTTGAACTCTTACTGATCTGCAAATACTCAACCAAGCACTTACCATATATCTGGTCGCGCAGTGATCTTTTACTCCAACTTTTCCCGAAGACTGCTTTAGATGCAAGCACGTAAGATCCCATTCCACAGAAGCTTTTCCTCCCTGTTTTGTCTCATTTCCACGTAAATGGAAACATTGAGTAATTGAATATTACTGGAGTGGATAACCATATGACCATGTGGTCGCAACAATCCCTGCTACCGCAATTTTACTGCTATGCTTTTGTTAACAACCTAACAGAGCGCCAAATTGCACAAGCAAACATGGCTGCTGCTTAATGTAAACAAATTTTCATACATTACTAAAAACTTGTTTACTATTTCAACATTATGAAGAAAACATGCAAAACATTAACATATTAACTATTTAAACACCTACAGCTCCTTTTCGATTATAATTTTTACACGAAGGCAATACAAATTTCATTTTAAAATTGTAAAATAATTTCACAGTGTCACACGTTAAAGTTATTTGAATCACAAATTACAAAAGAATGTTAAAACACTTGCAATGAATTCAGATCGCGAACACTTTCCACAATTTTAATATCGGATAAAATTCGCGACGCAACCTGCAATTCGGCCAAGTTACGTCCAATTTGCATCGGTCAACCTGAGAGACAGATACAATCCAGTAAGCTTCTGGAATAAGAAAATGACAGGCAAGAGGCTGATGGAGAGGAAATGACAGACTGATCCCTTGCAAGAGAGCAAAAACCGGTTGCGTACTCTCCTATGCATTTCATATGAGCTTAGCCCATTTAGTTCATATTCATCTGGGAACGGAAAGATCCAAAAAGTGGCATTCTTTTAGCGCACTGAGGGGCAACAGACTTTACAAATGAATGGGGAGAGCTTTTGAGCTGATTGTTAGGTGCAGCATTCATCTCTCTGCAACTTTTCCCCGGCTGGTTTACGCTCGCTCACACTTTCTCTCACTTTCTGCGCTTATTGCTGCTTTTTGCTGGCTGATTCGTACTTGCTCACGAGATACATTCCGCTACCATCTCTCCAACCCCACCCCGTGCCTACCTTATGAGGGAACACGGCTTGATCGCACCTTGATAATACTTATCATGCGAATGAATGCAAAGCGGAAAGCAACGTGGTTGCCCGCTCATACCTTTTAGCACCGATGGCATTGGCTGGCGTAAGGCATGAGGTGGTGCGTTTGCGTGTTCACAACAACCTGCAGAAGTGTATTTCTCCAATATCACGTGTTTTTGTTATTTTAATTGCGAAATTTTTAATCGGTTGTAACTTTGTTGTTTAGTGCTCAAGTTATACAAAATTTTCAGAGCAGATTTCGCACCTTCCATTGAAGCACTTTTAAATGAAGGGCTTTTTGGAAAAACCGCCACTGTCAGTTCTATTAAATTTTGAACTAGAAGTAAAAGACGTTTTTAAGAAGAATAGCTTCTTATGGAATTAAGTACAGGTACTAGATAGGAAGGTCATATATTAACATGTACTTTATGAGTGTAGTTACGAAAAAAATTCTTTTTATGTAATAAAAAATGTTAAAAATAACTTTGACATAGGCACTTTTTCCGAAAAAGGGAAATAAAATGTTGACATAGGCATTTTTTCTAAATAATTGAATATTAAAATCAAATAAAACAAATTCAATGGCTTATTATTATATCAAATATTTATTCATTATTTTTCACAACCATTGCTATTATCCTCTTCATCAACTTCGTTGTGATCATCAATGACACCTTCACCACAGATTTGACGGTAGTAATCGCGATTTTCAGGCTTAGTTAAATATTTACTGAGACTCATTTTTATTGGTTCACTATAAAGAGGGTCCAGTACAAGTTCAGAAGGCAAAGTTACTTTTCTACGAACTTGATTACAAGTAGAAGGTCCTGAAAATGTTTCTTTTACTTTTATTTGCTGGTATTTTTCATTAGTCATGATAATACGTGCTTGACGCAGTCTTAGAGCAGGTCTCGGAACCTTAAGGAAGTAAAGAGTCAATGCACCTTTCATATAAAAAAGTAGGTCTTGTGTGACAGGAATCACTTTGAATGGAGAAGGGTGTGTTCTAGCTGTTTTTATGATTTCATCCCAGTCTGCTGGTAATTCCGGAAAATGCACTCCTTTTTCCTTTCCAATCAATGCAAAATCTGCATCATTTGGCAGGTATGTGTGACCTCTTACAGCAAAAACATGCTTTACAGTTTTAAATACCTTTAGTACATGTACTAAAAAGTATTGAAAATATATCATTACGTGGTTCTTGTTTTGCCCACTGCACCCATCACTGAGTAAAATAAGATTGTCTGATGTTATGTCATAATTATTTAAATAGTGAAGTAACAGTGAAGTGATCTCAGATGCACTCTTTTCTCCTGTCATTTCCGTGTAACAGTATATTGTTGCATCATCGTTTGACAAGTTATGCACTCCAAACACATAATACCACGTCTGTCAGGAGTGAAACACGTCGCCTGTTTTAATGTGTGGTAGGGGAAGATTCTGCATAAAATCAAATGATAGCAACATGCATTCTCCTTGCCTTGCCTTCTCTTTATATATATTTTTCAATTCACGGAATTTTTTAGCTTTCTTTAAATGTAACGTTTTTTTGAATAGTTAGTTCACTTTTTTTAGCAGCATTATTTTCACTCATTATTTTTAAATTCAGCTCGTCCCAAGTGCTGCAGGTGTCAGATCTTGGAAGGCCAAATTTAATATTGAAATGTTTTATAAGTACTGTGTAATATGAAATATAAGAAATCCTGATCTGTACTTCGTTCAAAAACAACTCATGCATTTTCTTTAAACTTAACTCTTCTGGCAAATATGTTGTGTTTGGGTTATTACGTAAAGAGTACTGAGACTGCCTTCCCTTGAAGCTCTTGATGTGTAACTTTATTAACTCCAGTATTGGATCTGGGACTGCATGAGGTCTTGTGGTATGCTTACCTCTGCCATCTTTGGGTAACTGACCTGAAGATATTTTGGCCTGAACTGTCCGCAACCTTCCTCTGGTAATTTCATGCAAATTCATAAACGCTGTGGAGCACACTGGCAACTCTTCATCATTAGTTCGCACTTTGTAATAATATGCTAAATCATGGCTGAACGAATCATCCTCTTCATCACGGTTATGTCTAGGTCTTCTTTGTTGGACACTTCTGTACGATACTAGTCCTGTAAGATGCGCGTCTTGGTCATTTTTACTTTCATAGTTGTAAAAAATTCTTAGTATTTCTTTTTTTTTGTTCAGTCGTTAATTTTGTGAAACATTGCAACCTTTTGCATCTAAAAACAATGAAGATCTTTATAGGTCATCGTACGTAGGGAAGGCGATAGCCAAAAGTTATCAACATAATATTGTTATCAATATAATATTAAAACACAGTACCTACCTGCAGAGGGCGCGTCACAACACCACTTCTTGGACGACCAACGTGATCAATGTGGGGCTCTCCGCCAACCTTGCATCTTTTTATTTTTTCGCGTTTAGAAATTATTTTCTTTCTTTTGGCCTTTCAATGTACGCTGCTAGATTCATCTCGTGGTATTTTATCCATTTTTTAAGAAAAAAATACACAACAGTACAACAACTTACAATCTCACCGAGAAAGAAAACTAGATCGTCTGTAAGCCACGAACAGAATGAGCAGACATATGAAATACGTCAAACAAGCAGTTTTTCCATTTTTGTTGGAAAAACAACCATTGTCATGAGTTGACTCATTGACTTAGGCGGTTTCTCCGAAATTGCCTTGACTTTGGTTGTTTTTCCAATCATCAAACTAACTTTTACCCAGAATATCGTTTGACTAATGCGTTTTTACGAAAAACTGTGTTTTAGGTTTGATTGCTATGATTACATAGAAACTATAGACATCAAAATATCGTTTTTTTCCTTTTTGGACATTGGTTGTTTTACCAAATACCCCTTCAAATGTGATTTTCGTTAATTCGACCCCCCCCCCCCCTAAATTTCAAAGGCGTAGCTCGCGTAGTGTAGTAGTTAGAGTACTCACTGCGTAAGCCGAAAGTCGCTGGTTCAAATCCCGTTAGTGACAATGAGATTTATTTGGAGTGATTCTTCGGACGGATACGGCAAAGCATAGTACCGACTATATCACATTCTCGAGTGCCAATATATGCGGTCAAGATAATGAGATACAGTAACTATCTCTAAGCAAAAGTCCAAAGGGGGCGTACTAAAGCGAAAAAAATTGAAATTTAATAATGTTAAAATTCATGTATTGTACTGTTATTTATAAAATTAATCAAATTTTGGTTTTTGAAGAATTTTTAGGGTTTTGGAAAATAATTTTACAAAATCCTACTAAAATCGCGTCCTGTCTGTCCGTCTGTCTGTCCGTCCGTCCGTCCGTCCGTCCGTGTGTCACAGCAGTGTTTCTCGGAAACTACTTAAGCTAGAAACATCAAATTTTGTATGTGGGTGTAAAGTGGTGTTCTCTTCAAAGTTCAACTACAAAAAAATTTTATAAGGTATTTAAGGGGGGTCTCCCCATATAGGAGAGTGACCCCCCGAAAAAAAATTTCATTGAAGGTAACCGATATGGGTATCAAATGAAAGGTCTTGATTAGAACTTTTCAAAACAGGTCTTAGTTTGGCAAAGTTTGCTTTGAGGGGCGCACAGGGAGGGGAAATATACGAAAAATTTGTTTACCCCCCCCCCTCGTGATTGGACACCTGTGATCCGAAAAATCTGAAAAAAATCAAGAATGTAGGCCTTGATGAGTACAACAACAACAAATACGTGAGAAGTCGCAATTCACTCAACTTTGTTAGTAATAGTATGATTTATAGATTTTATGTTTTCTTGAATAAAATCTCAACGGTACCCTTAAATTCAATGAAATTCAGTACATAGATGACTATTTATAAAATTGATCTACTCTGCATGTTTCATAAAGATTGAATCATACTAAGCGAAGTTATAGCGGTTTGAATTTTCCTGTATTACTATGGAACAATATGCGCTGCATGTATTACTATGGCAACATATGGCTATGGAACAACATGCGCTTCTTACCGACTCAGACACTACAGTTTTGCTAGGATTTGCATGAAAAGTTCAGGAATGATAGGTGACATGAATATCTTTGAGAATCGGTTCAGCTAGTGGTATCAGTAATCGTAAAGCAAAATAGTGGCTGTTTTAAATGCGAAGATTGAATAATTTTGAGTTATTTTTTCCCAACTTCAACGTTTAAGGTGCATGCTTTGAACACTTGCTTCAATTTAATGAATGACTGAAGATGAGTACCTACAATTAATACTCATAAGTGAAACAAGTCAAGGAGGCGGGAGAGAGCTCCTAGCAAAAGGGCTTTGCAACAACTCTGGGATTCGAAAAAATTGGCCATTAATCGATGATAACAGTACAGGAGAGTGGCCCTGAAAAAAATTCATCAAACGTAGCCGATATGAGTATGAAATGAAAGTTTTCATGGGAGCTTTTCAAAACAGTTCTTAAACTGTCAGTTTTTGCTTCAGTGGGGCACAGGGGAGAAATACATGAAAAATGTGTTTCCTCCGTCGCGGATGGACATCTGAAATAATTACCAAAGGAGATATTTATGTCCGAAAACCTCAGAAGTCGAAATTTTTTCAACTTTGTTAATAATAGTATGATCTTCGTATTTCATATTTTCTCCAATAAAATTGTCTTTGACATGTTTCTTGATTTGATTCGATCTGGTGACTGCATTTTGTAAATTGAATACAAAACCCTTCTGACATGAGCGTAGGTCTGTTTACCCTACTTGTTTAATTTTGTTTTTGTGGTTTCCTTATTTTCGCCTATTTTGTAATTGGATTAAGTAAATCTGTAAATAGGATTTTCTAAATAAATAAATAAATAAGGCACTTTCCCATTTAGCGCTTTCGTTGGGCATCTATTACGCATGTAACATGCAGTATTAATCGCTTCTGCCCAAAATGTACGAGTCACTTGCGCTTGTTTTATCATACAACGCGCCCTTTCGTCCACCGTCCGATTTTTGCGCACTGCGATACCTTTCTGTTGCGGCATATACGGCGTAGTCAACCGTCTTCTAATTCCATGTTTCGCGAGAAAAGTGTCAAACTTGCGATTGCAATATTCGCGTCCATTATCCGATTAAAGCGCTTTTATTCTTTTTCCCGCAAATTTTTCTGCGGCGACTTAAAATCTTTAAACGCTTCTGATTTTTGTTTCAAGATATAAATTTCGCACCACCTTGACTTGTCGTCAATAAACGTGACAAAGCATCTCACCCCCGAAAATGATGCGCTTTCCGTTGGTCCCCACATATCACTGTGCACTATTTCCAATAATTGTCTTGTGCGCGAACCCTCTGTTTTCGAAAACGCTGTGGCAGTCTGTTTGACACTAACGCTCACTTAGCGCGTTGTTAATATTTCACATGGTTTAATTACTAAGCCGTATACCGCACTGCTTTAGCAAAAAGCAGTGCAGTTTCATTTTTCATTTAAATGTCCCAGTCGACAATGCCACATATCTATATCTTTTGATGCATCCTTTTCTCTACTCATTTTTGCATTTTTGCACTCGCTGTGGCGCACATAAATTAATTTACCTATTTTTTCAACGTGTAGGCACACTCTGCCTTTCCTATCCATTAGAACAACATCATTTTTTCTGAAGCGTACCTCGAATCCTTTGTCGATGATACTTGCTACGGGCAATAAATTTGTTCTCAAATCAGGAACGTATCATACTTTTTAAAGTATTATATCATCATTATTTTCTTCGTTTGGAAAAATTAAATTTATTTGTCCAACACCTTCGATTGTCGTTGATTTATTGTTTGCTAAATTTAACGTCATGTTTTTGTTTGAAAAGTTTATAAAGGCTTCTCTGTTTGCGCTCATATGTGAGGTACTACCACTATCCAAGCACCATGAATTCTTTTGGTCATATGTAGGTGTAACTAAGGCAGTTTCTGTTGTCATAAACGCTTGCTCACTTCTCAATTTTGCGTTTTCGATGTGTCGTGCGCTCTGTGTTGGCGCTCTTGACGTACACTCTCTGGCTATCTGTCTGATCTTTTCGCATTCGTAGCACGTTATTTTGCTCATTGATTCCGCTTTCTGTTGATGATTTTGTTGACGTCCTCTATTAGTTTCCCGTCAATTTTGTTTATTCGTTCTGTTCACGAATAATACGTCCTGCTCCACTCTATCTTCCTTCAATTTACGAACTTCGTACTCTTCCATGATTTTTATGCGAACTACATCCGGCTTTGGCAGCTCATCCCACATTTCTAGTGCGCACCTGAATGTTTCATATGAATCAGGCAAGCTGTATAAGAGTAGTATCGATAACAGCTCATCTATTATTCCGACTTCCTTGAATTGTGTCACCGCATCGAAAAATTCTTGAAGATGTTCCCGCATTTTGTCACCTTTTTCATCCGAGATAGCGCAATTTTCTTGAGCAGTTGGGCTTTTCTTGCTGGACCTTTTGAAGAAAAGTTTCTTTAAGTTTATCCTAAATTTCTTTCCATGTGTCTGTCTCACTTATGAGACCTAACTCGGCGGTGCTTACTGCTAGCATGATATCAGCACATGCTTTCTGATCGTTGTGTTTCCATTTTGCAATACCACCAACATCAGACGAGTCAGGGCAAACTACTCCGCCATTTTTGTAGCCCCAAAAATCGTTTTTCATTAGAATTGTGCACATCTGTAACTTCTACGTATCGTAGTTTTCAGCGCTTAGTGGCTCAATTCACACAATCAAATATTCTTTCGCCATCTTGATTTGCGTTCATTCTTCACGATTTCCCGTACTCTCAACTATTTCGGGTTTAACTTTTTCCGGATATTTTCCGCGCGCGTCTAGTATTTCCTGCCATTTTATTCAATGCTCTTTCATGGGTATACTGAGCGTATAACCTATTATGAATAGCAGTATAGGAAATATAAGAGTAGATTGAATTAAAAGTATTATGATGTTTATTTGAGTATATTATTATATTCGTTTTTGTGGTCATTACAGTTGTACTGTTCACGTTAAACTGAACACATCTTATAAGTGTCCTCGTAATCAAAACAAGTGCCCAACGCGTCTATTGCACTGTTTGTGTGTGTATATATTGCCTCTCTAACATATCTTTATAGAAAAAACTATTGAAGGATACATTTATTTGACCCGTATCAATTTCGTGTAACTGATAGAGGTTTGTCTTGAATGTATTTTGAACTAATAATTTCCTCATTTCTTTTTTTTGTTATATTTCTGTGCATTTTTAGTTATAGTATTCTACTACCTAAATGCTAGAAATAATATACGTTGGAAAAAGGTGGGGCTCAGTTATTTAGGCTTACAATAGTTTATAAAATTAGCACAAAATTTATTTCATCTTTCATTCTATCTCCCTTGCTATATTAAATAGAACTAATTGGTTTATTTTTAATTCCATATCCACACATAAGACGCATGATTACTAGCGTAAAAGCAACAACCAAAAATAACAGTACGAGTAAGATAAATCACAATCGCTTCTCTTCTCTTCCATTTCCACAAATGCAGGAATTGTGGTTCCTTCCTTGCCTTGCTTGGGATTCATTTCACCCAATTTGCATTCAGTAGAACTACTTTTATGCTGACTTCTCTCCCCATGAGAAAAGTACTTCGGCTGCCGTTTCAAACGTTTCAACTACTTTCTCATGTCCTTGAGTAAAATGTGTACCAACCTTATTTTGGTTGTGTTTCAAGAATCTGCACCCTTTCAGATTTCTTTCACCCTTTGCGCCCGATATTTTTGATCACTCATAACGTGAAAACTTTCAATTCACCAACACTTTCCCACAAATAAATCTCTAATATTCTGACGAATCCTCTGGTGATGTCCTTGATTTCTTCAAGCGGATATGTTTACGATTGGTTGAAACTTCAAGACGACTTTTCAATTGGAACGTATTAAGGGTGGAATGCGTACAAGGCGAGTGTTATTCACAAAATCTATGGAAGATTCCATCACTTACTTCAATGATATCCGATTCAGTGACATCTGCGAAAACTGTATGACGCAAGTAGTGGTCTTATAATTAGAGGTGATAGTACAACAACGATAAAGTAGCAAAAAGTGATCACGCGTTTCACGACTTGGATTTTATTTTGGCCTCGCTGCTCCGATTATATGCCAGCAAATTGACGCGAATCAGTCTGATATGAGCACAGTTAGCAAACACTCAATTTTTTGACCTACTATTCTCACAAATTACGTACAATCCATTACCTTTAGACCAAAATCTGATTTAACTGCGGCATTTGCTCCACACGCACTCGTCTCGACAATTTTTTCTCTGATCACTAACGCGTAAAACCTGGCACCAAATGATCACCATACCTCGTATAGCAGTACATAAGCTGCTAGTCCGAACCACCACTCGGAAATTTTCCTCTGTTCCTTTTTTCCACGTAAGCAAAGCTGGCGTAGCTCTTCTCCAGGTGGCTATTTCCCTAACTATAAACCCTTTTTTGCGTTGGGTTGAAATTATACAAAAATAAAACCTTTTGCCACCTAATTTAACTTTTTCGCCTTCTTCAAATCTTGTCTACACTTTTCCTTCACACAAGTTTGTCTGACAAACGTCAAATCGCGGCTCAGTGGCGGTGATTCAAGTTTTACTTAGCTCACCACCTGTCGATGTCAGTGACATAGGGCGCCGAAATCGAGGTTATCACAAGGCTTTCATTTAATGTCCATGTTGGCAACCTTTTGAAAAAAGTTAAGGGTCACTCCCATATAGGAGGCACGGCGTTAAAAACCTTATAACAAATTTGTTACATCAAAATTTTAGCGAGATCATTCACTTTTGAGCTGTTCACAAAATTTCTTACTTAAAAGGATAGACGGATAGGCAGGCAGGTTGTGATTTTCGTAGGTCCTGGTGAATTATTTTACAAAACCTTGAGTGAAAGATTTTTTATCAAATTGCACAAGGGACTTGCTGATTACTTGAAATAAAGAGAATTTAAAGGAAAATTGAAATGGGACAGTATTCATAATTTTCCTTACTTTTCTTTGAAAATACTAAAATCAATATTTCAAAATACATTTGCACATCACGTTCTTCCCAATCAACCACATCTATTAGAATTAAACCAACCATTCACCACATGGAATTAGTAAATCTAACGCAAACACAGTTCGTATAAAATTTGTATCCTATTTCATTGTAAATCTAATGCAATAATTATTCCGACAATAGCCACAGTGCCACAAACAAAGCAAATGCTTGCTTCAGAGCAGTGAAATGAACGAACAAAAGTTTTATGATTTAAACATAAATCTCTGTATACATTTGTTTGAACCAGTTACACATTGGCATATGGTATGTATACACACACATACACTGTTATATCAAAAAGGACTTTTGTTCCATTTATAATTGAATCCAGCAACTAAAATGTTTTAAGCCTGTAAGCTAAAGCATTTTGTAGGCTTTGTTTCCACTTTTATTCCTCTCTTCGTTTACATCCACACATGTGTGTTTTATATGCACAAAGGATATGATATATGTAGTAGCCTCTTGGCTTTCGTATTCATTTTCTAACAATTGAAATGATTTGAAACAATGGAGGTGCTAATGTCATCTATGTGAATAATGGTCGGAATGGTTTTAAGGGTCAGATTGTTGACGTTACAATAATATTGTACAAAATTAAAGTTTCAGTGAAATTTAATATAACTAAATTTATTGGCTATGCCAGCTTTAAGCTGAAGGCCAATCTTCATTTTTGACTGATTGACTTGTAATCCCATGCAGAACTTAGATGACAAGTGGAATTCTACGTCTAAAATTCGGTGCGTATAGACGTGTTTTTAATCGCTGATAGTTTTCAAAAATTAAATAACTTTTACAAAAGTCAGTTGAAAATGATTTTTTTAAATTGAAAATCATCACCATCGAGTTATTCGAACAATTATCGAATACCTGATGTTTTTTTTCTGAAGAAGGCTCAAAAAGCGGAAAGACATTCAAGAGCAGTCTCGATTTATGAACGTTCCCTCTAATCTCGCTGTGGAAACAACGAGATGGTGGATCCCATGGCTTCAGCATCAAATAGAACAATCATGTCCATCGCCTATGATGACGGGCGAGAAAAAATTAAAGCAAAGATTCGATAACAATGAAGAAAAGGCCAAACCGAAAATTTTATCAGTTGTCAAAATCGAGCAATTAGTTGAAGCTAACGACAAAGTGGAGAAGTATGAAAGAGAAAATGAGGAACTCAGACTTAGGATCCAGTCGCTAGAAGAGATAGTTGGCAAATTTCGTTCAATAAAGATAGAGAGACCAACAAGAATTTCGGTAAGATGGACTAATATGGCTGGGAGGCCAACGCAAAACATTACTTGGTACAGTACCTTACGATCAATACTGTCGTATGCTTGCTTAAAGTCAACGAAAATTTGGTGAACGTCTATGTTGAACTCCCAGAGTTTTTCTAGTCAATGCTTGACAGTGAACAATTGGTCTATTGTAAACCTAGCTGCTCTAACAACCACCTTGATACTCCCCAATAATATTGTTAGGGTATGATCCGATTTCATTTTGTAAGATATTTGAAAATATTTTGTACACCGTACAAAGTAGTGATATGCCTCTATAATTTTTGCACGGTAGCTTGTCATTTTTTTCTGGATGTGAAGTACAATTGATTGGCTCCACTCTTGCGGCATATGTTCTTGTTGCCATATATGCTGGATGTTTTTGTAAGTAGCTTTCTGATCACTGCTACAACCATATTTGATGAACTCCACTGAAATCTCATCGATGCCCGGCGCTTTATTATTCTTTTGGACTTTGATGGTGAAACAAACTTCATCCAGATTTGGTGGGGCCGATAGAAGTTCTTTGCAGACATCTCTAGGCTGCGATGTTCTGGAGCTGTGCGGAGGATTTAGGAGATTCTTGAAATATAGCCCATCTTTCCTTAATCTTGTTTTCATCAGCAATAATATTGCCGATGTCACCATGACAGAGCGTGTTTTTGGGCTGGTAACCACGTTTCAGGCTTTTCACTACTTTGTATACTTGTCCTGCTGTTGCGGCTCGCTGGACTTATCTCGATGCTTTTAAACCTCTTAAAATTACCTTGTCAGTACCGAGAGGAAGGAGAAATGTACAAAATTTTTGCGTGCCCCTCTACGTGATTGGACCCCCTCCATCCAAAAAAATTGGGAAAAATCATGAATGCAGGCCTTTATGCGTACAGCAACAAAAAGTACGTGTTTTGAAAAGACCTCATTGAGACCTTTCCAATGACACCCTACTTGACTACCAATGGTAAAACATGTTTGAAGAGTCACCTCTATATATGAAGAGACCTCCTGAAACTCTCTAAAAAAAATTTTCACCACAAAACTCTCAAGAAATCATCACTTCTGACCTTTCCACAAAGTTTCATGTCTGTTACTTTTATAGTTTCTAGGAAAAACTGTTGTGATTACAGACGGATATAGGTCATGGTTCCAATAGGGTTTTGTATTTTAGTACAAAACCCTAAAAAATTATATATATAAAAATTCTTTTCCTCCAGTAGCTAAGAGTTTCAGCGAGTGTTACTAATTCACGACTAGTTATTTCGGGCTTTTGGTTCGGGTACGCAGTGCTCTAATTTGATTTTGTGATCCTTTGACCGAAATTCCTCTCCAAGCTAGCTGCCGTACAAGTAGCCATGTCGGAGTACACTGCGAGTATCTGAATGGGCAAGGGTTAAGGGCACAGTCCTTTCATCTGTCTCAAAACTTCACGTCCTAAACCGATGAGAGTTTAGTTTGGATTTCATTTGGAAATCATGACGATTACAAAAGAAGTTAAAATCATTACACATGTTTCCGTTTATCTTTTAGGTCTTTTTTAAGCTTCTCGTCGTTATATTATTCCTCTTTGGCCCATTTTGGTTGCTGGATGTATTCTTTGTGGCCCTGGTTCCTTTCTTTAACCGGAATATACCTGTTCTTTAAATTTGGAAACTATTGCTTAGCTTGCTTTTTATTGAAATTTATAGACTTTCCGCTAATCCCGGCACGGAAGGAGGTAAATTTTCACTTTAGCGGACGGGTTTCAAACTTGGTGAGCCAACAGCGATAGGAGGCAGTACTTTTCCTCTTTTTTGTTTTTCTCTTTCCCCCCTCTGTGATGAAAAACTGAGTTTTGGAAGTGGCGTAAAGGTAATTTTCCCTCATTCTTTCTCCCCCTTGTAAGGCAAACCGAAATTTCGCCATTGGTTTCTGGCAGCTGCATTCTAGCTTGGTGGTTTTTAAGGGCCCACTGGCTGACGAGTGACACTCACACTCATCCTTCGAGGACTGTCCGGGTCCAAAGGCTCCCAGCCAGCATACCCTCAATGTGAAGTTTAACAGTTTATAATTTCAATCTATTACCACCACTATAAAAGTGTTACTATTTTTCACCAATACAGTTGAGTGTCTCTGCTAAAGGACCTAATTGAAACCAAAACAGATAGTTATGGGGATTTATACCAAGAAAAACGGCCAATGGTTCTAAATTTGAAAGTACGCTTTATGTCTTTCTAACTAACTGCTGGTAACAAGATACATGTGTACAGTCAATTCAAAGAAGATAACAATAGGATAGGCTCACGTTTGACGTCTGTCCAAGACTCCGAAAGTGCAAAGCCTGTAAACTGATATCCGTCCGAGACTCCGAAAATTAGAGGCCCGTCATCTTGACGTAATTTTAAATATTGTCGTTTAACGTATGAACATGCTTAAAAATACCGCCCGCCTTGACACATTAGTCAATTGTCAACATTCATTTCCGTGGATATTGGCAGAAGAATTAATTTATTGATGGGCCGCATGAATTCTCCGTGGTGGTACCGAAGAGCGACTACTCTGATGTGATGATCTTTGCCTGAGTGCAACTTAATGATGCGGGCTGAATACCACGTAGCCGGTGGTATGTTGTCCGCTTTTATGATGACCAAGCTTCTGAGTATGATGTCCAGGGTAAGGGAGGCCTTTGTGATTGCAGTTGCTGCAAGTATTCGTCTGCGCAACGTGTCCTCAAATCATTGTGTAGTGTTGTGTGGTTGATGTGAGATAAATGCTCTTCTGAGTCGAGTAAAAGTCCGCTGCTGATACCAATGAGGAAATAATTTGGTGCCGAAGAATTGAAATCGCTGAAATTACTTGTAAGAAGATAAAGTGGTTGGCTGTTTAAATAATGTTCCACTTGACAGAGCAGAGTGTTGAGCTCTTCGAACGTGAGTGTCGCATTGCCGATGCCTCTGATCAAATGAAATTAAACCAATTGGACTCCTCCATCCAAAAGTTCTCCAAAACGAGGGGCTGATGGAAGAATGAAGTGCCAAGTGATGCTCTTTGAAGATGTGCAATTCTGGATGTCGTCCACCACCTTCCAAGATTTGAGCATCAGATGCATTGATGCTATTTCCTTGTTTGCTCCTATGAAATTGGTGCCGTTGCTGCAATAAATGTTCTGAGGACAGTCGCGCCCAGATAAAAACCGCCTTAGAGCCGCTATAAATACTTCCGTAGTCATTTCCGTGACTGTTTCAATGTGAATGACCTTCGCAGCCAAACAGACAAAGAGTGCTATGTAGGCCTCGTACAGCTTGGCTAACCATCCGCGCCATGATTTGACAACGAGTTGTCCTGCATCGTCAGCACCGCAGTCTGCGAAGTCTTTTGCAGGCGTAACTCGTACCGTTGGTAATAGGATAATCTTCTGATGCAATGTTGTCGTGTACACGTAATTCAGTTGCAAACGACCAGCTTAATGGCGATCCGTGATCCAATTATCCAAAATTTGTGGAGTGAAATGGTGTTACTGATGCTCATAAGTGATGAGAAGGGAAGTGATGATTCCGGTGTAGCAGGATTGGATGCCACTGGTAGAAAGGTAATTCCACATTTGCCAATTTGCCGCTGATCCACAACATGCCATTTGTGCGAAGAATGGACACTGCGTATTTTGCTTGCCTTAGGAGTTGGACAGCTTCGCGTATATAGATGATTTTCCTGACTGAAAAACAATGACTGGGCCTGCCGTACCAAAATGATGAAGGCTTAATTAAGTTTTGTCTTCATAAGTGGATCGATGAGACTATGAGATTTAACCGATGTTGTTAAATTGTTGAAAACCCTCAAGCAGGTGGCATTGATCTTAACAAGTTTTTTCCAATCCAAGAAATTGTGAATCGGGTGGTTGCTATCAATAGTTAGCAGGTTAACTTCTGCATGCCGAACTTCTGATATGACTCATTCGTCGTTGAGAGGCACTGGCCATGAATTAAAATATCTTTCTGAATTTAGAACATAGTTGTGCTGGTTCTAGGTCGCGTGATGCACAATCCGCTGGGTTCAGTTTAGACTTAATGTGATGCCATCTCTCAAGTGGGATTATGTTGATGAAATTGGATGTCAAATTCGCCACCAATGTTTTCCAGCGCCTATGGGTACCTGATATCCAAACTCATGTTACTTACGAATCCGTAAAGAGTGGCAGTTGTCCAGATTGACATTCATACCGGATGAAATCTTCCGCGTAAGTTTGGCGAGTAGATTTGCAGTAAATAGTTCAAGTCGAGGAATGGTGACTCGCTTGATGGGTGCTACCTTAGCTCAAGCTGCTAGTAATGTGACTCGAAAAGGCTCGTGTGCATCTCCAGTTTGTATTCTAATGTAAACTAGTGCAGCGTATGCCGTTTTTGATGTGTCTGCAAAGCCACTGGTTTCCATTGAAGAGGGTGACCCGATATATCGTGGAATATCTACACCACAGAGCGCTGTTAGGCCCTATATGTAGTTCGCATGCGTGTCTCTGAGATCATCAGGAAGTGAGTCATCCCAGCCAATCCCTCATGTCCATAAAATTTGTTAATGTATCTTGGCCACGATTGAAACTGAAGCAAGAAAACCGAAAGTGTCAAAAATCCGTGCTGAAGTAACCAAGAGCGTCCGCTTTGTGTATGTGATGGGTGTGATGATGTCAATGTTGCATGTAAAGGAGTCTGAGCTTGGATTCCAAAGTAATCCAAGTACCGAGCTTGACTCGTCGTTGTCAAAGGAATGAGATTGTGCCATAGTATTGATTTGGTCTGAAAGTTCAGGTGCATTAGATACCAAACAGCGTAGCTCCAAACCGCTGCTGTTTGGGTATTAATGATGTCCCGCTTTAGCTGTAAAGCTTTGTAAATGTTATCAGCTTTGCCCAAGTAGTCGAGAACATAGAAATTGTCCATAATTGCCTGCGCCGCTTGGTTTCAAATGTTATCGTTATCACTGACTATTTGATGTAGCGTGTGCACAGCTTGAAATAGTGCTGCTCAGCCAACTACAGGCCATTCGTTGTCAAGGGTGGCATATCTCCGAGCTCCAAGAATTTTGCCATTAATTTTTTGTAGTCTAGCCGCAGCTGATGGTTATGTTTAAGGCGCTTCTCCAGGCCGTGTAATCGTTCAATTGCTCATTCCGGCGAATCACCAAGTGGCTGAGACGTTGGCCGAAATAGAAGTTGTACTAAATATCTGCTACTTAGAGTACGATGAACCGAACTTGTATTGTGAGTTTTGTATTCCGTTTCTTCCGGAGTCCTGACAGATTGACTGTCTATAATTTCTAGTTCCCAGAACTTTCGCAATAGTGACTCTACATTGATTGTGTTCGTTTCTGCATCGTTTGCGTCATGATGAACGTATCTGACCGCTGAATGGTTGCGGCTGCAATTCACAATTTTTCAAATTATACACCCAGAAAATGTATTGCGAGCGATGAATTTACTACTTATGATGGCGCGTTGATCAAATATGATGCGCAAGGTTGGTTTCGCACTGAGTAACATGTTGATATGTTCTGGTTTATAAAAGTCCGAACCCGCAAGTTGTAAAGTGGGACTGATGCCAAGATGTTGCCTGTTGATCCGCTGTGTTGCAATGCCATCCAGTATCTGATACGCTACCAACGCTGATATTGTAATGTTCTGCATGTCGCCTTCCGAAGAAAGTTTGAGTGTAGTTATACCGAGCGTTGTAAATTTTGAGTGATTGGTATTTGTAATGGCAGGGAAGCTGCGCTGTTTTAAGGAGATTGTACGTGATGAGTGAAACATCCAATGCTGAGTGTAGCAATATTCTGTATATAAGAACAGATCCACATTTTTTATGGATGAAGGCTGTTGCCGTGGGTAATACTACTGTGTCCAAAACATAAGGTGACATTTGAATTTAAACTGCGCGCGTCAAAGGATTCGGAGAATTATTTGTTATTTGTCGAATTTGCATGTCAAAATATTAATTAGTGTTTGAGATACGCGTCGTTTTGTGAGCTGCTAAAAGTGAGTCTTTCGTTTTTTGCGATGTCGAAATTTGTTGAATTTGCATTAAATTTTATTTGCGGAATCAATTTTCTGCTACGGGTACGTTGAGGATGGTACAGTAAGCCTTTGGTGATGTGGCTTTGTCTAAAAAAAAGGTTTAAAAGTGGTATAGTGAGTTCCAAGCCGGCCATGAGCGTGTCGAAGACGAAATGTCACCTTATTTTTTGGTCACAGTAAGTAGGTGCCGCATTGTGTTATAAGTGAGTTATTAAGCAGGTTTCTGAGAGCGTTAAATTTTACTGTCTGCTTTCTTGTTTGAAAGTAGATGGTTGATTGCCACGTTGCAATGAGCTGCGTGATACATGTAGCAAATCTTGCACCGTATGCTTCTGCATTTGGTTGCCATGTGACCAGATGCCAAGCAGTTGAAGCACACATTTGCTTGCAGTGCTGTCGCTTTCAGCTACTCTTCATTAAGTTTGATAGATTCCGCACATTTGTATAGCTGATGCTCTCCTTTGCAGCGCCAACATGGAATATAATTACCAGCTGACGTATGTCATGGGCCGTGGGCTTTGACCCGCTCAGATGCGCGTCGGTGATGTATTTGGGTTTGAGATACCACGCCTTTAACTGCTCCCATGCTGCTTTGTAATTTGACTCCATGATTGCCTTATAATTTATTGTGCATCTTTTAGATAATTTATCTACTGCATCGGAGATAGGTTCGTGTTCTCATCGACTAGATTCTGGAACATATCATGGAATGATATCCAGTCCTCGTATTTGCCACCAAACTTTGGGATGTTAATGATTGGAAGCCTCACTGCCACTGGTATTATTGTCCACACTTCCTTCGTTGTCAACCATTCCAACATTCCGAAGATCCGCATTTGCTCCTTTGTGAGTGACTCAATAATTTTGGTCGCGTTTTCTGCCTGTGATGGAGTTGTCTGAATTTTTTGCCGCTGTTGACAGTACCGTGATTTTGCGTTCTGGAAAGTTTGGTCTGCTTCATCTCGCCTCTCCAATTTCACCGCAACCGCTTTTTTTCTTCTTCTTCCTCCACTTTATTCTCTATATTGGACTACAGCTCGAGAAAATTTGTATATGTCTTCTTTAGCTGGTCCAACCGCACTTGTACTTAGACTGGTGTCATATCTCGGATGTCCGCATCCGCTAGTTTTGAAATCGCCCGCTTTGTACTCGTGCATGCCAGCTGAAGTTTTGTGTTTGCACTGTCCCAAAATGTCTGTATGACGACACTACACTTTTTCTTTTGTAACTGCACACCAATTTTGATACAAATATGCTTGTAAAATGTTTTTTGTTCGCACTGTCACTTTTAGCCAACATTGAAAATACTCGTATCCGCAAGTTGAACGAATTTAGTTTTTTCCGCAAAATAAATATCTTTCCTATAACTTCAAAGGAATCCAGCTTGATGGACCAAAATGATGGGGATTTATACCGAGAAAAACGGCCGATAGTTCTAGATTTGAAAGTACGCTTCATTTCTTTCTTACGTACCACTGGTAACAAGATACATGTGTACAGTCAATTTAAAGAAGATAACAATAGGATAGGTTCAAGTTTGACGTCTGTTCGAGACACCGAAAGTGCGAAGCCTGTAAACTGATATTTGTCCGGGACGTCGAAAATTAGAAGCCTGTCACCTTAATTTAATTATGAATATTGTCATTTGAGGAATGAAAATGCCCTAACAAATAGTTTATTGAAAATAAGACTCGACTATCTAATGCTGTTCAAAAGTTATGCGTTAAGACATAAAATACTGTTGTTAATTTCAGTGTATTCGGGTTTCAAAAAGTACTACGAACTAAAATTCTAAATAAATATCATTATATCGACACACAACTATATATTATGACACACAACTATACATCAATACATTCAATTAACCAGAGATGTCTTTGCAATTAACCGACATAACTTTAATGCACGAGGAAATCAGACGGAATGAATACTATTTCATTTTCTTTGGATTTATATAGCAAAATTCAATGCAAACTACCGACTACTCATTTTCTATGTCAGTAAATGCAAGATAAGCAGTTGATCAAATCTCAACATTCCTCCTTGATCAATTTACAGCGGAGCGTCTCAAAAATTCTTCTGTTGAGTGGCTTGGTGAGGATGTCTGCAATCTGCTTGCTGCTCTCGACGTGCTGAAGTGCCACAGTGTTACCGATGTGTCGCTCGATGTAATTTTGTGGTATTTCGATCTGCTTCTTTCCACCGGTCGTCTTTCCTTCGTGTGTATTTTGTAGCATGTGTATGGCTGACATGTTGTCGACGTACAGAGTGATCGGCAGCTCAGATTCTAGAATACCAAGTTCCAGTACGATTTGTTTGATCCAGCACACATCGTCAATCACTGACACTGCTGCTCGGTACTCGACTTCTGTAGTTGAAGTCGCTACCAGACGCTGCTTTTGTAAATAGCAGATCACTGATCCTCCTCTCATCACTAACACACCACTCGTTGACTGTCCTGTCACAGAGTCTCCTCCAAAGTCTTAATCGGTGTAGGCCACGAGTGTCTTGTCTCCTCCGAAATGAATTCCGGTTGTCGTGGTCCCTGTCAAGCACGGGAAAATACGTTTCACCGTCGCCTGATGGCTCTTCATGGGCTTGTTACAGAATCGATTGAGGTAGTTCACGACAAAGCTTATGTCTGGCCTGGTTATTGTGGCTGAGTACAACAAACTTCCTATCGCCTCGCGATAGTTGTTGTTCGCTGGAAGTGCCTCGTCGTTCTTGAAGTCTGTCTTATGGCTTATCATTCCTGGCTCAGTGAGTGTGGATGCTGGATTGAACCGCTCGAGTTTCATCTTTCTCAAGATATTCTCCGTGTAGTGAGGCTGACTTACGAAGATATCGTCCGGGTCGATCTTGATTTCCATGCCCAAAAACGTTGGCTTGTTTTGTACTTTCTTGCTGAATATTATCTCGAATTCCTTGCTTATCTCATCTAAGAGTTTGTATATTTCTTCTTCATCCTTGTTGGCTACCAATAAATTATCCATGAAGAGTGAGAGCATAATGCTCTTGTCCTTGTTGTAGTATATACACGGGTCATCATCTGAGCTGATCAAGCCTATCTTCTTCTCAAAGTGGGTGGTGACCCTCTCGTTCCACACCCTCAGAGCTTGTTTAAGTCCCTGGGGACTCTTGTTCAACTTACCAACTTTCCTAGTTCCATCGTCGAACCCTTCAGGCTGGTGCATATAGATGTCCTGCTCCACGTTCCCATACAAGAAAGCTGTTTTCACATCGAACAACGAATAGATGCATGGTAAGCTACTGGGCTGAAAGTTTCCATGTAGTCCACTCCCTCCTTCTGTTCAAATCCCTTTGCCACTAGTCTGGCCTTAAGTCTTCCATCCACCTTCTATCGAAGTACCCAGAGACAAGTGATCGGCTTTGCTCCTTCTGGCCACTCAAACAGCTTCAAAGTTTTCATCTCAATCAGCAAGTCGTACTCCTCCTGCATTGCTCGTCTCCACTTCTTATCTTTAAGTGCCTCACTCACCGGGATGTCCTCCGTTTCAGCAATCATGGCTACTTTGGCGCTCTTGCCTTGACGATGGAAATCAAGTACGTAGTCTCTAAGTCATGGTGATGGTTGCAGAGTCCGAGAATCTCGCAGAACTTTCTTTCCTGACTCTTCTTTTGGCGCTGGTATCTCATCCTCGTTGTTGCTTGACTCCTCAGCACTTTCTCCGATTCCCCATTTCTCGTCTTCTTCGTCTGTCTCGCTACTGCTTTCTTCTTGCTTGTCAGGTGTGCCCTCTGGTGCCTGTGTCTCAAATTCAGCTCCTTGCCTCTGTCTCATCTTTTCCT
Source organism: Odontomyia ornata (assembly GCA_963969285.1). Lineage (NCBI taxonomy): Eukaryota > Metazoa > Arthropoda > Insecta > Diptera > Stratiomyidae > Odontomyia > Odontomyia ornata. The sequence continues at coordinate 325,304,486 of OZ017740.1, read as the reverse complement.
CGGCGAAGATCACATTGTCTGAACTGTTAATTTCTCTTTTCTCTTTCAGATAAACCCAGCAGCAGGGTAAATCAATACCATAGCCAACAAGAATTCCCTTTTCTAATTATCTATCCATCTCGCCTCTTTTCTGTTTTTGTGTCAGCAACCTGAGAGCCCAGCCTGGAACTGTTTGACACATTACTTTGGGCCAGGTCTCGTTTTGTTACGCCGTGGGGCGCCCTCAAGCTGTGGAGTCCCTTTCCTAGTAAGAGGGGAGAGGGGAAGAGGAAATGCCAGAGATCCCCCAGCCCCAGCGCCCCCGGTTGCTGTGAGTCCCTTTTATATTTTAGGACTGCTCGAGCATAATGTGCCACCTGGTTCCATTTGTCAACCACTTTGAGCATCACCGCAACTATATTATCCGGGGTGAGCTCTCCCGTCTCCCTGTAGAGTTCCCTTTGCAGCCTGACCCATTGTGTACACGCAAAAAATGTGTGACAGGCATTGTCCTCCTCTCCTCGGCAAAACCGACAATTGGGGGACCATGACTTACCGATCTGGTGCAGGTAAGACTGAAAACACCCATGCCCGCTCAAAATCTGGGTCAGATAGTAGTCAGTCTCACCATGCCTTTGATTTAGCCACGGTCTCACATCCGGGATGAAGCGCGCAGTCCACCTTCCCTTCATGCAATTGACCAAGGACTCCTGCCAATCGTTGAGCGAGCGCTGTCTCTCCTCGCGGACAACCATCTCCCTCGCAACCTCGTTTCGGCGCAGGTAAATAGCGCGGCGCTCCCTAGCAAGGAAGGCGACAGGTATCACGCCTGCAATCACTCTCACCGCCGAGTCAGAGACTGTTGGAAACGAAGATGCAATTCTCAGTGCTCCTCTTCTCTGTAACTGTGCCAAACGTTTTCGGTATACGTCCTTGCTGAGAGCGTCGCCCCATACCTCTGCTCCGTACAGCAGCACTGACCCTATAGGACTCATCAAGAGGCGTCTTCTTGGTGGGCTGGGTCCCCTACGTTGGCCATAAGTCGACTCAGAGCCGATATTCCCGGAGAAGCCTTCTCAGCCGTTGACCTGATTTGCTCAGAAAAACTCATCTTTGAGTCGGTCAGTAGCCCCAGGTACTTCACCGCTGGCCTCGATTTGGTTCTTAAGTCGCCAATACTGATCATCCTTACTCTAGGGATTCTTTTTTTTGTCAAGATGACCACTTTGGTTTTCTCCAGTGCTAAACTGGGCCCGCGAGCAGTCATCCAGTCCCTCACTCGGCGCATTAGCATACCTAGCCTAAGTTGCGCTTGTTCAACGGTACGTCTAGCGACCAGAGCCGCAACATCATCCGCATAGCCGACCAAGCTCGACTCATCTGGCATCTCAAGTCTCAGTAGCCCATCGTAAGACACGTTCCACAGGCCCGGACCAATGATACATCCCTGGGCAACACCCGATGTAAGTTCCATCCTTCGTTGGCCCTGTGTCGTGTCGTAGAGCAGGCTTCGGTCCTTTAGGTAGTTCCTCAGAAGCCGCATTAGATATTCTGGAACTTGAAAAGAGTTTTCCAGCGTATCCAGAATATCCACCCATCTAGCGGAGTTGAAGGCATTCCTGACGTCGAGTGTCACCAACAAGACAATCCGTCGCTTGGTGCGACTATATGCCTCTGCCCTTTGGGACGCGTTCACCACCTCTGCAATCGCATCAATGGTAGAACGTCCTGCTCTGAAGCCGTACTGCCGAGGAAATGGGTCCCCAGCAGCAAGAATCGCGTCAGTGAGTCTTCCCTTGATGAGTTTCTCTAGCACTTTTCCAGCCGTGTCTAGCATGCTGAACGGGCGGTATGCAGACGGCGATTTGGAATTTCCCTTCCCATTGCTGATCAGCACGAGCCTCGCCACCTTCCATTGTACCGGAAAAACCCCATCCCGTAGGCAAGCGTTGAATGTACTGAGCAGCAAGTCAGGACAATGGTGATAGACGAGTCGCAACACCTCACCTGGAACACCATCTAGACCTGGAGCCTTCCTCGCTTTCAATGAGAGGACTGCCTCTTCCAGTTCCAGCTGTGTGAAGAGTGGGCACTCGACTGCTGTTTCACCATGGACAGCGTCAACACGGACGGGATGGGTGAGGAAGAGTCCGCGTACTATCTCGTTAATCTTTTCCGCGTCATGTATACAAAGCTTCCGTAGGACACCAAGCTTCCACATGACCAGCTTGTAGCCAAGGCCCCACGGATTCTTGTTCACATTGTCTACTAGGTCTTGCCGGCAGCGAGCCTTGCTACTGCTGATCAGTTTGCGAAGGCATTTTCTGGCCGACTTATATGCTGAGACCCTGTTGCATGCCTCGTCACGGCTCCGCGCCCGATGAGCCTCACGTCGAAGCTTGTGACATTCCCTTCGCTTCTCAGCGATTTCAGTTGACTACCATTACACTGGGGGCTTGCCGTGCCGGGGTCTTCAATGGGGCATAGAAGTGCAGCAAGCAGTCGTGATGATGCTCGTAGTAGAGTTCACCACGTCTTGAGCTGCCAGTTCTTCCGTCCCCTCCGAAGCTCCCTGCAGCGGCTCACCTGCTGTGAGCACCTCGACAAACCTCTCGACGTCCATCCTTCCGATGTTTCATCCAGTTGTAGAAGGCCGAGAGCACGGATGTCAGGAAACAGCATCACTTATCTCAAGCAAAATGCACTGATGATCACTGGCTGAGTAGTCCTCTAATACTTTCCAGTTGTGTATCCTCCGTACTAAGGACTCCGAGGCGAATGTCGCGTCCGGTATGGTTCCGTCACAGCCAATACGGTGGAAAGTCGGCATATTTCCCGAGTTTAGTACAATGAGGGCCGTCCTGGCCACCATTTCCAGGATTCGTTTTCCCCACGGATCCGTCTGAGGCATGCCCCATTCGATGGCCTGGTGCGTTGCTGGTTCCAGTCTGACTGATCGTAAAGATCGCATGGTTCATTGCTTCTGCCCACAGTTTCTCGTCCAACTCGTTCATGTGTATCGCTGTTCTGGCTGCCTCAACAATGGTTCTCATTTATCGCTCAATCCTTCAGTTCTACTCTGGCGTGTGTACATTCGTGAAGGTGTGGAAAATTCCCAACTTGTCCATCATCTGTTTGGTTTTTGTATTCTTCAGCTCGGTCCCATTTTCAGACCTCAGACTTTTCTCTCTTCTCCCTAGCCGGTTTTCAACGAGTCTCAGGTAACATTCGATCTTCTCTGGTGCTTCACTTTTCGTCTTCATAAAGTAACAGGTTCGGTCGGTAGTGAGTGAAATCCTCCTTGAGTATGAGCCAGTACTTCGCTCCTCCCAATGACGAGATGTTCATCTCGGCGGCGTCGACGTGCACGAGATCTAACGGTTGCTGAGCTGTCTTGGGGTTTAGGTGTGAGGATCTATGTAGCTTGCTATACGAGCACCCTGTGCATACATAGTCATTCCAGTCATCAATGTATTTTATTTCTTTCCTTTTCAGTATTTTCCTCACATACTTGATATTTTGATTGACGAGTCGCTCGTGCCAGGCTTTGATCGACACGGCCATCAAACTTGTATCTTCTTCTCTCCCGAGCATCATTTTGTAGAGACTTCCTTTGAGCTTTGCTATTGCCACAACTTCCCTGCCATCCAGACTGTAAAACGTTGACTCGTTTCCGTTTGCCTTCTGTACATTTCCCTTGTCTAGCATCTGACTCACTGAGTAAAGACTAAAGTTGAGGTTTGGCACGTAAATGACATCTTCTAGTACCACTGGATACCACTTTTAAACATCAAATGTTTCCATCTCGATGTTCCCGACTGCAACGCCATCTAGCCTGGTTGAGTCTCCAATCACAATTGGGATGGGCTCGTCCAACTCAACAAGCTGAACAAACCACTCTCGGTGAGACATCATGTGTTGGCTGGTTCCACAGCCTTGATAGCATGAAGCGGCTTTGTCCTTCGAAATGTCGTTGTCCACCATCGAGAGTGTCGTGAACAAAACTGCCTTCCTATTTGGTTTCCCGTTTGTTGACTTATTCGCTTCTTCTCGAGATTCGCAGTCTTGTGCAAAGTGTCCCTTCTTCTTACAGATATTACATGAATACTTCTTCTTGCAGTAGGCAATGTTTTCATCACACGATTTACCTCTGCACTCCTTGAGCACGTGACCTTTCTTCCCACATTTCCAGCATGCGAACTGCGACTTTTCCTGCTTGCTGTTTGACAACTGTCCTTGTTTCCTGCGTCTGGCCATGAGAGCGTGGTTGATGCCACCCTCTGCATTTGTCGTCGTTTCTTTGAGTCGCTCGTCCTCGAGTTTCAAACGTTCCATGAGAGTTTCCGTGGTCTTTGCTGCTCCGGTCACGTTGTTCCTGGATGTCCTAAAATGTGCCGGTTTTTTCCGGTAGCACACTCATTATCCTCGTCATGATCCAACTATCCTTCATCGGATTATTTTCAGTTGGCACTTCATCCGCGATATCCAAAATCTCCGTACAGTTCTCAACAGCTGGCTTGCTTTCATCATACTCATAAGTAAAGAATTTGATTCGGGACGTTTCTAAAGTTACATCAATCTTTGTATCGTATAAACTACCTAGTTTGTCTATCATATCTTTCGGAGTTTTACAATGCAATCTTGATGTTTACATTTAAATCTATCAATGTTTGAGCCACAACATCTTTCTTTAACCAAGCAGCTTATCAGAATCAGTTTACGCAGCACCTGCTGATCTGGGCTTTGCACCCGTTATCATATCATACAGGTCTTGGTTCTTTAGTGCTAGGTTTAATTTAACTTGCCATGAAATGAAATTGACATTTCCTTGACTAGCTTCACTTAACATTTCCAATTGAGACTTTACAGTATCCATTTTGAATCTTTCGTGGCGATTTTCTGACTTAAAGCGACTTGCATATTCGTTGCTCAACGTTGATTTGCCGTGCGATGGCTGCTCCAATGTCGCTGATTTGTAGGTTATGTTGTCCTTGCCGGTTCTGACGTCTTGGACTGCTTTCTCGACTTGCCTGACAATTTCATTTCATGACTTTTGAAGAAACCCTTTTACAGCTGCCCTGGGCCCATAACCTGTTATTAATTTCAGTGGGTTCCCCTTTGGAAGTCAGTTGATAAGGTGTTAGACAGACATTTTATTCCAATTAAAACGCAATTTTTATTTTACTTTGGGGAAAACCTATAGTAAAGGTCGCGCACCTAACACGCGCAACAATATTCTCAAAATTAACGATTGATTTTTATCATATTGAGCACTAATCCTCACTTTTACTCCAAGATTCAATTAAAAAACTTCTAATTTTCTGCATTTATAACATACATTAGAGCTTCCAAATCACTACCACCAATACTAAAGCCTGAATCATCTCAAAATCCACTTCACATCAACCCATTAATTAAGCCTAAATCCTATTTATGCTAGTGATGATACTGTCCATATAATATTGCACTGTTAACATTTTGTTTATTATGCCTTCTAGTTCCACTTAATTTGCTCATAACTCTTAACAGTCGAGTTTAACCACACATAAATAAATCCAAATCGGCAAAACCACAAGTTATTGTTACGAATAAAAGCTCTGGATTGTTGTTGAGTTAGAATGCGTGTTAGTCGTACGAGCAGGACGTAGCGAGTCCTTTAATGCACCCAAGCCAGCAGCTAGCATATCTTTGTAGCATAAACACACACTCATTAAAGCACGCATAAATGAACATATCAAAAGACCATAAAATATACCAGAAAGATGGAACAATTGTAATTTCCCTGATTTATGGATGGTATTTGTGGTTGTAACTATCTATGTAAGCATATTATAGAATAGATTGCTCTGTCCAGTTAGGATTGTTTTGGCATACATCACATTGGAGCAGGATATGTAATTAGGCTTCCATTTGTGCTAATTAATTGTCTGGTTTTTATGCTATTTTATTGTTCCATGTTGCGGTCAGTAGATATTGTAATCAGTCGTAAAATGTTTGTTTGAATTACGTTTGGATTTTTAGTTTTTCATTTACTTGAAAATAATTTATTCCTTTAATTTTGTCCTATTAATTTTATTTTATACAGTATGGATGTAAAACATATTTTAAGGATTCATTTAAAGAAGATGAGTATAAAAGCATATTTCAAAAGGGCTGAGTTTTATTTCAAATATCACTATAGCATTATAGTATTCTGACGAAACTGGTGCTGCCGCCATCTTGATTCGGAACAGTGATTTCTGGCGGAGAGTTGTGGATGGGTGGATGGTTTCGTGTGGGTTCGGTGCTAAGGGACCACCTTCTTTAGTGTGTACCTAACGCCTGACGAATCGAAAGCATGTTTCCAAGCCAAGCTTAATGCTCAAGAGGGCGCTGTCTCGGACTCAGAGGGCAAAGTGCTCATTGGGAGTGACTTCAACGCTAAAGCAATCGAATGGGGCATGCCTCATACGGATCCGTGGGGAAAACGAATCCTGGGAATGGCGGCCAGGACGGCGCTTGTCGTATTAAACTCGGGAAATACGTCGACTTTCCGCCGTATTGGCTGTGAGGGAACCATACCAGTCGTGACATTCGCCTCGGAGTCCTTAGTACGGAGGATACACGATTGGAAAGTATTAGTGGAGTATTCAGCCCGTGACCATCAGTGCACTTGGCTTGAGATAAGTGATGTTGTCTTCCGACGTCCGTGCTCTCGGTTTTCTCCAACTGGATGGAACATCGGAAGGATGGACGTCGAGAGGTTCGTCGATGTGCTCACAGCAGGTGAGCCACCGCAGGGAGCTTCGGAGGGGATGAAAGAAATGGCCGCTGAAGACGTGGTGGACCCCGTCAACTAAAATCGCTGAAAAGCGGAGAGAGTGTCACAAGCTTCGACGTGAGGCTCAATGGGCGCGGAACCGTGACGGGGCGTGCAACCGGGAGGCAGCATATAAGTCGGCCAGGAAATGCTTTTGCAAATTTATCAGCAGTAGCAAGGCTCGCTGCTGGAAAGACCTTGTAGCCAACGTGAACAAGGATCCGTAAAGCCTTGGCTACAAGCTAGTTATGCGGAAGCTTGGTGTCCTATGGAAGCCTTGTATACATATCACGGAAAAGATGGATGCAACAGTGTGGGGACCCTTCGCTGTCCATGGTGAAATAGTAGTCGAGTGTCCACTCTTCACACAGCCAGAACTGGAGGATGCAGTCCTCTCATTGAAAGCGAGGAAGGCTCCAGGTCCAGATGGTGTTCCAGCTGAGGGGTTGCGGCTCGTCTATCACCATTGCCCTGACTTGCTGCTCAGCACATTCAACGCTTGCCTACGGGACGGGGTTTTCCCGGTACGATGGAAGGTGGCGAGGCTCGTGCTGATCAGCAACGGGAAGGGAAATCCCGAATCGCGGTCTACATACCGCCCGTTATGCATGCTAAACACGGCTGGGAAAGTGCTAGAGAAACTCATCAAGGGAAGACTCACTGACGTGATTCGTGCTGCTGAGGACCTATCTCCTCGGCAGTACGGCTTTAGAGCAGGACGTTCTACCATTGATGCGATTGCAGAGGTGGTGAACGCGGTCCAAAGGGCAGAGGCATATAGTCACGCCAAGCGAGGGATCGTCTTGTTGGTGACACTCGACATCAGGAATGCCTTCAACTCCGCTAGATGGGTGGATATTCTCTTTCCAAGTTCCAGAATATCTAGTGCGCCTTTTGAGGAACTACCTTAAGGACCGAAGCCTGCTCGACGACACGACACGGGGCCAACGAAGGATGGAAATTACATAGGGTGTTGCCCAGGGATCTATCCTTGGTCCGGACCTGTGGAACGTGTCTGACGATGGACTACTAAGACTTGAGATGCCAAGTGAGTTACGTTTGGTCGGCTATGTGGATGATATTGTGACTCTGGTCGTCAAACGCACCGTTGAGCAAGCACAACGTAGGCTAGGTATGCTAGTGCACCGACAGAGGGACTGGATGACTGCCTGCGGGCTCAGTTTAGCACTGGAGAAAACCGAAGTGGTCTTCTTGACAAAAAAGGGAATCCCTAGAGTAAGGATGATGAGTATTGGAGACATACAAATCAAATCGAGGCCAGCGGTGAAGTACCTGGGGCTACTGAAGATGAGTTTCTCTGTGCAAATCAGGTCAACGGCTGAGAAGGCTTCTTTGGGAACATCGACTCTGAGTCGACCTATGGCCAACGTAGGGGGACCCAGCCCATCAAGAAGACGCCTCTTGATGAGTGCTGTAAGGTCAGTGCTACTGTATGGAGCAGAGGTATGGGGCGACGCTCTCAGCAAAGAGGTATACCGGAAACGTTCGGCACAGGTACAGAGAAGAATACTGACAATTGCATCTTCGTATCCGACAGTCTCTGACTCGGCGGTGACAGTTATTGTGCCGAAACGAGGAAGCGAGGGAGATGGTTGTCCGCGGAGAGAGACAGCGCTCGCTCAACGACTGGCAGTGGTCTTGGGTCAATTGCACGAAGGGAAGGTGAATTGTGTGCCTCATCCCGGATGTGAGACCGTGGCTAAATCAAAGGCATGGTCAGACTGACTTTTCGGGCGGGCATGGGTGTTTTCAGTCTTACCTGCACAAGATTGGTAAGTCACGGTCCCCCAATTGTCGGTATTGCCCAGGAGAGGAAGACAATGCCTACCACACATTTTTCGCGTGTACAAAATGGGTCAGGCTGCAATGGGAACTCTACAGAGAGACGAGAGAGCTCACCCCGGATAATATAGTCGCGGTGATGTTCGAATCGGTTGACAAATGGGACTAGGTAGCACATTATGCTGGGGCAGTCCTAAAATTTAAAAGAGACTCACAGAATTAGGGGCGCTGGGGCCGGAGATTGCATGTCTGGCACTTACTCTTCCCCTCTCACTAGGAAAGGGATCCCAAGCTTGTAGGCACCTCACGGCGTAATAAAACGAGACCTGGTCCGAAGTTATGTGTCAAACGGTTCCAGGCTGGGCTCTCACGTTGACAAGGGGAGGTGTTTAGTGGGTAGTCCAGTTATCTTGCGAGCATGAGAGTCCCACGCTCTGTGCATAAATGGCATCCACCTCCCTACCACAAAAAAATATATCACCGAAAGGAATAATTATAAAGTGGCCTAATCAGAAAATTATATTCTCATATTGGTGTTGCAATCAGGAATCAGTTTCAAAAAGAAATGTAACGTGACTTAAATTAAATATTCCAATTCAATTTGGAGCGCCCAAATAAGGCCAAATTGAACGAGTTACATACTGTACAGCAACAATAAGTTTTTTTTTGATGACTTTTTAAATTCAGTCACCCATTACATAATTTGTTGATTGGTCTTCCTCCGAAAAATGTTCCTGCTTTTATTATATTTTACATTAATTTATTTGATCCATACAAACATCCTTAATTGCATATACTTTCTGCACATCATGGACAATTACGTCCCCCTCCGGTCTGTACAATATATATCACTTTCCCAGCATTGAAAATTCATTCCATTAATCGATTTTGGTCGTCGTCGCTAAATCAATTTGTAAATTTTATTAATTTTATAAAATTGCCAGACCATTTGCAGTATCGTCTAATTGAGAGTAAAGCAAAAAAGATAAAAATTTATATTCCGAGCTGGACAGAGTGCAGGACGATGGTGAGTTCCGTTCTTCTAATTTGAGAGGATGAAATGTGTACAAGGGAATTCCCGTCCTCAGTAGACTCCGGAGAGCAAGAATAAATGAAAATGGTGTTGAACGACATAACGTCATTCACTTCATTATGTCGTTATGAAGTTTTCTTCTCATTAATAGTCCAAACGTTCGCTGCACACAAACACATTCACTTCTGTTCCACTTTGTTTCACGGGCGCTATGATGAGATAGACCAAAAGGACACAATAATGATTCCTCTGAGTGAGAGATGTAACAGTGGAATTGTTGGTAGCTTTAGATGAGAAGTTGCTGAAGAACTGAAGTGGCTCTGTGAGATTTTATGATTTTTTCATTGTTATTTTTATGCTTTGAAGTTTTAAAGAGTACATTTTCACAAACATTTCAAGGAGTTTCACAATCATAATCTGGGCCCGTCCGTCTTCCAGATAGTTTGTCATTAGAACTATGTGGTTCCCCATTAGAGACATAATAATTTCGTATCTTTATAGGAGCGCACCCTTAAACAGTTTTAATAAACTGTCAATTTCAAAACGTTAGTTAAAGTCAACATCTTCATCATGGTAAAGTTCATGAACCAGCAACGTTTGAAAATTATTAAAAATTACTACCAAAATTCTGAGTCGGTGGCCACAACTTTAAGAGCACTTACTACAATTTGCGGCCGTAATAATCGACCCACCCGACAGGCTGTGCGTGTCATAGCGGATAAGTTCGATTCAGAATCTTCATTTTAAGATGTTTTGGTGCCAAAAAGACGTTGTACCGCTCGAAGAGAAAGAAATATCCCAGCCGTAAGTGCATCAATTCAAAATGAACCAAATCAGTCAATTTCAGGTCGTTCTCAAGAATTGGGCATCGCTCAAACGACACTGTAGATCTTGGCCTACGTGGTTACAGGATCAAATTACTCAAGAGCTAAGGCCATGTGATCATTCGAAACGCCAAAACTTCAATTGGCCTCTGGCAAAGATTGAAAAAAATGAAGGATTTCATCGAAAAATCATCTTCAGCGATGAAGCTCATTTCTGGCTCAAAGTGTTTGTTAATAAGCAAAATATGCATTATTGGTCAGCAATAAACCCATATTCTCTTTTTGAAGCACCGTTTCACCTTAAAAAAATTACTGTTTGGTGCGGCATGAAAGCCGAAGGTGAGATTGGCCCGTATTTTCTGAGAGTGAAAACGAGCGTCATATTACCGTCAATATAGAGCGCTATCGTGTTATATTCGAAGATTATTTGTGGCCAGAATTGGATGAGCTTGACATCAATGATATGTGGCTTCAACAAGACGGTACTGCTAACCACATAGCACGCCTCACAATCGATTTATTGAAACGAAAATTTGGTGAACGTGTTATCTCGCGAAACTACCTCGTTCATACAATCTAACGCCTTTGTTTTCTTTTTATGCGGCTATATCCGGTCAATGATCTATGTCAACAAGTCAGCAACATTAGACGAGCTCAAAGACATTCCGGTCGAAATATATACTAGAGTGGTGTGAAATCAGGTCCAAAGAATCGACCGCTGTAAACGGGCTCGTGGTGGTCACATAAATGAAATCGAATTTTATTCATAAAATCTAATGCTTGCACTACACGCACAATAAATTTGTACTCAATATCTCAAATATTTCTGTATTTTATTAATAGATAAAATTGTTATGTCTTTAATGGAAAACCCTTTGTGAAAGCTACGTTCAGCAAGCTTTGTAGAAATGTCAGAAGTAATTGCTTTTTGAAAGTTTTGAATTGAAAAAGATATCATATCTCTTGGAATCGGTCTCTTTTACGGATATAAACAGATGTTTGAAAGCATTAAAAATGTGAAGACAATAGCTATGCAATAACATAAAATCATATATATATTTTCGCTAAAATCAAATATATCATTCAAAAATAAACAATGAGCTTCAACAAAAGCATTGCAAAATATTTTGAATAACATTCCAGCAGACAACAATAGTAATACACATTCGAAAATCCTGCACAATGCTGGAATGACTTTGTCAAAGAAATTAAATCTTCACGAGCGACAGTGCAAAAGACGAACGCTTTCTTGCTTTAAAGTGATATTTGAGTCAAGTTCAAAAGAAATTAAATGGATACATATTGATGCACGATTAGTCTGTAGTGTTTAATTGGATGACTAATGTCCGTTAAGGACTGCAGCCTCATCGAGTCCAAGATTTTATGCTCAACTGGAGATGGCCTTGTCTGGGGACGCGTAAGTGTGCTGGCAAGCTATCTGTGCGTTGTCCTAGAGTGGACACTTTTCTCACAGCACAAAAGTCACTATAAAAATTATTTCACACTTACGGATTAAGAGATGACCCGACCCAACAAAAACGATTGACCGTCACTAGGCATCAATGCTCTAGGTAACATACCGATAGGCTTTCCGCGTGAAACGTGATGACGATACTCGGTTAGCCACGCGTGAGACTTAAGGCGATTTCGTCATCGCCACAAATGTACACACCCCACAAATAAGAGTGGGGCATCCAGTTGTTGGCGGTGCCCCCACGCACTCCCCTCTGCCGAATCAAGGATCCAAATCGATGTCTTGGCCTATGTCGCCAAGCATTCTGGCGAGAGCCCCTATAACATCAAAAGAGGGAGAGCTTTCCCGATGGCTAGCTCATAAGTGGAGGTGCCAGCCAAAATGGTGGGTCCCATACCCGTTTGATATCAAAGTGAGAAGACTGAGTATTGCTATTTAGCTCGAAATTTCTTTCATTATAATTCTTGTACAATAAAACAAAATTTCATGTGCTTGGAAATCACTTCTTACGAATTCCCACTAATTCACAGTGGTTTACTAATAAATCAGACGTTGCCAAATTTGTACGTAACCCAGCTTATCGAAATGACTTCTACTGTCACTGCATTTTTACATCCATGATTGTATCAAAAAATTAACTTGCTGTAATTTTGAAAAAAACTGCGCCGTAGATGGTCCCAAATCCGTTTGAGAAAGGGGGAGGGAACCCCTTATTTCCCCAACCCATAGCTTCCATGAATCCTTATCTCAAACCCCCCAGTCAAATGGTAGTAAATACTCTCGGGGTCGCACATTGGGCTTACTAGTTCCCCAATAATGTGGCATTAAATGTCGAGAAATGCTAATAACTGTCAATAAATCTACAGTCTGCTACTGAATCCTGCTTACACTTCTTTTGTGAGGGCGTGAGAGGGTGTGGGCGAATCTTCCGTGCCTGATGTTTGACGTAATAACCATGCCGCCGGAATGGAGGTTGGGTGACGGGCTAGCTCCCCATCCCTGGAAAACCTTTAAATGTTTCGAAACCTGCAGATGGGCCTCGGAATGAATTAGACTCACGGAAACGACCTCGCAAACGAAAAAAGGATTATGGCATTGGATCCTGGAATGTCAGATCACTCAATTACCCTGGCGCTGTAAAGGACCTTTTAAAACAGGCCAGTCAATATCAATCAAAAATACTGGCAGTCCAGGAGACGAATTGGACTAGAAACGACATTCAAGACATGAGATCGCACACAATATTCAAAGCCTATGGAAAACGAGAATTTGGAGTGGCCTTCATTGTGGATAGGGACTTAGAATTGCTCATTATTGATTTTAAGGTAATATACGAACGGTTGTGTGCAATCTGTATAAATCGAAATTCTTTAAAATCTGACTGATTAATGTTCACGCTCAACCGAAGAAAAGGACGAAGAAACGAAGGAAACGTTCTACAATCACCTGGAAAGACTGGCCGATTCATTGCATACAAACGACACAAAAATAATTCTGGGTGATTTCAACGCTAAGGTTGGCAATGAGCTATTTTATTGGGGAACGACTGGAGGATCTAGCCTCCACGATGAAACAAAAGACAACAGCCAGGGCCTGACTGAGTTTGCATGCAGCAGAAATCTAGTCATACGTTCAACTTGCTTCCCACATTGACGCATTCATAAAATGACCTAGGTATCACCGGATAGCAACACACAAAACCAGATTGATCATGTTCTGATCCAACAACGTTGGGCCTCGAGCATACTTGACGTCCGCACATACCGAGGAGCCAATCGTAACTCAGATCATTACTTGATCAAATTAACCTATCGGCAAAGACCAACCCGCTGCAAAAATTTGACATCCAAAGGCTCCAAACGGCATCTGTAGCCGAAAATTTCACGAACACCCTCGACAACCAGCAGGCTCCCATCTTATCAGACGCATTGTTAAAGACGAGCAACGAGCTCTTGATGGAAGTGAAAGCGGCTATCAGGACCGTGGCAGAACAGACGATCGGACATCAAGCCCGGCGCAAGAGGAATGATTGGTTCGATGATGAATCAGAATCAGGCGTACAAAGAATACGTAGGTAGGAAAACCAGGACGAAGAGAGAACACTATGAAAATCTCAGAAGAGTAACGAATAAGGTAATTAGGATTAACAAAAGAAAGTACTATGACGACCAATTGAGAAGCATAGATGTAAGTCTAGCGAGCAACAACACAAGACAAGCATACAAAGTAGTGAAAAGCCTGCAGCGTGGTTACCAGCCCGAATCCACGCTCTGTAGTGATGTCATTGGCAATATCATCCCTCATGAAACGAAGATTAAGGAAAGCTGGGCATCATATTTTAAGAGCCTCCTTAATCCTCCGCACAGTTGCCGAGCATCGGAACATATAGATGGCTGCGGAGAGCGTCCATTAGCCCCACCAACTCTGGATGAAGTTTGTTCCACCATCAAAGCCCAAAAGAATAATAAAGCACCGGGCATCGATGAAATTTCAGTGGAGCTCATCACATAAGGGGGGCAGAAGTGTTCATGAAGCTATTCACAAAGTCATCCAGCACATTTGGCAACAAGAACATATACCAAAAGAGTGGAGCCAATCAACTATATTCCCTATCCACAAAAAAGGTGACAAGCTACAGTGCGAAAATTATAGAGGCCTATCACTACTTTGTTCGGCGTGCAAAATATTTTCAAAAATCTTAGAAAATAAAATCGGATCATGCGCCAACAGTATTATTGGGGAGTATCAAGGTGGTTTTAGAGCAAGCAGATCGACGATAGACCAATTGTTCCCAGTCAAGCAGGTACTTGAAGAGTGACAGGAGTTCAACATTGACGTTCGCCAAATTTTCGTTGACTTCAAGCAAGCATACGACAGTATTGATCGTAACGTACTGTACCAAATAATGCTTGGTTTTGGCATCCCAGCCAAATCAGTCCGTCTTACCAAAATGACAATGACGTTAACAACCTCTCAAGTCCGCATCAGCAACCAACTCACCGATGCCTTTGACACAAATATCGGACTAATGCAGGGAGATGGGCTGGCCCCATTGCTATTCAATTTGGCTCTAGAGTACGTCATAAGGAAGTATCCTGTCAATACGCGAGGTACATTACTATTCAAGTCGAACCAAGTAGTAGCCTATGCGGACGACATCAACATTTTGTCACGGTCGTTGACAACTGCCAAAGAACTCTTCCTATAACTTGACAGCGACGCGAAACTAGTAGGGCTATAAATCAATGCAAATAAAACAAAGCTCATGACGCAGTCGAGAGCACAAAATATTACACTTAGCGAATATAGTATCGAAAATGTTAGCGAATTTGTTTATTTAGGCGCTAAAATAACGAAAACGGGCAATGGAAGAGACGAAAAATAGAGCTCGCAAATAACATATTTTATTCGGTTTTGACGAACTTGAAAACCAGCTGTATAAACAGGAAAACAAAGTTCCAAGTATACAAATTTGTGATAAGACCTGTGTTATGCTATGGATGTGAAACATGGACCCTAACCCAAGCATCCGCAAATATATTGAATACCTTTGAGCAACGGGTCCTGAGGCAAATAATCGGAACGAAGCTAGACGGGGACCAATGGTGTATTCGATACAACTATGAGTTGTATGAAATTGCTAACGAACCGGAAGTCTCAACGATTGTAAGACTGCGGAAGCTACAATGAGCTGTACACACGAATTGTATGGATGAACAACGGATACCCAAAAGGGTATTCGTTAGAAGAACTGAAGGTTGCAGGCCAGTGGGAAAACCGCGAAAACGCTGGTCTGACTCGGTCGACGAAGGCATTTCATTTCTGCTCGGATGTTGAAATTGGAGGACGCGATCAATGAA
Organism: Odontomyia ornata; assembly: GCA_963969285.1. Classification (NCBI taxonomy): domain Eukaryota; kingdom Metazoa; phylum Arthropoda; class Insecta; order Diptera; family Stratiomyidae; genus Odontomyia; species Odontomyia ornata. The sequence goes on along the minus strand of OZ017740.1, from coordinate 325,288,714 downwards.
CCGAGATAGTTGGAGGCGTTTTTTGTAGGAAGCGATGCCCCGAGAGGGGCTGTAGTGCTATGAAGAAGAAGAAGAAGAAGGTGCTGAGTGAGACTTCGAAATTATACGACCTTACAAATATGCTTGCTCCAGTGATTATAGCGGCGAAAATCTTGGTATGAAAATTGTGGTGAGAAGAATTAGCACGGGACTCTCCCTTACCAGCACCAATATTGCAAGTGCGGCTTACTTTCCGGAGTCATCTTGAAGTGCTTGAGGCGATTCGCATAGCATGCTAGCTTTGCTTACAGTCAGAGGTTCAACTACGATTACATGACTTTTACGATGCTAGTGCAAAGGTATGTGCTGTAGTAATCTATCTCTGTAGTATTGATTACAATGGCAAGCAAATATTAACACTAATCAGAGCGAAAACTAAGGTGGTGCCAGTAATGACAGCAACCATTCCAAGGCTTGAGCGCTGTGCAACACAGTTCCTGGCAATAACGATGAAAGGCGTGCGGCATGCCTTATCTTTAAAAGATGCACAATACACCATACGATCGGACTCCAGCATTGTCCTAATTTGGATTTGGAAACCAGTGGGGACTTTAACTCCTTACGTGGCAAATCGTGTTGGCTACATTCAACAACATAGCAACATAAGAAGTTGGCATCACATTAGCACTCAGAATAATCTGGCAGATTGCGCAAGTCACGGAGTCAGCGCCGGAAATCTTGGTGAACATCACTTACGGTGGCATGGTCTCGCCACCAAACTTCCGGTCCTTTCCGAGGAGGAGGTTTTGGCAATGGCCGCAGAAGAAAAACCAGTCAAAACTACTTTGGCCCTAGCAACACAATGAAAATTGTAACCTGCAGACCCAATGGCTCATTTATTAGCCAACCCGAATGGTTCAACAATTTCGGAAAGTTTCTGCAAGTTAAAGTGTATATATTACGATGGCAACCTACTCAATGGCATTATTGGCATCGAACACTCATCATGCTCAAAGAGATGGGAGAGGCATTACGATGGCATATTCGCTGCGAACAAGACAGATATTTTGGCAGTGAAAATAAACAACTCCAACATCATGCTTACATTGCATCATCGAGCACTCTCATCACTCTTGCACCATATTTGTATGGCCATGGCATCCTCCGCGTTGGAGGCCAACTTAAAAATGCTGAGCTTAGTATCGACCGACATCACCTAATCATTTTGATGAAATCAGGTGCCCTTACTTGGCTCCTGGTCCAGCAAGCTCATCATACTGCATTGCAGTGGAATCCAACTAACATAAGTTGCGACAAACTTACTGGTGTGAAATGGTGAATTTACCGCTGTATTACCTGTCGGCGACATCAGCAGGCTATGTCTTGTCAGCAAATGACATTGCTACCAAAACCATGTGTCACTGCATCTACTCTATTTGCAGCTTCTGGTGTGGACTATTGTGGTCCCTTTAAGTTAGGCGTTGGCACAAAAAGATCACGGAAGATGATCATGACATACGCTGCTATCTTTGTCTTTATGGCTACGAAGGATGCGCATATTGAATTGGCGGGTGATTGCTCTATCGATGACGTCATGACCGGGGCAGACAGCTTAGAGGAGGCACTTCGCAAACAGGCGGAGCTATGCACCATACTCTCGAGCGCAGGTATGCATTTGCACAAATTTTGTGCCAACCATCCTCTATTGTTGAAGTAGATTAAACCTGAGGACCAACAGGTCTAGCTGGTATTAGCTAAACTTTTTAATTGGATCATTTCACCCTTTTCACATCAATTTAATGCAAATCTATACGACAAATTTGCTCTACATTTGAAGCTTTTCTAACGTCGCGCGGATATTGGTCACTCTTTCGGATGGCTCCGATAGCTTTTCAAATTACTTTTTTAAGGAATTGTTTGCAGCTACATAAATGAGTTGCATATTTTGAATAATAATTTTTCTGAAAAATTATTAGAGAAGAAAAATGTTAGAAGAAGGTGGTTTCGACGTGTGCTGGATTTCAGTAGTTTACACGAGCTGGACTTCAGTAGTTTACACGAGGGCTATATTAAGACAATTTTCTCGTCACATCAGCACAGGCGAGAAACCCGTGCAAACACAGTTGCACACATTTTGTAATGCCTCCGAGAAGGCATATGGCGCAGCGATATACATGCGATCAATCCTGAGGAGCGGTCAAGTCATCGTCAGGTTGCTATGCGCCAAGTCAAGAGTGGCCCCAATCAAACAACTTACTGCTCCGCGTCTGGAGTTGTGTGCGGCAAAACTAGGCGCTGAGCTCACAAGACGAGTTAAGACAACGCTCAATCTGCAAGAGGTTTTTCAGGTATTCTGCACCGATGCCAAGACTGTCTTGGCGTGGATCAACTCAAGTGCGTCATCGTACAATACCTTTGTGGTGAGCAGGGTCTCGGCCATACAAACCCTCTCAAGGATGGACCGATGGCGACCCGTAGCGTCTGAAGACAACCCAGCTGACATCCTGTCACGTGGGATGGCACCGCCTGAATTGAGCCGTTGTGGTATGTGGTTGCAAGGACCACAATTTTTATGCAGGTCAGAATCAGTTTGGCCTTCCGAGTACGGAGTGGGGGCCCTTGCAACGAAAAGGACCAAGACCGCTAAGGTAGCGGCAGAAGCTCCTGAAATACACTTTATTCCGCAAATCCAACACGGCAACTCCTTCAAGAGGCTGCAGCGCATAGTGACCTACATGATGCGGTTTATCTGTGGTCTCACGCTGGCAGTCAAGGAATCTCAACTGACAAATTAAGCACCCACGAGTGATGAATTATCCACAGACCTGGGGGTCATCGTGACGTATGTGTATACAGTCACAAATTTTTAACTGCGAACTTTCGGACATCAGGTTTGGGAGGCAAGTCTCCAAGCACAGTCAGTTGGTGGGACTGGTGCCATGCCTGGATCCAGAGGGCATAATCCATGTCGGTGGGAGGCTGGACGCTGCCAAGATCACGTTCAACGCCAAACATCTCATTTTATTACCGTTCGAAAATCCATTCACCAGACTGCTGATGATGGACATCCATCGTGATCACTGCCATCTAGGCGCACATACACTACTCGCTACCACTAGACAGTGGTTTCGGCTAATTCGAGAAAAACAAGTTGCGAGATCGATCGTTCAACGATGCGTGTGGTGCACCTAAGTCAAGCCTAAGCTGTTTTCCCAAGTCATGGGAAACCTGCTAAGTGCATGGATTCAGCCAGCCCGTCCGTTCATCAACTCTGGCGTGGGTGTCTGTGGGCTTATGGTGATCCACTACCAAAGTAGAGGTACCCGACCACAAAAAGGGTACCTAGCCATATTTTGCTGTTTCGTGAGAAAAGCCGCCCATCTGGAGCTAGTCAGCGATCTAAGCACAGAGGCATTCCTCTGTGCTCTCAAACGATGAGGACACTGCTGAATCCTATTTTGCGACAGCGCCACCTACTTTGTGGGAGCTCACAACAAATCAGAATTGTCGTTATCATTATATTCCAATGATGCGCGTCAAGAAGTAACAGCGGAGGGCTTCAGCCGGGGAATCGATTTCCATTTAATCACTCCACGTGCCTCATTTTGGCGGCTTGTAGGAGGTGGTGGTCAAATCAGCCAAAAATTTGATCCATCGAGGCCTTTCGTCGGTATTTCTCACCTACGAGGAGCTGCATACCTTTGTGGTTGAGTTGAAGGTTATCCTCAATTCTAGGCCACTGACTCCGATGTCAAACGATCTCAATGATTCGGCAGCCTTAACTCCAGCACACTTTCTCATCAGAGAACCCCTCACAGCCATGATGGATGGTTCCGCAGAGCCAGTCACCGGAGGTCTCTATGCCTGGTGGAAGCTGATCAATCACCTCAAACTCGAATTCTGGAGACGATGGTCGCATAAGTACTTGGTGCAGTTTCAGCATCGTGTCAAGTGGAGACAATCGCATCTCAATGTGATACCGGGAGCAGTGGTCATCATAAGCGAAGATAACACCCCATCGATGTAGTGGCCACTGGGGCAAATCATCAAAACGTACGAAGGCGCCGATGGTTTCGAACGAGTTGCTGATGTCAAAACCGCATCCGGAACCTTGAAAAGGCCAATACACAAACTGGCCCCATTACCAGTACTCGACGACGCACAGTCTAACGAAGAACCATCACAAGCAAGTGCCCCCCACTTGACGAAGAAAGAGTCCCAGATCTGCGTCGACGGCATCCCGAGGACAAGGTGGTGCTCCATTTGATTTGCCTGCTAGCTCCCATAGCACACGCCTGTCCAACACAAGGCTCAACAACCAGACCCCATACGAGTCTGTGTTTTCAACCATTAGGACGAGTCTAATTATCTTCCAGCGAGTGAAAGTTGCTCATTTACTACAATTTGGGATCGTGTTTGCGGGAATTGCCTGTTTTACAAAACGGGATGAACATTGTAGACTCTTTCAACAACTCCACTCATTTCACTGAGTCTGCATCTGAAATCGAGGAACTACGAGGACAAGTACAAGCGCAATATGTCTCATGGACCGATCAAATGACCAATCACGACATCCACCAGTACACCATCGGCTACCTGGGCATTCCCGGGTTAGTCATACTGGTGATCTTCCTCCGCTGGCGTTCCAACGAACAACTATCGAACCTGCATGTCCAACCACCAGTGCCATTACCTAGACGCTGCAGTCTACGGCACACCTTGGAGGAGGTTCAACGGGTGGGTGTTGAGTTCCTGACACTCCTGAGCGCCCATCATGGCCTGATCTGGCCACATCAATACCTTAATCAACATACATAGTTACTTAAGGCTAATTAGCGCTGTAACAATTAGCCCATTCGTAATTGATTCGATTTATTTTATCGATTTATCAATTGATCGATCATTTTAATTCAATTCGACAAATTCAATTCACCACGAAGCGAAAATACTTTAAGTTTCGAGTACCACATTTTTATTTTAATCAATCGAGTAACCCATTTTCCATTCCTTTTTTAACTTGTCAAAACTTTCAAACAAAAGTTTATTCAGTGTTCAATTGTTGGTTGGTCTGTATCATAGCTGTTAACAGTTTAAGAGAAATGTAAAATAAATAAATTTGAGACTTTACATTATGGTATAGCCATGTTTATGTATTACCAATTAATCTATTTATATACAGGCATCAAAATATAAACCTGTAAATTTGTATAAATAGCTTTTATTTATTTATTTATTTATTGGCAAACAAGGCATCATCATAACAATTTATAGATTAGGTTACTTAATGATCTACTGTATCCGGGAAGAGCAGGATTGTTTAATTATGGACTTGAAAAGGGACTTGGAAATGGTTGGGGAATAATGATTGCTGAGTTTGTTAAATGCTTTGCAAAATCTATTTATTGGCGCGTTATCCGCATATATGGTCCGATGTGTTCTTGTGGTGAACATAGGAGAATTTCTGGTAACTCTAGAAGGGTCATTCAGCCGTACCTTCTCGGAAATAAATTTCACGTTAATATTACCCCTAAGCACATCGAAAATTAGGCATGAGGACAACGCAGTTCGCCTAGAAGCTAGTGATGCCATATTCAATATTTGGAGTCGGTTATCCTAGGATGGAAGGCTATGGAAATCTCAGGGGTCATAGAGGGACCTTAGGGCAAAGATTAAAAATTGTTTTTGTACCGACTCGACGAACAAGTGAAGTGTATAGCGATTTTGTTGCCCAAATATTCTCGAATTCTTTGGCTCTCCTTTTGATGAAACCTAGCATCCTATTAGCTTTAGAGAGGGCTTCGTCATGTTGAAAATTGAATCGAAACTGTGTGTCTAAGATTACGCCTAGATCTACTATGCTCTCAATTCTGCTCAAACTCGTGCTTTTGATTTGATCGTTAGGATGATTTTTTTAAGGATGTTTTTTTTTTCTGGAAAAAACTTATGACATGGCATTTATCCAAATTGAGTGCAAGTTGATTATCGTTGCACCATTGGAGCAAAATACTTATTTTGGATTGAAGAAAGGAAGCGTCAATATGCGATTTTATAATGTGATATACCTTCAGATCATCGGCATAAAAAAGGTTAGGTATATCGGATAGTGCCGCTGAAAGGTCAGATATGAAGATATTGAAAAGTAATGGACCCAGATGACTACCCTGAGGAACCCCAGAGAGGACATTAATTTTCTTCGATAAGCGACCTTGGAACTTGACATATTGGATGCGGTTTTTCAAATATGAATGAATCCAGTTAAGCGGTGGGCCAGTGATTCCAAAACTATGCAGTTTTTTTATCAATATTTCATGATTCACGCGGTCAAACGCCTTGCTGAAATCGGTGTATATGGCGTCGATTTGGTTACCTTTTTACATCGCACATAGAATGTCTGACGTCAACACGACAAGGTTGGTGGTAGTAGATCTGCATTTCCGGAAACCATGTTGCTCGCCGTTGAGATAAGGTTCAATAAGAGGTGAAATTTTATCACGTACAATCTTTTCAAAAAGCTTCGGTATGGAAGATAACTTAGCAATTCCCCTATAATTTTCAACAGACCGCTTTTCGCCTTTTTTAAGGTTTGGTATTATATAAGATGGTTTCCAATGTGATGGGAAAACACCGCTCGAAAGCGATTTTTTAAAATTGAAGATAAGAGGGAGGGACAAATTATCTTTACAGAGGGCCAAAAAACGAGGGGGAATGAGATCGCGGCCAGGTCCTTTGTTCAAATCAAGAGCTTCCATGGCTTGACGAATTTCCTCTTCAGATATCGAAATACTATCGATCTGTGCTCTTGGTGCTATTTTAGAGGACGGATAAAATCATTGTATTTCATTGCTGAAGGGTAACCATGTATCTTACGTTTTATGTTGACCAATTTGAAAAATTTTCTAGAGTTCCGAGTGATTCTTGAGATTTAATTTTAAACTCATTAGCGAGCTCGTCATATTTTCTCTTAAACTCTTCGCCAACGTTGTTACCATTTTTTAATATTTTATATAGCTTGTTTCGTTAGTTTCGTAAACGCCTGAGGTCACTACCCAGTCAGGGTTCAGAAACCTTGCCTTTTTTCTTAATTTTAAGTACAAATGAATCAACAGCGTCAAGAATGATTTGATAAAAGGTGGATAAGGCTTGATCCAAGTCTCATGTTGACAAAGTACCAGTCCAGTTGAAAGTTGATAGAAGGCTGTTAGTATTGCTATAATTGCCATTACGAAAGTCATATACAAACTCATTATTGTAAGAAATAGGTCCAGATGGTGTTCCAGCTGAGGATTGAAAACGAGGAAGGCTCCAGATCCAGATGGTGTTCCAGCTGAGGTGTTGCGGCTCGTCTATCACCATTGTCCTGACTTGCTGCTCAGCACATTCAACGCTTGCCTACGGGACGGGGTTTTCCCGTTACAATGGAAGCTGGCGAGGCTTGTGCTGATCAGCAAGGGGAAGAGAAATCCCGAATCGCGGTCTGCATACCGCCTGTTACGCATGCTAGACACGGCTGGGCAAGTGCTAGAGAAACTCATCAAGGGAAGACTCACTGACGCGATTCGTGCTGCTGGGGACCTATCTCCTCGGCAGTACGGCTTTAGAGCAAGACGTTCTACCATGATGTGATTGCAGAGGTGGTGAGCGCGGTCCAAAAGGCAGAGGCATATAGTCGCACCAAGCGACGGATCGTTCTGTTGGTGATGGGTGGATATTCTGGATACGCCGGAAAACTCTTTTCAAGTTCCAGAATATCTAATGCGGCTTTTGAGGAACTACCTTAAGGACCGAAGCCTGCTCTACGACACGACACAGGGCCAACGAAGGATGGAAATTACATCGGGTGTTGCCCAGGGATCTATGCTTGGTCCGGACCTGTGGAACGTGTCTTACGACGGGCTACTAAGACTTGAGATGCCAGATGAGTCGCGCTTGGTCGGCTATGCGGATGATGTTGCGGCTCTGGTCGCTGGACGCACCGTTAAACAAGCGCAACTTAGGCTAAGTATGCTCAAGCACCGAGTGAGGGACTGGATGGCTGCTCGCGGGCTGAGTTTAGCACTAGAGAAAACCGAAGTGGTCATCTTGACAAAAAAGAGAATCCCTAGAACAAAGATGATCAGTATTGGAGACATACTAATCGAATCGAAGCCAGTGGTGAAGTACCTGGGGCTACTGATCGACTCGAAGATGAATTTCTCTGAGCAAATCAGGGCAACGGCTGAGAAAGCTGCTTCGGGAATATCGACTTTGAGTCGACTTATGGCCAACGTAGGGGGGCCCAGTCCATCAAGAAGACGCCTCTTGATGAGTGCTGTAGGGTCAGTGCTACTGTACGGAGCAGAGGTATGGGGTGACGCTCTCAGCAAGGAGGTATACCGGAAATATTTAGTACGGGTACAGAGAAAAGGAGCACTGAGAATTGCATCTTCGTATCCGACAGTCTCCAACTCGGCCGTGAGAGTTATTGGAGGCGTGATACCTATCGCCCTCCTTGCTAAGGAGCGCTGCGCTATTTACCTAAGCCGTGACGAGTATGCGAGGGAGATAGTTGTCCGCGAAGAGAGACAGCGCTCGCTCAACGATTGGCAGCATTCTTGGGTGAATTACACCAGGGGAAGGTGGACTGCGTTCTGGAACCCAGATGTGAGACCATGGCTAAATCGAAAGCATGGTGAGACTGACTTCTATCTGACCCAGCTATCGAGCGGGCACGGGTGTTTTCAGTCTTACCTGCACAAGATCGGTAAGTCACGGTCTCCCGATTGTCGGTTTTGCCCAGTAGAGGAGGACAATGCCTGTCACACATTTTTCGCGTGTACAAAATGGGTCATGCTGCGAAGGGAGCTTTACAAGGAAACGAGGGAGCTCACCCCGGATAATAAAGTCGCGTTTATGCTCGAATCGGTTGACAAATGGAACCAGGTGGCACATTATGCTCGGGCAGTCCTAAAATATAAAAGGGACTCACAGCGGCTGGGGGCGCTAGGGCTGGGGGATTGCTCTACTGGCAATTCCTCTTTCCCTCTCCTGTTCCGCTAGGAAAGGATTCCCCAGCTCGAAGGCGCTCCACGGCGTAACAAAACGAGACCTGGCCCGAAGTTATGTGTCAAACGGTTCCAGGCTGGGTTCTCAGGTTGACAGGGGAGGTGTTTAGTGGGTAGTCCAGTCGCGCATGGGAGTCCCACACTCTGTGCATAAATAGCATTCACCTCCCTACCACAAAAAAAAGAAAAAAAAAATTGTAAGAAATAGGGTTTACTGAATCAGGAGTGGAAAGTTTAACAGAAAAGGCGGAGTGATGAATTGTGTTGGAAAACAGGTGCTTGCTCTCATCAGTTGGATTGACCACTACTTCGTCAACTGCGTTTGTGAAAATGAGGTCTAACCGATTTCCGTTTTGGTTGGGGATTGGAGCGGTTTGCTGCAAATCATTGCCATATAGGGTGCTCACTAAGTTAAAGTCATTACTGTCTAGAAGATTGACGGGAAGAACATTACCAAGTTCATCGGTTACGAATTTCATGTTTGGCTGATTAAAGTCACCAGTTATAATGACTCTGTCTTCTTCATTAATTCCGGCAGTAATTCTAGCTATGATATCACATACAGCATTATAGATAATTTTGACAGATTCTGGAGGCAAGCATGATTTTGGAGGGGCATAGAAGACGCCAATATATACAGAAAATTTCTGTAGCTTAATTTGCACTATTTTATGCTGGAATAATGAATTTGATAGCGTCTTGATGGGCTCACCAAGGAGAGAGCTATGTACAGCAATCAATACACTACCTCCGCGTCTTTGTCCAGTACTAAGGAAATCTCTGTCGTCTCGGTAAATGGACCAATTATTGTCCAGAATCTCCTCATATTTGTGAGAGTCATTTAACCATGTTTCGGTCAGGGTAAGTATATTAAAATGGCAAGATTTTGCGTCAAGAAACAGTTGGGGCAGTTTATTACGGATACCACTACAGTTGTGATAAAACAGTTTAAGACTATGTTGAATAGACTTATGAAAGGGGACGAAAAAATTTGTGTTGGTTTTCTCTTGTCCTTTGTAGTGAAGGGATATAACTGGAACTAACATAGGAAGCATAGATCTCAAGATCTTTTTTCGCCTGGTCTATGGTCACACCCAACTCTTCATGATAGGAAAAATATAAGTTCCGAAGGGCGTCAAGATCGACCGGGAGGCCTTCTCTTTGAATAATGATGTTGAGACTAGTCCTCATTTTACCTTCAATACAGGGTTTTTCCGGTGCTTTATGCATGTAGGAGAGGTAAAAGCGAACACATTCATAAATTTTGTGCTCTCTGAGCCTTGAAATAAGGTACCTTTTCTCCAGATCGTTACTCGAGACACTAGTGGCCTTAACAGTGGGTGGCAAGAGTGGATCTAGAAATGATTTGCTCTTGTTTGAAGTGGTTGATAAAGTTGGCAGTCCGGATGAGCTCGTGGCTAGTGGTATTTGGTCTTAACCACGCACGAAATTAAGTAAAAAAATGGCTTCGAATTCGTTTATTTTAATATACACACAAATCGGTTTTAGTTATTTTCAGGGAAACCTTCGATTCAAGCAAATATCGTTTTCTGAAGAATATAACTTTCTAAATCAATCAAAACCTCACCAGCAGACCTATGTTATGTATGCTTTATTTGGTATGATACCAATCTCTACACCACCAACTCTCCCAAATCAATTTTCAACGCCATCTGATCAGCAAATAAATGTGCTCTTTCATTTATCTCATTAATATGACGAGCCCATATTATCCATTTTCCTTTATCAAGATTTCACGAAAAAGGCTTTCCTCAATAAATTACCTTCAATGGCTTGCAAATCACCATTGAACAATGTTTTGCCCACAAAAAGCTCCACACAGATATCGTACACGAAAAGGGGTGAAATTTATTTACTGCCTTGCAGGCGTGGAAGTTTTCCGTAACGAGGACAATAGACCATCAGATCGACTGACTCCCCCCCGTAACGTTCATTTCTGAGTTCTGACATCGAGCCCAGCCACACAGTTAGCGCTGCAACGACCAAGCCAGGACACTTGCCAACCTACTCGTATCCTGGCCTACATATAGAGTTGATTGTGCTTCGTGTACTCTGGATATGAAGGGTAATTAATCAAAACTTGGTCGACCGGCAAAACCATGACGCTGATGGTGGTGGCGAGGTCTTTCATTTTGGAATTTTGTCGTCGGGAAAAAGCACCGTACGAATAGGTATCGCTTAAAGTTGCTCCTCAAGTTACTAATTAAAATCAGAACAATAAATACCTTGAAGGCATCATTCGTTTGTGCAATTGTCCTGCTCGCTTGATGTGTTATTGCTCCTGCAGCAAATACGCAGCTACCAGGATGAAAGGCTTCACTTCTTTCCTGAGTGACATCCGTTTCTTCAAGCGATTTTTTTGCTTCATGCGTGGAATGGTCTTCCATGCAGTTAGTTCCAGTTGAAAGGGCACGGTGAATGTGTTTTCGTTGATTGAGTTTTGGGAGGATTAAATTTGCCTGCAGAAACACTATGCAGCTCTCTGCTTCGTATACTGAATCCTTAGATTAAATTTTGCGTCGTTCAAATAAATTCATAAAAACTTGAAACTATATTTGCATATAAATTTAATATTACGAGTATGCTGCGTTCCTACATATGCTAAGCTTCTGGTTCATAAAAGTCCTTACAAAATTCTGACATTCTAGCGGAATTTGCTAAACCCTTAAAGCTTCACGTTGTGCTCAATATTACCCAAGCTGCAAGGATAAGGTGGAAGTTATCTCTCCCAGTTCAACCGAAAAAGATAAAAAACTTCGACATAACAATTTACTTAAAACTTCCATTTTGGCTTTTCTTAAACCCCAACTGCTCGCGTTATGACCCCACATGCCATCCAAATTTTCCATGTGTTCGTGATCTGTTAGTAACGCGGTATGTTTGTCTCTTGTGTTCACCAACTTTATTACACTTACGAGTGTTTTTCAAGCGATCATCATTTGCCTCCAGTGTGCTGTTTGCATAATTAGAAATGCATCCTAAGTTTTCTTCGTCGTCGGTTCGCTCGTCTCATATTGCAAAGTTAATCCTTTGGATGCCACTCTTGCTCGGTTTGAAGGTCCCTAAAACTCGAGCTCTTTCTCTTTACTTTTCCATGCAACTCTCGCTGGGATCACTACAAACAATGCGTCGTTTCGGAGGCTAGTTAAAATGTACTGAGGATAAAGGACAAGGAGAAGGACCACTATTTCATGTATGATGACTGTGTAATATTCGGTTTAGTCCTTGCGTACTTTGTGTCGTCATCGTTGTACAAACTTTGTCTCTCCATGCAGTTCTGGGAATCGTACAAGCAGCCAAAGTACTACTCGAATGGTTAGGAAAATGCGAAAGTTTCCCGAGATGCTTCCCAAGTTGCTGATTTAATATGCAGACGAGTGATGTCGGAGTGTGTGTATGTTCTCAGTTGCCACAGTTAATCCCTATATGACGCTGATTACCCGAATAAAGGGAAGTAGGAAATTAAGTTTATGCTTGAATGAACACTTTGAGTTGGATATGAAAAATTATGCAGTGTGTTATTATACTCGTACATTGATTTATGGTGAAGTCAGAATAAGTTTTACTTGTAATTAGATTATTTGGAGTTCCTTCAGCTGAATAACTGGACTTTTATATTAGCTCTAATAAACTAATAACAAATTAAGTAGTCAATAGTATGCTCCCATCAGAAGGTTTTTACTCAATATACGGTATTCGGACACAAATAATGAAAAAACTAACAACCACTTCAATACTATATATACATGAATACTAAGTTGAGATGAAAATAATATTATTCCATTCTTACCAGCCGCAATTTTGATGTAGAATAACTTATGTTTATCATCACCCAAATGAAATTTTCAGGATATTTTGATTATTAATCTTATTTGTAAATTTTAAGAACATCCAATCAAAATTGTCTTGTCTAGTTCAGTGGAAGACTTTGTGGTGCTTGGGTGGGTTTGATTGATAACAGTCCCTGTAGGACAGCAGCGATGTTTACTGCCCCAGTGTCACGATGTTCAATCCAGTTGTAGAAGGCCGAGAGCGCGGACGTCGGGAGACAGCATCACTTATCTGAAGCAGAATGCACTGATTATCACTGGCTGAGTAGTCCTCTTTTACTTTCCAGTTGTGTTTCCTTCGTACTAAGGACTCCGAGGCAAATGTCACGACCGGTATGGTTCCCTCAATGTCACGTCCAGTATGGTTCCCATTTCCAGGATTCGTTTTCCCTGCGAATCCGTCTGAGGCATGCCCCACTCGATTGCTTTAGCGTTGAAGTCACCCCCAACGAGCACTTTGCCCTCTGCGTTCGAGACAGCGCCCTCCAGAGCATTAAGCTTGGCTTGGAAAGATGATATCGACTCGTTAGGCGTTAGGTACACACTAAAGAAGGTGATCCCTGAGCACCGAACCCACGCAAAACCATCTCCCCGTCCACAACTCTCCGCTTGAAAGTCACTGTTCCGAACCCAAATAGCGGCAGTACCAGTTTCATCAGAATACCATAATGCAGGACTTTTATTATGGTGTTTTTTTGTTTTGTGGTAGGGAGGTGAAGGCATTTACGCCCGCCGATTCCGGCAGTGTGGGACTCCCATGGAGGACACCCTTGGACTACCCACTAAACACCTCCCCTGTCAATCTGAGAACCTAGCCTGGAACCGTTTGACACATTACTTCGGGCCAGGTCTCGTTTTGTTACGCCGTGGGGCGCCTTCAAGCTGGGGAGTCCCTTTCCTGCGGGAGGGGAGAGGGGAAGAGGAAATGCCAGAAGCGCGATCCCCCAGCCCCAGCACCTCCGGCTGCTGCAAGTCCCTTTTATCTTTTAGGACTGCCCGAGCATAATGTGCCACCTGGTTCCATTTGTCAACCGATTCGAGCATCACCGCAACTAAATTATCCGGGGTGAGCTCTCCCGTCTCCCTGTAGAGTTCCCTTCGCAGCCTGGCCCCTTTGGTACACGCAAAAAATGTGTGACAGGCATTGTCCTCCTCTCCTGGGCAAAACCGACAATCGGGAGACCGTGACTTACCGATCTTGTGCAGGTAAGACTGAAAACACCCGTGCCCGCTCAAAAGCTGGGTCAGATAGAAGTCAGTTTCACCATGCCTTCAATTCAGCCACGGTCTCACATCTAGGATGAGGCGCGAAGTCCACCTTCCCTTCGTGCAATTCCTCCAAGACTGCTGCCAATCGTTGAGCGAGCGTTATCTCTCCTCGCGGACAACCATCTCCCTCGCATCCTCGTTTCGGCGTTCCTGCTTCTCTTTAATAAGACGCTCGGGCGTTCGCATCATTTTTTGCTGCGCCCGAACGCCACAGGAATCTCAGTCTGAACCAGACTGTCTGCTGTTCTCCGTTTTTCGTCTACCATCACTGTCGTCGTGTTAGTCTTCGTTTTTTTCGTGGTTAGTACAGCTCTCGATGTACTGTTGACATCGTGGCTGCAACCGCTGGTTGGGTCGTCGTTGTTGTTATTATTTTTCATTTCTTTTTTTGGATTTTTTTGGTCGTTTGTTTTTGGTTGCTCCCGTCTTGTTGGGTCCCCCCTCGGAGCCGCTATCTCTGTTCGTGTGTGTAGTCACCTTTTTGGTCCCATGGTTATCTTTGCAGAGCAGGGAGGCCATGCGAGGGTTGGCACAAGCCCTTATGGGGACAAGTGCTCAGAGCCAGACCAGCACTAATCGCGAGTCCGTCTCAACCGAACCTACACCACCAACCCAATTGTGCGAACTTCGAACGTACTCCGAGGCCTGCCAAGGTTTTATCGGAACGGAGACGGTCTGATAGTTGAATTGGAGCCGTTCACACACGAGTTTCACCTCGGCGCTACTGTGCAAAGCAACTAGGTCGAAACCATCACATCCGCCAGCCCAAAGCGTCAATTCCAGTTCGTTGTCCAAAGCGTAGTCCAGATCCAATCAGAGTCGTTACCTGTCATCCCAGGAGGGAACCTCACAGCGCCCCCCATATCCTCGGGTCCATGGGGGCGGCACTCCCCAAAGAATGCTAGCCTCCAAGTTTGTTCTTGTTGACCGTAATGAAGCTGAATCCGAAGGTGACTTAAGTGAGTTTGGGATTGATCCATTGAATCATGCCTCGAGATTACCGATTTTTGATGGAGACGGAGAGCAGTTAAAAGGATTTGTCGATATGGTGGACCACATGGCAACAACTGTGTTGGCGTATAATAATGCATCTCAACAAATTATTCTAAGTTATATTAAAAGCAAAATTGTAGGTGAAGCGAAACAAATAATACATGCACATTTAGGCTAGTAGGATGAGATCAAAAATGTACTTTCTGCAAATTTTATGGGTCAATGAAATAGCTCTAAATTGCTGTGCGAACTAAGGCCTACAGAGTTCCGGGGCTCTGCAATTGAACTAATGAATATTTTATAGAAAAGACTCGCCACCTTAAATATAAAGGTACAACAAGAGAACAATATTTACTTAACGGATGTGGTTGTAAATAACCACAAGCTTGCTGTTGAAGTTTTGAAAAATAATATACTGGAGCCTAGTTTTTTTTGCGGTAGTGAGGTGAATGCCCATTTACGCACAGAGTGTGGGGCTCCCATGTTTGCAAAAAGGCGACCGGACTACTCAATAAACACCTCCCCTGTCAACTTGAGAACCAAGCCTGGAACCGTTTCACACATTACTTCGGGCCAAGTCTCGTTTTGTTACGCCGTGAGGCCCCTTCAAGCTGGGGGATCACTATTCTAGTGGAAGGGGGGAAGGGAGGAGGAAGTTCCTGACAAACGATCCTCGAGCCCCAACACCCCCGGGTGCTATGACTCCCTTTTATCTTTTAGGACTACCCGAACATAATGTGCCACCTGGTTCCATCTGTCAAGCGATTCGAGTATCACCGCGACTATATTATCCGAGGTGAGATCTACCGTCTCCCTGTAGAGGGCTCTTTGCAGCCTGTCCCATTTAATGCACGAAAAATAAGAGTGGGAGGCATTGTCCTCCACTCCTGGGCAATATGACAATCGGGGGGACCGTAACTTATCAATCTTGTGCAGGTAAGACTGAAAACACCCATGCCCGCTCAAAAGCTGGGTCAGATAGAAGTCAGTCTCACCATGCCTTCGATTTAGCAAAGGTCTCACATCTGGGTTGAAGCACGCAGTCCACCTTCCCTTCGTGTAATTCACCCAAGACTGCTGCCAATCGTTGAGTTAGCGCTGCCTCTCCTCGCAGGCAACCATCTTCCTCACATCCTCATTTCGGTGCAGGTAAATAGCATAGCGCTCTCTAGCGAGGAGGGCAACAGGCATCATGCCTCCAATAGCTCTCACCACCGAGTCAGAGACTGTCGGATACGAAGGTGCAATTCTCAGTGCTCCTCTTCTATGTACCTGTGCCAAGCGTTTTCGTTATACCTCCTTACTGGGAACGTCACCCCATACTTCTGCTCCGTACAGAAGCGCTGACCCTACAGCACTCATTAAGAGCTGTCTTCTTGATGAGCTGGGTCACTCTACATAGGATATAAGTCGACGCAGAGCGGATACTCCCGAAGCAGCCTTCTTAGCCGTTGCCCTGATTTGCTCAGAGAAACTCATCTTCAAGTCGATCAGTCGCCCCAGGTACTTCACCGCTGGCTTCAATTCGATTAGTATGTCTCCAATACTGATCATCCTTACTCTAGGGATTTTCTTTTTTGCCAAAATGACCACTTCTATTTTCTCTAGTGCTAAACTGAACTCTCAAGCAGTACTCTAGCCTCTCACTCAGCGCATTAGCATACCTAGCCTAAGTTGCGCTAGTTCAGCGGTACGTTCAGCAACCAAAGCCGCAATATCATCCGCATAGCCAATCAATTGCTACTTATCTAGCACCTCCAATCTCAAAAGCCCGTCGTAAGACACATTCGACCAGTCGGGACCAAGGACAGATCCCTGGGCAGTACCTGATGCAACTTTTATCCTTCGTTGGCCCTGCATCGTGTTGTAGAGCAGGTTCCGGTCCTTTAGGTATTCCCTCAAAAGCCGCATTAGATATTCTGGGACTTGAAAAGGATTTTCCACCGTATCCAGAATACCCACCCATCCAGCGGAGTTGAAGGCATTCCTGACGTCGAGTGTCACCAACAGGACGACCCGTCACTTGGTGCGACTATATGCCTCTGCCTTTTGGACCGCGTTCACCACCTCTGCAATCATATCAATGGTGAAGTGTCCTACTCTAAAGCCATTCTGCTGAGGAGATAGATCCCCAGCAGCATGAATCGGGTCAGTGAGTCTTCCCTTGTTGAATTTCTCTAGCATTTTCCCAGCAG
The DNA here is from genome assembly GCA_963969285.1 of Odontomyia ornata. Lineage (NCBI taxonomy): Eukaryota > Metazoa > Arthropoda > Insecta > Diptera > Stratiomyidae > Odontomyia > Odontomyia ornata. Next base: position 325,271,386 of record OZ017740.1, on the reverse strand, counting down.
TGTCTAGCATACATAACGGGAAGTATGCTGCCCGTGATCCAGAATTTTCCTTCCCCCTGCCGATCAGCACGAGCCTCGCCACCTTCCATTGTACCGGGAAAATCCCGTCCCGTAGGCAAGTATTGAATGTTCTGAGCAGCAAGTCAGGACAATGGTGCTATAAAAGCTGCAACACCTCAGCCAGAGGGCCATCTAGACCTGGAGCCCTCCTTGCTTTCAGTGAAAGGACTACCTCTTTCAGTTCCAGCTGTGTAAAGAGTGGACACTTGACTGCTGTCTTACCATGGACAGCGTCAACACGGACGAGATGGGCGGGAAAAGTGCCCGCAATATCTCGTCCATCTTTTCTGCATCATGTATGCTAAATTCCCGTAGGACACCAAGCTTTCGCATAACTAGGTTGAAGCCAAGGCCCCTTGGATCCTTGTTCACATCGTCCACTAGATCGTGCCACCAGCGAGCCTTGCTATTGTCAAACAGTTTGCGAAGGCATTTCCTGGCCGGCTTTTATACTGCCCCTCAGTTGCTCGTGACACTCCCTTCGTTTTCAGCAATTTCAGTTGACATTGGGGGCTTATCGAGCCGGGGTTTTCAACGGAGCATAGAAGCTTTGCAAGCTGTCGTAATGATGCTCATAGTTGGGTTCACCATGTCTTGAGCTGCCAGTTCTTCCATCCCCTGCTAATCTTCCTGCAGTGGGGCACCTGCTGTGAGCACCTCGACGAACCTCGTGACGCCTATCCTTCCGGTGTTCCATCCGATTGTAGAAAGCCGAGAGCGTGGAGGTCAGGAGACAACATCACTTACCTCAAGCAGAATGCACTGATGATCACTGGCTGAGTAGTCCTCCAATACTTTCCAATTGCGTATTCTCCGTACTAAAGGCTCCAAGGTGAATGTTACGTCCAGTATATTAAGTTCACAGCCAATACGGCGAAAAGTTGGCGTGTTTTCGGTGTTTAGTACAACGGGCGTCGTCCTGACTACCATTCCCAGTATTTGTTTTCCCCGCAGATCTGTTTGAGGCATGCCCCATTTGGTTGCTTTAGCGTTGAAGGCTCCCCCAACGAGCACATTCCCGTCTGCGTTCGAGACAGCACCCTCCAAAGCATATAGCTTGGCTTAGAAAGATGATATCGATTCGTTCGGCGTTGGGTACACACTAAAAAAGATGATCCCTGAGCACCGAACCCACACAAAACCATCACAACATCCACAGCTCTCTGCTTAGGAATCACTATTTAGAAACCAGGTGGTGGCAGTACCAGTTTCATCATGATACCATGATGCCGAACTTTTATCATGGTGTTGCTCACTCAGCCTTCATGTCCCTCGCAAACTGCTCAAGGAGATTTTGGATGGTTGAACTGTGGTGTAAGATTGATTGCAGGATGCGGTTCATCGAAGTTCTGATTTTGCGTTGGCTAGGGCCTCCCAGAAAACTCCGAATTTTCCCGGTCCCAAGATGTGTCCAAAATCAGGCCCTGGATCAACATCCTTACAAAGAATACAGTGTGGCTCCCTCGTACACTCTTTCCTTTTATGTCCCATTTCACCGCATTTGTAACATAGGGAACTCCTATCGGGTTCTTTGCATACTTGGGTGGTTTGACCATAGCCAAGGTATTTGAAACATTCAAGATTATCCTACAGACAGCCCAACATATTCTTATTTTGCCCTTTAGAAAATTCTGAAATCAGAGCAGTGATTCACTGTTTTCGTCGACCGGGTCAGACCAACGTTCCCTCGGTTTCCCCACTAGTCTCCACCCTTCAGTTTTCTCAATGAATACCTTCTTAGGTATCAGTTATTCGTCCATACGATTTATGCGGCCAGCCCATAGCAGCTTCCGCAATCTTACAATCATCGAGACCTCCAATCCATCAAAAATTTAATACATCTTATGGTTGTATCTAATTGGCCACTGGTCCTCGTTTAGCTTCACTGCAATTATTCGCCTCAGGACCCGTCGTTCAAAGGCGTTCAATATATTTGCGGATGCTTGGGTTAGGGTTCCATAGCGTAACATAGGTCTTATTACAGATTTGTATACTTGGAGCTTTATTTTCCTGTGTATATAGCAGGTCTTCAAGATCGACCAAACTGAATAAAATATCTTCTCTCTTATTTTGATGCAATTCTTCATAAAATAGATCTTCATGTGCTGCATTCGACTATTTTTCGGTCCTCAGCAGGTCAATAGCGTGGTTTAGTCAGAGGCAGATCTACCGTTACAAACTTATTTTCTTTTACCCATTACATTGTAGCTGCGCTCAACCAGGAACAACAAATTGACGTTATATTTACGGATTTCTCTGTAGCTTTTAATTCAGTGGAACACTCTTTCTTATTTGAGAAACTTATAGAGTTCAACATTCCTGTTTGTCTCTATTCCTGCCTTCACTCCTATATTCTGTATTGTCAATGTGTAGTCGCTTTGAACTCTTGCCTCTCCTCTACTTTTCACCCTTTTTTATTTTAATTTTCGTCAATGACCTGTTTTCTGTTATCATATCCCCCTGTCTTCTCCATGCTGATTGCTTTAAGATTTTTGGAGCTATTGACCCCAACTTAGACGTTGATATCCTTCAAACTGATCTACTGTATCTTGGTGACTGGTGTGAATCAAACTATCTCTCCTTAAATATCTCCAAATGCCATCGGATGACATTTTCCTGTTGGATATCCCTTTGGGCACTGTAACTTACTAAAAGCAGGTTGGTGTAACCAACTTTATTATGAAAACCTCTCATTTAATTCAATTTATCTTACGATCCGCTTCGTTGCTCCAACATTTCACCTCCTGTATGTGTTTTTATTTTTCATTAATCCGTAGTTATTTGGAATACTGCTCCTTAATTCTGGTTCCTGTAGTAAATTGAAGGATTTTCAATGTCCTTAAAGGACTGCAGCGATGGTCTACTGTTTGTGCTTGCCAAGGTTGGCCTTGTTTGATGACGGGTGGATGCGCTGGCAGGCTAGCATCGTGGTGCTGTAGGCGAGTTCTTTTCCCCAGCACAATAACCCACTACAAAAAAATTTTGCATTCACAAATTATCTGTTCGTACAATTCGGATCGACAGGTGTCGATGCCGATGTTACCTACTGGAAGGAGCCGTTTTGCCAAAGCAAATCACTAACTGGGCTTGGCAAACGTGGGCCCTTTACCATGTGTACTGACGGCTCTTTACCATGTATACTGACGGCTCCCAAATAAGAGTGGGGCATCCAGGTGGAAGCGGTGCCCCCTTGCACGCCCCATCCGGGTCAAGATCCATTGTGGGCGCGGCCATATACCTTCCATTTATATGTAAAACTCATACAAACATAATTTGCATGAGTTTTTATTTTAAATGAAAATAAAAATATATTAAAGCTTCAAATTTATGTTAAAGTCTTATAAGATGGAATCACATAACACTTAAGCATAAATAAGAAACGTATGCGAAAGGCCACTGTAACCTGTGAGAGCACTTGTAATGCAAACAGAACGGGTAAGCTCACCCGATGGGTAGCTCATGAGTGGAGGAGCCAGCCAACGTGACGGGTACCATACCTGGTCAAGGGTCCAGCGAAGTAGAAAGACCGAGTTTTTCTTTTCTTTTAATTACTCATCTTTATTCCATTCATTACCTAGACGTTAATTAAGTTAAGGATTCAGTTTTTAATCGTATTTGATAATCACTAAAATACTCGTATTGTCGGAAGAAAACAAGGGCAAAATAAAGAAAAATCTGAGAGGCATGGATTCAAAAGGAAAGCTGATCGAAATCATTAAAATCAGTAAAAAAACAACATATGAAACGAAAGCTATCTTATAAATTTGGGGTGTGGGTAGATTTCGTTTTTATCGTTTATTCTATTTATTTTGTACTGTTATCGTCGTTATCAGCTAAATTTATTTTATCACATGCCTTATTTTTCTTCGAAACAGTTACAGTATTGAGTAAAATCGAAAGATACCTAATTTCACACCAGCGACAACTAAATTTTTTTTTCAATACCTTTCCTCTCAGTATCAAATCCAAACATAAATTCTCATGCCACAAATTTTAATTCATATAGTTTGCAAGAAAAAAAGGTACTTACCCAATTCTCCTCCGACGAGAGCTCGTTGATGGGACGGGTAAGGCCTGCGAACACTGAAATTCTCTAATTAAATTTCATACGAAAAAAATCAATAGTGGTAGCAGTAGCAACCTCTTGAAACAATCTACGATCGGGTTTTCTGTGACGATCAATTAGATGAATTGAATCCTTAGCAAAATGCATGTCCAGTTTCACAGCATTTGATAATTTTATCCATGTTCTCTTATTTTTTTCTTCTTTCGTAATTTTAAAGTGGTTGACAACTTAGCTCACAGATCGTTGCTCGTATGTAAGATTAGTTTCCGTATAAATAAAAAACTTATTCGCTTTTCCACACACCACCAATATACGTTCCACGCACAATACAAAATGTGTCTTACAAATTCCACCTAGAAGATACAAAAAAAACAGATCACGAGTTTTCACACTTTTCCTGGTCTTCTCACTGCAACTGATTCGTGGGTTTCCGATGCTCGGCACTGGCTGGACAATTATTCGAATTCGATCTTCCACGCCCGATGACCCGACAAACAGAATTGTTCACCACACTTGTACTCGACGGTTTCAACTCAAACTCGAAATTTTTCATTCCCTGCTGCTGTTGTGAACCGTGAGCACGGTGCAAAACAAAATTGAAATTGGTTTGTCCGAGACACCTTTCTACGAGTGTGTGCGAACCGTACACACAATTTGCCTTAGCGCGATGGGAGAAACTCTCGAAATTGGCAAATCACAGACAGGATGCGAAATAATTATCAAATTGATTAAAATGGAATTTTAGTCCGAACGGTAAATGACAGCACACAGCAACGACGACGTCGACATTTCTCCAGCAACTGATGCACCCTCTTTGCTTACCTCGACGAGACTCTCACATGCCAGCAACGGAGGTTTACTTGGCGGGCCCTCTGCATGGCAGCAACGGTGGTCTCTTTCCGAACAAGATAAAACTGCAATTATTTTTCTAAATTGCGTTCCAAAGGGCTTGGCATCATCAAATTATTCATTTAAATTTTTATTTATTTTGTTGTTTTATTTGATACTTTGTGAAAATTTAGAAGAAAATTTGATAAATTGTCATTTAGAACTTTTTTGAAGATATTATTGATAGTTCAAAAATAATTTTATTATTAAAAATAATTTTATATTAAATTTTGCCATTTTCAAATTACAAATAAATATTAAATAATATTTCAGGATTTTTGAGTAGAAAAAAATATGGTGTCTTCAGCCGGGAATGTTTTTCGAACAGTTTTCCCAGGCGCTACTCGATTGTAACAGTCCTTATCACGGGCAGCATGTTGATGCTGTTGAGCTGGTTCAACGCAAATTCCCTACTCCTCTATAGTGACCCCCTACATATTTTGAACCTTCCTACCCTCGATCCCAGAAGACCATTCCTTGACAAATTTCTTTTGTTCAAGCTACATTATAGTCGTTTGCCTCAAAATTTATACAAGCAAATTAGTACATTAGACGCTGCTCGCTCTAATAGATCCTCATTTCGATTCTATGTTCCCTATGCAAGTACTAATACCTTGTTCCACTCACCTTTACTTCGTTTACCTCGTATGCATAACTACCGTTGTTTTTGAAGCTTGTTCGAAATACTATCACGAAGTCCATTCCACCCTACCGACGGGTACATTGAGACTTGGCTCACCACTGGCTTCATTCGTATTTTTGGACATGAATCGGTATACTTTTGATTAAGATTGTGTCCCGATTATAAATCATATAAGAAGATATAATATCTTCCAAATTTGAGCTCACAGGATCAACGGTATCAATGTATGTAGAGGCTGGTCGAACTGAGACGAAGAAGTTTAGGTTTTGGTAGCTAAATGAGATTACTAAATTATTTGTGGTTTTTGCTTTTATTGCAGCTCAGTATTGCTAAGTTAGTTTTTATTGATAAGTTTAATATGTATTTTCGGAATATTTTCATATGGTTCTGATAGGATTAGTTAAATTTGTTTTTGATAAGATTAATTAGAATTAAGCTATAACATCTTTGTTGTGTGTTGTTTTAGTGTTAAGTAATTTTTAATCAATTTGGTGAGTTTTTCTCCTCTTTTCCAATTAATTGGTAATATTTGGTAATATTCGCTTGAAAGTATATAATATCTTTTTTTCAGATAATTTTTGTAGCGGTCAGCTACAGTATTCCAAGACCCGCACAAACATTTCTCCCACACATGCAAGCATCCACACTACATTCACGCAAACACTCATTGCCTGAAGTTGTATTGCATTTAGCGGTCAGTCATACACACGCCATTAATCAAGCAACACGTGTAACTCCTAACTCCCAAATATTTAACTGTTATTCTCGAATAAATGTATAGTTAGTTAAGTAAGGATTCGCGTTGTCATTTACTGACCAACACAATCCCTACAACTGGTGACCCCGTCAAAAACGATCATGACGACGATTTTGCTACGTTATTGCAAAATCTACCGACGCCACGCCACGAATAATTTCCATAATCATTCGCAATCAAACGCATCTTGTCGTAACAACGCTGAACACAGTACAAATCACTCGTCAGCAGTGCAATAGTGCATTCATTTCACCAATAAAACGGTATCATGCAAATTATATGCGATTAGTAATCGAAATAATAGTATGGCAATCGGCTTAATCCGATCACAGTGTATTTACGTACAGTAAACAACCGGCGCATAGCTGGGTACCTATAGACGTTGTACCGCGATGGTGTATGCGTAAGAACTACATCTGTGTACCTGTGAATTGTGTCTGGTGAATTACTATCATCATGTGTAACGATAGCAGAGATTCACTGTCTACCGAAGCCGATGCGGTGAGCAACAAATCAGCGATAAGACCACCGATCTTCTCATTCGACCACCCGTCGCTTTAGTTCACACAGCTTGAAAAATAATTCGAGCTATTCAACATTACAAATGAATAAACACAATTCAGGTATGCTGCTGCCTTTCTTGATACACGTGCTGCTACCGAGGTAGAGCCAATGATAAATAGTCCGCCCGTCACAAGCCCATACCAAACACCTCGCGACACTCTCATTGAATGTTTGTCGCAATTACGCGAAGCAAAGCTAAAACAATTGTTCGAGAAAGAAGAGCTTGGCGACAGAAAACCGTCACAGTTCCTACGCTGTCTTCGCGCGCTCGACAACAGCGTGTCTGAAAATATTCTTCGCACAGTCTGGCTGTCGCGCCTACCTGCAGCAACACAAGCAATTCTCACGCATCATAAAACTGACCCTCTCGATGTAATAGCAACAATCGCCGACAGCATCTACGAAGTGACGTCACAACTTCAGCTGGACGCGATCGACAACCAACCATCGATGAGAGAGAAACGACAGTCAGGGTCATTAACGGCGGTACATGATCCTGCATCCACGTCGAACCGCCTCTTTATCACTGTTTGAGTCACAAATGTCCGGTATTTAGTGGACACTCACTCGAACCTTTGTGTATATCCACCTAGTTTGCTCCAGGGTTACAGAGAGGCTTAATTATACACTATACGCTGCAAATTGCTCACAAATCAACACTTACGGTTGCATCAACATCGCACTCAACGTTGGTCTTCATCGAGATCTCTCGTAGTGATTCGTCATCGCTGACGTGTCAAAACCAATCATTGGCGCTGATTTTCTCAGTTTTCACGGCCTTCTCGTCCACCTCCAAAACACCAAACGCATCGACTCAACCACTGGCTTAAAAACTCAGGGCAAGGTATCTCACTTCAGCAACGTATCATTCATTAAATCAACACAAAATCAATGTCCTTATTCATTGATCATAAAACGATTCTCAGGCGTAACCCGATGTCATCTACAGAGCAGCTAAACATTCGACCGAGCATCGCATCGAAATAACGCCAGGTCAACCAATCGCCAACAGAGCACGTCGTCTTGCTCCCGATAAACTGAAAATAGCCAAAGACGAATCTGGCAAAACGACCAAGCTTGGACTTGCATGACCATCAAACAGTCCATGGCCTTCACCTCTACATCTGGTCCCAAAGAAATCTGCTGACTGCCGAACTTGTGGAGATTACCGTCAACTCAACGATCGCACGCTACCTGACAGATAACCTATGCGTTTGTCAGAGGACTTTACAGCTAATCTTCACGGCACAAAAATTTACTCGACAATCAACCTCGTTCGTGCCTTCAACCAAATCCCTGTTGCTTCAGAGGATATTTGCAAAAGCACAATTATCACACCATTTGGTGCGACGTTTGGGTTTCGTAATGCATCTCAAAACTTTCAACGTTTCATCGACGAAGTCACGCAAGGACTTGACTTTGTATTCCCTCGCGTCAAAGATATTCTCGTCGCTTCATCTACCGAGAAAGAGCATCATGAACATCTTCAACAACTCTTTACTCGCCTAGAAAAACACGGCAATGCCATCAACAGCGCTAAATGTCATTTTGGCCTGCCAGAGGTGGATTTCATCGGCTACTGAGTATCTACAGCAGGTATTATACCGCTTCCAGAGCGAGTGGCCGCAATAGCGGAATTTCCCAAGCCATCAATAATCAAACAGTTACGTTAATTTCTTGGCATGTTTAACTTTTATCGTCAACATTTTAAAAACACTGCTAAGTTTCAGGCTACACTCAACGACGGTCTCCAAGAATTGGACGTTAAAGGCTCTAGTCCAGTGCCTTGGACACCTTAACATAAAACTGCCTTCGAAAACTGCAAAGAACAGCTCGAGTTACTCGTCATATTCGGTCATCCAAACACTGAAGCACCTTGGACCATCTTCACTGATGCTTTAGACCTTGCAATCGGTGCCGTCGTCCAACAGCGAGTCAACGACACGTGGCGACTGCTCGCATTCTTCAGCCAAAAGCTCTCACCGTCGCTAACTAAACACCGTACTTACGATCATAAACTTCGCGCTATTTATATGGCCATCTCTCGCTTTGAACACATCTTTGAGGGCAGACAAATCACAATTTACACCGATCATCGACCGCTCCTCCACAACTTCAAACAAAATCCTGACAAAGCAACGCCTTGGCAATCCCGCCGCCTTAATTTTATCAGCCAATTTACAACTGACATTCAACACGTCTCTGGCAATGATAATGTCGTCGCCGACGCGCTATCGAAAATTGAAACAATCTCTGCAGCAATCAAAATCATCGATCTCAGTCACCCACTAGCCAACGACGAAGAACTTCGCACGTATCTTCAACACGAATATCACTCACTTCATCTTTGACCGATCAACGTTCCCAACATCGGTCTACCGATCTACTGCGATACATCAATCGACACAGCACATCCATTTGTCCCAACGCAACTACAAAAAAGTGTCTGTGATGCTCTTCACAGCATAAGTCACCCCGGCCAAAAAGCAACAGTCAAATTGATATCACAGAAATACGTTTGGCCAAGCATCAAACGAGACTGCAGAGCCTAGGTTCAAGCCTGCATTGAATGCCAACGTACCAAAATTTCTCGATACATTGCAGTACCAATACAGCACTTTCTAGGTCGCTCTGGCCGATTCGAACATATTTATTTCAACATCATCGGACCCTGTACATCATCACGAGGCTACAGGCACTCTCTGCCAATAATAGACGGTTTCACACGGTTCCCTGAAGCCTTTCAGCCAATTTGAGGCTGATCTATTTAACACATTAGCTCGTTTACTAGGCAGCAAGCACATTCATACAACGACATACCACCCAGCATTCAATGGTCTCGTCAAACATCTTCATCGTCAGCTTAAAGCTGCAATTTGATGTCACACATCCAACGCATGGCTTGATATGTTACAACATATCAATCATCTTGATGGGCATACGGGCTGTTTGCAAAGAAGACGTACAAGTGACGCTAGCTGACCTAGTTTTTGGCGAACCAGTACAACTCCCTGGAGAATTTTTGGCACCATCAGGACAGTTCGACGGGCCTCCAGCCGACATAGTACAACGACTACGTAACCATTTCATTGACTTAAGACCTCGATAGATGTCTTGGCACGGAAACATATCGATCTTTATCTTCAAAGAGCTATCCACATGCTCTCACGTACACATCCAAGTCAATGCACCTTGGCTAGCATTCGTGCAACCATATGAAGGTCCATACGAAGTCATCAGGCAAACCGACCGATACTATATCGTCGAAATTTGCAACGTCGACGCGCCGATAAGCATTGACAGACTTAAAACAGGTTTCATGCTTCCTGACGACGAACTAGAGAACGCAACTCCGTCGCCTCTACATAACGAACCAGCTCCGTTGACATATGGCCATACAGCTCCAGCCTTGAGTACGTCATTGGAACCCGAAGACTTATCTTCACACAGACGCACGACGTCTTTTCGACCATCATCTTCCAACTCATCGAGCAGCGATTCATTACCCCAACGACAACAAGTAATTTATTTTCCTTTTCTCTTAGGAGGAAGTGACTAGCTGTAGCGGTCAGCTACTGTATTCTAAGACCCGCACAAACATTACTCACGCACATGCAAGCATCCACACTACATTTACGCAAACACTTATTGTCTGAAGTTGTATTGGATTTAGCGGTCAGTCGTATACACGCCATCAATCAAGCAACACATGTAACTCCCAACTCCCAAATATTTAATTGTTATTCTTGAATAAATGTCTAGTTAGTTAAGTAAGGATTCGCGTTGTAATTTAGTGGCCCACTCAATCCCTACATATTTTAATAAAAATTGTTTAAATTTAGAGTGTCACATGGGCTATTAGGTTTTCGAATATTTTAATGTTTTAAAACTTACTTTATGTCTTAGTAGAATTGATAACGATGCGTTTTATTGATTCAAATAAAACGCATCTGGATTAAAAAGGCAAACGACACCAATTATTTTAAAATATACAGTTTTTGAATGAAGCATGCACTTTTGCTTAAACAATTAAAAATTTTTGCAAAGTTAAGAAAAAAATATAAAATATGTGAAGCAAACAGTATGGATTTAATCGTTTTTTTTTTTTTGTTTCATTTAGTCTTCCTTTTTTTCTTTTCACTTACATCACATCTCAATCCTCACACCTGCCATGATTTATACAACACATATGTCTCATTTCTTAACACCTAAACATGGCACCCAACAGAGAAAGCTTTCCGGTCAACTATAAGAAAATCCTGCAGACCATGAACCATTCAATTGATTCGATTCGTGTATAGTTTGCCCGTAGCAAGCCACCACCAGACTTTTGATAAATCACAAAAGAAAACTCAATTCAATGCAATTTACTTATCCATGCTCGTCCGTCGTGGCCACCCCCACATGCACCCACACAAACACAACTAGTCCACATATCCTTTCATTTCCGATCCCAGTTCAATGACGCGCAGGGAATAGCAATGCAGTCAAACGGAATCCTGGCACCTTCCGCACGAGTGTCTCATGGTATATGCTATTTTTCATTTTCTCAAATTTGTTGATTCAATTTTCTTAGCTCAAATCGACTCAACTAGCTTCGTCCTGTCATATGTGTGTGAAGTTAAGTATGTCGTCTTCCCTCAACCGAATCGCCTTGAAACGAACGGACCGAGGAAGTAACTTGGAATTCAATGGAAGAAAAGAAATGAATTCTGTATGCACCGAAAGTTACCAAGACGCTACATACGTTCCTCGAACCGGAAAAACTGCACACATGTGATTCGAATACGTAAAATGCAATTTCATGAGCGAAATTCTAGTCTAGCAGTTCATTTTCGAAAATTGTTCTTCCGATTATTTTGGTGACGTGAGCGTCTTGACTGCAGATTTTTAATAAGGATTTGAACTCTTTGCTCTCTTAGTAAATTGGTCAACGCGCTCAAGTCCTTTGAAGATTTTGAAAGGGCTCATTTGCTCTTTGCTTGAAGTTGATCGAAACATCTCATCCCAGCTGGTTATTGGAGGAAAAACAAAGTTAAATCCAAATATACATCGAAAACTCCAATCTAATCGTCTTTTCTTCTCCATTTCACTTCCTATCTCTTCCGCAAATCCTTCCAAATCTCCTACAAGTGCAAGCACATTACTGCAGAATTTCTCATCAATATTTCGACAATGATCACATAAAACCGTTTTCAAGCCGTGCAAATCTTTTAAATCATTTTGTTCTCAAGTCCCTTCCAATCCTTCAACCCTGCAATGACGGATAATAAAAATGACCACTGGGCAATTTCATCCTTTCATTGGGACCAAGTCAGTGGAATCAAATCGTTCGATTACGTTTTGAGTGTATAGAAATGGCAAATGGGAAAGAAAATCATTTTATGACGAAAAAGCTCAAGATTTTCAAAGGGTTATTATTGGCCCTGCAGCTATTGCTACAGTGAGAAAAAAGCAAAGGGAAAAGGACGAAAAATTCGAAAAGCATTTGAAAAATCTATAATATGAGCTCATACAAGGTACGACAAGATGGAAGGAATCGTGTCCAGTTGAGATAATATTTTCCAGTCATTCAATGCATGACCATAGCGCCAAAGTGGTCCTGGACAGGCAAGTTGAGAATTGATAATAATGCACCCTTGTACCTTTTCTCCGCGATAGAAAGGCTCAAAGAACAAGCGAACACGTAACATTCCTTGCAAGGACGATTCTTTGCAAGCAGACTTGCGCTGCATTCTCTCTCACAAAAGCTTGACAAGCATTTTTTTACTGCTTCGTTGATTTTGTGTACCTTTTCATGATATTTCGATATTGTCTGCTTTTGCCTTGACAATTGTGTGCATCGCCATTTTACGTTTTGTATTGTAACACTCTTTCGATGCAGTTGAAATGCAACGGAAATTTATTTCATGTTTGCACGAACGGATGGCAAAGAATGCATTCTGCCCGAAAATGGAAATGAAATGAAATGTTTGCTTTAAAAGTGTTTGCTGGAGACTTTATGTAATAATGTTGAGGAATAGATTTTCTACAAGATAGAATGCTATTCAGGTATGTTTAAAAAATATTTCAAAAATAGGGAGCTAGAGCGGTTCAAAGGCTATTTCACCCAAGCTATTTTGGTGATCTCGTCACTTGTGCTGTCTGGACAAAAAATGATAATTCGAAACGATTTTTGGAACCCTGAAACATTTTCTTGATTATTGCTTCCTAAAATTGTCATCGTTTTTCGAAATTCTTGTTCTGAAGAAGCCAGAGTGGTTCACAGATAGAAACAAGTTAAGTAAGTAGGAGAGTGCTCATACCAGAAGGTCTTTGGAACCACCCTAGGGTTCGAAACAAGTTTTCTAATAGCGTAAATCGGTGACTTTAACTATTCATCCAATACTAGGGTAAAAAATCGTTCAAATTTATGCAAAAGATACAGAGTTTTCTTTTAAGCACGTTGCAACCGCCATTTTGTTGCAGCTTACATAAATTTTTGAATGCTCAACCAATTGAAGATATTCGAAATAAACACTATTCCTTAAATTTTCATGAAAATTGGAAGAAATAACCCATCAATACGTGTTATTGTTGTTGTAACATCATACAATTGAAATGGCTATAACTCCCTTGTTTATGATTGAATTTCCACAAAATTCTGTGACCATAAAGATTTTGCATCGATCTATATAATTGCTGAATTTCAATAAGTTTAAATGTACTGTTTTGATTTTATGGGCAAATATGTAAAAGCTACAAATCATATTATTAACAAAGGGAGTGAATTTCGATTTCTGAGGTTTTTGTTGCCCTTGGACTCAGAAAGACCTGCCTCCATGATTTTTTCCAGATTTTTTGGTTCAAAGGTGTCCAATCGCGAGGGAGGGGGACACAAAATTTTGATATATTTTGCCTCTCCCTGCACCCCCTGATGCACAAAATAACTTTTTAAATTCAGATTCTAAAAGTTCTAATCAAGGCCTTTCGTCGAATATCCCACTCAACTACCTTTAATTAAAAAAAAATGTTAAGGACCACTTTGTTATAAGGCGGTGTTACGATAACATTCATTAACATATGTATGTGAATACTAATTGCTCGGAATCAAATAACAGTTGATCACGCTCCCCATGCCTCGCTAGTCGCACGTAGCGTTTTTCTGTGAACCAACAAGCAATGTATGCTTCACCGCCCCTATTAAGGGAACGGCGACACCTTACACAGAATGCATAACCCCAATTTTTTATATATAAGAACCTTATATCTTACGATTCATTGGTCAAGTCACTGAATTGGCTCCCCGGCGAACTCCACACGCATATATGGTAATCCATACAATTACCATATTGAGAGCACATGGGGAACACGAACACAATTGAATGTGTGTACCATGCGCAATCCGCACAACTGAGTATCAATTCACCGCGCACGCACTATTGCAACACCCAACTCAGAAATCATATGAGGAAAAGTCGTCGAATATTCAGATATATGAATACTGAAGACGAAAAAAACAAAAACTTAAGATTGGGTCTGGCGTTCCTTTTCATGATTATTCCCGAGGAACGGGAGAGGAATGACTTAGTAAAGCAAATAAGGGGGAACTACCACGTTAACAAGCTCAACGTTTTGCAGTTAACTGGAGCAAAGGTCTACGACACCCCTTAGCAATGCAAACAGTTCATTTGTATTTAAGCTACTGGCAAGTTCGACAAGGTAGCCGCATAATCACAAGTCCTGAGGAAAGTCTGTCGGAGACAATTGCGGTCGACATTTGTATTCAAGTTTGCTATCAAGGGAAGATAATTTCGCCATCAACAATACGTGAGTATTAGGAGTTGAAATAGAGTTTCTTGAAGCCTAAGCCGGTGAAACTCTAGTTTTAACTTTCATCCACGTACAATAAATCACCGGAGAATTCAACCATGGTACGAGGGTCGTAAGCTCCGGTTAATTGTAGGGCGCACCAAGACCAGCTGTAACCACCTTACGTTTTGTCTATTTATAGGCCGCACTTGCTGGTATTGACGGCTCAGTTGTGGAGCTTGGCAGCAACAGCAGGCTCCTAATCCAGTTATACCAAGCCCAACTTGGAAGAGACACTCCACGCTGATCAGTTGGCGGGTTCCTGACCGGTGATAAGTTGCCCAAGGTAAAGGGAGCCAGTTCGAAAAGATCTCACTCAACGCGTGAGGCTGCGGCAAGAGCTGGGAAACCTACGACGTCTCGCGCGAGGCGTGAATTCCGACGAGGAGCGGGAGTGCTTCGCAGCCCAGGCCAGGGCACTCAAGAAACAAATCAAGTTGGAGCGAAGGAGTAGGCTAGCGGTGGCAGCTAAGATCCAAGCGCTACCGGTCCAACGTGTTCCAGACGTTGAAATTATTGTGCAAATGCAAATTGTCAAACGAGAATAAAGATCTTTTGTATTTCTATGGGAAAGAAAAAAGGTTCTTCTTATTTCTAAAGGACAGCTCCCTTCTCCTCTAGGTACCAAGGATCTTGGTAGTGTGTGGTGAGGTGCACAAAAGCCTAATCTAAGATTTTTTCAGATTCTACGACCACAAGTATCGAATCATATCGGGAAAACATAGTTTTTCGCTGTTTTTTCCTGCTCCCGCACTCTTTTCAACAAAGTTTTAGCTTTAATGCTTGATAATACAAGATGCCATTAAGACCTTTAATTATACCTGTATTCCTACTCGACCAACTTCAAAAAAAAACATTCCACTAAAGGTGACTCAACAGATCACAACGCATCTACTTACTCAAAAAAACAGGAACCGATAGCTTTTCAAGAAAAAAAATTAAAAATTCATTTGGTACCACCAGCCGGTAAGGCAAATTTATCGCAGGCACCCTTCATTTCAAAAAGCAAGCAATAATTTAATTAGCCCCCACTTTAACACTATTCCTGCCGACAATTTAGGCATACCTACTCCTACCTCAACCGGTCAAATGACTAAGCTAATCTCATAAAATATATGAAAAATTTGTTTTATTAAGAATTTAATAATGCATCTTTTAAATGTTTTCCCCACGTTTCTTGAATTGTTCATTTTCTACACACATACTTTTTGCACTTCAGACAAACTTTGTTCGTTTTACTATCCTTGCAATATTTCCATTCACGTGTCTCTGTAGCAGTGCTTGTGGGTGGTCTTTGTTGATTTCCTTAATCTAGATGGTACTCTTCTTCATATTCAGCCGCATGCTCTTGTGATACCCTCGACCTTGGCGCCCTACGCCACTGACGCCGACCAGCAGATCCCTACGCCCTACTCCACTGACACCGACCAGCAGGCCCCTACACCCTACGTCACTGACGTTGACGAATATTGCACGTGGAACCTATCACCTCTTGTCTTTAGTCTAATTCGCTGCTAGTCAGTAAGTGGATGAAATGTGCCGGAAGTGTTGGGCGATTTTCCGTTTGTCACGGTCTTATCTGGACTATCAGTGCATGTTGCCGTGGCGTCACGAGCCTTTTTGCGCCTACAACACTACAAAAAAGGAAAAAAGGTACTCGTGGTATCTTAAATAGTTTCCTGTGCAGCAACCCACATGCCGTATTTTGGTTTCTCGTATTAATTGTGGTTAGGTTTATCCGGGTAGTGACGCCTGTAAATGGGCTGGCGACAAAGTGGTTCGTCGGTACGCCCCGCGCCATTTTAGGTAAATTTCTCGAGAGAAATTTACCTATTGCGGAGAGCATCATATATATATATATATATATATATATATATATATATATATATATATATATATATATATATATATATATATATATATATATATATATATATATATATATATATATATATATATGGGATATAACGAAATTTGTGACCACGATAGAGGTTGCAATTTTACTTCGATTTTCACCAAATTTACAGGAAAGGTGTATTGGGTAATTATCTCGGTTAAGTTCGTGAACCAGCTATATCGGCCGGGCAAAAACAAAATGGCGGCCATTTTAGACGAAAAATCGTGATTTCTGTTCTGACCAAAGTATGACTCCGATTTGGATGAAATTTGGTACAAAGGTTCATTGCTGTATGTGATGAATCTCACAATAAAAAATCCAAAGTCAGTACGGCAGAAACAAAATGGCGGCCGCTCAAAGGTCGAAAAACGTGCAAAATTTTGTTGTTGTAATAGTGGTCAAAGCTTTCAACAGATTTTCATGAAATTTGATAACTTGATAGAAATTATAAGTATCTAAAGAATTACGTGAAAAAATTGGAGGTCAGGTTGCAAAAAACAAAATGGCGGCCAGTTGAAAGGCAAAATTTCAAAGGCTTTTTAAAGTCGCAATTTTAATCCGACATATACGAAATTCGGTTCCAGATAGACATTATTTAGGCCTACAGTCTTTGATATTTTCGTGATCATGCATGAGCAAATTTCAAAATGGCGGCCGTTTAAATATGCGTTTTTTTCAGGTTTTTGTGGCCCTCTAGCGGTCACATTTTCCAGCGGATTTTGATGAAACTTGAGATTATGGATCTCTGTACTATGTCCTTGTATTATGCAGGAAATTATTAAAATTGAATGAAAAATAAAAAAGTCGAAAATTTAAAGCCTAATATTTTTAGCTGCCATTTTCTTTAAAAATTGAATTATTTTGCCCTGTCTAGAGTGAAACTTCTATTTGAACGAGATAGTACATTGATTGATGAGTTCCTAGCATACAAAGATTTAAAATAATCCAAAAGAAAATGCATGCATTCAAAATGGCGGCCCCCAAAGGTCAGAAGGCAAGCGCAATTCGCTATTTTAGTGCCAACTGAAATAATGAATATTTTTCATGATAACGTTTTAAATGACTTTACTTGATAGAATTTATAAACCAGACCATTTTTAAGATATTGTAAAATCTTTTTAACAATCCCCTAAAAAAATTATAAAATCGCGACTTGTCTGTCTGTCCGTCCGTTTGTTCGTGCGTCAAAACAAGTTTTCTCGCAAACCACATGAGCTAGAATGAGGAAATTTTCTACGTAGGTCAAAAGTGGTGCCTCTTGAAATTTGCAGTGCAAGAAAATATTTTAAGGTATTTTAAGGGGGGTCTCCCCATACAGGGGGGCGGCATACAATTTTTTTTATTTCTGTAGCAGCCAAGATTCTCAACAGATTCCGTTGAAACTTGAAATTATAAGTTATTAACGCAAGTTAATTTAATTTAATTATGCAAATCGAATGACAAATGAAAAAGTCGAAAATTTACAGCTTAATATTTTTAGCAGCCGATTTCAATAAAAATTGAAATGACGGCCCTCATAGTTCAGAAAAAAATTGAAAATGTATATATTAATGGCAACGCAAGTGCTGATTAAACTTTCATGGAAATCTTTTGAAATTAACTATTCGAGCTATTTAAGCCTTTGTGTGGTTACCACTGTGAACTGTGTAAACAGCAAATGCGAGAAGGGCGAAACCGGTATTTATATGTTTACAACAATTTATGATCCGCCGATTTTCAATATGTAATCCATACGTATGCTACTCAATTTAATTAGCAAAATATTTGCGCCCCGATAAAAGGTCTCTAAGAACGAACGTGGCCAGATTTTTTTTATGTTAATAAATACCCATGTGGTACTACGAAAATTGCAGAAAGAAGTTGAGTAGGAGGCAAGCCAAATTTTTTTTCGAAGCTTTATGCTACATACGAGAAATTTACCTTTCCGGCTGGTGCTGCCAACGGGGATTTTTTCATATATAGAGGAATCGTGGAACCTCTATGATTAAGTATTTGTTATTCTCGTTTAATCTGATTTGCGCTTTATAAACGTAGAACTCATATAACACGACTTGCATTTTTATTTGCGGAGGGTAATCTTTTGTTTTGGAATAAGCACACAATGTGTTTGCCCCGTTCGTCTTTTGACCTGCTTGCTAAAGTGCTGTAAGTGGATTTTATTCACTGACATTAAAAAATAACCTCAATGCGCGAACCAATATAAAAACGATTTGCAGGTCCCATATAAAAATGACTTGCATTCGTATTTGATGAACGACATTTTTTGCTAAGTTCACAATCTGTTTATTTCGTTCTTATTCACGACTTTCCTACTAAGCTGCGGTGAATGCGTTTTTATCTACTGATACTAAGATAGCCTTTTTGTACGTACTCATATTAAAACGATTTGTTGAACTGATAAAAACGATTTAAAACGGTTGTATTTCAATGAGTATAAAATGCAGCCTCCCGAATTGCATCGCATTCGACAAATCTTTCAAATTTGTCAGCTGCAGGGCCTTCTGCAATAGAAAGCTTCACGGAGCATGCATGGATACGCCTAAAGATTGGTACCATCCGTACATGGACAATCACTTCATATGCTCGGATCGCCAAGGGTTCGATGTAATCCTACAAAATATGTTTGACAGACTGATAGGCTACACTGATAAACTCAACGATGAAAAAAACCGCCTTATTTCACAACAGCAAACGCAGTCTCGAGCTAATGACCACAGTTTTGTGGAAATGGCTTCTAGTTTCGACGAATCATCTGCCAGAATTATGAAGAGCAACAAAAAAGTAAGTAGTTCGCTCGATTTGCTTAGTTCACGGCTCACTTCAATTAAAGAGACTTTCTCATGCTATTCCCCGAAGGAAAGTGATTCCTCCAAAGATTCTTTGTCTTTACAAAAATACAGTTGAGAAAGTGCTAGAAAAACATCATGATAGGCTCGATAAAATGACTTCATCACTAATCAAACCTAAAGACCAAGAAGATTTGTCTCAGCTGCTATCGAAACTAAATACTGCCAAAAAGATGTGCAGCAATCTCCTCCAAGATCAACAGAATAGTTTCACTAGGCCAACGATCTCTAACCCATTGGTTACACACTACAGTAACACAACGACCTCTACTCCACGTAATCCGCGACGCATCTACAAATTTGGCACCTTCTAGTCCGATGAAGAGTGGGATAGCAGAATACAAAAACTTCCAGACTCAAACCAGCAAGCTGACTACAACATCTTCTTTGTTAAGGGTTCAAGAAAATTCAACAACGCAATCTCAGCTCAGAAGTTGTTAGTAGATGTTCTCCTTGTCGATGGATGCAAGGTTGCGGAGCTTCGTTTCCAGCATCAGCGACGACGTGAGTTTAAGGTACCTATTCCCACAAAATACGACTGGCTATTTAAGAACTACAAGAAGAAAAATGGTGCCTGTTCTTGGAATGGCTTACTTTCAATCAATGGAACAAATACACTACCGGCCCAGAATCTAAATATAGTGCTAATATAAGAAGCCTTAAGCATAATTGTAAAATCTTAGATAGTAACTACCACCCATCAATCAATAATCACTTCAATCCCAGCTTTAAAACCACTTCTCCCTCGCCTAAACAATGGAATGTTATTTGCACTTCTTCGGCCGACTCAACATTGCACTCCGTTCGTGTACGTGCTGGTGCACAAGAGTTGGATGCTGGTCCCTGCTTGGTACCTAAATCCACTGATCACGGTAGATACAGAATTTTTATCTGTGGAGACCTGCCTCAAACAACTTAACCCAGCCATTTTAAGATCCTCTTTTGCCTCCTTCATTCAAGGCCACTATGGTGTCAGCAACTGACCTGGAAAAAAGCTACCTTATTGTATGTCTCGACTCAGAGATAACAAAATCTACGAATCCGTTCACCTTTACCTTTCTTATATGTACAAGGTCCCAGACACAACCTGCATAGATGTTAAAACAAAAACCAGCCTGAAAATTTTAATTCAAAGGAAAGGTCTTCCAATCGATCTTGAGGCTCTTACGCTCGTATATTTCTCATTCTATGAGGAGTTAGGTGTAACTCTAAATCAGGCTAAAAAAAAACTTGAAATAAACGCATCTCATGTAAGCGAGCAATAACACAAGACAAGCATGCAAAGTTGTGTAAACCCTGAAACGTGGTTATCAGCCCAAAACCACGCTCTGTCGTGATGACAGCGGCATTATAACCGCTCATGAAATCAAGATTGAGGAAAGATGGGCATCATATTTCAAGAACCTCCTTAATCCTCCGCACAGCTCCAGAACATCGGAGCCTATAGATGTCTGCGGAGAGCTTCCTTTGGCCTCTGGATGAAGTTTCTTTCATCATGAAAGCCCAAAAGAATAATAAAGCGCCAGGCATGGATGAGATCCCAGTGAAGCTTATCAAATATGGTGGCAGTAGTGTTCATCAAGCTATTCACAAAGTCATCCAGTAAATTTGGCAACAAGAGCATATGCCGAAAGAGTGGAGCCAATCAATTATATTCCCTATCCACAAAAAAGGTGACAAGCTATAGTGCGAAAATTATAGAGGCCTATCACTACTTTGTACGGCGTATAAAATATTTTCAAAGATCTTAGAAAATAAAAACGGTTCATACGCCAACAGTATTATTGGGGAGTATCAAAGTGGTTTTAGGGCAGGTAGATCAACAACAGACCAATTGTTCACAGTCAAGCAGGTACAGGAAAAATGCTGGGCATTCAACATTGACGTACACCAAATTTTCGTTGACTTCAAGCAAGCATACGACTGTATTGATCGTAAAGTATTGTACCAAATAATGCTTGGTTTTGGCATCCCTGCCAAACTAGTCCGTCTTACCAAAATGACAATGACGTCAACAACCTCCCAAATCCACATCAATAATCAACTCA
Source organism: Odontomyia ornata (assembly GCA_963969285.1). Classification (NCBI taxonomy): domain Eukaryota; kingdom Metazoa; phylum Arthropoda; class Insecta; order Diptera; family Stratiomyidae; genus Odontomyia; species Odontomyia ornata. The sequence goes on along the minus strand of OZ017740.1, from coordinate 325,249,766 downwards.
CCGATGCCTTTGACACAAATATCGGACTAAAGCAGGGAAATGGGCTAGCCCCATTGCTATTCAATTCGGCTCTGGAGTACGTCATATGGAAGCTACCTGTCGATACGCGAGGTACATTAATATACAAGTTGATCCAGGTAGTGGCCTATGCGGACGACATCAACATACTGTCACGGTCACTAACAGCTACCAAAGAACTCTTCCTGGAACTCGACGGCAAAGCAAATCTAGTAGGGCTACAAATCAATGCAAATAAAACAAAACTCACGACACAGTAGAGGAAAAATACCTCAAATACACAAAAGATCACACTTGGTGAATACAGTATAGAAAATGTTAGCAAATTTGTGTATTTAGGTGCTAAAATAACGAAAACAGGCTATGAAAGGGACAAAATACGCCAAAGAATAGATCTAGATCTAGAAGACTGGCTCCATACACCGGAAAGCAAAGCTCCAAGTATACAAATCTGTGATAAGACCTGAGCTATGCAATGGGTGTCAAACAAGGACCGTAGCCCAGGCAGCCGCAAATATATTGAGCACCTTTGAGCGACGGGTCCTGAGGCGAATAATCGGAGCGAGAGAAATAATGGGGATAGCGAATCCTCAAATCAAGCCAAGGCCGAGCTGCTTGCTGATACTCTCCATAAACAACACAACATCACCCGAAGCATGTAAAACCAAATCACTGAACGGATGGTGGCCCAAACTTGGATCCCCTTACTTTGTCTTCATTTGTTCCTAATAATGATCGGATTGAACCAAAAGAACTGTACGAACTACTGAGAAAATTAAAAAACATCAAAGCCCCTGGACAAGACTATAATCCAAATATAGCTTTGAAAAACTAGCCTAGGAAAGCTGTTGTGTTCTTAAATTGTATTTTCAACACATGTTTAAACATTTCCCGCTTCCCCTCTTCATGAAAACATGAAATAATTGTACCCATTCGCAAACCGAATAAAAATCCCCACCTTTCCTCTAATTATATGCCAATAAGCCTCCTGCCAGCTATAGGTAAATTATTTGAGAAGCTAATACTGAAGCGTTTGAATAGGGTTGCAGAAGCTCGTAACATTCTCCCAAACTACTAGTTAACTACTAGTTTGGCTTCAGATATGAGCACTCGGCTAAACAACAACTATGCCGTGTCACCCGGGACTTCAAAGCTGTTTTGAAAGAAAAACTTTCAATGGGAATAATTTTCTTGGACATCGAAAAAGCATTTGACACAGTATGGCACAATGGGCTTCTCTACAAATCAATAAAACTTGAATTCCTGGAATACCTAATTAATTTAATTTGATCTTTCTTAAATGGTCGAAAATACGTTGTCAAAATTTGATTGAGCTTATCGAATTATCGGAGTATACTTGCTGGAGTTCCCCTAGGCTCATGCCTAAGACCATTTTTGTTCAACATATACACATCAAATATGCCTTCATACGAGGCTTGCAAAATAGCTGCTTTCACCGATGACACATGTTTTTTTTTACCTAATTAAAAGACCCCAACAAGACAATTATGAATCTAGAAACATTGTTGGAAAAAAATTTCTAGTATTCCCATTGATGGAAAATTAAAATAAATATTGAAAAAACATAAGCAATGTTTTTCACAAAGAAAAGGGAACCGAGTCTATTACTCAGTCGATGCACAAACTTCTTAGGACAGGATATTTCTTGGTCAAATGAAGTTTCATATCTAGAATCAATCCTTGCCCAGGAATTAACCTTCAAATTTAAGCCACATGCAACAAAGTGTCAAAAGCAATATTGACTTTGTATCCATTGCCAAACCGAAAGTCATTCCCCAACGTTAAAAATAAAATCCTTATACTTAATATTATTATTGATCCCATCATCCATTGTAGAGTATTTGAAATCTAAGCTTCAAGCCACACAAATCGGGTGACTGATAATGGCTCTTAATAAACCTTTTTACTTTTCCACGGAGAAGCTGCATCAACATGCTAAAATTCAAAGTATTGTAAAACATGCAAATGACCGGAGGAACGGAATGATGTACAAAGCTAGCTACCTTACGGGGTAACGCCATGTGGGTTAAATTCGCGATGACTACAATAGGATCTTGGCACGACTTTACGCAATCAGCCACGAATAAACGCAAACCTGTTGTGGTCACGACATATACGACAAGTAGATGTTACTGACCACAGCAGCGGTATTGCAGAATCACTGTCTAGATCTGGTCGAGTCTGGACGTACCAAACGTACTCCGTAATTATTTATATAAATGGCGTCAGCCATCTTGAAGTCGTATTTAGTTTTTGTAACTTTTTGTTATTACTTAAATAAAGTTATATATAGTGACGGCGCTTGTACAGTATTGTGTTATATCCACAATTGGTGACCCCGAGCGTAGTGACATGCAAAGTTTCGTCGGCATTTAAAGGAATCACGAAAAAGAAGGCTGGGCTTGCCGATTCTTTCGTGCGCTGCAAACAGGTTATAGCTTCTGCAATAACCTCAGCTCTCTCATCTAACCACCCGCTTTACACACGGATGCATCCAACACCGCTATAGGTGTAGTTTTGAATCAACAGCTAACTGATGGTACCTACGTCCCACTAGGATTCTTCTCGAGAAAGCTCTCAGATGCTGAGCAAAAATATTCGACCTACGATCGGGAGCTTCTAGCCATATTCACTGCAATCAACCTGGGGAAGAAAACGCTGTAGCCGACGCACTCTCGCGTGTGGAAACTGTCTCCATTTCTGCCACCTGTAAACCCAGCACCATAAGCGTTGAGCAAGGGAAAGATGAACACCTACCGCACCTATTAGCTATCCCTCATTTCAAGCATCGGTGCTTCGTGCTCAACGAATATTTATTGGTTTGCATCAAACACGACAGCACTATCCAACCCTACTTGCCAGTCTCACTATGCAAACAAGCATTTGACGCAGCTTACAACTTGTCACATCTGAGTGGGCGTGCTACTGCTAAGCGCATCGCCCTCAAATATTTTTGGTCAAGCCTTCGTAGAGACATATTTCGGTGGGCTAAGCAGTGCCTCCCCTGCCATAAGTCAAAAGTTCATCGCCACAATAGAGCGGAGCTAGGAAATTTCACAGCACCGGATGAAAGATTCGACCACATCCATTTGGACCTGACCAGAGTGCCACTCGCTGCAAATTTTGAATACTGCCTAACTATTGTAGATCGCTACACCCGTTGGCCACAGGCAATACCAGTTCGAGACATGACAACCACAATTGTTGCCCATGCTCTCTTTGACAATTGGATATCCTGCTTTGGAACGCCACTCGAAATTACGACCAATCAGGGCACGCGATTCATACATGAAAAATGTATTAGATGTTGTTGAATTTGTATCATGTGAACTCAACATACACAAGAGAAAGCGTAAAGTAACGTAAAGAAAATTCTCAACTCGAGTAATTTAAATTTAATGAGCAATAACGGCGAATCTGAAATTTCGCCTTATGTTGTAAATGTACAAAAGAATCGGCACAAAATCCAACTAAATTTATATCGGATTATGCAAAGGTAAAGAAGGAGTGCAAGGACAACAATATCAATTCGATTGGAATTGTAGATACTAGGATAAATACGACAAATAATTCGGTACTTAAGGCAGTGAGTCCGATTAAACAGCTCCCACCACGAGGTGACTTATCCTTGAAGTGACAAGTTTCCAAAGAAGTACAGAACAGTAATAATGGCAGTTGTTCCAAAGGGTCCCAATATCCAAAATCTCCCATTCGTTTTGGTACCGATGTTATCCTCGTTGGAAAAATAATCAAGGATTTCAACAAATTCTTAGAGTGGCTGGCCCGAGCCATGGCCATGCGGATCATCTTGTTGGCGGAGTTCGGACACACACACCAAGTACGAGTATGATGGAGAGACATTTGCAACATTTTGACGGACTCTTACCCAGAAATGCAGAACTTCATATAGAAACCCGTCCGAGTGTGGTGGATTTGAACCGCACAATGAACTCGATCCGTGATAGAATAAGCCCACAATATCATCATAATAATAATAAAAGCAGCAACGTCAAAAACTGCTACAAATACGTCCTAATGGTCTGCTAAGTCTCGAAGATGATCCGCCTAAAATGAAATATTCAGTAGATCTATCAGCTTGTATAGCTGGTTCGAATAGTCTCAGTTTGGATTCGTCGTTTATGTTATTGTTTCATAATGAAAACCCTAGTTCAGCTGATGAACTGAACAACAGCGCAAAATCTTTATCTAGAATATCATCCACCAGCAAATATTCGCGCTCGTACTCCTCGTTCAATGCAGTTCTGGGGACAAAATCTAACATCCAACCAAAAAGTATAATCACATTCTTGAATGCGTGAGGAGCACTGTGTCTTCAGCCAAGACTTTTTAACAGTATAAGAGTATTCAATATGTGATAGAACTGAAACTATATCGTCGACATAATTAGCCCCAGTGGAAAGACGGGTAACAGCAACAAACTAAAGAAAATGCGAGAACATTGCAAGGAACTGTTTCGTGGACATGGATTTTAGGCCTCCGCGCTAAAAAAACTCTTTACTCAAAATATCTTCGATTTCGTGCAGATATTCTGTAGAAATTTCTTATCTTCCAACGGCATCCGTTCCTTCTCACCTGTCATCATAACATTGGCACTGGAATACGGAATAGGGCGATTTAGCGTTCGCAAAGGAGTAGCACTAGAACTTCTACGTGTCTTAGCAGCCGACACCGTCAAAAACGCTATATTATTTATTTGATCATCAGAACATACTCGTTGGATTGATTGATTGTTGGATTGATGGTCTGCGGATTGGTTGCGCTATTCTGCTGACCCTTGCAGATTTACTAGATGAAGACTTGAGTTTTTCTCCCTCGATAAGGTATTTTAATGAGATTTACTGATATATGTATATTGTTTTCTATTTTTATAGATTAAAAATGAAATCAAATCCAACAAACAAACCGTTTTCTTCAAAATTCACCATCACTATTCACTGTCATCAGGATATGTGTGTCACAGCCCCGAATATAATAGCCTGCATAGTGATCATAGCTTTACAAGATTGAAAAATGGTGAGGATTGACCTGAATTGGATGTTAAACCTCCAAGCGATTCTAACGAGGAAATTGATGTTGTGCTTGTTGGTGATAGAAAACTATCCGCAAATCCATCAGACAAAGAACAAGCACTGAAAGTGAATATTCAGCGCGAGGCGGCGAAACTTTGAGAGCAATTGACACGGTAGGAGTATTAAGTGCAAGAGTTTCATTATAACAGATCATAAAATATCCGTCGCCACGTAAAAGAACAGGCTACGGGAAACAAATACTCATAACTATTATAATATACAAGTAATAAAACATCCTTCGCCCTGTAATAGACAGGACGCGGGAAAATCCCATTATGTATTAAGGATGGGATTTCTTTTAAGATAAGAATGTAAATAATCTAAGTAGGTAAGAAATAGTTAGAGTATTTAAGCCGAGATAATTTAAGTTCTTTCCTCAGTTTAGTTTCGTATTTCTCAGATAACATGAATAAATAGTTTGTAACGTAATTAGTTATAGTTTTTTTTTCTTTAAAACATTTCTTTCGAAGTTTTAAAGTCTTAATTCAAGTTTTGGAGTAACAATCACAAAATAAACTTCAGCGACGACAGGAACGCCTAAGGAATTTGCAACAGCAACAAACTCAAACTGTCAGTGAATTGTCTCACTGACATTTCTCCAAACTCGATTGGTAGGAGTGAGATTCCATGAACACCCAAAAGCACCGATTCTCGTGGTGGAAAACTACATAGCCGACCACACGTAGTGAGATTTTTAATGTCCTCAACCTACCCAAATAAGCCGTTGGTCAAAAATCCAATAAAAAGGGGACGGAAGGATGTCCCGTTTATCTTTTGAGCAGTTAAAATCATCCGGTGAAGAGTGCGAGTGGAAGCAGGAATCGAACGGAAGAACAAGATCAGGAACGAAATCGATGAAATTGGCAGTGAAGATAAGGAATAAGATCAATAAAATTGGCAGTGAAGATCAGGAAAGAGGTCAATCAAATTGACAGTGGAAAAAGCAAAAAATAAATTATTTGGGGATCACGCCATCAGCGGCAGTGGAATCACCGTCGTAAGTGTTGGCCAACGGTTTTTTTTTTCAATATTCGATTATATATTTTCTTGTGAAATTTTGCATCAAGGTTTGAAGTTAAAGACTAATTGAATTGAATTTTTCCGGTTGTTTCCTTTACTTCTTTTATTTCTATTTTAGCTACTGTGAACTTTCTGCTCGTGAGCGGGAAGATATTTTTTCCCCAAGAAGGGAATTTACTTGCGTCGTTTGAAGTCGCAGGATTGCCAAGTTCCCGTCGTGGTCAAGTCGCGCTTAAAGTTTTTCCTGGCTTTTCAAGTGTTTCATTCAGGTGTGGTAGAGAATAACAATTTGTTAGAATAGAATCTCACGTAGGTAAAATTCTACTCTTTGCTCTCCGGGGAGCCGTAACCTCGTTTGGCGGCTCTAATCGGGCTCCAAAGGCGGACGTTTGGCGCCTGCGCCATCTCCGACGGAGCTATCCAGGGCTAAAAAGAGCCTGACCGGAGCACCCCTTGTAAAACGGTAATACTATTCAAACAGTCCATGAATTTTAGCCATTCTAAATGAAAATTCTGCATAGCTATCATGCTTTTTTAGACTAGCCAGCATAGTTTAAGCTAGAATAAGGTAGTTCTATGATAAAGTAAGATTTTGTGATAATTTTTCCTTCAGAACATCAACTATTCCGAAGGCAATAATTATGGTAGCGAATGCTAAAAACAAATATAAAATACCAAGGTTGTGATGATTTGAATTCAGATCCCCTAAATTAAGCTTTCGAATTGTAATGAGTTTAAAAATCAATAAAGAAAAAAAAGCTTCTTTTCGTAAAGATCCTTGGAACTGTTTGCCTAGGCAGGCTGCTTGATTACTACAGTGGTACATGTTTTAAAAGGTATATGCCACAAGCGAAAAGCAAAATAAAAACTTAATTAATTTTTTTCATCAAATTTAAAGTGTATGGGTGTAAATGAAAAGCTTTTTTCCGTTAGTTTGAAAGAAACAAGAATCAAACGTGAGGAAAAATCGTAAGATTTAGATATCTCATTTCTAAACGATGTCGTCCTTCCTTCCTGAATATGTACACGTGACAAAAACACTTTCAAATTCAGTTCTCCTTCAAACGTTCGCCTGCAAAACGGACGACATTTCATTCTGTCGAGAAAAGGTGTGCAATCTACAAGAAAATTTATTCTTTACCAGCCACAATCGTCTTTCTTTACACACCCAAAAGAAAATTACACACAAAGACGATTTTGAAATTTCTCGACATAGAACTAGCAGCACCACTAGCAGCATAGATAGTACATACGTTAACATCGTGCCTTTTGGAGCGGTAAACTGTCGTGGATGTTGTCATTCACATTCGATCCGAACCGAAAAAAATCTTTCAAAAGGAAACCGGAAAAACGAATGGCAAACTGGTAGAGACTGTCAGGAGAAAAGCAAATCGCAAAGTATAAGGAACAGTTTTCCTTTTGTGATACTACGTGGCTGGTGAAGGTTTGCCGAAAAAAAGGACGATAACTAACACAAGGTACCGTGAAAGGACGAGAGGATCCCGTGAAGCATAGATAGTAAGTTTGAAAAGGTTTACATTGTGTGGAACTTTGCGTTTATCAGATGACTACGTTCTTAGCTGGTTAGACGATTGTCGGGGACGTTTGATGGTAAAGAAAAGAAACTGTTGGCGATGACAAAATGTAGTAACCAAACAAGAATATGATGATAACAGTGACGGGTACCAGCAGAATAAAAAAAGCATGACAAAGTGTCTACTCCATATCCTGTTGATTGTTGTTTGAAAATGACGTGAAAAATTTATAAATTTTATATTGATTTTAAAATAAGACGGCAATATTTTTTTACATCAGACTATGAACAGAAAATCTTGAAAATCGGGACGAATCCCTTGAATTTCTTCGAATATTATTCATTATATTGAGTGTGCTTTTCGCAAATAAATATTCCCATTAAATGTAACAAACTCTTTCTGAGATATATATATCTGGTTACATTTCAACCGTGAAATTCCAAAATTCAACTACATACGAGTATATCCCGCAATGAAACTTGAAAATCAAACCAACCATGCAACTATCACTATTTACAATCTTCCCATCCGCAGTGTCCTTGTTGCACAACGAAATGGTTAATTGGTGAACGCGTACACAAGATAGCAGTTATATTGTTCGTATGGTTACATTCCATTTCCATTCCTCATCGCTGAATCTCAAAACTATTCAGAAACGACATCAGGATATCTGAAAACGTACACAGCATCCCCCAGAACGGCAATTAGCTGGAAAACAAAACATTTTCCTCTCGATATAGCGCCAATGAATATTGGCAATCAAGTGGGACTGTTTCGAGAGACAATAAATTCTTCGTATGAAGTTGAATCCTTTTTCACTAACAGATAATTGCACGGAGAACGTTTTACTGAATATTGTGTTAATAGTTTTGAAATGATTGATAGAATGAGGATGCAGTTATCGATCGGAAAATGGTGAAAAAATATTTTTGATTCAACGCAGGGTGAAAATTAGTTTTGGCTTAAGGAAGGATGCACTAAATATATTTTCTTGAACCATATAATCTTTAAATTAATACACGAGCTCTGAATTTATTCTTCTAAAAGAGTCCTTTTATTTGATTTACTGATATGTTTTTATATATTGTATATGACATCAAATTTTGATGTCTTTAGAAAATATTGAAATAATCCTACTCAATCTAAAAACCCTAATCCTATCATATTTGCATGTTATATATAATAAATATACAAACCGAAAAAAAACCTGGCGCCCAATTAAGGATATCCATGTTTTTGCAATGAACCTGACAGTGTGCCATTATTTATTGCGATATGCTCATCAGTGCAACAATAGCCTGTAGTATAGTTTGTATGTGGGGGAGCCTTTTAGTTGGACGTGCATTGTGTGATGAAGTTGAAAATGTGCGTTCATTTAGGTGGAAAATTTTATAGGATATATGAATTTCACTCATTGTTTTCGCTGTACATGTTTTTCACTCGTGCTGTTATTTTTGTGATGACGGTATGTTATTGGCGCTAGTACAGAACTGAAGGAGATATATCATGATGCTACCAAATACAATATGTTGTGTGTTCAGGGAAGTCTTGTATAGCCCGCGGACATGGGTATGCAAATCTTTATTCCAACATGACCACATGAATCAGTGTAGTCATGTTGGTAATACGCATTTTATAAGTTTTTGGTAGACATTTGGGATTATAGGTTTTATTTGTTGTAGTCCTGTCTGTTCAGCAGATAATGATTCAAGACTAGTTAAAATATATGTGTAGAATAGTTTATTATCCTTTGCTATTACAACATAAGCTCCGCGAGTTCAGACTTGGTTCTACGACTCCTCGATGGAAAGTGACAAGCCCTCTTCTGCCATTATATGTGTTCCCGTCCCAACACTCGTACTCCTGCATGGTCGTTGAGCTCGACCCGGTTGCGGATCTTCAGCACATTCGTCTCCCTGCACCGCTGCTTGGTCCACTGTTTGTTTGTTGGTAGGCTCTTCATGTTCTGAACTCGGTTGGAACCCAGTTAGGATATTGAGACCATCAGGTAGAATGTTTCTTCAGTTATCGATTAAAGTGAACCGTTTTTTGATTTGGTTTGCATGGACGTTGACTTCGCAATCACCCGGCAGACCCTCCGTAAGCGCCAAGTAATTGAGAATGTTTGTTCCGTTATCGATTAAAATAAACCGTTTTTTGATTTGGTTTGCATGGACGTTGACTTCGCAATCACCCGGCAGACCCTCCGTAAACGCCAAGTAATTGACTGCACCGTAGCTTTTCGCAAAAGTTGCTGGTGACCATTTCCATTTGTTGGCGATGTACGTTTTGATAAAGATGTCTTCGCTGACATCGAATTCTCTCCATTTGGTTCCGTGGTGCTGATGAAATTGCTGCTCCATATTCCTGTTACCCTTGCAAGAACGGTCATGCTCTGGTTTCAATAAATCCAACTTAGTCTCCATAGAACGACCGATCATGACCAGGAAGGGTGACTTCATTTCAAGGGCTGCCGATGGTATCTAACGAAATCATAGCAAAAACTTGAGCTGATCGTCATTCCCTTCTCACCCCAGCTTCTTTAATCCAGTTTTCAGCGAGCTGACATTTTTCTCAGCTTGATCGTTCAATTTGGGATGAAAAGGTGCCATTCTGATGTGATCGATATCGTTTTACATGCAGATATTCTCAAAATCCTCTGAAACTAGCAGCGAACCGTTATCAGAAACCAGTGTATAGCAAAGTCCTTGCCGCGAAAAGACTTCCTCCAATCGTTCGATTGTTTTTGATGTCGTTGTGGATTGCGTTTTGTATACCTCTGGCTAGTTGTTGAATGCATCAATAATAATCAAATACCAAAATCCATTTATGGTTCCCGCAAAATCCATCCGGTAGGGGCCATGATGGATGGGAACACTTGGTCGATGATTTCAAATTTATTGCGCAGCTTCCACACTAAGAATAAATGACGGGCCATCAACACAAAGATAGAAGAAATTAATGAGCATATGACGTTAAATAGTACCTCAACTAAACAGCAGCGGAAGGATACATACAACGTGCAAGCCTCTTCAAAGATAGGCAAGGTGCAATATTAAGAAGCCTTATCAATATTGAAGAGAGATGGAAGTAATATTTCCCAAATCTTTTCACAGCGCCTACAAATAAGTGTGAGCATTACAAGGGCTAAAAAAGGTATTCTAGGAACATCACCAATAGCAGAACAGATACAGGCAGGCATCTATGGTCTCAAAAAGAAATAAACCTCCTGGAATTGATGAAATACCAACAGAACTGCTCAAAACTAGAGGAAGACACCTAAACAATCTCCTTCATTGGGTAATATATAAGATACAGACAAAGGTGCAGCAACCAGATAACTGGCAGAAAAGCATCATTGCATAAAAGCATAAGAGAGAAGACAAGGACCGCTGTGAAAATTGCAGAGGGATTGCTCTGTTGAGCACATCATACAAAATCTGTCTAAAGTCATTGAACTGAGACTGAAGCCACATTATGAAAATATCTTTGGAGAGTACCGAGGTGGTTTACGAAGTAGACGGTCGAAGATTAACCCAATATTTTCAGTAAAATAGGCACTTCATGCATGCATCTGATAGTAGTGATAAAAACGTCGTGTGCAAAACAATTCTTCATTATTGCGTTCCAACTAAACTCATCCACATTACGAAGGTAAAAATCCAAAACACATTTGACTTAGAGCTTCCTAACAAAGTCAGACCTAAAATAGGATGATGGGTTTGCCAGTACAGTCATTCAATTTTGCTCTGGAACATGTTGTTGCGAGCGAACAAATACCACCTATATACTCACATACAAGCAAGCACATACGCCCACTGTTATCTAAGCATACACTTGTCGTCCAATGGGCATACGCTAGATCCATCTGCAATTTGATGGATCTAGCATCTGCAATTCACTTCATACGTACATGAAAATTCACTTCATACGCACATGGTAAGCTTCACTACGATCAAGCACATAAGCTTTGGGGTGTGCTTCGAGCGAAGTGAAGCCGAAGAGAGAGAGCGAAAAAATGTAACAAAAGCTTTCCCTTGCTCAATTTTCCCAATTTTGTCGTGAGAGTCTACAAACAAGACGGAGAGTAAGAACTTCATTGGAATGGGAGCTCACATGTTGCATATTCAGCAAATTTCAGTGAAATGTGGAACAAAAGATCGTTTCGCGACCACATATAAACAGTTTATGGAGTACAGTCAGGCAGTCTGTGTTCCAGACCAGTAAAGGAGCGTGCTGCTACCCAATTATCATTCACAACATCTAAGTATTTAAGTTTGAGTTGGAAGTGCTGTCCAGTGGCCGAAGAAATGGTGAGGGGTGAGGCGTTTGCTTGTGCCGCGGTCCTCAATTTTCCTTTTGGCATTTCACGCCGTGTGGCCACCCCGATCTATTAGCTCGTTCAGTTATTACCCTCTCCAGGCTGGCTAATAGTTAGAGGTTTTCAATAAATAATTAATTGAAAATGTAATTTATAAATTCTATTGCAATATAAATGTTTCAAAAAAATAAACACTGTAAAACAACAACCTAAGCAGTTTTGACGGGGTGACCACCTTACCTCTTCAGGAGTAGCCACTCCTGATCACCACGGGGCTGCTCGACTGCTTATGTTTATTACACATGTGGTCAGGAAAACGCCAGCAGGTACTACGAGCGCGCTACTCGTAAGGCCTGCTGGCGTTAAGTTTATATTCAAATTGATTCCAGGCGCAAGGGAGGCGTTTATATGGCTGAAGTTAGAAGCAAAAAAGTCGGTATCCTGGTCAATGAAACTAAAACTGAATTCATGACCTGACAACCTGGAATCAATGGATAGTATCTCATACTTAGAAGTCCATCTTGATACTAATAGAAAGTGCACAGAGAAGAATGAAGTATGGAAAAGGGTAAACGCAGCAAAAAAGCCTACTTTTCATTACTTCCTAGGCTTCGATCTAGAGATGTATGCAAGTGCTGCTAAATGAGTATGAAATATGGACTTTTCCAATTGTTTCCAAAAAGACAATGAACGTATTTGAATGCAAATCGCTCAGGAATATAAATGACCCGGGAAACAATGGAGTAGGGTATAGGCTTCATTGCAACGACAAGTTGTATAAACTTTACGACGACCCCCCTGTATCCACATGGGTAAAGCTATGTAAACTGCAATGTGAAGAAAATTGAAGAGCATAGGATCTCCAGATCAACGTTGAAGGATATAATGCAAGGAAGACGTCAAGTTAGGAATCAGAGGAAACGATGGAAAGTTTCAATTGGTGCTGTCAGCAGACCCTTGCTTGAATTTGCCAATTAAGAATTACTCGAGCAATACTGTAAAATGGGTTGTCGAATGCCCCTTACAATCCACTTCCTCCAATCATATTTAAATTTCTTTCCCGAAAATTTAGGTGCACTTAGTGATGAGCAAGGAGAAAATTTCCACCAGGATATCCTAACTATGGAGCAACGATACCAAGGCAGATGGGATCCGGTAATGATGGGAGATTACTGTTCGTTCCTTATGAGGGAAAGCGATCAGAAATATAAGCGAAAGTCAGCATTTGCGAAAAAAATTGTCTACAAAAGATTTCGCATAAATGTATTTTGGATCCGTTGTAGTGAATAAAACCCATTATTTTTAAAAGAACTTTTTTATTTCAACTTATAGTAGAAATTATACGAAAATTTTAGAAAAAAATGAACAAATATTTACTCTGTAAACAAATATGGAATCTGTAAACAAATATGTACTCTGTAATTTTTGAACCCAAATTTGTAATCAGGACCCCATAAATACCCCCATCGACCTCTTAGCACATCAGTCGCAAATTTTCCCTTCTGATATGTTGAGTAGTGTAATTAGAATTAAGTAAAGAAAATATTCTGACGACCAATTGGGAAGCATAGATGTAAGTCTAGCGAGCATCAACACAGACAAGCATACAAAGTAGTGAAAAGGTTGAAACGTGGTTATGAGACCAAGACCACGATCTACCGTGATGACATCGGCAACATCATCGCATCATATTTCAAGAACCTTCCAAATCCTACATATAGTTCCAAAACATCGGAAATTATTCCCGGAGAGCATCTAATGGCTCCACAATTCTGAATGAAGTTCGTTACACTTTCAAGGCCCAAAAGATTAATAAAGCCCGAGGCTTCGATGAGATGCCAATGGAGCTCATTAAATATGGTGGCAGCAGTGATCAAAAAGCTATCCATGAGGTCACCTAGCACATTTGGCAACAAAAGCAAATTCCGAACGTGTGAAGCCAATAAATTATATTCCCTATCCATGAAAAAGGTGATGGGCTACTATACAAAAACTTTAGAGGCATATCACTGCTTTGTACGGCGTGAAAAATATTTTGAAATATCATAAAAAATAAAATTGGACCAAATGTCACCAGTATTATTGGGGAATATCAAGGTAGCTTTATAGCAGGAAGATCAACGAAACACCAATTATTTACAGTCAACCAGATACTTGAGAAATGCTGGGAGTTCAACACAGACGTACACCAAATTTTCGCTGACTTTAGGAAAGCAGACAATAGTATTGATCGTAACGTACTGTACCAAATAATGCTTTGCTTTGGCATCCCAGCCAAATGAGTCCGTCTTACCAAAATGACAATGACGTTGACAGTTTCTTTAGCCGACAATAATAACCAACTCACCGACGCCTTTGACACAAATATCGAACTAAAGCAGAGAGATGGGCTCCGGAAGATGGAATACGACTCGCAAATATAATATTTTATTCAGTTTTGACGATCTTGAAGACCAACTGTATACACGGAAAAACAAAACTCCAAGTATATAAATCGGTGATAAGACCCGTGCTATGCTATGGGTGTAAAACATGAGCACTAACCCAGGCATTTGCAAACATACTGAATGTTTCAAAAGGCGGGATTAATTAGAGCTAAGCTTAACGGAGAGCAATAGGTAGACATCTCGATGGGAAGACATGATAGAAGCTGTCAGCAGAAAGTTGCTGGGAGTAATCAACAGGTGGACGATGTCGATTGAAGGAGATTAATCCTGGAGGCCAACGCCTGACTTGGGCTTTCGCGCCATAAATGATAATGAATAGAATCAGTTTCTATATACTTGAAATAAAAGCTGAAGATAAAAGTCAAGACCATACACAACCACAAATCATTTATTAATATTTATTTAGATCAAAGTGGTTGATTCGAAATCGGAGGATCCATTCAATGGAGCGGAATGAATAGAGGCGCTTTTTGCAGGAAGCGAGAGTCCGAGAGGGGACGTAGTACTACGAAGAAGAAGAACTGATTCATAGTTAACAATGTCCAAATTTTTAAGCTTTAAAAACAAATTGGATTTGATGCACATAAAAAGGAAGAAAATCGTGCCTTGAAAAGAGTACAAAAATATCTCGCCCCTTGGCATACAAGCTAGAAAATATTAAGTAAGCTTGAATAAACCCTCGGAAAATAATTTGGCACAGACACCAGTAAAACTTAATAAAACCATTTCTCGCATTCCAAAATCGGTTTTTCTTATTTTTCATGAGCTTCTATTCAGATTTTGGTTTTACAACTGGATTAGATTAAACCCCGCTCACTGTTTAGTTCTAAATAATTTTGTACTAAAGCTTATCTTTCCTACGCACTGAACAGTTTTTTTATCGAATACATATGAAAGCTCGAAGCTTTTGAAAAGTTTAACTAAAACTCATGAAGCTTAAATAGACATAAAAGCCACTAAAGCTAAAGAATAGCAAAGAACTAAATCTTATCCACAATACTAGAGTAGATGAAAAAATTATTTGTACTATATGGAAAACTAGATGATATATTAAGTCTTTAAGCTAAATGAAAATTAATTACACCCTAATATACTCGTATCTTCGTTAAGATAGATTCCCTCATTCTTCAAATCCTTTACTAAATGAAAGCAATTAAAAAATTTAGAGCACCTTGGATATATTTCCAAAAATATTCCAGGTAATCTTAATGAGCAGGACAGGTAGATATATGATAATTTACTCCCGTGTAATAAAAATGTTAAACGCTCTGAATATATATACTGCAACACTTGGCATTAAATAGTATAGATAGCGAACGAGTATACCAATAAATACATCATAGCAGAATGCCAGAGCCACGTGGACCACTTGAAACTGAGCATTATCCGGTACCACTTCCTAACAAGCAGCGATGTTTAGAGTGTCAAACAGCCTATACAAGTTCAAAGTGCAAAATTTGTGGAATACCACTATGTTTCCAACCAGGAACGCAGTGTAATAGGATGTATCATAAGTTCATGGCACCACGACCGCCACCACGAATAAGAGTTGATGAAGTTCACGACCCTGTTATCTTCAACGATCGGCGCATTTGAGGACATGGATTCCACACACATAAGTTCTTCTTCCCTATGGAAGTATATCGACAAAGATTTTTTTGGAAAAGGATAAAAATTCAATTCTAATAGGCTATATAAGAAATAATTCATGCATGTATCTTCTATAAAAATAAAACCTAATGTATTTTTGCAATAAGATCAACTTATGCTGTATATCGAATATTGCAATAAATTTTAAATTGAGTAATGTTAATTTTGATAACAAAATTTGAGAAAATTAAATTTGCATTTTCGTAATGGTACATCTTAAAGAGTTTCAACGTATAATCTCTTTCCTTTGGGAAATTCTACATATGATTCCACTTTAGCTCTCAAATCATTTTTTTAAGCCTTATTTGGAATTTTTTCTTCGAAATTTTACATTACATGAGACAATTTCATGGCATAAAAATGTTTACTAAGTATTTTCATTAAAGAATAAAAAACAATTAATTGCTACACATTTTTTTTTTAACTACCTCCGTCCCCTACCACTCCCTCCATAGCTCGCACAACGCTCTAGCGATCTGTATTTTACACGTCGTCGATTTCTACAGGGTTTTCCAAGAAGAGGTATTATTTCGATATTAAAAGAAAAATGCCATTCTTTCAACACAAATGATCGAATGTTTATTTCATTATAAAGAGGAAGGTATGCCGTTAATAGTGAAAAATAACATCATGCAAATGACCACCACGAACACGCAATGGAACCATATCCTTTTCATAAAATTTTCCATAACCAAATCGCAAATTGGCTGCCCTATGTCTTCGATAGCCTCATGAATTCCATCTTTGAGGTCTTGAATCGACGCAGGGCTGTTGGCGTAGACCTTCTCTTTCACGTGGCTCCATAAGAAGAAGTCGCAAGGTGCTAAATCACAAGATCTATTCAAAATAAACACGTCTTATAGAAAAACCCTATACGTGTACCTTCGATTTGTAATTGGATATTAATGACCAAATAATAATGTAAAACGAATATTACTATTGAATGGAAGTTCATCTGCCAAGTAAATGCTCTGTAAATAATATCTATTCATTTTCTTCTTCGAAGCACTACAGCCCCTCTCAGGCCTTTGCTTCCTGCAAATAGCGCCTCCAACTGTCTCGGTCCATTGGCCGCGTCCTCAGATTTCGAAATCCAAGCAACGATGAACTTCGTCGACCGAGTCAGACCAGCGTTTCCTCGGTTTCCCCACTGATATCTGGCCTTAAGTTCTCCCAACGAATTCCTTCTTGGGTATGAGTTGTTCGTCCATACCATTCACGTGGCCAGCCCATTGCAGCTTCCGCAGTCTTACAATCGTTGCAACCACTGGTTCGTAAAAAATTTCATGCAGCTCATGGTTGTATCGAATTCGCAATTGGTCCCCATCTAGTTGCGCTCCGATTATTCACCTCAGGACCTGTCGTAACAAGCGAGTGGATCAGCTATCTAGAATTTTTTGGAAAAATTTTCGGAAAATCATGATTTCCCCTCGTAAAAGCTACGACGCACGTGTCACGGAGAATCGAATTGTGAGGGAAGTGAAGGAATCTGATTTTTCGTAGCGATTCACTCGTTTTTCCAATGCGGCTCATACCTTGATGGATGGCAGTTATTGTGCCAATTGCGTTGGCAATGGTAGAAATATAATTTCTTTAGAACAGAATAACTAGCAAAAAGGTCAACGTGGTTCATTTACAGTCCTATGATCGCCCACCTGCCAGCGAAACATAGAAAAAGGTGTCGTCATTAGATCGCCCGAGAAGCTTGAAAGGATTTGTTAGAAAATAATGGAGTATACGACACCCTCAGATATCTTGCATGCAATGGCTAGCATCTCAGCCGAGCCACTCATTTGGACGCTTTTGTAGCATGGGAAATGCGAAACGACAAATAAGAAAAGAAAATACAAAATCAAAGCTCGTAAATTGAAAGACGCTTTTTCCATCACTCAAAATGAGAAGAAAACGGCATTTTTTGTATTGGTTGGTTACATTGCCTGAAAGTCATTCTTGTGTGGTCTTCTGTTGTTTAGCACCATGGTTAGGGAAAATTTTCTTGTTATGATTCTTGTTTTTGCGGCGAAAAATTAATACATTAGTACATATATATTTTAAGCAATTTACTATTAACGCCACCATGTTTTGTGTTTGTTTTCATCAGTATGAATGTTCTCAGTGGTCTTAATAGTAAAGGATGTAATACATATCAGATGCAGTGATCCTTATGTGACCCATTGTAATGTGACGCCTACGCCCGGGAATCGAAGTGATTCCGATCCCGAACCCTTGCAACCGGCCAGATGGGTATGTCCTCGAAGTGCCAGCGGACTTCATCTGTCGTGCGGATATCGTTGCGCAGAAAATATTTCTTTTCTTTCCAAATATTTAGATCTGTGGATATAAATATTCGAAATATAAAATTAATCCAAACCCCGACACATTTCGAGACATATCCATCTGGGAATGCCCCTCCACCGTGGCCATCGAAAAACTATGCCACTGGCGACAAATGGAGAGGCACATTGCCGCCATGTGGCGTGCCATTCCACACACATCTGTTTTGTCCGATGTGACAACCGGTGGGATTTGACAGCCACATGGAGAAGAAGTACAAGTAAACAGTTTCTTAAATATTCAGTTAATTATTGAAGATTATCTGATTTAAATTTTGTCTAATTTAATTCTTCAACTACTTGCTAAGTTATTATTGCAAAACTGTGCGCGTAGCTAGCGAATAATTCGACATAAAACGTTTTTCTTCTACGTCGTCCAGAACGTGTCATGGTGTGTCGTCGGTAGCGACTTGGCGCGGTCCTGGATGTGTTTAAAACTATTAAGAGTTCATCGCCCCCTCGTCGTCGAAGCGCCTCAGCATTCGACCCGCCTAAAAATCTACCCACCCGTAGAAAGTCAATAGCTACATTTAGTGGTGCTAATAGTAGCCATCCGAATATTGCGGAAGACGAAATGCCATTTGACGGACAAAAGAATCAACGGAGGGGATTCTGCTTCATCACGGTCGAGTCAGAACAAGTAAGTGGCATAGCGAAATATCGGCAGTGCCGGATGGTGCTTGTCGTTTAGACAGATAGCCATCAAATCTTAAAACAATTCAGTCCCCAAAATCGTGACCATTTGGGGATGATTAAAGTGTCTTTCGATACAATTCCGAAAGATTTTAGAGGACTTCGCGCATGTTTGGTCTGTTCATCAGTTTAGACGTTTGAGCAATTCAGATGAGGTGCCTGCAACAATTGCGTAGAGTTTTTGTCGGTGAAGAATAACATGGATCAGGTTTACGATTGTACAAGACACAATATTGAGTGGCTTGATCGCTGTTATGTCCTGGAGATAGCTAGGCCAACAAACGCCAGAAGATCAATTGCTTTTGCCGGGGAATATATGTCGATTCTGTTTCTGCCCGTTGCCCAATGTCACTGTATGTGATATGAAAAGCCGTGGAATAGGTCAAGAGATAGATACTAGTCAGTATTAGTTTAAACTTTATTGTTTGTATAAAAGATACTAGTTAGCGTTATGTCCATTAATTTAATAATTTTCTTCTAAACAACATTAAGCTCAATTCCTGAAAGCTGAAACTCATTTAAATTATAATATTTATTGTCAAATGTATCAGTTAGATTCAATTATCACTAGAACTATTAGGACTTAGGCAACAAGAGCTTGGAGAAACTCTAGGCAATTTTTACATAAACAAAAAAAAAAAAAATTTAGATAACGTTTTATATTTGTAATTGGCTAATAATGAATCGTTATACTATTACCTTTATTGGAAATAGCGTGCTGATACACCAATAATCGAAATATTTGACAATTGAAGTAAGCTAATTGCGGTTAGTAGGGGGTAGATAACAGGTTCTTACTAACGAGTTTTTGCCGCACCAACTAATAACTTAGAGGAAGTTGAAACGATTTCGTGTTTTTAATAACAAGATCCCCGAAGTGCACTAATCGGGATGAATAATGTTCTAATCGTTAATAGTAAAAACAACTAGTATATCGCGATTATAATAATTCGTAATTCGCGACAGACATATCGCGATTATACTAATTCGCCGTAGTCATATCACGATTATAATAATCCGGCGTAGATTAAAGGACATGTCGCGATCGAAAGAATATAAAGGTAAATAAAGGAACACTGAGTGACTTCGTTAAATCAAAGCGAAACTTTAAAGGCCTACGTTAATCACATAAAACAAGTAGGAACCTCAACTAACCGAAATAAGTAAAATTATAATCTACGATTTGGCATTCTCAGAATTCAAACATTAATCTAAAGCGATGTTTTTCGTCATAGTAAAACGATTTTTTTTTATTTTGAAGTTCAGTACGGAGAGCTTTCGCCTACAAAATTAGGATCAATTGTCTTTGAATTATATCATAGATCTCAACCCAAGCAATTATTTGTGAAAAAAAAAATTTGTCTGGTGGAGAGCTTTCAAATCGAATTGTATGTAAGTGAATTCAACTGGGAAAGAAAAAAATAAATACAACATGAATTGCTAAAACTTAACCACGACTTTCCTTTTCAGCGGTTCTTCTTTTTCAGTGGGAAGAGAGAGTGTAGGGTAGGTATGCCGTCGCGAGGGTAGGGTTTCGACAAATCCGCTGAGGTCGGTTTCGCGTCGCGCGCGGTACGCGGTACCTTTGATTGTTTCGTTATTTTATTTAGAGTAGTCTTCATCGGGTTGAGTTCGAGTAGCATATTTTTCGGTACCGCGTCGGAACTTCGGGAACGCGAAATGAAAATTAGATTTTGTATTCTTGTCTGGTTATAAGAAGAAATACGGAGTAACGTAAAGTAGGTTTCTTCTCCGTATGGTTTTGTTTTTTTTTGTAACGCGTTTTGAAAACGGGCGTGTTCAGGTGGCTGAAAATACTGTAAATGAGCGTAACCCATTCGGAGACCCGCGACCGAAATCCTCTCCGAACTAGCTGGCCGACAAGCAGCCACCGCGTGAATGGGTTACGGTGCACGGATTGGTTGACCGGTTGGTACCATCCGTTGGCACTACTCAGACTTAACGTCTAGAACCGATGAGAGGTCGGTTCCGCGTTCGAATTAAAAGGTAGAAAATCATTACACCATGACCTCTTTCCTTACCTTAAGCTGAGATAAACTTTATCATTTGAAGAACCTGACATGTCTCAATTTTCAGTGATACCTCTGAAGGTATGTGTGAAGAGTATGCGCTTTTTTTCGATTGAGCTAACCAAATAAGTGAATAACTTTTTCTCCTTGATTTATATCAACTCGGTACTTCAAGTAATATAGTTTTCGAGATTTACTCCATTTTTTAACGAAAACATGCTATTTTGTTTGAATTCTGTATTTTTGCAACAAACTTTTTACAAAATGCAATGAACTCATTCAATATCCAAAGGTTCATTTTGACTTTTAGCTTAAAAAATTTTTGAAAATATTAGTAAGATTTCTGAGATGAACGGCTGTAAAGTTTACCCAAATTGACAGTTTTACTGGAGGCTGCATCTTAATAGGCACTGACACTATCAAAAACCTCATAGAAAAATAGATAGACAACAATTACAATTTAAAAATTCATTACACTTATTAGGCATGATCACAAACCGCATAAAAAATTAGATACAAAACAATTACAATTTAAAAACTATCAAAAACCTCATACAAAATAAAGATACAAATAAAAATAAACAAATATAAATTATGAACTAATTATATTAATATCGAATACTGTACAGAGAAACAAATCTAATCATAAGCAAAACCAACGAAACAGCAAGCACTCAAACATAACAACAAACAAAAATGCTGAAGCATACCCCCCAAGATCGTCATATCAAAAATAAAACGACACCCAATGCACGTCATAGTGACGCGATTAAAGGTCAAGGAAGACCAGTAAAGCCAAGGGCGGGGAGTATGGAAGTAACAGGCCATACATTGAGACACACACCCACGATGATATGCAGTTAAAAATTTGATCATCACAAATGTGTAAGCGGATGATTATAGTCAGGCAGCTGGAGTTGAAACTTGATCCCTACAAGAGTTTAGTAGACAATTGTTAGTAATTGTATAGAGGAAGAAAATTGAATTGAAGAAAATGCAAATGAATTATTGAGCTCTGTTCAATAAAGAAAATTGGATTGAAGAAAATGTAAGTTCAGCATTTCACCTGACTTGAATTATTGAACTCTGATCATTAAAAAAATGGTTTGAAGCAAGTGCAAGTTCAGCATTTTAACCGGCATAGAGTACTGAAGTCTGTTCGTCAAAAGAAAATTGATTGGAGAAAACACACAGTCAACAGAAATAAAATGTGGAATTATGATTGATCGGGGAAACAATCTAAAGCCCTGATCATCAGCGTCAGCACTTTATGTGTTGTTGCGCAATGCAACTCGATTGAATATAGATAAAATTAATCCTTAAAATTACCATAAAATTTTGAATTTGAAAACGTAAATTATTTCAAAACTTTTTCTGATTGACGGTTCAATGCTAAGGATTTCCACCTCAGTTGAATAATCGGCTCGAAGGACCAAAAAAACTGTTTAGCAATCGAGGAAACTGTTGTGACGTCTCTCACGTGGACTGCAATTTGCATTAACCTCACTTGGCAAACAATTTTTGAAGAGGATTGAAAGACGATTTTTCGTATCCAAGAAAAAGCCTTAAAATATAATTTATTTAGATTACAGTAAGTTTTATACATAATAATCTTTTTACCTCAATGGGCTTTTCAATGAATTATCATTTTACTCTGTTCTCTTTGACGGCTTGAGGAAGAAAGAAAGAACATCGAACATCGATCTCCACTGCTTCTTACATGTCAACTGGTATAAAAAAGTTCAATGTCTTGTATGTTGCATTGAAAGCGTTCAATGTTTTGAAATAATTTACGTTTTCAAATTCAAAATTTTATGGTAATTTTAATGATAAATTTTATCTATATTCAATCAAGTTGCATTGCGCAACACGTGATTAAAATCACCCTCTTTCTTCTTGTAGTAATCAAACACGAAAGTTGGTACCTCAGCTTTAACCTGACAACAATCAACATAACCAAATTAGGTCCCTTGGCTTACGTCTGGCCCATCTGCTGTGTGTTACTGCAGTAGCATTGTTCCATCGGCTCCTCGACCTGCGCCTGGCTGGCTTTCATCGGTCGCCATTTACCGATGGCTTCACCATCGAATAGAACTCCTTGGCTTACGCCTGGTCCTGGGCATATTTTCGTTACATTGGCTACTCGGTCTATGCCCAGCCGGTCTCCAACGTTCGGCATTTACTACTGGCCTCACTATCTAATAGGATCCCTCACCTTATGCCTGGTCCTGGGCATCCTTTCTTTACATCGGCTTCTCGGCTTACGCCTGGCCAGTCTTCATCAATTGCCATTCACCGCCGGCCCCACCATTGAATACGACTCCTTGGCTTACACCTGGTCCTGGACATTCTTTCATTACATTGGCTCTCCAGTGCTCCCCAGGCCTGGTAGATGGTGAGCGGCTTTAATGAGCCCATCCGCCTCCATCATTGAGGCCACCAATTCTTCTAGTTAACCACTCTGTTTATTTGCAGGCTCCCGTCAGCTTGAGAGGAACCAGTGAGCTTTCTGAGGCTCCATACGCAATTTCATCTAACCCAGAAGCCAGCCAAGCAACAGTTCCGCAGACAACCATTTGGCCCCCCTTAGACGTCATTCTTGCAGCGGAACCGCTATCGGCTTCTTGGCCCTACACTTTGGAAGAATATCCGGCTCGGCAGCAGCAAAAACAACAGCCCACAGCTGAGCAGAAGCGAGAAACCACAAAACTCCCCTCAAAGCCACGCAGAGGAGGTTATTACGGGTGAACATTGAGATTCCAAAGTGTTGCTTACCCTGAACACTACCATACGCGATTTCGTAAGAGTCTAACCTATGCAATACCGAGCTGCACTTTATTAATTTTTTTTTTGGTAACCTCATGATGTAACCAAAAGCAAGTTATTTAATATTTGTAATCGAATTCATTTTCGCCTTCACAAAATACTCCAACTGAAAATAGAAAAAGACAGCTTCCTTTTAATTTTGTGTGTTTTATTTTTATTTTTCTTCTCGAAATCAATTTTCGACCGTAATCGTTCGGTCTTCTTCAGTGATTAATTAATCGCTGGCGAAGCGTAATATTCACTCACTCGCACTAAACTCACTTTATCCCACCACAGAAACCGAAATGAAGGAAATCGCGGCATTTCCGAGAAGAGATTCGATGGCCGAAATTAGTGGAAAACGGTTGGCTTGGCGATTAAACTACCGGCCGGGACAAGAAAAGCGAAGAAATCTTAGCGACAACTCAAGGGAAACAGGCAAAAACCGAGGCTTGCTGCGAAATCCTCACATCTCGTCACGATGTAAACAAACATTACTGACAGTTCGAACTGTCAGTCAAATGCATTCAGCGCACTCAGCGCGCAATTAACTTAATTCATACTAGGATTGCTTAATTCATACTAGGATGAGTGAAATCAAGCGAGGGAAATTACTTGCACCAATGGAAGAAAAGCACTCCAAAACGAAATTTTCCCGGTGGATGGGAGGAAAAAACGTTAGCCCGGAGGTTATTTAAACCCGAGAAGATTGACGCGCTTTCTCTTTTGTTCTTTTTGGGAGTTTTTTTTTTCCAGCAACCGTGGAGATACATTAAAACAAGTGTTAAGCGACCGAAATATCATCGAACAAGTGATCAGCGACCATTTTCTTCTGACGAAGAAATGGATCCGCTTATTGGATATCGAAACATCAAAATCAAGCAAACGGAAGCAAGGGGCCCCTTACTAGGATAGGAAATAAGTGTAAGAGGCTTTCATTTTAGCGCATTTTGATCGAATTATCTTTTTAAAATAAAGTAACGTACTAAATCAAATGAGGTAATTGTTCATTTTCCTTTTTTCGCTACGATTCAATAAATAAACCTTCCAGCTGTAAAAAGTGTGGCTCGGGAATTCTTTTCCCGGGGCGTTAAACAGGCCGGAAGACCTGGAGAATTTAATCCAAGTGGTATTGTTTGTGGGTGCAGTGGAACGTAGTGGTCATCTGGCTAGTTTCAGTTCCCCTGTTGTAGGAAAACCCGAATTTGTGTGGTGGCGGAACACCTTAGCTCGTTCCGTGGGGAAGTTTTCCTTTTAGGCGATTCTCGCGGCTAAGTGGCGGTGAACCCCAAAATTTTCTAAATGTAATTCGCTCCAGACGGTCTTCTTCTCGTTCGAACGACCCCACGCTTGTCTTCGGGTGAGTTTGTCTGGGTCGGTGGAGCCTCCGCTGGAGTAGCCCCAATAAAGTGGTGGGCAGTTAAGGAATTGGAAATATTCGGTAATAAGGTCAGCAGGTAAGGTTGTGGCACCAACTGGAGGAGCTGCTGCGTCTAGTTTGGTTCAGCGTCACATCGGAAGAGAAAGCCCGTTTCCGCAACCAAACGTGGGCCGTGCAGAAACAACGTCACAAGAAGCAACGGGAAAGGCAGACCGGAACCAGTTAGAGGAGCCTACACTATCGAGGATTCAGCCATGGGATTAGTCAACTTTTGAATACCTTAACTTGGTAGTTACGTTTATAATTTTGAGTGTACGAATTGTAGCGTCTTAAGAAAAATCAAACCCAGCTCTTTTCCTTTTCTGTATTAGAAAGAATCTTTTCAAGTGTTTCTAAGGTAAGTTGCGATTTCCACATCCACATCGATCAAGAGTGATTGGAACCACTATTTATAATGTCTTAACTCTTCAGACAATATTTATTTCGTACATATCAAGAATAAATAGAACAAACCACAAATAAATACAACAATAATTCATTTGAAGAGCTATCACACTATTCCGCGATTATTGTCGGGAAAATGCTCTCCACGTATCGGAAACATGTGATGGAAAATTAACGATCTTCACAAGCGACAGGTTATAATTGAAATGACAGTTAGATGGCAAGACTCGTCACTAAATCACAATCGTGTCCCATTCGAATCACTTTGGGTTCATGTTCTCAGCATAACTGGCATTTGGCGTATCGCATTCGCATTTCTCAGGTGCTTCTTACCGTTTTGTTTTCATGTTTTTAACGTTTCGTTCGATTGTAGTCACGCCGTTGAAATATATTTCCTTATTCGTTTTATTTTTAATTTTTCGTGCGATTCTTCCACTTTCGAAACGCACCAGATTCCACGAACGCAATGCCTTGCAAGCAAGCACTTTTTGCGCTTTACCAGAAAATGCAAATCGTAATCATTCTTATAGTCACTATGGGAAATTGATCCGTAAAAATTTTTCTATTGGAAATCTGCGCCGAAACAACCGTTCTTCCGCACGACACATTCTATCAGCACCAGACGAGCTCGACGATAACTTTCCACTCTTCCGTGCAGCTTTAGATCCGATTCCTTATTAAACATACAATACGAATTTGTAAATACAATGCAGCTCACAACCGTATGTATTAACACCATTCACAAAAGGGGCAAACGGGCTTCAGTCGCGTGATTTTTTCTTGCTATCTTCTCCGAAAACTTATCTGTGGCAAGCTATTGTATTTGTTTCACTACGAATATGCACTTTCGATCGACTTCCAACAACAATGGTGTTGTGATTATTAGTTGTTTTGGTCATATTATTATTCGTTTGGTTTGTTAGGAATTTTTTGAACTGATTTCGAAATTCAATTCTAGTTTTATTATGACCACTTTTCAGACTAACTGGTATAAGTAAATTTGTGATTTTGTTGCTCTCCATATTATTGTTAGTGAATTGAAATTTTCTTGTGGCTTCATAAAGTTGGGATCGGAAATGCTTTTTATCGATAATGGTAGCGTTTATAGTGGTGGGGCTTATTTCAGTTTAATAATAGTAATATTAGTAAGTTGCTTATCAAATTTTTCTGTACCTATTGCGTTATTATTATTATGAACTTACTTCTCTTCATGAAGGTCCCTCGAGCAGTTTGCCTAGGCAGCTGCCCGGTTACTATACAACATCCAGTCCCACTGTTTCACTGTGAATTCAAACGGGTATGAAGGCCATCACGTTGGCTGCCCCCTCCTCTCATGAGCTAGTTATCGGGTAAGCTCTTCCCCTTTTCTATGTTGCAGGGGCTCTCCCCGGGACGCTTGGACTTCCTAACTCGATATAGGCTAAGGCATCGTATTGGATCCTTGATCTGCAACCGCCACCACCTGGATATCTCACTCTTATTTGTAGGCTGTGACCATCCTTGGCAAAGATAAAAACGTATTACGGGGTAATGCCAAGTATGTTAACTTCGCGATGACTCCGAAGGGATCTTGGCACGATTTTATGCAATCAGCCGCGAATAAACGCAAACCTCACGAGCAGAAAGCGTAAAGTAATGTACACGAAAATGTATTATAAATTTGTATTATCTGAACTCAATATACACAATAGAAAAGCGTAAAGTAACGTACACGAAAATTTTGTAAGGAACAAATCGACGACTCGAATAATTTAAATTTAATGAGTAATAATAACGAATCTGAGATCAGTGTCTTATGTTGTAAAAGTACAAAAAATTGGCACAAAATCCCACTATATTTATATCAGATTACGTGAAGGTGAAAAAGGAGCGCGAGCACAGCGATATAAATTCGATTGAAATTGTAGATACTATGATGAATATGGCAATGGCAAATACGACAAATAATTCGTTACTTGAGGTGGCGAGAATAGCTCTCACCGCGACGTGATTTATCCTTGTAGCGACAAGTTTCAAAAGAATTACAATTCAGTAGCAAGGCCAAAAAACAAATTACTAAACCGGCTGATGAAGCAATTGAAGCGACTAATCCGTCAGATGAAACATTCTTGGAGATGGACTTTAACTTAAAACTAACAGGCTTCGAGGAGTTTGATACTGACAATCTAGTGTCAGTATATGTTCGGCTCATGGCACTAGCAATCAGACTAAACCATGACCCACTGCATGCTATAATGAAGCATTGCAAGCACAGACTGAATCATTTGAAAAAGCTGAGATTTTCGCCCGGAAGGGAGGAGTTCATTGGCTGCTTAGTATGGGGCAAACTTGCAGTTACATCGGCTTTTCCTATCTTTTAATATTATTAATTCGTCATGTCCTCGAAGAACTAAATTTATTAGCAGTAGCGATGGAGCGCGTCATTGTCACCCGTACATTGCAAACCATTCCTCCGGGATACCGTAATCTGGTATTTTTATTGAGACAAATGAAGTCGGCGGTATCATGAGATCCCAAAAACTCTCCCTGAAGTCGCGCAGGCAATGCTCATATCGATATCAGCATTCTAAGGCGGAACTCAATTCACGAAGGTAATCGTTTGTTACTGAAATCCATTCAGAATGTCATGACCAATAATGTCATGGACGAGAATGTATCTATTCAAGTTGCCCATGATTTACTTGCAGCCCTGATTGTCCCCTGCGTGCATTTATCACCACCATATAGCACTAACCAGCTAGGAACAGCAACTATAACAACAACAAGCACCACCACCACTAGTAACAACACATTCAATTCTCCAGCGCCTCCTTCAGCGACGTCAAACCCATTGCAGCCAGCAACATTGATAAGTGAAGTGAACAGCCCGTTTTAACACGTATCCACTGTTCAGCAAATATCCAATCAAACATGAGCACCAGGTTCGTCAAGTCGGGGCATGATTGGCAAAAGCAACAGTTCAAATCCAGGAGGTTAAATCACTGATAACCAAAACAAATCCAAACTGTCAGTGAATTGTGTCACTGACATTTCCCCAAACTAGTTTGGTAGAAGTGAAATTCTCGTGAATACCCAAAAGCACCGATTCTCGTGGTGGGAAACTACATAGCCGACCATAAGTGGTGGAATTTTTAAGATCCTTGACCTACCAGAATATGCCGTTGGTCAGAAAACTAATAAAAGGAGGACGAAAGGATGTCCCGCTCCTTATGTTTGATCAGTGAAAATCATCCGGTGAAGAGGGCTGGTTGGGAAACGAAATTAATGGATGCACGTATCGAACGGAGGATCGTGATCGGAAGAAGTTTTGGCAGCCAAATTGACCGTGGTTGAGAGCGCTGGCTGAATGATTGTTGTGTTGGCTAATCGTGTTCTGTTTTTTAATATTCGAATGTGATTTTTGGAGGTAAAGTCACATTGATATTTGGAGGTAAAGTCAAATTGAATTGGACCCCCGTCGTGGTCAAGCTACGCTTATGGTTTTCAGGGTTTTTCAAGTGTTTTTTTTTCAGGTGTTGTAGTGAATTTCAATTTGGTAGAGTAGAATCTCAGTTTGGTAGAGTTCCACTCATTGTTTTCCTGGGAGCCGTAACCTCGTTCTGCGGTTCCAATCAAGCTCCAAGGGCAGGCGAGTGGCCCCTGTGCCATCTTCGACGGAGCTTTTCGGGCCCGAAAAGAGCCTGACTGGAGCACCCCTTTTAAAATGGTAATAACCACCTTACGTCTCTCGCAGGGTTAACCGGGTATTTGATCTCGCGTTTCCTACGTAATCCCTTTCTTTTAATCAGTTTTTTTGCGTTTTTTACTGATTCTGGTCACTAAGTAAATCGTAAGCATGAAATTTTGTAGTGGGACATTGCGCTGTCAATAACAAGTAGCCCTATGATATCGAAACATTAGCTGCCAGTACGCTTCCGCGTCGCCAGTCCAGGCCAGTTCCAGTGTAGCACCGCTGCAGTCCTTTACAAACATTTATTAAATATATTAGAAACACTACAGAAGACAATGCCAACAGTAAACACCGTTATTTATTTGGTTGGAGCACCACCGATTGCGTTCAAATTTTGTATTCCGGAGCAGTTTTTAATTCTCAAACCAATAAGGTGAAGAAAAATCCGATTCAACAACTTATTCAATATAATTTTCTTAATTTCAGTATCGAACTGACAGATAAGAAGCACTCCATTTATTCGTCAATTGACAACCCACACATTTATTCAATTGTAATCAGATGTTGTCATATAACTCAACTGAAGAAAATAACTGGATGGGAATTGTATTTCAACAACATTTTGGTGGAATTTAAGGCATTAAATTATAATATTTGAAATCAGTCTAACTTAAAGCCCTCTCAATAAGAATAAAAAGTAAGGATAATTTCATATTATTAATTTTAATATTTGCATTGAACTATACATTCATATTTCAAAAATCAATTGACAACATAATTTTTGTTATGTTTATTGTAGAAATAAAATATAATTAATGCTACCGCAAATACACCTGTTGTCACCAATGATTGCTGGTATTGCTCCACAAAAGTATTCTGAACTGAGCAGCTGTCCCCATGTTTATTCCAGAATCTCCGCTCTGGTTTGGGATCTAATAATTCCTGCTGCGATCGCCGCTTTTGCTCTCCAACCGAGATCCTGATTATCCTGTGTAATTCTGCTTGCTGGCGC
Organism: Odontomyia ornata; assembly: GCA_963969285.1. Classification (NCBI taxonomy): domain Eukaryota; kingdom Metazoa; phylum Arthropoda; class Insecta; order Diptera; family Stratiomyidae; genus Odontomyia; species Odontomyia ornata. The sequence goes on along the minus strand of OZ017740.1, from coordinate 325,219,296 downwards.
TTCAATTTTATCCTTCGACCTCCTCTTGGTCGACACTTTTTTGGAATCGTTGCCTCACTGTCTTGCTTTTTGACAGGTTTCTTCCGATATTGTTCTATACTGAGTGGCTTAGGTCCTCTTGAATCCGGTGTACTTATCTTCGTAGGTACGTAAGGTGGTGTAGGCTAGTTTATTCTTCTTATCGGCACAGGCTTGTATTCCTCTGCTCGCTTCAATAATTCTTCAAAAGCCTCATCGATAAATCTTCTGTCGTCTTCTGTTATCCCCGTGTCAACCGATCCTTATCTTCAAATAATTCCTCGTTCGGTAGGGCAGGGTCGCCATATAATATTTCTTGTCTTAGTGTCTTCTTCTTTTGTTCCTCCCTAAGTACAAAAAATAGAGTATAATTTTCAATGACCAAGTCTGTAATCATTATCACCTAACCAAGCGGCTGGGCCGCAGAGAGTTCTGGCGAGGAATCTTGAATTCCACTAGCGTCATGGTTACTAACTCTTGAATATAACAATTGCTACGATTAGCAGCAATAATAATATATTTGTCGCTACGATCTTGCTGCGGGTCCATACAAACTCCTTCTGGTTTGTCTAAACTAAAACTGAATTTATTTCTGTAACTTACATCGATTATTATACTTTACAAATTTTACAAGCTAAACATAAAATATAGAATTTATTGGTCATAAATTACCCGTATAGTTTTACAAAAATTACCCAATTCTTAATTTATTACTCATTACAATCGAAACACTTAACTACACAAAATGCCACACATGAACCTATATGAATCATCCTCACTCAGTCATACGTCTCAAGTGTCGCGTGCCAAAAGGGAACATGAGATTTCAGTTCACACATTAAGTGTGAATGAATTTCCATAGTGAGTCTCCGTATGAGATTCATGTTACGTTGCAAGGTGTGAATGAAATGTGTTTCGTTCTACCGTGTTTACGTTCACTTGGTACTCTTTTATAGTATTTATGGTCACTTGATATTGGTTGAAGTCGTGAAATTTGTTGTTATGATTTTCAATTGAATTTAATTAGTTCTGGGTGATATTCATTACATTGATTGAGTATTAATGTAATGAATATCATCAGATTTAGTTTTAATGAATTAATATCATTACAGCAGATCCCCGATGCTACTGTAATATATTGTGCAAGGACGGGCTTTAAATAGAAGAGCAGCCTTCTATTCTCTAGAGGGGCACCCTTTTAATTCAATTCAAGGTGCTTTATTAAGTAAATCCATAACATTTTTTTATAAAAACATAAAGCAAAGTTTCAAAAACATTATACAATTAGCAAAACTTAATGGCCCACTTGCCACTCTAAATTTAAACAATATCGATACTAAAATTGATTTATAAAAACATTATGTGAAATTAATCAAATGAATATTATTAAATATGATTAATCAATTGGAAAAAGGGTAAAAAACCAACCAACGCTATCCAAAAATTAAATATAATAGAAAGAACACAAAACAGGAATCTTTTGACTTATATCTAATATGTTGTTACGTACGTCTAATAAAATTTACTCAAAAAACTCTAACTTATCCTACTATAATACATTTACAATACTCCTAACCTACAAAGTAAACCTTATCTCAGCCTAATATAACGAACATCACAATATACCTATTCTAAATCCTATAAGGTGATTATAAATAACACAAACAAATAACAATTAAATGTAGCAATAATGAGCTGAAAATAAAAAGAAAACAAACACAAACGAGACACGCGAACACGAATAATTTAGTCATTGTCATTCAGCCACCAATACCGTGCCAGCTCCCTCCCAGCTTGATCAACCTCAACAAATCTCGCAAATGAGTATCGCCATTGTAGTTCTTAGTCTCGCGAGCTCAAATTCGGAGGATATTCTATCTTCTTATCGGTGGCCCGTCTATGTATATGATATATAATCGGGACACCGTCAGAATCAAAAAACATACCAATTCATGTCCAAATACACGAATGCTTCTGGAGGAATGAAACCAGTATCGAGAAAAGTCTCAATGTACCCGTCCGTAGGGTGGAACGGCTGTGAAATCCAGGGGTTTTCACTCACAGTTACAGATCTTGCGATATGATTTCGAATGAGTTTCAAAATGAAGATATCGACTCTTGTCACTTTAGCAGTATGATAAATTCTTCTGTTAAATATATAATGTTTCCAATCTGTCTCAGGTTTTCTGTACAGACCAGTACATGCACAAAGACATTTCCTGTCGAAAACTCTTAATTTTTCCACAGTACTGGTACTCTGGTTGTACCAGATTTGACATCCATATGTCAAAAGTGGTCTAACCAGAGTCTTGTAACAAATAATATTGACCTTTTGATCAATGTATTTGGAATGAAAGAGTCTTCGTAGGGCCATGACTACTTAAAGTGCCTTATTGAGAATGATTTTCACATGTTAAGTATAGTACAGATACTGATCGAGATAAACACCGAGGTATCGAACACAGGATTTATGTGGAACTCGTTCTCAACTACTCTCGCCAGCCATGATGTGGAAATCTTTCCAATTACGTTTCAGGTCTTGACTGACCCCCTGCAGCGTTGTCCGAAACAAGATTGTTTCACACTTCTGCGCATTGATTTTCATTCGCAAATTGTCAGTGTACAGCTGCACATCATTGAACATTTTTTTGGAGATGACTCTGAACTATTGTAGCTTTTCGGTCTGCCGTATAGATGATCAGATCATCAGCAAACGCTACCAATGATTGCGTTGGCGAGACGTTAAAATGAATATTGAGACGAGCAGAGGCGCAGTAACTGTTCCCTGCTGTAGATCATTCAAGGCCTTGAATTCGCGCATCGTTGTCAGATTTCCATCTGTTACAACAAACGATTTCCCGTATAACATATTACATTTCATGGCGACAAGGTGTCTGGGGAACTTATCCTGAAGGAGTTTAAAAACAAGTCCATCTAGCCACACCGTATCGAAGGCTTTCTCCATATCAATGAGACATACTCCAACGCATTGTCTATCATTTAGTTTCCAACAAATGTCTGAGGTTACTTTCGTTATTGCATGTGTGGTCGAGTGCCTGGCACGAAAGCCAAATTGGCTATTCAGCATCGACTCATATTCCTCAATGTGAGCGTTTAATGCTCTGTTGAGTATCACTTCAAACACCTTGCTGATGTTAGGCAGCAAGCTGATTGGGCGATAGCTTTTCGGGCATAAAGATTCTTTTCCTTTCTTCAAGATCGGAAATACCTTAGCCTTTTTCCACTCATTTGGGAAATATGAATTGCTCAACATGTTATTGAACAATATGCAATAGTTCCTAACAGCGACTTCAGACAAATGTCGGAGAACTACATTTGGAATACCATCAGTACCACATGATTTCTTGTTGTTTATCTTGCGAAATATGAAACACAAGCTTTCATAGCTGACAAAATAATCAATAAGATTCAAGCTCGGTATGAGGTCAGATGTTTATGTTTCATTGAAATGAAGAATTGATTGGCCGTTCAAGCTTGATTTGAAGTCGGAAACTTTTGCTTCAACGACCTCTGAAAATATTTCGTTCCCTCTCTCAGGGTTTGGTAGATGAACCAATTCAAAATGTGTTCCAATCAGGGCAAGTTTATCCAATCCTTCACAAATAATCCTGTTTCCATTTCTATCCGGAGTCGTACTATCAATTTCAATACCAGCCCCATCGAGAAGATTTATCTCATCCCTAGTGACTTCAAGATTCGATACCTTCACTCGAGACTTCTTGTGGAATATGCTATTCACTTTCGCGAACACGCCGTCTGGGTCCTGTGGGCTGATACCCCTCAATTTTTCCGCCCATTGATTGCCGACCCTACTCCTGCAGTATGACCGGATTAAGTTCCGGACATTCTTCAGATGTATTTTCAACAAAGACAACGAGGGATGGTTATAGTCCAAAAATCATCGATAAATATTATTGACGCGTGTGAGAAGGAGGCTTTTCAATCTTTTCAAGCTTGCGATGGTTGGTGTTTCATATCCTTCCATATTGTTTCGATGCTTAATCTTGGGAACTACTTTCTCAATCGTTTCCAACGCCAGCTTATCTAACTTCGACAAATAGACATCTATTTCATCGTTAGTTAGATTCCTGTGATTAGGAACCATTGAGCAAGAGTTGCCACCATCAGAAGGGGGACATTGCTTCTGGTACTCCCGATTAAACTTCTTTTGAAACTTTCCCCAGTCTGTTTTTTTGAAATTCAACCGATGATTTTCATGTTGAACTGGAATGAGGAAGAAATCATCCCTGTGACGATTGATTTCCATTACGATTGCGTTATGGTCGCTATCATAATGAAGCACCTGCAGTTTCCGTTGAGGACTATTAAAGTTGAATTTGAGTCTTGCGTCAGGAATGCAAAGGTCCAAATATGAATTTGTCCTAGGGTATGTTGGGAACTCCGACCCATATAGATTGCACCTGTATTCAATTTGGTTCTCTGTTATCCACGATTTCAGGAATACACCTCTTGGATTATTGGTGGCGTTCAGCCATGATGTATGCTTGGCGTTCAGGTCACCAGTAAGAGTATAATAACTATGCAGCCTGTTCAATTCGAGTATTTCAAACAAGGAATTGAGTTCCTCCTTGAGCTTGAGAACAGTTCCACCAGTTGCATAGGCAGAGGTAACGAAGAGGTTATCCCCACCTGGCAGTGAGATTTTGATAACTGACACTTCAAGAGATTCAAAGCTTTTGAATTAGACTTTTTCAATATTTTGGAAACGAAAGGGTCTTCGTACCAATATTCCGGTGCCACCTCCCCTATCACCTATTACCCTATCGTTTCTTACGAATTCAAAATCCTTCAATGTCATGGAATGCCATGAACTGAGGTGGGTTTCGGTTAGAAGCAGGATGTCAGGCTTTTGTCTGGCAATGAATTCACGGAGATAATCACGCCGATGTATAGTAACAATGGAGTTGACGTTGATCGAGATTAGACGAAACCTATCCATGGGGATGTGACTGGATGACAAATTATTTTGAGGCATTTGAAATCCGTAGACGATGAAAAACAAGATTAATTTTTGTATCTTGCTTATCGATTCTTTTCGATAGAGAATTTAATCGCTGGAAAATTTTGAGAAGCAGCTCATTATTGCCACTTACATTTTCTGCTGGTCCTCTAGCGGCTTGTGCAAATGATACTCCGGGCTTGACGAAGTTCGGAGTTAAGACACTGCGGTGTAGTTGTGTTTGCTTTGGGAAAGATTTTAATCTCGCATCCTGATATCGGGAGCATCCTCGATATGATGCCGGACGACCAAAAACACCGCAGTTCACACAATATAATTTCTCTTTTGTCTCCGTCTGAGCCAATTTGCAATCACCGGGAGCATGCACGTCCTTGCATTTAACGCATCGGTAATGCATGGCGCAGTTGCCAGCCGAATGCCCAAATCGTTGGCAGCGATAGCACTGGTTGATTTCTCGTTTCTGGAGGTGTTCCCACCTCACCACTCGGAAATTTAAATATCTGATTTGCTGAAGAGCGCTTGGACTGCTCTTATTTGATATATGTACTAAATAAAGTGGTAATTTTTTTCTACCGTCGACCTTCTTGTCGCGAATGTTTTAACTGAGATAAACTCGATTTGTGGTGCTGTTTCCTTGAGAACCTGAAGAAGATCGACGGTATCTTCTCCGCAGTCCAAGCCCTTCCGCAAGAACGCCTGGTTCTTCTCGCTTTTGGGGGTATAAGTGAAGTGCGGATCCTCCACAGAATTCAAAGCATTTTTCGCTGATTTGAAATCAACCAGTGATTTCTTTCTAATTGATGACTTCTCGGAATTTATTCGTTTGATTTCGAAATTTGTTAATTTGATTTCGGTTGCCAACAGCCGAACCATGTCCTTTCCGCTTTGACCGAAGACATTAATTGGCGGAACTTTCTCGGTATTCTTGGCTACTTTTCGAGGAGGACCAGCAGAACTACGGGCTGGTTTCTTCTCCTTATTTCTATTTTTTAAATAAATTATAAAATTATCATCTTTATTACCTCCATTATTTTCGTCAACCTCCATATCCTGTTGGAGTCCATCCAGCGCTGCAAAGTAATTCTGGCTTTCGTTGGTGCCACCAGCACTTAATACTTCTTCAATGATTATTGGATTTGCAGCTTTCTTCTGTTTTGCGTGTTTATCGATTTTTCGTATCGGTTCACTGTCTTGAACTTTTTTTGCCGTCTTGAACATATCTTCGTACGTTTGAACTCTTGCTTTTAACTCTTCGATTTCACTTCGAAGTCGACTCATCTCCTGTCTATCTTCGAGCACTTGTGTCTTACGGCCGCCATCTGTGGTATCCTGGGTGCTCGTGTGTCTCCGCTTGTTGACACGCCACCAATTTCACACTGTCACTCTCCCCGGGGTCCCCCAACGGAGGGAAGCCGTCGGGCTCCTCCATACAGCAGTCCCGAGTTATCTCTGGTTTGACCTTTTCTTGATTTATGGATATGGTTGGTCGATGCCTTCGACAATAAATTCTTCCCCAATAAAATCAAAACTTGTTTTCGACTGGCTCGTAAAAAATTATTTCAATTTTTTGAAACTGACTTTTGTGAAAAATTAATTAATTTTTAAAATTAATGACAGGAGCGATTAAAAACACGTCTACACGCAACGAGTGCTAGACGTAGAATTCACTTCACTTCACCAATTATTACATGAATCAAATGAAAGACGATTAATTTTTAATCCAGGAACCGTCCTTTCTTTGTCCAGCTTATTAAATGTTAAAATGACAATCATTTATATATCAAATTTATTCCTTTTTTTTCAAATCAAATATTTTCTTCACAAAATATGAGTGAACGAACAGAGCTGGCGATGGCGATCCTAACATAATTAATAGTAGGTATATTTGTAATTCTAGCATTTTATTACTTCATTAAATATTTTAAGAATATTTTTGTAACAATTTATCATAGTTATATATAGCATTAATATTAAATTCAAATTTAGTAAATAATCTGTCAAATAAAAAATCACCTTTTGCAAATTCCATCCTATTAATTTTTTTAGATTTATTTTCAATGGAAGATCTTTATGCCATTCGACCGACATATTCAAATGGTGTAAAAATTACTGATTGGGACTTACGTTTGCAAGCATATCCTTACGACTTTCGACCGTCATCCGTAAGATTTGATAATTTCAAATGCTTCAAATGTATTCCTCATAAATTACAATTCTTGTAGAAACGAGCACATTATCGAACTCTCGGCTTAGACGATAAATTCTATTATCTCAAAACCACAACGCACGAAGCATTAGAAAACGGAATTTCGGCAAAAGAGAGTGCAGTTCAAAGCATTTACAAACCACCGAGAACACAACGTCGACCAATGGCTAATTTCACATCTTTTCCGTTTCTTGAGTAAGTAACTTTCCTTAACAGTCGATGAATTTTAAAAATAAAAATTTGAAAATTCTTGGTCAGCACTCCTGAAAGGTTCGCAAGTACGGAAAAGCCGAAAACTGAATGTTCTGCGCTGAAGAGTAAAAGTAAAGCTCAAATTCACATGACCACGTACAAACGCAGTTACGTTGACCACAGACCTCGACCAATTAAGGAACCGAAAGTTATTCCTGACATTCAAGAGCTGTATCCTCTAGTTAATCGCATTTCTAAGAACGATTTCGAAATGGTTTGTCCATTGTCACCGAACAAATTTATGGACGACCATTTGATCAATCCTACCCCTCAGAAAAAGCTCTCAAATTTTTACAAACAAATACGAATGGTTACTTATAATCCTTGGTTAGGGACATTTAGGTGAAGATTTTTTTATTTGTGCTGGTGAAGTATAGTTCTGATAAATAAATTGTAATTTTGTCTCGAATAAAGATTGGAATAGATATTTCATTGTTTTTCATCGATTTTACAGATAATACTTAAAAGGTTGTTTCCGTAGATCTCAGCGCTCCTTACTTTTTGCTTTTATGTTAAACTTAAGGTCATTTTTTTAAATTATTTTTTGAAACGTGGTGGCGGAGTGTGATTATTTTGAAGAGAAGATTTTATAAAAATAATTGACGCTTGAACATAGAAAACTTAGTTATTTTGAGTCATCTGTCATTTCCTGACATACTCATGACTTTTTTGAAACCTCTTCCTTTCTTTCAATAGACATTACTTTTATGACAAACGCAATAAAAAAACTAGGACCAGGATAATCAAAATTATTTTCGTTTCTTTTTTGTAGTTTTTCTTGTTTATTTTTTGTCCGTTTCATAGTGTTGTGTTTTTGAATCTTTCTTTCTCAAAATTTATTTTCGACGCGTGTACTTTCAAAACGTTTTCAACCAATAGAATCAACTGAAGACATTTTTTATGTTGAGTGTTTTGTATATGTGTGTGTGGTGGCTGTGTCAGTGAGCGGTGCTCTTCTTTACCGATGCGAGAGATCTATTTTGTGGTGAGTTAACATTATTTTATTTTATGTTTGCAATCATGCCTGATTTTAAAGCGAGGAAATGGGTCCATGGTTTTCATAATTTGGTTCACCGGGAGAAGCTAATCCATGTTTTTGATGAACATATAGAAAAATTTGGTATTCTTAGGTAAAAATTCCACTTACAGCAACTAACTGATGAAACTAATGACGCACTTTTTATTGAAATATTACCAAATTAACTATTGTTTCTTTTATATCCTTAATTAGTACGTTCCCCATTAAAACGCCATTTGTTTAAATTTGACTATGTTACAAGATAAGATGCTCTCTTCTTCAGTGTCAATAATTTTCTGATGTCATGGATTATATGTGATAGTTTCCATAAGCTTGCCCAGATTGGAACTCATTTTGAGTTGGTTCATCTACGAAAGCCTAGGAGGAGGAATCAAATATTTTTCAAGGTCGTTGAGGCAAAAGTTTTCAACTTCAAATCAAGCCTGAACGATGATTATCTTCTTTATTTTGCGTCCTCAGACAAGACCAATCTCGGTGGATCGAACCATCCTCCTTTGCCGTGGTAGCAGACCATCGCTGCAGTCCACGGGCATTTTATTGACACCCTTTTCACTAAAAAATTGCGCCCAACGTGGGGCAGGATCTTTTCCCCAGCAAAAGGACCACCAATAAAAAAAACATTTTCTTTTTTTTGTGGTAGGGAGGTGAATGCTATTTATGCACAGAGTGTGGGACTCCCATGCTCGAAAGAAGGCGACTGAACTACCCACTAAACACCTCCCCTGTTAACCTGAGAACCCAGCCTGGAACCGTTTGACATATAACTTCGGGGCAGGTCTCGTTTTGTTACGCCGTGAGGCCCCTTCAAGCTGGGGTATCCCTTTCCTAGCGGGAGGGGAGACGAGAAGAGGAAGTGCTAGACAAGCAATCCCCCAGGCCCAACGAACCCCGCTGCTATGAGTCCCCTTTATCTTTTAGGACTGCCCAAGCATAATGTGCCACCTGGTTCCATTTGTCAACCGATTCAAGCATCACCGCGACTATATTATCCGGAGTGAGCTCTCCCATCTCCCTGAAGAGGTTCCTGCGCAGCCTGACCAATTTTTTGCACACTAAAAATGTGTGGCAGGCATTGGCCTCCTCTCCTGGGCAATACCGACAATCGGGAGACAGTGACTTACCAATCTTGTGCAGGTAAGACTGAATACACACATGCCCGCTCAAAGGCTGGGTCAGATAGAAGTCAGTCTCACCATGCCTTCGATTGAGCCACGGTCTTACATCCGGGATGAGGTGCGTAGTCAACTTTCCCTTCATGCAAGTGACCCAAGACTACTGCCAATCGTTGAGCGAGCGCTGGCTCTCCTCGCGGACAACCATCTCCCTCGCACCCTCGTTTCGGCGCAGGTAAATAGAGTGGCGCTCTCTAGCAATGAGGGCGATAGGTATCACGCCTGCAATAACTCTCATCGCCAAATCAGAGACTATCGGATACGAAGATGCAATCCTCAGTGCTCCTCTTCTCTGTACCTGTGCCAAACGTTTTCGGTATACCTCCTTGCTGAGAGCGTCACCCCATACTTCTACTCCATACAGTAGCACTGACCCTACAGCACTCATCAAGAGGCGTCCGTTTGATGGGCTGGGTCCCCCTACGTTGGCCATAAGTCGACTCAGAGCCGATATTCCCGAAGCAGCCTTCTCAGCTGTTGCCCTGATTTCCCCAGAGAAACTCCTCTTCGAGTCGATCAGTAGCCCCAGATACTACACCGACGGCTTTGATTCGACTTGCATATCTCCAATACTGATCATCTTTACTCTAGGGATTCTCTTTTTTGTCAAGATGACCACTTCGGTTCTCTCCAGTGCCAAACTGAACCCACGAGCTGTCATCCAGTCTCTCACTCGACGCACAAGGATATCTAGCCTAAGTTGCGCTTGTTCAACGGTGCATTCAGCGACCAGAGTCGCAACATCATCCGCATAGCCGATCAAGCACGACTCGTTTGGCATCTCCAGTCTTAGTAGCCCGTTGTAGGACACATTACATAGGTCCGGACCAAGGATAGATCCCTGGGTAACACCCGATGTAATTTTCATCCTTCGTTGGCCCTGTGTCATGTCATAGAGCAGGCTTCGGTCCTTTAGGTAGTCCCTCAAAAGCCGCATTAGATATTCTGGAACTTGAAAAGGGGTTTCCAGGGTATCCAAAATATCCACCCATCTAGCGGAGTTGAAGGCATTCCTGGCGTTGAGTGTCATCAACAGGACGATCCGTGGCTTGGTGTGACTATATACCTCTGCCTTTTGGACCGCGTTCACCACCTCTGCAATCGCATCAATGGTAGAGCGTCCTGCTCTAAAGCTGTTTTATCGAGGATATAGGTCCCCAGCAGCACGACTCGCGTCAGTGAGTCTTCCCTTGATGAGTTCCTCTTGCACTTTCCCAGCCGTGTCTAGCATGCATAACGGGCGGTATGATGACCAGCACGAGCCTCGGCACCTTCCATCGTACCGGGAAAACCCCGTCCCGAAGGCAAGCGTTGGATGTGCTGAGCAGCAAGTCAGGACAATGGTGACAGACGAGGCGCAATACTTCAGCTGGAACACCATCTGGACCTGGAGCCTTCCTCGCTTTCAACGAAAAGACTACCTCTTCCAGTTTCGGCTGTGTAAAGAGTGGACACTCGACTGCTGTTTCAACATGGACAACGTCAACATGGACTGGATGGGTGGGGAAGGGTGCCCACACAATCTCGTCCACCTATTCCGCATCATGTATACAAGGTTCCCGTAGGGCATCAAGCTTCCGCATAACTAGCTTGTAGCCAACGCCCCACGGATCCTTGTTCACATTGTCCACTAGACCTTGCCAGCAGCGAGCCTTCCTGTTGTTGATCAATTTGCGAAAGCATTTCCTGGCCGACTTATGTGCTGCTGCGTGGTTGCATGCCTCGTCCCGGCTCCATGCTCGTTGAGTCTCACGCCGAAGCTTGTGACACTCCCTTCGCTTTTCAGTTATTTTAGTTGACCACCAGTACACTGGGGGCTTGCCGTGCCGGGGTTTTCGACTGGGTATAGAAGCTTTGCAAGAAGTCGTGATGATGCTCATAGATGAGTTCACCACGTCTTGAGCTGCCAGTTATTCTGTCCCCTCAAAAGCCCCTTGCAGCGGTACACCTGCTGTGAGAATTTCGACGAACCTCCCGACGTCCATCCTCCCGATGGTCCCGATGGTTATAGAAAGTTGAGAGCACGGACGTCGGGAGACAACATCGCTTATCTCAAGCAGAATGTACTGATGATCACTGTCTGAATAGTCCTCTAATACTTTCGTGTTGTGTATCCTCCATACTAAAGACTCCGAGGCAAATCTTACGTCCGGTATGGTTCCATCACAGCCAATACGGTGGAAGGTCGGCGTATTGCCAGTATATAGTACGACGAGCGCCATCCTGGTCGCCACCTCGAGGACTCGTTTTCCTTGCGGATCTATTTGAGGCATGCTCCATACGATTGGTTTCACGTTAAAGTCTCCCCCAACAAGCACGTTCCCGTCTGCGTTCGAAACAGCGCGCTCCAAAGCCTGAACGTTGGCTTGAATAGATGATATCGATTCGTTTGGCATACACACTAAACAAGGTGGTCCCTGAGCGCCGAATCCACACAAAAACATCCCCACATCCACAGCTCTCTGCCTAGAAATCACGATTTCGAACACAGATGGTGGCAGTACCAGTTTCATCAGGATACCATGATGCAGAACTTTTATCATGATGTTGCTCACTCAGCAGCAAGAAGTCGGCTTTCATGTCCCTCACAAACTGCTCAAGCAAATTTTGGGCGGTTGAACTGCGGTGAAAGTTTAGCTGCAGGATGCGGGTCATCGAAGTTCTGATTTTGCCTTGGCTAGGGCTTCCTGGGAAACCCGGCATTTTTCTTATCCGGAGCCATGTCCAAAATCAGGTCTTGGATTAGCATCCTTGGAAAGAATACAGTGTGCCTCCTTCGTACGCTTTTTTCTTTTATTTCCTATTTCACCGCGTTTATAACATAGAGAACTTCTATCGGGTCCTTAGATACTTGTGCTGTGTGACCATAGCCAAGGCGTTGCTCTTTGCCGTAGCCTACAGACAACCCACCCTATTCTTACTTTGCCCTAGTTAAGAAATTGTTTGGCGTCCTTTTCGGTCAAGTCAATTGTGGCCATGTGTTGTCCCCTATGGTTTTCTGGTGTCAGTCTCGCTTTGGTTCCGCCCACGCGAGGGATCTCCCTTTTGATGGCCTCTTCTAGCTGGGCCAGATCCGTGACACAGTCAATGTCTCTATCGTTGCCATCGGCTCGAGCGAGGCTATAGCTGCACTTTTGCTGAGGACTTTCTTCACTGCGTCGCAAAATGCTTCCTTATTCTCGGCCTCTGCTCCGAGTTCGACCAGTATGTGGCCCAACCGCGTTGGTCCTACTGTTTTAATAGCAGGGTTAGTGTCTTTGGGCCTTACGTTTCCACTGATGTCTCACAGCACCTCCGCGTAGGATCAACCTCCTTGGGGTTCTAAAAGCAGTACCCGCTGCCAGGGTTTTTGTCGGGGCTTCTTTCTCTCCTGTTATATATCACGTCTTTTTCTTGTTGGGCATCCATGCGAACTTTAATTTTTGGCACTTTTTGAAGGAGTTTCTTTGCGGCCTCTTCGCTCGTTTTGTAAGCACTGTCTGGAACCCGTGATCTGGTGCTTCACGCCATTCAAGTGCCTATTTCTTCCTTCTTTTATCCCGATCTCCTTCGATTGGGCTAGGCGCCATTCTTTTATTGATTTTTACTGGTGCAGCTATCTGCATGTCACCTTCAGATTTCGCCCCCAGCGCTTTCTTAGCCTTCTGTTTTACTGCTTTGCTGATTTTTGGGGAGTCGCATGCAGATTGTATTCTTTTCAGAACATGTCTTGCTTTTCAGAATAACCTTTCTTCTTCATGTCGCTGGGCGGCAATTGTACTTTGCGACTATTCTTAGAGGAGCAGATCGCATTCCGTTTCCGAATACAGTTCTTCCGCCACATTTTCGACGTTGGCGATGCACTCTTTTCTCTTCTTGCCTCTCCTCGTTTCATTCAGGGTGATTCTTTATTATGGCGGGATTTACGACCCTTGCATTGGTCGCTTCGGTAATGATCGCAACTGTGACCATCAAATTCTCGATGTTCTTTATATATTCTTCCACCGTTCGAACATCTGAAGCGTCCTGCAGAGTTTCCTGCTTTTCCTTAATAGGACGCTCTGGCGTTCGCATAATTTTTTGCTGCACCCAAACGCCGCAGGAATCTCAGTCTGGACCAGCCTGTCTGCTAATCTCCGTTTTTCGTCCGTCTTCACTGTCATTGTGTTATTCGTCGTTTTTGTCATCGTTAGTACCACTCTCGATATACTGTTAACATCGTGGCTGCAACCGTCTTTGCGTCGTCGTTGTTGTTGTTTATTAATTCTTTTTTGGGGTTTTTTAAATCTGCATATATGTTTTTGGTTGTTCCACTTTAATTGGGTCTCCCTTCGGAACCGCTATCTCTGTTCGTGTGTTTAGTCGCCTTTTTGGTTCCATGGTTGTCTTTGCAGAGTAGGGAAGCCATGCGAGGGTTGGCACAAGCCCTAATGGGGACAAGCGGTCAGAGCCAGACCAGCGCTAATCGGGAGTTCGTCTCAACCGAACCCAGACCAACAACCCAATGGTGCGAGCTTTTACCGGGACGGAGACGGTATGATAGTTGAATTGGAGCCATTCACACACGAGTGTCACCTCGGCACTACTGTGCAGAGCAACTAGGTCTAAGCCATCATACCCACCAGCCCAAGTTCGTTGTCCAAAGCGTAGTCCAGGTCCAAAGCGTAGTCCAGATCCAATACGACCCTGATGTCATCCCAGTAAGGAACATCTCAGCGCCCCCATATCCTAGGGTCTGTGGGGGTGGTGCTTCCCATAGAATGCTAGGCTCCAAGAGTGCTCTTGTTAACCGGCATTCCCCTGTCGACCAGTGACCAGCAAACCTTGGAAGTGAAACCAGGAAAGTCCGTCTTTGTCTAGATGCCCGGAAAGTTAACGCAGTGACCATCAAACACGCTTACCCTCTTCCGCTCATCGATGGAATATTGGGAAGAAACTAGATTGGAAGTCTCGACTTGCAAAATGCATTCTGGGAAATTTCACTCGATGAAGGGTTGAGGAATAAGACCGCTTTCACAGTGCCCAGACGATCATCATATCAGTTCGGCACAATGCCTTTGGGCCTGAGTAACGATCTGCAAATGATGACCCAGCTGATGGACAAAGTAATACCACCTCATCTGAAATATCAAGTGTTCGTGTACCTGGATGACCTTCTACTCATCACAGAAACGTATGACCAACATCTTCTTCTGCTGCAAGAAGTTCTGAACGAAGTCCAATATATAGGCCATGTCATAGGACATGGCACCATCAAAATGGATCCGGAAAAACTCGGGCGATCGATGAGTTTCCCTTACCGAAGACTGTTAAGCAGCTTCACCGTTTCCTTAGAGGATGCCGTTGGTACCGAAGGTTCGTTTAAAACTACACAACAGTTTCAGTGCCTTTGTCAAACATGCTCCGGAGAGGGAAATTCATTTCAACCGAACTCAGTTGAAAAGCATTTAAAGAGCTCAAGCAAGCCTTGACATCTGCTCCAGTCTTGTACAGCTCTGACTTTCAGAAACCCTTCTCCATTCATTGTGATGCAACTCAACATGAACTTGGAGCCGTGCTAGTGAGACTGACCAAAGAGGGAGAGGAAGCTCCCATTGCTTTCATCTCCAGTAAACTGAACTTGGCCGAAAGGAACTACACCGTATCCGAACAAGAATGTCTGGCAGCGGTGATGGCTGTCAAGAAATTCCAAGCGCACATCGAAGGCCACCTGTTTGAAATCAGCACAGACCGTGCTTCGTTTCAATGGTTGATGAACCAAGCGTACCTACATGGACGTTTGGCCCGATGGGCTCTTAAACTGCAAGGGCTTAAGTTTTCCATCAAACATCGAGAAGGGACCCAAAACATCGTTCCCGATACTCTCTCGCGAATATTTTTCCCAAGGGAGCAGAATCGACAGTAAATGACGATGATCACATCGAGATAGACTAAGACAGCCCACATTTTAATTCAGACAGCTACAAGGAGTTGAGGCAAACCATCGTAACCCAACAAACACAGTTGCCTGATTTGAAAGTGATAGACAGCTATATTTATCGACGTTATGAATAAGCCACCGGTGATCCATTGTAGAGAGAAGAGTCCTGGAAACTCCAAATGATGGAGGAAATGACAAACAGTCTGATCCTCCGTGCCCACGACCATCCTCTAAGTGCCCACGGTGGCTACGATTGGATGCTTCGGCACCTTAAGTAGTACTTCTTTTGGCCTAAAATTTCATCTCAGGTTAAAGACCATGTAAGCACCTGTGAGACCTGTAAAGCACTAAAGCTCCCAACCAACCTCTCCGACCTCCTATGAATCAACTCAACGTTCCGGAGTGCGTATTCCAACGTCTATGTATAGACCTACTTGGTCCATATCCTCGTTCTTCTATAGGGCACATCAGAGCTATCGTTTTGTTAGACCAATTCTCGAAATTCCCACTGGTGGAACCTATTCGCAAGTTGACGACTCAACCTTTTGTGAAATTTTTAGAAATTTGGGTATTCCATGTATTTAGTATACCAGAATTCATGTACTTGGACAACGGACTGCAGCTCCGATCTTGGCAGTTTAAGAGCTTACTTGAATTGTGCGGTGTCGAAAACCAACTGACGCCAATATACTCTCCTCAATCTAATACATCAGAATGTTTGAATCGCTCACTGTTAGCCGCAATCCGGCCTTATGCCCATCCAACTCAGAAGGATTGGAACCACTGATTGTCCACCATCACTTGCGCTCTGCGGTCTTCTTATCATTCTATCACCGGTGTCTTGCCTTACTTTGCCGCCTTGGGACAGCAAACCATTTGCCATGGCAAATCATACAGGCTACTACGGCAGTAGTAGTGTGTTTGGGAGATGTTGTCGTTGCGCTGGAACCCCACGAGCGTTTAAGTGACCTCCGCCAACGGAAGATAAAGACCACAGGACGTACGAATGAGACACACTACAACTTGAGGTCCCGACGTTCTGATTTTGAAGAATGGGATGAAGTCTTTCGTCGCAACTTCCGCCAGAGTGACGCCGCCGAGCAGTAGAATGCCAAACTAGATAGCCGTTTTCTGAAAAGCCGTGTACAGAAGGTTGTAGGACCCAATCGTGACCTTCTCACCGACCAATCGGGGAAAGAAGTCAGAGTATATCACGCAAAAGACCTACGTCGATAGTTTAAGCATACACGGCTATTTTGTCCGTCTGTACTTAGTTTCAATCACACGCATAGTTTACCCATTAGCAGCAAATTGAAAGTAATTGCGTCAGTCTGTCCACCCACCAATCGTTTACTTCTGTCATCCCACTCCACGTTCCAACTCCGAACATAATCAAATTTCCACCAGAAGATCCTTTAGCTCCTTCTTCGCAATCTTCGTCACCATGGGATCGCGAGAAAACTAGCTGCCCTGTAGTAATCGAGCAGTCACCTAAGCTAAATGCCGGAAAACTGGCATTACACTGTTCCCACATCTCAATTGCGGATTTGAAAAATTTAATTACTCAATGTTCAATTTTTTTAAATTTTAAAATTTTTTTAAATTATAAAATTTAGAACAAACTAAAATTTGTTAATGTTTTATTATAAATATAAATTAGTGTTGTTTTTTTTTATATGTTAAACGTAAATTTTTCATTGCATTGATATTCTTTGTGGGATTTATCTTATTATTATGATTTAAGCTTTTCCATACATTATTTTTTTTTTTTGTATTAACTTAATAACTCAAATCTGCAATTGAAAGTTCTGACATGAGAACACTAATATAATTTTTCTATCCATGTATTGCACTGCCGAATGCAATCTAACTTGGCTGAACTAGAGGCTTGTCTCAATTTACCGTTGCGGCATAAGATTATGCTGAAACTAGGACGGACCGAAGTTGCTTGGCAGAAGTGGCGGCGCAACCGAGTTCAGTTTCGGCTCGGGTAGAGAAATAGGCAGCGTTGAAAGAGTATGCGGTATATGATACGAGTGAAAAGTTCAAAAAAACAACAATAAATCACTGAATGGAGCCAAAAGGAAGAGTTTTCTAGTAATAGGTCAAGTTGCAGCCAAGTGAAAAGAAAAATTCGAAATTGATAATTTGCTGCGAAAATTCAGAGTTCCCTTTGCACGTTTGTCGGGCTGTATCTGCTAAGTATTGGTGATTGCAAAAAACTTGGTGATGCGTGGCTGCTGAAGCGTGTGCGCCATAAAGAGAAGCGTGTTTGCGTCTTTCTTACAACAAAAACAAACTTTGTTGTACAGGAGCGGAAAAAAATAACGCTCGTTGTGCGCAAGTGATGTACGAAAGTAAAAGTGGTGATTGCTAGTCTGGCTTAGGTTTTCCTGGTCAAGTGCAAAATAGTGTTATGCGCACCGGAAAAGCAGGGAATTTGCATGGATCTTGTCGTGATTGTCACGGACTGTCTTGAGGAAACACGTCATCGCGGACGAAGCTCTGGAGATGTTTTTTTTACCGGAAAAACCGATAATTATTTATATTTTTGTTTCCATCCAACAAATAGTGTTAAGTTCAAAATTGTGGGACTTAGTATTTTATTTTTGTTGATCTCAACTGTTACTTATTTTCCATCGTGTGCATTTAAAAATTTATCAAATACCAATTAGCCAGTTCAAAGATAAGAGTCAATATAAATAACATACGTACGATTTAAAAATCATAAAATAAAGTGCACAGAAATTTAAAATTAAAATCAAATATTTACCATGAAACACGATAGTTGGTGGAGTAAAAAATTGTTTTGTTATTGAATCCGGTCTTTCCTTTCGTCAAACCTGACTGGGTATGGGACCTGCTACGTTGGCTGGCCCCCACACTAAAATGAGCTAGCATCGGGTGAGCTCACCCTTTATTCTGACGTCACAGGTGCTCTTGTAGGGTAAGGTGGCCCTTCGCTCGCATGCCTATCTATGGCATATGGTTATGTGATTCCCTTACATAATAATATGACATAAATTTGCCACGTTTATATTTTTCATTTAAAGAAAAAATTAATTCAAATTATGTTTGTATGACTTTTTCACTTAAATGGAAAATATGGCCACGCTAACCTTTGGATCTTGATCCAGCTGGGGATTGCGAGGGGGCACCGCTTCCACCTGGATACCCCACTCTTATTTGGGAGCCATAAATTCGTCAGTAACGGCCCAGTTTGTCACAGGCTATAAGCGATTTCAACCCCTACTAGGTTACCTCGGCCTCGACACTAGTCGATCGGCACTAGATCCTTTCAATTCGTGAATGCTACATTTTTTTGTTGAGGGTCTTGTGCTGGAGAAAAGAGCCCATCCCATGACACTGCAATGCTAGCCTGCCAGCGCATTCACGCATTTTCAGACAAGGTCAATCTCGGCAGATCCCACCATCCTCTTTCGCTGACGCAGCAGACTATCGCTTTAGTGCTTTGCGGGCATTTTATCGACACCCATTTCACTACAATCTTGCGTTTGATATTCGGTGTTCATCTCGATCAGTATTTCTACTATACTGAACATGTCATAATCATGCTCAGTAGAGCACAAAATGCCCGTGACTGCATTTCAACAAATCTTTCGTTCCAGATACATTGATCAAAAGCTCAAAGTTATCTGTCACAAGACTCTGGTTAGATCAGTTTTGACATATGAATGTCAGATCTGGTACAACTAGAGTGCTAGTACTATGGAGAAATTAAGTGTTTTTGGCTTGTACAGAAAGTCTGAGATGGATTGGAAGCACTATATATCGAATAGAAATCACGTATTCCATCTTTGAGGTCTTGAATCGACGCTGGACTGTTGGCGTAGACCTTTTCTTTTACGTGGCCTCGAATCAAGAAGTCGCAAGGTGTTAAATCACGAGATCTTGGTGGCCAATTATGATCACCTCTTCGAGAGATAACAAGGCCCGGAAACTTTTCACGTAAAAGATCAATGGTTTCGTTGCTCGTGCGGCACGTATTACGTCTTGTTGAAAGTAAACGTTGTTCAGATCAATAACATCCAATTCTGGCGAAAAAAAATCATTTATCATCTCTCGATAGCGCAATCTATTCACCGTAACTGTTGCTCCAGCCTCATTCTCTAAAAAGTAAAGACCCAATCAGCAAACCGCGCTAGTGAATGATTTTATACTCTTTCTACGTAAAGCAGAAAGCTTGAGTGCAATTATATACTGTGGCAGTGTAGTGATCGTGGCTTCTAACTGATGCATTCGAATATTAACGACTTTTTTCTTGAAATTATACGTAACTCTCCTTCTTTTCACCAATATTCTTATCGTCCGCATCATGTCGAATTGCGCAGCCCGATCATGTGTGGATAAAAACAACCAAACAATTTTAGTCACCTGTTATGGCTTTTGCGGATTGCCATTCCATGCAAAGTGCATAGAACTGTCGGGGCCCACTGCTGACGCAATCGTGAAAAAGGATACCGGTGTCTATTGCTATTGCCAAAAATGCCGAAAACATAACATCGCTGCCTACGTAACTAGGCTTCATAAGGCTAAGTCAACAGTGGACATGCTTTCATCCTCTGCGCTCAAATTAAAGAAGATACTTAGTATTGTGGAAGAGGAAATATCGCAACTTCTATCAACTGATGACCATGAAGAACAGCCGCTATTACCGCTTACGGTGCCTCTCAACCGCAGCCTATCGAATCCTCTTCCTTTATCTGGCTAATATGATAATGTGGATCCTGCGGAGTCTAACAGCAATTTAAACTCGCCAATTGCTGCATGTGCAATCTCGTCTGTATCGATGCGTATGACGAGAAGCAAATCCATCCAACCCGATAGACAGGAACAGACGCAATTTACACCGGACATTAATCGTGTAATTCATACCAACAACAACAAAACGATGGTAAATACTCTTAATGTCAACAACCTAGTGAAGGACAATCTTCTGCAGCTTCTGAATCACAGCCGTGCTCAACAAGCTGCAGGTAGCCCATCTCTTAGGAGCTGTACCAATGTAAATAACGGTGGTTCAGCTGATGTTTTACCCTCAATCAGGATCGTCTCTCCACCATTATCGCTCTTGGTCTCCCATGTAGCTTCGGACACTTCAGTGGAAGAATTAAAATTATACATTACTGCTAGACTAAATCATCCTCCGCAGTTTTTGGGCTGTATTAAATTAACGCGTGACGACCGTCCAAATCGTATTGTTGGCTCTTTTAAATTAACAGTTCCGGCAAACTTATCATTCCTACTTAATCTAGACTTCTGGCCTCCCGGTATTTTAGTAAAACGCTTTGAACAGACTACGCGAAAAAATTTCCGTCCATCAGGCAAGTCTCAACGGAAAGATTAAATCGCCTTGATTCGTCTCTCTCTCTCTTAATTTCTTCTATCAAAAAGTTCGCGGCTTGAACACCAAGCTGAACGCAATAAATCTTGCATCTTACATTGCCAACGATGACATAATCTGTTTTCCTGAGACTTGCCTTACAAGTGATTTTACGGATGAAGAAATTCTTCCTCTTCATTCAGTCTTCAGACAAGATATGGATCGCCTATTATCTGGGAAATCAGATGGTGAGGGTGTGCTAATAGCGGTCAACAATAGCTTTCAGACTTCAAGTTGTTCTGATTTGACCATTTCTCCGCCTATAGAAAGTATCGCAGTCCAAATAAACTTCTCTACCAATCTTCGAGTTTGCGTGATATGTCTGTACGTTTTCTGTAATATGCCACTTTGCTCCTATGAGCGGCTTTTTAATGAACTTGCCTTATTCATAAATAATGCAAACCCCTCTCTCCAAATCCTTATCTGTGCTGATTTCAACATGCCGTCGGTAAGCTGGATCGCTTCTTCTATAACTTCAGTTAATGAAATTTCCATTACTCTTTCATCTTTCTTGTCCCTTTGCTCCCTCACCCAACTAAATCCTGTATTAAATGCTAACAATAAAATTCTCGACTTCATTTTGTTGAATAACCCTTCTTCCGTCTGTCCAATTTCTTCGGCGGTGTCGCCGTATGTTATACCGGATATTCATCATCCCCCATTAGAAACACAATTAACGCTGCATTCGATACGTCTGCACCGGAAATCAAACCCTCATCGTTTTAATTTTTTTAAAGCAAACTACGAAGGATTATCATCAATGCTTGTGAACATTGATTGGGTTTCGATTTTGGATCCAATTAATCCTGAACTTGCTGTACAATCTTTCTATTCTACGCTGTTCAACATTATTGCTCAGTTTCACGCCATTGACTCGTACACCAAGTCATAAGAATCCAGCTTGGTTCAATGCTGAGGTTGCACAAGTATTGCGTGTGAAAGACAAAGCCCGTAAAATCTACCTTCGTTCGAGGTCCAATATAGATCTTTTAAGATATAAACTTCTACGATCTGATGCCAAAAAAGCCATTTCTAAAGCTTTACTTGCCTATTACCAGACCATCGAAGCCTCCTTCTGCTCCAATAACCCCAAATCCTTATGGTCATATGTATGTTCATTCAGTTAAATCTTCCACCACTCTTCCTAATTCAGTTTCATTGCTTAATAAAACAGCATCTAATGATCAAGACATATGCGATCTCTTTGCCGAATTTTTTTCATCCAATATCAGATCCTCCTCGCCTTGCTCCATAAATTCCTGTAACCCAGCTCCCTTCAATTTCGCCTTTATCT
This sequence comes from Odontomyia ornata, assembly GCA_963969285.1. Lineage (NCBI taxonomy): Eukaryota > Metazoa > Arthropoda > Insecta > Diptera > Stratiomyidae > Odontomyia > Odontomyia ornata. The sequence goes on along the minus strand of OZ017740.1, from coordinate 325,197,010 downwards.
CTACCGGTTCGATAGAAGAAGAAGATATCATCGCCTCGATAGATGCAAGCCGATCTATGGGGCCTGATGGCCTTTCTAACTTCTTAATTAAATCGCTAAGTACTTTTCTGAGTTTTCCTCTATCCTTGATTTTTAATTTGAGTCTTTCGACTGGTGCTTTCCCAGATGCATGGAAACGTGCTAATATTTGCCCCATCCACAAATCTGCCAACCACAATTCCGTTTCAAATTATCGGCCAATATCTCTCCTCCCGTCCTTTGGCAAAATATTAGAGAGGATTGTTCAATTCAGAATTTACAATGCTTTCCATACAAATCTCTCCGTTAAGCAACATGGGTTCATAAAAGGTAGCTCAACCACTACTAATCTACTAGAGTTTTCCAATTTCATAGCTCTTGCCCTAGATTCCAGCTGCCAAGTTGACGTGATTTATATCAATTTCGCCAAAGCGTTCGACAGCATCGACCATCAAACTTTATTATACAAACTTGGTCAATACGGAATATCTGGTCCCCTCCTTACCTGGATTAGTTCCTTTATCCATAACCGCTCTTACTCAGTAATTTGGAACGGGTGCTCTTCTGCCCCTTTCGCTCAGACATTTGGCGTGCCACAGGGATCTATCCTAAGCCCTCTCCTATTCAACCTTTTCATCAATGACCTTCCTAGTACTTTTACTTCAAACTGTTCTTCAGGATCATTCGCTCGATGAATGACTGCTTGGTACTCCAAAATGACATTAATGTATTGGGCGAATGGTGTCGTATCAATCGTCTTGCTCTCAACGTTCCTAAATGTTTCCAGATATGCTTTTCCAATAAACTAAATACCTTAAGCTTCGACTATGAGATTCAAGGTTCAGTACTTTTATCAGTTGACCATTTTAAGGATCTTGGTGTGACGGTTGACAAACATCTTAAATTCGACCGCCACATGGACCATATGACATCTAGAGCAGCTCGAATCGCAGGCTTTGTTCTGCGCTGTTCCCACACTTCTTTTAGCACTCAAACATGTGTCCGTCTATGTATCTCACTCGTTCGCTCTACTCTAGAATACGCATGTCAAATGTGGTCTCCTCATCACACATACCTTTCGAATGCCGTTGAATCCGTACAGAGAAAATTTACTCGCTTGCTTTTCTATAAATACAAACTATCCTACCGTCCATATAGCGAACGTCTTATCTACCTTGGCATCCCTTCCTTGGAGTTGAGGCGACAATACCTCGACCAATGTTTGCTCTTTAAGCTTACTCGAGGTTTTTTATCATCAGATATTCAAAACGCGATTTGCATACACCCTCCATCTAGAACTAGATCTACTCATTTTTACACGATTTCTGTCGCGCGTACAGATATTTATTTTCATTCCCCATTGGTCCGACTCGTCCGAGACCATGAATACCTTCAGCTTGGTCCTCCTTTGGAGTCGCTCGCAGTGTTCAAGTCCAAGCTGCGTAGGATTCTTAATTTCTAATTTTATTGTGCTACCTTTTTCAAATTTGCTTAATGACTTTCGTTCATATCTTTTGTAATAATGTTTATTTTGCGTTTGATTGTAGATTTCTTTTGTGTTAGCTTTTTGTCTATCTATTTTGTAATTGGAATGTTTTCTGTAAAATAGATCTGGAATAAATAAATAAAAAAAAAGACACGACGTTGCTGATGATCGGCCGGCTTGAGTTCTTGTTAACTGGACTTTATAAGCCTTAAGACCCAAATCTTTATGCGAAGTATGGTGTTATGACGTTTGTGGAATGCCTTATTCCAAAAAACTACCAGAATGGACAAACCTGGGGTTTCTTCAACACTTTCGGCTACAGCAGCAATATTCTCGGCTGTTCTTGAGTGATGTGCACGGGTTTTATTCTTTACATCACTAAGTTGCCCCAATAGCTCGAATTTTTCCAACTGTTTCTGTATTGCGGTCCGACAAGGTGCTTCACGACGACCCAAAAATGTTCGAGTTTTACGAGCCGCCTCTGCCAAATTTTCACCATTTTTATAGTGAATTTTAATAATTTCAATGCATTGTTGAAGCGTGTATCGTTCCATTTTTATTAATGGCGTAGTTTTTACTTGTCAAATGTCAAAAAATGACAGCTTCGAAAGTGACATCTACCGCACTAGTGGGCTATTCAAAACAACACCTCTTATTGGCAAACCCTTTATCATGATCATGAGCCAAAGCAACCAACATCTCGAATACTGTGTATTCGGAACTGGGGCAAGTATACACTGAGGCAACTATCCGGCTTTTACCCTATATGCAAAATTTCATAGTTGTAGTTTTTGTGCTTTTCGAGAAAAACTGCTGGGGCACCCGAACGGGCAAATGCACAAGCAGACAAGTCGCGAAACTAATAGGGTTTTATAATGATATACAAAACACTAAAAGGCAACTTAACTGTGCATATAAAAAGCACAGTTAAGTTGCCTTTTAGTGCCTTGCAATATGCTTAAAATATCTTCGTTACTTTGAAAGCTAACTGTTCAAATATCCAAATTCACTTAAGATGTTAACTATTCCGTTTTCAGTTATGGAAAAATAACTTCTAGAAAAAGATTTTCAAAATGCATCGCCCAAATAAATGAGCGCTATATAGTTGAAAAGTACTCACTCTCTTTATTAATAAAGTTTTCTTATTATATTGCCATAACAAATCAGTATTTTTTCACTCAGACCTAGGATGTTTTGGCTTTTGATCGCAGATTTATCTATATAAAATTAAGGGTTTTCGATTAAGGACATAACAATTTTCAATAAATCGATTGTGAATGACGCTGTGTGGCTAGTGGCACCGTCTTGTTGAAACCATATATGCTTGATGTCAAGTTCATCATATTCTGGCCACAAATAATCTTCCAACATAAGACGATAGCGCTCTCTATTACCGGTAACATGACAGTCGTTTTCATCAACAAAAAAATACGGCCCAAGCACACCTTTAGCATGAAAACCGCACCAAACAGTAGCTTTTTGCGGATACAACAGTATCTCAAGAAGTTGTAATAAACATAAGCAGTCGAGCAGCCCCGTGGTGATCAGGATTTGCTGCTCCTGAAAAGATACGGTGGTCACCCCGTCAAAGCTGCTTAGTTTGTTGTTTTACTAGCGTAAAGTAAACTACATCCGTCAAGTTTCCATCCTTTAGGTAGAGCTGAGATGAGCCACTTTAACATCTTTAGGTTTGACATTCCCCTTGTAATGCAACGACCTTCTTCGGAGAAAGTAACGGTTGCTTTTTGTGTAATGTTTGCGTTTGTCTCAAGCCTTCGTGTCCGCTAACTAATTGGAGAAGTTTCGGCGTTTTGAATGATCAAGTGGCTTTAGTTTCTGAGTCAAGTTGATCTTGTAACCATGTAGGCCAAAATCTTTTCCCAAAATACACCAGAGTGTCGTTTGAGCGATGCCCAATTCTTGAGAACGACGCGGCACCCTCTGATTCGGCCCATTTTGAATCTATGCACTTACGGCTGTGGTACTTCCTTCGCTTCGAGCGGTACGTCTTTTTGGCACCGGAAGGTCCAATAGTAAAAATTCGGACTCGGACTAATCCACTATAGGATGCACAGCCTATTGGGTGGGACGATTATTACGGCCGAAAACTGGACTAAGCGCTCTTAATGTTGCGACCACCGACACAGAATTTCGGTAGTGATTTCAAATAATTTCCAAACATTGCTGGTTTGTAAACTCTACTATGATAAAAATGTTGACTTTAGCTAACGTTTTGACATTGACCGTTTATTGGAAAAATTTAAGGGTGCGTTCATATAAAGATACAAAATTTTTTATGTCCCTAATTGAAAACCCTATAGATAAGAACCCGTTAAAAATTTTAGTTAAAATCGTATAATCAAATCACATATTCTGCTTAATTTACTCTCCTAATTTTCTAAACTACATTCACTTAACAAAGTAATAATTCAAAACCAGTAAATAGAACAAACTTTTTAAATCAGGTCATGGGCAAGCTAATGTCTACCACTCATTCTCCAGCAGCCTTGAACCACTTAAAATTTTATGCCAATGCTCATTAACAATTTAATTCTTAATTAATAAGCCGGCAGCAATGTAAACAGTACTACAATTTCCCTTCAATTCCCACATTAATATTTTAAACTGACAATGACATCAACTGGATTCCTACAAGACGTTTAACTGGGAAACCTTTACCTAATGGTATAGTATAGTCCATAAACTTTTGTTAGTATAAATGTGTCCTTTATTCAATACTTGGAATGTGCGTGTTGAATGTTCTCAATAAGGTCGGCGTGAGTTGGAAAAATATGAGTAGTATAGTGGGAATACCAACCAGCTAAGTAATATGCTTGTCATAACTAATCCATCAATTTCAATGCAATTATAAATTTAAAAGAACCACCAGAGAGAGTGTCTTTCACACGGTTATTCGTTTTGTTTCACCAGCACTTAGAAATTATTTGAATCCTTTGAATAGCAAGGGGGAGTTTTAACTAGGGTTCATATTCATATTTGGCAATTTAAAAGTAGTTACTCGAATTGCCATCTAATTGCAAAACTACTGGTACCGTAAAGAAGTCAAATCCATTCTTTCTAATCTACCTAAAATATCCTTATGCCCTATTTCACGGCGAATAATCAACCCAACAAAGGCGCTTCCGGCCCAGGTAAACTAGATTCTGTGGTGGCCACCTTAAAGGCAATAATTTGTTCCCATCCGTAGTCCTTTGCATGTCCACTAATGACTTTTGTGTTTAGTTTCGCGTCGCGCTTCTATTTGCAAGGTTCATTTTCAAGGTTTGCTGGCTACGATATTCATTTGCGTGAGATTTAATAAAAAGGATATGTGTTTATTGTGCGTAGTAGAGTTTTTATACGGACAGTGATTATGAAGTATATGTGGAAATTTTTCAAAATTCTGGGACTAATGGTAAGGGCACGTTGGTTGAGTGTTAGCAATAATATTTAATTTTAACAATCAATTAGCAATAAATAAACTACAAAAGACATAACGGGAAATTTTATAGTAAGTGCGGTATCTAGGATAGCTATTTGGGGTAGTATTTGTATGAGCTCTTAGCTCATCTAGATACTTTTTTCAATAATGATACAAATATTGCTTTAAACGAATTAGCTAGAAATAAAACTATACGAGTATATATTATGCTGGTGGTGAACAGAAATTATTAAAAATCTTTTTGCTGTTGAAGGTATCATTAGAGTACACTTAGATTTTTGAATGCGTCGATAGTAATAACATATAAAGTGATATCTCCTTCACTTAAGAATCTTATTTTATCGTTAAATATACTAAAAGAACAATATAATAGAATAAAATTGAAGGGATTACGAAATTTCAGGGATATTAGCGACCGATTTACCATGCTAGGATTCATCAAAGGTGGTATCCTTCACTTTGGAGAATTAAGTTTTAACCGACTTCCATAGGAGCGTGGTTATCAATTTCGTATATATATATATATATATATATATATATATATATATATATATATATATATATATATACATATATATACATATATATATATATATTGTCGCGTGTTATGGTTCGCGCTTGTAATGAATCCCCCCATTCATTCAACTCACCTTTATATAGGGTCTCTAGCCATTCAATCCATTTCTCGTACATTGCCGAACTATGTTGAATATTCGAGCAGCTTAATGAATGGGCAGCGACGTCATTTTCAGATGTTGAGCATGCTTGGCGGGTTTTCGAGTACTTTCATTTTATGATGATGGTTGAGAAAACAATTGCAACAGTAGCTCGCATATATGTATAAAAAAAAATGTATATACATATATAGGTATATGTATAAAAATATATGTATAAAAATATATGTATAAAAATATATGTATAAAAATATATGTATAAAAATATATGTATATATATATATATATATATATATATATATATATATATATATATATATATATATATATATATATATATATATACGTATATATATATATATATATATATATATATATATATATATATATATATATATATATATATATTGTATTATATATATATATATATATATATATATATATATATATATATATATATATATATATATTCTCGTATTATATATATAAATATATATATATATATACTCGTATTATATATATATATATATATATACATATATATATATACTCGTACTATATATATATATATATATATATATATATATATATATATATATATACTCGTATTATATATATATATATATATATATATATATATATATATATACTCGTATTATATATATATATATATACTCGTATATATATATATATATATATATATATATATATATATATATACTCGTATATATATATATATATATATATATATATATATATACTCGTATATATATATATATATATATATATATATATATATATATATATATATATATATATACTCGTATATATATATATATATATATATATATATATATATATATATATATATATATATACTCGTATATATATATATATATATATATATATATATATATATACTCGTATATATATATATATATATATATATATATATATATATATATATATATATATATATATATATATATATATATATATATATAATTTTTTCTTTCTTTATGTATTTGCGGGCATAGCTTTTAAATAGATGTAGAATAAAATATAAACTCTTTCAACCAATTTATTCCCTTTATCATTAATCAATCATTGGAGATGGGCTGCAGTTTATCGAGAGGATATGACTAGATTTTTGCTCTCGATCAACATCTCTGACTAAACACCGATCGTTCTTAAGTGCCTTGATGACTTAATATGGGCCCCCCAACGGCGGTTGTAGTTTACAACTTTCTCCCGTAGATGGTACTTCAGCCCTCACTAGAACCTGCTTAGTAGCTAATTCCGATAGCTTCTTTGTCGACTGTCGAGCCGTAATTTCATAACACCACCTTCTTTCTCTAACAATAAGTAAACCCTCATATCAAGCCAATATTTTCCACGACTATAAATAAATAAATCAAAATGATGAAATAAATTATCCTTCCCCCCTTCCCCCGTAACTATAGCTGCATGTAACATTTCAAAAAACGGTCATTGTTCACCATTTGATCTTCCGATTCCCTGAGAATTGCAACGCTTTTTTGGGCATCTAAAGTCTGTTACCTCGTAAACGACCTAAATTGTCCCAAGTGATTTAGTGTCCATTGGCAATCATATGTCGAGACATCATTGACTTCAATGCTATTGGATATCTTCCGCTCTTTCTGCTAGCTCCGCTTCCCCTTAATGTTCCTTCCATTGCAAAGAGACCAGTCGCTAAGTTTGTCCAATATACATATGTTTTTGGATAGTCCCAGGCAAGACATCTTGTAGATTTCGCTGGCCTAATTCTTCATTTTCTTGTCCTTTGCTGACTTTAGAATATTCTTCAGCTGATGATTTCTACGGAATGAAACGATTTCAATTTGCAGATTTTTCATCAGTATCTTTATTTTTCTAAAACCGCTAAATGCATTAGTACTCGTTTTGGAGACCCCCCCCCCCTGCTTGGGAACCTATATTATGCTTTTTCTTCTATGCGCCTGGCCTCCTTCCTCATCAAGTTTGCTATCAAATCAGGCCGACAACCGTGTATCGGTTCTTTGTCCAATATATACAGGGTTTTCCAATAAGACGTGTTATTTTGATAATAAAAGAAAAATGCTATATTTTAATTTAAATGAACGAATGTTTATTTCATTATAAAGAAGAAGGTATTTCGTTAATAAAAAAAGATAACATCAAGCAATTGACCACAATAATCAAGCTTACAGGACCATATCCTTTACATGAAATTTACCATAACCAAATCCCAAAGTGGCTGCCCTATGTCCTCGATAGCCTCACGAATTCCATCTTTGAGGTCTTGAATCAACGCTGGGCTGTTGGTGTAGACCTTTTCTTTCATGTGACCTGAAAGGAAGAAGTCGCAAGGTGTTAAATCACGAGAGGTAACACGGCCCGGAAACTTTCCCCGTAAAAGACCAATGGTTTTGTTGCTTGTGTGGCACGTAACGCCGTCTTGTTGAAAGTAAATTTTGTCCAGATCAGTATCATCCAATTTCATCTCTCGATAGCCCAATCTATTCACCGTAACTGTTGCTCCAGCCTCATTTTCAAAAAAGTAAGGAACAATGACTCCGCCGGACCATAAACCGCACCAATCAGTCACACATTGAGGATAGAGAGGCTTTTCAACAATAACTCTTGGGTTTCCTGAGCCCCAGATGTAACAATTTGGCTTGTTGACGAAGCCACCGAGTTGAAAATGGGCCTCATCACTCAAGATGATTTTTCGATGGAATCCCGGATCAATTTCATGCATTTCAAGGACCCAATCAGCAAAGACACGACGTTGTTGATGGTTGCCCGGCCTAAGTTCTTGTGTTAACTGAACTTTATAAGCCTTAAGACCCAAATCTTTATGGAAAATACGGTGTAATGATGTTTGTGGAATGCCTAATTCCAAAGAACGACAAGGAATGAACAAACCTGGGGTTTCTTCAACACTTTCGGCTACAGCAGCAATATTCTCGGCTGTTCTTGAGTGATGTGCACGGGTTTTATTCTTCACATCACTAAGTTGTCCCAACAGCTCAAATTTTTCCACCAATTTCTGTATTACGGTCCGACAAGGAAAAATGTTCGAGTTCTATGAACTGTCTCTGCCAAATTTTCACCATGTTTATAGTGAACTTGAATAATTTTAATGCATTATTGAAGCATGTGTCATTCCATTTTTATTAATGGCGTAGTTTGTACTTGTCAAATGTCATAAAATGACAGCTTCAAAAGTGACATCTACCGAAATAGCGGGCTATCCAAAATACTAACTCTTATTGGAAAACCCCATACTTACGCTCCTTTTCGAACCATCCCGGACACCATAGACAGCCATTGGATCACGGGATGAACAAGGGCCAAATGCAAACATATGAATAGTTCGAATTTGATGAGATCGTTCCTAGTTTGTGAGTTGTCTTTCTGAAGATATCGAATTAGTCCTTCCTGCTGACCTGATAAATTTAAAGTCTAAAAACATGAGTTCTTCATCGTGTTTTTCCATTGAAAATTTTAGATTTTGGTACGGGTCATTTAAGATCCCTAGAATTTTTTCTGCTTCCTCCTACATAAAGAATGTACAGAATGTCATCTACATACCTCAACCGAAATTTTAAGAATGGCTCCTTCTCTTTTAGCTCTTGCGCAGCTCATAGCAGACCAATATCACATATGAATGAAGCGAGGCGATTCCTCGTCCCTTGCTCTTCTAGTTCTCTTGAAAAGCCAGCCTATGAAGGTGAGAAAATGTTCCATCACGTATACTTTTGTAGGTTTCTTAATTACATTCACTTCATGTTTCTATCACAGTGATGCGCAATCTTTTAATACTAACCATTCCTCTAGATAAAGTAGAGCTTCATTGATCGGGGTACTGTGAAGCAATGCAGTTACCAGGAATGATATGTATAATCCTTTGGTCTGACGTGATACAATCCATGTTTTGAAGTTTACACTTTCACACTCTGTAGTGATTTGGAGGAATGCAAATGTCCGTAAAGGACTGCAGCAATGGTCTGCTTTCTCAGCGAGCGAAGATGTTTATGCTCGCCGGAATTGGCCTTGCCAGAGGGTACGTGAATGCGCTGGTAGGCTAGCATTGCAGTGTCATAGGCGGGTTTTTCCCTGCGCATGGGTACACTACAAAAAAATTCCGCATTCACGAATTCGACGATCGGATGACTCGGTTTAACGGTGTAGAGACTGAAGTAACCTACTGAAGGGATTGGACTGTTTAAACGAAGCAGCAGACTGAGCCTGAGGAACGCGTGTGAGACTTGAGAGGATCCCGTCTTTACTATTCATACTTATGACCCCATGTAGGGATGACGCGTCCAGGTGGAGGCGGTGCCTCTTGCATAGCAGTGATTGCGATGGATGTCCATCATCAGCTGTCTTGTGAACGGATGTTTGAACGGTAATAAAATGGGATTTTTGGCGTTAAACCTGATCTTGGCAGCCTTCCACCGGCACGGATTATGCCGTCTGGATCCAGGAATGGCGCCAGTCCCACCAACGGACTGTGCTTGGAGCTTGCCTCCCTGACCTGATGCCCAAATGTTCGCAGTTAAAAGTTTGTGGTTGTACATATCTCACGATGATCTCCTGGGCTGTGGATAATTCGACACTCGTGGGCGCTTGATTTGTCAGCTGAGATCGCTTGACTGCCAGCTTGAGACCACAGATAAACCACATCATGTAGGCCACTATGCGCTGCAGTCTCTTGAAGGAGTTGCCTTGTTGGATGCGCTGAATGAAGTGTGTTTCAGGAGCCTCTGCCACTACCAGAGCGATCTTGGTCCGATTTCATCTCCAAGTCGCAAGGGCGCTCACTCCGATACTCGAAAGGCCAAACTGATTCTGCCCTGGATAAAAATAGCGATCCCTGCAACCACGTACTACAGCGGCTCAATTCAGCCGGCACCATTCCACGTGACAGGATGTCAGCTGGGTTGTTTTCAGATGCTACGTGTCGCCATTGGTCCAGCCTTGAGAGGGTTTGTATGGCCGAGACCCTGTTTGCCACAAAGATATTGTACGATGATGCAGTAGAGTTGATCCACGCCAAGACAATCTCGGCATCGGTTCAAAGTACCCGAAAAACCTCCTGCGGATTGAGCGCTGTCTTAACTAGTCTTGTGAGCTCAGCGCCTAATTTCACCGCACATACCTCCAGGCGTGGAACAGTAAGTATTTTGATCGGGACCTTTCTTGACTTGGCACACAGTAGCTTGACGATGACTTGACCGCTTCTCAGGGTTGACCGTATATCTATCGCTGCGCCATATGGCTTCTCGGAGGCATCACAAAAGGTGTGCAACTGTGTTTGCACGGGTTTCTCGCCTGTACTGATGTAACGAGAAAATCGGGCCCGCTGCAATGTTGGCGGACTAACTGTGGAAATTGGATGATGGGGTATGGATCCCCACTGGTAATGCTGCATCCCAGTCCAATTCCAATCGCCATAATTCCTGCAGGAATAGCTTGGCTGGTATTAGTTGCCATCGTCCTCTTAGAAAACTTTGCATCGTTTGGATCCAGGTTGTTTTGGTTCTGGAACTCGTCAGTCTCCGGACCCTAGATGGTTCCAAACGTCTTAATATGGTCGTCGTGTAAACTACTGGAGTCGAACTAGACCTGTTGGTCCTCAGCTTTAATCTGCTTTAACAATAGAAGATGGTTGGCACACCATTTGCGCAAATGCATACCTGTGCTCGAGAGTATGGTGCATAGCTCTGCGTGTTTGCAAAGTGCCTCCTCTAAGCTGTCTATCCCGGTCACGAGGTCATCGATATAGCAATCCCTCTCCAACGCGCTGCCCAGGGGACCTTTCAGCTGGTTCTCTTGTGCTAGAGCCTGTATACATTTTGTAATTAGATACGGTGCACACGTCGTGTCGTAGGTTACTGTTTTGAACTGATAGTATCGCACTGGTTGCGTTGAACTATTTCTCCAAATTAAGCCATAGTACCGACGATCTTCAGGATGGAGCATTATCTGCCGATACATCTTCCCGATGTCAGCCTTGAATACGAAACAAGGCATTCTGAAACGCAGAAGTATCGAAAAAAGGTCATCCTGGACAGTAGGCCCTGTATGAAGGACATCATTCAACGAAACGTTTGCGGTCATCTTACTGGATGCATCGAAATCCACCCGCAGCTTAGTTGTACTGCTGTCAGGCTTCAGGACACTATGATGTGGAAGGAAGTATCGTAATTCCTCCCACTGCTGCAACGTCACCTCCTTCATATACCCAAGGCAAATATACTCATCCATGAAGTCCTCGTATGGAAGTCTTAGATCAGGGTTCGTCTCCAGTCAATGAATCTGCGAATGGCCATCGCTTGGGAATCACCTAATGTCTCAGGATCCTTGCTGAATGGGAGTTTAACCAAGAAACGGCCATCGGGACGTCTTACCATTGTCTGATAGAAATGTTCTTCGACCTCGCAAAATCGCTTCATGAGCTGATGAAGCTGGTTATCTTCTGCCAGGATGCCGCATGTCACGGAAGACATAATCCACCCTAGGAGCATGCTCTGGAACACTGGGAGCTATGGGCCCAACGTTATTTGTCCAATGGCTAGGACCTCGTAAAAGTGTTCGGCACTCAGCAACATTAGAGTCGTTAAAGCGAGCGGTGGTGGTTCTGCATTTGTTTGCGGTTTCAAGAGATGTTTATATCGTCTTGGTCTGTTTGGGCTTGTTGTCTCCAGGCAGATGTAGCAGGCTGTTGTAATTCTCAGAACACTGCTTGCAACTTTTGGCCGCAAAGCTGAAAGCCTGATGTCCTTCTCGATGGCAATTCACGCACAACTTCTTAGCGCACAAGAAACTTAGTCTCTTTACAGCAGTGACCCGGAGGAAATCCGGGCAGTAGTAAAGCGGGTGATCCTGCTCACACATTAAGCAACGAAAAGCTGTCGTGACGGTGACGATAAGCGATAAGCGTCGCTACCTATAGTCGCCGTTTGTCGTACCTTTTCTTCAAAGTTGTTCAAGTCGCCTCGTGGTTGTTATCTGACAATGTAAACTTTCGGATCAAAAGCTCCGCTTCTCCGGTGAGAACGGCCTTGAGGTACTAAAGCTTTGGAACTTGGACATCGGTTGGCTATGCACCATTTGCATGAACAAGTCGTTGAATTGTTGCCAATGTAAATAGTTCCCATCGAAGGTGGGAGAGAGGCATGGTAAGAGGAGTCACAGGCAGAGTCGCTGAGGCAGGTGTGCCGCTTAGTTCATCCATTTTCGATTCCAGACGTATGATCCAATCTTGTGTAAGCTGTTCCAAACGAGTGTGCTGTTGCACGTAAAAACCATACGCTTCAGGATCATCATGGAGCTCGACGATCTGCAGGTGATATTCATCCAGCTGTTGCCAACCTCGTAGGAGGAAAATAAATACCTAGTGCATCTTGCCGGGGTCTTCAAATGTTTGCGCCGGGTCTCTTTTGTCCCGAACCTTGATTTTATTATTTTTTTACATTAACCTTTAACTATGGACGTGCGGTCTCACAGGCTGCTTGCTGTTTGTGATTTTCATTCCCCCTCCTCCCGCGTACCCCGCGCGTATGTCGACCTCAGTAGCTTCGGTTTCAGTGGCGAAACGACCGTTGAGAGTGAAGGATACGTCGCCGGCGGAATTTTGCGTGAGTGATTTCGCTTTATATTTTGAGTGCGGTCTGTGAGACCGCCTGTCACGTTTGTGTTATAAATTGACGCTGACGGTGATTTTGCTTGTTTTAGATTATGTAAACTAAAATGCCAAAAAACGATCAACCAGCGACTGCAGGCAAACGAATATTGAGTTCGTCGACTCAGAGAGCCAGTAAAATATAGTGATAAGATGATCCTTCTTTTGAAGACGAGTTTCTGCGATTGCTTTTAGATTCGGATCAGTGCGACAGCGATGGGGATATTGATAATTGTTTGTTTTATGAAGCTGACAATGAAGAAAATCACTCGAGTGAATAAGAGATTATTAAAGAAAGTGGTAGTACTACCAGAGCTGATGGTGACATAAGGAGATCGGATAGTGAAAGTTCAGATGACGACAATATACCTATAGTACAGTTACGGCCCTCAAAGTATTACTTTGGTAAAAATCACTACAAATGGGCTAGAGAACCACCTTCTGGAAAAATGCGCACTCCACAGCATAATATAGTGTTGAACAGATCTATCTTGCACCTGACTGAAGACGAAAAGAAAGATCCTATCAGTATTTGGAATAAACTTTTTGATGATGAAATGCGACAAACCATTTTGACATGGACTAACTTCAAAATTGCTGATTTCAGAGCCAAATTCAAGCGGCAAGACAGGTCAGAATTAAAAGAAATGAACATGATAGAACTCAAAGCTTTCTTAGGATTATTATACTACTCTGCCGCCCTGTAATCAAATCACGAATTTACCAGTTTTATATATGCTACTGATGGAACAGGCTGTGAAATATTCAGGTACTGTATGTCAGAAACTAGATTTTTAGCTCTTCTGAACTGCCTACGTTTTGACAACCCAGCAAATCGCGCTGAGAGAATAAAGACGGATAAGCTGGCCGCTATTTCTGGAATATTTGATAAGTTTATCACTAATTCTCAAAAACGGTATCAACTCAGTGAATATGTTACTATTGACGAGATGCTAGTGGAGTTTCGTGAAAGAAGCCACATGATTTCGTACATGCCCCAGAAACCCGGTAAATAGGGCCTACTTATTCGTGCCTTGTGTGATGCGAAGACCTTTTACTTTTATAATGCTTATTTTTATTCAGAAAAAGGTAGCGATGGCACCGGGCTATCAGCTGATGAGAAAAAATTTCTTGTTCCCACTCAATGCGTGCTACGCTTGACACTGCCGTTACAAAGAACCAATAGTAACGTGACAGCAGACAACTAGTTCTCGTCTATTGAACTTGTAGAAGAACTGTCTAAGCGTAAACTAACGTATGTTGGGACTCTGAAAAAGAATAAAAGAGGAATACCATATTTATTTCAGGCACAGAAGTCTAGAGGGATTGGTTCAACTGTATTCGGTTTTACGAACGACAAAACTATGTGTTCTCATGTGCCACTGAAGAATAAAGCTGTGCTCCTGATATCATCTATGCATCACGATAATATCATAGATGAACATACAAGGAAACCCGAGATGATATTATTCTATAATTCCACCAAAGGGGGGGGGGGGGTTGATGAAACGGACAAAAAATGTTCAATTTATTCCAGCAGTCGCCGAGCAAGAAGGTGGCCTATGGTGGTTTTCCACAGAGTTCTGGACTTGTGTGGAATTAATGCCTACACTTTATGCAATCAACATCAAGACAAAGAACTAGAAAGAGGTAAATTTTTGAAGAAATTAGCACGATCCCTGGTGGTTCCACATATGCAAAGACGAGTTATAAACCCTCATTTGTCAAAAGAATTAGTTATGACGCTGAAACGAGTTTTGGGCCCTAATATGCCATCCCAAGACCCACCAAGTGAAGAAAATATAGTTTCTAAACGTAAGACGTGTAAACTATGCCCACCAAAGATAAAACGAAAGACGACCCACACCTGTGTAGGCTGTAAACAGCCATTATGCCGACAATGGTCTAAGCCGCTATGCAAAGACTGCCAATTGATATGAACAAGTGGGGCCCTTGTCGAAATTTTTATGTTTAGTTTTGAGAAGATTATGTTAAGTTTTTTATGTTCTTTGTTCTTTATATTTTATTGTAAAAGAAATAAAACAAACTAAAAAAGTCATTTTCCTGTGGTTATATACCTATAAAAGGATCTCAAGCTAATAAGTCTGAAAAGTGCCTTTAATTGTTATATCGTTAGATTTAGTTTAAAATAAAAACTTTTTTCATTAAAATTGCATCTTTTATTTACTTTTAGTAACACTTCTAAGGGATAAAAACAAAAAATTATACAATACTTACTCATCCAGATAGAAACCAGCCCGTGAAGATAGCGGTCTGTGAGGCCGTACGTCCATAGTAGTGTAACGAAAAGTTGGGTAAACAGACCTACGCTCATGTCAGAAGGGTTTTGTACCCAACTTCTCAGAAATGCAGTCACCAGCAATGAATAACCTCAAGAAATATGTCAAAGAGATGTGCACGTTCAAAGGAAAATCTATTTTTTTTTCTACTTTCAACGGTCGCCATTTTGTTGCAAACCAACAAAAATCACTCAAATCATGAATTCTCAAAAATATTAATGTTATTGATCTTATTGGAAAATTTCAAGAAGATCAAGTCAAAACTGCAGTGACTGATTGGATGGAAAGTCCATAAAATACCAAAATCATGTGTTATTGTTGTTATAATTGGAGAAATTTCAAACGGCTATGACTTCCGTGTATATCATTCGATTTTCATCTAACTTACAAAATTTAAGAATTCTTAGCAGGACTACATATATATCGAATTTCGTACAATTTAAGGGTACTGACGCGATTTTATTGGGGAAAACGTGAAATTCGATTATCATACTATTATTAACAAAGTTGAGCGAATTTCGACTTCTAAGGTATTTGTTGTTGTTGTACTCATAAACACCTACCTACATAATTTTTTTCAGATTTTTCGGATTACAGGTGTCCAATCGCGAGGGGAGGGGGACACAAATTTTTCATGTATTTCCCCTCCCTGTGCGTCCCTCGAAGCAAAAAGTATCAAATTATTTGAAAAGTTCTCATCAAGACCTTTCATTTGATACCCATATCGGCTACCTCTAATGAATTTTTTTTTTCGGAGGCCACTCCCCTATATGGGGAGACCCCCCCTTAAATACCTTACAAAAATTTTTGAAATTGAACTTTGAAGAGAGCACCACTTTACATCTGTACACGAAATTTGATGTTTCTAGCTTAAGTAGTTTGCGAGAAAAAGTGCTGTGACACACGGACGGACGGACGGACGGACGAACAGACGGACAGACAGGTCGCGAAACTAGTAGGGTTTTGTAAAATTATTTTACAAAGCCCTAAAAATGGAACGTCCATAGTTAAAGGTTAAAAATCAAATTTTATTTCAGCAACCAGCTAACGACCCAACCAACAATTGAACAATTAATAAACTTTTGTTTTTAAAGTTTTGACAAATTCAAAAATGAATGAAAAAGGGGTACACGATTGATTAAAATGAAAATGTGGTATTCGAAACATAACGTATTTTCGCTTTATGGCGAATTGAATTAAAATGATCGATCAATTGATAAATCAATCAAATTGATCGAATTAATTATGAATGGGCTAATTATTAGAGTGCTAAGTAACCTTGAATAACTATGTAAGTTGATTGAAGCTTGATGTTTTTTTTTTTTTTTTTTGTGGTAGGGAGGTGAAGGAATTTACGCCCGCCGAGTCTGGCAGTGTGGGACTCCCATGGAGGATACCCTTGGACTACCCACTAAACACCTCCCCTGTCAATCTGAGAACCTAGCCTGGAACCGTTTGACACATTACTTCGGGCCAGGTCTCGTTTTGTTACGCCGTGGGGCGCCTTTAAGCTGGGGAGTCCCTTTCCTAGCGGGAGGGGAGAGGGGAAGAGGAAATGCCAGAAGAGCGATCCCCCAGCCCCAGCACCTCCGGCTGCTGCGAGTCCCTTTTACCTTTTAGGACTCTCCGAGCATAATGTGCCACCTGGCTCCATTTGTCAACTGATTCGAGCATCACTGCAACTATATTATCCGGGGTGAGCTCCCCCGTCTCCCTGTAGAGTTTCCTTCGCAGCCTGACCCATTTTGTACACGCAAAAAATATGTGGCAGGCATTGTCCTCCTCTCCTGGGCAAAACCGACAATCGGGGGACCGTGACTTACCAATCTTGTGCAGGTAAGACTAAAAACACCCATGCCCGCTTAAAAGTTGGGTCAGATAGGAGTCAGTCTCACCATGCCTTCGATTTAGCCACGGTCTCACATCCGGGATGAGGCGCGCAGTCCACCTTCCCTTCGTGCAACTGACCCAAGACTGCTGCCAATCGTTGAGCGAGCGCTGTCTCTCCTCGTGGACAACCATCTCCCTCGCATCCTTGTTTCGGCCCAGGTAAATAGCGTGGCGCTCTTTAGCAAAGAGGGCGACAGGTAACACGCCTGCAATAACTCTCACTGCCGAATCAGAGACTATCGGATACGAAGATGCAATCCTCAGTGCTCCTCTTCTCTGTACCTGTGGCAAACGTTTTCAGTATACCTCCTTGCTGAGAGCATCGCCCCATACCTCTACTCCGTGCAGTAGCACTGACCCTACAGCACTCATCAAGAGGCGTCTTCTTGATGGGCTGGGTCCCCCTACGTTGGCCATAAGTCGACTCAGACCCAATATTCCCGAAGCAGCCTTCTCAGCCATTGCCCTGATTTGCTCAGAGAAACTCATCTTCGAGTCGATCAGTAGCCCCAAGCACTTCACCGACGGCTTTGATTCGATTTGCATATCTCCAATACGGATCGTCCTTACTCCAGGTATTCTCTTTTTTGTCGAGATGGCCACTTTGGTTTTCTCCAGTGCTAAACTGAGTCATCCAGTCCCTCACTCAGCGTATTCTCTTTTTTGTCGAGATGGCCACTTTGGTTTTCTCCAGTGCTAAACTGAGTCACCCAGTCCCTCACTCAGCGTATCAGCATATCTAGCCTAAATTATGCCTGTTCAACGGTGCGTCCAGCGACCAGAGCCGCAACATCATCCGCATAGCGGACCAAGTACGACTCATCTGGCATCTCGATTCTCAGTAGCCCGTCATAAGACACGTTCTATAGCTCTGGACCAAGGATAGATCCCTGGGCAACACCCGATGTAATTTCCATCCTTCGTTGGCCCTGTGCCATGTCGTAGAGCAGGCTTCGGTCCTTAAGGTAGTTCCTCAAAAGCCGCACTAGATATTCTGGAGCTTGAAAAGAGTTTTCCAGTGTATCCAGAATATCCACTCGTCTAGCGGGGTTGAAGGCATTCCTGACGTCGAGTGTCACCAACAGGACGATCCGTCGCTTGGTGCGACTATATACCTCTGCCTTTTGGACCGCGTTCACCACCTCTGCAATCGCATCAATGGTAGAGCGTCCTGCTCTGAAGCCGTACTGCCGAGTAGATGGATCCCCAGCAGCACGAATGGCGTCAGTGAGTCTTCCCTTGATGAGTTTCTCTAGCACTTTACCAGCCGTGTCTAGCATGCATAACGGGCTGTATGCAGACGGTGATTCGGGATTTCCCTTCCTCTTGCTGATCAGCACGCATCTCCTCACCTTCCATCGTACCGGGAAATCCCCGTCCCGTAGGCAAGCGTTGAATGTGCTGAGCAGCAAGTCAGGACAATGGTGATAGATGAGCCGCAACACCTCAGCTGGAACACCATCTGGACCTGGAGCCTTCCTCGCTTTCAATGAGAGGACTGCCTCCTCCAGCTCCAGCTGTGTGAAGAGTGGGCGCTCGACTGCTGTTTCACCATGGACAGCGTCAACACGGACGGGATGGGCGGGGAAGAGTCCCCGCACTATCGCGTCCATCTTTTTCGCGTCGTGTATACAAGGCTTCCGTAGAGCACCTAGCTTCCGCATAACTAGCTTGTAGCCAAGGCCCCACGGAACCTTGTTCACATTGTCCACTAGGTCTTGCTAGCAGCGAGCCTTGCTATTGTTTATCAATTTGCGAAGTCATTTCCTGGCCGACTTATATGCTGCCAACTGGTTGCATGCCTCGTCACGATTCCGCGCCCGTTGAGCCTCATGTCGAAGTTTCTGACACTCCCTTCGCTTTTCAGCGATTTCCGTTGACCACCAGTACACTGGGGACTTGCCGTGCCGGTGTCCTCGACGGGGCATAGAAGCGCAGTAAGCAGTCATGATGATGCTCATAGTAGAGTTCACCACATCTTGAGCTACCAGTTCTTCCGTCTCCTCCGAAGCTCCCTGCTGTAGCTCACCTGCTGTGAGCACCTCGACGAACTTCTAGACGTCCATCCTTCCGATGTTCCATCCAGTTGTAGAAAGCCCAGAGCATGGACGCCGGGAGAAAACATCACTGATCGCAAGCAGAATGCACTGATGATCACTGGCTGAGTAGTCCGTTAATACTTTCCAATTGTGTTTCCTCCATACTAAAGACTCCGAGGCGAATGTCACGTCGAGTATGATTCCCTCACAGCCAATACGGTGGAAAGTTGGCGTGTTTCTGGTGTTTAGTACGACGAGCGCCATTCTGGCCGCCATTTCCAGGATTCGTTTTCCCCGCGGATCCGTTTGAGGCATGCCCCATTCGATTGCTTTAGCGTTGAAGTCCCTCTGCGTTCGAGACAACACTCCAGAGCATTAAGCTTGGCTTGGAAAGATGATATCGATTCGTTAGGCGACAAGTACACACTAAAGAAGATGGTCTCTGAGCACCGAAGCCACACGAAACCATCCTTTCGTCTACAACTCTCCGCTTGGAAATCACTGTTCCGAGCCCAGATGGCGGCAGTACCAGTTTCATCAGAATACCATAATGCAGGACTTTTATCATGATGTTGCTCACTCAGCAGCAAGAAGTCGGCTTTCATGTCCCTCGTAAGCTGCGCAAGCAGATTTTGGGCGGTTGAACTGTGGTGTAGGCTTAGCTGCAGGATGCAGGTCATCAAATTTCTTAATTTGGCTTGGCTAGGGCTTCCTGGAACACCCGGCATTTTCCTGATCCCAGGAGGTGTCCAAAATCAGGTCTTGGATCAGCATCCTTGCAAAGAATACAGTGTGCCTCTTTCGTACACTCTTTTCTTTTATGTCCCATTTCATCGCATTTGTAACATAGATAACTCCTTTCGGGTCCTTTGCATACTTGTGTGGTGTGACCATAGCCAAGGCATTTGAAACATTGAAGAGGCGTTGCTCTTCGCCGTATCCTACAGACAACCCACCCTATTCGTACTTTGCCCTTGTTCAGGAATTGTTTGGCGTCCTTTTCGGTCAAGTCAACTATGGCCATGCGTTGTCCCCTGTTGTTTTCTGATGTCAGTCTCGCTTTGATCCTTTCCACGCTGGGGAACTCCCTTTTGATGGCCTCTTCTACCTGGGCCAGATCCGTCACGCAGTCTTTGTCTCGTATTTCGATCGTTGCCATCGGCTCGAGCGGGGCTATAGTTGCGCTTTTGCCGAGGACTTTGTTTACTGCGTCACAGAATGTTTCTATATTGCCGGCCTCTGCTCCGAGTTCGACCAGTATGTGGCCCGACCGCGTTGGTCGTACTACTTTAACGGTAGTATTGGTGTCTTCGGGCCTTACGTTTCCCCTGATGTCCCGCAGTACCCCCGCGTAGGATCGGCCATCTTGGGGCTTTACGAGCAGTGCCTGCTACCGGGGTCTTCGTCATGACTTCTGCCTCTCCTGTTTTGCATCCGGTCCTTTTTCTTGTTGGGCGTCCGTGCGAACTTTAATTTCTGGCACTTTTTGAAGGAGTCGGCTTTCTTCGCTCCTTTTGTAAGCACTATCTGGAACCCATGATCTGGTGCTCCATGCCCATCAAGTGCTTCCTCCTTCCTTCCTTTGTCCTGATGTCCTTCGATTGGGCTAGACGCCATTCTTTTATTGATTTTTAAAGGTGGAGCTATCTGCATGTGGCCTTTACATTTCACCCCCAGCGCTTCTTTAGCCTTCTGCTCGTCTTCGGCCCTTAACCAGCTCCTCCGATAGTGCCCTATGCGATCTAGGAGCTCCTCTAGTTCAAGGAGCCCAAACTTTACTGCTTTGCTAATTTTTGGGGAGTCGCGTGCAGATTGTATTCTTTTCAGAACATCTCCCGCTTTTCGGAATAGCCTTTTTTCTTCGTATCGCTGGGTGGCAATGGTGCATTGCAACCATCCTTGGGAGAGGCTATCGCTTCCCGTCGCAGTACTTTCGCCACATTTTTGACGTTGGCGGTGCAATCACACAACGTCGCTTTATTTGTCTGGTCGCTCGTTGCTTTTCGTACCATAATCTCCTCGTTGGCTTCAGGATGTTTCTGTACTAAGTCGGGAATTGCGACCCTTGCACCGGTCGCTTCGGTAACGATCGCAGCAGTGACCATCGAATTCTCGATGCTATATTATCTTCCACCGCTCGAACACCTGTAGCGTCCTGCAGAGTTTCCCGCTTTTCCTTAATAGGACACTCTGGCGTTCGCATAGTTTTTTTGCTGCTCCCGAACGCCGAAGGAATCTCAGTCTGAACCAGATTGTCTGCTAATCTCCGTTTTTCGTCCGTCTTCACTTTCATTGCACTAATCATCGTTTTTGTCATTTGTCAATTCTCCTTAGTATCGATTCAGAAATTGAATATCCAAGTGGCAGAATTCTTTTTATAATTGAATGAGAAGCTTTAAAATCAAAAGATTAGAATCTTCGCCTGTTTCCTCATTCTTCTAGTTATGAAATGTTTTTCTTCTTCTAGTTAATTATTTACTTTTAAAAATTCTAAAATACTAAGAACCAATTTTTTTAAATAGTTGAACTTTTAAGTTTGAAATCTAATCATTTAATTATGAATGAATTTTCTAAAACATACATTATAAAGCTGAAGTTTCATGTGTACGAGTAAGTGTCATTAATTGTAGAGTAGCTTTGGTAGAGTGTTTTTCCGTTTTTACTACTAATTAAATTCAAATTTTTAAGGATTTTTGTTTTAAAAATTCTTAGTAATGAATTTATTTCCACACAATTTTATTTTTTCTGATTCATTGTATCATTTACTGATCTGTTGACGTAACCCTTCTGGCGGGAGTCCTTTTCTGCTACTTGAACGCCAGCCATTTCAAAGCCAGATATGGCATCTTTGAGTTCTTTGTATTCATTTTGATATTCTTTTAAATTGCGCCTAACGTGGGCATTTCTCCCTCATAAATTATTTATTAGCAATTCGAAAGGATTTTCAGTTCCGCAAATTCATAATCAAATACGAGTATGTCACCAAAAACTAGCTATGGAAAGCTAATGTTTTCACTGATTCTCAATAACCTGTAAAAAGTCAATTAGTCAGTAATATTTAGTCAAGACTCCAACCACAAATTTTAAGCTTTCTTCTTCTGTTTTTTCGCTATTCACCACTTCATTCGCGCTCCACTTGTCTCTCCATGGAAACGCTCCAACGATTCCCCTTACAGAGCACTGACACCTGTTTCGGAGCTTTTCCTATATGCGCAAGCTTATTGCAACTGTTAAATCGTGCAAGCGAAATCAACAGAACGAAGCGGTGGAAAGCGACCACGACGACGATGACGACGACTAAGGTGGCAACGATGAACTAGGGAAAAAGTTGAAAACAATGAGAAACCGCGAATCAAAGCAAACTTTTAGGTGGAAAAGTTGAGTCCAATAAGAAAGAGGAAACGGTGCTAGCCTGAGCTGCCACGGCCGTGCGATATCGTTCGTCGGATCTTGAGTCGTTTTCCAAGTTAAGTGTGTTGACTCGAATGCGTTTCTCGATACGTTTCCGAATAACAGTATACCTACGTTGTTAGTATCCAATCAGATACTGCGGATCGTCTAAGCGAAGGTCAGTTCAGTGAAGTTGGCGGGCGGTAAAGTTGAAGAACGCGAAGAAGCCAAGACAATTGGAGTGGCTGGCGAGCAAGGTTGGAGCCACGAGCAGAAAAGTTAAATTCGCGAGTGAAGAGCGATAGTTGCTCAAGACGGCCACCGTGTACAAAACAATACGAAAATCTCCTTCAGTTCGCATCTATTGTTCTTTTGTTGCACGGTTTTAAAATGTTACCACGGACTGGGAACTGAATCATAGACAAGTCATTACGGAATAGTTGGGGGATGCTGGTCAAGTCCAGACTCTAAAGTGTGGGTGCGAAAGTGCAGAATTAATAAAGTGGTGATAAGGATTGTGATAGTGCCAAAGGACTAATAGGAATCTTCTTCTTGTGCAGCAGATTCATTCATAATAGAACTTCTAAAAGATAAGTGTAGCTGGTAGAAAGGATATTTGTCGGGAGCCATTATGTACTGTGGGAGTATCACAGGCTGGCTCGGTGCACGAAGACCCAGCAGCGTCCAACACAACTACAATAGGTACATCTGAGCAGGGCACAAGGACACTTCCATCCAGTGTGTCCGGTACATTGTTCTTAGTCATCCATGTCCTTTCGGGCTCTTCCGGGGGTGATGCCACATCAAAACGTCATTTCAAGGACGCTCGCAGCCAACCCCAATCATCAGCTGTGGTCGTGGATGGTGTAAGGCGTCGGAGCATCAAACGTCACGCTATATGCACCCTTAACTCGTATCTACCATGCAAAACTGCTGGATCAGACGAACCCTCCTCGAGTGATATGCAGAACGCGCATGGCCACATCCAGGGCTAGCGCAACGTGTTGCCAATTGTCAATAGTATTTCCATGGACGCTATTTTGTGCGGGAGCGAGTGTTGTGTATGTGCAAAAGTGCGATAAAATTTTTGCCTTATTTAACTGATTTTGGTTTACAATAACAAACACTTACGCGACTGTTCCCATTCGCGGTGTGATATCATTTCGAGGCAATCAAATTGGGGAGTAAGAACTTACAAACTACGATAACAACTTGTTGTGACGAATTTTACTTTTTCCTACCCTTCTCCTCCGCGTATTCCGCACAACTTTTTCCACCACTTCATAATTGACATTACGCAGACGAAGTGAAATTTTTTTTTCCGTACATTCCCAATTGTAAAGTATTTGGCTCTATTTTACGGGCGCAAAATTAAATGGGAGATTCGCTGGCAACAACAGGAGCGTGCTTAAACGAGAAACGAGTCCTTTATCGTGAATGTCGTACGACGGTTCGTCCTCTTTTAATATGTATACGGTGGTAGCGTGTAATTCGCGTGGGTGATTCGAAAGTTTTTTCTTTGTAAGGAAGTTTTAAACGAGAAAGTCTGGAATACTCGACGACGAGTTTTCTTTTTATAGTTTTGATTCAGAGAGTCCTTTAGTTGGAATTACTACGTTTTAGTCCTGTGCAGTCACGACGAATGAGCGAAAGAGAGCAAAACATGGCCGAGACACAAGCGATAAGAGATAACTGTGATGAGAATCAAGTAAGTAGCAACAGATCCAAGGATTCTGTGTGGATAGCGTAGGATGCTTCTCTGCTTGAAAAATTACTAGACAAAACACCTCATCCCGTCTTCATAGCAACAGGACAGATACATTCATCTTAAAGTCCTTCATGGAACTCTTCGGAGAAAATCACGAAACAGCCCAACCTTCCCAAAATCCGTCATCAATTTCACTTTCCCCGTCAGTATCCTTTCATTCATGAAATTCACACATTGCTTGCCTCCATTCACCGAAATTTCCACCAATAAATCTCATTTCTGGACATAAACACGTGGCAAGCCTTGCATAAACAAATGAGTTATACTCCCGTGAAAATATAAACAAGGCAAAAGAAAATTTTACTTTTATCTCAATTTTGTTCTTTTGATAAATTGGAAAATACTTACCACTATGTGTGCTCTTGCACATTGTACTCGTAATTTTATTCGTGGAATGTATTTCAAGGTCTGGCCATTATAAATCGTTGCTGTGTGCCGTTGGAAGTAATTAACATTTGCATAATTTTAATTTATAGTTCCATCCACATTTGAGTTTTTGTTGCTTGGTGGTAATTGAAAAAACAAAACAAAAATGTTTCTTTTTGATCATTGTGTACATCACTGAGTGGTTTCTGTAAAAATTTATAGCATGCAAAAAACAACAGGAACAAGGAAAGATTGAAAATTAAGAGAGCTTAGACGAAGAAAGCATCGAGGAAGTGTTCCTAGAAAAAAAAAAATTTTAACATATTTGTAAGCAAGATTCTTTTTAAAAATTGATATATTCTTCCTTGACAGTTTTACAGCACTCAGAAACAGATCTCCTGTTGAGGCAAGGCAAACACACGGCATAAATGTTATACTTTATTTTATAGTTAGATTAATTCCAAAACAATTCGCGAGTTGTGGCGTGTTTTTATTGATATTCGAACCTGTGTCGTTCACGTCCAGATACAAACTAGCTCAAACTTGAGTTTCTCCGCAATCGTTCACAATTGCATTTGAAATGGCTGGTATTTAATATTCACAATTGCGTTTAAGGCGATCGGCCTTTAACATCCTCGGGCCCACGTGAATATTTCTGCGGAGTGGATTCACGATCTTCTAATGCGGCTAGCCTCGTTGCGGGACGCGAGTCACCACTTCCACAGTATGAACTTGTCCATCTTTAACTGGGAATACTCGGATCACTCGTCATTTGAGCCATTGACCCCGTGGTTGATTAGGATCGCAGATGATAACTAACTGATCAGATCGCAAAGGTGTCACCTCCTGTCTCCACTTCGACCGGCATTTGAGACGCGGCAGATACTCGAGCACCCATCGGTTCCAAAGTGAATTCTTCAAGTTTTGGGCTATGCGCCATTGCTTGTACAGACACAATTTCTCGTTGTTGTTACTTGGTGTTTGTGTGGAGCTCAAATAACCTAAAAGAAAATGGTTAGGTGTAAATGGTTCGCCTTCATCTAATTTTGTTGGCCCGTCCACCAACGGTGTGCTGTTTGTAATGTTTTCGGCTTCAACCAGCGCTCTTCTGAATGCTTCCAACCGTAGAGTTTCCTCCTTGAAAACACGGCTTAACAGCCGCTTAACGCATTGTATCAGGCACTCCCAACATCCACAGACCGGCGCGTTAGCAGGATTGAATACCCATTCGATGTTCTCTGTTGACATAGTTTGGTGAATTAAATCCAAATCGAAGATTCGAGTCTTCTTCCGAAGTTTCTTTTGGGCCCCAATAAAATTTGTCCCGTTTTCGCTTCGCATTCTTATCGGCGTTCCTCGAAGGATTCTACGTCTAGCAGTCGTAGCGTATAGACGTGTTTTTAAAAGCTCCTGTCAAGAAATTTAAAAAATCAAAACAACTTTTAAAGCATCAATTCGAAACTAATTTTCTAAAAAACCTATTAACTCGTCGAATTATTCGAACAATTTATCGAGTATCTGGTTTTAACTTGCGAGGAAGC
The DNA here is from genome assembly GCA_963969285.1 of Odontomyia ornata. NCBI lineage: Eukaryota > Metazoa > Arthropoda > Insecta > Diptera > Stratiomyidae > Odontomyia > Odontomyia ornata. Next base: position 325,170,403 of record OZ017740.1, on the reverse strand, counting down.
CTCAAAATGTTCAAGAAAAGGAAGAACGTTTTTTTTCTTCACCGGGGCATTCAGGAGCCCGACGGCATCCACCACTGTGGGACCTGGGGCCAGGCATTTTAAATGCTAACAATGAAAAACTCATGAAACGCAAAAACGACGAAGAAAACTTTGTGCATGGCAAGCATATTTCGCTTTCAAGAGAAGAATTAGAAGGAGTACTCAAAGAAAATGAAGAGATGAAACTCTGAATGCAAAAGTTGGAGGAAATGATCCAGACATTAACAAACGTCAACAAAAGAAAAATTATGAAGCGACAAAATACATCCGTAAAAGTAGAAGCGACAACAAACAAGACGACCGAAAGAAAAGAAGCGACAACAAACAAGATAGCAACATTGCAAGGTAAGAAATAGTCAACAATTACAACAGCGCAAATCACCATGCGGTACGTGCTGCGATAATGACGACATCGAGATGGACTGGCAAGTAAACATAGGAAATAGTAATGATTCCAATAATAATTATATTGAATACCTAAAATCAAAAAATTAGGAGTAGGAGAAGAAGCCAACCAGTGTGTCTGCTGGTTCTCCTATTAAAAATAATAAGATAACTGAGAAAATTCCTCTGATTAATGTCTTTGGGCAGCGCAGAAGGGATATGGTTCGGCTATTGGCAGCTAAACATAAGATCGATAATTTCGAAGCTAAGAGAGTGACCGCTGATAAACTCAAAATTAAAACAATAACTCTAGCTGGTACGGGAAAATGCCTAACATTTTGTAAACGTGTCCACCAAGCTTTCCATTTTTCATTCAGGTGGTCCGGCTGTGAGTCGTCCCAATCGATATCTGCTTTCCATGTCGCCATCATGATCAATTTTGAGTATAGTGTTGTGGTACTTTGTGGAATTTAAACCTGTATTGAAGGGTGTCGTCTTTAGTACTCCAAAATAATCCCAATACGTTCGTCGTCATTCCTCGATCCAAATTTATTACGCGATTGCAGTCAGTTTCGGTTTTATTCAATACGTTTTGCAATAACGGACTACTGGGGATGAAGTTTTGAAGAACGAAACTAGCTTTTGAATTTATTGTGATGGCTTTTTAGGGTTTTGTAAAATAATTTTACAAAACCCTTCTAAAATCGCGTCCTGTCTGTCCGTCTGTCTGTCCGTCCGTCCGCCCGTTCGTCCGTGTGTCACAGCAGTTTTTCTCGGAAACTACTTAAGCTAGAAGCATCAAATTTTGTATGTAGGTGTAAAGTGGTGATTTCTTCAAAGTTCAACTACTAAAAAATTTTATAAGGTTTTTAAGGGGGGTCTCCCCATGTAGGGGCTGCATGTATTACTATGGCAACATATGGCTATGGAACAACATGCGCTTTTTACCGACTCAGACACTACAGTTTTGCTAGGATTTGCATGAAAATTTCAGGAATGATAGGTGTCATGAATAACTTTGAGAATCAGTTCAGCTAGTGGTATCAGTAATCGTAAAACAAAATAGTGGCTGTTTTAAATGCGAAGATAGAGTAATTTTGAGTTATTTTTTCCCAACTTCAACGTTTAAGGTGCATGCTTTGAACACTTGATTCAATTTAATGAATGACTGAAGCTGAGTACCTACAATTAATACTCATAAGTGAAACAAGTCAAGGAGGCGGGAGGGAGCTTCTAAAAAAAGGGCTTTGTAACAACTCTAGGATTCGAAAAAATTGGCTATTAATCGTTGATAACAGTACAAGAGAGTGGCCCCTGAAAAAAATTCATCAAACGTAGCCGATATGAGTATGAAATGAAAGTTTTCATGGGAGCTTTTCAAGACAGTTCTTAAACTGTCAGTTTTTGCTTCAGTGGGGCACAGGGGGGAAATACATGAAAAATGTGTTTCCTCCCTCGCGAATGGACATCTGAAATAATTATCAAGGGAGATATTTATGAGTATAACAATAACAAAAACCTCAGAAGTCAAAATTCGTTCAACTTTGTTAATAATAGTATGATCTTCGAATTTCATGGTTTCTCCAATAAAATCGTCATTGACATGCTTCTTGACTTTATTCAATCAGGTGACTGCATCTTGCAAATTGAATACAAAACCCTTCTGACATGAGCGTAGGTCTGTTTATCCAACTTGTTTAACTGTGACTTCATGTGCATTTTCATCATGAAAACACTACTAAGTCATCCACGTATGTTTTATGTGTAACCGCTGAAGCTCCATTTGGCATTATTGCGGTGAACCCCATAGCATTTTTATTTTTCGGCGCAGCAAGGTGAACATATGGCTCCGAAAATCATTGGCGTCATTGCATATACCTTAATTGGTTCGTTTTGTTTACCTTGTCTCCATAAAAATTTCTGAGCATTCTGATCCGCTTCCCGGATTTGAATTTACGGAAACACCTCCATGATGTCTCCTGCGATGGCTATTGATCCCTGACGAAATAGGAACAATTTGATCTGAAGCGGTTTGGCGTGCTCAGTACCCTTATCTAAAACAGAGTTAAGCGATGTTTCGCATGTTGTTGCTGCGGCATCAAAAACGATTCGAAGTTTTTCCGGCTTATTCGGATTGACTACGCCACAACTTCCTCCGTGGTCAGTTTTCTCGCATACCCTTTCTCCATGTATTTATTGATTTCACCGATGTACCTCTCTGCATACTGGCTGTCGCTATTCATTCGTTTCTCAACTTTTACCAATCGGTTTTAAGCCATGTCGTAACTTGGTGGCATATGGGTGTCGTCACTACACCAAAGCAGTCCTGTTTCATAGCGATCTTCAATCCTCCAAAATTTTTGACAACATGGCGATCTTCGTCTGAAATCAGCTCGGTGTCAGTACTGCGGACTCCGAAGCTCCCGACTAAAAAATATTCACTTACGAGTTTATTAATTTCTTTCAGTGACAGCGTTTTGGAGATTTAAAGAATGGTTAGAAAACTGAAAACTGTTCACTCGGCTCATACGCAATCCATCGTATTTTGATTTTTATGGCTGGCTATTGGCTGATGGTATTCATTCTCAACGACCCTTTTGCTGACTCCCAGGAAGGTGTTATCCAGAACCAATAGCATTTTTGATTGGACTTGATAATAATTTGAAATTGATAACGCGGATATATGTTTGTACCTCTCCTTGCGCAAGGTTTGCGTGGGCCAGTTCAAACTAGCGATAGTGTGCGCGCCTTTTAGAGTAAAGGTTGGTGCTGACATGTACGCTCCTCCAATTTCGACGTTCACATTTCTTGATCATTCCGTTTTCTGTTCGTTTCCAAACCACTGCAATGTGAGTGGAAATTCCTGTCCATTTAGCCCTAGTTTGCAAATAATATCAGTTTCAATTAAAGATATCGACGAGCCTCCGTCCAACATGGCATATACCGCAGCACTTTCCAAAGGTCCAGACAAAACGACCAGCACTATTCTGAAAAAGGTGACGTCTTCTATATTTGGGCGACAATTCAAAACGTGAGCGTCGACACCAGACTGAATTGGTCTGGGCGATTCTATGCCATTATGCAGTATATTGTGATGTATTCGTTGATATCCATTTGCAGAACAACACTGCCTTTTTCGGCAACTGAAGAGACGATGTCCTCTTCAAAGGCAGCTAAAACATGTGCTTACTTTTTACGAATTTTGATTTGTCGTCTGTTGACAGAGCCATAAATGTCTTGCAACCTTCGAGGCCATGTTGCTGCCCATATTGTTGACAGCCCATTGCTTGTGATGGTGTTGAGTTACTAGAGCTATGCAATATTCTACGTGATGTCGATACAGACTTCTCCGGCTGTCGATGTGTCGTGGTGGCAGTATTTATTCGCATTAAACTGACAGGTTTCGCTAGATCGTTCAGTCATTCTGCGAATTTGTCCACAGTTGGGAAGGACGGCAGGCAAACAACGTATCTGGCCCACTAGTATTGCTTGGACGGCCGTAATTTGCGGACTAATTCATCCAGTAAAGTGCCATTCAATAAATGATGTTCACACCCGGCAGGTTTAAAGAGTCCCACCATATTTCGAAGTTGATTAGAAAAGGCTAGTACTTCGTCAATGTATGCTTTATTCAACGGGGGTATTTGATGTACTTATTCAATTTGCAAACGCATAAGAATGTCAGGACGACCAAAATTAAATTCTAGCTCTTGCAGCACTTGTGGTACATTGTCCGGGAAGATTAACAACAACACGACAGCACTTTCAGAGCCCCGTATAAGGTTCGTTTAGTCTTATTAAATTTTCTCGGTTCCCATAATTAAGTTCGCAGCTACTGTCAACAAACGATGTTTTGAATAATGGCCACTCTTCTGGTTTGCCATCAAATTTAGGCAAATCAAAAAGTTGTTGACGTTCGGACATATATGTACTGCACAACATTCCGCGATTGACGTTTTTGAATTGTGCGGGCTGTGTAGTAAGCTGCATTATCGTCGGGAACGCATGTGACGTCGGTAAATATGTAGATGAAGACGGCTGTACTAAGCTGGTGCACTCACATACAGCAATGTTGCTTTCGACTCGGCAAAATATATTGATGGTTGTGTAGATGAAGAGCCGCTCACACACGACAACGTTACCAATGGGGGGGACTTGAATGCCTGTGTGCAGCGTGGGTTGCAATACGGATGGGGCGTCTATTGGCTGGATCAGCGGAGCACCAGGCGCTACGCCGAACTTTAATGCAATTTGAGAACGCAGATCCTCCATACTTGCATTCGTTTCGCTTTGAAAATTTTCAAGCGCTGTTTGAAGAGTAGACATACCCGACATAATTGTTGTCGTTTGGTCGTTAATTTGACTAAGTGGCACTCGTCAAAGAGAAGCACTAGCGGTCAATTCCGAAGATATTCTTCATTTCCGAAGGCTTCCGCGTTGACGTCAGTATTCTTTTTTCTGGGCTCTTGTTCGGCATTGTCTCAGCACGTACGATGGGTGGCAGGCAAAGAACTTACGAACTTGTCATTTCACAGTGGTTGCTTTTAAAATCCCTTCGATACAACGGGTGCCACAGTTTGCAGAAAAACTCAGAATAGTCAACAGGGAGACATTGCAATATTTCCAGGCCGGACATCGGGAATTATGATGAGAAAAGTTTCATTAGTTACTATAGATACTGGAACGATTCGCAAGGTTTCGAACCTTTCTTGAGGTAAAAGTGGAAGCTTTATTCGGAAAATCATTATTCTATACAATTTTGCCAGATGTCCTTGATTTCCAGGCACTCGCAGTGATGGTGGGAGGTGCCCCTTAACCACTATTAGTTGGTTTCTGAGCTTTCTTGTAGTTAGTACTTGTGGGTTAACTTTGCCATGGTGAGCCCTGATATGACATCCAATAATGCATATTTGCCTTTAAGTAGTGTGCTATCATCAGTATTAACCGAATTGCTAGAGTATTGAAGTATTCAGCTATTTTTTCTTGCTGGAATTTGTGGTTAATTCCTTTAATGGTGTCGATCGTCTGCGCTTCCAGCATTAGTGTAAATCTACTTGCTGAGGCTTTCCAGTGGATTGAGCGGTACTTGTCAACGGTTCGCCTATGAGGTAGTGGCCTGGGGTCAACGCCGTTAGATCGTTCGGATCCGAACATATTGGTGTGATAGGTCGTGAAATGAGTATCGCTTCGACTTGCACTATAACCATCTCCAACTCCTCGTAGGTTAGCGAATTGTTTTTTAAGGTACAAGGAAGCAAGTTTTTGGCGGACTTGACGGCCCCCTCCTAAAATCCGCCGAGATATGGAGCTCTTGGTGGGATGAAATGAAATTCGGTTCCCTTTAATGCACGGCATTCATTAATTTGTTCTTCCGCTTCTTTTGAATATATCGCTGGTTGGAGTTCTTTCAGTTAGTTTCCAGCTCCCACAAAATCTGTAGCGTTATCGCAATACAAATTTTTGCAGTTTCCACATCTGCCTACAAAATGTTTCAACGCCCGGATAAATGCGTTGGTGGTTAAATCGCTAACCACTTCTAAGTGTACTGCCTTTGTTGTAAAGCAAACGAATACCACCACGTCGCACTTTTGAGGCTTCTTTACTCTTATTTTATAAGGAATCCAAAATGGGCCGCAGAAATCGACTCCTTGTTTGGAATGGCTTATTACATTTAATTCTTATCTCTGGCAGATTACCCTTAATCTGGGATAATAGATTTGGCTTCACGAACGTAATTCAGTACAATCCCTTGATGAACCAACATTTTGGCGCGTGGTAGCGCGTAATTCTTGCGGTCCGATATGCACATTTTTAATATGATCGAAGGTCGTTGTAAGGTAACAACATTGGGCATTTTGTGTCATATGAGATGTTAGTTTCTTGTAATCGCCTTCCAACCCTGATAATGCTACTCGTGTCCAAGAATTGAGTGAGTGAAGTCAAGTTGCTTTGCTTCTCTACCATGACCGTCTTTTCAAGGAAGGCTAGCTCTTGTGAAAGGCTTTGGCGTTTAGCTTCCTTTATAAGTTGTGCTGTGGCTGCTTCCAATTCTTCGACAGTTAGATGTGATGCGCATTTAGACTCTCTGCTTCTAGTGTTATTCACAAACTGAAAAACAAGCAAAAATCCGCTGCAAATGTTGAAAAGAATTCCGGTGGTCGATAGTTGAGGGCATATCTCCTTCATTGCAACTGATCACTATCAGGTGGCACTCCACCTTTGCCTGCTTCGTTTCTAAATTTGTTTCGAATTTTGGGTTCCTTGGCCACACGCTTTCTCCGCCATGTGAAAACATCGGCCCGTAAATTCAAAAAAAAGATTCCACGGGAAACCACATCGGCAGGATTTTTCTTCGATGGTACATGTCGCAATTGTTCGGCCGCTGTAAGCTCCTGTATAGCTGCTACTCGGTTTGCACCAAATATCACATATGATGATGATGCGTTTCTCAATCAGGCTAGGATTACCTCCAAATCCGTCCAAAATGTGCATTGAATATCATTCCGTTGTAGTTCCCTTTTGACCCATTTAGCGAGCTTGGTAGTGATCTCTGCAGCTTGAAGCTCTAAACGTGCCGTGTGGCTCGGCTAGGTAGATCGTACTGTTGGTGTCTTCGGGCCTTAGGTTTTCCCTGATATTCCGCCACACTTCTCCGTGGGGCCGGTCGTCTTGGAGTTTTACAAGCAGGGCCTGTTGTCGGAGTCTTCGTCATGGTTTTTTTCTCTCTTGTTTCGCGTCAGGTCTTTCTTCGTGTTGGGCATCCGTGCGAACTTTATTTTGTGGCACATTTTGAAGGATTTTCTTTTTGGCTTTTTCGCTCCTTTTGTCAGTATTGCCTGATACCTCTCCACGCCTATCAGATGCCTCCTCCTTTATCCTTTTATTCCGATTTCCATCGATTGGGCTAGATACCATTTTTTATTGATGCTTGTTCATCTGTGCGTGCCCTTAATGCTTAGCCTCCAGCGCTTCTTTAGCTTGCTGCTCTTCTTTGACCTTTAGCCAGCTCCTCCGGTAATGCTCTATGCAAATTAGGAGCTCTTTTAGTTCAAGGAACCCATTCTTTACACCTTTGTTGATTGCTGACAAGCCACATGCTGATTTTATTCTTTTTAGGACGTCTCCCGCTCTTTGGAAGACTTTCTTCTTGGTGTCGCAGTGCGGCAATTATAGTTTGCGACTTCTGTTCTCGGAAGAAGGTATTGGCCTCCGTTTCCGAGCACATCACTTCAGCCACATTTTTTACGGTGGCGGTGAAATCACTCAACGGCTCTTCGTTTGTCTGGTCACTCTTTTCTTTTTCTGCCGTGATCACTTTGTGTACCTTAGGATGGTTCGTTATTATTTCAGCATATAAGACTCTTGCTTCGGTCGCTTTGATGGTGGTGGCAGCAGTTATCGAATTCCCGATGCTCTTTATATTTCTTTGTTGTTACAGGTGGTCATGCAGAGTAAAGTAGCCTTCCGCACAGGTTTCCTATTTATGGTAAAATTTTATATGAGTCAGTCATATAACACTTTAACATAAATTTGAAACATTTTTACTTTTCACTTAAGGGAAAAGTTCATACGAATTACTTTTGTATGCATTTTGCATTTAAATGGATCTGCTTCCACCTGGATGCTGCACTCTTATTCGGGGGTCATAATTATTCATTGTAAATTCGCAACGCTTTCGCGTCCCGCGCGCGTTAACGATGGTCGGTCAGTTGTATTTCTTTAGTCGATCCCTTCAGTAGATTATCTCGGCCTCAACACCGTCGAACCGAGTCGCTTTATCCCCTAATTTGTGAATGCGCAAATTCTTTTGCAGTGGACCATTGTGCTGGGGAAAAGGACCGCGATGCTAGCCTATCAGCGCCTTCACGCGTCCTCAGACAAGGCCAATTCCGACAAGAACTAATATCTTCGCTCGTCGTGGCAGCAGACCATCGCTGCAGTCTTCAACGGACGTTTAAAACCTATCTACATTCACTACAGCGTTTACCGACTTACCTGTACTCTAAACAACTAAAACGTGCCAAGCTAGGAATGCGATAGCGGTATTTAAAAGTATTTATTTACTGGAAACACATATAGGTGCTCCTTGTGGCTTCTGACGACGGCATTGATGATGGAAACGATGTCGATGGTGATGGCGACGACGAAACTGTAGAAGGTTTGCCTAGGTCGTCTCAGGCATATTGATTTATGAGAACCTAGCGGCTGGTTGAATCGCCTGAGTTGGCAGCAAGGGCGGTGGCGTGGGTGACTGTGGTATTGGTGAGGGTGACTGAAGCGGTACTAATGGTGGTGTTGATAGCTGAGTATCGGAGTGCTCCAAGTACGCTGGCTTTAGATGGTCGGTGGAGAGGGTCTTGGCCACGCCGTTTACGTCTATGACGTAGGTGCGGTCGCTTACCCTTTCGATGACTCTGTGTGGTCCGGAATACGGCTGGTCGAGCGGCTGCTTGACTCCGTCGATGCGACGGAACACATATTCACAGGTGGCGAAGTCCTTAAAGACAAACGGACGGTGTGTAGTGCAGGGCTGGTGGGACCGGAGGAAGCGCTTTGATTAAGTGGCGTAATTCTACGACAAAATCCTGTAGGCAACTGGATGGCGTTGTTTGAGGTTCGATGAATTCGCCTGGAACTCGTAGTGACGTGCCGGAAACCCACCTCTGCTGGGGACGTGTGCGGGCCTTCCGTGAAGATGGTTCGCAAACCCAACAGGACCCCAGGAAGTGCTTGCAGCCAAGGAGTTTCGGGAACGCACTTCAAAGTGCTCTTGAGCGTTCGATGCATCCGTTCCACCATGCCATTAGCTTGTGGATGATAAGATGTAGTATGGACGTGGTGGGCTCCCAGAAGGTGGCCGAGTTTATTGGGGAGGTTGGCTTCGAACTGACGGCCTTGGTCCGAGGTGGCGTGCCGAATATGGAGATCCAGTGGTCAAATAACGCTTTGGAGACGGTACTGGCCTTGATGTCACGCACTCTTATTGCTTGAGGCCAACGTGTATACCAGTTGATGATAGTAAGGCAGTCCTCGTAGCCGTCACACTGCGGGGATGTGGTGGAAACGCCCATACGGTGTCTTGAAGCTGCCTAGCTCAGCGTGGTTATGGCGATGGACCCTTGAACGCTGGGAGCTGGTAGACGGTATCGAAGGCTTGACGGCGGAGCACTGCTGGCAAGTAGGGCTTAATAGCATCGTTGAACTCAATGTAGTGTGCAGAGTAGTCCTTCAAAACCAACTGATGCAGCTTGAAGCGGGGGCTCGCCAGGAGGTGCGGCAACTGCTCATCTGTGGCCCGGGCCTCACTTATGGCTCGAGCAGTAAGTGTGGTGAGTACCGCAGCCGTCTCTCTCTTACGCAAGAAAGTGCTTCGGTGATGATATCTTCTCCTGGTAAATACTCCAATCGTGTGTCAAATTGGCCGATGAAATCTGTCTGCTTTGGCGGGGCGAGGCTTTGTCCGAGTGTTGTGTCAAGGCAAAGGTGTTTCGGCGATGGTCGGTGTAGAGCAGGAATTGCCTGTCCTCCAGAAAACGCGGAAAAACTTGATTGCGGCGAAGACTGCCAAAAGCTCACGGTCGTAGGTGGAGTAGCGCTGCTCGGTCTCGGATAACTTCCTCGAGAAAAATCCCAAGGGTATCCAAATACTGCCGTCCCGTTGCTGGTCCAAAGCTGCCCCAATGGCGGCGTTGGATGCGTCGGTGCTTAGTTCCGACTGATACAAGGTTGAAAGAAATGCTGCTGTAGTTGCTGTGGCATTGCTTTGCTTGCAGCTTACAAAAGCGGCTGGAGTTTTGCAACTTGAAGTACGGAAAGTAATTGCTTGAGGTGACGCTGGTGATGGTCATGGTTAGCCGAGAATGCCAAGTTGCCATCCTGGCGGATGCGTATGAAGTCGAGCTTCTTCAGCAGGTGGTTGAGTGTCCGCTGCATGGTTCGGGCTGCGTTGCGAGAGGCATTTCTACAAATCCAAACAGTCCAAAGGGCGTGATGACTACCGTTTTGCAGATGTCTTTTCTTGTGCTACCGTGATTTGGTAAAAGGCCTGTTTGTGAAAAGGGCCGGGCGGGTGTGGAGTTGGCGGTAATTCCCAGTAGCTCGCCAAGGGCCACCGTCCTTGGGCCTCATGTGCAGGGGACTGGCCCATTGGCTTGACGACTGTCGAATAATGCCTCGTTGCAACAGGAAGTCGAACTCTACTCCCGCTGCAGAGAGGAATTCCCCGGCGAAGCGACGTCGTCTTGTGAAGACGGGTGGACCATGTGTAACGATCTAGTGGTGAACGGGAAAGTCAGCGACTGGACTCAACCCACCGGGTCCTGAAGGTGTTTTTGCGTGCTTTGCGATAATTTGCTTGTATAGTCCTTTGCTAGTGCCTTCTAAAGTGGATGGCTTAGCCACGGCGCTGGTGCTATACACTCGTGAAGCTTGGGTCGAGGACGTAAACTGTAGAGAAGCTGGTGCGGTCGTCCAAGAGGCGTCGATTTTGTAGGTCGATAGGCAGGCCGTGATAGTTGAGTGCGTCGGCTCCCAGGATGGCTGTCTGGACGTCTGTAATAACGAAACGCCTGCCCTTTCGTTATCCCAACGTTTTGTAGACGCTGTGAAAAAAAACTGGGTACATTCTGTAGTAAATTGAAAAACTTGCAAGCTTCCCGGAAGCAATTAGCAGCACATAAGTTAAATGAGTGGGCAGCGCTTATGACACAAAGCGTATTGGGGTTAATTTCTTCAATACGAGCTTAATAATTTTCAAACATATTACTTGCGTTTTCATAGAATTGCCATCGGCTGTCAGTGATGTTAATGGACAGTGAATTTAAAAAAATTAATACAGTGTCCGCCAAATTCTCTGATTTGCGTCCGGAATTAGGAACAAATAATAAAAATCATTCAACATTTAAACCATTTTTCAAATATACCTTATTACAAAAAACCATTGGTCGGTATGAAAGATATCAGGAGTTGAATCTACTATTACTGAGAAGTATTTGGCACTCTTAATTTCCATTAACCATGATCTTCTTGACTTTACTCGCAAGTAAATCGAAAACTTCATCATATATTGTTGAAGAAAGGTAGGAGGTATTTTCTGGTCCAGGGTTACTGTGTCTTTGAATGTGATTGGCCAGAAAGGGATCGAACTCAGCAATCAGGTCGAATGACATCATAAATTCCCCATTGAGCAAAGAGCCAAATTTTTCATCATGAGCACGAAGGGGGCGGCCTCTGCTCGTCAATTTTTTCACAACCGCAAAAACTTTAAAGAGAACACCTCGCCAGTATTTTGTTTCAGCTTCTACGTACGAATCGTAATGACTTGTAACAGTTCCTAAGCACTTTTTTCGTGTTAATTGATCTAACCCACAATTTTTAAGGTCTTGAGAGAGAGAGAAATGATGAAGAGGGCAGAGCCGGAATCCATTAGAAAACGAGCTTTTGTGGTGCGGTCCGAGAGATACAGGCGCTTTTCCGGATAATTGCTGGCGGTACCCGCTGAGTAGAGCACCGGCAATCTTAGTTTTCTGAACGCCCGGTAGCAGTGCCTTGAGCTGGAAATGTGCAGGGCTGCTTGCATCAGATCGCTAGGACTCCGTGTTTGCTGTGATACTGGCAATATCCCGGATGTAGCTCGGGACCTAGAGTGGTGCAGCGTGCCCTTCCTTGGCGGCTGTCTCGTGACGAGGAGTGCCCACTTTGCATGTTGGCGCTGGCGCTACACGGTGCCTCGCGGGTCAAAATTGTCAACTGTGCAATTGCTAATCACAGGGTGGCTAGCTCGACGGTGACCTGGTCCAGAAAACTGCGTGTAGAGAAGAAACCAGATGAGAGGGTCGTGGAGCGCGTGGTTGCCTCTATGAACGTGACCATTACTGCCGGGCCCATGTCATGTGCCTCGACTGCGACCGCGGTGAGCTCCTACAGCGTCTGATTCCTGATCGACAGCTGCATGCGCCGCGTCTGCTGTTGCAGGAGGCGGACCTGTTTAACTCGCAGTACGTCAAGGAAGCGCATGTGACGCAGCAGCTGTGACGATCGTCTGTCCCCGAGCTTGACACCTGTGAGGAGCTTGTATAACTGGGCGTTGAGAAATCCTTCAAGCGGGAGATGATGGCCGCTTTAAGGCTCTTGTATTTGTCGAGCTCCGACGGCGCGTGGATAATGTTGGCCACCTCGGCGATTGTGTAGTGGTCCAATGATGAGACCATAAGGTGATACCGAGTTGAGTCCCTTGTGACCTGACGCACTTGGAACTAGGACATGACCTGGTAGAACCACAGTTCCAGGCTAGCGCGCCAGAAGTATGGCAGCCTGCAGTAGCCGACACCATAATGTTGAGCTGGTGGCTGCTGTTGGTCGAATTGTCTTTGAAGCAGAGGTGGTTGGGTTTGACTTGCCGATGCTGGCTGGCTGCGCGCCGGTGACTGTTGCTCCTGGGAGAGCAAGAACTCTGGGTTGCCCAGCGAGGCGTTGCGCGCAGCATCATCGTCTCGTCCAAGCATCATGCTGGTTCTCCACTCGTGCTCACCCTTTTGAAAATCAATTTTACGCTTTATTTACTGGAAACAAAGATGGGTGCTACTGGTGGCTTCTGACGCCGGTAATTATGAGGAAACGCTGTCGATGATGAAGATTATCTCGGTGATGAAGACGACGAAATCTGTAGAAGGTTTGCCTAGATTCTCTCACGGATACTGATTTATGAGAACCTAGAAGAGCGGCTCAAACTACTTTTTCTCACGGGAAGTTGCTTGTGCCGCTGATGTGTGAACTCGGCGGCAGGCAAAGATTTCTCGAGGGGTGAGGATCTACTTGCGCCTTGAAGAGTGCGCTGGCTTCTTCAAACGTAAATGATTTTGTTGGGTCTTATATTAACTATAACATATCCTCAGTTTTCTCAGCGACGCTAACACTCAATTTTTGTTCGAAATCTCTTACTTTCAAAACTTATCTAAAGATGGAAAACGAAATATATTTCGTTAGCGTCATCTTTGTGATGTATCAACAAAATTTAGCCATGCTGTCTCTATTGCAAACAATAGAAATTGTCACATGCATTCACAAATTTCCATATTGTTCTTCTTATCTTTGAAGTGACAGTGCAGAGAGCTGACCGATAAATAAAGATACGCAATTTACAGCCAGTTTTCACTTGTTTTTGCCACCGGTTGGTACAATCGGTCAGAATGATATGTTATCAAGTTTTTGCATTTGCAGTGCATCTGGAACTGTTGCAAACATAGTGAAAAAACCAACAAATGTGCAGTTGTTCTTAAATTTTTTAGTCTTGTCACTGAATATGCTCCGTCTTAATTTCGATGCAATCTACATTGGAATAGTATCAAAATAAGTTTGGCTCTTAATCAATTCAGAGATATATTTTGAGCATTCTCTCCAATTTATCATTTTTATTATTGTATTTTATTGGGGGTCAATTGTTATGGAAAATAAAATAACACAGCCTTGAACTGTTTATTAGAACGTGCTTACGAAACTTTATTTGAAAATGATGTTGCTTGTTTCGATAAACTTTGGCGTGATTAAATTTCAGCGGTTTTTTTAAATAAGATAAAAAATATGTGGTTTTATTCTGATGAAAATTTTCGATGCCCCTTTATAAAAACTATTCTATGTAAAGATGGTGAAAATTTAGAAAAATTAACGAATCAAACAATGGTAATAAAAGAAGGGCAAACTGTTCTCCCACACAATCAGAATCACTCATAAAATATTTTTCTTATTCTTCACATTTTGCTGCATCCACAACATTTCTTGGAATTGGAAATTCTCCAATCAAATAAAATTAAAGCAATCAAATAAATAGAACTAAATTTCACGATTACGTTATCGCTGGCATGCCGTGAGTCATTTCCACTTACGCGAACTGACCGTTTCATTGCATATGGCCTAGTCAAAGCTTATGACTAAAGTTGAGTTAATTAGAAAAGTGTCTCCTTAAAGTGATCACATCTCTTGATAATTCTTTGGTGGGCGACGAAATCGAGAATACGAACTTGAAACTGATACAGAAAAGTTTTTTGCAGTTTGCTATTACGTTAGCACTCAAGATTGTCTGTCCACAATGCCCAGTCATAGAGGACATATCTGGCAATCTCTATCCGGGGGTGTGTTAATTTCTTGAGCAAATCAGCTTTGAAAGATGTTTTCTGAATTATTTGCGATAACATTGCAAGCTGACACGCATATGTACATGCTAATTTGATATTTTCAAATTCGCTAAGGTCTCTTGTACTTGATGTCAAAATATTGGTCTTATCGCGAATAACAGCTGCCAATTTTCACATATGCAGCTAAATATGATTTTACGCAGTTAAAATGAATAAATTGTTTACGAATAAAATTTTAGTCTTCATGTGAGATAAAAACAAAATGTGTGAGTTGGCTTTTTGTTGGATAAAGAACAGTTTAAATATTTTCTAAAATCTTGAAACCTAGATTTTTTAGGATATTACCGAATTTCATTGAACTTCCATCACAATTAACCAATTATTGCATACATATGTATATGATGAGTCATTTTTGTCTCATGTCTTAGAACATCTTTTAAATTTAAGCTTTTTCACGTAAATACGATAAATAAGCTGAGCCACGTCATAGTTTTGCATCGATCCTACTAATTTAATCTTCTCAAGCCTGAAACGATGGCAGATACACCTCTAGGAAATGGACTTGCAGACAAATATAAATTCTGTTGTCAGCGCCACGGTAGCTTCACATATGAGTGAGTCAGACTCGGGATCTCACTCCACTTACATGCTTTTGTGTAAATTTCTACGTACATACGTTCGCAATATATCTGTATCTGTACACACGAAAAATAGATATGAAAAAGAAAAGCTTAAAGAGGAAAAAAATGTATTATCATACCATTGGCGACATACAGAATCCATTAGAAGAGAAGATACAGGAACAGATACAATTCACATATTGTTCGACATACACATGTGTACGGAGAAATTGTGCTTTGAGTTTGCCCGAGGAAGAAAATAGAACTAGACAAGACTGATACCGATGAAAAGCTTTTTCAATGCAAAACAGGCACAACGTAATCGAGTTTTTATTTTATTTTTTGTTTTTACTTTACTGTTTCCATGTTATTTCATTTACATATAATTTCATGTACGAGTATGTTGCTATCTTATAATCGGAGCTCTACTGCAATATTTGCAAGCTTACACACATGTTGAGCATAATACGACGAGTATGTAGAAATGCGTGTGTGCTTTACAATGCAATTAAAATAAGAAGTGTTGGTTGAATGAGGAGAATAAACTTGATTGTGATTACAGTTAGTAGGGAAGGTTTGTTTGAGCTTCCTGTGACATCATACATTGCGGCAAGACTATATTTTATATCTAACATATTTACCGACTTGTAAATTTTAGCTTGATTCTAATACGCAACTTTGTTATTTATTTGCTTAGGTGGAAAATTGTTGCTTGCTTATTTGGGTTTTTTTATAACTTACGGAAATATGAAAAACGTGTGATAATGATACATGAGAGGATTAGTATGGTATGTGGGCTGCTTTCTCGGTGTAGTATGAAAGTGGAATAGAGCAAATAAAAGTTTACGAGGGTAGTCTCAAAAAAATTTGACCTAGAAAGCCTATTTTTTCAACTCCTTTCAAGCGGTCCCAGGCTAGGCGGTCAGATTGACAGGAGAAGTATTTATGGGTAGTCCAGCCAAAAGTCATCCAGGGCATTAATAGCCTCCATCTCTTTTGCAGTCATCAAAACATCTATCCACCCAAACTATACATTGGTTTTAAAATCTTTTTTTTTTGTGGTAGAGAGGTGAATGCTATTTATGCACAGAGTGTGGGACACCCATGCTCGCAAGAAGGCGACTGGACTACCCACTAAACACCTCCCCTGTCAACCTGAGAACCCAGCCTGGAACCGTTTGACACATTACTTCGGGTCAGCTCTCGTTTTGTTACGCGTTGAGGCGCCTTCGAGCTGGGAGATCCCTTTCCTAGCGGGAGGGAAAAGGAGAAGAGGAAGTGCCAGAAAGGCGATCCACCAGCCCCAGCGTCCCCGGCTGCTGAGAGTCCCTTTTATATTTTGGGACTGCCCGAGCATAATGTGCCTCCTGGTTCCATTTGTCAACCGATTCAACCATCACCGCAACTATATTATCCGAGGTGAGCTCTCCCGTCTCCCTGTAGAGTTCCCTTTGCAGCCTGACCCATTTTGTACACGCAAAAAATGTGTGGCAAGCATTGTCCTCCTCTCCTGGACAAAACCGACAATCGGGAGACCGTGACTTACCGATTCTGTGCAGGTAAGACTGAAAACACACATGCCCGCTCAAAAGCTGGGTCAGATAGAAGTCAGTCGCAACATGCCTTCAATTTAGCCACGGCCTCACATCCGGGATGAGGCGCGCAGTCCACCTTCCCTTCGTGCAATTGACCCAAGGCTGCTGCCAATCGTTGGGCGAGTGCTGTCTCTCCTCGCGGACAACCATCTCCCTCGCATCCTCGATTCCCCCTATGTTGGCCATAAGTCGACTCAGAGCCGATATTCCCGAAGAAGCCTTCTCAGCCGTGGCCCTGATTTGCTCAGAGAAACTCATCTTCGAGTCGATCAGTAGCCCCAGGTACTTCATTGCTGGCTTCGATTCGATTCGTAAGCCGCCAATACTGATCATCCTTACTGTAGGGATTCTCTTTTTTGTCAAGATGACCATTTCGGTTTTTTCCAGTGCTAAAATGAGAGGACTGTCTCCTCCAGTTCCAGCTGTGTGAAGAGTGGGCACTCGACTGCTGTTTCACTATGGACAGCGTCAACCCGGACGGGATGGGCGGGGAAGAGTCCCCGCACTATCGCTTCCATGTTTTCCACGTCATGTGTACAAGGCTTCCGTAGGGCACCAAGTTTTCGCATGACCAGCTTGTAGCCAAGGCCCCACGAATCCTTGTTCACATTGTCCACTAGGTGTTGCCAGCAGTGAGTCTTGCTACTGTTGATCAGTTTGCGAAGGCATTTCCTGACCGACTTATATGCCGCCACCTGGTTGCATGCCTCGTCACGGTTCCGTGCCCGTTGAGCCTCACGTTGAAGCTTGTGACACCCCCTTCGCTTTTCAGCGATTTCAGTTGACCACCAGTACACTGGGAGCTTGCCGTGCTGGGGTCTTCGACGGGGCATAGAAGCGCAGCAAGCAGTCGTGATGATGCCCATAGTTGAGATCACCACGTCTTGAGCTGCCAGTTCTTCCATCCCCTCCGAAGCTCCCTACAGCGGCTCACCTGCTGTGAGCACCTCGACGAACCTCTCGACGTCCATCCTTCCGATGTTTCACCCAGTTGTAGAAGGCCGAGAGCACGGACGTCGGGAGACAGTATCGCTTGTCTCAAGCAGAATGCACTGATGATCACTGGCTGAGTAGTCCTCTAATACTTTCCAGTTGTGTATCCTCCGTACTAAGGACTCCGAGGTGAATGTCACGTCCGGTATGGTTCCCTCACAGCCAATACGGTGGAAAGTCGACGTATTTCCGGAGTTTAGTACGACGAGGGCCGTCCTGGCCGCCATTTCCAGGATTCGTTTTCCCCGCGGATCCGTCTGAGGCATGCCCCATTCAATTGCTTTAGCGTTGAAGTCGCCCCCAATGAGCACTTTGCCCTCTGCGTTCGAGACAGTGCCCTCCAAAGCATTAAGCTTGGCTTGGAAAGATGATATCGATTCGTTAGGCGCTAGGTACACACTAAAGAAGGTGGTCCCTGAGCACCGAGTCCACACGAAACCATACCACAACTCTCCGCTTGAAAGTCACTGTTCTGAACCCATATGGCGGCAGTTCCAGTTTGATCAGAAAACCATAATGCAGGACTTTTATTATGATGCTGCACAGCAGAAAGAAGTCGGCTTTCATGTCCCTCGCAAACTGCTCAAGCAGATTTTGGGCGGTCGAACTGCGGTGTAGGTTTAACTGCAGGATGCAGGTCATTGGAGTTCTGATTTTGCCTTGGCTAAGGCTTCCTGGAACACCAGGCAGTTTCTTGATCCCAAGATATGTCCAAAATCAGGTTTTGGATCAGCATCCTTGCAAAGAATACAGTGCGCCTCCTTCGTACACTCTTTTCTTTTATGTCCCATTTCACCGCATTTGTAACATAGGGAACTCCTATCGGGTCCTTTGCATACTTTGTGGTGTGACCATAACTAAGGCATTTGAAACATGGAAGAGGCGTTGCTCTTCGCCGTATCCTACAGACAACCCAACTTATTCGTACTTTGCCCTTGTTCTGGAATTGTTCGGCGTCCTTTTCGGTCAAGCCAACTATGGCCATGCGTTGTCCCCTGTTGTTTTCTGGTGTCAGTCTCGCTTTGATCCTTCCCACGCTAGGGAACTCCCTATTGATGGCCTCTTCTACCTCGGCCAGATCCGTCACGCAGTCAATGTCTCGTATTTCAATTGTTGCCATCGGCTCGAGCGGGGCTATAGTTGCGCTTTTGTCGAGGACTTTCTTTACTGCGTCACAGAATGCTTCTTTATTGCCGGCCTCTGCTCCGAATTCGACCAGTATGTGGCCCGACCGCGTTGGTCGTACTACTTTAATGATAGTATTGGTGTCTTCGGGCCTTACGTTTTCCCTGATGTCCCGCAGTACCTCCTCTTAGGATCGGCCATCTTGGGGCTTTACGAGCAGTGCCTGCTGCCGGGGTCTTCATCGGGGCTTCTGCTTCTCCTGATTTGCGTCAGGTCCTTTTTCTAATTGGGCGCCCGTGCGAACTTTACTTTCTGGCTTTTTTGAAGGAGTTTCTTTGCGGCTTTCTTCACTCCTTTTGTAAGCACTGTCTGGAACCCGTAATCTGGTGCTCCACGCCCATGAAATGCCTTTTCCTTCCTTCTTTTATCCCGATCTCCTTCGATTGGGCTAGACGCCATTCTTTTATTGACTTTTAATGGTGGAGCTATCTGCATGTCGCCTTTAGATTTCGCCGCAAGAACCTCTTTAGCCTTCTGTTCGTTTTTGGCCCTTAACCAGCTCCTCCGATAGTGCCCTATGCGATCTAGGAGCTACTCTAGTTTAAGGAGCCCCACCTTTGCTGCTTTGCTGATTTTTGGGGAGTCGCATGCAGATTGTATTCTTTTCAGAACATATTCCGCTTTTCGGAGTAGCCTTTCTTCTTCGTCTCGCTGGGCGGCAATTGTACCTTGCAACCATCCTTGGGAGAGGTTATCGCGTTCCCTTTTCGAATGCAGTACTTCTGCCACATTTTCGACGCTGGCGGTGCAATCACGCGGTGTCTGGTCACTCGTTGCTTTTAGTGCCGTAATCTCCTCGTTGGCTTCTGGATTTTTCGTTGCAATGTCGAGATTTGCGACCCTTGCATCGGTCGCTTCGGTAACGATCGCAGCAGTGACAATCAAATTTTCGGTGCTCTTTATGTTATCTTCCACCGCTCGAACACCTGAAGCGTCCTGCAGAGTTTCCCGCTTTTCCTTAATAGGACGCTCTGGCGTTCGGATCATTTTTTTGCTGCGCCCGAACGCTGCAGGAATCTCAATCTGAACCAGACTGTCAACTATTCTCCGTTTTTTGTCTGCCTTCACTGTCATTGTGTTTTTCTTCGTTTTTGTCGTGGTTAGTACCGCTCTCGATGTACTGTTAACATCGTGGCTGCAACCGCTGGTTGCGTTGTCGTTGTTATTATTTTTTGTTTCTTTTTTGAATGTTTTTGATCTTTTCATTTTGTTTGCTTCAGTTTTGTTGGGTCCCTCCTTGGAGCTGCTATCTCCCTTCTTGTGTGTAGTCGCCTTTTTGGCCCCATGGTTATCTTTGCAGAGCAGGGAGGCCATGCGAGGGTTGGCACAAGCGCTAATCGGGAGTCCGTCTCAACCGAACCTACACCACCGACCCAATGGTGCGAACATCGAACGTACTCCGAGGCCTGCCAAGTTTTTACCGGGACGGAGACGGTATGATAGTTGAATTGGAGCCGTTCACACACGAGTTTCACCTTGGCGCTACTATGCAAAGCAACTAGGTCCGTCTCAGTTTAGCACTGGAGAAAGCCGAAGTGGCCATCTTGACAAAAAAGAGAATCCCTAGAGTAAGGATGATCAGTATTGGCGACTTACGAATCGAATCGAAGCCAGCAGTGAAGTACCTGGGTCTACTGATCGACTCGAAGATGAGTTTCTCTGAGCAAATCAGGACAACGGCTGAGAAACCTTCTTTGGGAATATCGGCTCTGTGTCGACTTATGGCCAACGTAGGGGGACCCATCCCATCAAGAAGACGCCTCTTGATGAGTGTTGTAGGGTCAGTGCTACTGTACGGAGCAGAGGTATGGGGCGACGCTCTCAGCAAGGAGGTATATCGAAAACAGTTGGCCCAGGTACAGAAAAGAGGAGCACTGAGAATTGCATCTTCGTATCCAACAGTCTCTGACTCAGCGGTGAGAGCTATTGTTGGCGTGATACCTGTCGCCCTCCTTGCTAGAGAGCGCCGAAACGAAAATGCGAGGTAGATGGTTGTCCGCGAGGAGAGACAACGCTCGCTCAACGATTAGCAGCAGTCTTGGGTCAATTGCACGAAGAGAAGGTGGACTGCGCGCCTCATCCCGGATGTGAGACCGTGGCTAAATCGAAGGCATGGTGAGACTGACTTCTATCTGACCCAGCTTTTAAGCGGGCATGTGTGTTTTCAGTCTTACCTGCACAAGATCGGTAAGTCACGGTCTCCCGATTGTCGGTTTTACCCAGGAGAGGAGGACAATGCTTGCCACGCATTTTTTGCGCGTACAAAATGGGTTAGGCTGCGAAGGGAACCCTACAGGGAGACGGGAGAGCTCACCTCGGATAATATAGTTGCGGTGATGCTCGAATCGGTTGACAAATGGAACCATGTGGCACATTATGCTCGGGCAGTCCTAAAATATAAAAGGGACTCACAGCAGGGGGGGTTGCTGGGGCCGGGGATCGCTTTACTGGCATTTCCTCTTCCCCTCTTCCCTCCTGCTAGGAAAGGGACTCCCCAGCTCGAAGACGCCCCACTGCGTAACAAAACGAGACCTGGCCCGAAGTAAAGTCTCAAACGACTCCAGGCTGGGTTCTCAGGTTGACAAGAGAGGTGTTTAGTGGGTAGCCCAGTCGCCCATGGGAGTCCCACAATCTGTGCATAAATGGCATTCACCTCCCCACCACAAAAAAAAGCCATCACATCCGCCAGCCCAAAGCATCAATTCCAGTTCGTTGTTCAAAGCGTAGTCCAGATCCAATCAGAGTCGTTACCTGTCATCCCAAGAGGGAACCTTACGGTGCCCCTAATAACCCGGGTCCGTGGGGGTGGCGCTCCCCAAAAAATGCGAGCCTCCAAGAGTGCTCTTGTCGACCGGCATTCGCCCTGCGGGAATTTCCTCGGATACGTGTGGGCGGAACTCCCCAAAGAATGCTATCCTCCAAGAGTGCTCTTGTCGACCGGCATTCCCCTTGCGGGGAACGTACCACGAGTAGTACGCGGAATCAGACAGGCCACACTACTCTACAATGAAAAAAATTCTACCGTACTATCCTATAGGTATCCAAAAACCGAGCTCATTTTATTTCAATGTCAGCGAGTCAATCTCCATAAAGTCCCTAACGCCATGGTCGACCACGTTCGACGCCGGTTTTGGGTCTCTTAACTCCAAAATATCAAATCTCAAGTCCATAGGTGTGTAATCTACATTCTTCAGCAAAAAACACGCGATGCAGCTGATTGGAGACCTACCAAAAGGTCAGATCACTCCAGCCTCCCACCCCAATAAAAACCGTGAGATGTTGCGATCTCAAGATCTTTAAGGGCTTTATTGTTCCTTTGCTTATTTCATCACCAAAGCCAATCATGGGGAAGCGGTCAGTGATTTAAATACAGACAACATACTCGCTGCGTTAAGGAGACACCTCGCTTCTAGATATATCAGCAAAACCATTTATATGGATTTAAGTCATAACTTTCAAGGACCAAAGAACCGCCTGATGGACACCAACTCGAAATGCTAAGCCGAAGCCACGGGAGCAGTTGCAGAGCTCACAGGCAATTAAGGCTTCAATCGAAAATTCATCTCTCTCCGCTCATCCCATTTTGGGGATTTTGAGAGGCAGGAGCATGATCAATGAAGAATTACCTGAAAAGAATAGTAGGAACCGTGACTCTAACGTACATATAGAGAACTTACGTCCGTCCTCACCCAAACTGAAGCCTGTCTCAATTCCAGGCCTCTGATTCACAAAGTTATCTTCCATCTGACTTTACATCGTTGACGCCAGGATATATCCTTATTGGCTGGGCTTTGGTATCAAACTGTCGGCACTGAAGAAATGAGCAGCAACCAAAAAAGTAACGTTAAGAATCCTGAGAAAGGTAGCAGTGCAAATCCCTTCGAGATTCACAAAAACACCCGAAGTGGATTCGAAAACAAACTAACGCGGAAGCAAGACAATTCGTGGCCATTATAGACAAACGCTTTTCCTCGTTCAAGTGGTTGATAGCTCAAATCACCGCTCTCCACTCAGGTAATGACGGGCTGGTTAGGGTCGTAGACCTCGAAACTCCTACTCGACTCTACACCGACCACTTCACAAGACCCGCATTCTCCCCACTTATGCGAGTTGCTGATCGGCAAATGTCCCACTTGAAGCACCACACCAGACACGTATCTCTAACTAGGGATGCTAAAAACTGCACCAGTTTAACCAAAAACCGGTTTTTTTGTTCGAAAAACCGGTTATTCCTCCCGGCTTAAACCGGTGTTTTCTTTCAAATTCAAGAACCGGTTAAAAACCGGATATAGGCTTGGAAAATTACCGGATACAAAAACCCGGAAAACAGGTTTTTCGCCATCCCTACCTAAGCAGCATTAATGACAGTCACCAGAGCAAAGCAAATTTTTGTGTTTGATTGGTTTTTGTTATTAGTTGTATATGTTTTCGTTTCAATGTGGAGGGCTTTTCATGGATTGTGAAGCGAATTTAGCGCATGATGCGCAATAAATGCAAAATGCTTGAGGACTGAACCGAGCGATCTTTCATCAGTATACTATAAATGAATGACTTAGCTTAACCCCTTACTGCATTGCGGTCCATATTTGAACCAAACAATAGTTTTGCTTATAATTTACAATCTAATAATTTTTTCTCCTTTTCTGCATGATGTGCCAATTTTCGGGGTACAGATGTTCATACAAAATTATTTCAATGCCATCTTTAAGCTGCTAGTCGAACTACACCTTAGTTTGAAGTTTGCAAATCAAGCTTTGAAAGTTACAGTGAGTGCGCTCATATTCAAAATTCAAAGATAAATACTTAACGTGAAGGAATCGTCTGGGGAAAAGAAATTTATTGTAAAATAAACCTTTACTTACGTAAAACAGGTAAAATTTCATTCTTTTCATTCATGCAACTGATACAAAAGTCGTAGTGATGAAATGAAAAATACCGCTGTATCTTATTTCTTAAATATTTTTGTATTTTGTAAGTTTATGCTGATACCGTACTGTTTAGGGCTCATGGATCCTCGCAGATTTTATGGTGGTTTACATACCATTATTTAAAGTATACCTGAGGGCAGTACAGATGAAGAGCTGCCTGAGGATGAGGATCTCGTGGGACGGCCTGTTAGAAGACTTCCATCGATAACTGTGCCCGAGACTGAAGACGAGTCTCAAGATGATCCAGAGAACTTAATTCCTTTGTCTGAACCTGCTGGAGAACGTTCAAGAGCTACTAGAGCTGATATACAAAGATTAAGGGATGGCTTTACCGAAAGAATGGACATCGACTTAGAATTTACTGGTAATTTAAGTTTGCCTTCAATGATAATGGAGTTGGAAACACCTGTACAATTTTTAAATACATATTTACTGACGAAATGTTTCAATTAATATCCCAACAAACCATGTTATATACAACGGAATAGCGTCCAGAAAAAAATTTAACTGTTACACCACAAGAAATTGAACAATTTGTGGGTATATGTCTTATGATGTCTATTATTCGACTGCCGTCTACTAGAGATTACTGGTGTGAAACCTTAGGACATCTCAAAGTCATCTCAGTCATGTCATGTAACCGTTTTGAAGTGATTAAGCATTATATTCACTTCAATACAAACTCAACCCACGTGCCTAAGGGGGCAACCAAGCTATGATCCGCTACACAAACTTCGTCTATTCTTGAATCAACTTGGAGAGCGTTTGTTAACGGTCCCTAAAGAGAAGTATATGGCTGTGGACTAGCAGATAATTCCGACTAAAAGTCGCTCAACTATGAGGCAATATAATCCCAATAACCTCATAAATGGGGCTTCAAAAATTTTGTTCTTAGCGGTTCCTCTGGCTTTAGCTATGACTTTGGAACTATATACAGCGGCGCGTGGACCAGAAGAAGTATTTGGAGGTTTACCAAACATAAGCACTTCCAATAATGTGGTCATTTGTCCCGCAAGAACTATTCCAGAAGCACAAAATTACAGACTTTTTTTCGATAACTGGAACGCACCATTGCCGCTATTAGTTTATTTGGCAAAGAAAGAGGCATTGCCATTCTTCTTTTTTGTAGCGCTACAGCCCCTCTCGAGCCTTCGCTTTGAGATAGTTAGAGTATCTCATTTTCATGACCGTATTGATTTTTTCGGAAGTTGGTTTGGTCAGTACCATGCTCCTGTGTGCCTGCTCAGCTATGATATGATCTGATTAAATCAATACATATCACCACTGAGTGAATACTCGTAGTCTGTCCGAAAAATCTCCTGAACTAAATCACGTTGCTCCCAACGAGATTTGAACCTGGGACCTTCGGCTTATGCGTTCATGCTCTCACCACTAGACCACACAGACTACGTGGGGTATTGCCATTAGGTACAATAAAATCAAACCATATCCCTGGGTATAAAGTTCCCTTGGAAAAGGACGGGGTACTGCGGTTGAGAAGCTCAAAACGGTGGATAATGTCGACATCTCTGTAACGACATGGTATGACTACAGGATTGTTAACTTGGCCTTAATTTACGTACGTAGCAAATCACTTGCGGATGTTAGACGCTTTAATAAAAAGGAGAAAATGTATATTAGAATTCCATGTCCAAAAGCTGTGATAACATATAATCAACATATGGGTGAAGTTGATCTTTTAGATGTACTCTTGGGTTAAAATAAAATAGTTAAACTAAGCCAATTGTGTTTAAACGCCCGTTGTGGAGTTAATGTTGAAATCAATCAGAATTAAATTGAGCTGTGTAATTATTTAACACATCAGCTGCTTGCAGCCATAATGAAATGCTTCTGAGGACCAATCATTATATTAGATTAGAAGATTATTGACAGGTCCATACTAAATTCATCTTAATCAAAAATTGCAAGAAAAAAATATATAACAGAAAATTTTCTTTACATCTTCCCAAGTATTCAAACTTATTCTAGCAATAATAGAATGCAAGAAATCAATATTACTATAAATCGATCACGCTCAAATCACTCTACATACACACGCCGTCGGTCTTTAGATCAATTTCTATCATTCAAGATAAGAAAATAAATTAGAGCTTAATCTGCCGGTTCAAGACAAAGTCTAAGAAATAAATGTTTTTGTTTATTTTTAAATGTTTATTTTAAGATAATTTCAAATAATCGTGTTGATGTCTATGAATTTATCTATATCATGCTGGAATTCAATTGATCAATAAAATCCAATTACTTATCAACTGTTGTTAAACAATCTGAAGTGCAAATATTCATAGCTTTTCTCAATGTCTTAACTCTTACGGAAGAAAGTTTCCAGAAAGACATGATTCAACGGATATACAGCAATAAAAAAATCGTGCGACGTAAGATTTTTTCTTTGCGAATACTTTGAGTCAATTAAATGAAATGTAGATAATTTATTTTGTAATCTTTTTTTGTCATTTGAAAGCTGAAGAATGAGTGGTTAAAAGAGACCAATCGAATTGTGTCAAAATTTTCTTGAATTTTTAAATAGATAAGCCTGCACGACTAAAATTACCAACAAAGAAAATCATGCTACTTATTAGCATGTATCAAAATCGCTCCAGAGTTATTTATTTCCTATGGTCTAATTTCAATTTTTGCCGAAATTTCCACACTTTAGTTGCATCATTTCCGGGAGGTTGAGGCAACGGCATATCTACTATACTTCATGTGAGGTCATGGTTTGGTAGTAAGCGAATAATATTGTCAAGCAACCTTATCTATCAATCCTAAAGATTGTGAATATGGAGATCCAGCTTCTTTTGTCAGTTTGGTCAAAGATGCCGATAATTTCCAAGCATTCTGTCTAACTGTCTAATAATATTACTCTCCTTCCCTCTCTGTCCATCAAAAATATTTCCTCATTAATTTCCTACTAAGTAAGTGACAATGAATAAATTTTCTATTTACTGAATAAGTGTTGAATAAAGCTTACAAATATAATGCCAGCAAGTTGCTTATGATTCTCAAAATAATTCATATGACATAACACGCAACTTTCTATTTAAGGCACTCTTCCGTATGAGTGTTCTCTGTAGAGACATGAAAACCATTGCTTAGGGAATATGTTACATATGTCGCTATTATAACGACCCTAAACATGTACGTCCTTTTCCACTTCCACTCTTGTATCTCACATCATTATCAACATTATTTAATGTTATCTTTAATTATAACATTCTTCTCTCGCACAATTGATGACCTTAATTAAATTGAAAAGCCACCAAGCCTGTGTCATAATAGACAAACATTTTGCCGTCAAAACGATATCCTTAAACGATATGACATTTCAATGATTTTCAGCAAACTACGCGCCGTCAAAATCCAAAGTGCTATGTTTGCACACAAAGATGAAATACAAGTCCATTATGTCGCGTTGCGTTGTGACTTGTATGAGACAAGGAGGAGAGGGAAGACATATTGGCAAAAATGTTCCTTAACAGTTTATCGATAATCAATTTCTTCCCTTTTACTTATCAGATTGACGTCAAAATGTGAGAATGCAACACCCATTTTTCCTTACAATTTTATGACTATAGGTCACGCAGACAAATTTCTGGGGAGAATAGTTGGTTTGTTTGTTGTGACGAAGTCCTGTTGGTGATTCAAGGTGTGGTGATGTCAGATGGATATTGTTGAGGTAAGATGAGATAAGGAGAAGATGTGCAGAAGATGAGATGGTCGAGTTCCGTCACTGAGAAGGACTGGTATTACCCTAAGACATCTTCCTCCTTTCTTAATTGCAAAGAACTTAGTCCTTTGGAAAGAAATGACTAAGGTTCTATTCCTGTCTCATTGCCAAACCCTCAACAGCTGACACATACTCTTTATTTTTCTTTCCTGTTCGTTAGCCTTCCGCAATTTTATAGTGTCGTTTGTCAGTCTTCGCGATCCTCTTGCCCCAACTACCACCCACTGAATTCGACTTCTCGGAATACGAAAAATGAACTTCCAGTGAACGTTGCGTGATAACCAGCGACTAAATTAAGTAAAGGTTGGATAACGTTCGTTTTTCTCTTCCTATACCTTAGAGGTAAGCAAGGTGAAACGTTGACATGATTGACCGACTGACGATATCCATTGTAAAAGAGGATAAAAATGTGTTCAAATGGGACAAGAGTGAAGTTAATTAAATGAGGTCATTTGCGGAACGTCGTTAATTCTTTTTGTATAGAATTATCGATGAATTTGTGATGGTATGGAGGTGAATATTTCAAGAAAAAGTGAACACAGAAAGGAGCTAGAAGTTATTTCCGGTTTTATGAGATTGAATGATAATTGAACAATAAAACATAGTTTAATGAACTTTATCAAGTTCAAGGTTTTCATTTGAAGTTTATCAAATTAAGATCCTTAGAGGCCAATGTTATACAACATACTATATATATATATATATATATATATATATATATATATATATATATATATATATATATATATATATATATATATATATATAATGTAAGTTTATTTATACGTACTTTAGTCAGCGTCACGCAAGGAAAACCTTTCAAACGATGCATGATTACAATTTGAACTTATTTGTGCCAAGGTTCCTTAAGCTATGCAATCATATACAAAAGGATATTAATAGTAATTGTGTGCAACTTTCAACAAGGTCCAAAAAGGGTGACAAGTTACAGTGCGAAAATTATAGAGGCATATTACTACTTTGTACGGCGTACATAATATTTTCAAAAATCTTGGAAAATAAAATCGGATCATACACCAACAGTAATTTTGGGGAGAATCAAGGTGGTTTTAGAGCAGGTAGACCGACAATAGGCCAATTGTTCACAGTCAAGCATGTACTTGAAGAATGATGGGAGTTCAGCATAGACGTACATAAAATATTCGTTGACTTGAAGCAAGCATCCGACAGTGTTGATCGTAACGTACTGTACCAAATAATGCTTTGCTTTGGCATCCCAGCGAAATTAGTCCGTCTTATCAAAATGACAATGAAGTCGATGGCCTCTTACGTCCGCATCAATAATCACCTCACAGATGCCTTTGACACAAATATCGGACTAAACCAGGGAGATGGGCTGGCCCCATTGCTATTCAATTTGGCTCTGGAGTACGTTATACGGAAGCTACCTGTCGATACGTGAGGTACATTACTATACAAGTCAAGCCAAGTAGTAGCCTATACGAACGGCATCAACATATGGTCACGGTCATTAACAATTGCCAAAGAACACTTTCTGAAACTCGACAGCGAAGCAAAACGAGTAGGGCTACAAATTAATGAAAATAAAACAAAGCGCATGACGCAGTCAAGGAAAAATACCACAATTACACAAAATATCACACTTGGCAAATACAGTATCGAAAATATGAGCGAATTTGTGTATTTAGGCACTAAAATAATGAAAACGGGTAATGAAAGAGACGAAATACGCCAAAGAATACAGCTTGCAAATAAAATATTTTATTCAGTATTGACGATCTTGAAGACTAGCTGCATACACAGGAAAACAAAGCCCCAAGTATACAAATCTGTGACAAGACCTGTGTTATGCTATGAGTGTAAAACATGGACCCTAACCAAAGCACTCGCAAATATATTGAACGCCTTTGAGTGGCGGATTCTTTGATGAAATGTTTTATTTGAATTTTATTATTCTTACCACTATGTCTAATCAGGTCATATAATTAGGCACGACAGATTTTATGCACCAATTTAAGGTAGCCAAAATTGCTTTTTAAAAGCAATTGAAGCTACCTTTGTTTGCTTATAAAACTTTTCATCGTTCAGTTTACTTTAATTCTTGATAAAAAATTACCAAGAAAGTGGGAAAGGTAGTTGTCAAATGAAGCAAAGTGAAGAAAGTCTTCTTCTTCTTCTACTGTTTTCATATTTTAATTGACAAAACGAAATTTCAACATAATGGAAAAATGTCATAGACATAATTAAATAAAAATTAAATTTATGTCGATCTTATTTTGTTGTCAGTATTTGAAGTACAAGCCTTCTTTTGCATATTCTTTCTTTTATTTAAAAATTTTTCACCGCCCAATGACAGAACTCAAATTTTTTAGTGAATCTTGCATTCTATTTTGTTGAAAATTTTGTTTCTCTTAACTTTCAAGTCAAGAACGTCCAGTTAACAAATTTTTCAACCTAAAAATTCATTGCAGCTGCGAAGAACTCGCTCCCGCTTCAAAATGGTATTCCCCAAAATTTTATCTGACACATTGACCTTCACTGTTACTCAAACAAACTCTTTTATAGTTGGCAAACTTTATTTAAGTTGCCTTCAGGTCTTTCAAGATTCCTCATTTTCCTCTATCTCATCATTATAAAAAATCGGGTGGACACATAAATTTTTCTTACGTTCTCCCCTCTCCTACCAACCCCCTCCTCTCGATACAGATAAGGTGGTCTAACAACCTGTTTTGAAAAGATCTCATTGAGACCTTTCATATGACACCCTACTCGACTACCTTTGATGAAAAATTTGTTTATAAAGGGTCTTCTCCCCCTCAACGCGTGAGAGGACTTAGAACCAAGGTTGCGTCTGTCTATGTTCCATGCCATAGCCTTGTGTATATTTATGAACATTTTTTTGCTGAATTATCCTCGTTTTTTAATAGTAGCCTTTCCAGAGCTTATATCCTGACATGTGGTCACTTCAACTTCCCCAATATTTCTTGGAATCCTCGATATCCCATTCATCTTTTCTCTCGCTTTGCTCTATTTCACAATTAAACTCTACAGCAAATGCTAATAGCAAAATCTTAAGCTTGATTATCTCTATTCTATCGTCACTTTTAATGCGATTTTATTGGTTAGAGCACTTGCCCCGTAAGCCGAAGGTCCCTGGCTCGAATCCCGTTGGCGACAACGAGATTAGCTTCGAGTGATTTTTCGGACGGACTATAAGCCCGTTCAGTTATGATACGTGCTGGTTTAAAATCAGAACATATCGCAGCTGGGTAAATTGACGCACGGCCAAAGCATGACATTGACCATATCATCTTACCCGGGCGCCGATACATTCGATCAAGATAATGAGAGACTCTAACTATTTCTAGGCGAAGGCCCGAAAGGGGCTGTAGTGCTAAAGCAAAAAAAGATCATATTCTTTCTGGCAGAGGTGCTAAAAGTATTATTCCGATCCGTTACAATTTCCACAAAGCCAATTAGGCGGCTATGGATAACCCGATCAATTGGTTCTCCTTCTTCTGAAATCTGAACGTTGGTGATGCTGCAAGAAATTTGCATTATTTTCTAGACTTCTTGATTGTATTTCACACTCCTAGGATCCGTTCTAAAAGCAGTAAAGACACACTGTGGTTCAATATGCAAATTTCACAAGCATAAGAATTAAAAGGTGGAGCCCGGTCTGCTTGCAGTATTTCAGAAGCATAAGATCTGAAGCAAAGAAACACATAGCTGCTGCTCAACCAAAGTACATAAAAACGGAGAGGGTCTAATCAGGAAGAGCCGGCCAACACCCTTCTGGACATACATCACATCTTTAAAGAACAACTGTACCTTTCCAAGCTCCCTGCACCTCCATGGCATCGAATGTCAAAAAAATGAAGTTCGTTGGAAGGTTTTTGCTCATTGCTTTTCCTTCTTTTACACCAAGCCATCTTTGTGTTTCTGTCGTGAGTCTGCTTGTCCATCCCTATTCTGGTATTAGTCCAACTGACGTAGAGTTGCTTCTTAATCAGATGGGTATTAGTACTGCCAATGGCTTCCCTTATCCTTTTGTTTTCCTTTTTCTATTTGACCGTAGTTTGTCATCTGATTCTTTTCCTACTATCATAAAGAGATTGTTTTTCCAAATTCAGAAATCAGGAGATAAGGCTTGCACCTTGAATCGCTACCCCATAGATTTTCTATCCTGTTTCTGCAAGATTCTTGAACGTATATTCTACAATATCTTCTTCTCCTTAGCAATACAGCCCCTCCCGGGCCTTCGCTTCCTACAAAAAGCGCCTCCAACTGTTTAAGTCCATTGACCGCATCCTCCAATTTTGAAATCCGAGCAGCGATGAACGGTCTTCGTTGACCAAGTCAGACCAGCGTTTCCTCGGTTTCCCCACTGGTCTCCCGCCTTCAGTTCCCCCAGCTAATACCTTTTTGGGAATCTGTTGTTCGTCCATACGATTCATGCGTCCTACCCATTGCAGCTTCCGCAGTCTTGCAATCGTTGAGACTTCTGGTTCGTAAAAAATGGTCGTATCGGATTTGCCATTGGTCCTCGTCTAGCTTCGCTCCAATTATTTGCCTCAGAATCCGCCACTCAAAGGCGTTCAATATATTTGCGAGTGCTTTGGTTAGGGTCCATGTTTTACACTCATAGCATAACACAGGTCTTGTCACAGATTTGTATACTTGGGGCTTTGTTTTCCTGTGTATGCAGCTAGTCTTCAAGATCGTCAATACTGAATAAAATATTTTATTTGCAAGCTGTATTCTTTGGCGTATTTCGTCTCTTTCATTACCCGTTTTCATTATTTTAGTGCCTAAATACACAAATTCGCTCATATTTTCGATACTGTATTTGCCAAGTGTGATATTTTGTGTAATTGTGGTATTTTTCCTTGACTGCGTCATGCGCTTTGTTTTATTTTCATTAATTTGTAGCCCTACTCGTTTTGCTTCGCTGTCGAGTTTCAGAAAGTGTTCTTTGGCAATTGTTAATGACCGTGACCATATGTTGATGCCGTTCGTATAGGCTACTACTTGGCTTGACTTGTATAGTAATGTACCTCACGTATCGACAGGTAGCTTCCGTATAACGTACTCCAGAGCCAAATTGAATAGCAATGGGGCCAGCCCATCTCCCTGGTTTAGTCCGATATTTGTGTCAAAGGCATCTGTGAGGTGATTATTGATGCGGACGTAAGAGGCCATCGACTTCATTGTCATTTTGATAAGACGGACTAATTTCGCTGGGATGCCAAAGCAAAGCATTATTTGGTACAGTACGTTACGATCAACACTGTCGGATGCTTGCTTCAAGTCAACGAATATTTTATGTACGTCTATGCTGAACTCCCAGCATTCTTCAAGTACATGCTTGACTGTGAACAATTGGCCTATTGTCGGTCTACCTGCTCTAAAACCACCTTGATTCTCCCCAAAATTACTGTTGGTGTATGATCCGATTTTATTTTCCAAGATTTTTGAAAATATTATGTACGCCGTACAAAGTAGTAATATGCCTCTATAATTTTCGCACTGTAACTTGTCACCCTTTTTGTGGATAGGGAATATAATTGATTAGCTCCACTCTTTTGGCATATGTTCTTGTTGCCAAATGTGCTGGATGACTTTGTGAATAGCTTTATGAACACTACTGCCACCATATTTGATGAGCTCCACTGGAATCTCATCGATACTCGGCGCTTTTTTATTCTTTCTGGCTTTGATGGCGGAACAAACTTCATCTAGAGTTGGTGGGGCCAATGGAAGCTCTCCACAGACCTCTATAGGCCCTGATGTTGTGGAGCTGTGCGGAAGATTAAGGAGGTTCTTGAAATATGATGCCCACCTTTTCTTAATCTTGGTTTCATCAGGGATGATAAAGCCGATGTCAGCATGACAGAGCGTGGTTTTGGGCTGATAACTACGTTTCAGGCTTTTCAGTACTTTGTATGCTTGTCTTGTGTTGTTGCTTGCTAGGCTTACTTCTCAATTGGTCGTCATAGTGTTTTCTTTACTTAATCCTAATTATCTTATTCGCTACTCTTCTGAGATTTCATAATGTTCTCTCTTCGTCTTGGTTTTCTTACCTACGCATTCTTTGTTCGCCTGATTCTTTTTATCTAACGCATTCTGGCACTCAATATTGAGCCAATCATTCCTTATTCCAAAAAAAATCAATCCTTCCTCTTGCGCCGGGCTTGATGTTCAATCGCCTGGTCTGCCACGGTCTTAATAGCCGCTTTTACTTCCAGCCAGAGCTCGTTGCTCATTTTTAACGATGCGTCTGATAAGATGGGAGCCAGCTGATTGTCGAGGGTCTCCGTAAAATTTTCGACCAAAGACACCGTTGGGAGCCTTTCGATGTCACAATTTTGTAGCGTAGATTGGTCTTCGCTTAGTATGCTTTTGACATACGACATCGATAGGTTGATTTGATCAAGTAATGATCTGAGTTACAATTAGCTCATCGGTATGTACAGTCGTCAAGTATGCTCGAGGCCCAACGTTGTTGGATCAGAACATGATCGACCTGGTTTTGTGTGTTCCTTCCGGTGATACCCATGTCATTTTATAAATGCGTCGATGTGGGAAGCAAGGTGAACGTATGACTAGATTTCTGCTACATGCAAAGTCAATCAGGCGCTGGCCGTTGTGATTCTACAGTATATTATATTCTATTTTCCTACCTCAATTTGCTACTCAACAACATGGGTTTGCCAAAGGTAAATCCACTCCCTCTAACCTTCTTTCTTCTCCCGTTCCGTGCCCACAGCTCTGGGTCATAAAAATCAAGTTGATTTATTATATTTTGACTTTTCAAAGGCGTTTGACTCCATTAACTATAGTCTTCTAAGCAATAAGCTGAAAACCTTAGGTGTCGAGTTCACTCTTCTCAGCTTGTTACACTCCTACCTCTGAGATCGTAGATGCATAGTAACTTTCAAGTCTTCCTCCTTTTGTTCATATTTGGGTGTTCCGCATGGTTCCATTCTTGATCCCTTTCTGTTTTTAATTTTTGTAAATGATCTTCCTTGCTTATTTAAATCTGCCTTATTTATGTATGCTAATGACCTCAAAATCTTCGGAGTGTCAGAGTGATTCATCCCATCGATGACTGCTTGGCTCTGCAAGCATATGTAGATGATCTTACCTCGAGCAACACCAATTTCCTTCTTTTGCATATGGACAAATGCTTTCTCATGTCCCATACTCCTAAGAAATCATCCATTTCAGTTTTATATTTATTCAATGGAGTCCCTCTCGAAGTTGTATGTTTCCATAAAGATCTCGGGGTTACCTTGAATGATAGATTTCGCTTCGATGTGTACATTGCCAATATTATTTCTAATGCGTCCAAAATTACTGGTTTCATACTGAGATATTC
Organism: Odontomyia ornata; assembly: GCA_963969285.1. Classification (NCBI taxonomy): domain Eukaryota; kingdom Metazoa; phylum Arthropoda; class Insecta; order Diptera; family Stratiomyidae; genus Odontomyia; species Odontomyia ornata. The sequence goes on along the minus strand of OZ017740.1, from coordinate 325,135,422 downwards.
TAAAAGCTTCACCAACATCTCTTCCAGTGTTGCGTTATACCTCTCATTAGCGCGCAGTCAATTGAAGTATTGTTCGCAAATCTAGAGTCCTCACCAGCGGTACATAATATATGCCTTAGAGTTAGTACATCTCTCAGCATAGGTAACCAAGGAAGGTGTAAGAACTGTGCATTCTATGCACTTCGGCTTACTTTGGGTTTATTTGTTACAGTTTGATGTATATCGAAATAAGAAGAGGCTCCAATCCGTTCCTTATCTAATTGAGGCTAATCGGAATTGCATTAGTCAGTTAATTATTAGTCAACTCAGCTGAGCATCAACAGTTCCAGCAGCATTATTTGCATATGAGGCCGCAATGACAAGTTCAATCGTGAGAACTACAACATGGAAGTGGATGACTTTCTCGAGTCTTTCAATGAGTGGAGCTAAATGAACATTGCCATCTGAGGAAATAATCAAATGCGGTAGCGAGCCAGCAAAACGCACAGCATGAACACTATGGTTCCAATCCTCAGTACGGATGGAGCTCATTACACGCAACCGTCTCAGCAATACACAATTGAACGCGCCCCACTGCAGAAAAAATCAACCAGAACGCTAACCGGGGGAGCTCGTTATGCAGTGACAGGAGTACACTGCCTTCAAGCCAAGCCAACACTCTACAATTATTGGATTCAACCAACACCAACGTAAGTGTAACAAGCCTTCCAGTAGAAATTTGCATTTGGAGTAGTTAGCCTACTTGTAGCCAGCTGGCCTGAGCTGTCAACCTACTTTGGCAGAATGAAAATGCTTGTACGGTGTAATAGACTCGATGTTTCACATAAAAAAGGTAGAAATCACATTTTTTGCATGCTAAAAATTCTCCTTGCCTTGTCCACTGTGCACCTAAACTATTTAGATCAATCATGAAACACACGTTAAACTCCTTCCACTGACAGCTATATTGAAGTAGTAAACAAATTCCTATTCTTCTAACTTTAAACATCAATAAAACATGAATGGATGTATGAACTAAAACGAAATTTACTTCAGAAGGAGCGCTACAATTTTCTCTGCGGGCCATCTGGATTTGACAATTGAAATCCGTCTCAAAACTGTACAAAACATCGAATTTTCATCGACACTTCCAGATTCCTCCATAAACCTTCATATAAACTTCAAGCAAAGTCAGCCTACATGTGGTCATGAATGTGGTAGTAGGGCTGATACATGGCTTGTTAAGCTGTAGTAAGGCTTTGGATTCAACGTACTCTCGGCGAGTATTCCTAACCACAGAGATAGGCGCGATAAATTCACGGATCATGACCAAAATTTACTTATCGTTATTGCGGAATATGCTGGCACCTACTCGCGAAGCGACGAAGGTAACTTAGGCCAAAGCACTTGCACATTTACGATTCACTTGCGAAAATAAATCGTTTTATCCCGAGCGACGCCTGTTCTCAAATATGTAAGCAAACAGCACTGACACTTCGGAACTATTCGAACCCCAATGAGTTCGTGGGCCGAATGACAATAGAACGTGACGGAATGCGAAATCGAGCGAACCAAATTGAACTGAAGAATTCGAGGAAAAATTGTTGGGCTACGAAAACGTTCGTTGACCGCAGGAAAACTGCCAAAAGTGGTCGTGCCGTTATAGATGGTGGATTCTTTCTGGGTGGTTACGAGTACTGAGGGAGGTGGACGTCCATCGCGCCTTGATAAATTTTCAGAGAAGAAGCCTTGTTATAAGAAATATTCAGCTTTGGAATTCTGGCGGTTCTACACTGAAATTCTGATGGTTTCAATTACTGGCGAGTCAGTGCTATCTCCTTCGGGTGCAATTTCGGACAGCAACACTAACAACCCCCCCACAGTTAGGATAAGGAAAAGGTTAGGTGAGCAAAATTAAATCTATAAGTTTGTTTCATAATAGTGCAAACTTTAAAATGTAAGTGGTCTAGAACTAGTCTTTCATGCGATTGGATTTATTTTAATTAACGGGGAAATGAAAAGTTATGGTTTTCATATTTTTCGCTTGATTTTTCTAGACGTGAGAAGTGGTGGTTTCCTTACTTTTAGCGGTGGTGATATAGGAGTGACGGCCCTGGTCGAAGGTTCACGCTTAAGGCGATCCCAGGGGTAAAAAAAGCAAACCACTTCGCGGGTTGGCCTGTCAACTCTCAGGTCACGCCGTAGGGCAGATGAGCTTCAGTTACCAAGTGGCACGAAATAAAGAAATGTTTGATACCCTCGCTTTTTTGTGTGCTCCATCAAAGACCTCCGACTGGGGCCCTTGAACCCAGTAAGCCTCCGAAGAGGAGACGTGTGCCACTCGCTTTGCCAGTGGGCCCCAAATGAAGTCACCAAGCGAGAACGCAACCAAGTCGGGAGTTTTGCACCGGCCTAAACTTCAATTTAATTTGCCCGGAAAACCAAATCCTACCTGGATAAAATTTCCAACTTCGCTCCGTACTTTCTTACTCCACAGGTGGTACTCAGGGACACTTCTATACGGCGTTCGTAAATCACCCCAAAGTTTCGCCACTGTCGCAATAATTGTGCAAGCCAGACTTTACACTTTCCACTAGAGGCACCCTGTTTTGCACTGATTTCACCAAATTTATTGCTAGTCACTATATATAAATTCCAAATATTTGTAAAATTCAAAAAGAGCATTAACTACTTACTACCTATCGCTATTCCTGTTCCCACATGGTCGGGGGCCCCCAATTCGCTCGATTGCTGGTTTTGATTGCTTGTTCATCGGCTAGTTGAAAGTTGTAGCACAAACTGCACGTCGCCCTCCTGTCTAGCTCGTACCATCCCTTTTCTTCCTTCCTTCCTTCAATAATTCGCCTTCCCGTCAATTCCTTATAGTCGCTTGCTGAATTTTGTCACCGCTTGTTTCCTCGTCCAATTCCTCCAAATCGGTGAGAGAAAAGAGAGGTTTTCCTTGTAACATACTCCGGGGTCTTTTATAGCCCAGGGGAGGCACAGTTCCCTATCGTGTAACATACTTTCCAATGTTTTTTAAGCTTCGCAACCGGCAATGTGGCAATGCCTCACTGCACTATCACCTTGTAGCTTCCACATCTGCCATCGGGTATTACAGAAGCTCTCGTTTGACTACTGTTATCATTTTCTAGCTTTGCTTCAATTTCTGCTAGTGCATTGTTTACCTTTTTGTTCGCTTCAGTTACTTGTCTTGTAAAGCGATTTGTTCTGTTTTTCATATGTGAGCTTTTGTTTCTGAAATATTAACATTGATATCTTCAATAATACAATCCAACCCGTCATTGCGGAAGTGCACTGAAATCCTGAGAGATATTAATTTCGAGAAACAGTATTTTTGCAAAAATTCATTTTAAACAAATGGTAACAAAATTTTGAGTGTTTGAAATAGACGCGGGAGCAGTTATATCTATTTCAATTTTGCCATCAGGTTTTAATGTTCCATTTGTCGACCAACGAAATATGACTCGCTCGGTAAGTACAATAAACGTTCCACGATTGCGGAGCGACACAGATAAGAGTAATCGAAGGTTGTATTTTGCCACCATTTGGTTTTATTTTTAACATTTCTAGAGTTAAAATATGATCAGCTCGGTCACCATCAGCTTTTGCGTTTAAGTTTAGTTTTTAATTGTTTAATAGTCATTGTTTTCAGTTCAACCACTTCAATTGTGTAATTGTTTGTGTCAGCTACGTATAAGTCTTCGCCATTGGGATTAAGGCACAGTCTTCTCGGCCCGTTAAATTGATACTCAGCACCTGTCATGTCGATAGTTTTGCAAGTCGTCGGACGATTTTGTGAGACATCGATCTTTTTAATTTTGTGGTTGTACGTGTCAGCTACATAAACCTGTCCATCGTATAGATAGAATGCCACCCCAAGTGAATGTTGCAGCTTGGCGACATCTTGTTTTCCATCGACGTCACCAAATGCAAATAAGTTCAAGGGATTCCTATCACCACCCACCAGTGGCGCCACTTTTCCATCTGAAAGTGAAATTTTTCGAACGCATGAACTTGCACTGTCAGCAATATACAATTCTTTTGAATCTCTGACTAATGCTAATCCAGAAAGTTGCGCAAACGATGCATTTGTTAGATAAGAGTTATTTCTATTTTCTTCGTGTCCTCTCCCTACTATAGCAGCACAACACATTGCCTGGTATTGCTTGTATTTCCAAAATATTACATCGTCTAAAAATAAGGCCCAAATTTGATTTGTTCCAGCCATTGCAATGAGTATAAGATGGTTCTCTGAATCTATGATCGCATATAATTCAGCTCAGTCGGTATCGAATGATGGCTTTCAACAAGTGATCTTTCCAGGAAACTTCAGATTTGGCGACATCAACAATTACATTGATGGGGTCAATGATAATGAAGTATTCGATATTTTCCCTTGGCTTTTATAATATTTTAGTGCCATCCCAACATATTTTCCCAGGCTTTCATAATACCCTTCACCCATAATCACAAATATGGGGCTGGCATTTGAACCAAGAATAAGCAGCGTGAGCCAACATTTTATTTTTAAGTCAAACCACATAGAAGAAGTTGAATCGTTTACTACCAGATGTATAATATCATAGCTTTGCACTGCGGATAGAATGTTGGCACTACGAGACTGATTCCATGAAAACCGTATATTTAAAAATTATTCTACAACTCTGCCATCCCCTTCAAAATAGGCCACTTGGGCATCTTTACAACGATTCCAGCTCGTTTTTCATTCTTCGTAACATTGCTAGAACGCTTTGACTTGGATGTCCGCGAAAACCCTCGTCACGGCCGCCTGGATGTCCATAATCGACTCAAAATGGGTTCCTTTGACCCCCAATTCTATTCTAGAGAACAATAAAAAGTCACAGGGTGACATATCGGGCGAATGAGGTGGCTGTTGCAACATGGCGATCCATTTAGAGGTCAAATATATTGACACGCTGAGAACGGTGTGGCACGGTGCGTTGTCGTGATGAAGGATCTAGTTACAAGCGATGTCTGGGCGCATCCTGTTGACTCGTTTTCGCAATCTTTCGAGTACTTGACGATAGTATACTTGATTTACGGTTTGCCCCGATGGAACAAATTCTTTGTGGACGATTCCATGGCTATCAAAGAAGGCAATAATCATCGTTTTCAGTTTCGACTTGCTCATGCGAGTCCTTAAACTCTTTATGCCATCGAAACACTTGGGCACGACTAAGAGCACTATCACCATGCGCTTTTATAATTTTAGCGTACGTTTCCGAAGCTGTTTCGCCCAATCTGGCGCAAAATTTTATCGTGACGCGTTGCTCTTGATTTCGTTTCTCCATTTTCGTTACGAGCATCACCAACACACGTCTACTCAACACGACGCAGCAGGCGAACTAAACAAGCTAGAACGATGGTAAATATATCAATGGAGAAGAGAAGGATGCCGGGGAAGGGAAAGGGAAAGGGAATTTCAAAATCGCAGGTGCACCACAAGCGCGGCTATAAAATCAGTCGTATAACTTCATTGTCACACCTCGTATCTTTTTCAGTGTCGAATTTAGCACTGTTGACACCCACAACCACCAAACCATCTTCTACGCTATACTTTTCCTCGAGTTTCTTCAAATCAGGTAGTGTATGCATACAATTGATGCAGCAATATGTGAAGAAGCCCAGAACAACTTCTTTGCCTTTAAGTGATGCCGTAAATGTTGACGGCTCAGTTACATTAAACCAGCCGAGATCTTCTTTAAGTTCTGGAATGTGTTTTAACCTCCGAATCAGTTTCCCCTCAATATTTTCCCAATATTTCTTCAGTTTCCTCAGCCGTTTTCGCCAATCCCAAATATTTCAAATTTTGAACGGAGTCCTTAATTAGTATTCGATGCTTTCGTACGCACCGTTGTATAGAACCACTATGATTTGGCATTCCGCTGCTTATGCTAATTAGGTATCTGCATTGTCTCTCCTGGATCGCTGCTATTGATATTTCCTTGTGAGGTCGTAGTCTGGTCATTCCACTAACAATCTACATAGTCTAGTCGTTACATGTGCCAAGAAAATTACAATTGAAAATATTTAATTCTAAAAAATTACGTTACCAATTCTTCTTCAGTCTGGCTGGCGTGATAAATATTATAAGTGTCCCAAGAGGGAAAGATCACCTACATTCATGGATCAAAATCAAGCTTCAAGAAATGGAAATCAGATTTTATGTTTCTGTGACTAAAATTTTAATCACTATATATGCTGACTGTACAAAACTACTGCTACCAGCGATATTTCCTCCGCATGCACAGTTTATATTAACTTCACTATTGTGGGAGCAAGCGGTACATTTTCAGGGCTGCCGAACATTTTAGATCACTTCAACATCTCTCTTTTGTAACAACAGAAATATCTGTCTTTTGATATTGAATTCTATAGAAAGCTGGCTCAATTATTCTAAAGCATCATAGCTCAGTGCGGCCCTATCCTAAATAAAATAGTCGTGGTAGTAACTAAACCCCTTTCTCCACAAGGATTACCATTGTACTTTCGAATTTATTAATAGTTGCCGCCAAAAAGCTTCTTCCAGCTAATAGTGTTATGTTATCCGTGACCGTTCGTACATAATACATACGCTCAACTGAATATCTATTCCTTTTCGAAGGCTGTTAAGAAAAAAAAACTTCTCTACTTCTATCCTTGCCATACCTTCCTTCCAATGCCACTTCAATTTAATTGACACATTGTGTAATGTAGCCTGACAAAGCAAATTAGCTAAACTACTTTCTAGTGGCTTTCTCAAGATAATCAAATTTATTCTTTTCCTATTTATTCTTTACTACGGCTAGTGGTTTTGTGAGTGCATGTAAATAATACCTATAATACAAAAGTACACATGCCGAAATAATCAACAAATTACCATCGGTTTTATTCGGACATTTGCTTGCTTGTTAGTTTGTTTGTTTATTTATTCATCATACACTTTGTGTGTGTCTATAGGTATGTCAACAATTAGATTAGCGAAGGATTAGATATAGATAAAGTGAAAGCGAAAAATTTGAAAATGTTATATTAGAAAAAAAAATTCTTGGATAGATAATTAGGGAATTCTTTCAATTGTAAAACAACAGTAATTTGAATTTAATGCTTGAATCTGCAACTTTAAATTATTAAATAAAATGAAAACTTTAAATTATTAAATAAAATGAAATTGAAAATCTTCCGAACCCTAACGTCATTTGTTAAAGTACTTCATTCCTAGACCCTAATAGTCCCCTAGAAGGTTGCATCTTCAGTATCACCTATGACTTTATAATTATTGCGTGATCTAAATCAGCACTCATCACAGCAGACCCGACCCAGAATCAACCCGAAGAACTAGCCGAACATATTGCCTTGCCTTTAACAAATTTGAACCAGTGAACTCCTGCAGTACAATTGGGTGCCCATGTTATGATAGAATGTTTCAAAAAAATCCCATCATTCATAATTTTCATTATTGCTCTAAAATTTTCCTTCAAAATTGAAAATATTTTCAACATATTTGCTGAGTGGAAAACACTTCATATTCCTGGAAAATTTCACTCAAGTGAGTTCTACCAAATGTCCCATCTTCACATCAACTGGCATATACACATATCATGCAATTTTCCACACTTGAAAAACATGTAAATATTTTCCATGTCTTGAAAATTGAAAATGCGAAGAAAATCAACGCAAATTTTCAATTCACATCCAGCAGCCATTACAAATCAATAAATAAATGGAATTGCTAGAAACGATGTTCTGCTTCCCCAGACCATGTTTACTTGCACTAGATTCCACCAGGCCTTATATAACTCTTTCATCATTTTCTTAATAGCCTCATTCTCGACGCGATTACAATAGGAAAATTGCGATTTAATGTTTGTTCAAGTTCTTTTTTCATTTCAGAATAAAATTATATTCTAAATTTGGTGATGTAATGTCACGTCGCGGTGTGTTGGCTTGGATTCACACACAATAAATCGCTGGCTATTTAATTGACGGTAGATTTGTTGTATTCTGTAGTAGCCGTACTAAGCATACTAAGTATGAGCTTTGCTGTTGTTGGCTTTTCTTATCGGAATGATTGAATGCAAATCAATTTGGTAGCGGTGACGACGCGATGTTGACATTCGGATGTCTGCTAAATGGATATGTATGCAAATATCCGTTGATACATATGCAGATTATATGGATATAGTTCATGCATTATCGCACTTGTTTGCCTAGTTAGCAATTGATATGGAAACGATGGACGGATTAAGGTATCACGTCGATTTGAGGGTGATTTCTTGTTTTTTTAAGGGGACAAGGCTTTACGTAGACTTAGGAATTTGTTCAGAGATGGATGAGACATTGCAGAACTATACTTCTTAATCTTCTCTTGCAATACTGTTTAGACAAGACGAGATATCTGTCGTTTCGTAAAACTCTCGAAATTATGTAGGGCCCACGATTTTTGGACTCTAACTTTCGAGATTCTCCCGTAGCAGCAGGTACGTTCTCTAGAACGATGAGATCTCCTTCCTTGTAGATAAAAGGTTTCTTATGTTTCGCGTTGAACCTCAATCTCCATTTCTCTCGTTTGGTGCTAATTCGCTCTGCAGCCAATTGTCTTCGGTCAACCATATCGCATTCCGTTGGATCAGCAGTCGCCTCATCTGATGTTAGAGCCATAACTAGCCGATTCGTGATGACGTCTCAAAGGCGATAATCAAATATCAACTCGATCGGACTAAACTGAGTCACAGAGTGACATTGCGAATTCAGAGACCACTGAAGATTGCGCAATTGTACGTAAATCCCAATCCTTATGATCAGTTGGTGCAGTTCTTAGAAATGATTAGATGGACTGATTTGACCGTTCGATGTGGCCATTTGCTCGAGATGTTCTGACGGCAACCTTAACATGTTGAGTCTCATCAGATGCGCAGAATTCAGCAAATTCTTGTGATGTAAAAGCAACGAACGAATCAGATATTCTAATGATGTGCAAATTACTTCGACGACTGCGTGGAAAAAATTCCACATGATCAACGTGTAACGTCCAGAACGGAATAGGTATCATCTCATCCGAATAGAGTTGACCCTCCGGTTTGCCTGCGATTCCTTTATTATGGCAGCACTCTAAGCATGCTGCGATGTACGACTTGATGTATTTTTGGAGATTGTTGAACCGAAAATCTTGCCAAACTCGGTCTTCTCAAGACCAAAGTGGCCCATGTCATCGTAGTTCGTGCGGATGATTTTCCACCTGACTGTAGAAGGAAGACGAATTTGAGATCTTGGTCGATCTTACGATATAACTGACCGCTTTTGAGCTGATAATCTGACTTGATCTGCTTGGATTGAGCGTACTCCTGTAGCTTCAGAAACATCGACCGATGTGCGGTAGCAATGGCTCAGACGTTCTTGTGGTGCTTATTGCGGCGCAATCGGTAATTATCTTGAAATGCCTACGGAGAAAATAAATGTGGAATCTTTCTAACGACTTGACAATAGCCAACACTTCAAACTTATGACTATGGTATCTGCTTTCGGACTCGCTACACTGGCGGTTGTAGTAAAAAACTGGTCTGAAATTGCCACCGTCGTCTCGTTGTGTGAGGGTTCCGGCAAGATCCAGTGTGCTCGCGTCAGTGTGAACTTGATGTTCCTTCGTCGGATCGAATGCACTGAGCACTGTATCGCAGCAAAGTGCTGATTTCAATTTTTTGAATGCATCTCGTTGTTCGGTCGACCAATAAAATTGTGAATTTTCCTTCTTCTTCAACAAAAAGGTAAGCGGCCTCGATATTAAAGAATAATCGCGAATAAATTTGCGGAAAAACCCGCTCAATCCCAGAAATCTTCGAATTTCTGTAACGTCAGTTGGTTCCAGAAACTCTCGAATTGCATTAGTCTTTTAAGCTCCTAGTTTTATTCCGTCCTCATCGACTCGATGACTCAAAAACGGTATTTGTTTAGACAAAAACGTACACTTAGAGGGTCAAAGCGTCAAACCGGCATCTCGAAGTACGATGGTTTTGCTGGGCAGAGTTACTTCATCTACGTAGCTAACTGCTCGATTTCCTATTTGTCGTACCAACTTGGTAATGACCTCATGAAAATAACTCGGTGCATTGCACAGGCCGAAAGACATCCGGATGAATTCGTATTGGCCTGCATGTGTGACAAATGTAGTGTATTTCCTGCACTCTTCTGCGATTGGTATTTGATAGTAGCCAGACATTGAATCGAGAGACGTGTAAAATAAATTACCAGCGATCGATGATAGCTGCTCCTCAACAGTTGGCATGAGATACGAACGCTTTTGAGTGATAGTATTGAGCTCACGGAAATCAAAACAGAGACGGTCTTCACCATTTTGTTTGGGAATGAGGACGATTGGTGACGAATATTCTGATGATGATGGACGTATGAAATTGTTTTCGAGCAGTTCGTTTACTCTTTCTTGAACGCGCTCACGCTTTGTGAACGGTATTCGGTATGGCTGGCGTCGGACAGGTTTTAAGGTCGTTAACTTTATTGTCATCGTTACAGAGCTGCATTGACCCAACTGAGCAAGCGATTCAGAGAAGCTTTCTCTATGCTCACTGATGAGCTGATATAGTTGGTCCTTTTCTTTGACGCATAGCGTTGGCTCAAAAGTTGGAGCGTTTTGGAAAGCGTTTCCAATCGACAAGCTCCCGGTTCAATAATCATTCGTTTGCCCGATGAACAGAGTAGATCTGACCACAATAAAAGTGGCTCCGAGATCAAGGCTTCATCCACCGGAAAAATTTTTGCATTTAGATTCTTACCATCCAACTGAATTTCGGCCTTAAGTATCTGGTTGCACGTTATTGAAGCTCCTCTAAATTCTCGTAAAATGATCGGTGAACACTACTTCATGCCTCCCATCGACATTGCGATCGGTCGTTGAATAAGCGTTCTTTCATTGCCGGGGTCGATGAAGGATTTAATTTTGTTTCCATTGAGGAGAACCTCCTTAACAAGCGGATTAATTCCTTCTGTTGAATTTATGCGACAATCGTTACTGAAGGCGATCACAATTTTATTTTCCAGACATCGGTTGGTCATATGTGATGCTCGTTGACACTTCTCGCATCTTTATTTCCGTTGCGGTTTTGGACAGTTCAGCGAAATATGTCCCACCTCAAAACAAGTATGACATTGGACACGATGGAATTCCGAATTGCTCGAAGTCGGCTGCGCTCGCGCGTTTGTTGACATAATACCTAGCTATATCAGTGATGATGGTCCAAAATTTCCTCTCGACTCCGTTCGTGGCTCCGAAATTCGAACGAAATTTGTTTCAAAATTCTTTATCGTGGCTAAAAGATCGTTGACGATATCGCAAATTGAGCTCGCGATCGCATTTCGCAAAGATGGATGCCGTAGGCCGTTCCTTATATACCGGATTATAGCGTGATCGCTCTAGTTACCTCGTCTACCTAGTGCTAGCATAGTATAGAAGTAATTTTGTGTTATCTAGCTCGGCTCCCTGGTGCAACATCGGCCTCGCTTTCATGATTAGGGAAATCTCGCCTCAATGATTCGGCCAGCTCAAGCCAGCTTCCAGGAACCCGCGCAAAACCATCGCTCCAAATTTTAGCAGGCCCCTTTAGGGAGGCTTGCACGGCGAACACCAAAACTCTATCGTTCCACTGATATGCCTTGGCAAGTTTCGTAACGCAATCAACGAACTATGCTGCCGACATGCCGGATTTGGACGACGGCTCGATGTCTCGTAAAATATCGGTCACATCTCGGATGTCATGAAAATGCGGTCCACTACATGCCTACACTAAATTAGCCGATTGTTTGCATGCGTCAATTTCGCACTTCACTGCCGGCGGCGTCTCACCCAATTTCATGGCGTTAGTGAGTGGTGGTGTTGGCTCGTGTACTACTAATGGCTTTCGACGGCACCTGTTCGTTCTACGTGCGCAATTTGAATTTTTACTTGTAATTCGTACTAAACCATCCTTGAATCCCACTTGTGATTTTGTCAGGGGTGGACCTTGGGAACAGGAAAATTGTAGAGGGAAAACAATAAACTAACCCGCACTGTTTGTTAATAATCAATTTATTGGGTTCAAAATACAATGACTCGGTTGATGGTTTGGATGCAACTGACTGTTCTCGATTTCTTCCGTGGCCGGTTCTCTTCAATTGGTGTTGCCATGACGCTTGGGGCACATGTAAGACATGGCATTGTGGGGGTTTCTCCACACATCTGATTGCTATACAACAATTCAGAACATACGAGTACTCTATTCACAATACTTACGCAACACTATAACATATCATAGGCACATAATTTTTAAGATACATTGTTGAAAATCAAAAAAAAACTTTGAAAAAAACAAGTTGTCAATATTTCCTTTTCTTTAAAAAAATCAATTATAAAATGTTTGAATTTAAAAATCTCTTCTGATTTATCTAAAAGTCACTGACAGTAGGCGCATGACTTCAAATATACGCTGCTCGCGTATAACGTACATTTTATGAACAACCGTCGACTTCTCCTACCTCCTGTACGTAGCATCCTTGCGAAGGCAACCAACTTCTATTGTCAGGATCTCGGATAGGCAAATAACATGTAAGAAAGGAAGATTTATCATCTATATAGGAGATTATGTATCTATCCCCTAACTAACAATAGCTTCTGCAAAGGAAGATTTTAATTCGACAAGTATCAAGTAGATTAAGGAATAGTGTATAGAACTGGTGACCCTGAGGCAAAACATGCCAACGCCCAAACTCAGTCAAGGGCGAAGAAGACTATAGACGCGTAAATGCAGTCACGATTCCCGGCCGCTACTCTAAAGGCGAAACACGCCAACGACCAAACTCAATCAGAGGCGAAGAAGACACACTCAAAGCTACTAGTACCCCGGCTAAATCGGAAGGTTTCAGAAATTCAGATTTGGTGCTTCGATCTTTGGTACCACTACGACGACTGTTACATCTTTGGAGTAGCAGCAATATCAACTCCAAGTTTATTTGGCGGCTTCACTAGTGCAACCACTTCAGATCCCACTGCATTTGGTAGATAACCAAATAACCACAACTTCTGATCAACAATTACTATCATTATTTGGAGGATTTGGGCCTATAGGAACAGCTAATCAGTATTCAAAATCGGGTTTTGAAATAACAATTACTGTAGTAAGCCCAGCAGCAGACCCAGCAACAAAAACACAAGAAAAATACTCAAGTTAATTTAATTATTGTAATTGTTACTTTATTGTTTATTTTTTATGTTTAGCTATTGTGATTCAACGCAACACAACACTTTATACATTCTACATTTATTTTTTCTCCTACCCCTATTACTTTCCCGTCAGTTATTATACCTTCCCCTAGAAATTTTTAAAAATTCTACCAATTAACCATGGCTCATGACAATAATGGAGATGGCCCTAACCGTCATGCAAATTTGAGTACTTTAGTAAATAAAGCGTCAGCATTCTGACCGGCTAAGCCAGAGTTGTGGTACGACCAGCTCCAAGTCCAATTTGCGGCCTCTTTTATGACAGTTAGCCTCTTTAAATATTGAGTCGTGGTGGCCACATTAAATTTAAATGATCCTGTTGTGGTCAAAAATCCTGATGCTATGGACCCATGTTCTCAAATTAAAGATGCTCTCATCAGTCGTCCCATAGCCAGTAAATTTTCCCGTCTGAACCATCTTTTACATGACCTTACATTAGGCGACAAGCGACTCTTTTAGTTGCTCAGAGAGATGCAGTAGCCACGGGGCTTAAAACTCTACGGCTGTAGGATTCACCCGTGAATTTTTGTTTTGCAATCCAGCGTCAACTTGGCAAAAATGGCCTGTGACGGCTGATAAGGCTCTAGAAATATTGACATCACCGGTAATTTTCTCATCACCAGTTCAACCATCGTCAATTCAATCCTTACAACCAGAAGTCTGTGCAACAATTTCAGAGTTTAATTCATGGCTCTCGTCTCTAGAGCAAGAGGTCACAGACTTGACGAAATAAATGGCACTAATTTTTAAAAAACCGGAAGTTAATCTTTTGGTTCTTCTAAATTTACGGTCAACGAACATGTTCCCGTTCTGGACGTCGTTTGTTTACACTTTATAATACCCAACATAGCATTTGTTGGTATCATCGCACATTTGGCGACACAGCACTCAAGTGAGTAGCTGCCGGGGCAATCAATCCGTCGGCTCTGTTGAGCCAAAAAAATCTAAACAACCGCTCTCCTCCGACAGTCGGAAAGCACGCCCTCTCATCAAGAATTGCTTTGCAATCTTCGATAAAAGCATATAAAGGCATTTTTTCATTGACACTGGCGCAGATATTTCGGTTTACCGAGCACATACTCCGGAAATTTTTCTTCCGGCTTCAGGCTTCCAACCACACATTCATCAAGTTGACTTGGCAAAGTGTATCTTGGTGACAGACATTACGCTTCCACTACATTTTTAAACCTTAGTGGTCAACTTCCAGTCCCATTGGGAACAACGGATACACTCACTTATCCACAAATATCGTGCTACCACCATCGATTATGGGCTTACACAGCTCACAAAACACGATTCACTAAAGGTCCTCCAATAGTATCGTCAGCTAGTCCTTTAGCTTCTGATAGGCTTACGTTCGCTGAAAAAGAGTTCAATTTTTTAATGTCACAAGGGATATGTAGAACTTATACTTCAAGTTGGTCCTCTCTTTTTTATATGGTCAAAAAGAAGAATGGACAGTGGCGTTCCTGCGTTGACAACAGACGCCTCATTGCGGTCAGAATTCCCGAACGCTACCCAATATTGATCATTGAAGACTTTTTCCACCATCCGTGTGGCAAATCGCTATTCTCAACTCTAGATTTAACTAAGGCCTACCATTAAATTCCTGTGGCACCAAACGACATTCCAAAGACCGCACTTTTTACACCTTTGGGGCTGTTCGAGTTTACTCGCTTGACATTTGGGTTATGGAATGTTGCACCGTCGTTCCAACGTTTCATATATGCACTCCTAAACGGCATCCCCTTCTGCTTCGTCTATTTAGACAATATTCTTATCACTTCCTCTTCTGAAGCGGAACACCTCGACCATCTTAAATAAGTGTTCAAACAGCTTGCAGAACTTTTGAGAAATGTGCCTTTCTCAAGAACTCAATCGAATTTCTTGGGCATATGATTTCCCTTGACAGAGTCGAGGCTATATCTACCTCCAAGTTACCAACCACGGTCAAAGACCTAAGACGATTCTTAGGCATGATTAACTTCTAATGCCGCTTCATCCCTCACGCAGCGAAACACCAACGAGTATTTAATTCTTTTCTTTGTGGATCCAAGAAAAACGGATCTAGAAAAATAGATTGGAAACTCGAAATAATTTCGGCCTTGACTGCCGTTAAAAATGGTCTTATTGAAGCTTATCTATTGTGTTTCCCTTACCCTAGAGCCGAGCTTTCTCTATTTAAAGACGACTCCAATCTAACAATAGGAGCTGCCTTGCAGTAAAGACGTGATAACTCTTTTACTCAATGAATCTAAATTTTGCACAATGCTCGTCGAGTGCTCACGACCGCAAACTCCTTCTTGCAGCTTATCAGGGTATGTGACACTTTCGTTACTATTTGGAGGGTCAAAATTTTACATTATATACTGATCACAACCACAAGCCAAACCACAATAAGGCCACTACTCGTCAGCTTAGACATCTAAGCTATATAAGCGAGCTGACTACTAACGTTCGGCATGTTTCTGGTTACGACAACGTTGTCGCAGATGCTCTTTCTCGTCTTGAAGAGATTTCTCTTCCTAGTACTTTAGATTTAAAACTCCTTATTTCGGTTCCGACTCAGACATTTTCTGTGAAGTGTTTAGCCCAACTCCCAGACCTGACATTTCTCTAGCGTTCCGAAAGAAAGTCTTCTCTTCTTTCCACGGTATTGCTCATCCTGGGATTCGCGCCACGCGCAAGATCATCATTTCCAAATACTTTTGGCCTAGCATGAACAAACACATAAATACTTGGGCTCGTGAATGCATCCATTGCAATCATGTAAAGTTTCCAGACAAATGTTTCTAAACGCTTTAAGGTGATTCAAATTGACATTGTCGGACCGTTGCCATCATTACAGAGTTTTCTCACGTTGGCCAGAAGCCATTCCTCTAGTCAAAATTTCTGCTGAATCTTATGCTGACGCACGTCTGAGGAATTGGATTGTGCACTATGTAGTTCCCCAATACATCATCACCGACCAAGGCAGACAATTTGAGTCAGCACTCTTTGTTGAACTCAGTCGATTAATGGGCTCCATACGCAATCGTGCTATAGCTTACCATCTTCAAGCCAACGGTTTTAATGATCGATGGCATCGTACCCTCAAGACGACACTTATGGCTCACGATGCTCCGTTCTGGAAACGATCACTCTCACTAACACTGTTCGGTTTTCATACCATGGTCCGAGAAGAATTTTCAGCTTTACTAGTATAACTTCTCTATGGTTAAAATCACCGGCTTTCGAGCGATTTTATGCAACCAAATTTTAAGACGCACATGCAATCGCAGTTTGTTTCTATTTAAATCCCACCATGACTAAACTTCGACCTGCCGGCGCTACAGATTACTCGCAACATAAAATCTTTAAATTCAAGCATCTCGGTTCATGTTCACATGGCTTTGTCAGAGTCGATTCCGTTCGTCTAACACTCCGGCCGCCATTCGATGGCTCTTTTCAAATTGTCGCTAGATACCAAAAATACTACACTGTCAACATCAAGGGCAAACATGTCAACATTCCAATTAACAGGTTGAAACCTAGTTAATCATCGTCCTTCACGGACTCTCGACACCTTGGTACCAACCCATTCACTTTCTTCCACAATTCTCGTCTCAACATACTTCTCTTTCTTCTGACACACCGTATACACCACATTTGACAGCGCACAATTCCTTTCCGCTGTTAAATTCTCAACGTCACGTGACCATTGCAACAAGAGCTGGTCGAATCACGACAAGACCTCTATCGTGCAAATATGTCTAGTTCTTTGTTCTACATTATCGTATCACGACTGCCGATCGCTGGCGGGGGAGTAATGTGGTGCTTCCTCCACACATCTCATCGCTATACAACAACTCAGAATATACACTTTTCACAATACTTACACTACACTATATCTTAAATTAACAGACATTATAGACACCTAATTTTTAAGCCATACGAGTATTGTTAGAAATAAACACAAAAAAATAAAATGACTAAAAAACAAGTTGTTTCCAATCTTTCCTTTTCTTTAAAAAAAATAAATAAATAATTTGAATTTGAAAATCTCTTCTGATTTATCTAATAATAATCCCTGAGAGTTGCCACATTACTTCAAATATGTGCTGTTCACATACTCCTACATGCTGTACGTAGCATGCTTCCGAAGCGAAACGAATTACTTCTGTCGGGATCTCTCCACGAGCCCGTTTACAGTGGTCATTCTTTGGACCCAATTTTGCATAACTCTGGCACACATTTCAACCGGAACGTTGGCAATTTGGCATTAGATGTTGACTTTGAACTTGTCTAAAGTCGCTGGGTTGTTGACATTGACCAGTGACTTGATATAGCCCCATAAAAAGAAATCCAATGATCTTAGATCGCATGAACGAGGCGGCCATTCGACCGGACCATTTCTCGAGATAACGCCTTTCAATAAATCGATTGTGAGGCATGCTGTGTGGCTAGTGGCACCGTCTTGTTGAAACCACATATCGTTGATGTCAAGTTCATTAAATTCTGGCCCCAAATAATCTTCCAACATAACACGGTAGTGTAATCCATTGACGGTAACATGACGGTCGTTTTCATCCAAGAAAAAATACGGCCCAATCACACTTCCAGCATGACAACTGCACCGAATAGTATTGTTTTGCGGATGCAATGGTGTCTAAAGAAGCACATGTGGGTTTGTTGCTGACCAATAACGCAAATTTTCCTTATTAACAAAGCCATTGAGCCAGAAATGAGCTTAATCGTTGAAGATGATTTTTCGTTGAAATTCTTCATTTCCTTCAAGCTTTACCAGAGCCCAGTTGGAGAAGTTTCGGCGTTTCGAATGATCAAGTGGCATTAGTTCTTGAGTCAATTTGATCTTGTGACCAGCCAGGCCAAGATCTTTTCGGAAAATACGCCACAGTGTCGTTTGAGCGGTATCCAATTCTAGAGAACGACGTGGAATCCACTGATTTGGATCATTTTGAATCGATGCAGTTACGGCTACGATATTTCCTTTGCTTCGAGCGGTACGACGTCTTTTTGGCACCGGAACATCCTATATTGAAAATTTGGACTCGAAATTTTATCCACTATAGCGCGCACAGCCTGTCAGGTGGGACAATTGTTGCGGCCGAGAATTCGAGCTAGCACTCTTAAAGTTGAAACCACCGACTCCGAATTTCGGTAGTCATTTTTGATATTTTCCAAACGGTACTGGTTCGTGATTTTTATCATGATAAAAATGTTGACTTTAACTAACGGTTTGACATTGACAGTTCATTAAAAAAGTTTAAGGGTGCATTCATATAAAGATACGAAACCACTATTTTCCTAATGGAAATCTTTTATTTTCAAACTTCAGGTACTCACATTATTTCTCCCGTAAATATCAGACTTCTAGAGTATCTCTCATGCTATCGCAAGCTATTCTTGTGGTTCATTTGCACTCCTGCAAAAACTGCATTATTCATTCGCCTGTATACTCAGTTTGATAGGATTTCCTCTAAGTTTAGCTTCATGAGAAACCCTTTAAGAATCTTTTGGTATTTCTTGTCTTCTTTTTAGGACTACAGCCCCTTTCGGGCCTTCGCTTCCTGCAAATAGCTCCTCCAACTGTCTCGGTTCATTGCCCGCGTCCTCCAATTTCGAAATCCGAGCAGCGATGAACTGTCTTCGTCGACCGGATTAGACCAGCGTTTCCTCGGTTTCCCCACTGGTCTCCGGCCTTCAGTTCTGCCAACGAATTCCTTCTTGGGTATCCGTTGTTCGTCTATACGATTCACGTGGCCAGCCCATTGCAGCTTCCGCAGTCTTACAATCGTTGAGACCGCTTGTCAAAAATTTCATACAGCTCATGGTTGTATCGAATTCGCCATTGGTCCCCGTCTAACTTCGCTTCGATTATTCGCCTGAGGGCCCGTCACTCAAAGGCGTTAAATATATTTGCGGATGCTTGGGTTCGAGTCCATGTTTCACACCCATACCATAACACAGGTCTTATCACAGATTTCTAGCCTTGGAGCTTATTTTACCTGTGTATGCAGCTGGTCTTCAGGATCATCAATACTGAATAAAATATTTTATTTGCGAACAGTATTATTCAGCGTATTTTGTCTCCTTCATTGCCCGTTTTCGTTTTTTCTTGTCTAATTGCATCATTATTTGGAATCAGCTGATGGAAACACTTTTAACATCTTCAGTGATAGATGAATGTTTAAGTATTTATAGCGTTCTCCAATCCTTTTTCTTTGTTTCTTTTAACAAAAAAGTTTCAGCTTTAAGATATCATCCCAAGGAAATTATTATGACTTGACCTTTTCTTAAACTTAGATAATTAATACTTAAATTAACATTGTTTTGAGCCTGTATTCGAACCATCATATTACTGTATCTCGTTTTGGTTAATTTCATGTAAATAATTTAATTTCAATCAAATAAAAATTTTTTGCTTATAAATATCTGCACAGTCTGAATAAAATTAATTCTATCATTGCAATTAATATAATAAATACTGGGGTAGTTTTTAATAGTTTTATCTCTCATATATAATACTACAGTTAAAGTACTGATGATATTATAAAGAATATTTCAAATAAAATAACGATAAATAATATTGCTGTCAAAAAATATTACGATTTAAGTGCCGATAATATTTTAATTCTTATTGAATGACTGTAATGACATACGCTTTAAGTACCGTCGTTACAATAAATTTTAAAGATTAAGACATATATCGCTCAACAGAAATGGAGAAACAAGCTCTAAACTGGTCAATGGGGAAATACTGCTTTATTCCCCTAAGCTTTCATCGTCTACACGCTTTTTTGTACACGATATAAATTTACCCTATGTTTTCGATTCGCCAAATAATTCTTGGTCGAGCATATCACTTTTAAGAACTATTATTAAGCCAATAATTAAAAGAAGGAAAAAATTTATGCCAAATACATGTCGTCCAACTAAGTACAGTTCACAACCATACCGCTTGACCTCGGTAATGTAACCAGTATTTATAAAGCCCTTAACTAAAATGTTATGAATTATCAAAAAGTTAAACGAAAGAAGAAGAAGTGGCCCAACTTACTTAACTAGACTGTATATTGTCTTTTATCTTTAAATGTTTGATCAATTGTAGGGTTTCCAAATTATATTTATTTTATAAAGAAAGAAAGACAAGTATCCATTGGTGTATTATGTTATATGATTATCCTTTTCTCTGATGAGTACAAAGTCGATAACTGTCTTAACTTTGCTTCTTTGGAAGCCCAAAACGTTTTTATCTATCTTTTTGTTGATCTTAAAAAAACAGCTCTCCCCCACAGGGGGATGGGGCTGCTGGTTGATAAGAGTTTTCTCGAAAGTTAGTATCCTTTGGAGAGTGTCGTCCCTATGTACCCGTGGAACTAGAGATTTCCTTAAGGTTCCTCCATGGACTGCGACCTGACAACGATCTCTGGACTACAAATAAGGCATCGAATTGAAGCTGACTTTAAGTTAGTGGATATAAAATTTTGGACCAAGTTGCATAGCACGGTATCGCTGAAGTGACACGCGTGCATGGATGGCTCTAATCTAAGTATATCTCCGTCCCGGTAAAATTTTAGCAGGCCTCAAACTACGTTGGAAGTATGCACCATTGAGAAAGTGGTTTAGATTAATTTGAGACCCACTCCCGATTAATGCTGGTCTTTAAAGAATCATTCTGGGATGTCCTCGGCAAAAGAGCAATTGTAGCCTCGCTAGAGCCGATGGTAATGATCGAAATCAGGGACATCGAATGCGTCACGGATCTGGCCGAGGTAGAGCAGCTCATCAAAAGGGAGCTTCCTAGCGTAAGCAAAGTTAAGGCAAGGCCAACATCGACCTGACCGTCAGGAATAACTTCCGAGTGAGGACAAAATAAGAATCTACAGGGTACTGCAAAGGGCAGTTCCTGTTCACTGGCTTAAATGCCTTGGTTCTGATCATACTGCGCATCTCTATGTCACAAATGTGGCGAAATGGGACATGAACAAAAGAGAGTGTATGAGGGAGACATATCGTATCCTTTGCAAAGATGCAGATTCAAAAACGGACCTCAAGTACCTTTTAGGATCAGGGTAGTGCTGAATTTTCCATGAAGCCCTAGCTAAGGCAAAAGCGGTGCTTTGATGATCAGTTTCCTTCAGGTAAACCTGCATCGCATTACAACTGCCCAAAACCTGCTTGAGCAGCTTTTTTGCTGCTAAGTGAGGAATGTCACGACAGAAATTCTTAATCATGGTACCATGCTGATACTCCTACTGCCATCATCTGTGTTTGGAAAAGTGCCGATTCCCGAGTGCAGATCTACGGACGAAAATATGATTCCGTGTGGGTTCAGTGTTCAAAGTCTACATTCTTAAGCAGTGGCGGATTTAAGGAAAAAGGCCCGGTCGGCAAAATTTCATTAGGGCCCCCCCCCGCCCCTATTAAATTGTGTACACAAGAATTTATTTTGGCTCAAGTGTTTCATTGGAAGTGATAGGTACGTGTTTCAAGAAATTGATAGATATAAAATAATTTCGGTTTATTCATCGAGTATTTTGAATGTTGGATTTGTTTTTACATTAAGAACATTTACATATTTTTGAATTCTCTTCTCGCTTTCTTCTCCGCGAAAACTTCGATAGTAGCATCCAAATCAACTTGATTTGCGACATGCTGTTCGATGAAAAGTATGCTGAAATCGTCTAATGCTTCTGCACTCATTGTGGAACGTTGACGATCTTTGACTTTCTTCAATGAGCTCATTGTTCGTTCGGCGCTGGCTGTGCTGACGGGAAGTGTCAATAATAAACGCAATAAACTGCAACACTCCGGAAAACTGCTCATCAAATTTTTTCAACGATGAAGTTCAAATATTGCAATGGACTATGCCCAGTAGAATCTTTTTCTTATGAGAAGTACAAATCCGCAAAACTGATTAACTCATACTTCAGGGCAATTGTGAAAAAAGTTGGATATTTCTCTATCAAGTTGCAAACATTTTTTGCAACTTTTTTCTCATCCATGTTTTTGAAGAATTCAGGTTTAAGAAACCCGAAAAGTGAGTTTATCTCATGTAAACCTTCGGCTCTTTCTTGTAATTCGCTGCACATCCTGTCGAGAACTTCGTAGTATGCAATGCGATGTTTCGTTGCCATATCCAGAGGACTGTCGTCAGCTTTTTCACCGGGCATTTTTTTCGTTCGTCGTCGTCTGGTGCTCGGAAAATCCGGATTCTTCCATCCCATGTTCTCCCATTGAGACTTTGCTTTCGACACAAAAAAATCGTACTTGCTTCTGCGCGCAAGTTTTTCAAATTCTCCATTACATTCTCAAGACAATTTTGGGCCATCAAAAGATCCACTTCTTTTTTCTGTAATTCAGCTTCAGCAACGTCTATGAATGATGAGACTGAATGCCACCACGTCAGGTTGAGTAAGAAGAGCCAATCGATCGCCGAAAGTAGAGAATTTGCGTCCATTATATCTTCTCCAGTAGCCTTTTCTCTTGATGTTTCTCGTTCTAAACAGTTGACAATACAGTCAAGATTTTGGATAACCGCTTCTACTGCTTTCAGTCGTGCAGGCCAACGAGTCCCGCTCAATCCTTTGATGTGGAGTCTTCCTTTTTGTGACAGCGCCTCACTCTCGAAATCTTCTAATGGCACATGAAACTGCCCACCCTGTGTCTCTCTTCCACAGTCAGAATTTGTCTCGAAAATTTCTTTTTTCAATTCTTCCAGAAGTTGAATGCCGAAAGATTTTTTATTTTGGGACAGAGTTTTGCTTTCTTCCAAAAGGTTTACCCATCGCCGATGAGACTGCGAGAAGTAGTTGAAAATTCTCTGCAATGTTGCAAAAAATACTTTGATTGAAGGGCTGGCAAATTTTTCAGCTGCATGAGATAAAACCAGGTTGAGTTGATGCGCTGTACAGTGAACGTATGGAACGAAGGCCTTCTCTCCAACATATCTTCTGATGAGAGCTTGCAATCCATTCAGCTCTCCTGACATGACGGGTGCGCCATCAAATGCTTGACCACATAGATGAATCTTTTCGAATAGATATTTTTCAAACAAGACTCCAATAATTGCATGAAAGATTGACACAGAATCCCCTTTTTTGATTCGGATGAAACATAAAAAACTCTCTTTGATGCATAGTATCTTGGCTACTGTCTCATTTTTTTGAATCGTGACGTACCGCAATAATATAGCCATTTGGTCCAAGTAAGCAACATCCGTTGTTGAGTCAGCGATCAGTGTGAAAAACTTTGCTTCTTTGCATTCATTGATGATAACATTTCGTGTTTGATCGGCCAAGATATTTAATAATTCGAATGTTATCGTTTTACTCAAATACTTTATCCGATTCGAAGATTCGATGTGATCACGTGAAGTCGAGTTGTGTCGAGAGATAAGTTTGATGATAGGCAAATATATACCAGGATTTTCTTCATCTATTTTTTCACGATGACCTCGAAACGCGACACCCAAGCCAGACAAAGTTCTTATAGCATCAAAAAAAATGTTGAGAACGTAACGCCATTTTTTCGCTTCTCCGCTGATTTGTTGATTTAGTCGGTGACTTACATCAGCTTTTTTGAGAAAATTCGCTGCCGCAACTGCATTCTGGAGATGGCTCTTGCTCAAATTGTGTATCGAAACGGATTTCTGGAAATGTTTCCAGTTCGTGTAACCAGTGCACCATTTGCCTTTTTTTGTATCCTCGTTTCCAAATAGCCAGCAATAATGGCAATAAGCATAATGTTGAGTCGGTGAGTATGATAACCAAGGGCAAAGATAATTTTCTTCAAAAGGCTTCTGCGTACGTTTGTGATAATACTGTGAGTTGAAATGGCGTCCATTATCTGTATGTTTGAATTTGCCATTGGGCATATCAGCTTCTGTAGGTTGACAAGGGCCAGCGAGCAAAAGCATCCTTATCTGATCTTCGTTTAAAATTTGATTGCCATAAATTCCTTTGTCATTATTGAATTTAGAAAGTATCAGCAGTGCATTCGCGAAAAATGATGATTCAGGTTCGGAAACTTCATCAAATGAATCAGTGGATGCGGAATTATCTTTTTCTCCATCATCGAAAAACGGTTGATTATCAGCACTTCTGTCGACGGAAGATTTTTCTTTTCCACCACTAGTCTCAAGTTCAGTTCTGGTCAGTTCATTGTATCCACTCTCCATTTTCTTGTTTTCCATGTTTTCTGTAACAATGCAAATATAAAATTATAAAACAATTCTCTGAAGTAGTACGAAATCCCTAGTCATATTGAATCGCACAGGCTGTATGACTCTCTTGAAATCATTTTTGTAGAAATTGAGTAATAATATATATGTAAATTCATATATTTACCATGCCTTCGTCATTATTGATTTTCGGGTGAATCAGCGGTAATTCTGTAGATTGATTCGATGGGGATTCTTTTTCTGCTGCACGAAATACAATGTCCGTAGAGTTCCTATCGTCATCGTTTTGAACTTCAACTGATGTTGACTTTGGTATTGGAGTTGAAAAGAATTTGCTGACTTTGGTCTGTTTAGGGTTGATCCCAGCATTTTGCAATTTTCTTTTTTCTCTAATTTTTCGCTTTTCGAATCCACTTTTTTCTTTCGTATTTTCCATGATTTCTAGAAACATGAAAAGATAATTAAAATACGGAGGAACAACTTTTTGCAGTGACAAAATATTCAATACATTATATTGCTGTAAAATGTAGTGATTTTTGAACGGTGAATGATCATGAATTTTGAATTGGATGTAAGCTAATATATTTGTTTTTGGAAAATAAATTTTGGAGTTGCTGTGCTTAGATTCGACTATCTACGTGGCAAAAAAAAAAACGAGATAGAATGATCCCACAGTGACTTTAATATTTTTCTTGATAATAATTTTTACAATACAAAAACTCTAATTTACGAATTTTCAAATCTTTAAACAATATTTCGCATGGTTTCAATTTTTTATTCTAAAATGTATGATCAAATGATAGAAGCACTGATTTTTGTGACACTGGTGACAGAAAATAACAAAGCAAAGAATAAATTATTAGGTTATGTTATGGTAAACAAACTTTTCACACGGAGCAATTTTCAATGAACATACCTTGAAATATCTGGAGCCAGAGTTTTTTTCTTGGATATATGCTCAGACATTGAACATGGCAAACAACTGCGGCACTTGTCCGTAAACACAGCAGAAATGATTGACGAAGTAGTACGAACTCGATTGACACGAAACTCGGAGAAGAAGTTTTGTTACGAAGGGTACATATACTGATTCAGTATCGTGATGATTCCCGCGCATGCGCGGTGAATCCTCATTATTGGGCGCGGCAATTTCAACTTTCGGAACCGACTGTCAGTTGACAGTCAACTGAATTTTGATACCCGGGGCCCCCGGGGACTACTCAGAACGTTTTTGACGAGTCAAAAATATTTGCCGAACGTGATTAAATCGTAGACGTTTTTATTAACTGATTAATTACACAACTTTTTTAATTTTATATTCAATTTATGATTATTACAAAGCATTGCAAGTGTTTTGATAACAGAGGCCCCTGAAGAGAAATTTGTCTCGTGCTGTCTAAAAAAGACTCACTGAAACATTGAAAAAAAAAGGAAGTGTAACTTTTAGCAAGAGGGGCCCTTAATGCCTCCTGTCGGGGGGGCCCAGTCGGCAAGCGCGCTTTTGCCGACCTGTTAAATCCGCCACTGTTCTTAAGTATGCACCGAGTGTCGAATGAATCGTTGAGATCGCTGTATCGAATGCAGAAGGCCACGTACTCGGTTGCGGAGACTTCAGTGCTAGAGCAGTAAAATCTTGCATGCCTGAAACAGACCTGGAAGGAAAACGAATCGTTTAAATGACGGCCAGGAGAAAGTACTTCGAACTGAACACAAGCAACACGCCGAATTTTTTCCGGATGGGCTGTGATACCTGATATGACATTCACTTCGGAGTTCTTTGTACAGAGAGTACACAATCAAAGAGTATTAGAGGACTACTACGGGTGGTGATAATCAGTACATTATTCTGGAGATCCGTGATTCTGTCTCTCGATACCGATGCTCTCGACCTTCTACAATTAAGTGGAACATCGAGGAAATAGATGTCGAGAGGCTCTTCAATGTGCTCACACCAATGCGCCGCTGCTGGAAGATCCGTTAAGAAATGATGGGCTAACAGCTTAAGATGTGATGAACTCAACTATGAGCATCAACAAATCTTCCTGCAGCGCTTCTCTGCACCATCGGAGATCCAGGCACAGTAAACCGTCAGTGCACTCGCGGTCGACTGAAATTGCGTCAACGATCACGGAACCGGGACGAGGCATGCAGCCGCTTAGCAGCTTATAAGTTGGCCAGGAAATGCCTCCGCAAACTGATTAACAACAGCAAGGCTCACTGCTGGTAAAATCAAGTGAACGATAAGAACAGGAATCCGTGGGGCCTTGGCTACAAGCCAGTTATCCGGAAGCTTGTTACCCTACCCAGGTGCTGCAAATATGAAGCAAAACAAATAGTGCGGGAAATTTTCCCAGCCCATCCCGTCTATGTTGACGCCATCCACGTTAGAGCAGCAGCCGAGCATCCAATCTTCGCGTAGCTGCAGCTGAAAGAAGCAGTTCTATCAATAAAATTAAGGAAGACTTCTGGACCAGATGACGTCCTAGCTGAGGAGTTGTAGCTTGTCTATCACATTGTTCTGACTTCCTGCTCATTAGATTCAACGATTGCCTGCGGGAAGGGATCTTCCCGGAACGTTAGAAGATAGCGAGGCTCAAACTGATCAGCAAGAGAAGGGGTTGCCGTCTACATACCGGTCATTATTCATGCTAGACGGGGCTGGGAAAGTGTTTGAAAAGCTTACAAAGGGAAGACTCACTGAGGTTATTCGTGCTGCTGGAGATCTATCGCCTCGGCAGTATGACTTTAGAGATACCTCTCCAGCATTGAGACGTTTGCAGATGTGATGAGTATAGCCATGCTTAGCAATGGGTAGTTCAGTTGGCGACACTTGATTTTTGGAGCGCCTACAATCTCAATGGGTGGGCCAATATGTTAGATACATTGAGCCCTTTTATGCTTTCAGAATATCTTATGCGGCTTTCAAGGGACTACATGAAGGGACCAAACCTGCTTTATGACTTGATGCAGAGCCAACGAAGAATGAAAGTTACATCGGGTGTTATTCAAGAATCTACTCTTGGTTCAGACCTATGGGGCAACTGAGTCTAGAGCTGCTGGAAGGCCTGATTGGCTATGAGTATGATGAATTCAGACTAGGTATGCTTATACGCCAAGTGGGGGAGCCCATGGTTACTCACAGGTTCAGCCTGTGAATTGAAAGTAACTGCAAAATACCTGAGGTTGTTGATCGACTGGGAGATGAGTTGATTAGGCTACTTCGGGCATATAAGCTCTGAACCAACTTATCGGCAACCTAGGGTGACACAATACATCAAGAAGACGACTTTTGATGACTTACATAAAGTAAGTACTATTGTGCCGAAAACAATTTGGGGTGATGCCCTCAGCATTAAGTACAGAGAAGAAGAGCTCTGAGGATTGCGTCTATATATCCAAGAGTCTCTGATTCAGCAGTGCTAGTTGTTGCAGGCATGATACTCATCGCCCTCCTTGCTAAAGAGCGCCATATTATCTACTTGTTTCGAAACGAAGGCACGAGGTAGATAACATAGTTGCCCGCAAAGAGAGATAATGCTCACTCAGTTATTGGTAGCAGTCCCGGGTGAAGATCATGAAGCAAAGATGGAATGTGTGCCTCTTCCTTGATTTGAGCCCATGGCTCAATTGATGTTACGGTGAGACTGTGTTCTATCTGACCCGGCTCTTGAGTGCGACTGTAGGTTTTGCGTACGAAAACAAGATGGTTCCCGCCCCTTTTTCATGCAAAATATGAGATAGGATGCGCCAGGACCTTTGCAAGAAAACAGAACAGTAGTCGGTTTACTAATAAAACCATGTGGCAGATGACGTTCGGGCGGCCCTTAAAGATAAAAGGGACTCCCTTGAGTAGCCGGATAAATCGGGGTTGAGAGACCACTTTTGTAGCAATCCTTCATCCTCCGTACCCCCACTAGATGCCCCAATCTGATGGCACCTCAAGGCGTACCAAAACAAAGCATAGCCTGAAGTAACGAGTCAAATGGTTCTAGACTAGGCTCTCAGGTTGACAGGGGAGGTATTTAGTAGGTATTCTAGACGTCTTGCATGCCTAGGTGCTCCATATTAAGGGCGTTAATAGCATTCACCTCCCAACCACAAAAAAAATGGGCAGTGCAAACGAAACTTTTCCACATATATTATCATGCGGTTCTTTCCTTACCCATAAATAATAATATCAGAGAAAAATTAAAGCTATGACACAAGTATTGCATCAATGACAAGACATTGTTGTAACGTCATGTACTTCCAGGCAGTTTTTAAAAGTATCATTAGCTCTCGACCGCCCGGCGTGAAAATGGTATGTTTGCTGGCACCCGGTCTGAAACGCGTGTGGTAAAAAAAATAGTTGACCTTTTGTTCGCGTGCTGCAGTTGTGGATTTCTTACGGAATAATAAGCGCTGACATTGGTTGTACAGTAGTCTTATCATTCCTGAATTTAGACCAGATTTTGTTGATCTCTGTTCGATTTTTCGACATTTATACGCTGATGTCATTGACATGGGAAGTTATGGTAGGTTGTGCGTTATTTTGAGAGTGGGCCTCTGCACCGTAGCTAACAATTCGGTCGGCTGCAGCCGCGAGCTTGTTCAAGTTAGTGTCTTCAGACATGGCGAAAATCGAACGTGCATTTGCGGGGAGTCGTCGAAGCCATAGGGATTTCATCATGGCGTCATATATGAAATTTCCGACAATCGATCGCATTTGTGCTAGGAATTGAGATGGCTGTTGATCGTCCATCTCTAAACCGTGTAACAGTTGGTACATGCACTCGTGATCCTTGAGCGCGAAAACGGATAACAGTCGTGACTTGAGCCCTTCGTATATCCCTGTAGCAGGTGGTGGCTCAATTACGCCCGCTCCCTAGGTAATGATCGACACGTCTAACTCGATAACTAATCTTTTGAAACGTGCCACATCGCTTGTGATTTTAACTGCGCAAACCTGTGCCTCAACTCGAAAAAACCACAATTCGGGTTTGTTTTGCCAGAATTGGAACAATTTGAACATCACCGCTTGAACTTCTGCTATCTCTCTTTGCAAACTCGTGTCAGCGGTTGCTTGGCTATTTGAGCCGCTGTCTGCGTGATGGAAATACTCGTTCACCATATTGGCTTAATGTGGTCACCAATTTCAGAATTATACTCAATAACGTCGCACGGAATTTGTCATATAACTTCTATATTAATCTTACTAATAAAATACACGATGATGCTTAAATCAAAGATCGATGTTCGATGCTTTTTCACCAGTTGCTGGACCAAGAAAGAATGATCATGAATCCTCTCCAACCTTCGACGTTCGTTCCGATCGCGGGATCACACAAGGTACAATGTCAATTTCATCTAACCTCCGACGCGCGTTCCAACCGAGCATGTACACACACCGTACAAAGTATGGCAGATGCCAGTCGTGCTACAAACTCTTTGCTAAGCTCGTGAACTTTATGAGCTGTTTGAACTTTTTATGAATTGTTTGATCTTTCATTAATCTTCTTCTTACATACTGTCAAATTATTATTTCTGACATTTAAGTATTTATAAAAAAAAAAGTTATGTAATTAAGTTCGCGTAGTGACAAGTGTACATTGTTTTGATTTTGGCCAGATTATTTCACAATTTTTCATTATGTCAGTCAGCTTGCCCACATAAGAGTACAATATTAAATGCTACACCTGCAATTAACCGAAAACCTCAAGATTTAAATTTTTTATGTGTGAAGGCTACTGTTCGAGGTCGTTTCACCCAAAGTGTTTAGGTATTCCTGCAACGTTCTAAGAAATTAGAATGATATTATCTAATAACATCATTTTCTGTTGTGATGATTTTCGAGGTTTGACTTTAACGGCAACGATTCAGATATTAAAAAAAAAACAGAAGAAAATGCTGGACGAAATCTATAGCCAACTGGAGCCTCCTCTCAACTTGGAGATATCCAACAGGCAATCACTTGGTGTATCTAAAATCTTAAGATCCAACGCTTACCTAGCTACACCCGTAGTGTCAGTTCTAGCAGCGATCCTATCTGAATTGCCAGTGACTATCTCTAACACTAATGCTGATGCTAGTAACCATGCGATACCTAAACCGAAAATGGCAAATAGTAAACAAAACCCGTCAGTATCGAGTGGGGTTTCATTAGAACTCCAAGAAGCTATATCAGATCCATCTTCGCACTCTCCTTCTAGTCTGATGTTGAACAGGGCAACGTCATTGCATCTTCAGGATAGTGTCATAAAAGCTTTATATGTTGAAATTTATAAGATTTCTCCTTCAAGAGTGGCAACTCCACCTTTGCATGTACACTACACGAAATAATGATAGGACCAAGACAAAAATCATTACTGTGTCAATGTAATATAAGAAAAAAATTTTTTTTTAAATAAATGTAGTTTATTACTGCTATATAATTCACGTGGTATAAAGGAACATTGCTTCAATACTCAGTACTTCATTTAATGACTGTCAAAAAATTCTGCCAAGCGAAATAATTATAGGACCATTGTTACTGTTAACGACTTTTGGTATATAAAATTCGTCTTTGAGTAGTTTAAGTAGTTTGTACTAGCTTCTCGGCTAATTATAACGTGTTGCAGGCGACGTGGCATGGAAGTTATAACTGTTTGGACAGTATCCTGACTAATGTTCTTCCATTCAGTGTTGACAGCTGCCCGTAGCTCTCGGACGGAGTCGTATAGACGACCTTGGTGAAAAGCCCGCTCGGATAGTATTGCCCAGATGTTTTCAATTGGGTTTAAATCCGGGCTACATGGTGGCCACTCCAGTAATGGGATTCCACGAGATTCTAAAAAGTTCTTGGTATGTCGCGCGGTGTGCACCGCAGCATTATCTTGCTGAAATATCAATTCAGCTCCGTGTGTTTCCCCAAAATCAATTAGTACGTCATCAGGCAACTCCACATATTTGACAGCGTTCATTTTTGTGGAAATAAAACATATAGGAGACTTGCCGTAATATCCAATAGCAGCCCACACCATTAAGGATCCTCCACCGAAATTTCTTGCCATCCTTTTTTGCTTTTTTGTACGCTTATCGTGCCAATATCTTTGTAGGCCGTCAGGTCCGCCGAGGTTGAATTTTTTTTCATCGCTGAAAAGTACTGTGGTCCATTCCTCCTCCGAAAATTGGTACTTCTCAGCAAAATTCAATCTTAGCTGCTTGTGGCGTGCTGTCAATTTAGGTTTAGGATCCCGTTTGACATTCTCTAACTTACTATCTGCCTTCAAAATTTGTTGCACGCGTCTCACACCTACTTGAAGTCCTAAAGTGCATTGAATTTCTGCTGGGCTGTTGCCCTTATTACAAGCCAGCCTTTTAATTTGTCTGGTTTCTCTGGCAGACACCACTGGCTTTCTTCCTGAACTCTTTTTTTTTACCATAGTTGTCTTTTAGTTTCAGGAAATTTATAACCACAGTCTTACTTCTTTTCATTCGAGATGCTATTTCTCTGGTTGTTGCGCCACTATTCCGATAGGCGAAAATATGTCCTCGTTCTATTTCCGTCAATTGTTTTCCTCGACCCATTTCAGTGTGATTCGCGCAGCTGTCAATATAAAAGTTAGTTGTAACAGTAACCAAAAATACAATTCAATTTACCTAATTTAATGAAATTAAATATTATATGATTTGTTATTTCTTTGTAATTTCCTTCTTTTTACGTACACTTCTGGTCTTATCAATATTTCGCACTAGAATGTTTTTGAATTACGCCGCAAACGAACGTATTAGCAGAAAACAAAAATCGAAAACCGGTTCTTGGGAAATACCGATCTGTATAATCCCATAGCGCAGTGCGCTAACGCAATTCTATTTCTATTTGTGTATTATTGCAGTTTTGTGTGTTGGTCTTATCATTATTTCGTGGGGTGTACTCGTATTCGTGTCATGCTTTGCTCCTGATACTTCTCCATATTAAATAAAAGGTTTTACAATTTAAAAGGTGGACAAAAATCCGTCAAATCTGACTTATAAAAAGCTAACGGATAAAAATCGCTACATGTCATCGTTGAATATTGACATTTCCGCAGATTTAAATGATATTTTGGATCCTGAATTTAGGCCCAACGATGTCTTCGTAGAGGAGTTTATATCTTCGGGTGAAGAGAATTTTGTGTGGAGATTTCAATGAACCATCTGTAGCTTGGGACTTTAAAAGCGAGGCAAGAATTTCTACTAACAATGCAGTCTCTCATGCACTTTCATCCTGTCTATCTCACTGTTTATCTTATCAAATCAACAAGTGTACAAATTGCACTGGTTACCTTCTTGATTATTTCCTCATCAGCGCATCCTTATTTAACAGGGATAAGTGCCACACTCTTATTCAATATTTCTATCCTGACCCCTTTCATCCTCCCTTGTCTTATATAGTGAATTTCACTGGCAAGCATCGTTGGAAACTTGACATCCTGATTTCCTTCAATTTCATGAAAAGCAATTTTCATGCCATCTCAAATGCACTTTTTGAAGTGGTTTGGCCTGAATTCTTTGCTGACTTACTTTGCGAAGAAACCATTTCTGAATCCTACGAATTCTTGAATCGCCTCATTGCTGAGTTTACGCGTGTCTATTATCGATGTATATCGTCGAGGTAAGCAGTCTGATGCTCCATGGCTTACATCGGAAGTACGTGTTGCTCTTTTTAATAAAGAAAGAGGCTGAAAAAAGATGAAACAATGTGGTTCTATTGACGCTAAAATTGAATATACTAGACTGAGATTCCTATCCAAATCGAAAATAAGGAAAGCTTTGAAAAATTATTATAACCCTATCGGAAAATTGTCGTCGTCTCTTGCTTTTAGTCCATATAATGTTTTGGGAAAATTTAACGGCTTGTAATACAGATGCAGTTTTACGCTTATTTTCTAGCTGCACGTATTGCAGTCCTCCATTTGTAAATAGTTTTTACCTTCCATTTATGTCCTCAGAATCCCAGTACGTCTGCAGCATACTGCCTTCTGAAGTTGAAACAATCCTCAACAATATGAGCAGTAGTGTGGGTTCAGGTTCTGCTGGAACCCTTAGTTCGGTTTCTTCAGAGTTATCTGCTCCCCTGGCTATTTTGTTTTGTGTTGACTAGTTGCATCTTCCTTGAATAGTAGAAAGCAGGGTTTATAACGCCCATATTTATGTCTAGTGATCCCTCTAACGTAACCAACTACGGTTCAATATAAATTCTTTCAACGTTCTCCAAAACGCTTGAGAGAGTTGTGCACATCGTAGCCTCACTAATTTCTGTTTAGCAACATTGTTTTTTATTACAAAGGTTGACCACAACTAGTTTACTTGCTCAAGATATAGATTCAAATATCCAAGTTGACACTATATACACAGATTTTCACAACGCCATCGATTTCGTTCGTTATAATTTGCTAGAAACTAAACCAAAGCACTATGGCTTCCCTGCAAGATTGCTATCATGCGTTTGTTCGTACCTTACTGCTCTTCCTTGTTTTGTGGGTCTAAATATGTTAAATTTTCCTATGTTTTGTGCTAGTGCTGGAATACCGAAAGGATCAATCTTGGGTTCACGGTTATTTATCGTTTTCATTAAAAATCTGCCCAGAGTCCTTAATTCCCCGTCATTACTTTACGCTGATGATCTGAAGATAGATAGGAAAATTGATCAGCACTCTGGTTGCACACTGTTGCAAGAAGACCTGTCCAATCCAAACTAATGGTGTGCACCGAAATATCTGCATCTTAAGTATCCCCAAATGTCAATTTTTAGGGTTTTGTAAAATAATTTTACAAAACCCTTCTAAAATCGCGTCCTGTCTGTCCGTCTGTCTGTCTGTCCGTCCGTCCGTCCGTCCGTCCGTCCGTCCGTCCGTCCGTGTGTCACAGCAGTTTTTCTCGGAAACTACTTAAGCTAGAAGCATCAAATTTTGTATATAGGTGTAAAGTGGTGATCTCTTCAAAGTTCAACTACTAAAAAATTTTATAAGGTATTTAAGGGGGGTCTCCCCATGTAGGGGAGTGACCCCCCGAAAAAAAAATTTCATTGAAGGTAGCCGATATGGGTATCAAATGAAAGGTCTTGATGAGCACTTTTCAAAACAGGTCTTAGTTTGGCAAAGTTTGCTTCGAGGGGCGCACAGGGAGGGGAAATACACGAAAAATTTGTGTCCCCCCCCCCCCCCCCCCCTCGCGATTGGACACCTGTGATCCGAAAAATCTGAAAAAAATCACGAATATAGGCCTTGATGAGTACAACAACAACAAATACGTGAGAAGTCGCAATTCACTCAACTTTGTTAGTAATAGTATGATTTATCGATTTTATGTTTTCTTGAATAAAATCTTGACGGTACCCTTAAATGGCAACATATGGCTATGGAACAACATGCGCTTTTTACCGACTCAGACACTACAGTTTTGCTAGGATTTGCATGAACATTTCAGGAATGATAGGTGTCATGAATAACTTTGAGAATCAGTTCAGCTAGTGGTATCAGTAATCGTAAAACAAAATAGTGGCTGTTTTAAATGCGAAGATTGAATAACTTTGAGTTATTTTTTCCCAACTTCAACGTTTAAGGCGCATGCTTTGAACACTTGATTCTATTTAATAAATGACTGAAGCTGAGTACCTACAATTAATACTCATAAGTGAAACAAGTCAAGGAGGCGGGAGGGAGCTTCTAACAAAAGGGCTTTGTAACAACTCTAGGATTCGAAAAAATTGGCTATTAATCGATGATAACAGTACAGGAGAGTGGCCCCTGAAAAAAAATTCATCAAACGTAGCCGATATGAGTATGAAATGATAGCTTTCATGGGAGCTTTTCAAAACAGTTCTTAAACTGTCAGTTTTTGCTTCAGTGGGGGCACAGGGGGGAAATACATGAAAAATGTGTTTCCTCCGTCGCGAATAAACATCTGAAATAATTATCAAGGGAGATATTTATGAGTAGAACAATAACAAAAACCTCAGAAGTCGAAATTCTTTCAACTTTGTTAATAATACTATGGTCTTCGAATTTCATAGTTTCTCCAATAAAATCGTCATTGATATGCTTCTTGACTTTATTCAATCTGGTGACTGCATTTTGAAAATTGAATACAAAACCCTTCTGACATGAGCGTAGGTCTGTTTACCCAACTTGTTTTCCTTTGGGTAGAAGCGTTGCCCTATCTTATATGACTATCAAATAAATAATACGTCTTTAACTCGTGCTGCTTTTGCAACAGACTTAGTAGTCATTTGTGACTCCAAGCTTAGATTTGACACTCATGTTTCATAGATCGTGAGTAAGACATCAGAAATGTCTGGGTTTATTCTGCATTATACTTATGTTTTCAACAAAATTCACTCTGGTGTGCATCTTTACTTGTCTTTAGTCCGTAGTATTCTCAACTATGAATCACAAATCTGGACACCATACCAGGAATATCTCAGTTCGATACAAAGAAAACTTACAAAATATTTACTCTCCAAGTTTAAAATGCCGTATCGTCCTTATACTGAAGGCATTTTCTTCTTCCACATACCTTCGTTCTGTTTACGTCATACGTTCCTCAATGAATGTTTTCTTTTCAAACTCCTTCGCCGTGAAACTTATACATATCTAATTGGTCAAATTCAATGGCGTTGTCCTGTTAGAGCTTCACGGACCCCTCAGTAATTAGGCATGTCATTTGCAAGAACGAAAATTTACTATGAATGTTAACGGAACCAGGAATGGAATGTTATTTTTGGTTAAATTGCCAATCAGCAAAATATAATTTAACGGAACTACTAAGTGACCCGTAATATTTTTCATGAACAGTCAGTCTTTCGTTGTTTTTGATCATGAATGAAGTTTTCGAATTGTATAGAATAATAGAAGTTAAACATTTGAATGTGTTTTTCATTTATCGAATAAATTTGTGAATTTGTATCAAAAATTTCGTTTTAAATCGAACAACTATCGAGCCATGGTTCGATTACCTAGATTACACAATAGTCTGCAAATTGGTCCACTTCTCTCGTCATTATTAACATTGAAGTCCATACTCTATGTTAAACTTCTTACTAAAGTTGTAGTATTTCCCTTTACTTATGTTTTTATTTTTAATTATTTTTTATATGCCAGTTCTTGTAATTGGGGAAATAAATAAACTACCACTTATCAATAAAATATCAAGAATTATTATCCTTCTACCATTAAGCTGAACACATTCTATAAATGAACTCATTAGACTTCCCTTACTATCACAAAAGTAAATCTGATATGCATGTTTACTTAATATCACTTTGTTATTCTCATGCCTACTCTCTTATGGCTTTATCTAATCAAAACCCAAAACAATCACTTGACCCGAGAAATAAATTACAGGATATCCTTCAATCGCCTCCACATACATGACACTTTGATTTACCACCAATTATCCTTGCTTTCTTCGTGATATGCCACAAAAGACATAGGGGGAACGTCTTTGGTATCCGAATCCTGATTTTATTTTACATATCATTTACGTAATAACATGCTATATACGCATATGACCAGAGTTAGCTGTCTAAAATTGGATCTCTTTTGTATGCTAAAAATAAATTTCAGCTATTTTTATGTCCTTAACTAGTCGATTGTATTGCTTCTGCTGATGGTTGATGGTTTGTTTGCTTTTCACTTAGAAATCAATCAATCAGGGAATATGAGATTGACGTTAACGATAATATACAATTTATTTCGTTTATTAAAACCAAGCAATAAGTATTTGCGGCTAAGCATATGTGAACAGATATAAGAGAAAATTGAAAATATGGAGATTGGATTCTTATTGAAGGTTAAAACTTGCTTTGCGCTCTACTTATTGACTAACGACATTAAATGCATGATGCATTTTCGATGATGCATTCTAACTGCAAGTTTAATACCTAGAAAGTAAATTGAGATGCATGCAGATTCACTTAAGAATGACGCTAAATTCTATTCAACGTATGTATAGCCACGCTAATAAAAGGAAATCCACGCAATTGATTTCGACAGCATGGACCTCGAATTGTAAACGTATGTACTTAGGCTTGTATTTTGTTATGATGAATGGGGAAATGATTGATCGTAAAAATTTTATCGTTTTACGCTAATACGAAGAAGCAAACAATTTTTATCATATGTGGTTCGAAAATTTTACATCCCACACCAGGAAGTTGAATCTTAACAGGAAATGATTAAATTGTTTGCGATGATCTCACGTTCCGTATTCAGTTTGAACATATTATGCAAACAACTTGCCTTTGGATTTGTGAAAACATCCTGTCGAGATTTTTGATGAACTATTGCATTACAATTTTCTAAAAATATTCGGATTATCCTATATTCATAAAAGCTACTACTATTCATTATGACTGCTCCTTCACGAAGCAACAGGACATCGAAAGTGTAAATTATTCACCCAAATTGGTGCAACTATTGTCTCCATTCACACTAATAACTGTTTGCTCAAGTAAATTACCCGTTTGTGTGTACCCTTATATTGTCTCGACTAATTTTAAATATAATCGATTGATGTTATTACATTTAAGTAATGATTGGTTGGAGTTGATGTAGCTATTAGCAGTATTAAAGTCCCAAGGAGAAATTAATGCCAACCATTGAACTCAATGTCTAAGATACCCTGAAGTAGATAAAAGATGCGGAAAATTTTTGTAATTTGGAAAATGGCTCGAAGTTCTATAAGATGAAGCAATTCAGCTATTTGATGAGCTAATTAGAGACATAGTATGAGTGAAGTTTTGTTTTTTGCGTTAGCACTTCGGGTCTTCACTTCGAGCTAGTTAGAGTACCTCGTTATCTTGATCGAATGCATCGGCACTCGTGAGAAGTGATACGGTCAGTATCACGCTTTGGCCGTATGTCCGTCCAACCAGCTGCGATACATTTTAAACCAGCACGTATCATGACTGAACGGGCTTATAGTCCGCCCGAAGAATCTCCCGAAAGAAATCTCTTTGTCACCAATGGGATTCGAAACTGGGACCTTCAGCTTACGCAGCAAGTACTCTTACCACTACACTACGTGGATTTTGGTATAACATAATGCCATTATCAGTTATGTCATGATATTTGCAATAAGTAATTTTTCTATATTTCTATATTTTCTATATTTTGTTATGTTGAATTTCGCTTAATTGACTATTATAGATGATCATAAGCTAAACATTGAACAAATTAACATTCCTTCTATAAAATACCATGCTGAGATACATAGACGCAAATCAATCAACTATCAAAGTAATCAAAAAACGATGAACGCTCTTAATTTATCAAGAAAACATCTCAAAATCACTTCAAAGTTTTCAAATACTTTCGTTTTCCATTGAAATTCTTAAGTTCGCACCGGAAGTTATTTTAACTACCACTATTATTCTCTTTCTGTTAAGATAAATATTTACAATTCGTTTTTTTTTTCAAGAATTCATTTTCAAAGTACATTCATTGATTCTACAATGTTATTTACAAAGAAAATAAATGAAAAGAAAAACATCTCATTTTCAACATCTATTTGTTTTTTTAAGTGTTTTCCTTTTGGCTATCTTAATCTCTTTTTGAAAAAATAAATACAGTATTTAAAAGCGGGAAGAAAAGAATTATTTTTGAACTTTTCTTTTTCACATGCTAATTGTGAAGTTCGAGGTGTGTTGAATATGCTTATTAATTTCTCAATATGCTGTAAATTATATCTTTAATATTTTTATTTTTTGATTTGAATGTTTCAACATAAATATCAAATCACCATATATATATATATATATATATATATATATATATATATATATATATATATATATATATATACGTATATACATATATATATATATATATATATATATATATACATATATATATATATATATATATATATATATATATATATATATATATATATATATATATATATATATACATATGAATGAGAATATACAGAGTGCGTCAGCAAAATCCGGAAAGAACATACTGTTTATAATAATAATTATTTATTACTCAAAAACTAGCATTTACCACAAAAGTTATTATATCTCAATTCTAGGGATCCTCCTTAAATTAATTACTCAATGTAACCCCCGCTTGCTTCAATCACCGCTTCGATGCTCCGCCTGAATTGCAAGCACGCCTTCTTTAACTGGTCTTGTTGTAAATTGATGAATGCTGCTTCAACAGCGGTAGGGATGTCACATTAAAATGTCTGGACTTGTTAGTAGCCCGCTTTACACGTTATTGTCCAGGAGTTTAAATCTGGGAGTTGCGAGGGAAAAACTGCATGCATCCCGCAGCTTTCTTCTTCAGTGAACACAGAAGCAAGAGACCGCGGGCAATTCTTTTTATTTTACCCGCCTCGGACAGCATCTGTCGTATCTTTATTACATAGGATGTGCACCTCAGGTCCTCTTCGCCAATTCGGCGCATGGATGCCTCACTTAACCCCAAGATGGCAGCCATTTTCTGTGCGAGGTCCCAAGATCCTCCTTCCGAAGTCCTTGCCGTCGTCTCCTTCGCATGAGTTTTCCTTGCTGGACTAGAAAAACCTTCCTCACGATTTCCCGCGGCCGCATACTTCTGAGCAATATCGTAAACTGTGGATTTCGGATACCCGAGAAACCTCATAATTTCTTTTGGCAACCGTCCAGCGCAAAGACTTTCAATAACCAGCGCTGTTCGATTGTATTTCGCACCCAATTGCCCTAAATTCGCGATTTAGAATTCACGCTTGAATGCATACACTTCTACTTAGTTGAAATGACGAATCAAGTGTCGAGATTCCTAAACCATAAAATCCGAATAGTAAATTAAAGATTTGTTATTTCTGAAGACTGCTTTATTTTTTTTTGTGGCAGGGAAGTGAATGCTTTTTATGCACAGGGTGTGACACTCCCACGCTCGCAAGAAAGCGACTGGACTTCCCACTAAACACCTCCTCTGTCAACCTGAGAACCCAGCCTGGAACCGTTTGACACATTACTTCGGGCCAGGTCTCGTTTCGTTACGCCGTGAGGCACCTTCAAGCTGGTGTATCCCTTTCCTAGCGGGAGGGGAGAGGGGAACAGTAAGTGCCAGAAAAGTGATCCCCCAGCCCCAGCGCCCCCGGCTGCTGTGAGTCCCTTTTATATAATGTGCCACCTAGCTCCATTTGTCATCCGATTCGATCATTACCGCGACTATATTATCTGGGGTGAGCTCTTCCGTCTCCCTGTAGAGTTCGTTCGCAGCCTGACCCATTTTGTACACGCAAAAAATGTGTAGCAGGCATTGTCCTCCTCTCCTGGGCAAAACCGACAATCGGGAGACCGTGACTTACCAATCTTGTGCAGGTAAGACTGAAAATACCCATACCCGCTCAAAAGCTAGGTCAGATAGAAGTCAGTCTCGCCATGCCTTGCTATTGTTTATCAATTTGTGAAGGCATTTCCTGGCACGCCTTGTCACGTCGAAGCTTGTGACACTCCCTTCGCTTTTCAGCAATTTCAGTTGACCACCACTACACTGGGGGCTTGCTGTGCCGGGGTTTTCGACGGGGCATAGAAACGCAGCAAGCAGTCGTAATGTGACTCAAATAGAGTTCACCACGTCTTGAGCTGCCCGTTCTTCCGTCCCCTCCGAAGCTCCCTGCAGCTTGGCACCTGCTATGAGCACCTCGACGAACCTCTCGACGTCCATCCTTCCGATGCTCTATCCAGTTGTAGAAAGCCAAGAGCACGGGCGTCGGGAGAACACACCACTGATCTCAAGCAGAATGCACTAATGATCACTGGCTGAGTAGTCCTCTAAAACTTTCCAATTGTGTATCCTCCGTACTAAGGACTCCGAGGCGAATGTCACGTCCGGTATGGTTCCCTCACAGCCAATACGGTGAAAAGTCGGCGTAATCCCGGAGTTAAATACGACGAGGGCCGTCCTGGCTACCATTTCCAGGATTCGTTTTCCCCGCGGATCCGTCTGAGGCATGCCCCATTCGATTGCTTTCACGTTTAAGTCACCTGCAACGAGCACTTTGCCCTCTGAGTTCGAGACAGCGCCCTCCAGAGCATTAAGCTTGGCTTGAAAAGATGATATCAATTCGTTAGGCGTTAGGTACATACTAAACATGGTGGTCCCTGAGCACCAAACCCACACGAAACCATCCCCCCGTCCACACCTCTCCGCTTGGAAATTATTGTTCCGAATCCAGATGGTGGCAGTACCAGTTTCGTCAGAATACCATATTGCAGGACTTTTATCATGGTGTTGCTCACTCAGCAGCAAGAAGTCGGCTTTCATGTCCCTCGCAAACTGCTCAAGCAGATTTTGGGTGGTTGAACTGCGGTGTAGGTTTAGGTGCAGGATGCGGGTCATCGAATTTCTGATTTTGCCTTGGCTAGGGCTTCCTGGAACACCTGGCATTTTCCTGATCCCAAGACGTGTCCAAAATCAGGTTTTGGATTAGCATCCTTGTAAAGAATACAGTGTGCCTCCTTCGTACACTCTTTTCTTTTATGTCCCATTTCACCGCATTTGTAACATAGGGAACTCCTATCAGGTCCTTTGCATACTTGTGTGGTGTGACCATAGCCAAGGCATTTGAAACATTGATGAGGCATTGCTCTTCGCTGCATCCTACAGACAACCCACCCTATTCTTACTTTGCCCTTGTTCAGCAATTGTTCGGCGTCCTTTTCGGTCGTCAACGATGGCCATGCCTTGCCCCCTGTTGTTTTCTGGTGTCAGCCTCGCTTTGATCCTTCCCACGCTATGTAACTCCCTTTTGGTGGCCTCTTCTACCTCGGCCAGATCTGTCACACAGTCAATGTCTCTTATTCCGATCGTTACCATCGACTCGAGCGAGGCTATAGCTGCGCTTTTGCCGAGGACTTTCTTTACTGCGTCGCAGAATGCTTCCTTATTGCCGGCCTCTGCTCCGAATTCGACCATTACATGGCCCGACCGCGTTGGTCGTACTTCTTCAATGTGGTATTGGTGTCTTCGGGCCTTACGTTTCCCCTGTCCCGCAGTACTTCCGCGTAATATCGGCCATCTTGAGGCTTTACAAGCAGTGCCTGTTGCTGGAGTCTTCGTCGGGGCTTCTGCCTCTCCTGTTTTGCATCAGGTCCTTTTTCTGATTGCGCACCCGCTCGAACTTTACTTTCTGGCACTTTTTGAAGGAATTTCTTTGCGGCTTTCTTCGCTCCTTTTGTAAGCACTATCTTAAACTGGTGATCTAGTGCTCCACGCCCATCAAGTGCCTCCTTCTCTTATCCTGATCTCCTTCGATTGGGCTAGACGCCATTCTTTTATTGATTTTTAATGGTGGAGCTATCTGCGTGTGGCCTTTAGGTTTTACCCCCCGCGCCTCTTTAGCCTTCTGCTCGTCTTCGGCCCTTAAAGAGCTCCTTCGATAGTGCCCTATGCCATCTAGGAGCTCCTCTAGTTCAAGGAGCCCAACCTTTACTGCTTTTCTGATTTTTGGGGAGTCGCATGCAGATTGTATTCTTTTCAGAACATCTCCTGTTTTTTGGAATAGCCTTTCTTCTTCGTATCCCTGGGTGGCAATTGTACTTTGCAACCATCCTTGGGAGAGGTTATCGCTTTCCGTTTCCGAATGCAATACTTCTGCCATATTTTCGACGTTTGCGGTGCAATCACACAACGTCGCTTTATTTGTCTGGTAATCTCCTCGTTGGCTTTAGGATGTTTCTGTACTATGTCGGGATTTGCGACCCTTGCATTGGTCGCTTCGGTGAAAATCGCAGCAGTGATCATCGAATTTTCGATGCTCTTTATATTATCTTCCACCGCTCGAACACCTGTAGCGTCGTGCAGAGTTTCCCGCTTTTCCTTAATAGAAAGCTCTGGCGTTCGCACATTTTTTTTTGCTGCACCCGAATGCCGCAGGAATCTCAGTCCAAACCAGACTGTCTGCTAATCTCCGTTTTTCGTCCGTCTTCACTTTCATTGCACTACTCGTCGTTTTTGTCATGGTCAGTACCGCTCTCGATGTACTGTTAAGATCGTGGTTGCAACCGCTGGTTGTTTCGTCGTTGTTATTATTTTTAATTTCTTTTTTTTTTTTTGGTCTTCTGATTTTGGTTGCTCCAGTTTTGTTGGGTCCCCCCCCCCTCGGAGCCGCTATCTCCGTTCGCGTGTGTAATCGCCTTTTTGGTCCCATGGTTATCTTTGCAGAGCAGGGAGGCCATGCGAGGGTTGGCACCAGCCCTTATGGGAGACAAGTGCTCAGAGCCAGACCAGCGCTAATCGGGAGTCTGTTTCAATCAAACCTACACCACCAACCCAATCGTGCGAACTTCGAACGTACTCCGAGGCCTGCCAAGGTTTTACAAGGACGAAGACGGTATGATAGTTGAATTGGAGCCATCCACACACGAGTTTCATCTCGGCGCTACTGTGCAAAGCAACTATGTCCAAACCATCACATCCGCCAGCCCAAAGCGTCAATTCCACTTCGTCGTCCAAAGCGTAGTCCAGATCCAATCAGAGTCGTTACCTGTCATCCCAGGAGGGTATCTCACGGCGCCCCCCATATCCTCGGGTCCGTGGGGGCGGCGCTCCCTAAAGAATGCTAGCCTCCAAGAGTATTCCTGTCGACCAGCATTCCCCCTGCGGAAAAAGACTGCTGTATTGATTTATTGAGAAGGTAAAGTAGTTGTCCACGTGGTGTAGTGGTTAGAGCACTCATGCCGTTAGCCGAAGGTCGCTGGTTCGAGTGGCGTTGGTGGCAACGAAATCTAGTTGCAGTGATTCTTCGGACAGACTATAAGCCCGTTCAGATATGATATGGGGTGGTTTAAAATGAGAACGTGTTGCAGCTGGGGGGATGGACACATGATCAAAGCGTGATACTGATCATATCACCTTGTGGACTGCCGACGGGGCTGTAATGGAAAGGTGCCGGACTTTGGATTTTCTTCCAATTAATTAGAGCCAAAGAGACTATCAGACTGCGAATGCTGATAATAAAAGTGGCCGTTTCTTTGCACATTAATTTAAAACTTAGCTTTCAGTGGCCCAAACATTCGGAGTTCAACAAGAAAACGAGTGAATAGTTATTTGGTTTTCTTTCTTTATTTTGTTTATTTATATTATCAAATTCATTTGTGCTTTCTTCTATTAAA
This sequence comes from Odontomyia ornata, assembly GCA_963969285.1. Lineage (NCBI taxonomy): Eukaryota > Metazoa > Arthropoda > Insecta > Diptera > Stratiomyidae > Odontomyia > Odontomyia ornata. The sequence continues at coordinate 325,090,860 of OZ017740.1, read as the reverse complement.
AATTCTTATTTGGTTTTTTTGTAAAAAAATTTGTGGGGGGCTAATTTATTCTTTTCTTATTAAAATTTGTGAATTGTTCGTAGAATTTCTTTGCATTAAATAAAACAGCCATACCTCATTAAGATACCATTTTTCATTTCTCAAATTGATCCCTCCATTCCCTTACTTTTCTTCTGGATAAGCTTTTTAATGTGAGGTGGGCCAGCACGGGCAGAGGGGTATCCCGAGAGACCCGTGACCCAACTGGGCGCTAGCCGGCCTCAGTATGCCACTTCTCTGCCTGAAGTTAATGTCTGCAATTGCGATGGCTTCCATGTGCAACAATATATACGGAAACCCTCTCCACTCTCTCATGTAGTCGTTAAGATGCCGCCCGAGCCAAGGTTGCAAAAGTTCTAGTAAACAATTCAATGAATATATTAAACAAGTAAAAAAAAAATACTTGAATAAAATCGAGTAACGAAGTAGGGAAGTAAATTAAATTGAAATAGCAAAATTGAGGAATTCTATTGGAATCCGATCCTGCAGTAAAACAGGTCCTGCTCCACTTCGATAAGACTTTATCGTTGGGAAAGAAATTCATTATTCAGGATTTAGATGAGTCGTTCGTTTTCATTTCTCCCGATGTAGTGGGCACTCGTCAAAGACGCGTGGACGATTAAATGGAAAAATTATTTTCTCATTCCAAGAAAAGGAAAGTAACCCTTAAATGAGATGGCGTTGGATATTCGAATAACATATGAAGACTGGGCCTTATCCAGAGGAGATGGGCATAAATGCATTTTAGCTGAACGGATCACGGCTACAGAATCCCACGAAATTCCAAATCTAGATGAAATCGTTGATGAAGGACGGGCAGTACTTTTTGAATCAGAAATTATACAGCCTTGCAATATCCATGTAGACTTCCCTTCTTCATGTGTGTTCATTCTATTACAGCAGTAACCGTTTGCTCAACATTGGAATTATTTACAGGGAATATATATGAACACCATGAAACATGCTCCGGAGACTTAATTGATGAAATTGAAGGATCTCTTATATTCCGTTTCGATGTTCAAATAAGTAATTCGATACTATCAGGGTTTAATTTAAAATTCATACCAAAATACACGGATCTCTGGATATATGGTATTCAAGTTGCGATAAAACCCAATTCAAAGGTTTAAAATGTTCATCGTGCGTACGAAATACCACTCTGATTCAAAAACTAATAAGAGAACTCGGAAGGTGTCACCTTGCCTATGAATATTTATCGAAGAAGTACAACGCCCCTGTCATTGGAGTTTGTGGTAGTGGCTCTCGTATACGAGATGGTTCTTGAAACCCACACAAGGGGAGAATTTCAAGGTCGATCGGATAGCTTCTGCATTCATCTACGAACAAGGGGTGCCCTTTTGGTAATCACATGCACCCATGGACAGTTGTGCGTTCATATAAAGATGCGAAATAGTTATTTTCCAAATAAACAACCCTATATTTCCTGTTTTTGATTTTGACTGGGTTACCTATGATTGCTCTTGGCGTTGATGGTCGATCTTTTTTAACCTGACGTCAAAGGCTTTTATATTGTTCTTCTTTGGCCGAATTGGTCACTGGATGTATTCTTTGTGTGCCTGAATCCTTTCTTTCGTCGCTTCCTTGCATTTTTGGTTGTACCAGTCGTTCCTACTTTTGTTTGGCCGGTGCTTTAACACCCCTGCTGCCGCGTCTATTACCGCATCTGTTACTGTTTTCAACATGGTTTTAACGTAATCATTACTTTCTCCTGCCTGAAGGGATATGTGATGTGATTTTCCACCTCTGACATGATTGTGGATGTTACTGACCTATCACTTGCCCTTGGCTAGCGTATCTGGTACCCTAGGGTAACTGGTCTTCCTTGTTCACATCTTGGAGATGTGGCATCGAAACTTGGCCCTTATAAGGAATGGGTCCAAATCACAGACAGCTCCGCAGAGCGAGTCGGTGTCGAGAATGCTGGTAGCTCTTAGTTGTTGCATGAAAGGATGGTCGATCTGGTTGAATGTGCGAATCGCACAGATCTTTTTGTTAATGGGCTTGAATTCAGTGACGAATTGGTTAAATGTGCTGTTAATGATAGCCAATCCAAACTTATACCTTATTTGTGATTTTCCGTATTTAAACATGGCGTGAATTTGCATGCCAAATGTTTTTTCAACATACCATCCAGCTTCTTGCACTGCGAGCATGTTGATTCTATATTTCTTTATTTCATCCACAAGTTGTTGCAGTGCACCTTGTCTGTTCAATTATCTAATATTGCAAGTTCCAAAAAATAGTCCTTTATACGTTGCGACAGTTGTTGCTGCTTTTCCAATTCGATCCGAGGTTGTTGTCTTGGTTCCATGACTGTATATATTAAGTGGAGCATTGTCAGCGCTTTGACTATGTCGGTTTCGGAGTCAAATATGTACATATATATATACATAGGTAATTGTCCACTAGAACTTCTATGTATTTCGTATCTAATTTGCTTTCAATTTGTAATAAACATAAACAGTCGAGCAGCCCCGTAGTGATCAAAAGTGGCTGCACCTGAGGAGAACAGCTGGTCACCCCATTTAAAATGCTTAGTTTGTTTTATTAGGTTGAAGTTAACTACACTCGTTAAGTTTCCTACTGTAGGCAAAGATCAGTGGTTCACTTCAGCCACTTTAACATCTTTAGGTTTGACATTCCCCTGGTAATGCAACGACCTTCTTCAGGGAAAGTACCGGTTGTCTTTTTTTTATACAATGATTGCGTTTGTCCCAAGCCTCTTTGTCCGCTAACTTTAACGAGACAAAACAATTTTGAATAACTGTAGACTACCTTAATTGACAAATAAAACATTTCTCAAGATAATAAAAATTGATTGGAATGTCTTATAGAGTAGAGTACGCGTGATGAATATTTTGTAGCGCAGCTTCGTGGCGCGACAAGAACTCGCCTCATATGATTCCGCAAATAGCTAGTCGACAAGCACACGTACGCGGTCATCAAGTGAAGATAGTCAGCCAAGTTCGATCTTCTTCATAGTTCGCTGACACTTGTGCCAGCCCATCGGCACCCTTAAACGAAGAAAAATCGTTACAAGTTGCATTGAAGCTAAAAGCTGTGATTTTTATAAGGGTTTTTGAAAAATGGAGAAAATTTGATTGATTGGTCTGACTCCGAAAAATGAAACTTCTGATACCAACGCGCTCTGCCCACAAACTGGTCGAATTTGGAGTAGAGGCCTATAATAAAGAAGCTTTCTGCGATGCAGTAATGAAGGTTCTCGGCAAAAGAGCAACTGAAGCCTTGCTGGGGCTAATGGCAATGACTAAAATCAGGAACATTTACTACTTCACAGATCTAGTCAAGGTAGAAGGCCATGAAAAGGAACCCCCGTAGCGCAAGGAGGTTTGAAGCAAGGCTAACATCAGAAAACAATGGGGAACAACGTTTGGTCATTATCAACCGTACTAAGAAGGAAGCCGATCAAATTCGGAGTAAGGAAAAGGTGAGAATAGAGTGGGTTATCGGCAGGCTACGGCGAAGAGCAGTACGTATCCACTGTCATAAGTTCCTTGGTTATGGTCAATGTAAAGAACCCGATAGGAATGCTACAAATATGATGACATGGGTTTTAAAAGTAAATAATGTAACAGAGAGATACACTGCATCCTTTGCAAGAATACTTATCCGTATCCGGATTTCAAGCACGTCTTAGATCAGCAAAATGTCGGGTTTTCTTGGAAATTTTAGCCAAGGTAAAAGTGGAACTCTGACGACCCGTATGCAGCAAGTAAACATACACTTTAGTGCAACTGTCTGAATCTTCATTCAATATTTTGCGAATGAAAAACATGAGGGCTGACTCGTTGTTGCTGAGTGGGCAATACCGCGATCAGAGTTCGTCACCATGGTACCCTGATGAAAGTTCCTAGTACTGATCTCCTAGTGGAAGGCTCTGGACGGAGGGATGGTTTCGTGTCGATGCAGTGCTCAGGGTTTTCCCAGAATACTGAAAGTAAGCGAGGCTCGTACTGATCTGCAATGGGAAGAGGAATCTCGGGTCGCTGTCTGCATAACGCCCGTTATACATGCTGGGAAAGTGCTAGAGACGCAATTCATGCTGCTGGGGAGCTATTTCCTCAGCAGCACGGCTTTAGAACAGGACGCTCCACCATTGGTGCAATGAGAGAGGTAGTGAGTGCGGTCCAAATGGAAGATGGAAGTTACATCGCGTGTTGCATAAGGGTCTATCTTTGGTCCGGACTTGTGAAACATTTCGTACGACGGGCTACTGAAGCTAAAGCTGCCGGATGAATTGCGCATGATCGGCAATGTGGATGATATTGCGGTGCTAGTTGCTGCACGCACGAGAGAACGAGAGACTGGATGACAGGTCGCAAGCGAATCGTGACAGTTCTTGGACCTGACGGACTACAGAAGGCTCGTTCTAAATTATGGCTCTATCGCTAAGTTAAGCTGTTGTGGAAGGACTAAATATTTGAAATGATAAACAAATTACAATTCTCGTTTGTTTTGTTGAAGTTAAAGCTGAACTGAGAAGCCTATCTTAGCGTTGTACGATATATAGGCGGAGCATGAAGTCCACTCTGATGCCAGTTCAATGGAAATCCCTGGAAGTTTTTTGCGACCTGTGCATTCAGTCGACATGCAATGCCATGCGAGGCTAATTCCCACAGCTATGAAGCTATTGAAGCGCTTGAAATTGTGGAGTGCATGACTACCTATAGGCTTTGAATGTGCATACTGGGCAAAAACGTGGAGGTTGTCACTGATTGTTCAGCTGTGGCAACAATGAAATTGAGTAAGCCATAGCATCCTCTGGTGGCACGTTGATGGCTGTGACTTGTTGAATATGATTTTGAATTAATCTATGAAACAGGAGGGAAGATGCTGCATGCCGATGCTTTGAACCGACTACCGTTCCATCCAGCCGCAGATGTCGAGTCGGTACCTGATACCGTTCTCCAGATCTAAATAGCCAAAAGTAATTGGTTACTAACGATACAGAGACAAGACCCTAAACTACAGAATATTACTACAATATTGGGATCAAACAGCACATCCACAGAAGTGAAAACTGATAACTGTATACGACCAGGACGATTATTCCAAAAAATTACAGAAGGCGATAGGTGAATTTGTAGCAAGTGGAGTACGCTGATGAATCGCGAAGAGATATAATGATGATGTTGGATATTCATCTGCTGATAGAACGCTGGAGTGATGTCAGAAGCTATTTGGTTTCCCTAGCTGAGGAACTATTAAAAAAACTGTTTGCCTGCATAGGCTACTGTTATCAGAAGAAGGTCGATGCACAGTCGGGACGTGCGCTCCATCATATGCCTCGAGTGCCTTAATCATTCCATACGATACACATGGAACATCAGGGTCCTTATCCAAAAAGTAAACGGCAAAATACGTACATTTTAGGGATAGTCGATGCGTTCACTAAGTATGTGGTCTTGCGACATATTAAAACAGCGGTGCGTAATCCACAGGCAAGTGGTCAGGCAGAGCATGATTCGGCTCCGCGGCTCTTTCACCAGTTATTACAGTTTACCTTGATTATTTACCAAAAATCTTTAATATTTCATTGATGTTCACTTTGATGAAGTTATTTAAGGGAACCTTAAAATGTTATTTCAAGCTTGAAGCCAGTTGTGAATACTATTTAACATTTTTCCAGTCATTAAACCATGAAGCTTTCATTCTCCCTCATCAATTTTAGCTTAACTTCCAAGCTTTCAACTTTGAACTCCAATAATATGAACTCTCCCTCAAAATTTGCCTTTATTTAGATCCCGCGTGCAACTCATCATGCCTGATAATATCCGTACACCATTCAAACTTATCATTATATTCACCTTTATTCATTATTTACCAATTCTACTCAAGTCTCTTTTCGCGCATTTAATCGCTTCCCAGTCAGTACATAATAAATCCTCATTAAAATCATGTTTATTATTTTCCACACGAAAGTTTTCGCTCATTGTCTTCATACGTTTCCTTCATTTCAACACCTTGTCGACGTACATTCATCTGTACATATGCGTACATTAACATACGTCAGGTAATGAACTCGTCGTTATGTGTGCCATCATCATCTACCAACCTGTCCATGAAACCACCTGTTTCAATGAAAAAGGTCACAATATTTCATTTGAATGCCCCACCAACCTACTCGTAATTCCCTCGTCAAGTCAAAACGAAGAAGCAAACGGTCACAACACTCATACTTGCAAAGAAAATTAGATACGCGTCGTCAAACGTTGATTTTCTTCCTGGAATTTTCCAATTTTCAAAAAGAAAACTTTAATACAAATTGTAGCTAAAGTGAACGTGTTACATTTAACGAACCAAGAAAAGAAGAGAAGGTTGAGTTAGATGGTAAAAAATTAGGGCACTCCTTTATTTTAATGCTTCTTTTGTCTGAACGTTGAGCAAAAGGCGGAGGACTGGATTGAGTTGTTATGGTTGAAAAGAAAAGCAACTTTACCCACAGCTTTCTTGAAAATGGCAAAAGAATAGTTTTATTTAGTTTTAAAAGAGTTGTTCACTTTTCACTCACAATCAGACGAAAAGCACTTGCAAATATTTTATGGTTTTTGTTGAAAAAATATATACATGCATACAATCCTTGATGGAATGGCTTGACATAGATGATATGAATAGAGCTTTAAGGAAATTCAAGGTTGCACTCGAAATTTTAAATTTAATACTTTTACTGAAATTAAATTTAAAACTTTTAACCGTATTCATGTGACTTAAAGTTAAATATGTTACATCCATTTGAAAATTAGTCCTTTTTGCTACAGGCAATTTTAATCAAAAGCAAATCTCATTCTCTTGATTAAAAAAAAAATAAAACCTGTCACGGTTGGATGACATCTTGCTATTTCATGTCCTTATTTTGTCTCAACTGTGGCCTCCTTTTCGCCAAAATCAATATTATCGTGAGGGTGGTTTGGTTGGTTGGCTCGTAAATAGCTTCACGTTGGCCTTAATGCTATATCCACAATATAGACACGTATGCAAAGATATACATACCATACGGAAAGGACATTCTTATTGTGTAATAATGGTGGGGTATGGAAACGTTCCAACTTATATCGGTTTCCATTGTGTTGCATGAATGTGGTATACTTAAAAAATTAGTCATGAAGTTCTGGAAAAGTTTCGCTCCAAGGAAAATGCTAATCAGGATGATTTTTTGCCAAAGGAATGTAGGATTTCACGGAGATATGCGATGAGAAAGGGAAGGATGTTGAGAGAAGTGTATTAAATGATATGGATTAAGTCATAGGCTTATTCAGCTACGAAAAATGCAGTTTATTAAATTCTTCATTTGCGAAATTTCGTAAAGTTTTTATTTGCGCTATTTGGAGACTGTATCTATACAGCACTTTTGTGAAAATATTTAAGTCAAGGTCCGAAAGTCGCTGTAGCGCTAAGAAAACGACGAAAATTTCATTTATTTAACTTCAAATGATTATTGCATCGTTACTCATATATTTTTTTCTTTCTTTCCAGGTAAGTTATGAAACATTCTCTATTAGTTCTGAAACGTATTGCAATATCGTATTGGTGAGTACATTTAATAGCCTTTTAAGAAATCAAAAAAAAAGCTTCAGCTTCTATCATGTCTTCCCATCGACTACTCGGTCTTCCCGCTGGACGTCTACCTTGTACTCTACCCTGCAACGTTCTTTTGGTAAGCCGATTTCCTTCCATTTTTTCTACATGAACCGCCCATTGCAGTTTGCGTAACTCTACGCAAGCAGATACAGATAGTTCGTCAAATGTTTAATAAAACTTATGACTGTAACGCAGTCTTCATTTTGTTCCTTGTTTCACTAGGCCGTAGATTTTGCAGAGTCCATGTCCACTGCCTTTTCCAATTCGCTTTTCAGTATCCATGCTTCACTTACATATAACATCACAAGCGTAACTAGTGATTTCTGATTGTCAGGATTGGGCTAGGATTAAGGTGGTAGGGTTTAAGCTATTTAATGACGAAGAAGTTCCTTTATTAACTAAGCACGACCATTCCCTTCAACATTATGAATATGACTGATTGTTTGGCTTGCGTCATCGATGTTTTTGGGGTTCAGCATTGTCAGATCCGCCACAGCTCAGCCTTTCCTTAATATGAACCGTCTCGCTGTTATCAGTGTTTTCATGAGCATTGGTGCCATCAATGTCTGGGCTAAGATGACACCAATATTTTATTTAATCGCTAACGAATATGGGACAGTACTTTCGTTGCTTTCGTGATGCGTTATCTAAAGTATTCGACGACATCACAGTCGTGTCGGAGAGCCTTTGAAATGATAACAGGTCCACGGTATTTAGGTTCCAATTTTCGAGATTCTCCTGTTGCAGGTGGAACATTCTCTACAACTATCAACTCTTCCTCTTAGTAAATACGAGTATACGGCTCTTAGTGATGGGCATCGAAACGTTACTTCTACAGTTTTCGTTGAGCTCTAATCCGGTCAGCAGCTTCTCGTCGTATTTCCATTATCGGCGTATAGGTTGGTTTCTCGGTATCTATGGTTAATGCTTGGATAAGATGGTTGGCTGTTACGTCACGCAATCGGAAGTCAAAAACCATTTGATATGGTGTAACATTTATCGTTGAATTTGGTTGCGAGTACAACGACCATTGCATATTAGGCGACAGTGTGTCCCAACCGGCTTTATCGATTGTTGCACAGCGGAAAAATGAGTTAATAGACTGATTAGCTCTCTTTATCTGGCTATTAGCCCGTGGGGTTCGAACGGTGACTTTGATGTGTTCAATGTCGTACTGTTTACAAAAATTCGAAAACTGTGCTAATCGCGACACCGTGTTCGTAATATCCGACTGCGTTGCAACCGATAAATACATCAAAGTGCCAAGTAATTCGCGGTACGCATAATTTTCGCACGAATTATCATCACTCGCGCTGTCAAAGCGCATATTCGCTTCCGATGGTATTCCAATCGGATTGCATTTGTCCATGCCATACTGTCTCAATAATCGTTTTATATAACCACTCTGAGAAAGTATTATTCGACCCTTTTGCTGATCAATTTCAAGACCTAAGCAAAATTGCGCTAGTCCAAGGTCTCTTATTTCGAAGCCTTCTTGTAAACGTGTTTTCAATAATAAATCGATACCGTGTTTATTTGTTAATACCCAATGACAATCGACGACATTCTTGCGATCGTGCTTCTTGATTATCTCTCATGTGTTATTTGTGTGTTAAATTAGACACTGCACTCTCCATTGCATCTAATCATTCATCACAGGTGTCACTATTCAACGCGTCTTGCACACCAGTTTCCGCAATACCCACAAAAACGTCATCATCATCATTGTCATCACCGGCTTTACTGCTTTTTTCGTCAGTATCTCCCTGGCTAGGAATTGATGCGCTTCTCGGCCTAAATAATTTTCTTGGTCACCCTCTGCTCACAGTACGTAGTAAGTGCGGTCTTCCAGGAGCTTTAAACATCTCATCCTCCGCTTGCAGCACGCGTATGTCAGGTATAGCACAAAAGTTTCGATCCAAATATTCGAAGATAATTCATTTTAAATTTATTTACCGTCCACTTCTCATAAGGAATGCCGTCTTTTAATGTACGCGTGGGACATCTATTGCACAAATGACATGCTGTGGCAATGGCTTGCGACCAAAATGATGATCCTTATCCAGACTGCAAGAACAAGCATCTCGCCATTTATAATAATGTGCGATTCATTCGCTCGGCCACTCCATTCTGCTGTGGAGTACGCGCAATAGTCAATCGATGTTCGATTCCTTGACTTGCCAAATAATTGTCAAACGCAATATTGCGATATTCGCCACCGTTGCCAGGCTGCAAACATTCTATTTTCTTGCCAGTCTGTTTTTCCACTCACTGTTGATATAATTTAAACGCATCAAATACAGCGCTCTTTCCGCGCAGAAAATAAACTACACTCCATCTCGTGCTATCGTCGATGAAAGTCACGAAATACCTCGGCCGCTCGTTCGATGTTCAAAACGGACCTACTACGTCAGAGTGCACAATTTTTAAAATTTCTGAACAAGGTTCTCGATTCTTGGGAAATGGTAACACAGTCATTTTTCCCTTTAAACAAATTGGACAGCGCGAAATACACTCAATGTTTTTCACGTTGATCGCAGGAATTTTTTCATCATTTACAAGCTTAACTAAGACTTTACCGTTTAAATGACCCAGTGTCTTATGCCACTTCAACACTTCAGAGCAATTGGACTGGACGACGTTCGCCTTATGTTAAATTGTACCACATTTACAGCACTCTATTCCGCTATATCCCATTGTCGCCTTCTCTTTTCCTTTCTTCGCGTGGTTTTGGCACAAATTTGCGCGATTCTCACCAGCCATAGCCGTGACAACCCTTCCAGGGTTTTGCTTCCTAGCTTTACTCTCCCCCGTAATTATCATCTTCATTGTCTCTGCCGCTGGTAGCTCATCTCGAGACTCAATCGCGCACCTGAAGTTCTCATATGAGGGAGGAAGACTATCAACAGCATAATCGCCAATAAATCACCGTTGATCTGCACGTTCATATTTTCCAATTTATCCACGACATCAGAGCATTTTCCAAGATTCTCTAAACGCTGAAGCACAAGCTGCTTCAAAAGTGTTGCTTATCGCGCGGGCCCTTTAGACGCATAAATTGACTCCAGCTTGAGCCAAATATCCCTTGAAGTTTCGCATTCACAATATCAAATCCGCTTTAGCTTTACTGCCCTTATTCCGCCATTTTTCCAGTCCGGCTATATCCGATTCACAGGGTTGTTTAGCACTCCCATTAACATATTCTCATAAATCGTTTTTGGTTAACAGCGCCTCTGCTTGCATGCTCCAAGTATCATAATTATCTTTGGGTAGCAATTCTAAGCGCAAAGTAGATACTGAATTACTTTCAGCCACATACAACCGAAAAACGCGCGAAGACAATAAACGCTTATAAAAACAACAAAATTAATCAAGACACAAAAATTAATATAGGTGCATTCGGCCCATAACCTCTTGGAAATGTGAGGAAGTTATAATAATTAAGGTATCTTGATTGTTTAGTAGAATGAACTTTATTAAAATAATATAGAAAATGTTACAACGATTTGAGAATACGCGACAATATATAATTAGACTATATACGACACGACGGTTCTTCTTCTAAGAAGATTCCTGATTCGACAGACAAGTGTCAACTCGTGTGGACGTCGTCGCGTACGGACGTATTTTTGAATCGCTCTGCAAAATATTAGTAGTCTTCTTTAAATCATACGGTTGCCGTGCTAATTGAAAATTTGTTGTTCGTGCATGAAATTCTGAATTTTAGTTTTTGACCGACTTAGTGATTTCACTGTATATTATTAAGTGACAATGATGTCAATAATTAATCAGCAATAATCGAATCTATAGGGAAAGTAGCAATTTGCTGATGACTGTATAATTTTCGTGCGCGATATTTTGAATTATTGACCCACTTATCAATTTCACTGTGAGTGACTAAGTGACTATATCAAGTGAAAGCAGAAATTTGCTTATGAAAACACTTTTTTTAAGTTTTTTTCCCACAACGATTTTCGGTTAATAGATAATACTACCCTCCTCGCATATAACTGACCTCACTCTAACAAAAATTAGTGTAAAATGCAGCCTCGCAAATTGCATCGCGTTTGTCAACACCTTTAAACATGTTATCTGCAAAGGTTTTTATAACCGCAAGTCACATGGTGCCTGCATGAATACACCACGTGATTGGTTTCATCCTTACCTGGATGAACATTTTATATACTTAGATTGTCAAGATGTTAAGCAGAAATTGAAAGCGATGTATGATAACATTACTGGCTACATCGAAAACCTCATTGAAGAGAAAAATCAGACAATCGCTCGACTACGATCTAAATCTCAAGCAAATGAGGATAGTTTTGTGGAGATGGCTAGCAGATTCGATGAGCTAGCTATAAACCTATCAAAGAGCGATAGGAAAATATTCAAAGCCCTTGAGATGTTTGACAATCAACTAATCTCCATGAAAGAGCAAATCACCAGCATCCAACCATCATGTACAGAACCTTTCCGTGAAGAAGCATTCAGTGATATGCTTAACAATATTACACAAAAACTAGCTGAGCTGGACAACTTGTTGCAGCTATCGGAAATTCTCAAAAAATTTGAAAACATCGATAAAAAGTGTAATACTCGTATTTTAGAAGTAAAAATAATGGAGCAGCGTAACATTGAAAACGTTTTTCCAGTTCAAAATAATGCCAGCCATCTGAAATCATGTGGTCTGAATGAAGTGGCGTCGATACCTGCTTCAAATGAAACATCTGATATCCGCAGCCACATTTATAAATTGGGCACCTTTTGGTCAGAGGACGAATGGAAAAAAGACTTGAACGGTTAGAGAAGGCTAATGTAACGAATCATTAGCACAACGATTTCAAAATATTTTTCATTAAGAAAACAGCAAAGAATACTAATACTGCCCGATTCCGAAAATTCTTGGAAGTAAATCTACTACTGGAAGGCTGCAGAGTAGAGGCAATTTCACAGAGAAGTAAGAAAATGAAATCGTTCAAAGTATACATACCGCACAAATATGCCTGGCTTCGCTCTAATCAGACATCCAAAAAGGGTAGCGTCTATTGGGGTGGACTGGTCTTCAGGAAATGAAAATCAAGGAAACCTGCTGTCAACAATAATCAACCAAGCAAATACAACAACAACAAAAATGTAACAGTAATTTCCACTAACAACAAAAACCTGAATATTAACACTACTCACAACACCCAACCATTTATTACTAACAACACTGCCAACCTTTCAGATCCTTTAGATAACGGGCTGATGGGAGACAGTAATACTCGCATTTCTAATAATAACCAACCTTAAGAAAATATCGGTTCTTCAGAAACGAATAAAAGCTCAATTTCTGCACTTGACCCTATAAAACATCCTTCCAAATGTTCGAACTTCGTAAGAAGCGGGTTTCAGACTTCGTCCCGTAATTTTGTGATTGAATGACCTAGCAAACTCAATAGCCCTTTGAACGAAAAACAATCCTTTTTAGACCCACTTGGATCTCCGATTGTATAAGCGACAATAAACTCTAGCAAAGATCTTCAGAGTAGGTATCTACTATCAAGACTGTAGTCCAGTCAAATAAGACTTTGAAGGTTACAAAAATTCCCATAGAGCTAAAAATTGGTGTGAATGTTCAGAATACTATTATAAATGAATTGTGAAAAGTCCCCATCAATACCCCTTGTGCAAAAAATTTTATTGATGGTGAAAGTTTGCAAAAAAAGGTTTTTCACGTTTTTCAGCTAAACGGTGAGTTTTACAGCAAAAATAGTTCAGACAAAAATTGTAGATCATCCGATTCTCTATAAAAAATGTATCCACCCTTTGTTTTCATAAGTATTGCCATTTCCGTGATATAGCGGTTAAAAGAATTGAAAAAATATTTTATTCGTAATATGCACCTTAATGTACTTTTATATACATTTTTGAACTAATATACGAGTAAACATATGAGTCCCTATGTCTTATGCATACAAATTATAAAATTCTTAGAATATAAATGAACGTCGATAACTCCGCCCCTATTTTCATTTAGTCGCATTGGCCTTGAGTAACATCTGTCTTCCATTCAATTGTCAGCGCGGCGATGCTCGTATACCTGCTCCGTTTCAAAGGTCTCGTACTCAACAAAACACTGTTAGTCGTAAGCATTCCTTCGTAGAGACAACTCGTGGCTATCACTTATATTTTCTAACAAAGTTAGTGCATTTTACTGTTTTAAAAAAATTGTCGCAATTCTGCTTTATTTGTAGTCAACCTTTGACTGAAAGTGGAGTTGATACTGTTGATCGCGGCATGAAAGCACTAATTGATGCAAGTATTGAAAGAGGTGATGAGCCTTCGAAGTACTTGAAAGACCAGACATCTGTAAAAATTCATGTCCAGTGTCGAAAAAATTATGCTCGAAAAAGTACACGCAATAACTGGCTGCGATACAACATCAGCATTTTTCAAGAGGGGCAAAACAACGGTTTTGAAATTGTTCGAGAAACAAAATTTAATTAATTGTGCTAAAGTTTTTAGAGATAGTAACTCTACTCCAGAAGTTATAATCACTAATGGAATTCGCTTTCTTCTTTCTATGTACGGAGCTCCAAGCAAGTTACCTGCTTGAATAAACTCCGATACTAATCTTTTGCAAAAAAAAACTTATAATAAAAACAAGTGCAATTAGCTTGTCTTCCTTCAACTTCTGCTGCTGCTCAACAACATCTATTCTGGGAATATTATCAAGTTCAAGTGTGGCTTAGTAATAAAATGGATCCAGAAGACTGGGGTCGGAAGTTAGTTGACAATGCATTGGAACCAATCCATACGTTACTTATCAGTGATGAGACATATGATGCAGGAAGATGTAGAAAAAGAAGAAGAAGAAAACGAAGACAGTACACTAAAAGTTCGACAAATAATTTTTCCAAATTATTTTTTCATTTATATATTACATAATTTACACAGCTTTCATCATTTTCAATACTCAATTTGAATTCAATAGGATCACAATAGATCGTGGAATAGGCCTACCGGGGAAACCACGTTCAAAAAAGCGCTAAGCACACTACCTCATAGGTGGTGTGGAAACGTGTGCATATTACGAATAAAATATTTTTTTCAATGCTTTCAACCGCTACATCACGGAAATGACAATACTTATGAAAAAAAGTATGGATATAGTTTTTGTAGAGAATCGGATGATCTACGATTATTGTCGGAACTATTTTTGCTGTAAAACGCCGTTTAGCTGAAAAACGCGAAAAACCTATTTTTGCAAACTTTCACCATCAATAAAATTTTTTTCACAAGGGGGATTGAAGGGGACTTTGCACAATCCATTTTTAATAGTTTTCTGAACATTCATACTAATTTTTAGCTCTATGGGAATTTTTGTAACCTTCTATTTTATTGACTTATTTGACTGGACTACTGGGTGAGTTCAGATTATATGAGTTGTTTCGACTCTTCATAATTTACATGCATAAAGCACCAGACGCAACATGTATCGACGGCAAAACGAAGAATATAAAAGTTATGACACAAAGAGAAGGTCTTCCGGTAAATGTTGATGCTCTACAAAAACTATATCTTTGGTACCATGAGCAACTTGGTGAGAACAAGCCAAAAAAGGTCTTGAAACTTATGCTTCTCATGTAAGCTTAAATTATATATCCTCGCTCCAGAGGTCACGTGAGCAACATCACAAATTTTTTCGTCCACAATAAGAGCTCTACCACAAAATGTCTCAAAATGTTCTACCATAACTGTAGTGGCGTGAGAGGCAAACTCAACAAATTTTTTCTTGACGCTAAATCATGCCCTTTCAGTATCCTTGCATTCACAGAAACCTGGTTGAATGACCCCCATCGTAACGAAGACATTTTGCAACAGTTGTTGGTCTGTTTATAGAGACGATCGAGGCTATCTAAGCACTGGCCTAACCCGAGAAGGTATAGTCCTAATTGCCACACACAACACTTACTTGAGTGATGTCGCCAATACCGCAATTTTTAAAACTTTCCAACATGTAATAGGGAAAATTAAAATAAATATATTTTATTTGTACGTTGGTGTATTCTATATTCCTCCAGCAGAGTCCAGTGAGACAATCTATACCGAGGCTTGTGGAGTTGTCTCTTCACTTGCTGAACTCTCGAAAAAAGAAGATAAAATTATTATCTTTGGAGATTTTAACCGGCCCGATTTGAAATATGTAGTTGACGAACTTGACAATCGTCTCATTCCATTGAATCTTCGAGGCGATATTGATTTCAACCTAGTTTCTACATTGTACGGCAATGATTTACAGCAAGTAGCTCCGACACCCAATTCCTCTGGCAATTGGTTAGATCTAATTTTCACGAATGCTTATGACGAGGTGGTGGTTAATCCAAATCATTATGTGGAAAATCTTTTCAAAAATACCCTTCACCATTCCACACTGTCAGTTGATAATTCCATCTCTGATGACAAAAACAGCCTTCCGTACAATAACTCGATTATATTTTACTTTCGTAATGCTGACTACGATAGCATTTAGAGTTATACTCGTATTTCTAATGTAGCTGGACTAGTAGGCTTTCGACGCTAGATGTAGATGATGCAGTAAACTCTTTCCATCAGACCATATTTGACGCCGTTGTAAGTCATATACCTAAAATCAAAAAGAGGAATAATCTGTCTGAACCATGGTTGGACAGTCTTATATGGATGATCTGAAATTAAACTATGGGATAACATCCCACAGTGATTCGGTATTCTTACAGAAAAAGATAAATACTCCGCTTGAATGGTCCAACACAAACCACCAATACCTGAACCTCAGGTAATTAGTTTCTCTGGCAGAACTTCAATGTTATTAGCTGATTATTACCTTGGTTATACTAATCTTTCCCGAACATACAGCATAGTAGACCTCGGTGTCTTCTTAGATAAGAAACTCCGTTTTAATTTGCACTATTTTCTACAATGCTAATAAAATGTTAGGCTTCATCAAACGGCATGCTAAAGAATTTCAGAATGTGTGGGTTACAAAGACATTATAACATACATATCATTATTTTGCCCTGTTCTCAAATATGCATGTGTCGTCTGGCATCCTGTTTCATACAGAAAGATTTGAGTCTGTTCAAAAACAGTTCCTGCTATTCGCTTTACGATCTCAATATGACCCACGTAACTTTCAGAGCGTGCCTTCATATGAATATCGGTTATCCATTCGAAATTTATCTTCACTTGCCTCCCGTAGAATTATGACATGCGCTTGCTTTGCATTTGATGTCCTCCGTGGTACCATTAAAGTTCAATATCTGATTGACAGGATATCGTTGAGCGAACCAGTAAGATTTACAAGATATTCACGTTTGCTGGTGGAAAGTCGACATCTTACCATCTACGGTGAAAATGGACCGATTATAGATGCTGCAAAATATTAAATAGCCCGAGCCATTACTTTCTCCAACCATATCCAGAATACAGTTTAAAATCAATCTATCAATATGCCTCTCTTCCTAGCCCTATATTTTTAACTTGTATTTTTGTAAGTGTAACCTATATTTTCAACTTGTATTTTGTAATTTTAACTTTTATTTCTGTGTGATAATTTATAATTTTGATGTAATACCTTGTTTCGTAAATAAATAAACAAGTATAGAGGTTGCTACGCCGATACAATTTCATTCCCGTCTGGACATCACAACAATTTTTGTAAGTGGCTCTATTTACATACAGACACAAGTGCGTATTGCTGCGCGGAAATATGCGTGAATATTTGGAACATATTCAAATATTGAAGCAAAAATGTGTGCGCTAATAACCGCTTAAAAATACAGCGTTTTCCAATAAGAGCTATTATTTTGATATTAAAAGAAAAATCCCATTTTTTAATATAAATGATCGGATGTTTGTTTCATTATAAAGAGGTATGCCGTTCATAGTGGAAAATAACATCAGGCAAATTACCACCACGGCCACGCTTACAGGACCATATCCTTTTCATGAAATTTTCCATAACCAAATCGCAAAGTGGCTGCCTTATGTCCTCGATAGTCTCACGAATTCCATCTTTGAGGTCTTGAATCGACGCTGGGCTGTTGGCGTAGACCTTCTCTTTCACGTGGCTCCAAAGGAAGCAGTCACAAGATCTTGGTGGCCAATTGTGAGCACCTCTTCGAGAGATAACACGGTCCGGAAACGTTTCCCGAAAAAAATCAATGGTTTTGTTGCTTGTGTGGCACGTAGCGCCGTCTTGTTGAAAGTAAACGTTGTCCAAATCAATACCATCCAATTCCGGCCATAAAAAAATCATTAATCATCTTTCGATAGCGCAATACATTCACCGTAACTGTTGCTCTAGCCTAATTTTCGAAAAAGTAAGGTCCAATGACTCCGCCGGACCATAAACCGCACCAACCAGTCCCACGTTGAGGATAGAGAGGCTTTTCAACAATAACTCTTGGGTTTTCCGAACCCCAAATATGGCAATTTTGCTTGTTGACGAAGCCACCGAGGTGGAAATGGGCCTCATCGCTCGAGATGATTTTTCGATGGAATTCCGGATCATTTCATGCATTTCAAGGTCCCAATCAGCAAAGATACGACCTTGTTGATGATCGACCGGCTTGAGTTCTTGTGTTAACTGAACTTTATAAGCCTTAAGACCCTAATCTTTATGCAAAATACGGTGTAATGACGTTTGTGGAATGCCTAGTTCCAAAGAATGACGAGGAATGGACAAACCTGGGGTTTCTTCAACACTTTCGGCTACAGCAGCAATATTTTCGGGTGTTCTTGAGTGACGTGCACGGGTTTTATTCTTCACATCACTAAACTGTCCGAACAGCTCGAATTTTCCCACCAATTTCGTTATTGTGCTCCGATATGGTGCTTCACGATGACCCAAAAATGTTCAAGTTTTATGAACCGTCTCTGCCAAATTTTCACCAGTTTTATAGTGAATTTTAATAATTTCAATGCGTTGTTGTTCAAGTTGAATTACGTGGAGCAGGTTGTTGTATGTCGCTTTTAGTCTCGCAGGTCCCAGTCGAATTGGCAGGAGTCCTTGGTTGTTTCTCAGGTCTTGAATTTCTTGCCTCTGCCCGGCCACCATCCTGAAATTTTCGTTTCCGTTTTAGTTTAGAATATATAGCTTTTGATTTCTAGCTGTTATAACTGTTATTCTATTATTCTTGATAAATTTGTGTTTACTGAACCCAGAGGTAATTTATTTCTTCTACATTCCTTCCTAAATACTGTCTTATTTCCTGGTATATCTGTGGGATCATCGTGTTTATCGTTCAATTTGCCTAAATTTTTCTTAACAATTTTATCAACCAGTTCTTTGATATTAGGGTATAGTTTGGATCTAAATTCGTTTAATTTTTGGAGGTAGTCGTGTTCATCGTTAAAATTAATTTGTTTGTCGAATATGTGAGTTCTACCTGTAAGCACATCATAAGGCGTCAGTTTAGTAGCAGAGTAAATAGCATTATTGTATGTAGTTATGGCCTCGTTAAGGATGTCGGTGTGGTCTAAGTCGAGGTCATTTTCCTTACGTTTCTGAAGGATAATTCTATAGGCTTCTATGAGCGTTGAGTGTAATCTTCCTACATAAGAATTGCTACTAGCCTGTTGAAAAGATGTAAAATGGAGTTTGATATTATATTGTTTGCAGAAGTCTTTAAATATGTTAGCTGTCATCTCTGTGCCTTGATCAACAACTACTTTCTTAGGAATGCCATGGTGGCTTATGAAGTCTCTGGAAAATTTAACTAGGTGCAAGGTGTTTTTCGTTTCAAGTGTATACGCACAGGCGAATCCAGAAAAGCTGTCAATTAGATTCATGACTCAATGTCCGTTAATTGTGTAGACGGCTACGTGAACTACGTCTAAAGGTTTGAAAGGGGCTTTCTGTCATCTAGTGTTTTATTTTAAGTGGAATCCTGTCGTACTTTTGAGTTTGACAGGTATCACAATTGTTGACTATTCTCACGACTTTATTCTTGAGGAATCGGAAATAGTATGTTCGTTTCAGATGTAAAACAGTCTCGTTTATACCTCGGTGATTGTTATTTAAGTGATACTCTCCAATGGGTCTATCTTGTTCGTCTTCTTCTGTCACGTCAGTATATGTGTGCACCTGAGTAGTTTAAATGCTTTTGAGTTAGAGAAGTATTTAGAATATACCGTTTGAACGTATCATCATCTGACATGATTGCTGTGGTTTTATTTGGAGCTTAATATTCTTTGAAGATTTTGGTGAAAGATTCCTCAGTGAATGTCGGTAATCGGAATGTGCGGCGCTGTTTATAACGAAATATTGTGTTTAAAGAAATTGGGGGTCTTTCGTGTGTTTTTTCAAGAATAATTTGAAGGTTGAATTCGTTAAATGTTCGTTCAGAGATTGGGATTCCATCCCCTAGATTTTAAATTGCCGAATGAATTATGGAACTTGAATCTAGAGTGGTATCATTAGTGTTATTAAAGTTGATTTCGATGGTTCTTCTGGAAGCTTGATTCGACTCAAAGCATCTGCATTTAAATTTTGAGTCCCCTTTTTATATACGACAGGGTAATCAAATTCATTTAATTTTAATCGCCACCTGACTAATTTACGGGTCTTTTAGGCTCATTTACCTGGTCAGGGGTTTGCGGTCTGTTACAATCTGAAATTTCCGACCGAACAAGTAAGGTCTAAAGTGCTTTGTACCCCATACGATCGCCAGTAACTTTTTTTCTACTGTAGAGTAGTTTATTTTGGAATCTGTTAATGTTCGGCTAGCATTGCATATTGGAAGCTCACTTCCTATTGTCCCTTGTGACAATTTGGCACCAATAGCAAAATTACTAGCACCTGTAGTTAGTATGAACGGCTTTGTAAAGTCAGGGTACTGGAGAATAGGATCGTTCATTAAAATGTTCTTGCAAGTGTTGAATGCAGTTATATATCGGTCATTGAGTTCTATCCATCTACCTGTTTTAAAGCATTCTGTTAGTGGCTTAGTTAGTCGTGCAAAATTCTGAATAAATTTGCGGTAATACCCCAACAGACCAAGAAATGTTTTGATTTCTTTAGCAATCCTAGTAATGGGGAAATCTTTGATTGCCTTAACCTTGTCTGGGTTGGGTTTGACTCCCTCTGGTGTTATTACATGTCCTAAGAATGCTATCTCCTTACGGAGAAATTCTGATATATCCAATTGAATTTTTAAATTTTTAATCGAATTGAAGCCAGCGGTGAAGTACCTGGGGCTACTGATCGACTCGAAGATGAGTTTCTCTGAGCAAATCAGGGCAACGGCTGAGAAGGCTGCTTCGGGAATATCGGCCCTGAGTCGACTTATAGCCGACGTAGGGGGACCCAGCCCATCAAGAAGACGCCTCTTGATAAGTGCTGTAGGGTCAGTGCTACTGTACGGAGCAGAGGTATGGGGCGACGCTCTCAGCAAGGAGGTGTACCGAAAACGATTGGCACAGGTACAGAGAAGAGGAGCACTGAGAATTGCATCTTCGTATCCAACAGTCTCCGACTCGGCGGTGAGAGTGATTGCAGGCGTGATACCTGTCGCCCTCCTTGCTAGAGAGCGCCGCACTATTTACCTGCGCCGAAACGAGGATGCGAGTGAGATGGTTGTCCGCGAGGAGAGACAACGCTCGCTCAACGATTGGCAGCAGTCTTGGGGGAATAGCACGAAGGGAATGTGGACTGCGCGCCTCATCCCGGATGTGAGATCGTGGCTAAATCGAAGGCATGGTGAGACTGACTTCTATCTGACCCAGCTTTGGAGCGGGCACAGGTGTTTTCAGTCTTACCTGCACAAGATCGGTAAGTCACGCTCTCCCGATTGTCGATTTTGCCCACGAGAGGAGGACAATGCCTGTCACACATTTTTTGCGTGTACAAAATGGGTCAGGCTGCGCAGGAACTCTAGAGGGGACGAGAGAGCTCACCCCGGATAATATAGTTGCGGTGATGCTGGAATCGGTTGACAAATGGAACCAGGTGGCACATTATGCTTGGGCAGTCCTAAAATATAAAAGGGACTCACAGCAGCCGGAGGCGCTAGGGCTGGGGATCGCTCTTCTGGCATTTCCTCTTCCCCTCTCCCCTCCCGCTAGGAAAGGGAATCCCCAGCTTGAAGGCGCCCCACAGCGTAACAAAACGAGACCTGGCCCGAAGTAATGTGTCAAACGGTTCCAGGCTAGGTTCTTAGATTGACAGGGGAGGTGTTTAGTGGGTAGTCCAAGGGTATCCTCCATGGGAGTCCCACACTGCCAGACTCGGCGGGCGTAAATGCCTTCACCTCCCTACCACAAAAAAAAAACTCTACATACATGTAATACCACTTAATGGCCCTAATGTCTCTTTAAATTTATACGTTGTCATTAAACATATTTCTTCAAAAAAAAAAACTATCCAATTCAATTAATTAAGATTATTACATATTTTGAAACCAATTGGAATTCAATTGGCATGAAAACCAAATTGGCAATTCGGTATCAACTCATATTCCTCAATGTGGGGTTACTGCTCTGTTGAGTATCCTTTAGTCGCATAAACAGAGATTTTAACTATCTGTTTACTATTTGCGCCCACTTTGAATGTTTCAGGATTAAAATTTGGTTTGTATTGAAGACGAAAAGTAGAGTCCTTGGTACTCAAGGTATGTTCTCTGATGTGAACGGTAGTGCTTAGGAACGTCAGGGCATCGAGCCCTAAGAGTCCGTCAAAAAATCTGTGAAATTTAAAAATTAGAAAGGTAATTTCTGCGGATTAGTTGAACTCGATAAAGTTGTTAAGGGTTGCTTGCTGGTTGATTTTATGTTAATTGAGAATGGTTTTTATAGGAACAGGGTCGATTTGAACCATATCGCATTATTCTATGAATTCAAGGCTAATAGACGATGCGGAGGCTCCTGTGTCGATCAGGAATCTTAAGGGGCGGCTGAAAGGAGAGAATATATCTATGAATGGATGATCGCAACCATGTTTGTTGATTTCCAAGTATCCCATGGGTTTATCGAGGCTTTCATCGGAAAATTCATATCGTCATTTTCGTTAAAATAGCAGTCATTTTGCTATTGGTCCGTGTAATAGTTGACCGAGTCCTGATAATAACCTTGTAGGGGTACTGATTGTTCGTTTCCATGTCGATTATTAGCATATTGATAGAAAGGGTTTGGATATTGGTTAGAACAAGAGACGTTAAATACTTCTCTACTATGGGATTTTTGCTGTTCAGTAATCGGAAGTTGTTATTTTGAGGTCGTGGGCCCCTTTTATGCTGGTTTGAAAACCGTGTTGTATTTTCTAGGAATTGAGGTCTCGATAAATTTAGAATAGAATGTTTGGAAGAATGAGTGTTTTGTCTGGGAGAAAATGGGGTATATTTGCGGTTAGAAAACTGTCCGGTTTCGATTGGTTCGATTGGTTGAAATTATTTAAAGGTTGTTTATATCTTTGCTCTTCTTTAACTCCTATGGAGGGCTTAACTTGAGAAACAGCATAGTTCTGTGGGTTGGGCCGTAAATTATGCGGAAAAAATACCCTAGATTGATTTAGTTTCGTAGTTGATTGTGTCTTAGAAATAAGGGAAGCGGTTTTAAAGTATGCTATATTTTATTCCTTAATACAAAATGAGAATGCGGTTGAAAAGGTGTTCGGTTTCATGGCCCTTATGTTGGAACCAAGTGGTACTTTAAGTCCCGATAAAAATTGATTAAGGCACATTTCGGTATAGAGTTCACGTTTTGCTTTAATAACGTTTTGGTCATTTTCATGAATTTGAATATGATTTGTCGTGGTAGCTAATGTTTCTATAATTTCGCTGTAAAATTTTTCGATCGTTCTGTCTTTCTGCTTTAGTTCGTGGAGATCTCGAATAAGGGAGGTTTTGTTCCTTTGATCCGAGTAGTGGAGGATCCAATTTTCTTTAATGTCGGCCCATTCAAGATGAGTGCCGTACATATTCAATACTTCGTTTGCAGGACCAGCGATATTATTTCTAATTGCTCTAAGGAACAATTTGCCGTAGGACGTCCCGTTCGTGCAGGAAATAAGAGAGAGAATTTCTTCTACGCTATTTATAATTTCGAATGAGTCTGGGGTTACCGTCAAATTGTGGCAAGTCTTTAATAGCATCAGATACTCTTAGGGTATTCGCGATGTCGCTAACATTCACGACTACATTTTCTTCGAGGTTTGTCATTTTGGTTATAAAAAGAAAATAGCGGGCACTAAAGACACAATTGACTCACACCACTCACTAATCACAATTGTAATTTTTTTTTCACGCACGAACCGTAAATGCAAGTTATTATTACTATTTTGTAAAAAAAAATTTTATTTTTCCTAATATTTCAATGTTTGGGGAATAAAAAGGAAGAAAATATTTTATTTTTTTAAACGAAAATATTTGAAAGAATTTATACTCAACAAATTACGTGAAGTATATTACCAAAATAATCAATGTATTCATCGCTGAGACCCCTTCGGAACTTTCGCTTTCTCCTAATCTTTTGCTGATATCCTTTCAGCACTTCTTAGTTTATTTTTGCACCGATAAACCGTCGATTCTTGTCTTTTAACTCTCATTAACACTACCAGTAAGCCGTCGATATGTAACGAGTTAATGTTTGTATAAAGGATCACCGATAAACCGTCGATGTCGCGATTATAGACAAATGTTCAGTTCTGCGGAAATCTCTGAATCGATAAACCGTCGATTTAATGTCAATGCAAGAGAACCAATAGGGACCCTATCGCATTGCGCCAGTTACGTTTCAGACTAAACGTTTTAATAAAAATAAAATATAGAAATAAAAAAATTGGTTCTTTAACGAGACTTTTACTTTATTTTAGCACGCCCGATCGGGTTGAACGTTAATTATACAGTGAATATGCTTCCCACGAATTAAGTTAAAGTTAATGTTAAGATGCTGGTGCAGCGTTACAATTCTACAGAGCTGCATCAGCTTGTAATTTCAAACTAGACAAAATTAAACGGATATGTGGAAATATGAACTTTAAGGAATGTGTACTCGAGAAAAGGTAAAATGTGGGAAAGTGCATATGCAAGATGATTGTTTATACATTCGGGACTCGTATCTCGCGCGAACACAATAAACGCTTTTAAAAGAACAAAATTAATCAAGACACAAAAATTAATACAGGTGCGCTGGGCCCATAACCTCTTGGAAATGTGAGGAAGTTATAATAATTAAGGTATCTTGATTGTTTAGTAGAATGAACTTTATTAAAATAATATAGAAAATGTTACAATGATTTGAGAATACGTGACAATATATAATTAGTCTATATACAACACGACGGTTCTTCTTCTAATAAGATTCTTAATTCGACAGACAAGTGTCAACAAGTATAGAGGTTGCTACGCCGATACAATTTCATTCCCGTTTGGACATCACAATTGCGTATTGCTGCGCGGAAATAAGCGTGAATATTTCCAACATATGCAAATATTGAAGCAAACATATCTGCGCTAATAACCGCTTAATTTCCTTCTTTAGCGTATTCACAAGCCGGTAATATACTTTTTTTTTAATCGTAATACGTACCGAGAAATCATAGTTTGATAAAAATTAATTTCAAGCGAAAAAATATTTTATTGTGTCCATGCTAAAAACTGGATGTAGATCACGTTTCAGAAATAGTAAATTCTAAAATAACTAACAATAAAAGTTAAATATTATTTTTAAAAATTCAAATCATCTCTGTTTTTGTACTTTAGATATTTTTTTCTAGAATCAACATTTTAAATTCAAAAAACGCATTATTTATTCCTCAATAATAAATTGCTGATATCAATTGATCAATTATTCATCATTACTCGAAGTAAATTGGTTATCAATTTCTCGCCCGTCACGCGCTAGCCGAAAACAAAATATTTTATCGCCACAATAAAAATCAATGAGTTTGAACCCTCACTCAATTTAAAATACAATTTTTTTTCCAACCAGACGTCACTATTCCGCTACGCGCCAAATTAATTCTAATTAGATAACGACAATTTACTGCTGGCAAGGCGGCGCATCGTTAGATTGTCGATAGAGCGTGGTGTGCCTAGATTAAATTATGTTGTTGGAGACTAACTGTGGAATGCGTTGCCACTGGCTGAGCAAGTGAAACCGGAAAGTAACTAACCCAAATGCACTCTCCCTCTATTACATTATCCACCCTCGAATTAACCTCCCTTGGCCACTGCCGCACCGAACCGCGTCCGCACAAGCAGCAGCAATTCAAGTTTAAATTTAATCCAACTAATTCGCTGAATTAGCGGGAGTCGTTTGACTCTTCCGTTGTTTTTCCATTTTCCCAGTCGCAGCAACGCGCTTGGACTTATTCTTCAATTGTGTGAACAGTTGGGTTTGATGGACTTTCTCCAAATGGATGGTCCCACTCCCAGGGTACTTATGCTTTGCACTCACATTCGACATCTGTTCAGTTACATACAGACGAGTACATGTATCTTTCATTCCATCAGCTGCAAATAATCGCGCTCAAGATGGCATTCAACTCCGAGCGGGAAGTGTGGACATGAGTGAGTGTACGAGGAGTGCAGTTAGAAAATGGACAGTGACTTCTTACAGGAAAGAATGGAATCTAATTGGAGTAATTCCATTAGATTGAATTGTGGCAGCTTTTCCCACTAACTTAGCTTGGGGGAGCTTTCGCGCCCAACTCGAGTACGCTAGCACCCGCTCTGCTAACTAGCAGATACTTAGATACTTTTCGTAGTTCCCGCACGATTCTCAAAGATCTCTCGAGCGTGACGCAACCGAATAATTTGTTCAAGTTATTACTGTTGCTGTCGTAACAATAGTCGCGTCGTTTGTCAAGGGGAAGTGCTTTCATCGCGACTCACCATTACTACTGTACTGCAACGTAACGTAACTATCTCTCCCACGAATCTCTTATACACTTTTTCCAAACAATCTGTTGGATGTCCCCGGCGGCGCACTAAATTTATATGTAGATACTTTTCACATTGACTGAGTATGGTGGACAAGGTTGGGCACAACGAGTCGGTAGTGCGACTTGAAATGATCTTGATGTGCGCAGCAAGACAAGACCAAGACGTTGGAAAAACTCGTTTCAAAATAATACACGGCCTACGATCTTAGGAGCGGCATTTTCAAACGCTAAAATTCTATTCAGCAGCTTTTTGAAGGTGTTGGTGTTGTTGTGCGGTCATCAAGTACATGTGCACCGAAAACGGTTTAGAATACGTTCGTAATTACTAATTCAGCGTTGCTGACAAAAACTTGATCGCCGCTGAATAGCCATTTTTAACTTTTTAACATATTGTTTATTGTTGCGGAATATAAATAATCGTCATTGTGACGCGATTACAGTGTCATTTTTTTGTGATTTTCTGATATTCAGCTGGTTAACAATGTGCTGAGCAAAGAAATGCAAGTGTCTGTTTTGCATTAGCGGACTTAGTTATTCGTTGATCATCTTTGAGAAGGTACTGGAAGGTATTTCACAGTGGAAACGAATACGGCGGTAGTGTGAAGTGGTAGTGTGGCGTGTACTGAATTCAAAAGTTACTAATTATAATGCGGTTAATTCCACTATTTTGTTTTTAGTAAATAGTGTTAATTGATTATTGAATGACGCGCGTGAAGTTGATTGACGGATGATTCGATTATTCAAGATTATGTTACGCGGCTTAAGAACAGTTGTATGCAAATTTACACAGGTGGATCTTATGTCTTAATCTTATAAGAAAAGTTTCTCATTAATCTGCTTCGTGCGCAGAAAGTATCTCTAGACACTCACAATCCGAGGCGCATTTTTAATTGTCGGAGTTCTCATTGAATGAGCATTGATGGTTCGGTTAAAAAAGTGAATTTACTTACAATCCCAGTCCCCCATCGATCGTAATTTTGGAAAATCTATAAATACTAATTATTCGAAATATCTTCGTTCTGGAACGAATGTATCTCAATTGAAATCTCATAAGAATATACTCGGAGAAAATTTATCGGTACGAAAAAGATTCGTATATGAAGTAAATTAGAAGAGAGAAAAAAAAGTAGGAAGAAATAAATAAATTGATCGTTCGATGCCGGGAGACGGCGGAAAATAGTGATCTTGTGGTTTTTCTTTCGAATATTGCAATCTCATCATTTATTTCTCATTGGTGGGTGCGGAGGGGAAAATTGAAAGCTGTATTTTAAGTTTTTCCTATTGTGGTGGCCAAAGAAAATTTTCTTAGCACAAATGGCCACGGGTAAACGATTGCAAAAGGAATTGTTGAATGTTTTCAACTATAAAACGTGTTTCAATTGTTCCAGTGCACATCGACGGCAGGAATATGAAGTACGTAAAATTTTGAATTTATTTATGAAATATTTAAATTAGTTTTAACTCTACCTGAATACACTTAATCAAAACAAAAAATAAATAATAAAATATGTACTGAAAATATAATAAAAAAAATTCATTTTTAACTCTTTCTCTCACCTTAAAGAAAAAAAAAACGCTTTAGGGCAGTAAGATGCCTCTAAAATTTTCAAAATAATTACAATAAAAATCAACGCCAAAATGCCATAATAAAAATGAACCATTTTTAATTTAAAGCGTTAACATGATTTAAATAGAGAAAAAAACCAACTTCAAAGTACCTTAAAAAAGGAAGGAAACGCTGCCCTATCAGTTTTTTCCTATTTTATTCTCGGAATCTTTAGGGTACTGTAAAATAATTCTATAATGCCCTGCTAAAATCTATCTGAATAGCCATTTTTAGACCTTTGAAAAAAAAATTTTACAAAGACCAACTAGTTTCGCGACCTCTCTGTCCGTGCGTCACAGCAAGTTTCCTCAGAAACTATAGAATCTAGAGTGCTCAAACTTTGTGAAAAGGCCAGAAATGATGGTCTCTCAAAAGTTAAGGTCTTACCAAAAATTTAAAATTTTTTTTAGGGGGTCCCCCCTTATAACAAACAATTTTTTTTCAATCAAAGGTTGTCAAGTGGGATATCAAGTGAAACGTCTTTATTAGAACTTTTAAAATCTGAAATAAAAAAAAAATCATTTTGTGAATTAGGGGGACTAGGGGAAGGCAAAATGTACCAAAAATTGGTGTCCCCCCTCGCGATTGGACACCTTTGAGCCAAAAATCTGAAAACTATCACGAAAGTACGCCTTTGTAAGTACAAGGGCAACAAATACCTCAGAAATTGAAATTCACTCAACTTTGTTAATAATAGTATGATTTGTAGATTTTACATTCTCGCCCATAAAATAAAAATGGTACCTTTAAACTTCTTGAAATTTTGCGATTATATAGACTGATATAAGATGTTTACGTTAAAAAAATTTAATCGAGTTGTAATCATAATCAAGTGAGTTATATCCATTTCAATTAAATGGAATTACAACAACAATAACACGTGTTTATGGTTGAAACATATTTTAAATTAACCCAGGGTCTTTTATTTTCTTTCTTTCAATTTTCATGAAAATTTAAGGAATAGTGTTTAACTTGAATATGTTCAATCCGCCGAGCATTCAGAAAAATCATTTAAGCTATATCAAAATAGCGGCTGCACTGTACTTATGAAAAAAAAACTGTGCATATTTTGCAAAAGTTTGAACAATTTCATATCCAAGAATTGGATGAATAATTCAAGTTATCGATTCACGTTATTAGAAAACTTGTTTCTAACCCTAGGATGTTTGCAAAGACCTTGTGGTAGGAGAACTCTCCTGCTTACTCAACTTGTTAACGTAGCTGTCTGTCCGTGTGTCACAACAAGTTTTCTCGCAAAATACTTAAACTAGAAAGACGGGTCCGGAGGCGAATAATGGGAGCGAGGCTGGACGGGGATCAATAGCGAATTCGATAGAACCGTGAGCTGTATGCAATTTTTGATGAGCCGGTGGTAGCCACGATAATAAGCTGAAATGAGCTGGACACATGAATCGTATTGACGAACAATGGATACCCAAAAAGGTATTCGTTGGGAGAACTAAAAGCCGGGGGCTAGTGGGGAAACCGAGGAAACGCTGGTCTGACTCGGTCGACGAAGACAGTTCATCCCTGCTTGGATTTCGAAATTGGAGCTTGTTGGCATACATCAGCAGAGGAAAGCAATGCTTGCTCCACATTTTTTGCATTCAATGGATAGATAAGTCTGATTTGGCACTTCTTAAAGAAACAGAGGAACTCTTCCCGGATAGTCTGGTTAGGGAGATGCTGGGATCGGTTGGCAAATAGAACGATGTGACATATTATATTTGGGCAGCCCTTAAAGATAAAAAGGGCTTACAGCAGCCGAGGATGTTGAGATTGGAAGATTACTTTCCTGGCAACCCTTCTTTGTACCTCCCCTCCCACTAGACTCCCCTCACTTCAAGATGCCTCACGGCGTAGGAAAACTAGGCTTAGCCCAAAGAAATATGTCAAACCCTTCCAGAATATATTCTCAGGTTGACAGGGGAGGTGTTTAGTGGATATCCCAGATCTATTGCGTGTCTGGGAGCCCCACACTCAGAAAGTAAATTGCTTTCACCTTCCAACCACAAAAAAGTTCATTTCTAGATTTCTGGAGCAAAAGCCACCATATCCGGCAGCATTCTTCGTCACCCAGCTACCTGGATACTTGCTGAAATTCGTTTTCGCAAAGTCATAAACCAATCGCAATGCATGCATTCTATGCAGATTGTAGTGTATTTACTGCACGAAAATAAATATTCAACAAGAAGTTTTTCTTCAGAAACAATAAATGTCTCTGACCCCATATACTGATTTTTTTTCTTTCTTCAAATTAATGTAATTTTTGTTCATATAACATAACATCTTAGTGCCCTTCTATTGATTTATTTCATGTGTAGCGTTTTCTAGTTCGATAATGATTTATTTTTTAAGTAGATTTTCAGAATGCATGCATTGAAATGGCATTTTTCTACAACTGTAATAAAGTAAAGGTAGATTATAAACTATAAAAACTAGCCAAATGCGAGCAGGACTCGCACATTGAGGGTTCCAATTTGCTTTGAAGTTAGCACCTGAGTTTTAAGTCTCTAAATTGATTAAAATATATCTAGATACTACCTCATAAAGGGGTTTTCATTAAGGACATCATAATTTTAACTATTAATAAAACACAAAAAATTTGGTAGCCTAAAAAGTATTGAGCCTTTTTTGTCACTAGATGATATACTCGTACGTTGTCATACATCGGGCAGTACTAATCAGATTGAGTCAAACTATCCTGCATTTGAGAGGTGACATTCCAGTCCACAATTTTCATATGGACAGTTTTGTATTTCGTCATTCGTGTCAAAAGTTGTATTCATTTAAAAATGACTACGATTAAGGTGAGAATGCATCGCAGGCTCGTGAAAAAATTTGTGGTGTCTACAGTCAAGATACTTTATCAAAAGCCACAGCCAAGAGATGGTTTGCTCACTTTTATTCTGGAAATTTTGATGTCAAAGCTACACCTCGCTCAGGTAGACCAAACACTGAAAATGTCGATGAAATCTTACAGAAAATTAAAGAAGGCTGACACAAAAGCAGCCATGACATTGCTGAATATCCATCACCAAACAGTTTTGAACCATTTAAGTAAGGCTGGATACACAAAGAAGCTCGACGTTTGGGTGCCGCATGAATTAACACAAAAAAATTTGATCGACCGAATTTCCATTTGCGAAATGCTAATAAAACGCAACGAAATCGAGCCATTTTTGAAGCAAATCATTATGGGCGATGAAAAATGGGTAAGATACGAGAATGAGGTTCGAAAAAGATCATGCTCAAAAAAGGTGAATCATCACAAACGACTTCAAAGCCAGGATTCACACCAAATAAGATTATGCTATGTGTATGGTGGGATTGCAAGGGAATTGTTTATCATGTGATGCTAGAACCTGGCCAAGCACTCGATTTGGCTCTGTGCTGTCAATAATTAACCAGATTGTAGCAAGCAATGCGAAAAAACCGGCCGAAATTGATGAATAGAAAGGGCGTTGTCTTCCATCATGACAATGCCAGACCACACGCATCTTTAATGACCCGGCAAAAATTGACAGAGCCTGGCATCCATCCACCTTATAGTCCAGACCTTGCTCATCAGACTACCATTGTTTATGTGAGACAGGTGGGCCTGGTGACGTGTTGATGAAATGGACAGTCTTGTGCTTCACTATGGCTACTCCATCAGGACTGGTCATGCCTTTACCGTTATTTTTTTGCTAAAGACTCTTTGTCCTGTCGTGCTGATTTGTGTTGTTGCGTCAATGAGCTGGCGATTCCTCGCATCCACAAGTAGGTTGTAGTGTGCAAGAAACTTAACTCCAAGAATAGGTTTGGAGATATCAGCTAGGACGAATTATTATGTGAAGTCACAACGTAGACCAAGATTGAGTGTCATTGTTACTGTTCCATACGTAGCAGTTGTAGTTCCATAAGCCGCAGAAAGTTCGTTATTAGACTTTTCTCGGAGTTGAAAACACACAAATCTACTCCAGTGACTACCAAGAACTGCCATTTCGTTTTGCAGCCCGTCATGAATATGCGGCGTGACGTTATCGGGCCGTCAATAGTCGCCGCGATTACCGACTACCCATTGCGTTTTCCGCACTCGCACTGCTGAATGTAGATGATTAAGTGCATTTTCCTGCATTTTGTCCATATCGGGCTTAGTACCAGCAGACACCGTTGGCGGCATATCTACCGATAGAGCGTGACCGTGGGCTTTGTGTGGCTGAGTGCTCTGAAGATTTTGCGATAGACTTCTCAACTTACAATAGACTGGTCCAAGTACGTTACGAGCCCGGAAATGAGTATGGACTCTGCAGCTGGAGCAGCTGTTTCGACAATAGTTGGTGACGTACCCGTGAGCGTGACGATATCATCGGCAATGTCCGCAACTTTGTCTAGCATCATATCCTTTTGTGCGGCTAGTACACTCTGTATATCCTTCGGAATGTTCTGAAACCAGATCGTGGAAAGTATAACTTCAGGAACAAATGCGCCAGCAAGAGTTTTCAAATAACGTAGAAACTGTGTTGGTTTTGGGTCACCTATCTGCTGCATTTCCAAAAGTTGTCTCATCTTCTGCTCCTGGGACGTGCACAACGACTTAATCAGCTCTGTTTTTCAGCAAGTATATTAATTTTTCGCTGGTGTATTCACCATGGTGCCGCAACGGTAATGGCGACGCTCGGATCGAGAGATTTTGCAACGCATCCAATTTTTTGCGCTTCGGTTGTTATTCCAGTTGTCGAGAAACACAGCTCTACCTGGGAAAATCACAGCTCAGGGCTAGATTTGTTAAACTGTGGTAGCGTAATACGATCATTACGATTAATTATCGCGGCTTCTAATGCACTATGTAGCTTACTTCCATCCACGAAAGGCTCTGGATTCACCATTATCACTCAAGTCCTTATACTTTTTTCACTGAATTATGTTTGATGTACAGCAAGATTGTTTTTATATACAAGATTACGTCGGGGTCACCACTTTGGCCGTTTATTGGCATACCTTTGAAAACATGAAAAAAAAAAAACGATATTAATTATCGAACAACCCAGTAGTTCATTTTATGTGTTAACACGACGGGAAGCAAAATCTGAATTATTCTATAAAGATGGGAATTACGTAGGGTAAACTCGGGTCACAAAGGGGACGAGTCGTAAAAGGATTAAGTTTGAGACTATTGGGCTACCGCATGCTGCCAGGGAGATTTGCGATCATAAAATTTATGAAGGCGCGCTCAGCACGTTTTCAACTTTATGACGGTTATGGCTACGATGTGCCGATGAAGAGGAGATAAAGTAATATAAGGAAAGAACTGGAACTGTGTGTGGAAAATTTTTGGATGCAATCGCTAATGGATCCGGGTTAGGTTTGAGAGTAATTAATGGGAAAAACGCTGGGAATTCAAGGAATAATAAATAATTCTAAAATAAGAGAAAGGAAGGCTTGACAATAATTTACAAAGGGTATATGCAATAATTTTGTAGTTCATGTATTAGGTGCGTACATGGCGTTTAAGCTACAGCGTGAACATGATTAAAATAGAAAAAAACGTAAAAAAAGAGAGCCTAATTCAAAGTGCCTAAAAAAGGTGAAATAACATAAATTTCATGGAAGCGCTGCCATATTAGTTTTTCCCCTTTTTATTCTAGGGTACCGTAAAATAATTTTACGATACCCTACTAAAATCGCTTCCTGACCATCCATCCTTCCTCGTGTCACAAGTTTTTTCGCAGGCTACCTAGGTGTAAAGTGGTGACTCCTTAAAATTTCAGTATAAAATTTTTTTATATCGTGTTTAAGGGAGTCTCCCCATATAAGGGAGAACCCCTGAAAGAAAAAAAATCACCAAAGGTAGCCAACATGGGTATCAAATGAAAGGTCTTGATGAGACCAAAACAGGTCTTAAACACACTTTTTGCTTCAAGGGGTTCCGGCGGAGGGGAAATATATAAAAAATGTTTGTCCCCCACTTGCGATTGGATACTTTTGTTTAAAAAAATTTGAGAAAATCAAGAAAATTGGTTTTTATGAGTACATATTCAAAAAATTCCTCAGAAGTCGAAATTGCATCAACTTTGTCAATACAGTAGGGACTCACAAAAGTTATATATACGGAAAAGTTAACTAGGCTTCCTCCACCACACACAACTCTAAAAAGTTAGCTTTTTCGTTCACTTGGCTGAGTTGTTTTTACGGTTTGATTCTGTATCGAATATCACTATTTGAATATTCGCAAGAAACAATAAAACAGTTGTTTTGATTAGTTCAATTCGTATTCTTTAGATTCAGTGTATGTGCGCTACTTGTTGTGATTGTGACAATGCCAGGATACAATAAACAAAAGTGGTAGACGATTGTCAAAAAATGTTCCATCTTAAAAAATAGAACAAGGTGTTACGGCCAATCGGTTAGCAAGAGCTCAGTGTTTCTAAGGGGATAGGAACTTTACCCTTGTAAGGCAGTGGTCCAAATCACAGACAGCGCCGTGGAACGGGCTCGTATCGAGAATGCTGGTGACGGCTTGTTCTTGTATGAGGACATGGTCGATCTGGTTGATTATGCGACCGTCCGGGGATGCCCACATTCTCTTGTAGATGCCTCGATGCGGGAAGCGTGTGGAGCTTACTGTGAGGGCTCTACCAGTAGCGAAGTCTATCAGGCTTTGTCTCTTGTCTCTCTTCTCTGCATGGAAGCTGTGTCCTCTGGTGGTTCTTCTGTGACGTTTCTCAGCCGATTTTTGCATTAAAGTCATTCAGAACAACTTGTCCCAGCTTGTCGAAATTTGCCGAAAAGCCTACTTTATAAGCGATCGAGTTCAAAAGTATGAATATGTGCGTTCTGAACATGTTATAGGGTATTGCGGCTGATAGGAAGCATAATGTATGCCCCTGGGAGGTTGGCAAAATATATGAAATCCTTAAAAATTTGCCTTCTATTCTATTCCGTGATCAAACGTCATTCTGAGCAACTTTTGTTCTGGAAAAGTTTAAAGTCAGACGCCACTGTATCGCCGTAATCCGCAACTCCAACATCCATTTTCAGAGACCGATGGCGTTAACCTTCCAAAGCGATCCGCGACCTCTAAACGTTGTCCGGGAAATTGGTTTCAAAGTGTAGCATCGAATATGAATATGTCCCATGAACATTTCAGACATCCTGCAGGTGTCTACCCTATTTTGTTGATAATCAAATGAAGAAACAGTTGTTTTTTTTTCACTCAGAAGTTTGGTAACACCATATTTAACTCATTAGAAATACTTCTTTCTAAAAGATTTTGCAAAAAATCTGGAAAAGAGACAGAAAATAAAAAATAAATTGCTAAAATTTTCTGCGTGGACTGCCATGTTTAAGGAATAGAAGGCAAAAATATTCCTGTATAGTCTCTAATCAAGCTGAAGATAATTGACTAAAAAGAAAACTCTAGAGCAACTCTTATGCTAGTTTTAGCTCTCATAATAGGAAAAACACGCAGAATGTAAAATTTCATCAATCAGAAAAAAGTTTCAACGTACGCAGTAGGGAAATTTCATATCTGTGGCTATGGTGCAAAAAAGTTTCAGCTGAATGTATAAATCAAGTCTTAGCACCCATCATTTTCTAAAAAAAATTTATTGTTGTAGCAATTGCTTGGGATCCCAAAAATTAGGTCAAAATTGGTTCTTTGCCCTAACTAAACCCTTAAAATAATAATCACTAACTTGTTTAAAAGCGGATGTTTTTTTAAAAATCGTTTGATTATAATCAACCATGTCATCTTCGTGGAATTTCATTTCCAAAACAAGCTTAAAGCAACCATGCGTTTCTGATCAATGTCCGATTTGCATGAAATGATCATCAAAAGTTACATAATCTTATAAAGCGGCTTTTATTTGTTGAAGAATTTGACCCTGATATTGATTTCAATCGATATATTTTGATTCAGATCAGATTAGGTATATTGTTTTTTATTTCTTTTTAATTCGAGATAATAGTTAGGTTACGTCTATCGGAGCCAAAATACCGATTAGTATGATTTCGATTGGTGTTCCATAAAGTTCGCTGCTAGGGCCTGTTGTGATTAATTTAATAAAGAATTTTTTTTATGTATTTAGTGAGCTTATCATTCGAGTTTTATGAGTTTTCATACATTTTGTAGATAAATTAGCTTTCATGAGATTCATTTATTCAAACAACGATAGTTTTCCTTGAAATTTTCCACAGCACTCAATGCGTCATCGCATCCAACTAAAACATCCGATCCGAAACCACCTTACCTAGGCCATGCGCCAACCACAATAAAATAAATATTCAAACGATGACGCACATGTGTGAAAAAGATACACGGAAAACATTTCAAACTTTTGGCAATATCATCATCAAATACTCTTTTTTCACATCTCATTTTATTGAGCTTCGAAATCATCACAAAGCTGGGAGAGATAATCTCATACTGAAATCCTCCTCCTAGCGCAGATATATGTATCTAAGCAATCTGTTGTCGTGTATCTGAACTGAAATTACTTCAAGAACGTTCGGTCACTGGCTTTATCATCATCTCATAAGTATATCTTTTGTCAGCCCCCGGTCTATTCAATGTCGTGTACCAGCTAACGCGATACCACGAAGCTTTTCGCTGGTTTGTATAGTCAAGTTAACAGATTGTCTGTTTGTCTGCAGAGTTGTTTATCGAGGCAGTTAAAAAATTAAATTTAAATATATACTAACAATGAGTGCCACAGTATATCTGAATGTCGATTTAGTCCTCAGTATTTCTTTTTATCTCTTGACTACTCCCTCCAATTTAAATGAAATTTGGGAAGTTTAAATACACTGAATTGCTCAGATGACTGCCAATCAGCTGAACTGAATTTAAAACGATGTTTACAATGCCAAGTACACGGGTACGCATGAAATAAACTTTGAGTTTCTTTGAAGAGAGATTCAGAGAGTGACAAATTTAGAGGTAACATGATTTTATCTTCCGATGAAAAAACAAAGAAAAATTTAAATAGAAATTGACAGAAACCTGTCTGATGACTTGTCTGCCAAAGTGGAGCTATAAATATATTTTTTGAGGCTATTTTGTCAAGCATAATCGAGAGCAAAGACGGAAATAGTGATTGCTAATACGCATTAAAATTTGCGGAGAACTAATTTGTAGTTGATGTGCGACAGACCATCGAATAGTAGAATATACTCGTATGTGTATTATTCTTGTGAATTTCATATTATATTGTATTTTTTGCTTAACAATTTAATTTTTAAGAAAAATATTACTTTCGCAAAATTTCATTATAGATATAAAAATTGAGCTTGATGAAAACATCAAAAATATAGTTGCGTGAGTAAAGCAGGAATATCAGTGATACGACCCAATGTAATTATCTTAAACTGTTTCTTTATTCCAATCAAAGTTCAAATTTCAATACACAATGAACAATGACAGACACCAAATGTGTGAAAATGCGACAGGCAGTAATATGCCGAACTCTGCGTATTATCCCTAATGTTATGGGCGATAGTAAGCACACTGAAAGCAAGCTCGTAGTCTGTCTGTTGCGACTTCCAAGCAGCGACTGTGGTTGGTCACAATCAAACACTTAGGCGTAATTGGTTTTCTTTTATGCAATTCTCCAAGTCCGAAAATATCTCCATGCAAATGCGTGGCAGATTCCAGTTTTGTCAACGCTTGTAAGTGTTGATTGCGAGGGCCGAATGCGCACTAGTTACCAGAGTGCCCACTGGCAGAGGTATAGACACGGTAGAAGTATGCGCGTACTTGTATATCCATGAACTTCTGTAACGTTCATGGTATACCGGCCTGACCGATAGGTCGACGAAACCGATTTACCTGTAAGCGGTTGTTGTGGCTGTTCGAGCAGCTCGTCTTGCACAGGTGTGGGTGCAAGTAATCTTGGCTGTAAGTGTATGATGGTTTATTGATTGTCTTGCAAAGTCTCGACCAATCTATAAGTAGGACTAAAACTATCGATAGAAACTGTTGTTTCCTTAGCGCTCACCTTGACGACAAACACTTTGTTTGTTTCGCTCTACTATCTCGTAAGGACCATCGTATGGCATCTAGAGAGCGTGTTTCGAGGTGTCATACCGAATGAAAACTTCAAGATGAATGCTGTCCGCGTGGTGTAGCAAATGGCTAGTACTGTGCGGATCATTTGAAAGTGTCGTCGTAATTCCTTTACGAAAGAAGTCGGTTCACTGTCGTGTGGTGCAGGAACGAAAAATTCGCCGACTAAGCACAGGGGTTGGCGGTAGAGTAATTCCGCTGGTGAACATTCTAGATCTTCTGGGTAATTAGCTCGTATGCCCGTTATTACTTTCGGGGTTATCTTTGCCCACTGGTTATTTTTATGGCATCAAAATCTAGCTTTGAGATCCCAATGAAAGCGTTCCATCAGACCGTTTGCCTGAGGGTGATATGCTATTGTACGCAAGTGTGTCATCTCTGCTAAACGGTTTAATGATCGAGAAAGATGCGACCCAACCCGTCTTCCTTGATCAGAATTGATGCAAACCCAATTTCTTCAGTAGGCCCGAGCAACTGTCTTGGCTTCTTAGTCGGCCATAGAAATGACTTCTGTTGAAAGTGAATAGTGGGCCACACATGTGAGGCAGTAGTATTTGCCTTCTGACTGTGGCATGGTGATGATGTCCAACTACACGTGCTCGTGTCTCGTAGATGGTGTTCCGTTGTTTTTGACAGGTTTATGTAAGTGACGAGAAGTTTTTAACGTGACATTCTATACAGGCTCGTGCTCATTTGCAACTGCCATTTTTACGGAAGACCCCAAGTGTGGTTGAGCAACAAGCATTGTTGTAGTTTTTGGTCCTAGATGAGCTACAGGACGCCGAAGCTGGTGTGACGACAGGTCAAACTTTTGGTGTTGATATGTCGCAAAAGATGTATGCGTTCGTGCCTGGAGCCTGTAGTTGCTTGAGTTGTAGGTTTGTTTCCGAACTAACTAAAGCTATCTGTAGTGAAAGGTAGGTATACATGTCCGTAAAGGACTGCAGCGATGGTCTGCTGCCTCGGCGAAAGAAGATGTTAATATCCGCCGAGAATAGCCTTGTCTGGGGACGCGTGAATGCGCTGGCAGGCAAGCATAGCGGTGTCGTGGGACGGGCTCGTTCCCCCAGCAAAAGGACTCACTACAAAAGAATTTCGCATTCATAAATTCTGGGGTCGCAAAGCAGGTCGACCGAAGTCGAAAAACGTAGGTAACTACAGTGAGGAAAATTGCTTGCTCCAGAGAACAAATCGAAACAAGCCAAAACTGACGGACTTAGGGTAACTTCGTCGTTAATCCGACAATTCTCATGGCCCACAGATAAGAGTGGGGCAATCGGATGGTGGTGGTGCCCCATCGCACCCGCCCAACCGGATCAAGATCCAAAAACGTTGCAGCGGCCACACATTTCCCTCCTGAGTGGAAAACTCATGCAAACATATTTTGCATGAGCCTTCCCATCAGAAAAGAAATATACCAGTGACAAATTTATGTCATAGAGCTATGCAATCGGATCACATCACCCTATGTTATAAAAAAGCACCTTGACTAGCGGCCACTCAACCCGCGAGAGTCCCTTAAATTTAAAGAAAGTTGGAGCGCACGCGATGGCTAGCTCATTTTTGTGGGAAAAGCCTTCCACCGTACGGGGTCCTATACGAGTAATTTTTTTATTAATTTTTTGAACAAAGATCATTCATTAAATTTATATTATTCGTAAGTAAAACGTTCCTTAAACTACTATCAATGAGTTAGACTTAATAGTTTACATAGGATCTCATGTGAAAACTTGTTTTAAAAGGTTCAAAGCTACGTGGTTCGATTTTCTCGTAAATTTGCAATTAAACGCCTAGCTTCCTTTCTTTACCTGTCTATACTGTGTTGAAATCTTTGAAACAATCTTTGGAGTCAATGAGCCAACTACCATGGGAATGGAGCAACGAACCTTGTGAATATCTCTACATTCAACTATCATACGTTTCGGTCTTTTGAAAAGAATATTTTGAAGTCGCTTCTAGTTTCAGATAGCAGCATTGATAAGTATGAAAGTTCAAAACCAAAAATACCTCATTTTTCGGAGCGCTTAAATATAAAAATCATAATCAATAATATACAAATCGTATATGAAACTTCACCTTCAAACCATTTAATTTAAATAGAAAAAATCTAATAGAAAGATATCATGATATTAAAAAAAAACGTTCAATAATCGAGAATAATGTTCCCCTTTTTGTAACCTAGCTTAAATGATAAATGACTTGTTTCGCTGTAATATACGTAAATTTAAATGAATATTTTCGTACCCATTAATGCAATTTCGTTTCGAATCCCGAACAAACTTTGACGATAAAAAGTCACGATTGTTCTGTAGCCAACTGTCAGTTTTATCAGGGACATTATCCAAAAGCAAAAGCGTCCATCATATAACCAATACCACTTTGATTCCACGATTCTTTACGCTTCTCAATGACTTGCTTTGTTTGATGAGTACATCTTCCACATCAAAATCATCTTCATCTGCAGCATGGTCCTCAAACTCGGAAATTGTGATACTTCCAGCATACGACTGCTGTTGCTGCGCTGCTTCGTCCACGACAAATGGTAGACTTTCATCGATTAGTATATTTACGCTTTATTTATATTTTTGAAATACCTCCTGCATACGCCGGACATGGGCTTCTAGGGCAAAGTCTTCATCCAGCTCTTCCTCCTTGAACGGCAGCTCCTCGCCGCCAGCAACTTCCTTCTGAATCCTCTTTTAAATTTCTTTTCGTCCAGTTTCCCTGAGCACCTCTAGCTCTTCAAACCTTGGTTCCTTTTCCCCCAATTTGCGCTCTTTAGTTTCTAATCGTTTTTCATTGTCTTCCATAAAATCATCCAAGTTTTGGAAAAATTTTGTTTCTTTGTTATAAATTTTTTGATTTTTACCACTAAGCAGCGCAAATGTCTTATAAGATTCTTCATCGAATTGTTCACTTGCTACGACTTCATCCTCTGAACCATCCAACTCCTCCCCAGATGATGACTCCGAGACTCCGCTCCCGTCACGATATTCTCTTGGGAAATTCCCTCTGGTGGAGCCCGTCACATGATCTAGCACAATCCTCACTCGTTTTCATCTATTCGCTTCTGACACCGATCCGCCCACCTCCCAACATCCAAACACCTGCAGGCACCGATTTTGCACCCGAATGAACCGGTGTTCGCCACCTCTCCGATTTTTCTTCCACAATTATGGATAATTTCAGCAAACATCCACTTGCGACTCCGACTGAGACACCCAACAACGTTGATACACGAACTGGATCAAGAGTAATGTTCGCGATATCCGGACGAGCAGAGCTCCAAAAACGTGAATTGGCACTTCGCCTAACCACACTCCCACCTGTCAACAACCCAATTGTGCTAGTTGCTATCATTTGAAATTTTGATAGGAGATAGGAGGGTTTTTGAACAGTTTGATATTGTGACTGCTCGAAAACAAAATTAACCGCAGTAAAAGAAAAATGAAAAAGAATTCAAATAGTAATAAAACTTAAATTTCATGACGAATACAATAAAAGAGTAACGTTTAAATTTGATATAAAGGAAACTTAAAAAAAATTACGTTTAATAATAATAAGAAAAAAATTAAAGGGAAATGTTTAAATTTGACATAAAGGAAAATTGATACAAAATTACGGTTAGGAATAATAAGACAAGAATTTTATTAATTACAATTATGAATGGATGAAATGAAATCTGCAATTAATTTCGGTTAAGGGTTGGGAAGGTTTTCGAACAGTTTGCTTGTGTGACTGCTTGATTACTACATTTCAGCTGATCATCGGTCCTGTGCCATCGTCAACTCAGCGTAAAAGATAGGCGCTTCGATCGGCGAAGGCATCAGCGACGATATTTTCCTTGCCTGAGGTATGTTGTATGTCCGTCGTAAACTGCCCGATGAAATCAATGTGTCGCGACTGTCAAGACTAAGCTTTTTGGAGCTTTTGACAGAAGCAAATGTCAACGACTTATGGTCGGTATAGACCGTGAAGACTCGTGTTTCAAGTACTCGTATGTATCGGAATTACTTAA
Source organism: Odontomyia ornata (assembly GCA_963969285.1). Lineage (NCBI taxonomy): Eukaryota > Metazoa > Arthropoda > Insecta > Diptera > Stratiomyidae > Odontomyia > Odontomyia ornata. The sequence goes on along the minus strand of OZ017740.1, from coordinate 325,048,622 downwards.
TCGCCAAGTATATCGCAAGAAGTTCGCGGTCGAAAGCGCTGTAGCGTATCTCCGCTGGCTTGCGATTTTTCGAGAAAAGCGCTAGTGGTTTTCATTTTCCACTCACTTGCTGTTGTAGAGCTGCTCCGATAGAAACTTGAGATGCGTCCCAAATTACCGCAAAATGAGCGTCGGTTTCTGGATGTGCGAGTATCGTAGCTTGCGTAAGGTCCCTTTTCGCTTTTTCAAACGCTTGATCGGCTGATTGTGTCCACTGCAACGGATCTTTTCCTTTCACGGAGCAAGTTGTTCAAAGGAGCTAGCATGCGTGCTATATTCAGCATGTTGTATTGTAGTTGCCGGCCTTGGATATTCCAGGATAACGCTGGTTTTTTCTGGTGACGGTCAGATGCACCCACTGGGTACGACAAAGTCAATAAATGCTACTTTGCGAACTCCAAACTCGCATTTTTGCACGTAAGGGACGACGCCGTAGTCGTCAAGGTATTGATGCAGCTGCTTGAGGCATTCTCAGTGTTGTTGTTCATTCAGTGAAGCCACTAGAATGTCGTTGATATACTATATGACTAAGTGAAGTCTAACTTTCGCTGTTACTCGTCAGCGAATCGCTGAAACATTTGCACCGCGTTACAAAGGCCAAAACTCGTGCATCAAACCTCGTAGAAGCCGAGGAAAGTCGTAAGAACAGTTTTTTTACTCCTTCAACTCCTTTCCTTCCTTCAACTAACTTTACCCCCTTCTTCTGCTCCGACTAATTTCTAGCGGTTGTATAAATTTTTACTGCTTGAAAATCATGTTTGTGATGCACTACATCACTAATATTTTAGTGGAATTGAAAATGTGGCAGTAGGAGACAAGCGATCTGTTGGATCCAGGGTGGTCACTATTATAACATTTTTAAGAACCCTACCCACCCACCACTTCTGCGGCCGCTGGCTAACGGTGGTCCTGGCGTCGTTTCGATGCAGCGCTGTATGTGGCGTATTATCTCTAATGTTATGGGCAAAAGTGAGCACACTGAAAATACACTCGTAGTCTGTTGGTGGCTTTTTCCAGACAACAACTGTTTTGTCAACGCTTGTATCTGTTGTGTACCAGAACCGAATGCGGAGTAGTCATCACAAACGTAATAAAAAATTGATCAGCCTAGAGCATACTCTTTTCAGAAAGACTTTGTATATAGTCCAAGAACGACTGTCATCTTTTATGCACCCATCAATGCTGATAACGTAATTATAAGACCATATATAGAGAGCTCTCATCAATACCTTTCTTTTCACACTCCTCATGATCATCTTTGGTATTTTTTTTACCAAAGGAGTCGCGTCTCTATATATGCGACCACCCTTTAGACCCTTTGAAAATTCGTTTTGAATAAATGAATACCATAAAGCGGGTTTCCTCTTAATTAAGGCTCCTGAATCAACTGTATGTACTGAATAATAATCAACCACTTAATAGTCTAAATTTTTCGCTTCAACGGCTACATCAGTATTCCCGAAGATGGCATGGTCATTATAATTTCTAACCGTGACTTTTTTCCGATTGTAAATTAGAACACATAACAGCTGAATGAGTTTCCAAAAATACCGCCAACGTCATTTGGACCAGTGAACTTCAGCTTAAGCGGCTGTAGGTCTGTTTACCATATTAATACTATTATTTGTAATTTAATGTTATTTTGCTGAATTTTAGTCCGTGTGGTGTAGTAGTTACGAGGGTCATTCAACAAGTATTTAGCCTACGGAAGAAAAACGAAAACTTTGGAAAATTAGCAATTTATTTTGCCACATAATCTCCTTCAAGGTCGATACACTTGGCCCAGCGATGCTCTAACTTGTTCAACCCGTCCAAAAAATACATTTTGTCGAGGGCTGTACAATAGGCCTCCGTGACGGCGATGACCTCCACATTCGACCCAAATCTATTCCTGGCGAGTGATTTTGTGAGGTTTGGAAACAAAAAGTAGTCACAGGGGGACAAATCTGGAGAGTACGGTGGATGGGGCAGCAATTCGTAGCGCGCTTCGACCAATCTGGCCATGGCGACGGCGGAGATGTGAGCCGGCATGTTGTCGTGGTAGAACAGAACTTTTTCTTCGCCAAGCGGGGCCACTTTTTCTTCAATTTGACTTCAAATCGGCCCAATAAGTCTGCATAGTAGCGCCCCGTGATTGTTTTACCCTTTTCGAAGTAATCGATGTGGATCACACCTTGTGAATCCCAGAAAACGGTGCCCATTACCTTTCCGGCCGATCGAACAGTCTTCACTTTCTTTGGAGCACGTTTGCCGAGTGCAGTCCACTGTTTCGACTGTTCCTTGGTCTCTAGTGTGTACCAGTGAATCTATGTTTCGTCGACGGTCACGAAACGACGGCATAAAACCGCTCGATTGCGCTGAAACAGCGCCAAACACGTCGCCGATGTGGTCTCACGGTTGCACCGTTCCTTCTGCGATGCCCACAGTCTCAGCTATCTTGCGAACTTTCAATCGACTGTCTGCCAACACGAGATCGTGGATTTTTTAAAGTTTTCCTCTGTAGCAGCCGTTTTCGGGGCTCATCAAAAACCGACGTGCGGCCACGAACAAACTCGTTGAACCAATTCTTGACGGTCGCTATCGAAGGAAAAGAGTCACCGTACACAGCATCCAAGCGATCTTTGATTTCGCTGCGCGTTTTCCCATTCAAAAACAAGAATCTAATCACTGAACGATATTGTTCTTTTTCCATTTTTGTACAACCGACCGACACGTTCGCTTCCAAAGGCTATCAAAACAAAACTAATGAAGTGAATTGACTGAAACTTTTACAGTAGGCTACTAAAAGAATGTACTGCGCAATGATAGCAGCGCCATTGGCCGGTGAGGCTAAGTACTTGTTGAATGACCCTCGTGAGGTCCTCACCGCTGGTACAACAGCTCCAAAGGACAAAGCCCGTTGATGGCAATGGGTTTGTGCTTGTGGTACTTCTGTCTGACTATCAGCCTACCCAGCTGTGATGGATACTGATTGAAAAATCAGGTTATAATCACACTGTTATGCGTGACACTGACCATATCACCTTTTCGAGTTTTCTTACAGTCAAGAAATGAGATTTTCCTAACAAATCTCAACGCCAAGGTTCAAATTAGACCAGTACTGCAATTATTATTTTATGTTATTTTGCTAATTTCGCTACAAAAATTTGTTTATTGGCTTCGTTGTCTATTTTTATGCTGTCGATAACAATCAGTCATCCAATCGCCCGATAACAATGACTATTGATAAGTCAAGCTGTACACACCTACCCCATTTCAGCAATTAAAATATTTTGCCAAAAAATTAGGCTAGCATTTCTTTGTTAATGAACAATTTTTTTTAGCTGAATTGCAATCAGTGTGTTACTCATGAATCTTATCTGCAGTGATTATTACAATTATTTGAACAATAAATTAGATTTATAGTGACTTAGATAGTCGGTCGATTTTTGAACCCCATGTGGTTGTAAATATACACATTAATCATTCTCCGACGGATACGAACATTTTATTACTGCTAAATGATTTTTTTTTTCGAATGAGCTATAAGTTTATAATCTTTAAATCATTTAAAAAGTCTTGAAAATTAATTTATCAATGGCAAAATTTTTTTCCGTGGTAACTTGATAAGCTTATTGTAAAGATAAATATTTAAATGCATTTTATGTAATGCTCGAATTTATTTTAAATTATCTACAAAGTTACGAAGATTATGATTTCATTGCTAACTTGGAAAAATATTTTGAACATTATCAGTATAATTATTTTCTAAATTATTTTCTTAATTTTAAAAATCATCTTTCATTTTGTTGGTAGGGAGGTGAAGGTTCTTCACGCATTGAAACTCCAAAGCGAACTAGGTACTATGGACTACCCATCAAACATCTCCTCTCTCAGCTGGGAACCTAGCCTGGAACCGTTTAGTCCATTACTTCAGGCAAAGTCTAATTTTGCTTCAACTAGATGTGTTTTTGGGATCCGGAAATCTTCTTCCTAGCGGGAGGATGCTAGGAGAAAAGAGATCCTATGCCCTCAACCCCTAATGGCGGTCAAGTATGCCTTTTTAATTCTCCAGAATGGCCCATATTTAATGTGTTAGGCGGTTCTTTTTGCCAATGGATGTGAGTATCTTTCCGATTAAAGTCTCCTAGTAGAGTGCTCCAACTTCATTGAAGATGTCACCACGCAGCCTGTCTCATCTTTTGCAGTTAAAAAATGTAAAGCAGATATCATCTACATCTCCTACGCAATACACGCTGTCGGGAGTCCGTGACTCACCAATCTTGTGGAGTGGAGTAACAACATAAACATTTATGCCTACTGAAGAGCTGGGTCAAGTAGAAGTCAGTCTTACCTGCCTCCAATCGAGCCACCACGCAGTCGATCTTCCCTTTGTGTCACTCTTAGAAGACTGTTGCCAATTGCAGAAAGTGCGTTTTCTCTCCTTGTTGCTGCCTTGGCTTCTATGTAGGTAAGTATTTGTACGCTCTCTATAAAGGAAGGCGATGGGTATCACCCCTGCTTTCACTAACACTGCTGACCCGGAGACTGTTCGATATGCACTTCGCAGCGCTCCTTGTGTCTGCATTTATGCCAACCGCTTGCGGAGCAACTCCTCGCTCAGAGCGCCACTTTATATTTCCGATTCGTTAAGTAGTGCAGACCGCACAACGCTCATCACGTTGGTGAGAAGGGTCCCCCTATATTGACCATTAAACATGCAAGTGGTATTACCCTCCCTCCTGCTTTATCAACTGCTGCCCTGATTTGCTCAGAAAAGTTCATGTTCGCGTCTTCCAATATGCGCAAAAATTTTACTACTGGTTTTAGTTCTACTTGTACAAGCGTTTCCCCCATATTGGTAGTCCTAACTCTGGGAATTCTTTCCTTCGTCAGGATGATGACTTTGGTTTTTTTCCAGTAGAAAGCTGAAGCCATGAAGTTATTCAGCCCCTCGCTTGACGCATTGGCATACCAAGCCTATGTTGTACATGTTTGACTGTATGTCCAGCGACTATCGCCGCAAGTGTCATCCGCATGGCCGATCAGGTTATTCACGCTTTGAAAGTTTTAGTCTCCTACTGTTACGTTTTGTCGGACTGGAATATTCTTTATCATTTAAGTCATGAATTTAGTTTTTGTTGCATTAGCTTGTCGGCCAATTTTGTTTGCTTCGGACTATAAGCACAGAAATGCTCCTTTGCCATCTAAGATTGATCCTTCCATGATCTTATCGTCATCAGCATACGAGTGCGCTACCAATTGTGTGGACTTGACATACCATTGTACTAGACGTTTCATATGTTGTCTGCCTTATGACGTGTTCCAGTGCAATACTAAAGGCCATTGGGACAAGCCCATCCTCTCGCTTTAACCCTGATTCCAGTTTAAAGCTCTCCGTTAGTTCGTCGTTAACCTTAACATGGGACTCTTTATTTAGCATCGTGACCTTAACTACGCGGACTAGTTCGGTATGCCGAAGTAGCGCATTTTCATGTACAGGGTATTTCTGTTGACACTGTCGTATGCTTGCTTGAAGTCTACAAATATTTAGTGCACGTTGCTGATATAGTCGTATTTCAAGCACTTTCCGGGCACCTGCCTTACTGAGAATATTTGGTCAGTCTCTACGAGTTGAAGGGCAAAAATGACTTCAAAAATCTACTCTCACTCAACTTAGTGATAGTATGATTTTTTCGTTTTTCGATTTCCTCCATAAAATCGAAATGGTACGCTTAAACATCTTAGAATTTCATAATTTTGTAGATTAGCATAAAATACTTATGTCCACGAAATTCCGTGGAAATCGTATGATTATCTAGTGAAAAATAGCCATTTCAATTATATGAAATCACAACAATAACACAATAACAGCGCTTATTGGTTCTTGATATGTTTGACTATGCAAACCAAACAAAAACACTACTCTTCACATTTTCATGAAAACTGGAACAATAGTTTGAATATGTTCGATTGGCCGACTATACAGAAAATATATCTAAACTGAAACAAAGTGGTTGTTGTTTTATATCTCTGAAAAATTTTTCAAATTCTCGGAACTTTTTGAATGATCTCTTTTATGTTGCATGAATTCATAAGCTCATTGATTGCTTTGAATCTTAGGATAGTTGCAAAGGCCTTTTAGTTAAAGTACTCTCCTGCCTGCTTATACTTAGTTTGGGTTGTTGAAGTACCTTGAATAAGATGGTATTGCATGTCAATTTATCCACACTCTATAATAACTCATTTTGTTTTGCCTTATCACTGCAGCCCATTTCATACCTTCGCTTGGATATAGTCAGAGTATCTCATTATCATGAGCGAATGTATAGGTACTCGAGAAGGTGATATGGTCATTACCATGCTTTGTTCGTATACCCATCCACTCCAGTACTCGTCCGTATCAACTGAACGAGCTTATAGTCCACCCGAGGAATCAATCTAAACAAAACTCGTTTTCACCAACGAGAATTGAACCAGGAACCTTCGGCTTAAACAGTGAATGTGCTCTAACCACTAAACTGCGCGAGCTACTGACCCATTTATTCAGCCAATAATAAAAGCCCTGGAAATCACTACTATTTTTTTGATATCGTTATTATCATCTCAAGTTGGTTCATGGGGCAGGTTATGCTATCCGTAAGCTTCCACTAAAACTAGGGAGCTCTTTGGGTCATTGAGAGACACATTTTTTCACAAAACATATTATGGCTCAATGGTTGTGTATCTGCCTAATGTTCCATCGGTTACTTGTTCGATTCCGGTCAGACTGCGAAATATATTTGAATGAGTATATTTATCCAATACTAGTAAAATTTATGAACTGTCGCAATTAACAAGATCAGTTTCTGCGATTCACCGACGTTTTATTTTATTTTTTATACTCTTCTATTGGTTTTATTTAAATTCACTACTTGGACCGCAAATTACCTTGAAATTAATTATCAATGTTTCTGATATATGGTTTCGTATACTCGTATCAATAAAGCATTCCACTTTCCCCCCAAAACTCATACTCGTATATGCGTACATCAGGTTCATGAGACCTTTTTACAGCGAAAAAAAACCCAGAACTTAATGAGCTTAAATTTAAAAATAAATCTCTAAATTTTCCGCCTTGATTAAACTTATGGTGAAAATTTATCTCCTTCGCAAATCTTATTGATTAAAGCTAACAAAGTTTAAATTTAACGCACTCACTTGGTATGAAGTAAGTACATATAGCATACGGTATTGTACCTAATTTGATATACAAATTGATAACGTACTCGTAATTATTTGCGTCAAAAAACAGCATGACAAATGCTACTCTACGTTATTCAACAATCTTTTATCTCTCTATCTACGACAACGTCTATATTTCAAGATAAAAGGGAAAATACAAAATAAGACGAACATAAATTTTAACTTTTTTGCATGCTCATTCTCTTGCTCTCTCAATTTCTTCGAAAAAGTAGAAAAAAGGATGAAAAGAAGGTGTGGTTAGTCTACAATGTGCAATTAGCACTCTTATAATTTAAATTCTTTTATCATACGAGCATTCTAGATTGTTGTCACTCATACGGAGTACTCATGTGATTTTAAATGATAAAATCAAACTTTCATCATAAGAGTACGTTCATTGCATTCATGTCATCATGCCTTGATTGTCTAAATAGGACAGTAATTATCTTGTGCACTGAATTTTGTATCTATGCAGAAAGTCTTTTAAGAAATTTAGTCGGAAGATGTTTATTTGATGGCGTAATTGTGCATAACACAATTATGGAATAATTTGATTTTGTTTTTCTGTAGTCTGATAAAATACAGTAAAGATAGCTAGAAAAGTGGTGAAATGACGATGCAAGGTTGCATGTACTAAATTATTCATTTTGTAAGAGCCAATAAAAACATGATTGAATAACCTTTTTCCAAATAATATCTAATGGAAATTATTTCAATTGCCATCCATTCATGTAAGAAAATAAGCTAATAGAAGAATGAAATGGGCACCAGTAAATAAAAACAATTAGTTATGTCTTAGTTGGATACTTTATTTCTGTTTATTGTAACCACGCGCACCGACGGCCAGATCGAGACTGTCCCGATTCCCGTGTTACGGTCGACCGCGTCATCTCTATATCTCTTTCTTTCCAACACTCGGCCTTTCTGATGGCTGCATCGTTCCCGATACCTACTTCCTCTTTGGACGACGAATATTCGAATAAAGCCTCAACGGCCATGCCTGCGTCTTGACATTCTGGCTATGGCTTCATATGATCAGCTGACGCCGTACTCTCCTTGAGTCCTATGTGGTCACCGATTTTTTCAACTCCGTACCGTTCATTAGACTTAACCGTCACAACCCGATAAGGGCCGAAAAACTTCCTCTGGACGTCTAGACCTCCTCCAAGCTTTTAATAGCTACGGTATCGCCGACATCATACGGGCTTGTGGCTTTACGCCGTCGATTGAACGTTTTGCGATTGTCTTCTTGAACTTTCTTCATGTTGTCCATAGCTCTGCCCCTCAGTTCCGATCGTTCCCTCTGAAAGATTCCTACGATTTCAGTTTCAATTATTTCTTGCAGCTTCAAGTCGTCTTTCGTACGTATAACTGTTCCAATCAGTATCTCGAATGGTGAAATTCCAATACTACGATTAAACGAATTTGTCAACGAAGTTGAACCCCTCTGCTGGATTTTCTATAGACAGTTTCGCCAACACTGAGATAATCACTCGGTTTAGCCTCTCTACTTGACCATTACCACGTGGCACACACGTCGTGATGAGAATGTGTTCTATTCCCTCTTCTCTGCAATATTCGGCAAAAGCATTCGAAGTGAATGCGGTCCCTCGGTCTGAAACAATTCTACGTGGGTTTCCTAAAACAATGGCTTGTTTCTGCAACAGCGATATAACTTCCTCCGTTGTCGTTGACTTCGTTGGATACAGCCACACAAACTTGGTGAATGCATCCGTAATAGCGAATATGTGTTTGAAACACTTCCTGGGCGATGGCATCCAAGATGATCAACATGATCGGTATCTAGTGGCCCACCACCTTTGTCAATCGAATGTTACAAGCCCTCCAGCTTTCCGTGTCTCTTCTCGGCTAATATACAGACTACACATGTATCGATGAATTCCCTTACGCGGGCTTGCATGTGCGGGAACCAAAATTCCTGTCAAACAACATATTCGGCTTTCTTCGCGCCGAAATGACCACGTTCGTGCGCATTTCTTATAACTTCGTACTGCATTTCCTTGGGTGCAACCACTAGAAGATCTCCTCGTTCTTCGCGGTAAAGCATTCCTTGTCGCAGTTTGAAGTCCTTTTGTCTCTTGTCGTTTATATCTTGAATAATTTTTTGTAGCTCGTTATCGTTCTGCTGGGTTCGATGCACTCGTTCCCTTAATGCGCCTACTCTCTTCTCTATAAGATATACTGATGCCGGATATCGGCTTAAAGCATCCACGTAGTTTATAGCTCTGTCAGTTCGATGTTCAAAGTTATAATTAAGTTCGTTGATTAAAAACCCCCAACGTGCCACTCTTAAGGACGTCTCCTTTTTCGCCATGATTAGGGCAAGAGCTTGACAGTCTGTAACAATCTTCACCGGGTTACTCATCAAATAAACGCGAAACTTATTCAATGCTTTCACAACGGCTAAAATCTCCAATTCATAGCTCATATACTTCTCCTCTGCAGGCTTCGTCTTCCAACTCGTGTAGTAAACTGGATGTAACTTTCCATCTTCATAGTCTCTCTGCAAAAGTATGGCACCGAGTCCTTGCTTAGACGCGTCCGTATATGATTCTGTTTCGGAGCCGACTCGATACAACTTGAGAACGGGACCATGTGCAAGTATGTCCTTTAGCTGTTGAAACTCTTTAGCCTGGTCTTCTCCGAATTCAAACTTTATTCCGTCTTTTAACAGATTAGAGAAAGGACGAGCTATAGTCGAAAACCTTTTGTTAAACTTGCGGAAATAGCTGGTCAGCCTTAAAAACTTTGTACGTCATTCGCTGATTTTTGTCATTTGAACTCTGTTACAGGTATCGGTTTTTCCTTTCCTGGCATGATAGTGCCGTTTCCGACAATGTATCCTAAGTAATCCACTCTCTTTTTCAGGAATCTACACTTTCTCCAGTTAAACGTTACGTTGTGTTCACTTGCGAGCTTGAGCACTCTTTGAAGTTTCTCTAAACCATCTTGTTTATCTTTGGCCGGAATTTTCAAATCATCGAAATAAGACAATAGGGTTCCATCTGCCAACAGGTAACTAAATACTGCTCTGAAAAACTGCAGGTGAGTTGCAGATACCAAAAAGAACGCGCAAGAACTCGAACTGCCCATCCGGTGTAACGGACGCCATATACTTTGCGCTGTTCTTTTCAACTGACACAGATAGAATCCATTTTCTAAATCCAGAGTAGGGTATACGATGGCGTCCTGCAATCTATCCAGCTGGTCCTCGATCAAAGGCCACAGAAAACGGTCCCTTATCATCTTCTTGTTTAGTAGACGATAGTCTACACACATTCTAATCTTTCCATTTTTTTTCGTCGCTAGTACAATTGAGCTAGAATATTCCGACGAACTAGATCTCACCACGCTCTTTTCGATCAAATCATTGACTAGATCGCTCACGATATTGCGCTGCTCCGCCGACAAACGTCTTGGATTTTGTTGTATTGGAATATCGTCCTTTAAGATAATTTTCATTTCCACACCGGTATTCCTTGTCGGTCGCGGTTTGTAGCTTTCAATCAAGTCTCTAAATGTACGGCCTATGGTTCGGTCTTTAATGTGCGTCAACTGAATACTAGGCCCTTCAACGACGTTTATGCGCATAATCTCCTTCACTGCGTCTTGGGAGTTGTTCTTTGCTTCAAGATTATCTGTATGAGATTCAGCGTTGAGCTCAACCAATATAGCATTGCCATTTCTTAGATGTAGTCCAACGGAATTTTGTAATCTCTGCTCCGAGCAAAATATTGCATCCAACATAATTGTCCGGAACAACGTGCATCTGCGAAACAAAATTAAGTCTATCCAGTGAAGCTACCAAGCGTTCTCAAACCAACTGAACCTATGCCGTCGAAGACTACTGTCGACGCCTTCAAAGCAGATGCATCCAGACTTTCGTAGGTGCTGCTCGTCATTTAGTGAAGGTCAATGCCAGAGTCGAACATAGCTTTAATATCCTTTCCACATACCTTCACTATTTTGTACGCTTTCCTGTCCGTAGTATTTAATGCATGACAGTGTTTTTTATCTGCCTCCCGTTCAATTCCTTATTGTGCTCTTTGGCATTGTGCTATAGTGTGTCCAAACTTGTTGTACCGAAAACATGTCAACCCTTCAACATATCCGGACATTCACGGCTCAAGTGTGTTTTATCCCCGTAGCTGTAACATCGCTTCACCACTATACCGCTTGGAGGTTTTTCACCACCAGAATTTTCATTCGATTTCATCGAGCCTTTCCGATCTTGCAAGAATATTTCCTCAAACTCAAGTAGTAAAGCAGGCATTGACCCAAAACCCTGTAAACGAGCCATGTCACGCAATTGTAAATCGGGAATACCGTCAATGGGATAGCTTACAAATTCCTCTTCGTCCAGGCCAAGGTGATTCGTGAGAATCGACTTTTCATGTACGTAGTCACAGAACGTCTCGTTTCTCTTCCAAATCCGATCTTGGAACTATAATTTTATTTGTTCGGCGATAAAACATCTCCCGTAAAAGTTCCTTAGGGGACAACGCAATATACTCCGGCTTGGAGTGATACCACTCAATAGCTTTCCCCTTTAGCCGTGTTCCTATCAATATTTTCACCATATCATCGTCGAGTTTATACGTCCTACGTAAAAACAACACCTGCTTCTCCCATGTTTCGTAGATATCCGTCTTTTCATTGAAAACATTGAGGTCTGCTAGCGTCGCAACATTTATTTCGGGTGTAGTGTGCGCCACTGAACTCGAGCGCAATGTTCTATGTCGGCATGCACGTCTACATTGTTCTCGGTACGACTACCAATCGCCATTAACACTATCACCAACTGATTGGCTTCGCCGTAACATCTCTATTTCGCGACGCGCAAAGTCGAGTTCCCGTTCGGCTAACTTTTTCTCGCGCTTATATAAAACGATTTCGCGCTCACGAACAGTCTCCGCCACTAACACGCTTGCAGTGGTGCCAGCCTCCCCGCCCGACGCACCGTTCACTGAATCGTTTTCCGCCATTTCTCGAAATTCCACCATCCATTGTCCCGACGGATTTGCAGTGGCAATGCGTTTCACTAATTCGGCTTTATTTCCCGATAGACTAAGCTCTTTTGCTTTTAATATTTCACTCAACTGTGGCACCATAAGCCTACACGCATTTTCTTCCACTTCGCTCATATTCCGTGATTTTTCAAAACAGCGTCACTGTTTTTTTCCTGCCGTGTCGAACACCTGTTAATTTTCACATAAAACACCTCTATATCGCGGTTGAGCCCCCATATAGGAAAATAAATCAATGGAAAAATGCAATGGGCACCAGTAAATAAAAACATTTAGTTGTATTTTAGTTGCATACTTTATTTCTGTTTATTGTAACCACGCGCGCCGACGGCCAGATCGAGACTGCCCGGATTACCGTTTTGCGGTCGACTGCGTCATCTTTATATCTCTTTCTTTCCTACATTCATTTCAAAATACTGTTTCAAAAAGACCTCCTTTTCAATATTTTATAAAATGAAATCGAACACTAAAGGAGAGGCTAAATCCATCTTAAACCAGTTGACGACTTAATCAAAAAAGTAGATATTCACAGTTTGAAAAACATTGCTTCTGTAATGAAAATTTATTTAGTATAAAAACCACTAGTCAATGCTAGTATAAGAATTATTAGTGAGTGCATGAACCATTCAACTGCTGTAATCCGAATTGAATTGTACAGGGAGAGGTAATAGAAAGAAGAGCAGACGGAGAAAAGCTAACAGGATGATTCGAAATACAATCGCTGAGCTAACTAGACGGATTTTTATTTGTCCGCGAGTTTGTAAAGTTTAAAAAAAAGGGCTCTTATACTTCTTTTTTGATAAGATGTAAACATTACAAGCAAATATAAAGTTTGTATTCTTGAAAATATTAAGAATCATACAGGCGTGGGGAATCGAACTTATACATTGCGACGTGGTCGCAAATTCTTTTTCTCCTTGCGTAGTGTGCACTTGATTTTTCGACCTACACGTCCCACAAAAAAAAAAGACTGGTAGAACGACTAACCATATGATATTGCTAACTGATCTAGTTCAATAGCAGATATATTAGTTTAAAGAATAAATATTTTACCAACAAATTAGTCTTTATGCCTCGAATTTCCACCCTGGACCCTACAGAGATCACTGGATAAACTATTTAATGTTTTTTTTCTTGAAAAGCCGTTGGGCCTTGCTTTGCTGTGTGAGCATACGCGTCTCGACACCTTTGAGTGATCTTCATTGTCTTCAGACTCCTTTAAGTCATCTTCAATGTTTGAAGACACTGAAGATGATTCAAATGAGTCGAAACGCGTCTGCTCACACAACACAACAGGGCCCGACGGCATTTCGAGAAAAAAGAGAATTGGCCCGCGTATATAAAAAAAAAACAAAATAGTTGACTATTTTATAATGGTTTTCCTCAATAACTGTTTTTGTCGAAATATAGGGTTTTCCATTAAGGACATAACAAAAAATAAATAAATTTCAATAAATTGATTGTGAGGCGTGCTGTGTATGTGGCACCATCTTGTTGAAACCATATATCATTGATGTTAAGTGCATCCAATTCTGGCCACAAATAATCCTCCAACATAATACGATAGCGCTCTCCATTGACGGTAACATGAGGGTAGTTTTCATCCACGAAAAAATACGGCCCAATCACATCTCCGCTATGAAAATCGCACAAAACAGTAATTTTTTGCGGATGTAACAGTGTCTCAAGAAGCACATGTGGGTTTGTTGCTGACTCCTAATGCAGATTTTACTTATTATCAAAGAAATGAGCTTCATAGCTGAACATGATTTTTTGATAATAGTAATTTTTAATAATTTCCAAACGTTGCTGGTTCTTGAACTTTTACCATGAAAAAAATGTTGACTTCAACGTTTTGACATTGACAGTTCATTAAAAATAGTTTAAGGGTGCGCTCATATAAAGGTAAAAAATTGTTATGTCCCTTATGTAAAACTCTATATAAAATACATGTCTATACCATTAACACAAAAACACAATTATTTTAATTAAAGATTGCATTTATTATTTTCCTTTCACATAACAAAACCATTAACATATCAAAGTTTATTGCCTCGTAGCTTTTTTAATTAAAGCTCTATGTAGTTTATGAATAAGTCTGGCGAGTACATCCACCAGATATTGTTTGCGATTTTTGAGTTGGCACTATCAGCGCTTAATCTATTTGTAAAGGTACAATTCAATGCAATTTATTGTTGATGTCTTTCTGTCTTATATTGTGTTTTATTTTATTAAAGTTTTCTTTTTTTATTGTCGCTATTGTTATTTCGTATTAATCATACTTACAACAGCTTATCTTTGTCTTCGTCAACTGCAATCTCTAGTGTATAAAAATAATAATTATCAGCGATTTCGCTGTAACAAACAACAAAACTTAGTTGTAGGTCTTCCCGTGATAACATTTATAATTTCTTTTATTCATTTGTAATTTGTTCATATAATTTTCTGTTGATGATTTATTCTGGGTTGCTTTCATGATTTTCTTCGGAATTCCTATAATATATGTGGAATGAGTCACAGCCATACAAAAATAGAAATGAAGGTCAAAGCTTGGATTGACATCTTTTATGTCTGATTGTGAGTGATAAAGCCTAGGCACAAAAGAATAATTAATATGGGTAAAAATATGAGTTCTATCATTGAAAGCTTCAATATCTCTGGAATGCACTCGAATCGTTTAACAAGAAAGACAAGTAACAATCGAAGGGAGAATTTAAGGAAAACTTAATCTTCATAACGAAAAGATAAATCGTTACAGAATGTAATCAAATTAACAATGGTTTGCTAAAGAAATTTCCTGTCTAGATGCTAAAATAATTTCTTTATTAAATAATTTACATCGAAATAGTCTTAATTGCACCTTTATGGGAGGCTTGTCAGAAAACTTCACTTCATAACCGAAGGATCCTCAAAAGGTATATACGAGTATAATAGTCCCCCCGTTGATTTTACTTGATTTTGAATCAGTGTAAATCGCTGCTGGTTTTAACTCGTACACGAAAAAATTTTTTTTGCCACCAACACGGTTTGAACCAAGGATTCACTGCCTAAGAAATGAGTACGCCATTCATTACACGCCAAGAACTACATGCTTACATAAAAATTCAATAGAAAATAAATAGGAAGGACAGTTGAAGATTACACAATTTATTCATATACACTCCATTTCATATTTATAACCTACTTGTAAAAAATTTTTAATTTTAGAGAAAAAGTGAAAAAAATTACACCTACTTAAATCATAATGATGAGGACCTTTCTAGGAAATTATTACTAACAAAATATTGACAATACCAATAATTTTTCAAACAAACTTCTGAAATAAGTTATTTTATATCGTTCCATTCTGAAATTAGTTCCTTTATTATTAGGGAAGATAGTCCGCGTGGCTTAGTGGTTAGAGCACTAAGCCCGTAAGCCGAAGGTCTCTGGTTCAAGTTTCGTTGGCGTCAACGAAACTTAGTTCGATTTGTTCTTTGGACGGACTATAAGCCTGTTCAGTTATGTTGCGTGTTGGTTTAAAATCAGTGCGTATCACAGCTGGGTGAATGGAAACACGGCCAAAGCACGATAATGATCATATCAATTTGTGGGGTGCCGATACATGAGATCATGACAATGAAATACTCTAACTATCTCTAAGCAAAGGCCCGAAAGGGGCTGTAGTGCTACGGGAAATTAATAGGGAAGATTATCAAACAAAATAAAATCTATATTGCTATTGAAAAAATCAAAAACTGTAACTTAATAACCTTGACTTTTATCCGCTCGAAAATATTTTTTTTTGAATTTACTAATTAGGGTTTTGTAAAATAATTTTACAAAACCCTACTAGTTTCGCGACCAGTCTGTCCGTCTGTCCGTCTGTCCGTCCGTCCGTCCGTCCGTCCGTCTGTCCGTCCGTCTGTCCGTCCGTCCGTCCGTGTGTCACAGCAGTTTTTCTCGGAAACTGCTTAAGCTAGAAACATCAAATTTTGTGTGTAGGTGTGAAGTGGTGATCTCTTCAAAGTTCAACTACAAAAAAAATTTTATAAGGTATTTAAGGGGGGTCTCCCCATATAGGAGAGTCACCCCCCGAAAAAAAAATTTCATTGAAGGTAGGCGATATGGGTATCTAGTGAAAGGTCTTAATGAGAACTTCACAAAACAGGTCTTAGTTTGGCAAAATTTGCTTCGAGGGGCGCACAGGGAGGGCAAATACACGAAAAATTTGTGTCCCCCCCCCCTCGCGATTGGACACCTGTGATCCGAAAAATCTGAAAAAAATCAGGGATGTAGGCCTTGGTGCGTACAACAACAACAAATACGTGAGAAGTCGCAATTCACTCAACTTTGTTAGTAATAGTATGATTTATCGATTTTATGTTTTCTTGAATAAAATCTTAACGGTACCCTTAAATTCAATGAAATTCAGTACGTAGATGTCTATTCATAAGATTGATCTATCTTGAAAGTTTCATAAAGATTGAATCATATTTAGCGAAGTTATAGCGGTTTGAATTTTCCTGTTTTACTATGGAACAATATGCGCTGCATGTATTACTATGGCAACATATGGCTATGGAACAACATGCGCTTTTTATCGACTCAGACACTACAGTTTTGCTAGGGTTTGCATGAAAATTTCAGGAATGATAGGTGTCATGTATATCTTTGAGAATCGGTTCAGCTAGTAGTATCAGTAATCGTAAAACAAGATAGTGGCTGTTTTAAATGCGAAGATTGAATAATTTGGAGTTATTTTTTCCCAACTTCAACTTTTAAGGTGCATGCTTTGAACACTTGATTCAATTTAATGAATGACTGAAGATGAGTACCTACAATTAATGCTCATAAGTGTAATAAGTCAAGGAGGTGGGAGAGAGCTCCTAGCAAAAGGGTTTTGTAACCATTCTAGGATTCGAAAAAATTGGCCATGAATCGATGATTTCAGCACAGGAGAGTGGCCCCTGAAAAAAAATTCATCAAACGTAGCCGGTATGAGTATAAAATGATAGTTTTCATGGGAGCTTTTCAAAACAGTTGTTAAACTGTCAGTTTTTGCTTGAGTGGGGGCACAGGGGGGAAATACATGAAAAATGTGTTTCCTCCGTCGCGGATGGACATCTGAAATAATTATCAAGGGAGATATTTATGAGTATAACAATACCAAAAACCTCAAAAGTCGAAATTCATTGAACTTTGTTAAAAATATTATGATCTTGGCATTTCATATTTTCTCCAATAAAATCGTCTTTGACATGTTTCTTGATTTGATTCGATCTGGTGACTGCATTTTGTAAATTGAATACAAAACCCTTCTGACATGAGCGTAGGTCTGTTTACCCAACTTGTTTACTAATCAATTCTGTGTCAATTTTCTCCCACTCTGTCAAAATTGTAGCGAACATAAAATTCATAAAGATAATTATAAAATAAAGTAAATTTTTCCCATTCTGCTGCTGGTGTGGGGCAGGATGGGGTACACATATTTGGTGTACCATTTATGCAGTACAAAATTTACAGATGAACGCGGATTCCTCATCGTCAGTATCTAAGCCAGCACACAATTAATGAGATCATCTTTCACACCTGGCGAACGAACACCACCCTTCGATTGGCCTAGAATATAAGACATTGCAATAAAGGCAGCTCGAATCTTCATCCCCAGTACTATCGTAATCGACCTTATTATCCTTTTTGGATTACTTTTGTTTCTTAATATTTATTTCGCTCGTTTTCTTCTTTGTTTTTGTTAATCTGTTTCATTCTCTCGAGCTTTTATTTTGCCTTTTCTTCTTTTCTACTGCTTCCAGTAACTCAGTTTTGTACAGAGATGCTGTCAGAATTGGCATTTTACCTCTTTTTCTTACAGCTCTTCCCTGTCGAGGTTAAACTTTAGGTGATGGCATTAAACCTTTAGATGAAGCAGATACGAAAATAGCTCAAAATTTTATAGAGCCTTAGAAACCGTTCGACATCCAAGAACAACCAGGTCTTCAAAACCATTGTTTTTATTTGTAATATGAGCAGATTCTATAACCGAAACATTTTGAGGACCTCGGACATGTCTAGAATTTAACCGTTGTGCCTTTTAGGGGCTTTATGAATTTTTTTTTGTGTTTGATGGTATATTTTCAAATCGAGTAAGACTGTTTATTCTTTCTGTCATTATTTGAGAATCACCTGAGCTTAGAACAGGCTGTAAATTTCCAGCTGAAGTAGTAGACGTAAGGTCGAACTCGATGCCAGTAGTGTGTGAGAGCAGAAAATCTGTGTCCGTGAAAATCTGAGGACTGACGGGTCGAATGCGAGCCTTTTCAAAAATCCATTTAAAGCTGTCCTCTCACGAGCATTAGCAGAGCTAAGAAATGCTTGTCCAAACAACAGCAAGATTTCAAATAACCATCAGTTTTCCCACATTTGATCTCAACCATTTTTTGGCCTCTTCATAATAATGAAGACTTATACGTTTCATAAAACGAACATCTAGAGGCTGCAATTGAAACACAGGAAAATAACGCTTTTATTCCTTGCTACCTCAACAACCCGTAGATTTTCAATGTGGGATGCATGCCCATCTAAAAGCAACCACGCGGGGTTTTCTGTTTTTTTTGCGTTAGAAAATTCAATAAACTTTAAAACCATTTATGGAAAATCTCGGCACCAAGATTGGCAAAGCTGTAAAGAAGTTCCTGGAGATAAGGGGCTCCTAGTTCATATCGGGCATAATTGGTGGAGCTTGTTAATGGCTGAACTAGGGCACAACACGAAAGAAGACTGCTAAAAACCATAAAAAGAATGGTCAATCACAGGAAACCGGGACAAAAGAAGTAAGAAGAAGGGGCTTAATAGGCATGAAACGCTAAATCAGGGTCTCCAAACAGTGGTGACAAAGGCAACTATAAAAGCCGCCAAAAAAGGGCTGCAAATATTCCAGGAAATAAATTTCTCGTAAATGTGAAAAAAAAAGAAGTACTTGATGCAAAGCGGAAGGTAAAAAAGCCACGAAGACCTCGGCAGCAGGCACTGCTGTTGAAAACCAGGTATGGGCTATCCTACGCATATGTATTACGGGAGATCAGGGGAGGTGTAAAGCCCGTAGGCACAAAGGTAGTGCTACAACCCGGTTTGGCCACATTCTGGTCGGGTTTGGAGCATAGACCAATAACAAAGAAACATTATGCAATGCAGTCAAAAAGGTTCTCGGCAAAAGCCTCGTTCGAGTCGATGGTGGCGATCGAAATCAGGGAAATGGACTGCATTACTGACCAGGTCAAGGTAGAGCAGGCCATCAAAAGGGAGATACTTAACCTAAGCTGGATTAAAGTAAGGGTAACACCAGAAAACAATGGGGGGAACGTATGGCCATCATCTAGCTGACAGAGAAGGAAGCTGAACAACTTTTGAGTCAGGAAAATTTAAGAATAGCGTAGTTCATCTGCAGAGAACGGTGAAGGGCAATACTTCTCCACTAGTTCAAGTGCCTTGGTCATACCACTCCAGAATGCAAGAACCCGATAGGAGTTGTCTATGCTATAAATAAGGCAACATGGTACATTCAAGAAAATAATGTACGAGGGAGGCACACTGCATCTTTTGCAAGGATCTGGATCCAAAATGAGATTTCAAGCACATCTTAGGATCAAAAAAATGTCGGGTTTTCCAGAAAGCCGTAGCCAAGGTAAGAGCACAACTTTGATGACCCGTACCATTCATGTAAACGCATACCGCATTACAACTGCCAAATCCTGCTTAAGAAGTTTCACTTTTTGTTGCTAAGTGACTAGCACCTTGACAAGAGTTCATTATTACGATACAATGACGAAACTGCCGTCATCCGTGCTCGAAACAGTGCTGATTCCTTAGTGTAGCACAATGAACGTTAGGATTCAGTGTTCAGGGACTACAGCCCTTAGTGTGTAGCTTACCCCAAACGAACCAAAATCATCTTTCCAAGCCAATCTTGATATTTACGAGGACGCTGTCTCAAACGCAGAAGGCCACGTGTTTTTTGAGAGAGATTTCAATGCTAAACCAATTGAAAGGGGTATGCCTCAAACTGATCAGCGGCGATACGCCGACATCTCTCCGTGTGATCTCTAAAGGAACCATAACTGATGTGATATCCGCCTCGGAGTCACTAATACCGAGGGCACACAATTGGAGAGTACTATAGAATTACTCAGCGAATGATCATCAGTGCATTCTGTTGGAGCTCTCAACGCCCATGCTCTCTGACTTCCGCGGTCGGAAAGATGGGAATCGAGAGGTACGTCAAGATGCTTACTACAGGTTCGCCGTTGGTAAACTGAAAGACTAGCAGCTCAAGATGTGGGGATCCAAACAATGAACATCATTACGTCTGTTTGCACCAGAGGCCCCATCACGGCAACCTCCAGTGTACTGGTGGTCAATTGAAATCGCTGAAATAAAAGTGACAAGCTTTAACATAGCGCTCAACAGGCAGGGAACCTGAACGAGGCATGCAACTGGTTAGCAGCATGTAAGTCGGCCAGCAAATGCCCTCGCAAAATGATTAAAAGCAGTAAGGCTAGCTGCTGGCAAGATCCAGTGCATAATTTGAACAGAGATCCGTGAAGCTTAGTGAACTACGTAAGCCCTGCATATATGAAGCAGAAAAGATTGACAAGATATTCCGGGAACTACCTCGCCCATCCTGACTTTACCTCGCCCATCCTGTCCGCGCTGACGCTATCCACGACAAAACAGTAGTCGAATGGCCACTCTTCACGTGGCTGGAACTGAATGAGGCAATCCTATTATTGAAACCAAGGAAGGCTTCAGGTCCAAACGGCGACCCAGCTGAAGAGTTGCAACTCATCTATCACTATTGTCCTGGCTTGCTGCTCAATACATTCAATGCTTGCTTGCGGGTAGGGGGTTTCCCCGGAACATTGGAAGGTAGCAAGGCTCGTACTGATCAGCAAGGGGATGGGGAATTGCAGGTCACCGTCTGCATACCACCCGTTATGTATGCTAGACACGGCTGAGGAAGTGCTAGAGAAACTTATCAAGGAAAACATATTGATGAGATTCATGCTGCTGTAAACCTATCTCCTCGGCAGTACGATTTTAGAGCAGGACGCTCAACGATTTCTGCGGTTACAGAGATGGTGGCGTACAACGTTATCAAGTGACGGGTAAGTCTTTTGAGGACACTTCATGCTCGGAACACCTTCAACTCAACTTGATGGGTGGATCCTCTTTATACTTCCCTTTTCAAGTTCCATAATATCAATTATTTTGTTTATTATACATACTTAAGCAAAGAGACATACAAGCAATCAAACTTCTTTAGGGAATACAATCTGGTGAAGTGCATTCACAACTGACAACAACGATGGAAACAAACTGAAACCAAAACTGGATGACATATCAGTATACGAAAACAGCAACATATACAAACTGAAATGCAAGGACTGCGACATAGTATACATAGAACTGCGACATGGTATACGGAAACTAATTAACGACAAGATACAAAGAACACTTACAATCTTTCTTACACAACAAGGCAGACTCCAATCATGCGACGCATGCACGAAACCACGCATACGAGCCTAACGCTATGATTACAAATTGCGATGCTCAGTACTAGGCCACACTCTCCGACGCAAATTCAATTTCAGTATGAAAAAGAGTAAAAATCATATAAGTAGCTTCAAAATTTTACCAAGGGCATAAAGCATCTGCTCAGTAAACATTCTTATTAAATTAGTATCATATTCACAATGCGACACTCTTTGTTTTAATCGAAGAGGAAACCCTCTCATCTTTCCTCTGCATTATGTCTGAATTTAACGCTCTCAGCGCATTTATTTCTGTTGCTGTCGAAGTGTTTTATAAGCGCATCTACTATCTCATTACTTTTGGATTTATTAGAAATTTCAAAGCGTCATTAAGTTCGGTGTTCCTGTGCACTTGAACTTAGTCTTCTCATGGCTTTCTTCCAGAATAAGCTGCATGGTTTTCCTGCGGAATTTATCGTTTAGGTTAGGAATATTGTGATCACATTTTATTAGTTTAAGATAAAGTGTTTGATGGAATTTCATTTGAATTAGGTTGTAACGCATTAGTAACGCATTATAATCAATTTTTGAATAGTGTTGGTTGGTCTTTTCTCCTTATTCCAATTGAATCATACAAGGTGTGTTCGAAAATAAACGAGACTTTTGTCATAAAATTTTTTATGATGGCGCCATCTGTAAATGAGATAGTACGTTGGAAAGTTACATCCCTCCCTGACTTCCAGTGAAAGTTTCGTGACATTGTGTTCAGTGCAAGCGAAGTTTTTGCGTCTAAAGTGACAGTATGTTTGTGTCATCGGTACAGAAATGATTTTCAAACAAAGAGCTAATATCAAATTTTGTTTTAAATTTGTTAGAGATTTACCGAAACGTTTGAATTGGTGAAACAAGTTTATGGTGATGATTGTCTATCTCGTGCGAGACTTTATGAGTGATTTACACGTTTCAGAGATGGTCGTGAGGACATAAATGACGATGAACATACGGGCCACCCAAAATCAGTTATCACCGAAAATTCCATCGAAATTGTGCGTGGATTTATCAAAAATGAGTCGAAATCATCGTATAAATTCATGGAATTGGAGTTGAATATCTCCAAATCATCGATTTATTGCATTTTAACCGATCATTTGGGCTTACGAAAGGCCTGTACACGTTTATTCCAAAATAAATGAGACCTTTGTCATAATAATCCACTCTTGTGACTGATTTTTTGACCATCAATCACTCACCGTATTCACCTGATATGGCTCCTACCTATTCGGAAAATTGCATTTGGCCATGAAAGGAAAACGCTTTGCGTCCGTAGAGGGCATCCAAAAGGCTTGTACCGACATCCTGAAGGACATTCCGGTTAATGACCTAAAAAACTCTTCCGAAAAGCTTTTGGATCACGCAAAGCAGTGTATCGAGGCCGGGGGAGACTATTTTGAATAAATAATTTCGAATTTAAAAGAACAAAGCTCCTGTGGTTTTTATTTTAGCTCAGTCTCGTTTATTTTGGAACGCGCCCTGTAAAATACCCTAACGGTACCTTCAATGATTCCATTTCAGTATTGAAAGTACTGTTACATGTACAAAAAATTCTGCGAGCTACTGTCGCAATTGTTTTCACAACCATTAAGAACATGAACAAAATGAATTTACTCGAAACCACGAGAACCCACCAAGCATGATCAACATCTGGAAGTGACGTCACTCCATTCATTAAGCTGCTCGAATATACCAGGTACCTCTCGGCAGAACATTCGCCAATGTATGAGAAATGGGTTGAATAGGTAGAGACCCTATATAAAGGCGAGCTGAGTTAATGGGGGGATCATTCATTAGAACAGCGATAGTAAAAACTGCGAAAGTGTGAAACGAACAGAAAAGTGATTTTCGTTGATTGTGAAGTGATTTTAGAAGACAATTGCGATAGAAATTTATGGACAAGTAGAAGTTAGACTTTTAATAGTGAAAATTAAAATTGTGAAATAGTTAAATAAGTGATTGTGCATTTTTAAGTAATTAAATAAACTCTTTTAATTTAATTTAAAAGATATTGCGTTTTAACTTTCCCGGAACATTAAAATTACTGGCCGCGAACCATATCACGCGACAGCACTATACCCTCTACCCATATATGTATTTCCCGAATACTTTCAGATATTCAGATGTTGCCGTTCTAGTGACATTGTTACTAAATCTAGTGGAATATTGATTTCATTAATATTGGAAATACTCTAACAACTTTTCTCCAGTTTTTGCATTTATTTGGTAGTTAGATGGTAGTTAGTGCGATTTCTTGGATACAAAAAATAGAGAAATAAAATTTTAGAACTAATTTTAATGTTAATTCTAGTAGCATTTGATAACTAACGTATTTTCAACATTCCGCCCTCATAGTAGCGTTGCTTCATTGAACACTCAAATCATATTCGATAATTCTCATAAGCTAAAGACTTCGCCACAGAACGCGGTTTGATACCGTGGGCAGAAATCGCGTTGGCGTAGTAATTGGTGATTCGATGACGCCACAAAGCTGCGCGATATCTTTCTCGCCAATTTATGTCATCCGTAGTGTAATTTCTGTGGTTCACTTTATTTCACTGTCAAACTGATCGGGTGGTCAATTGAATTTTGTAATATCAGTCGCTGCCCACTGCCGCCTACGATGGATTGCTTCGGCAAATCGCCGTATGTGTGACAGTGATAACATAGCCACACTTTTGAATTGAACCATCAACTACTGCCATAAATTGCTCTTGTTTGTATATATATATATATATAATTTTTTTTTTCATAGTACTACAGCCCCTTTCGGGTCTTCGCTTAGTATCTTATTGTCATGATCAAATGTATCGGCACTCCACAAGGTGATATGATCGTTATCACGCTTTGGCCGTGTGTCCGTCCACCTAGCCGCGATACGTTCTGATTTTGAGCCAGCATATATCATAAGTGAACAGGCTTATAGTCCGTCCGAAAAATCACTCGAACTAAATCTCGTTGACGCCAACGAAACTCGAACCAGAGACCTTCGGCTTACAGGCTTAGTGGATTAAATATATATACATTCAATACTTCACTTGTATTAGACCATATTTTAGTTTAAAAATATTTGAAACATTAGATGATGTCTAGTGAGTTTTTTCATCTTAAATTGGTGAGTTTTTTATGCTGGTTTGGGAAGTTTCCTGTTTTCTTGACGGCAACACTCTATTCAGAAAAAAAAAAGTGTTCCGACAAATTACCCAAAAGAACATCATCAATGGCTTAGCTCCGATTCGGGCCTACGCTTCTAATTGAAACAGTTCTACGACCTCGTTCGCTGATTGAAAATCCGAAGCAGAGATCTATTGTCAGCTTCAATTGAATCTTCCCATCGTTTCCTCAAATATACGTATCCATTGCCCTCTTCAATGTTCCTCTGCGGACTCTGTGCTCTTCCAAAAATATGGAGTTGCCAAAAAACTACGCATCTGATCAACAAAATCAATTTTGAGCTTCCTTCTAACTTATACCTGTATTTCAATTGTGACTGCTGTATCTGGAAAAACTTTCGGCTTTATATAACTTCAATTTGTGCCGCATTGCACGGTGCATATAAATGATACTTGTACATCAAATGAATATGTGGTTGACTAAAGAAATCGATTGTGAGTACGGTGGATATGAAATGGCTGCCGGGTGTATTTGCCGAGTAGGTATATCTGCATGACCTTTCTTGGTCCTTCCTGGAGGCTGATAATATTTGTTGGTAAGAGCCTACTTTGGCCCTCCAGCAGCAATTTTTGAGCCTACCCTACATATCAATGAATTGTCCATTTTGCTCAAATGTGCAAGATTAATATAGGAAAAGAAATCTATGCACTCGATGCTTTCTGCAAGTCTACAAAGTGTCATTTTAGTCACTCAAAAAGCTCGACTTGATCACCAAGAAGGATCAGGTAGATAGGTCCAAGGTACAAAAACCGTACGCCTAAACTTTGAATAAGTTCGTAGTAATTTCTCGGTTAGAATGCTCACCCCGTAAGCCGAAAATCCTGGGTTCAAATCCCATTGGTGACAATGAGATTTGTTTTGAGAAACTTTTTTGACTGAATATAAGCACATTCAGTTATGATACGTATTGGTTTAAAATCAGAACATAACGCAACAGGGTGGACGGACACGCGGCCAATGATATCACCGGCTCGAGTACCAATCATTACGCGTAAGATAATGAGATACTCTAACTATCTTTAAACGAAGGTCCAAAGCGGCGGTAGGACTACAATAAAACAAACTTTAGATAATTCATGTTTTACTCAATATAGCCAAGGTAATTATGCTTTAGCCTAAATGGTGAACTGCAGTTTGCAGTGCCAACTCTTCTCTATCGTATTGAATTTTTACCTTCTCCAAATTAGCAGGTACGTTGCATTTTGCAATCATCCAAGCATCAAGGTTAAAGTCTAATTACCCTCGTCTATTCAACTTTACGTGTACTTGTACGTTTTCTTTTTTGCTTCCTCATTCGCTTATTCACTTGCGCACAAAAATAAAATTGTAACCTGCTTGCATGGTCATAAGATCAAGCAAAAATTACTGAATTGCGCAACATTCCTGCAAGGTATAAACAAAAGAATATTCACTTGGAAGTGTGTGCGTGACCAAGTTTATTAAGTCTTAGAAGAAAAAAAACTAATTCGCCACTCGTGCAAATTATTGAAACCAGTTTCAACTTACTTGAGGAATATATGCGTCTTGAGAGGCGTAGGAGCTGATTAAAATGAGGTCTTAAGGAGCATGTGTAAGCAATGGAATTTAAATTTATAAAATAAATATTTTTAAAAATTATTCAGACGCCATAGAGATGTTGGAATTATTTATGCGGAAAGCCGGAAAATAAATCTAACCGGAAAAAGCTCTTTTAGTGTTCTAAATTATTTCAAACAAGATTTTTTTTTTCAATCCTTGCTTTGCCATAAACTAACAGATGATTAATTTAGAAACATCTAGAAAACCTTTCACTCTAATTCAAAGCAAGACTAACCTCAAACACATATCAGACCAAGTAGTGTAACTCACTCGAAGCGTAAGTTATTTCGCTCTTGGACCAGTTACTTTGAGCTTTTCTGTAGATTTATTTTCAGTCTTATATTTCTTCCCCCAACTGATCGCCTTGTTTTGACCTTCACGTTATTTGGTTAACGTATGTTACGCAACAAACTAACGAATGTATGCTTGGACTATTCAACTGGTTCGACTGGCTTGCAGAGTCGAAGTCGAGCCTCCAGCAACCATGAATTACATATGTGAAAAATGTAAATATAGCTTTTTCTTGTAACAGCTTGTGGGCTATTCTATTTTATTGGAACGTACATACATATATTGACATGTAGGTTAGTACATATGAACTTACTCATATGAGTTTTCATCGATGTAGCTGGAATTCGACGCGGTCAAATGTACATGCATGATGCGTAATTGTGTTATTGTTAAATGATGATCATGTGAGATTGGCAGGAAAATTGCTGATGTTAATTTTTAATCGTGGGAAATTCATAGGAGGATGGAGTCAAGGTTAAATGGTTGATTAAATTTGGATGCAATTGCGGGAAATTAACTTTCTGTTTCGTTGTCGGCTCTTACCCGTATCTGAAACTATAGCAATTTGTATTATTTTCAACTAGAAGACAGCCCCGACGCACGGGTACAACCTTGGCGGGTTTGGGGATATTTTCCCTCATCTAAGAGCGTTGCTACTAGTAAGATACTAATAGTAGTTTATGAGGACGCTACTCAGAATCATGAAACTAAACGTCAAGACAAAAAGCAGGATCAGATCACAATGGGGAGATACACCAGAGAGCTGTAGCTCAGGTAACAAAGCGGGTGAAATGTAACCAGATCTTTTTTGGATAGTAGAGCATTTGGTCACTGGAGATCCAACTGTCACTTATGATCAGCTTTTGTAAGACTCGGCAGTTTGAAATGAATGCGGAAGAACCACACGTAGAGGGACCCAGCCCATCAAGAAGACGCCTCTTGATGAGTGCTGTAGGGTCAGTGCTGCTGTACGGAGCAGAAGTATGGGACGACACTCTCAGTAAGGAGCTCTACCGAAAACGCCTGGCATAGGCAAAGAGAAGAGGAGCATTGAGGATTGCATCCTCGTATCCGACAGTCTCTGATTCGGCGGTGAAAGTCATTGCAGGCGTGATACCTGTCGCCCTCCTTGCTAGAGAGCGCCGCTCTATTTATCTGCGTCGAAACGAGGATGCAAGGGAGATGGTTGTCCCCGAAGAGAGACAGTGCTCACTCAACGATCGGCAGCAGTTTTGGGTGAATTGTACGAAGGGAAGGTGGACTGCGCGCCTCATCCCGGATGCGAGACCTTGGCTAAATCGAAGGCATGGTGAGACTGACTTCTATCAGCCCCAGCTTTTGAGCGGGCATGGGTGTTTTCAGTCTTATCTGCACAAGATTGGTAAGTCACGGTCCCCCGATCGTCGGTATTGCCCAGGAGAGGAAGACAATGCCTGTCACACGTTATTTGCGTGCATAAAATGGGACAGGCTGCGAAGAGACCTCTACAGGGAGACGGAAGAGCTCACCCCGGATAATATAGTTACGGTGATGCTCGAATCGGTTGGCAAATGGAACCAGGTGGCACATTATATTCGGGTAGTCGTAAAACATAAAATGGACTCACAGCAGCAGGGGGCATTTGGGCTGGGGGATCGCTTGTCTGGCATTTCCTCTTCCCCTCTCCCCTCCCACTAGGAAAGGGATCCCCCAGCTTGAGGGCGCCTCATGGCGTAACAAAACGAGACCTGCTCCGAAGTATTGTGTCAAACGGTTCCAAGCTAGGTTCTCAGGTTGACAGGGGAGGTGTTTAGCGGGGAGCCGGTCGGCTTTTTGCGAACATGGGGGTCCCATACTCTGTGCGTAAATGGGCACTCACCTCCCTACCACAAACAAAAAAATAGAGTCATGCTACTCCAGATCGTAATACTGCTTCACTTTCAATACGATGCACTCCGTGTTGTACTCTTTACATGTTTTTCGCCTAAAATACCTGACACTAGATGTACCAAACAACTAAACTAAGAGAAAAAAGGGGTGGTTTTCCATAGATTATTAAATCTTAAATCAAATATTATTTCTGAGTTATTGTAGCGGTATATTTGCATACTGGAATTCGTTGGAGCAGAATATGTAGGACCAATCTTTCACAGTCCAATGTCTTTATTTTAGAGTCCACTCCAAGCGAACTTTCTTATTGTTCTGCGAGAGCCAGATCTACCTTTCCTTGCACCCTTTAAAGCCAACTTTAAGAAGTCTCCTAATCGTGCTCGCACTCATTGGCTCTCAAGAAATTTTGTCCTATCTTGGAGAGAATGACCACTATAACAAGTAATCTTTCCCTGCGGTCTATTGTTATTTTCTTCCATCCTGTCCTTGGTCTGTTATGATGAGCACCAATCTTCTCGAATAGCTCTAATGAATATTGCGCAATTCAATGCGAGCACTCTATTTTCTGCGTTATTTCCGCTTGTGATGCTCCTTGTTCAGCTAGCAATTTAATTCTAAATCGTTTTTCTGCCCTCAATTAAAATTTTTTAGACTTTTTCGGTGGCAGAACATATAGTCTTCTAAATACCGAAGCATTTCATATACCATGTACATTGGCAAAACACTAAATGTTCAAATCACAAACAACCCAAAAGATAAACAATTTAAGCAGAACGAAGAAGAGTGCAGCTACGAATAGGGCTTTGTAACCATCCTAGGGTTAAATGACTTTTCTGATGACATAGATGGTACAGATGAAACACCGGCAGAACTGCTGCAAAGCGGGGGTCCCTATCTAAGTAACTTTTGCATCGACCAATATCAAGAATATGGTCAGAATAGCAGCTACCACAGGACTGGCGAAAAAGTATAGGGGGGAAAAATTAAGGGATGAAAATTATGGAGACATCGCTCTACTGTTTACGTCTTATAAAGTGCTTTCAAAAATCAGAGAAAGGAAATTAAAGCCTTACTGTGAAAGTTTTATCGGAGAAGCGTTCGAAGTGGACCGTCTACAATAGACCAAATATTCTCAGTAAAACAGGTGCTCGAAAAGTGCTGGGAATATAATATCGATGTGCACTAGCTTTTTGTAGACTTCAAAAAAAACTTAAGATAGTGTTGACAGAAATACGCTGTGATAAAAAAAAATGCCTGACTTTGATTTCCCAACAAAACTAGTCCGCATGGCTGAATTCACCATGCTAAACACAAAGTCCTAGGTCAAGGTAAATGGTGAACAAACAGACAGCTTCAAAATGGAACCAGGCTTAAAACAAGGGGATGGGCTTGCCCCAACGCTCTTTAATATTGCGCTGGAACACATCATCAGCAAGACATCAACTGAAACCTCAGGTACATCAACTTAAACCTCAGGTATCCACAAAATTGGTAGCATATGCACGCTCAATCTCAGATTCCAAAGGAGCATTTTTGAGCCTAGAAGCTGAAGCAAGCCGCAGTGGCCTACGAGTTAATAAAACTGAAACTAAGCTCATGACTCAAACGAGGAAGAAAGCTCCACATCGATAAAACCTGACCGTAGGCGACTGCAACCTTGAAATTGTGGATAATTTCATTTATCTTGAAGCTAACCTGAATAGAAGAGGCACCAAAAAGGAGTAAATTAGACACTGCATGAATGCCGCAAATAAAACTCATTACTCGGTACTTCCTATCCTAACATCCAGAGTTATGCACAGCCAAAATAAGTGCCGCATTTCCAAAATGCTAATCAAACCTGTGCTACAATATGGAAGTGAAAAAATGACCCTGATGAGCGAATCCAGAGAATAGAACATTGATGTGCACCAACTCTTTATAGGCTTCAAGCAAGTATACGATAGTGGCGGTAGAAATGCACTGTACAAAATAACGTTTGACTTTGGCGTCCCAACAAAACTAGTCCGCAGGGTCAATGCCGTGATACTAAAGAAAAGGTGCAAGGTCAAGTTTAACTAACGGACCACTTCATTTCATAATGGAATCGGGCTTAAAACAAGCGGGTGGACTTGCCTCAACGTTCTGAATATTGCGCTGGAAAATTTCATCAGGGAGACATCAGGCAAAACCTCGGGCTCACTAATGCTCAAGTCCACACGATTGGTAGCATATGCTGATGACGTCAACATTATGGCATGTTCAATCTCAAATGTCTAAGGAGCATTCCTGAGCCTGCAATCTGAAGCAAACCCAATTGGCCCACGGATTAATGAAACAAAAACTGAATTCATGACTCAAACGAGGCAAAATATTGTAGATTGACAAAACCTGACCGTAGGTGACTATAACCATTAAAGTGTTAATAATTTTGTGTATCTTGGGAGCCAACCTGAATAGAAGAGGCACCAAAAAAGACGAGACTGGACGCTGCATAAGCGCCGCAAAAAAAGCTTATTACACCGTACTTCCCATTCTAAGGTGCAGAGTTGTTCACAGGTGAAATAAGCAGTGTGTGCAGGTAGAATTACAAATGACTAGTCAAACCTGTGCTATTGTCTGGAAGTGAAACATGAATCCTGACATGCAAATCTGAAAAATCGGTGAATATATTTGAAGGCAAAATGCTCCGGAAAATCTATGGCTTAGTGAAACAAGGAGACTGCATTACAACGATGAATTCTTTGAATTATTTGACGATTCTCCTATATCCGCCTGTGTGAAGTTACGCAAATCGCAAAGGGTGGGCCATGTGGAATCTATGGAAGAAAACCGGCTACCCAAAAGAATATTAAAGGGTAGAGAACAAGGTAGACGTCCAGTGGAAAGATCAAGGACACGATAGAAGCTGACAGTAGATCCTTGGTGCGAGTGATCAACCGGAAAACGAGGTCACAGATTTGTTACGATTTGAGGAGATTATTCCTGAGACCGAAGATCGAGCATTTCTTTCGTAAACAGAAACCAGTTGCCATTTAGTTCCAGCTTAAATAATCTATCTAAGTACTCAGCCAGTTGAAAACGTTTTAATTAGACACTTTTCTTGAAATGTTCATCAAAATTTAAAGAAAGTTGTAGTGTCTAGGCTAATATTAAATATTGTATAATTTAAACGGCTATATATCACTTGATAATGATCTGCTTTGAACGAAATTTTGTGGATATAAGGATCTTTTGTTAATCTTCATACGTATAAATTTTTAAAAGAATTAAGGCTACGTTTTCGATTTTCCTGAGGAAAGCGTAAAATTGAAAAATTATAATATTACTTAGTTACGTGCATTTTAATTTCTGAGGTATTTATCGCCCTTGTACTCAAAGAGAACTATCTTTGTACTTTTTTTTAAAGATTTTTCGGCACAAAAGGGTCAATCGCGAAATGTTCCATACATTTTGTCTCCTCCTAGACCCCCTGACCAAGATCTTTCATTTGACACCCCACCTCAACTACTTTGATAAAAAAAAACGAGTGTGCTTTAGACCACACGACGGAAGTAAAACTTCTTTAGCTCCATCTATGCGTATATGTGTGTATATATACATGTATTTCCAGTACATATACGACTTTTCTACAAATATTTAAATTTATTATCGGTGTTCATTGATAAATTAATACTTTTGAATAGATTTTTTATTTTTATTCATTATTTTCATTATCGGATACATCAGTAATTATTGTAAGACCAAGACAATAGGCCTATGGTATGCGATATAAGATACATATGTTTTCGAATGAAAATTAGAAGGATATCTAGAGGAAATTGCATCGATTGTTGTTCCATATCTTGTGGTAGGCTCATTTCGGCTATTATTCATTTGTAGTTCTAATTTATCTTGTAGAAAGTTTACCAAGATTTGTCCATCTTCGAACAAGAAATTAACTTTGAAATCTCCTGCTAAAATGAGTGGCAACGTATGATAGTTTTCTCGTAATTCTTCAGAGCCTTGGCCTGGTACCTCAACCTTGATTGATTTGCTCTTCGGAGGATCGTCGGCAGAACGGAGTCCAGTGTCCTAAGCAAGCAGCCTCCAAAAAGCCCTTAAACGAGATCTGCATTAGCTGGCAACTGTCGATGTCTCTTGTCACGTAGCGATCATGTGGAAGGAAACGGTTTACGACATTTTGCCTACGGTATTTCGGGGTGAGCTGCTTGTTAGGACCCACGAAGAGACAACATCACCCACTTAATATTTAGTTGGAAGATTGCTTCTTTTAGCATACTGTCGGAGATTATGGTCTTGGGCTTAAAGGATCGCCGCGTCGCCATTCGCTGGGACAAGATCTAGATTGACTTGAGAAGCACTAGTTTCTGAGTCGAGGTATTCCACCAAATCGTCAACCAGCAGACTACACAAGGTGGTACCAAGTAGGACAACGCTTGTGATTTGGCAGGTTTAGAGCTTATCCAACCCTGATGAAGAGAAGACACCAGTTGGTGTGGCTCTGATAACTTAGCAAGCGTAGGAGTCAGCACATGATTAGTACACTCCACCTGCCTGCTGCCTTGTATAGAAGCGACAGCAACTTTAACATAAATGACGTTACATGAATGATGTGAATTCATGGGTGGTAAGGCACGATCCTCGAGCAGAGATTATTCAACGGGGGTGATCATCGTAGTCAAAGTATTTCTGCTGTGATGTGCATATCTCATGAGTACTGGTAGAATTGACAGAATACAGCTTGATATATTTAGTAAAAGTGTCCATTATTGACAGAATAAAGTGCCGCCGGGAATGAATACTTGGCAAGGGACCATAACGGTCAATTGAAAGGGTATTTAATGAAATCAGATCTTTCTCAATAGTATTCAAATCCCGTTGGCTACCAAACTTGGGGGCGTTGTATAAGATGGAAAGGATACATTTCTGAAGCTACGCATAAACTCTTTCTCTCATTGCAGGGGACCAATAGTGATACTTCATTTGGACAATAGTCTTCTGTTTTTGAAACAAACCAGCTCCGAAGCCCAGTTAGCTATCATCAGTATGGAGCTGTGTTTCTCGGGCGGGGCTATAAAAAGCGTGCACTGAAACCACAAGTAGTGAGTCTCTCAACGTATAAAATGCTCCATTTAAATGGTTCTTCATGCTTTAGCAAAGTGGCCAATGGTTCTGCTATGTGGGCGAAAGACCGCACGAAACGCCTACAGTAGGAAAACCACCCCATTATGGACAGCAATTGCTAAGTGTCTTTAGATACGAATACGAGTAGACTATGTATATTCTCCACATGGAAACCATTTGGGCGGATACCCCTTTTATCGTCGAAGTATCCCAAAGAATCGATACTAGTTTGTAACGACTTACTCTTGGCTCGGTTTACTTCCAATCCTTTGACAGACAAAAGGGGCAAACAGGCGGGGTAGCCAGCCTAGATCAGTTTTGTGGTCCGCATAGGTAACCAAAATATCATCCATATAGATGATGATCTCACGAGCCTTGAGGAAGTCTTGTAGTTGTTCAAAAATAAAGTGTTGGAACACGGAGAGGCTATTCTTTAATCCAAATGGCACTCAGGTATATTCATACTGTCCAAAGTGAGTGACGAATGTGGTTTACATGATGGGCTCCTCAGACATTTTAACCTGATGAATGCCGCTTTTCAAATCAATTACAAAAAACCATGCTTTCTCGTCCAAATATTCAGAACAATCATCTATAAGGGGCAGAGGGCAATGTTTGAAGAACGTGATCCTATTAAATCCATGGTAGCCTACACACATCCTTAGCCCTCCTGACTTCTTCCTTACCAAAACGATAGCGACGCGTAACGAGGTTGACTCGGTCAGATAATACGGTTAGTGAGTAACTGATCAACCTAATTTTGAACCTCTCGGTGCTCAAACGTAGTAAGGCAGTCGGCAGAGCGAGGAATGAATTGAGCAATTGGAGGTCAGGTGAATACGTATATTGTACTCACATTGGCGAGACAAGACACTAGCTTAGCGAAAAAATGATTAAGGATCTCGGATAAGGAGTACGATTATCGGCCCAAGCTCTCCTGGAATCCTCTCTAGCATTAAAATCGGGCGCGTAGCGTCCATCGGTCCCGTTTTTTGACTTATCACGGGAGGCGCACTTTATATTATTTTCCACCCAATAATTTCCGGCCTACTGCCTGTCAACAGTACCCACTAAAATTCAAAAGGGCATTTTTCAATTAAACCAGCCTTACACACATAAGGGGCGCAAATTCAAGATACGAGTTGTTCTGTTTTTCTGTCTTTTTTGTTTATGAGTTTGTTAAGCCCTATGGTACCCATTTATCTGATGCGTTTTTTTGCAGATTAGATATTCTGGCGCGTAATACCAGCAAGCATTAAAGTCGACATGTATTCTCGTCTACGAATTTTAAACTGAAAAAATGAACTGCTTTACTTTTGCCGCTCTAATTGACGTGTTCCTAAAGTTCGTTGACATTGCGGTGCATATTTTATACTCTCCCTCTCTCTCTCTCCTTATGTTCTCTTTCAAAGTGATCACCGGTTTTTGTACTTGTAATTTCCATATCGCTTTTGCTGTCCCTCTGATTCAAGTAAAACGCATGTTCAAATAAATCCAGAATTGCTTAAACAATACGTTGATGTCATCCAAGTGTTCAGCGACGCAAACTACGCCGGGAACACTGAAACGAAGAAATTCACCACTGGACTGGCAGTGAAATTCGAAAACTCTAATGAAGCAGAAGATCGTCGCCTTGTCCACCACCGAAGCCGAGTACGTAGTAGCATGCACAACGATGAAAGAGATCATCTGGATCAAGAGGCTGCTGATTGAACTTGGAATCTCTGTCGACGAAACTTTCCTCACGGTTGACAATTCCGGCTCTGTCAAACTTGCCGAAAACACCAAATTCCGCAGACGTACAAAACTGTTTAATGTGTAGCACTATTTTATCTATGAAAACAAAAGATGCAGACTTTGTTTGAGACCAAGTCCTCTCTAAAAAAAAAGACGTGCAGAAACCACTGCCAAGGCCCACTTTAGAAGACCAGCGGAAGATGCTAAGTGTCCTGAGCTAAGTACGCATTCATACCATACACAACAATTCCCAAATTCATAAGACAGGAATAGGCCAGATGTCAACGATCATCAAACTGCAGAAAAATCAAAAGCTTAAAAGAAGACAAAAACCATGTAACGAAAAAGACGGACTACTGAACTAATTTCTTTTTTGGAAATTTTAAATTAGAAGAAAACTGTTTGGATCTTCTCACTCTAGTTGACGTGTTATTAAAACTCAATGCCAGCACGGTGTATAGTTTTTTTATTATTTCTCTCTCTCTTTTTTTAGGGTTTTGTAAAATAATTTTACAAAACCCTTCTAAAATCGCGTCCTGTCTGTCCGTCTGTCCGTGTGTCACAGCAGTTTTTCTCGGAAACTACTTTAGCTAGAAGCATCAAATTTTGTGTGTAGGTGTAAAATGGTGCTCTCTTCAAAGTTCAATTACAAAACATTTTATAAGGTATTAAAGGGGGGTCTCCCCATGTAGGGGAGTGACCCCCCGAAAAAAAAATTTCATTGAAGGTAGCCGATATGGGTATCAAATGAAAGGTCTTGGTGAGAACTTTTCAAAACAGGTCTTAGTTTGGCAAAGTTTGCTTCGAGGGGCACACAGGGAGGGGAAATACACGAGAAATTTGTGTCCCCCCCTCGCGATTGGACACCTGTGATCCAAAAAATCTGAAAAAAATCACGAATGTAGGCCTTGATGAGTACAACAACAACAAATAAAATAGAAGTCGCAATTCACTCAACTTTGTTAGTAATAGTATGATCTATCCATTTTATGTTTTCTTGAATAAAATCTTAACGGTTCCCTTAAATTCAATGAATGTACACAGATGACTATTTATAAGATTGATTAACCCTGCAAGTTTCATAAAGATTGAATCATATTTAGCGAAGTTATAGCGGTTTGAATTTTCCTGTATTTCTATGGAACAATATGCGCTGCATGTATTACTATGGCAAAATATGGCTATGGAACAACATGCGCTTCTTACCGACTCAGACACTACAGTTTTGCTAGGATTTGCATGAAAAAATCAGGAGGGATAGGTGTCATGAAAACCTTTGAGAATCGGTTCAGCTAGTGGTATCAGTAATCGTAAAACAAGATAGTGGCTGTTTTAAATGCGAAGATTGAATAATTTTGAGTTATTTTATCCCAACTTCATGCATGCTTTGAACACTTGATTCAATTTAATGAATGACTGAAGATGAGTACCTACAATTAATACTCATAAGTAAAACAAGTCAAGGAGGCGGAAGAGAGCTGCTAGCAAGAGGGCTTTGTAACAACTCTACGATTCGAAAAAATTGGCCATTAATCGATGATAACAGTACAGGAGAGTGGCTCCTGAAAAAAAAATTCATCAAACGTAGCCGACATGAGTATGAAATGAAAGCTTCCATGGGAGCTTTTGAAAACAGTTCTTAAACTGTCAGTTTTTGCTTCAGTTGGGCACAGGGGGGAAATACATGAAAAATGTGTTTCTTCACTTCCGAATGGACATTTGAAATAATTATCAAGGGAGATATTTATGAGTATAACAATAACAAAAACCTCAGAAGTCAAAATTCGTTCAACTTTGTTAATAATAGTACGATCCTCGAATTTTATAGTTTCTCCAATAAAATCGTCTTTGACATGTTTCTTGATTTGATTCAATCTGGTGACTGCATTTTGAAAATTGAATACAAAACTCTACTGACATGAGCGTAGGTCTGTTTACCCAACTTGTTTAACCTTTCTCAAAGGTCTCACCGATTTATGCACTTGTAATTTCCGTATCACTTTTGCCTTTCCTCTGAGTCAAGTAAAACGTGTGTTCAAATAGATCCGCAGTTGCTCTAACAATCAGTGTTTTGCTCGTTGCCCAAAGCCGAACGTCTAACAACGAAAACCTTTAAAACCTTTATTTCAAATACAATTCAAGATGTCTATAGCTTCACGAGTATCGCCAAATTATTTATTTTAAGTATCTGAGATAACCGTTTCACGTCAGCAAAATATTTTATTGCATTTTTTTAGTTATTACAATCATTTTGTATACGTCCTTTGGCTTGTTATTGCCAGAGACTTAATTGTATTTGTTTTGGAATTAGGCGTTATCAGTACAAAATTCTTCGCCACATTCTTCCCATTCCTGATGGTTGATCACAGCAATTAGGTGCGGCTTAAAAAATCGTTCAACTAGAAATCGCGAGGCAGTTTGACCAATTCCTGCGGACATATGCGATGGTCTCAGTTGATTGTGAATGGCTGATTCTAGCTGCTAAAACTAGCAGGTTTGACAGTCTTTCAACAAACTGCTTAGCTGAAACCTCTGCCAGGTTTATACGGCCCAAAATTATACATATGCTTATTTTCTATACGATACACATTTTTTCAATGTTTATCAGTG
Organism: Odontomyia ornata; assembly: GCA_963969285.1. Taxonomy (NCBI): domain Eukaryota; kingdom Metazoa; phylum Arthropoda; class Insecta; order Diptera; family Stratiomyidae; genus Odontomyia; species Odontomyia ornata. The sequence goes on along the minus strand of OZ017740.1, from coordinate 325,010,404 downwards.
GATCCATTTCATTGCCGGCCATTGATAAGCGCCCACGAGCAGCGTATAGGAGATGTGCATCAAACCGTTGTCATTCCGAGACTAAGACTGCATTTCCAATCTTAAATGCGGAATCTTTCCCGTTGAGCTATCAATCGTAAAATGTATTCAAACAAAAGACGCATGTAGGTGAGCTTCAATGTAAAGACGTGCCACTTCAAAAAGCGGTTCATTCAGCCCGGAAATTGTAAAAATTTTCTCTATAAATCTGCTCAATTTCTACGGTCTTCAAAGCAAAGTAAATACTAAATTTCCCTCAAAAAAGCCTTGTCTACCAGTTGTTGATCAAAAATGATGCAAGGGAATATCTAAAATATGTCCGTATGTGAAAAACTGAAGTTCTTATTTAAAAACAATTTCAAGTCTAAAATCAGCGATAAATCTGAGTTGACACACTTGGAAGCAAATAAGGAAATATATTGTATGAGTAATAATGGAAGTGCATTTAACTTTAAACTAAACATCATATTCGTTTATTTTTGCATATTACAATATAAGTACATATTAATCTTGCTTAAAAATTTTCCAGTAAACATTTTATTTACATTTCCAAGTTTCCTGCTGTTTAACTTCAAATGCATATTTACCGGAATAAATTTATTTATAATATTTAATCTTCATAAATACATTATTATCACATGGGTACATACATACGTCATGAAGACGTGTGAACGTGATTTAATATGCATACATTCTCTTTTCCTACTTCGTAAGACATTGAAAACAAGCAGATGTTTGAGTTTTCTGGAACGTTCAGTTCAATTGTGCTATTATTATTATTTTTCTTGAATTTAAGATAAGTTGAATTCTGTTTCTTTTCATCGTTTATACTGTTTACATTGAAAATTTGAATTGAAATGTATTTTGCTTTTGAACTGATTAATTACACAATATCAGCGTTACAATGCATTTTTTTAAAGAAGGTTAAACACTGTTTTAATTACTTAAAGAATGGAATTAAATTATTTTAATTTGGCTATTGTATGCTAGCCAATTCAACTGATGAAATTGTTTTTTATTTAATTCAGAAGCGCAGTCTTTGTAACTTTTTAAAAATCATGTGCATTTACATACCTGAGACATATCTGCAATTAAAATCCAATGGAATTTTTACGGAGTAAATTAGTTGAGAATAATTAAAGTTTAATATTTAACATCACGTAATAAAGATGCAGTCTTACATAAAATCCCCTGATCTGAGTAGCTAATTAATAGTAAATGGAAAAACCTAGTAAGAAAATTTTCCTAGAACTCATTGCTTATTCATATACTTGTATGATTGAAACTGAAATTTATACCATTGTATGTTTGATTATGCACAATCAAAGTTATTCTTAGGTAAATCAGAAACTAAACCATTTGAAATATCAATTATTGATTGATTTTGACTCGTTAAATATTTAAAATCTATTGAGTGATTAAATTCAAGTAAAGAAAATAATAGGAAATTATTATTTGAAGGTAGAGTTAAAGGGAGAGAGCAAGTAACCCTTATTTGAAGATGTATGAGGGCTGTCCAAAAAGTAGCACACGTCTTGAAATAAAAACAAGATGAAAAAACAATTTTTACTATCTGCGTTTTGGAGGACCTTTGTGACGAAAATACCATCTCATAAAAATAACAACACAATAATTTCATGCGCAACTTATTAACATTGTTATTTCTAAGCCGCACTGAACCCCGCCACTACCACCGCTACCATTATCAATAAAAAATAAAGTTAAAAAATTAAATAAAATAACAAATAAAAATTAATGATGGTAACCCAGTTGCGACAATCTAACGAAGCAACTGCTAGATTGTTGCAATGAAAATCTGCCGTTACCGCCATGAAAAGGATCGCCGAGTCAAGCGGGATTGACATAAAGCGGGACAAGCAGTCTGAGATCGAGCAGGATAGCCGTTCCGTTAGAGTGCTATAATAAAGGCGTGCATTACGTGATACAATACGCCCTGAGTGTAAATTCATGTTGGAAATTTATATTTGAAGTTGAATTACTAAATCAGTGAGATATAGTGCGGAAACGATTTTTTTCTGAAAGTTGCACATTGGCGTACGCACGCAAATTAGTGGATTTCAGTGTACGAAAATGTGGCATAGATATATACATTATTTCGCTGTGTGATCGAGTTCTAGAGTGAATGTAGTAGCAGTGACCTTGTCTAGCCGATGCTGGTGTACATGCAATATGCAATTCGGTAAAGTGCTAAAAGTCGCTCGTACCTATACCGTTTGGCAGTAACCAAAGGCAAATTCTCCAAATTATCGGAAGGTTTAAATAAACATTGTATATCATTTATCCCAATTGAAGAATATGAACGATGTTTGTTTTCACAAAATGATGAATCCGATATATGGGCTTTTAAAGATACCGCACAACTATTTGTGGGACGCCATGATGTTGATACTTGTATGAACGCAAATAGAAAGAATTAAAAACAGAAACGCTCCAATTTTAGTATACTCGTAAAAATAATAGAAAGTTTCAAGACTGAGCCAGGTTGGAGTTGCTGTATCGGTTTGAATCTGAATTGGACAGAGTATCTGTATGATTAATGGAACGTTTCAATAACTGGAAAATCGTTCCTTCACCATCAGGATCGTCGGATGATTGGGGCACTGATATCAGCCTCAATAAGAAAAATGACTCAGAAAGATGTGCATGAATTGCTAACAATTCCATCAAATACATGTGGAATCCCAAAGCAACTGTAACTTCCCCATATGGTTTATACCTTTGAAAAGTGTGTTACAAGCTAATCGGATCAGATCAGAAAATAGTTCGGTCAAGTTGATTTTGAAATAGTTTGTTCAAAGGAATTAAAGAAAAAAACAATAAGTCATTATTAAATAACCGCACTCAATAAAATTTTAGCGTTTCCAGGCCCCTTACCCCACCCCAAACACGAGAGGAGGACACTATCATATTTAGGACTTTAAAATCATCGTTATTTTTTGTAATTTTTAAACTTTATATTTTGATGAAAGTTTAATTTCCCATAGATAAGCGAATTTCATATGTATGCTTTCAATGTTTTCCAAATTCAAACAAATTTAAGTTGATTGTGTTGTAATTTCGTTTATTTAAAATTTAAAATAGAAATAACCCACCTCGCATTCAAAATAATTGCAAAGTGGATCTAATCTAATTTATTTAATGAAATCTCAAGTTATTCGCTTATCAATTCTGAGAAAGTTGTGGTAAAGATGGAGCTTTCACGTACCAATTTATTAAATATATGTATCTGAAACCAAAATTTCAATGAAGGATATTGATATAAAAAATTCCTTTTATTCGATTTATTTATAGTTAACATTATTAGGGGAAATATTTGTTTTTGTTGATGTGGAATCTATTTTCGAACTTTATTTTGAGATTGCAAATAATATTGTGCATAATTTTAAAATTTTCATATTGAACAAACAAACATAAAATCATTGAAGTTTTATTATTTAGAATAATAAAATGTCAGAGTATAGAAAGATAACACAAAAAAAAACAAATGAAGAGATAAAGAGATAAAAGTTCGGTCTTTTCAATTGTATGGAACCTTGACCAGATATGGTACCCGCCACGTTGGCTGGCCCCTCCACTCACGAGCTGCCCATCGGGTGAGCTCACCCCTTTTTAGGGTTTCGTAAAATAATTTTACTAGACCCTACGGAAATCGCGTTCTGATTGCCCGTCTGTCCGTCCGTCCGTCCGATAGAAGTTAGAAACTTGAAATTTTATGCGTATATTAGGTGTAAAGTGCAGCCCTCTTCAAAGTTTAACAAAAAAAAAATTTTATAAGTTATTCAAAGGGGGTCCCTCCATATTGGAGAGCGGCCCCCAGAAAAAAAAACATCAAAGATAGCCGATATGGGCATCAAATGAAAGGTATTGATGAGAATTTTGCAAGACAGGTCTTAAACTGGAATTTCTCGCTTCGGGGGGCGCACAGGAAGGTGAAATGAACGAAAAATGTGTACCCATCCTCGCGAGTTTACACCTGTGATCCGAAAAATCTGAAAAAAATATAAAGGTAGGTGTCAAAATTCACTCAACTTTAATAATAGTATGATGTTCAAATTTCATATTTTTCCCAATAAAATCGTATGGAGACCTTTTAACTCAATGAAATGATATTTGAGTAGTCTTATAAAAGGTCCTTATATTCTGTAAATTTGACGAAAATCGAATCATATTCACGGAAGTTATAGCCATTTGAAATTTCTCTAATTAAAACAACAATAACACACGATTTTGGTATTTTATGGACTTTCCATTAAATGAGACACTACAGTTTTGATTTGATCTTATTAAAATTTTCAAAAAAGATCAATAACATAAATATTTTTGGGATTCATGATTTGAGTGGTTTTTTCTAATTTGCAACAAAATGGCCACTATTGTAGGTAGAGAAACAATGGACTTTCTTTTAAACGTACACATCTCTTTGACATGTTTCTCGACTTTATTCATTGCTGGTGACTGCATTTCGTGATTTCGGTACAAAACCCTTCTGACATGAGCGTAGATCTGTCTACCCAACTTGTCCCTTTATTGTTACAGGTGCTCTTGCAGGGTACAGTGGCCTTCCGTTTGGGGTTCCCATTTATGTAAAAGTGTTATTTGATTCCATCATGTAAAACTTTAACATAAATCTGAAACATTCTTATGCAAATGATGTTTGTATGCATTTTCAATTTGAATCGAAAATATACGCCACGTCTATAATCTATCTTGATCCGGATGGGGGTGCGAGGGGGCACCGTTTCCACCTGGATGCCCCAGTCCCTATTTGTGGGTCGTAAGTATCAATTAGTAAAAACGAGATCCTTTGAGTCCCGCGCGCGTTCAACAGGCTCGGTCTGTCGTACTTTAGTATGACATACCTTCGGAAGGTTACTTCGGCCTCGACACCTTCGAACCGTGAGTTCTTCTAATTCGTGAATGTGAAATTCTTTTGTAGTGGTGCTTGTGCTGGGGGAAAGAACCCGCCCCACGACACCGTAGCCTGAACCCGCCCCACGACACCGTAGCCTGCCAGCGCATCTATGCGTCCTCAGATAAGACTAATTCCTGCAGTCCTTCACGGACATCCCCAATATCACTACCACATAGTGTGTAGTGTGGATAGTAATGACATAACAATACAGAAATACTTGAGATATTGAGTTCAAATTTATTGCGGGTGTAGATCAAGCATTATGAGTACATTTTATGAATGAATTTCGATTTCGGTCATATGACCAGCAAGAGCCCGTTCACAGCGGTCGATTCTTTGGACCCAATTTTCCATCACTCTGGCACATATTTTGAACGGAACGTGTTGCGAATTTCGGTGTACCGGCATTCTCCCATTCGCAACTTCTAATTGCCTTTGTAATATCTCCACCTTCTTTTAGGCACATATACCTTTTTCTCGATATACTTATTTATTTTTATTAACATTTAATCATTTCCCTTTAATTTAATTTCCCCATCATGCTAATTCTACAAAATTTTCAAAAATTCATCCACGCTTCCCTACTAACAAATTTATCTCAATGCCCATTAAGAATGGTTTCCAATTGAAGTTGCTAATTGGATGAATGGAAGATAAACATAAGGTGGCTCCGTTGGTAGCGTCGTAGATTCTCGACCAGGGGCTCCGCTGGGACCTAGGTTCAAGTTCTCCCGAGCGCAGGAAAACACTCTTTTTGGGATATCAGCAAAATCAATCATATCCGTATATAGTATATGACGATTTGCATATAACCGAACGTTATCATGGTTATGCAAATCGCTATATATGCAAAATGGAAACTGTTGCGTTTGTAGATATGGAAAAGATGTGTGGGTAACGGGATTGAAGTGTATTGAACTTCGATTACATTACCCGGGGATGGCAACGGAAATTGGGAATGAAAGGATTGCGGGATTGGGTGAGTGGAATTCTTGATTTGAAAGCGGAGTCTGATTTTACCTTACAGAGAAAATGGAGTTCTTTTGCGGTTTCGGTGAAAGTTTTTAAGTGGGATTCGTGAGAAAAAGTCTTGATTTCAGGTTCTGGAAGTGAAGTCTCAATTCGGGAAGAAATGCTTTTGATTTTGGAGTTTGAGATAGGAGTTTTCTTTTTTTGGTCAATTTCCGGTGGTGACGGAAGCGGTGGTTAACGATAGTGAAGAATGGAAACAAATAGTTTTATGGGGAGTTGGAAAAAGTATGAAGACAGGGAAATATAGGAAAAAAGTGAAAGTTAATTAAAATCGAATTTTAGACGAATAAAGTGGATAAAGAATAGTGTGAGACGATTTTAGACGAATAGAGTAGAAAAAGAATAGTGTGATATGATAAACTGGTGATTCTGATATTAATTGAATGATATAATATAGAGTCCATCAATAGTTGTGTTCATGCTAAAGGAAGCCATTGTTTGCTTTCTAACAAAAGTAATTTTTGAGCGCGAAAGTGTTTAATTGAGTTAGTTTAATCATTCAATTAACTGTGCAGATTTTGCGGCCAATCGCAGTTCCTTTTTCTCTGGTGAATTTTTTTCTATTTCAAAACTACAATCTATGAAAATATAAAAAAGTGCTGAAACTAACAGTAATTGTTTTAAAAACTACGAGTGTTTTCATTGAATTATTCAACAAGTTCAAAGTGCTGACACGCGGATTGGTGGCCATTTAATTTTTTTTAACCGACTTGCAAAGGACGTATATTTTTTTTTTGCTTTTTTTATGTATGTTCACGAATAACTTTTAAACGGAGATAGATAGAAGAGTCATGCTTTTGGCAAATGATACGTCTTTCTTCCTGTTACGTCTCGTTTAAAGGATAAGAAAGGAAGGACTTTTAACCGTTAAAACTCAAAAATTCCCGACTTTCACCTCGATTTTTCAGCATAACTGATCGACACGTGTAAGGATTTTGATCGTAGAGGATTCAAATGAAGGACAACATATTTATCTAAAATGTATCTGAATAGAATTGTAATCCTTCCAGGGACTCTGTAGATATCAAAAGTTCAATATGATACATTGATGTCGAGAAATTGAATTTAAATGATATTTCGCACGAAAAGTGTCAATTAGTTGGCATTCTTCAAGGATTTGTTGGAGATACCGAGTCCTTTAATGACCGATGATAAAAATGATCGGTATTTTTTATTTTCTGTCTAAAGGGTACATTTTAGTCAATCATTTCTACCGGAGATAACCAATAAATTAATTCGAAATGTGGCATAAATACAATTCAACAATAGTTATAGGGAACGTTTCAGGATGCTTTTCTCTTGCGCATTCATTCTTTGCTTACCGATGACACAACGGATTTATAAAATTCCCCGAAGAAATAATAAGGATTGAGTAATTGCAAATTATAGAGTTGATTTGTTACTTTCCAGTTAATATTATACAATACGAGGTGTGTTCAAAAAGTATCACGAATTTTGAATTTTCGTGGGTTACGTATATTCGAATTTCGATTTTTTTGTGGCGTTATGTTGGTACGCATGTCTGTCACTTATGCCGACAAGCTCGGCCATTTTGAATGTTCACTTAATTGGTGATAGCTGCTTTACTTGCACGTGTTTTCAATCGTCTTCGATTTTTGCTTATTCAAAAAAATGGATCAAAGAACGTGTATCAAATTTTGTATGAAAAACGAAATTAAGTGTGCGGATGCATTCCGAATGTTGACTGTGGCATACGGAGAAGCTACCTTGGACCGAAGCAACGTTTATCGGTGGTACAAAATGTTTTTAGAAGGCCGAGAAGATGTGAACGACGAAGAGCGTGCCGGACGCCCGAGCACTTCAACAACAGACGAAAAAATTAATGAAGTGGAGTAAATGGTATTGGCCAATCGTCGAATCACCGTTAGAGAAGTTGCTGAGAACCTAAACATATCGATTGGCTCGTGCCATTCGATTTTTATCAACGATTTGGGCATGAGACGGGTCGCCGCGAAATTCGTACCAAAATTGCTCAATTGCGACCAAAAACAGCAACGCATGAACATTGCTAATGAGATGTTAAGCTCTGTCCGCGACGAAGCAAATTTGCTCCAGAGGGTCATAACTGGTGACGAATCGTGGGTTTATGGTTATAACGTGGAAACCAAAGCTCAATCACCGAAAAAAGCGCGCCAAGTTCGGTCGAATGTGAAAGTTTTGCTGACAGTTTTCTTCGATTGCAGGGGCGTGGTGCATCATGAGTTCTTACCACAGGGAAGAATGGTCAATAAGGAATATTACCTGCAAGTTATGCGCAATTTGCGCGAAGCAATCCGCCAGAAACGCCCGGATTTGTGGGAGAACAAAAATTGGCTTTTGCACCACGATAACGCCCCTGCTCACACATCGTTGCTTGTGCGCGACTTTTTGGCCAAAAACCACACACCCCAGATCTGGCCCCCTGTGACTTTTTCTTGTTTCCTAAACTGAAGAGGCCCATGAAAGGACGACGTTACGCTACGCTTGACGAGATAAAGACGGCATCGAAGGAGGAGCTGAACAAGATTAAAAAAAATGATTTTTTGAAGTGCTTCGAAGATTGTAAAAACCGTTGGCACAAGTGTATAATATCTCATGGGTATTACTTTGAAGGGGACAAAATAGATATTCATGAATAAATAAATAATTTTTGAAAAAAAAAACAAAATTCGTGATATTTTTTGAACACACCTCGTATGTATGTATAGATAAATATATATATAAATGTGATTCATAATAACTGTACACATGTGAATGGGCCTTAACTCTTATTAATCACCAACTTCAGGTCCATATATTCACAGATTATGATAGTTTGGTCTGTTACAATTCTAGCCATGGCATCATACACATCAGCTGAACGTTTTATTATTGTTAAAACTTTTTACAAAAATAATGAATCGCCAGTACAAACATTTCGCGCTCTACGTGAATTTTTCGGTCCACCCATAAATTGGCCAGCGAGATCGTTTGATTTGACTCCTGGTGACTTCTTCCTTTGGGGATTTCTGAAGGATCGTGTTTACGCTGATGCTCCCCAGACTACTGAAGCATTAAAAAACAATATTCGAGCCAACATACGCCTAATGACGCCGGAAATGTGCAAAAATGTCATTGGAAATTATAATCATCGTTTGAGCAGCACGAGGTGCACATATGCCCGAAGTAATGTTTCATATTTGATTGTAAGGGACCAAATTTTTATAATAAATAAACATTAGAGCTCAATCTTTCGACAAAAATGTGTACATTTGTTATGAATCACCCTTTATATATATATATATATATATATATATATATATATATATATATATATATATATATATATATATATATATATGTATATATATATATATATATATATATATATATATATATATATATATTTATATATATATATATATATATATATATATATATATATATATATATATATCGATGTTTGTATATATATAAATATACATATACATATATACATATATATATATATATATATATATATATATATATATATATATATATATATATATAAATATACATACACATACATATACAGATATATATATATATATATATATATATATATATATATATATATATATATATATATATATATATATATATATGTTCGTGTGTGTGTGAGGTTGGTTGTATAAGTGAGTCTACATAGGATATAACAAAATTTGTTCTTGCAGGTCGCAAATTTGCTTCGATTTTCGCCAAATTTTCAGAAATATTTCCATTCTGACCAAGGTATGGCTCCAGTTTGTACCAAAACTAGTACAAAGATTTATTCAACCGTGTGATAACGCTCACAATGAAAAATCCAATGTCGAACAATTTGAAAAAATGGCGACCGCTCAAAGGTCGAAAAAAGTTGAACGGTAAAAAAGGACTTGTGGGTCAGGTCAGAATATTAAAAATGGTGACTAGGCAATGTTCGAAATTCGAAAATTTCTTAAAGCTACAATTCATATTGAATTTTTATGAAATCTAGAGTCAAAGTAGACGTTGGTGAGATCATGTATTATTTGTACCAAAATTAAATTCGATTCCTATGAGCGCTACAGATTTTTGCCGGAGTGGTTTTGCAATTCAGTAAAAAATTATATTTTAATATACGAGAACATGATACAATCTATTCATGAAACTGAGTTTTGAAAAGTTCGAAATGAAAAAAATTGCCACTGAAAAGGGTGAAATAAAAAACTTTTAGAAAAAAAAGAAAACCGACTCCAAACTGCCCTAAAAAGGATGAAAAAAATTTTATGGAAGCGGTGCCAAATCAATTTGGCCATTTCAACATAAATGCTTCCTACATCTGCACCATCACAAAAGAATCGGGGAAAAAATGATATGGCACCACTTCCATAAAATTTATTTCATCCTTTTTAGGGCATTTCGAAGTCGGGTTTTTTTTCGAAAAGTTTTTTATTGTGTTTTCATTTGTTTTTTTGCTGAAGTAAATTTAATTTTGTTTTTATAAGTTTTATTAGTTCTCCCCCTTCAGTTGCAGAGCGCTCCGCAGCTTCAAAAGAGAGGTTGAGTAATGATTTTTTTCTGATTTACCTGCTTGTTTTTATAAGTTTTATTAGTTCTCCCCCTTCAGTTGCAGAGCGCTCCGCAGCTTCAAAAGAGAGGTTGAGTAATGATTTTTTTCTGATTTACCTGCTTGGGATTAAATTTTTTTTCTCTTTTGGCGATTTTTATAAATTTTTTTTATAAATACTTTGTTTTGAACTAATACCACCAAAGAGGGAGTTTCAACTAATTTCCAGAATTTGATGTGTGTTCATTGCTAATTATTATTCGCTTATTCTGTATTTGATTGAAGTGATATTGTGAGACCATAATTAAAATTGTTAAATAAAAAAACGGCCATGATTCACTAAAAATATTAAATTTTAATTTCTCAAAAATGACCTCCCCCTTTCCCGTCCTTGTCCCTTCGTGCTAGTTTTTATGTGTAGGATGGCTCAGCATGAGCAGAGGGTGTCCCGGAAAACCCGCGACACGACTGGGCGCTAGCCGGCCTTAGTATGCCACCCTGGGTTACTCACTCCTCTGCTAAAACTTAATGTCTGCAACTGCGGTGACTTCTGCGGTTGTAACAAACGTTGGCAATTTTGCGTTGGATGTTACCTTAGAGCTCGTCTGAAGTTGCTGCCTTGTTGGCATAGACCGCTGACTTGATATAGCCCCATAAAAAGAAATCCAATGGCGTAAGATCGCATGAATGAGGCGGCCATTCGACCGGACCATTTTTCGAGATAACACGCTCAGCAAATTTGCTTTCCAATAAATCGATTGTGGGGGCTAGTGGCACCACCTTGTTGAAACGGCATAGCGTTGATGTCACGTTCATGCAATTCTGGCCACAAATGATCTTCCAACATAACACGATAGCGCTCTCTATTGACGGTAATATGACGATCGTTCTCATCCACGAGAAAATACGGCTCAATCACAACCCCGGCGTGAAAACCCCACCAAACAGTAATTTTTTTGCGGATGCAACGGTGTCTTAAATATCTTGTGTGGGTTTGTTGCTGACCAATAATGCATATTTCGCTTATTGACAGAGCCATTGAGTCAGAAATGAGCTTCATCGCTGAAGATGATTTTTCGATGAACTTCTTCATTTTCTTCAAGCTTAACCAGAGCCAAATGAGAGAAGTTTTGGCGTTTGGAATGATCAAGTGGCTTTAGTTCTTGAGTCAATTTGATCTGGTAATCATGTAGGCCACGATCTTTTCGCAAAATACGCCACAGTGTCCAATTCTTGAGAACGAAGTAGAATCGACTGATTTGGCTCATTTTGAATCGACGCAATTATGCCTGCGATATTTCCTTCGCTTCGAGCGGAACGACATCTTTTTGGTACTGGAACGTCCAATAGGCTCGAACCTATCCACTTTAGCACGCATAGCCTGTCGGGTGGGAAGACTATTATGGCCGAAAATTGGAGCACGCACTCTTAAAGTTGCGACCACCGACTCAGAATTTCGATAGTAATTTTTAATGATTTTCAAACGTTGCTGGCTTGTGAACTTTACCATGGTGCAAATATTGACTTTATTTTACGTTTTGACATTGACAATTCATTAAAAAAGTTTAAGAGTGCGTTCATATCAAGATACGAAATCGTTATGTCCCTAATAGAAAACCGCGTATATGCGTATATGTACATAATTTTTTGTTATATTTCATTAGTACATTTATTAAACCCAATAGGTTTTAAAACCATATCTATTATAGATTGCAAAAAAAAATCTCAAAAAGACGTCAACTTTTTACGCCACTAAATTTGAATAGCCCCTTAATTCCATTCATGTTTACATTATGACTCATCACACCTAAAATTTTTACATAGAATTGTAATTCAATGTATCCTTAAGCGATTATCTGGGATATCATAGCAGTGTATGATGTGTTCTGGCGCTATCTAATCTTATCTTTTAGATGTTTTGCGAATCTATTTTTTCCAGGAAAGTAAGATTAAATCGCTAAACCTCTGTTTGCAGCTGTTGTATAACTAAAGGTATATAATCTCCTAAAAATACTCCTCCGGGAGGCATCTAACAAAGGTGGATTTTGGTGATTGATTGAAAAACAAGATAAAACTATAAATAAATGTGAAACCCCAACGAAAATAGGTAGACGGAGATAAATATAACTAAAATTCGAAAATTTTGGTTTCAGTAATATTTAAAACGACCTAAGTTGGAGTATTCACAGTATTTTTGGAAAATATACTTAAAAATAAAATAATTTATGCACTTCCTCCATTGCTTAGTTTAAACATGTATTTACAAAGAAGCAATTAAAACCAAACACATCATAAAAGATTAATTTAGATATTTTTTTCTCGATAATTCGTTCTCCTTTATTCAAACGCATGGCACGTTCCCATATGCTAACTGATAGCGAATTGCTAACCTAGTAATTCATCAGTAAAATCTTAATCGGGATTTATCAAATGAATGATTTATATATTGGCTCTTAGTTGCCATATCATGAAAAATTGTTATATAATCGTAGGAAATCAAAGACCGATTAAATTGTTGATAGTTTGATATCATTCTCACCATTGTTGAGAATCTAAACATTTGACCAGTTCTGGAGAACTTATTTATTTATGGATTGATAAAAAAATTTATTGTGTATATTATACCATTGACATTGAAAAGATACGAAATTTCGCTGTGTGGGCTTATCAGATTACAAAATTTATTTGCAACTAAGTAGTATGAATTTGTTTTATGAGTATTAAAAAATAAATAAAGCAATAATAAAATTGACTGAATTTAATTCTCGTCCGGGCAGATCCAATTAGCACGCCAAAAAAATATTCCAGACATTAGCGTGGCATTAATTTGACCAAACCGTCTATTGCACCAAATACCGTGAATTCCACCCCCTTAAACAATTTACAAACCACCAAAGCGAAAACAAAATAAACAAACAAATCGCAATAGAAGCCCCATCCATGTAGTACCCTACTAAGCAAATCTGCAAGTAAATTTGTTTGTTTGTCTGCCCCGCGGGAAAATGGCCGGTAAAGTCTGTCGTCGTGTTGGATTAGACCCAAGAGTCTGCCAAAGTCTGCTGAATTTTGCATGAAAAACTTTCTAAACATAGCAAACAAACAAACAAATCGACAGATAAAAAGAAATATGTTACAAGCTTTTCATCTGTTGCAAACATTTCTCTATACTTACGAGTATAGTACATACTCTATCGTATGTGGCATATGTCGCCCTACTCTAAAACTGTTAAAAGTAGGAAATCGGCAAAAAACATATGGTTCATACGAATATGAGAGTTGCTGAATCGCACCTCGAGGGGCTTCTTCAGGTTGTTAGCCCCAAAAGAAATCTGAGCCGGCCCCGGGTGGCATAATGCGAGTGTAACATTACCTAGCAGACTTCCTGATTTTCTTTTGCCATACGCATGAACTTGTTGGCATGTCTCCTTAATGCCTCAACTTCTTCTTAGCTCGATGCGTGTTGATTGTTACCTTGCTGTATGCTAGTGCGTACTAATTGAAATTATGTACGGTAGGTAATTATTTGCAAATTTAATCATATTTAGTTTTGAATGGGAAGCAGTTCATTAGTATTTGAGGAAATGTTTGATTAAGTCTGTCTCGGTAGGGGTAATGTTGATGAACTTTGTTCTTGTCATGCTTTTTTTTAGAAGGAAAATTAGCTGAGATTTTTTTTTTTTTAATTTAATAAAGACATGAATTATGAATGTCAAGCGTCATTCCTAAGTCTTACCCTCAAACTTTTCAACAAAAATTTCCTTTAAAAAAAAGAAATGAAATTTATTTTCATTCCACTCCACCAATTAACGACTTAGATCACTTGATTTTCAACGCTGCTGAAAAATTCACAATAAAAGCACAAATTTTATCGCCCATTTCCAATTTCTTTCGTTGCAGCATTTGCTAGCTTCAAAGGCAATCAAAATCTATTAAAGGGGTCATCACATGATATCGATTTCATGGCCGCGTGCAGTTCGCAATTTACTGCGTTAATAATAAATTTATTTGGCAGATGAAAAGAAACGAGGACCACTAATGCTTTTGTTGGTTTGCTCAATTAAATAATTGACTAGCCTTGAGTTGTTCAATTTGAAATGGCTAAAGAAAAGCTACCGAATTGGCGCGCGCATTTTCAATTACTTTTAAATAGATTATTTTTCTCAAATTTCTTGGAAATTATACGTGATTTGATAGGAGAACTTTTCTTACTTAAAATTACATTTAATTGTGATCACAGAAATACTAGCCAATTATATGTTGAACCGATAAATTTTCCACTAAAGCCACTATTAAGCTCTCAGATTATATACCCCATCTTGCAGACTAAAGATAGATTTAGAGTTTTAAAGAATGTTATAAGCTACGAGTTTGCTCTACCTGATTACCGTGCCAACAAATATCCGCAACCTTCTAAAAGTTCTAATCAAGGCCTTCAATTTGATGCCCCCCTCGAGAACCTTTGATAAAAAAAATGTTTACACTTCGGGTATAATAATAAATAAATAGTTGAGAGACTACCTCTTCTGATCTTTCAACAAAATTTTAGCTTCAGCAGTTTCTAAGGAAGCTTGCAGTGACACACGGACAGACGGGCAGACAGGACACAAAACTGGTAGGTCTTTGTAAAAAATTTGACAAAGCCCTGAAAAATGAAAACACGTTCAAATTCATTATGAATAACTTTCGCTAAACTCAAAACTCCCCCAAAACATATTTTTTGAGAAACTACATTTTACGTTCTGTTTGATAAATACTCATTCATTCGAAAATTTATTCATTTCGATTCATACCTACTAGTTTTGGGCTGGAATCGAACTCGCTTTTCACGGATCATAAGGCGAAATTGATCATATCGAGCTATGGGGCATCTTATCTTACACTAATCTAAATCATCTACATAATGCATATTCAAATGCATGATTCTCGTGCTGGATATTATGTGTTAAACTGATTGCTTTTCTAGCTCAGTTTGAGTTATACGAGTTAGTTTTGCTCAATGTTGTCTAATGTAATTTGTCTAAAGTAGTTGTATGGTTTTGCTTAAAGTTACGTAAGCAAAATTTGGTTTTCTTGTGATTTTTGCAGTCTCAAAAACTTTGTAACATGCTCAAGCAATTTGAAAAAGAATGAACTCAAAGTTCATCCGCTTTTTGGAAGATCGTACAGCATATTCTATGGTTCCCCGCGCGTAAATTCATCTGCCATTCTTTTATGGTTCAATTTGAGTATGGTTCACTCAAAGTCTCCATTAGCATTCATACAGCCAATGAATGTTGTTTTCACAACAAATTCGCCACTAGTGACAACTTCAACCTGGTGTTTTTCTTTTTGATCCAAAGTATAAAAGTCTTATGAACTGTACTTAAACCGTTCTCGTCCTATAAATTATATCAGCTGTAATTTCTCCCATATCTAAGATTGATCCAGATTAGCCATAAACCGCCATAACCGTTTCTTTGTTGGTCTGTTGTTGCTGTAGTCGTGTGTTCCGGAACTCGTAAGGACATTTCTGGTTGATTCCTTATAAATTTAAAACAGCATTTCCACCCGGCCAGCTGCGATTCCGTATTCATTGTACGTCTCAAACGATATTTTTCTATAAACTTATAAATTAAGCGCCGTATTTCTGCTATGTTATAGCCAAAAAATAGAGATTCCAACAGTAGTTCCATTTTATCAGTTGAATATTTTTGAGGTCTAATGCTTGTATCCGATCTTTTTAAATGCCGTCTATTTTCTGATGACTTTCTTTGCACGAAGAATTATATTTCTTTGGTACTTTGCTTTGTATGATTCCAATTTTTATCTCTTCTTTTCAATAAACGTTTACGGATTAGTATAAATGATCGAGAAAGTCATTTAAAATGGCTAGACAATATCGTACCGGTACGTTAGAAGAACTTGCTTCAAGTACGAAATAGCTGCAAAAGTCAAATATGCTTTCAATTTTTCGCTATCAAATTGGACAGTCAGCAAGTCAATCTATCATTACGCTAGATGAAATTACAAAGGTACACGTTGATTCATCACGGATGCTTTTAAAAATTATACTAGATACAGTTTTAAGAAAGTTCTTACGAAATATGAAAAACATTTACCAAAAAAGTTGATCGAAACTCTTCTTCTTCTTCGTAGCCCTATATTTCCTCTTAGGCTTCCCCATCCTGCAAATAGCGCCTCCAATTGTCTCAGTCCATTGACCGCGCCCTCCAATTTCGAAATCCAAGCAGGGAGCTTCAGTTCTCCCAACGAATACCTTTTTGGGTATCCGTTGTTCGTCAAAACGATTCATGTGGCCAGCCCATTGCAGTTTCCGCAATGTTACAATCGTTGAGACCTCCGGTTCATCAAAAATTTCATACAGCTTATGGTTGTATCGAATTCACCATTGGTCCCCCTCTAGTTTCGCTCCGACTATTCGCCTTAGGACCCGTCACTCAAACGCGTTCAATAGAATTGTGAATGCTTGGGTTAGGGTCCATGTTGCACACCCATAGCATATCACAGGTCTTATTACAAATTTGTATACTTGGAGCTTTGTTTTCCTGTGTTTGCCACTAGTCTTCTAAAACGCCGAAACTGAATAAAATATTTTATTTGCGAGCTGTATGCTTTGGCGTATTTTGTCTCTTTCATTGCGGACTCTCGTTATTTTGGCGCCCAAATACACGAATGTGCTCACATTTTCGATACTTTATTCGCCATGTGCGATATTTTGTGTATTTGAGGTATTTTTTCTTGACTACGTCATGAGCTTTCTTTTGTTCTCATTGATTTCTAGCCCTACTAGCTTTGTTTCGCTGTCCAGTTTCTTTGGCAGTTGTTAATAATCGTGACAAAATGCTGATATTGTCCGCGTAGGCTAATTCTTGGCTCGACTTGTATAGTAATGTAACTGGTATATCGACAAATAGCTTTCTTATGACGTGCTCCAGAGCCAAATTAAAAAGCAATGGGGCCAGCCCATCTCCCTAATTTAGTCCGGTATTTGTGTCAAATTCATCGGTAAGTTGGTTATTGATGTGGACTTGGGAGGTCGTCGACGTCATTGTCATTTTGGTAAGATGGACTAATTAGGCTGGGATGCCAAAGCAAAGCATTATTTGGTACAGTAGGTTACAATCCACACTGTCGCATGCTTGTCTAAGGTCAACGAAAGTTTGAAGTCCGTCTATGTTGAACTCCCAGCATTTTTCAAGTACCCGCTTGACTGTAAACAATTGGTCTGTTGTTGATCTACCTGCTCTAAAACTACCTTGATACTCCCAAATTATACTGTTGGGGTATGATCCGATTTTATTTTCTAAGACCTTTCGAAATATTTTGTATACCGTACAAAGTAGTGATATACCTCTGTAATTTTCGCACTATAGCTTGTCATCTTTATTGTGGATAGGGAATACATTTGATTGGCTGCACTCTCTCGGCATATGTTCTTGTTGCCAAATGTGCTGGATGACTTTGTGATTAGCTTAATTAACACTGCTGCTACCATATTTGATGGACTCCTCTGAAATATCATCGATGCCCGTCACTTTATTATTCTTTTGGGCTTTGATGGTTAAAACAACCCAATGGGTATTTCCACAGACATCTATAGGCTGCGATGTTCTGGATATTTATAGGCTCCGATGTTCTTGATGTAGGATGCCCATCTTCCCTTAATATTGGTTTGATCAGTGATGATGTTGCCGATGTCAACACGACATAGCGTAGTTTTGGGCTAATAACCACGTTTCAGGCTTTTCACTACTTTGTATGCTTGTTTTGTGTTGTTGCTTCTCAATTGGTAGTTATAGTATTTTCGCTTCTTAATTCTAATTGCCTTATTCGTTACTCTTCTGAGATTTTCATAATGTTCTTTCTTCGTCCTGGTTTTCCTACCTACATATTCCTTAGAGGCCTGATTCTTTTTGTCTAAAGCATTCTGGCACTCATCATCCAACCAATCATTTCTCTTGCGTCGGGCTTGATGTCCGATTGTGTGTTCTGCCACGGTTTTGATAGCCGCTTTCACTTCCATCCCAAGCTCGTTGCTTATTTTCAGCGATGCGTCTGATAACATGGGAGCCAGCTGTTTGGTGAGGGCCTCCCTGAAATTTTTTGCAACAGATGCTGTTTAGAGCCTTTCGATGTCGAATTTTTGTCGTGTGCTGGTCTTCGATGAATACGCCTTTCATATACAACATTGATAGGTTAATTGTAAAAGTAAAAACCTGAGTTCCAATTGGCCTCTATGTATGTACGGGCCAGAACATGGCGAATCTTGTTTTGTGTGTTGTCATTCAATGATAACCAGGTTATTTTATGAATGCGTCGATGTAGGAAGCAAGTCAAACGTATAACTAGATTTCTGCTACATGCAAGGTCAATCAGGTGCTGGCTGTTGTCACTTGTTTCATTGTGGAGGCTATATCTTCCAGTCATTCCCCGATAAGATCGCTCAATGTCAACTTTAGTGTTGAAATCACTCAGCATTACTTTTGTGTTGTTTGTAGGCAATGAGTCGGCTAGTCAGAAGGTTTCCTTCATTTCTTTCTGCTTTTCTTTGGTGGGGGCGTGAAGATTTGTCAGCTAGATTTTGAAGCATTTTTGTAGGGATCGCATACAACCGTTCGTTTATTGCCTTGAAATACATAACGTGCGACTTCAACTCCTTATCCACAATAAAGGCCACTCCAAATTCCCGTTTTCCAGTAGACTTCCCGCTTTTCAATATTGTGTGTGATCTCATGTCTTGGATATCATTCCAGTTCAATTCATTCCAGTTCAGTTCATTTCCTGTTGGCCTGTTTTAAAAGGTCCTTAATAGCGCCAGGGTAATTGAGTGTTCTGACATTCCAGAATCTAATGCCATAGTTTTTTTTCCGATTGCGAGGTCGTTGACGTGGATCCAATCTATTCCGGGGCCGTCTGCAGGTATCGAAATATTGTAGGGTTTTACAGGATGGAAAGTTAGCCCGTCACTCGACCTCCATTCCGGTGGCATGGTTCATTTACTTACGTCCACATAAAGGAGGTGTCAGTAGAATTTAGTAGCAGAGCTGTAGATGTGTTTACAGTTATTAGCATTTTGCGGCATTTAATGTCCTATTATTGGGGAACCAGTAAGCCCAATGTGTGACCCAGAGAAAATTTACTACCATTTAATCGTGGGGTTTAGTATGAGGAATCATAGAAGCTGGGACTGGGGGGAGCAAGAGGTTCCCTCCTCCCTTCTCAAACAGGCTTGGGGCCATCTACGGCAGAAAGAGAGGTATCATTATCATTTCAGTAACGTCATTAGTAGCAACTGATACTGAAGGCATCAACAAAGAAGAATCTAAGTCTGACTTTGTCTGACTCTGACAATTGTTTTGTAAATGCAATCATTCAATGGGTGATTTGCTGTCACTTCAAACCATTTGAATGCTACACCATAGCCAAATTCTTCTGAATCTGTTTGTTATTTATTATATCCTTTCTATTATTCCACTGACAAGATGGTCGATTAGGTAAAATTGTGAACAGTTTTTTGAATCAAATCAATTACAAATTGACACCATTTATACTAGTAAACAACCGCACGAGATTCAATTTCCGACTGATTGCAAACGAGTAAGCCAGACCGCGTCCTGCGACTTCTTACCCGAAGTGGCTCACCGCTCAACTCATTCGTACATGTCTCGTTGCCGTCAATTTGTGCGCATGAGAAGCACATGTATTCGTGATACTTTGCAATTTTGTTTATCTAGCGAGATCTTGTCCAGGATCCCGCAAGAACGTGTTGTGAATAGAGTGGATATAAATGTCCGTAAAGGATTGCAGCAATGGTCTGCTGCCTTGGCGAGCGAAGATGTTGGTGCTTGCCTGAAATTGGCCTTGTCTGAGGTGGCGTGAAAGCACTGGCAGGCTAGCATTGCAGTCTTGTGGGGTGGGTTCTTTTCCTCTACACAAGGATCCACTACAAAAAAATTTCGCATTCACGAATTTTGGAATAAAATGACTCAGTTCGATGGTGTCGAGGCTGAGGTAACCTGCTAAAGGGGTAGAGTCCCAAAGCAAAACGGCTGACTGGGCTTTGTGAAAGCGAGCGAGATTCGATAGGATCTCGTCTTTACTAAGTAAACTTACGACCCCCAAATAAGAGTGGGGCATCCACTATTTGAAAAAATATAAATTTTTCTAAAGAAACTCCTATTATTTTTACTTATTACGCCTTTAATTCTAGAATACAACTAATCTGTAAAATATTTAATCAATTGAACCAAACATCAATGATTTATGCATCAATTTTAATAAAACTAAATGGTGTTTTATGTCAAAAATAAACATTAATCGTATGCAAATGAAAATGATGTGGGGAATCTGATGAAAAGAAACCATTAAGAGAGAAATACAATTGGGCAAATCGCTACTGAAAAAATAATTTAGTCTAATTTGAACAGTGAGAACTATGTAAGCATATTTTTGAGTGTGCTGGTGCATAAAACGATTCCCTCAAATGTGATGATTGTACAAAAAATTTAGAAATAAGTTGACAAAATTGTACAGTAAATTATAAATATTTTATAAAGCAAACAATTTTAATTTATATTAAAAGAAAAGGTACTTACGCAGTCCCCCGACGAGCGCACGTTGATGGTGTGAGTAAGGCCTGTAAACATTTAAAATTCTCTCTAATTTTCTTCTACCTTAAATCGTAACACTTTAAGCGCACATTCCACTGTCTGCATATCACATATAAGTATCGTAGTAAAAATAAACCACATGTGTCACTAAATTTCGTTCCTCAAATCAGGAGATCCTTGTTTCATATCCAGTTGTGATTGAGCTTGAAGTGCAGCTTCACTATCTAGTTTCGTAGCGTTAATACTTTATCTAGTTGTGACATTGATTGACGCCGTTTTCAAAAACACAATTTTCTTTTCGAAGAATTAGATATGGTGATAAATATTTTTTTATTACTTAACTTTCTTCCCATAATAGAATTCGATTTACATATATTGACTACAATTACGAGTAAACTAACGAGCTGGTGCACTTCGTCAGCTGATCAATGAAAAGAGATGAATAACTTTGCGAATTTGGCGCGTCAGGGTGCGAAAGAGACAAAACATTTTAAGTGCTTGGTATGCTGCGGGAAAAGTCGATAACGATAAATCGGTTCCATCGGCTTGCATGTGAGTGCGTGACAAACTTCTCCGCATCCATACGTGTGTGTGAGAAACTTTTCCGCATTTATATGTGTGTGTTGTGTACGAACAGAAAATGAGAGCAGATATTAATGTTGTCATATGGAAATGTTTTCACTTTGATCGAAATCACAAATCGGGTAGCGTTTGCAAAATGGCGTTTAAATAATTTTAATGTATTAAGTTGCATATTGTTTTAACTCTGAAATGAAAATAAATTGGCAATTTATGGATGAAATATCGGTTTTTATATACTGCTATTTTGAAGTGTTACGCGCAGATAAACTATTCCTTTTTGTTACTTGTGTAACTTTCATTGCGGAAATTCAACGAAGAATTGTGGAGAAAGTTCAACAGATGGCGGCAGCGGCAGGCGGCCTATAATCAGATGATGGAACATTTTACGTCAGTTTTGAGGCAGCAAGCTCTGATCGAGGCTTCTTTATAAACGAAAAACATGAGCCCATATCTGCTCACCTGGGAGCTGCTAAGCCGCCACATGCCAAAGTAATACGCACAAAACTTGCTCCTGCCTGCGTTCACAATAGCCAAAATCAAAGGAATGTTTCCATTACTTAAGGAAATCGCGAACAGGTTCGATCGTAAAATCACTATGGATTAGTTATGGAATTGTGTTTTCGGTATCGACAGCAAATACCTTGACAACCAAGACAGTGAGTTCTTTCGATTCGGTTCACAAATTTTCAGCAATCCTAGGCTTTTCATCCATGTCGCCCTGTGCAAGTATCCAGAAACATTAAGGCTGAAAGTATTTAGAGATGAAGTTTCGGAGTGCTTCACGAAGCTTGTAAAGTAATTTTTGAAATTACACCTAAACAAAAATGAACGTCGTGTCGATATGATGGACACGTTAGTAGAGGCTTACAAAAATGGAGAGATGACTTTCAACGGTGTCCTTGCTCAGTCTTGGATTTCTGATTGCTGGCTACGAGACTTCAGCGTCAACTATGCACTTCTCCAGTTGGCAAGAAATCCAATGATTCAGGAGCAAAGTAGATACTACATAAAATTTCTTTTAGAAAAGCATAACGAGTTAACTTTCAAAGCTGTGATGGAAATGAAATACATACATTGATTAATTGCTTTGTGGTTAATCTCTTGTTCCATTTCTGAGTATCACTTTACCGTCTCTTTATAGAAACAATGCGATTATGCACTTCTCTTTCGAACCTCACATGAGAAGCTACAAATGACTACACCGTTCGTAACACGAACTTTACATTTAAGAAAGGCACACTCGATTTTATACCAGCTCATGCAATACATGGTGATCCCAAGTTTTATCCTAATCCTGAAGTGCTTGATCCAAATAGATTTTTCGAAGAAAATATTGGACCCAGTCCCTCAGCAACGTTCTTGAGTTTTGGGGGATGATCCAAGAAATCGCATCGGAATCAAATTTGGGATTATGGGGACCAAGATGGGAACTATAAATGCATTGTGGCAGTATCGGTACATGATTTCTCCCAAGACGGAATTGCCAATCACGCTTCAAACAAAATCTTTTATCACTTGCCCTACAGAGAAAATATTGTTAAAAGTTGAGCGGCTTAAGTTGGATTGATAAATTACTAGTCAAATGTGAAAAAAGAATGAGTGGTTCAAACATTTTTGGATGTCTCAGAAGTTAGACTGAACAGAGTTTTAAAAAAGTTTGCCCATAAATAAAAGCCAGCAATTTATGAAAATACTTTAAAGGCTCGGAGATTTTATTAAACGGAAAATTTAATCGCAATTCTGTCCAAAACACAGAATATAAAGGCTGATGAACCAACTTAATATTTTAAACTCAACTGTGACTACTGACTAAGCTCCTTTTTTTAATTTATAGTTTTATAGTGTGACTGACCAGATAATGTTTCGGTCTAAGGAATAACCTGGGCAAAGTTAAAGGAATTTGCTAGCGGATTCGATATTTTGTCCTAAATACTGCGGGACTAGTTGACATACTGAGCCCAAACATGGGCGCATAAAAACTAGGAAGGCTCGGGCGATGTTAGTATTTGAGTTGAAGGGCCAGAAAAAGAGAAGCATGACTCTTTTTTAAGGGTATATAGATCAAACAAATATGATTATCTCAGCGAAAAACTGGGGTAAAATACATGCTTAAAATGTGCGCCATAGTATTGTAAACTATCATAACGAAACATAATGGAGGTGAGCCGCGTTAAAAAGTATATTGTGAACCTACACTTAAAAAGCCTATAAAAGTGAGCACACTTTCGAATCTTATACATATTGATGTGACTTGTTTCTGACAAAAAGGCAGGACCTTCTTACAGCTGCAGAGCATGGCAATTTTTCTGTCAAAAAGTTAGTCTGTAATGTAGACAGTTAGGTGTAGTCCCCATAGAAGAAATTATAAAAACCAAAAAATCTCCATGTGCTTTTGATCTTTTGATCCTTAATCCGCGGATATCCAATACCGAACCGGCAAGCTTGTAACCCCGGCACCACCCAATCAAGTGTTGTAGTTTGGAAAAATTTAATGGCTTTGAACGATCAAAACAAATACCTTCAAATAAAAATAAAAAATTTAATACGAGATTGAATTTATTTTTAAACACTTCTACCGTTTCTTCTGTGGTTTCGGTTGGCGATGCTTGAGCGCATTCAATACACAATATTTAAGTAAGTTTTGATAACTCACGCAAACCTTCACTGGATGGCCGTGTGGACAATGTTGGCAATACCACGACAACCAATGGAATATCGATAGCGCAAAGTACCCGCCCTGATTGTAGATTGAATCGTCGTGATGCCCACAAAAGTGCAATTTCATTGGCGGTATTGTCTGTATACAGAGAGGTGTCTCGAAGGAACGGTTGTACTTCTTCTGGCAGCGTATACTCTTCGTCATCGTCCGGTAATGGTT
The DNA here is from genome assembly GCA_963969285.1 of Odontomyia ornata. Classification (NCBI taxonomy): domain Eukaryota; kingdom Metazoa; phylum Arthropoda; class Insecta; order Diptera; family Stratiomyidae; genus Odontomyia; species Odontomyia ornata. The sequence continues at coordinate 324,985,781 of OZ017740.1, read as the reverse complement.
CAATGATCTAAAATGTTTTAAAAAGTGAAGAAATTAGCTAGCAACTTATTCATCAATTCTTACTTTAACTGTAAAACTAAGTAAAATGCAGGCAAATTTGGACATAAACCAAATCAGAAGGCGGATGATACCTGAAAGTTAAGATGACTTTTTAATAAAAATTAATGATAAGTTCAATATGAAAAAAATATGCAAGAAAATGAATTTTTCTGGTTTTCCAAAAACCTTTGGTAATTTATGTTTGTAGTCTTCAGCAGTAAACTAAAACATTGCCAAGTCTTGATTGCAGACGTTTTTATCGACAGGACCCCTCCAAATATCTATGGACCATTTCATTTTACTTTTGCCTTTTCTACCCGAAGATTGTGCGCCATCGACGAGAAATGTTATGATTAACAATATGAACACTAAATGGACATACTTTCTTAACATTATTGGCTCGAAATTTGTGTCTACCGGCAATTGTAACATGTAAATAGAAGCGATACCACGAAGTCAACAATAAAACTTGTTAACTGCAAAGACGTTTGTCAAATTGATAGTTGAATATAGAGAGACATTTTGCTTCACTAAATGTACTCAGCTCATTTTAACGAAATCGTTAAATTAAATTCAGTTTTATATCTCTTTCACTCCTATGGGGTGAAATGCATGCGGTATTCTTAATCTTGTCTGACCTTGTTTCTCGTGGATTTTCTCGCAAACTCGCGCGTACACCAATACTAACTCACGGTGGCGGCATCAAAACAAGCTACCGTTAGACGAGCACATTGTTCGTTGTGCGTCAGTTTGTTAGTTTATAAGCTCTGACACAACCAGCAGTGGAAACCTGCGCATCGTGCATACCGTACTTTGTATACAGTAGAATATAAAAATTAGCGCTGCAATAGAAAATATCGCTAATGGTGAACCGTTGCCGTCCGTTCAGGCCATTAGACGCTGTCTCGAACGCAGCACATCTCGTTTGGGGGAGAAAAATGCAAAAGTCATTACTCAGGGCATACCTCTGATGGGCCAAAAAAAAGAAATGAGTCCTTGATATAGCAGCCAGAACTAGACTTGTGTTAAGCACTTGCAATACCACTATTTTTGCCGCTGGGGCTGCGTTGGATCCGTCCCAAACGTTTAGTTCGCATAAGAATCCCTAGTACCAAGGGTACACGACCGCGCAGTTCTAGTGGACGACTCAGCTGGTAATCACCAGTATATAGTGCATAAAGTCAATGATGGTCCCTCTTGCCATACATATGTTCAGCTTCCCAGTCTTAAGTGGAACACTGAAAGGATGAACGTTGAGAGATTTTTTGGTGTGCTCATGGCGTGGACATCAATGCCTGAAGCTTCGCAGGAGAGTGGAGGATTAGCAGCTTTGGACGCAATGAATCAACTATCTGTGCTATAACGTCTGCTCACCTGTCGTCTTTGCCCCCGTCGGAGACCCTTGCACGGCAAGCCTCTAGTGCGGTGATTATTTGGGAACAATGAAGTTAGTATCACAAGCTCTGACTAGAGGCTCATACCAAACATGCTGCATACATGTTAGCCAGAAGGCTTTTTCGAAAATTATCAGCAACAGCAAGGTAAATATTATGCCAGCTCTTTCTCTACATTCCCTGTTTTTATTGAAGTAGTCCCCGATGAAACTCCAGCAAAATGGCCGCTCTTAACGAAGATGGAGGATGCAGTTTTGTTCACGACGGCAAAATACGCCCCATGATCAAATGCGATCCTAACTAAAGTGGTCCGATAGTCTTATCACTGTTTCCCTGACTTGCTGCTCAGTATAGTCAGCCCTTGCCTACACGATGGCATATTTCCGTAGCACTGGGCTCATGTTGATCAACAAGATGAAGGGAAATTCCGACTCACCGTCTACCGTTGTGTATGAGGGGTAGACATACTGACGCGATTCATGCTGTAGGTCGCTCGATCACCGATGCTATTGGGAAGTGGTAAGTGTAATCCAGTGTGTATAGGCATATAGCAGCTTCACCCGACAGGTTGTCCTGTTGGTTACTTTTTACATCAGAAATACTTTCGATTCCATAGATGGGCGATCTACAAGTCGCGCTAAGTAGTAGCCTATGCGGACGACATCAACATTTTGTCACTGACATTAACAACTGCCAAAGAACTCTTCCTGAAATTCGACAGCGAAGCAAAACTAGTAGAGCTACAAATCAGTGAAAATAAACAAAGCTCATGATGCAGTCGAAGAAAAATACCTCAAGTACACAAAATATCACTCTTGGCAAATACGATATCGAGTATGTTTGGGCAAATATGTGTATTTAGGCACAAAACTAACGAGAACCGGTAATGAAAGAGACGAAATACGCCGAAGAATACAGCTCACACATAAAAGTTTTGATGACCTTAAAGACCAGCTGCATACACAGGAAAACAAAGCTCTAAGTGTGACAAGACCTGTGTTATGCTATGGATGTGAACCATGGACCCTAACTCAAGCATCCACAACTATATTGAACGCCTTTGAGCGACGGATTTTGAAGCGAATAATCGAAGCGAATCTAGAAGGGGACCAATGGTGAATTCGATACAGGCATGAGCTGTATGAAATTTTTGACGAGCAATCTCAATGATTGTAAGATTGCGGAAGCTGCAGGGGGTTGGACACATGAATCGTATAGACGAAGAATGGATACCCAAAAAGGTATTTGTTGGGAGAACTGAAGGCCTGAGATCAGTGGGGGAGCCGAGGAAACGCTGTTCTGACTTGGTCGACGAAGATAGTTCATTGCTGTTCGAATTTTGAAATTGGACGACTGAGACAGTTGGAAGCGCTTTTCGCAGGAAGCGAAGGCCCAAAAGGGGTTGTAATACTACGGAGAAGAAGATGACCGAAAAAGTTGATCGAAATTAACCTTTTTCAATATTATTGTCGCGTGCAGTGAAACAGCTGTTATCTGTCAAGCGATAATATGGCTGAATGTTAATCCGAGATATAAGCACAGTACAAGTTAGGCGCAAGTACCTTAAAGGCAAGTTTATCTAACATCTGATTTGGTTACTTTTCTGAAGTTCTGCAATAATACAGTTGTCATAACCTTGTAAAGATTCTACAGACGTAGTTTTCATCCAGTAGTTTATCTGTTGTTAATATGAAAGCTAGTACCGCATATACAAGGTTCCGGATCGAAAAGACAAAGTTTTCATGATTAATAAGCGAGCACTCCTATCTGATCAAAAATAAGCATTCGTTCTTCTCCTTCGTTGAACTACACCTCCTTCCAGAAATTCGTGCACCGACCGTCCTCCACTTCCAAAATTGGTTTGGCGATGAGCAGCCTACCTTAACGGACTTCGACCAGTATTTTTATTTTCTCATTGGTCTTTGCTTTTCAGTTTTTCCAGCAAATAGGTTTATAGGTATCCGTTATCCAAACGAATTGTTTGGAAATCAATTGCCAGTATCCTAAGGATTTCTTAAATCATGAACAATCTCGGAGTATAATCTATTCCTTTTGTGAAGTTTTCTATACCAGTGAGCATAGAAGTCTCTGAAACGTCATCTATTCTCGATTTGGGGGTGCTGCAATGGCCCCCTACATGTTCCACCCCTGAGCATCCAAGGGCAGTCAAAGAGTTCTCATTTTTGAGCACTTCCAATGTAGTCTATGTTCAAGCGAATAAGGTATATTTATTCTGACACAAATAAATTTGTAACAGAATGTCAGCATTTACATTAAGTTCAATACTAGATCCGAATTATATGTTTATATTTCATCAATGAAACAGAAGACTCCTTAACTTCTCGAACCGTCAAAGAGTCCACAATCTGATTAACTTATCGTATTGTAGCCTCTTGTTGAAAAGATCAGGTATCATGTCCTTGGTTCGAAGGAACTAGCATTTAACTCCTTTGATTGAAACTAATCCTCAATAAAATACATTCTTATGTTGATATGCTAAGACATTAGCTGTGGGTTTCTATTAATTCCTGTAGTGTTCTTTGGAAAGGGTAGTCGAATATCGCCTCCACTTTTGTGGATTAGCTTAAATTCTATTTTTAGAAGCAATAAAACCCAACAATTCTATCTTCGTTTACAAAAAAACTCGCTACTTGAATTTTGAAATCATTTCGAAGGTTTTTAAAATTGTATCCATGGTTTTCAGTAACTCATCTTCATTCTCTCCAAAAATTGTGTCATCGATGTAGAGTTAAGATATTCATCTCATATGATCTATTGCAGTATCATCGATTGCTCTTTGGAGTAGTCCAGGATCATTCTTCAGGCCAATTGTAATTTTTGTGAATTTAAAGTTCCCATCATTGGCTGAGAGGGTTTTTTTCAGTACCAGGTGGTTTTCATTGGATCTGGTGAAATCTATTCTTTAAATATTTAATCGTACAATGATCCTTATTTCCTACAGTGAGGAAGATTTCTTTGGTCTGGGTATTGGATATTTATCTAGGATTTAGATGGTGTAAATTTTTGAGCGGCTGATTTTTTGGAAATTATACAGGGATTATTCATCCTTCATAAGTTTAAATATTTCTTTATCGGTTAAAGGTTTCAACGCTGTGGGGTACACATAAGATTTGGAATGAGTTGATGTGTCATCTCGACATTTGTTGTATAGGGTTTTTATTAGGGACATAACAATTTCATCTTTATATGAACGCACCCTTAAACTTTTTGATAAACTGTCAATATCAAAACGTCATTTAAAGACAACATTTTCATCATGGAAAAGTTCACGAACCAGCAACGTTTGAAAATTATTAAAAATTACTACCGAAATTCTGAATCGGTGGTCGCAACTTTAAGAACGCTTACGCTTACTCCATTTTTGGGCCGTAATAATCGTCCCACCCGACAGACTGTGCGTGCTATAGTGGATAAATTCGAGGCCAAAATTTTCACTATTAGACGTTTCGGTGTCAAAAAGATGTCGTACCGCTCGAAGCAAAGGTAATATCGCAGCCATAACTGCATCGATTCAAAATGAGCCAAATCACACGTCGTTCTCAAGAGTTGGGCATCACTCAAACGACGCTGTGGCATATTTTGCGAAAAGATCTTAACCTAGATGGTTACAAGATCAGATAGACTCAAGAACTATAGCCAGTTGACCATTTGAAACGCCGAAACATCTTCAATTGGGCTCTGGTTAAGCTTGAATAAAATGAAGAATTTCATCGAAAAATCATATTCTGCGATGAAGCTTATTTCTGGCTCAATGGCCATAATGTTACCATCAATGGAGAGCACTATCGCACGAAGCAATAAAAGCTCACTTTATAGCAAAAAACTTATCGTATAGATTAACATTAAATTCATGTGAAAAGGGTGAAATAATCAATTTAAAGATTAGCAAAGACAAATCCTTTTTACCAGTGTTATGGTAGAATTTTTGTAAAATAAAAACCATAGATTATATGGGCTGGTCCACATCAATAGGCTCAATCAGGCAACATCGTTTGAATCATGCAAATTTCGTGATAACATGACTCAAACTGGTGTTTTTTTTTTTGGGGAAAATAAAAATATGAGTTATGAGGATCTCTTTTCTTGGTAGAACTATGAGAAAAAAAATTCTAGTCGAATGAATACCCTCGATAAATTCAAAAGAAATTTTTTCATAACCAACGGCGTAACTATTGGACCGTTCTTCTTTGATTTTCGAAAGCGATGCTAGAATTGCTGTCAAAAGTGTTACGGAGCCTGGTAGTGAAATTTTTGTGTTAATTGGCATACACAAGTATCCGCCCCAAGCCAAATTGGCTGTATCGTTCCTATTTTTCTTCGATAGTCTAATTTTCGAAGCATTGTAATTTTGACAGGTCTCTACGATTCATTTGACTTAATGCCCTCAGACTTTTCCTGCAGAGTTGTTTGAAGTCAAAAGATCGTAATGACCCACTGACCTGGAACGCCTAAAAAGCCAAAATTCAATAGTATCTACGCACTTCGCGATGGAAGTGTTCTTAACTCCGCTTCCTTTTCGACTTTTTGAATCTCCACTGCCGTTGACTTGATCGGTTGTAGTCATTGTTATTGGAAGACAATTGATGATATCGGCTATGATAGCCCGATTGGTAGCTGGGTAAATTATTGATTGCTACTGAGAGCGCTGCTGCGACAGGTAAGCATTTGATCTGCTCTGACGCGGTCGTTGTGGATATTTTGCCCAGGAAACGGAACTGATAAAAGGTTGCGGATGAGCTTCCTTTAGAACTATATGCGATGGTGTTCTGTGGGGCTAAGTATTTTGACGTGCCACTTTATACTGCTTACACCCTTAACAACTAATTCTGACATTCCTGCACTAAGAATTTTTAATTTCATATGGCCGGGATCTCGCGAGAATGAGGTAGCATTCCCGGCATGTATGTGTATAATACATATTTTATTACCTAGGATTCGACGTGTCTCTTCCGATGTTAACTAAATATACAATAAGGGCTAAAATTTAATTTAATTACTAATTAAAATTTATTTTACAATATAAAACCATCCTTCAAATTTTGTGCTTTTTTAATACTATGAGTATATAATTTTGAAATAAAATTTTGACCTATCAATTTGTTGGGTATTCTTATCCTACAAAAGATGAAAATAAACTGGAGTTTTCATTCTTTACATTTTTGTTATTTTATTCATAAATCTTAAAAGTCACTCAAAGATGTGGTGGACAGGGTCATCAAATAAATCGAAATTCTTTAAAAATAGATTCAGCTGTGCTATTTTTGACCAGACATCCCAAAAAAGATTTTTAGATTGTAAACAAAACCAATACTAATCTAAAGTCTGAAAAATATTTTCAGAAGATCATAAATCAAATTTTACTATATTTTTCACCGCGTCGCAGTATTTCCGTTTTTATATGTCAAAATTAATAGCAAGCAAACGCAAAGTGATTATCTTATTTTTAAATTTATGAAAACATTTTGCTTTTCATAAGCAAATAAATAATACTAACTTTCTTTTCATATGAATAAATTGATCTATGAATTTTGTTTAAATTGCTCTATAAATTTCACTCAAATTTCCATTAGACGTTAAAGATCATCTCGAACGTTTTTCAAAAGATATTTTTTGGAGGAAATTATTATTGCTTCAAAAGCAAAAGTGTAATAAAAAAATTATGAACTTTATATTCTTTAAATAAAATGAAAATTTTAATAATTTTCCTTGTGAAATATTTATGGAGAAAAATTTAAAGTTAAAAAAAATTACATTCTGCTATTCTTTGCAAACAAAAATTTTATTTTTTTGTTGAATAATATTTGAAAAACAACAAATTTCAACTTTTAATGCTTCTTAAATTTTTGCATGTATATTCTAATAATTTTTGTCTTCAATTAAATGAATGAATTGCGAAAATAGAGAAAAAGTCACCTCCAAAAATCAATTTATTATTTCTTAGAAAATCATAAACTCAAAATTTTAGCAGATGTGCCAAATGCAATTGGGATTCACCTGAAATGATGTGCTAATTTTTAAATCAATCAGCAAATACCGAATTCCAGCTGAAATTCATTCTCACAGCTCTAATTGTATTATGCTCATTTTATTTTAGCACCTGATTCCAAAGACATGTTTACATAATTTGGCAATAAATGTTGATTTGTTAATTTTCTTAACTCTGCAGTTGGGTCTTTTTAAAAGAAAAAATTATAAATTAAGTATTTATTGGTTTTTATCATATGTGCAGACAGGATCTAGAATTTAAAGTTTACTTTTGATTTGGAATAATTACTAATTTTTGTTTTTATTGCTTATTTTTTCAGGAAGTACCTGAGGAAAATTACAACTTGCCATACCATCAAACAAATAATGTTGTGCCTGGCGAAGCGGTAACAATTAAAATTGATGTACCAGTGCCTTTACGTGAAGAACCAAAATTTCCAAAAGAAAAATGGAAAACATTTGTTTGTGAGTATATTTTATATAATATCCGTATATAAGTATAATTTGACTGAGATACCAAAGCCAAATTAAAAGTATATAAACCTTAAACGAAAATTAACTTCTCTATAACTTTATTTCCGATGAGCTTCCTGTAAAATCGAAGAAGAAATAGTTACTGGAGCAAGTATGACGAAAAACAAGAGACACTTCAATTTTCTCCTCAAATTTTCCATTTTTGCCGGCTCATATCTCGTAGACATCATAGCGTAGGTATAAAGAAGTGGATATTATTTTAAACGGGATTTAGTAAGCTTTAATTTTGACCTAACAAATTTTCGATGTGAAGTACGGACTTCGAAATATTTGAAAAAAACTAAAAATGGAACAAGGTGACACTGTGCCGAAAACGCTTGGTACACGGACAGAGAAGAGGAGCACTGAGAATCTTTTATCCGATAGTCTCGGATTCGGCAGTAAGAGTTATTGCAGGCATTGCTAGAGAGCATGCACGATCTACCTACGTCAACACGATGATACAAGGGAGGCAGTTGCCCTTGATTAGAGACAGCGCTCACTCAATAATTGGCAGCAGTCCTGCGTGAACAGCACGAAAGGAAAATTGACTACGTGCCTTATGCTTGATCTGAGACTGTGGCTGAATCAAACGTATGGTGAGATTGAATTCTACCTTATCAGCTCTTGAGCGGGAATGGGTGTTTTCAGTCTTACTTGCATATGATTGGTCCCTCACAGTCCCCCGACTGTAGGTTTTTTGCAGAAGAGAAAGCAATGCTTGCATGAAGAAGATAGAACAGGCTGCTCTGGGACTTCTTAAAAAAACAGGAGAGCTTCTCCTGGATAGTTTGATTAGGGAGATGCTTGAATCGGTTGGGAAATATAACACATTATATTCGGCCAGTCCTTAAAGATAAAAAGGGCTCACAGCAGACGAAGACATTGAGGTTTGGGGATTACTTTCCTAGCAAGCCTTCTTCGTCCCTTCCCTCCCACTAGACGAGGGTTCCACTGACTTAAAGACGCCTCACCGCGTAGCAAAACTAGGCTTAGCCCAAACTATTGAGTCAAACCCTTCCAGAATAGGTTCTCAGGCTGACAGGGAAGGCGTTTAGTGGATATCTTAGGTGTATTGTGCGTCTGGGAGCCCCGCACTCAGGGCGTAAATTGTCTTTACCTTCCAACCACAAAAAACCTCATTTCTACATTTCTGGAACGAAAATCATAGAAACCACCATTTCCGGCAGCATTGTTCGTCGCAAATTTTTGGAACTCATTTTCGTAAATTCATAAGCCGATTGCAATGCATGCTTTCTAGTCAGACTTGGTGCATTTTACTGCACGAAAATTAATATTTTTTTCTTCAGACAAAATAACTTTTTCTGACCCTTTCTATTGACTTTTTTTTCTTCAAATCTTTTTAATTTTTGCTCATTCAACATTTAACATCTTAGTGTGCTTCTATTGATTTATGTCATGTATAGCGTTTTCTAGTTCAGCCATAGTATATTTTTTAAGTAGATTTTCGGAATGCATATAACATTTTTCTACAACTATAATAAAAATAAAGTCAGATTATAAATTACAAAAACTAGTCAAATGCGAGTAGGACACACACATTGAGGGTTCCGATTTGCTTTGAAGTTAGCTTCTGAGTTTTAAGTCTCTAAATTGATTAAAATATATCTAGATATTACCTCATATAGGGTTTTTCATTAATCACAAAACAATTTTATCTATTAATAAAACACCGAAATATTTGAGATATTGAGTTCAAATTTATTGTGGATATAGTGGAAGCATTACATGTTATGAATCTAATTCGATGTCGGGAATACGACTACCACGAGTCCATTTACAGCGGTCGTTTCTTTGGACCCAATTTGCCACCACTTTGGCACACATTTCGACCGGAACGTTGGCAATTTCGCGTTGCATATAGTCTTTCAGCCCGTTTAAAGTTGTTTTCTTGTTCGCATAGACCATTGGATTAATATAGCCCCATAAAAAGAAATCCAATGGCGTTAGAACGCATGAACGAGGCGGCCATTCGATCGGACCATTTTTCGAGACAACACGTTCACCAAATTTGCCTTTCAATAAATCAATTGTGAGGCGTGCTGTGTGGCTAGTGGCACAGTCCTGTTGAAAATACATATCGTTGATATCAAGTTCATCCAATTCTGACCACAAATTCACAATTCAGTTTGTGCTCACCCAAAAACCCCTTGATCGAAAAGGAATCTTTTTAAGACCATCTTTTACCTCCAGTCATAAAAGCTACAATTAACTCTACTAATGATATTGAGAGTAGATATATCTTATCAAGACTACGGGAGCATAAGATAAATGAGGCTGTTCGACTCTATCTATCTTACATGCATAAAGGACCCAACACAGCAAGCATCGAGGGCAAAACGAATACTCATTTGAAAGTTTTAATTCAAAGAGAAGGTCTTCCAATAGATCTAAATACCCTTCATAAATTATCTCTCAGATATCACAAGCAACTGGGGGTAACTTCTGAACAAGCAAAAAAAAGGCCTTGAAACTTATGCATCATATGTGAGCTCTAATTAATATCTTCACTTCAAAAGTCACGGGAGCAGTATCACAAGCTTTTTCGTCCACAATAATAACCCAAATTCCTCAAAATGCCTAAAAATATTCTATCACAACTCTGGCGGTTTGAGAGGGAAACTCATTAAACTCTTTTTCGACGCTAAATCATGCCCTTTCACTGTTCTTGCTGTCACTGAAACCTGGTAAATTGAATCCTATCGTAATGAAGAGATTCTTGATAATAATTTACATTCAGAGCACCGAAATGACGCGAGGCGGGGGTGTACTAGTTGGCGTGCATAACTCTTTCTAAAGTGATATAACATTCCAACATGCAATAATTGGAATCAAATTTGGTAAATTCGACTTATACATTGGCGTATTCTATATTCCTCCGAAGTCCAGTGGGACAGTGTACAATGAAGCAAGTGAAATTATTTTTTCAGTTGTTGGGCTTTCGAGTGAAGAAGATGGAGTTTTAATATTTGGTGATTTTAATAGACCCAGTTTGACATTTACAGTGGATGAACTTGACAATCGTTTTCTTCCAGTAAATCTTTTAGACAATAATGATTTTATCCTGGTTACCACCTTTTATGGCAATGATTTGCAGCAAGTAGTTCCAACGTCCAATCAAAATGGTAACTGGTTAGATCTCATTTGTACTAATGCATATGACGAAGTGGTGGTTAATCCAACTAGTAATGCGGATAACCTTTTCCCAAATAATCTTCACCATTCCGCGCTTTCGGTTGAATTTTCCACTGCTGAAGCTCAAAATAGTCTTTCATACAATAACTCAATTGTATAAGATTTCCCCAATGCTGACTACGAAAGCATGAATAAGCACATTTTTAGTATTGACTGGTCTGGTAGGCCGTCAGCGCTAGATATAGATGATGCAGTAAATTTATTTTACCAAATTATTATTGACAACGTTGAAAGCATTCTACCTAAAATGAAGAAAAAAGGACAAATTATCTGAGCCTTGGCTGGACAGTAACTTTCGTAATTTAAGAAACAGAAAGAATAAATTGTATAAAGTTATGGACAATAGTTCTAAAGTGAGCGAAAATACTGAAAGAGAATATGATGAGTTGGCAAAAGAATTTAAATTAAAGTCGTCCGAGGCATATGAAACCTATGTTTAGAAGCTAGCATTGAATACTACAAAGACAAAATACATTATTTTCAAACAGAAGAATAAGGAAGACATTGAAAGTGACCTAAAATAAAATTGCAAAGAGTGTTTGAAATTAAATATATCGGTCTTACCATAGATCATCGTTTGACATGCTTGCCAGGCATAAATACTCGTAATTTGAAATACAACTAGCACCAATGATAAGAATGTTGAGAATATATGGAGATTTTCCAATTTACAACATATAAAGAAACTTGTCTTTATATATTGTAAATTACGGTGGTCGTTTGGAGTCAATCGTCAAAGCTAAACCTTAATATTATATCCAGAATACTAACTAAAGTCTATAAAAGTCTAAACCTTCCAATTCTCACACCAACAGGACTACTGTATCAACTGGCCAATGCATTCACCTTCATTCAAATCATTACTATGGAGAAAGCTAAGTTTATCTTCAAATTCCAGGGAATTGTAACAAAACCCTTTTATAAAAGTATCTCAAATAAATCCATTTTATTTAAGAAATGCGAACAATTTTGTAATACCTTACGCCAGAACTGATTGACTAAAGATGATGCTCTGCACATATACAACAACTCCCAGAAACAGTGAAAAGTGCAAACTCATTTTTGTTTTTTAAGAAAAGACTTCAGGAACATCTAATTAATTCAAATTAATGATAAGTCCGGAAGATTGAAAATGCGGTATCTTAGGGCATTTTAGACCCTGACGTCGAGATACTTAAAGACAGCTAGTTTTTATAAACTCAGAGTTTTTTTACTGCGTTATTTTTATTTTTTTTCATCCCCGAGAACTGTTTACGAATCGAACTAGACTAGCAAGAAAGGAGTGTCAGAATGGCAGAATGAGTAATGAATACATCCAATGGAATTCAACCAATTTAGCTTTTTTATTTAATTAATTTCTCTCCATAAGCAACACACGTCTACTCGGCTTCGCTGGCGTGCTCGACTGACTGCATTTCACGACTGGCACCCATTGTTGCCAGTTGTCCAGTTTCTCCAGTGCTGATAGCTCGGCCATCCTGGAGTGACTCGTCCCGAAACACATCTTCAACCAAGGCGGGATCGGAGCTAACTTCTGATTCGTCATCCATTGATTCATTGTCGCTGTTTGCTTCTGGTCCCAAGGAACACCAGGGTTTCAACTGCTGGAATACAGATTGGAACGATCGTTGATTCCGTTGGCAACCTTCTAAATCTCCAATGAGGTATCGGTCGCAATCCAATACCCGATTAATTACATACGGTCCCTTGTAGCATGGCTGTAATTTTCGAGATTCTCCGGTCGCAGAAGCCACGCTATCGACCACAACTAGATCGTTAACCGCAAACTGTTTTGGTTGCCCGTGTTGCTTCTCGAAACGTTCTTTCCATTTTCGCTTTGCTTTGTTAATTCTATTCGCGATTTCGTCATAGCAAATTTCCGTGGATTTAATCCAATCTAACTCGTGTAGCGCTTTGAGCAGCTTATTCGGAAGAATGTCACGTAGCTGGTATCGGAATACAATCGCATTTGGCGTGTGACCGATAGTTCAGTTTGCTTGGGAATTTAAAACAAACTGAAGCCTTTTAAGATTTCCGTCCCAAGTGCGTTCGCTATCTGTAGAAGCTCGCAAATATAGAAGAACAGATTGACTCGCTCTCTCGATTTGGCCATTCGCCCTGGGGTCCTAACCGCACAATAACTTTCAAACTTTTTGGAAATGAAGGCTACGCCTCGGTCTGATATGATTCTTCGCGGAAGCCCAAAAAAGGTAGTTAGATCATTTAGCGCATGAATTACTGGGAGCGTACACACCGACTTTACAGCTTTCACCACGATATATTTCGAATATTAGTCATTTATTGCTAGCACGTATTGGTTTCCAGCGGTACTTTTAGGAAAGGGTCCCAGAGAGTATACGTGTATCGCTTCGAACAGGATAGGGACAACCGGTCTAACATACTGTTTCCCAACCGACTTCCCAGCAACCCTTTTAAAATAACAGCATTCGATACAGGCAGCGATATATCCCTTACCGTAATTTCGCATTCGCTAGAACCAATAATAGAGCCGTATCTGTTCTAACGTTTTGTCCATCCCACAGTGTCTTCAGTCATCATGAGTTTTCTCCAGCGTACAGCTTTTGGCCCGACCCATCGAAGCTCTCCCCGTACTTACCATTACGTAATCCTCCCGCAACTGTGCCAGCTGGTCGGAACACAGTTCGCCTCAAATTTTCCGCGTGATATTTCGGCGCGCCTCGTCCTGTTGTTGCATTGTAACCAGCCAGTCTTGGTCGGTAATGTCGACTGTTAAAATCCTCTCAACAACTTCAGTGGTGTTTTCGGTAGGTACATGATTTAAGGCATCCACATGCTGCATCCTGCGGCTGTCCCGGTGAATTAGTTTAAAATCATACTCGGACATCTTCAGCCACCATCGTGCTATCCTTGGAGGTAGGGGCTTCTTTAGTCGCACCGTGGTAACTGCAGAGCAATCTGTTACAATCGTGAAAGGTTTCCCTAACACATAGATTCGGAACCTTTCCAACGATTCTACGATAGCGAGTACTTCAAGCTCACCGTAATGTTATTTAGTTCTCGGTAGTCCACACATAGTCTATCTTTGAATCTGATTTTTTTTTATAAGTACAACCGGAAAAGCATACGACGATTCACTCGGCTGAATAATATTTATTTCCAATAATTTGTCTATAATTTTTGTCAGCTCAGGCCTTTTCGCAAAGGCAATGCGATGAGGTCTGTAGTAAATGGGTTTGTCTGATATTAATCTGGTTTTCAGCTGTCCCAATTTACTCTTCCCAATCTCCGATAGATTCTCAGCGAAAAAATCTTTGAATTCACATAATAGTTCATCTAACTTGCGATACTTGTCCTCGTTCAAGTTCTTTTTGTCTTCGATTTTACAAACTCCATCTCCAATGATTAGGTTTAGACATTGGCTTTTTAAGAAATTGGCTCCCACTAGATCTGCACAAGGCATCATTTTATCTTCTACGATGTAGAATGTGTGAAAAAATTCCTATTATCGAACTGCATCTCCGTTTTGATTTTTCCCGTAGAGCGATATTTTCCCCCACCGAAGCCAGAAAATTCGATTTCAGTCGGTTCGACTGGCCCAATGGCATCAGCAACAGATCGAGCTAATAATGAACGTGAGCTTCCTGAGTCTAATATTGCGAATATACTTTTTACAATTGATATACAATTGATAAATTTTCCTCCTCCTGTATTTGCAATACGACATCTGACGTCCAAACTTTCCGAATTTGCACGAATCGTTCTCATCAACGTTAAATGCATATCGGCTTCGTCAATTGTTCGCAAACTCTTGGATACTTGTAAATACTTGCATTTGTCCTTCGTTCCATATTTTTGCATATCTGCACAGTTTTAATTGTGCTGCAAACAATACCAATATATCGTCCCAAGCGTATACCTCATTCAACTCGCATATACGCTTAATAAACTGTTCTGTCTCTCTTTTTTTGTTTTAATCGCGTACATGACTGATCCCACTTCTGAATTGTCAGAATGGCAGAATGAGTAATGAATAAAACCAATCGAGTTCAACCAATTTAGCTTTGTTATTTAATGAATTTCTCTCCATAAGCAACACACGTCTACTCGGCTTCGCTGGCGTGCTCGACTGACTGCATTTCACGACTGGCATCCATTGTTGCCAGTTGTCCAGTTTCTCCAGTGCAGACAGGATTACTTCACATCATTTTATTTGTCCCCTCATACCGATGTTTTAGCATTTCTTGAAGACACACGTAGAAATCGACGATAAATCGACCCTAAAAAATTCTTTCATTTTGGGAATATAAAGGAAATGGCTTAAAGACTGCAATTCCTCTCTCCCTGAAGAAATTCGTGACTATTTTATAGATCACTTTCAATTTATGTATTACTTGCCAAGCACTTCACCCCATCTTCATAACTTAGGACCAAATTTTACAACAGTGCTTCCAGAATATTCAGTTTCAGAAGAATATATATTTAACGCAATTGAAACACTTGACTTGAACCATGATCCTAGCCCTGATTTCCTTCCACCATCCTTTCTATTTCAGTGTAGAGTGACCTCTCCATGCACTTATAAATAAATCGGCTCTCGTGTTTCCAGCGTACTGGAAATCTTCTCATTTGACTCCAATGTATAAAAACAAAAATAAACAAGCATTTGAAAATTACAGAGGAATTGCTATATTATTAGCAACCCCAAAATTAATTGAAAAAATAGTGTGTTCTAAAATATCCTCCATTATAAACCAACGTCTCAATGACCAATAACATGGGTTCAGAAAAAATCGATCCACAATTACAATACAAACCTCAAGGCAGTCATCTTGGACCGCTTCTTTTCGAAATATTTATATCGGGCCTGTTTGAAGCGTTCTCTGACATACCACATTTATATTATGCGGGTGATCTAAAATTATACCACGCTATAGCAGCCCAAAGTGCTTCACTGTTCTTACAAGATAAAATGAATTCCCTACTAAAATGGTCTAATAATAACTGTCTATACCTGATCCTTGAAAGATGCCAGGTGATTAGTTTTTCTCGGAAAAATATAATTCTGCTCAATGACTACCACCACAACAATATAAAGCTTCCCAGAGTTGATAGCTACTATGCTATCTTGTTGTCCTCCTAGATAAAAAAAAACTCCGCTTTAATTTACACTACGATGAAGTTCTTAGCAAGGCTAATAAAGTTCTAGGCTTCATCAAACGGCGTTCTAAAGAATTTAAAAATCGGTGGGTGTCAAAAACTTTATACACATCACTAGTGCGCCCGATTCTCGAACACGCTAAAGTTGTTTGGAATCCGATTTTCGGTGTTCATGCAGTAAAGTTGGAGTTCGTTCAAAAACAGTTCTTGCTATTTGCTTTGAGGACCCCTATAGGACCCAAAAAATTTCCATCATTTGCCATCATATGAAAATCGGCTATCTATTCTCAATATGAAATCACTTGCCCCATGTAGGACTATGCTAAGCTCTTGCGTTGCTTTTGGCGTCCTCAAAGGTATTATTAAAATTTTATACCTTGCCGACAGGACAATCTTGAACGAACAAGCAAGATTTACGAGGCATTCTCATTTACTAGTGGAAAGTTAACATTTTACGATCTATGGTGAAAACGAGCCAATAAATAGATGTTGCGAAATCATCAACAGGGTAGGTCATCTTTATTCTCAAACTATCTTGAGATTCCAATTTAAAACAGCCGTTTGCAAGTTCATTTCGTCCTAATGCCTACCCTTTTAAATCCTTTTTCCTAACTTTAAAGTAATAAAAATGTGATATAATGATACATGCTATAATTCTAAATTATTAATGAAGCTATATATATTTAAAAAACATCTTAATGTTTTGTTTCTTTTTTTGTGAACACATCGTTTGGTTAACAAATAAATAATCTTCTTGACGGTAACATGACAGTCGTTTTCATCCACGAAAAAATACGCCACAATCACACCTCCGGCATGAAAACCGCACCAAGCAGTAATTTTTTGCGGTTGCAACGATGTCTTGAGAAGCACATGTGGGCTTGGACTAATAACGCATATTTTACTAATTAACAAAGACATTGAGCCAGAAATGAGCTTCGTCGCTGAAGATGATTTTTCGATGAAATTCTTCATTTTCTTCAAGCTTTGCCAGAGTCCAATTGGAGAAGTTTCGGCATTTTGAATGATCAAGTGGCTTTAGTTCTTGAGTCAGTTTGATCTTGTAACCATGCAGGCCAAGATCTTTTCGCAAAATACGCCACAGTGTCGTTTGAGCGATGCGCAATTCTTGAGAACGAAGTGGAATCGATTCACTTACGGCTGCGATATTTCCTTCGCTTTAAGCGATACGACGTCTTTTGCGCACCGATACGTCGGGTGGGACGATTATTACGGCCGAAAATTGGAGTAAACGCTCTAGAAGGAATGTTGCTGGCTCGTGAACTTTACCGTGATGAAAATGTTTACTTTGACTAAAGTTTTATCATTGTTCAGTAATAGAGTTTAAGGGTGCGTTCATATAAAGATACGAAATTGTTATGTCCCTAATGGAAAACCCTATATAAAATTGTTCCTATAAACCTTACTCAACATTTTAGAGGACCTGATAATATTGAGGGCTAAAGCATCTTCTTGTTTATTTCTTCTCGATTTAATTGCAATCCTATTTTATTCATATTGATTAGTTACTTTAAGAGTTTCTTTTAAAACAATTAACGATAATTTTATTTCTTCCTCTTTCAGCATTTCTAATACTAGCAGCAAATTTTATTTTGGCAACTGTGTCCTTATCTCTTGTTCACGAGAGGCTACCGGATCGTGAAATCTATCATCCGTTACCAGATATTGTTTTAGATAATATTGCGCCGCAAGAATGGGCACTTAATGTTAGCGAAGTTCTTATTATGATAGTTGTTAATTCCTGCATATTATTAATTATATTTCATAAGCACAGGTGAGTTGAATATCTATCAAATATTGCTTAAAACAGTATAATTAAATAAGAATACAAAAATAATAAGGCTCCTCCCTTTCTTTTTATCCATCTGAAAAATCGACATAACCATTTTCTTTTAAATCTCCTTAAATATAATAATCCTGTAATAAAACGGAAAGAAGAACACGTCATGCATGACAACCGATGACATGATGACGGAGGACATTATATATCTTCCGAATCTAAATTTATCTTTTCACGTATCCTTATCTACTGGCATTGTGCGAAAAATATACATATACACACATTCACATGTGGTATGTGAAATCCTTGAAAATTTACAAACGGTATCAAGTTAAAATCGATAAAGCATAAAAGAGTGAGAGCACTGAAGGAGCGAATAATGGCTTGGAAAAAATAAAAGGATAGATAAGTTTTTGTTGTTTAAAGTGGTAAAAATTGTATGATAGCACGATAGATTACACGTGTGTGAGGTTAATTTGGATGAAAGTTGCAAATAAGCTAAGCAATTTTTTTTCCTACAAATAAATAATAAGTAGGATCCCTATAATTAATTAAATTAAAATATTTTCTTTTTAAATTTGAATTTACTTTCTATTTTAGATTTATTGTAATGCGCCGTGTATTTCTTCTAATGGCTGTACTATATTTTATGCGCTCGATAACAATGTACGTTACTGTTTTGCCCGTTTCAAGTACAACATACTATTGTAGTCCGAAAGCGAACATGACAACACCGTTCGTCGTGGCCAAACGTGCATTTCAATTGATATCGGGCTTTGGACTGTCGATAAATGGAAGACATACTTATTGCGGCGATTCAATATATAGTGGGCATACCGTGATGCTAGTCTTAGGATATCTAGTTATAGCAGAATGTAAGTACACACATGCTTAATTATATTGCAATCATGTGAGTGCATGCAAAAAGAAAAAGCTTACGTGCAAGTCAACTTGATTAGATGCTTCATGGCAAACCTAGTCCCAGCTACTACTAAATGCTGTTTGCCTTCTCATTCAATGAGATGATGAATAATTGCATCTTTGTTAATTATAGCAGGGTCGTAAATTGTGATAAACGTTGGGTAATGAAAGTAGTTATGAGTGGAGCTTAATTTTATGGGACAAATGTGTTGACCCACTTGACTGTCCTCAGTAATTCTACTTAGCACTAATCCTATTCCTCATTGAATCCTTTCAGACTCGCCGAGAAGATTTTATTTACTCCATTGGACTGCATGGGCCACAGCGCTTGCCGGTGTGATATTTGTCTTAATTGCACATGGACACTACACGATCGATGTAATTATTGCCTACTACGTGACCACACGCCTCTTTTGGACTTACCACACGTTAGCGAATAATCATTTCCTGTTGAAGGTAAGTCAAGATTTTTCATTGTTTTCAGTAGTCTTCAGCATTATTTAAACATATCAAAGTTACATATGACACAAGCATAATCAGTAATATTGCCACCACATACTCATACGTACATCGAGCAATAAATACAATATTAACAATCAAAGTATTATTTTACACGCTTCAAGTGCATTCATAATTACCTACTTAACCGCTGTAAACTCTGCATTACATCAAATGCCATTATAAAAATATTTTACGCAATTAGCTGTTCTCTCGTTCGACATGACTGATGATTAGAATCCCACATGCTCATCAAAACGTTTCTTTTATCTGCAAATTTCGTATGTTTATCATCAATAGAATATTCTGCTCATCATAACAATGACTAACATTTACTATTGTATAAAATTTTAAGCATTATTTGAAATTTAGTTATCACACGCTCTGTTGCTTCCCAAAGATCGTTATTTGATAGTACTCGTATGTGTCCTTGTCCGAAATTATAGTTGGATAAAAAAACTCCAAAGTTAATCACACATTTAAGAAATTTTCGGTAGATTCTTCTATGAAACTGTTCATGTCCATTTAATAGTTAAGATTACTCGTAACGTATCAAGCGCTGATAGTTTGAATATAATTGCAAATAGAAGCAAATTAAAATTATATCTAATTGCTAGTGTGTGCCAATTTTAATTGTCGGTTCAATGAAACTTTTATTATTTTGCATTCTCTTTGCAGAAACGACGATTATATAGAGAATGGCCATTATTGACGTGCAACACTATAATTGTGGTCAGTATTAGGGAGTTTGAGATTTGACAAAAGTATAACATATTTTCGTTTTTTATTTTGTGTTTTTTTTAGTCAATATCAACGGGCACCTTAATATAATCGACTCATCTTATACTAAAAACTTCATATAGGTTACCACTTATAGTGTGCTCGTATTTTCGATGAATTAAAAAAATTGAAATACATAGTTCTATTATGGTCGAAATAATCATGTTTCTACGTGTGGTAGTTTTTTTTTGTTAGCCAGTTGCCAAGTGTAAAACTTAAACCACTTAAAAAATGCGATCAATTTTTGCGTCATAAAATAATGCTTTACCGTTTTGAAATTTTTTCAAAATATAACGATCATGCACTTTATTCGTAATTACATATGTGTACATCAAATCATTACACATTTTTGTCTTTGTATTGTCGCGTGTTTTGGTTCGCGGCCAATAATTTAAAGTACCGGGGAAGTGAAAACGCAATGTCTTTTAAATTAAATTAAAAGAGTTTATTTAATGCGTTAAAAATGCACAATCACTTTACTAACAATTTCACAACTTTAATTTTCACTATTAAAATTCTACCTTCCACTTGTCCATAAATTTCTATCGCAATTGTCTTCTCAAAATCACCTCACTATTACTTGATCGCTTTTCAATTTGCTTTCCACACACTATCGCAAGTTTTTATCGCGGTCGAATGAATGATTCCCCCCATTCATCAGCTCGCCTTTATATAGGGTCTCTAATCATTCAACTCAGTTCTCGTACCTTGATGAATAAGCGGGAACATTCCAGCAGCGTAATGAATGGGCAGTGACTCACTTTCAGATGTTGATAATGCTTGTTGGGTTCTCGTGGTTTCGAGTAAATTCATTTGCTGATGTTCTTAATGATTGTGAAAACAATTGCGACATTAGCTCGCAGAATTATTTGCGCATGTAACACTGCCCCCACCTCAGTTCTTTTCGCCCCGAAAAGATGTGTCACCAGTTGTAGTCAATTCTCCCTGGGTGTAATATGGGGCAAGACGGTCTAGATGCACGATTTTCATTTTAGCTCTCGGCTTACGATGTTCCTGTATTCGGTATACGACGTCATTGATTCGCTTTGTAACTCAGTTTGGCCCTCCCAACTATGTTGCCAACTTTGGAGACCTACCCTTTCGCCGTTGCGGGTTATATAGCCACACCAAGTCATCTTGCTGGAAGCCAGTAGAATTTCCCTTTAGATCATACCTAGTCTTCATGCGGTCAGTAGCCGATTCGAGGTGTTTTCGCACTGTCCGATGTATCTGGTTCAACCGTTGTCTTAGATCACTTGCGTACTCCGAGATCGTTTGGGGTTTCTCAGGGTGTGTTCTGAACTTTATATCGGCTGGCAGACGAAAAGTCTTTCCAAAAATGACTTTGGCTGGGGCTTGGCCCGTCGATGCATGTTCGGCAGCTCTGTACGCCATTAAAAATAGTGGGATATGTCGGTCCCAGTCCCTTTGGTTCTCGTCAACCATTTTGGCCAGGTATTTATTGAGCGTGCCGTTGAAACGTTCGACCATTCCATCGGATTGGGGATGCAGTGGTGTTGTCTTCGTTTTCCGTATTCCCAGCAGCTGGCACATTTCGCTAAAAACTAGTGACTCAAAGTTTCGGCCTTGATCCGAATGTAGTTCGCAAGGTACACCGTACCTACTGACCCAATTTAACACTAGCTGTTCAGCTACAGTAGTTGCTTCCTGGTTGGGAATGGGGTAGACCTCGGGCCACTTGCTGAAATAATCGGCTACATCCAGCGTGTATCGATTTCCCCATTCAGATTCAGGAAAGGGACCTGCGATGTCAACAGCAATCCTTTCAAACGGTACCCCCACGTTATAGGTTTGCATTTGTCCTCTCAGTCGTCGCTTTGGGCCTTTGACGGAAGCGCAAATTGTGCATCTGCGGCACCAGTCCTCTACGTCTTCTCGAGCGTGGAGCCAGTAGAACCTTTCCCACAATTTCGCTAAGGTCTTGTTAACACCAAGGTGGCCTCCCGAGGATCCTTCATGCATTTCCTTAACCACATCATGGATTCGGCTTTTGGGAAGTAATGTTTGCATCCTATAGGAGCTGCTATCCGCCGTTTTCCGTTTCCACTTGAGTACGCCACCCTCCACCTGAAGGGAGTTCCATTGTGCCCAATAGCTTTTCAGGGTTGCGCCATGCATCGAAACGTACTTCCACTCAGGCCGCCCAGTCGTCTCGTTCCATACGAGCAATGGTCCGATGTCTTCATCGGCTAACTGGGCATTTCGAATCTCCTCCGGTGACCAACCTTCATCGAATTCGGCCGTTATCAATCGCAGATCAACGGGCGGTTCCTTTTCCTCCATCCGTCGGCAATGCTTGCAGTTAGCTGGATATGGACGGCGGGCTAGGGCGTCAGCATTTCCATGAACTCCGCCCTTCCGATGAACAATTTCGTAGTCGTATGACTGCAATCTTTCGATCCATCTCGCAACTTCTCCCTTGGGGTTTTTGAAGTTGAGCAGCCATCTCAGTGATGCATGGTCCGTTCGAAGAACAAATTTTTGGCTATATAGGTACTTGTGGAACTGCTTTGTGGCCCCTATTATAACCAATAGCTCCTTCCTGGTCACGCAGTAGTTCCTCTCATTTTTTAAGAGAACTCGACTCTAATACGAGAGGACTCTTTCTTCGCCATCGATCTGCTGGGAGAGTACAGCTCCAATCCCGCCATTGCTTGCATCGGTGTCAACTACAAACATTTTTCCGGTTTTCGGATATGCCAGCACGGGTGATTCACATAGCTTCTCCTTCAAAGTCTCAAAGGCAACCTGGCATTGTTCATTCCAAATATACGGACGATTTTTCTCGGTTAGCTGATGGAGACACTTAGCTATTCTGGCAAAGTCTTTGACGAATCTTCGATAGTAGGTCGCCAGACCCAGAAAACTTCGTAGTTGGCGCTTGTTGCCGGGTGTTGGCCAGCTTTTCACGGCTTCAATTTTCTCAGGGTCTGTTTTGACCCCTTCTGTTGATACGACGTGTCCCAGGTATTTTACTTCATCTGCGAAAAGGGTACACTTGTCGGGACTAAGTTTCAGATTCGCCAGTCGCAATCGGGAGAAAACCTCTTCTAAGTTCCGCACATGCTCTTCGAACGTTCTCCCGATGACGATGATGTCATCTAGGTACACCAAGCAGGTTTTCCAGGTTAGACCACGTAGCACGTACTCCATCAGGCTTTCGAAAGTGGCTGGAGCATTGCGAAGCCCAAACGGCATCACCACAAATTGCCACAATCCGGTCCCAACTGAAAATGCGGTCTTCTCTCGGTCCTTCTTGTTGGTTTCTACCTGCCAATAGCCACTCTTGAGATCGAGTGTAGAAAACCATTTTGCGTCGGCTAAAGTGTCCATAATGTCATCGATGCGTGGGAGCGTGACGTCGTTGAGCTGCCTATAGTCGACACAAAAACGAGTGCTACCATCCTTTTTCTTTACTAGAACTACAGGCGCGGCCCATGGACTGACAGAAGGTTCAATAACGCCTTGTTTTTCCATGTCCGAGATCAGCGCGCTCACTTCTCCTTGTTTGGCTATAGGGAGACGTCTCGGTGCTTGTCGAATCGGCTTGGCTCCCTGTGTATCTATGACGTGAGTTACCAGACTCGTTCGACCTTGGTCATCCGGGCTTGTTGAGAAGATGTCAGTGTACTTAGTGACCAGATCAGAGGCTCGTTTGAATAGCTGCACTGGCAATTTGACCTGCTTCAATATTGCAGACGTGAATTCCCGGGTTTTGTCTGTGCCTTGCCTCCTACTCCAATGATGGTCGTGAGTAGCTTCCAAAGAGGTGATGGTGGAAATAGGCTGGCAGCTGCCGATGACTTCTCCCGCTTTGATGCTCGTGGTTGAATCTGTGGTATTAAGGACTCTAACCAGCACGTATCCGTTCCTTAAAGATCTTACAAGGCTTCGTCCTAGAATCAAACTGCGCAATGCGGACGTCTTCGTTGGCTCTATCAGATAAGATCGGTGGTCTCCAGAATCACCATCAAGCTTGGCCCATACAATGCTTTCGGAGGAATCCGGTACATCCGTGTCAGTACATACCACTACATTCATCTTGGGAATTCAGACGCTGGGATCCTCCATCAGTACTTCGACATTCTGCTATTTCAATACCCGTTTGCCCAAATCCAACGTGATTCCATGTGGTCGCAGAAAATCCATTCCGAGAATGCCGTCATCCATAATGTTCGCGACCAGAAAATTGTGTCGGAACACAAGGTCTCCCAACTGTACCTGGAGGTTGACCTCTCCATGAACAGGTGCAGTTTCTCCCGTAGCTGTCCGTAGTGAGAAAATTCTGCCCTTGTGAAGTTGTTGCTGTCTAGCTAGGTCTGGTCGGATAATCGATCGGGTTGCACCAGTGTCGATTGTTATGGTGCAGTGTTCTCCGTCAATTTGACCCGGAAGGCATAAGTCCGCTTCTCCACGATGTAGTCTTGACACGGTGATGGTGGTGCTGGGGACGTCGATCCTCCTAGCCAACCTCTGCCCCACGAAGTTGGCTCTTACATGTTTCCCGACCCCTCAGTTTAAAGGGCTTCCATTCTGGGCTCCTGACTCGGTCTGGATCTCCTCCTAGCTGCACACCCTGGACAATAGCTCGGTTTTCTTCGCTTCTTGCAGTCTCTTTGCAGGTGCCCCTTCTCTCCGCAATTCCAACACCTAGGCGCACCATTTACATGCGGGTCTCGCTCAATATCCACGTGCTCACACCTGCACTCGTCTGTCACTACCTAACGAACCCGGGCAGTGGTACGAGTCACATTTTTCGCTGCCTCAAAGTTCAGACTGTAAGCCAATGCGTCCTTAACCGTTTGTTTTTGAGCTAAACGCACGGCTTGTTTCAATTCCGGGTCCTTTAGTGCGCTGATCAATGCTTCTGTCGCTGCATCATCTCGATGTTCTGGGTCGTAGGCTGGATAAGCCAAAAGTGCCAGTCGCTCAATGTCTTGGGCTAGCTGCTGTAGGGTTTCATCAGACTTCTGCACCCGATGCCTTAGCTGTGACCGATAAATCTGCTTCAGATGATCGTCTCCATAACGCATGTCGAGCGCATTCATTATAGCATTCGGGTTTGAGAGCAATTCAACGGGGATCGTCTGCAAAAGCTCAGCAGCTGGGCCTCTTAGAGCAAGAATCAATGCAGTTGCTCGTTCCTGGTCATTCCAGCGATTCGCCCTTGCGGCAGCTTCAAACTGGGTCTTGTAAGTACTCCAGACCGTTTGCCCATCGAATATTGGTGCTTGCACATTTCTGGATGTGCTTTGCGCTGCGGTTATAAGCGAGGCTGGTGAGGAGGTTACTACTGCCTTCGCTGCTTCCAATTCCCTTTTCATGTTTCCCATCTCATGGTTAATTCTCTCCTCGACCTGGTAAACCTTTTCCTCGACCTGGTCAACCTTTTCCTCGACGCCTTTAATTTGTTTGTTCAGATGACCGAGCTCCGCTTTTATTTCGGTTGACTGTTTCTCCAGCTTCTGTGTGATGTCTGCCTTGATTTCGAACGCTTGTTGGTCTAGCTTCGCTGATTGTTCATTGAGCTTCACAGCTAAACTGGATGTCTGTTCATTTAGCTGCGCTGATTGTTCATTGAGCTTCGCTGATTGTTCATCTAGCTTCGCAGTTAGACTGGATGACAACAGCATTAACATTTGCATTAGCGCATTTTCTGGCTCCTTTGATTTGGATGTTTTCACTTCTCCACCTTCTGCGCTTTTTCCGCATCTGAGAGCTCACCCGAATCCAGATTCCCGCCTTCTGACTCGATCGCGTCACGCAAGCGTGCAATCAATATGGACTTTGTACCTTGTGTGGCCAGATTTCGCTGTTCCAACTCCTCTTTGAGCTCCGATATGCTCAATTGATTAATTTTTAGATGTAAGTTTCCTGGCATTTTTATTGTTTTGGCTATTTTTCCACCAGTTTTCACGTTAATTTACACTATTGTGCACTTTAAAAATGTTTAACGTTTTCACTTCCAAAATGTTCTTTCTTACTTCTTGACACCACTGTCGCGTGTTTTGGTTCGCGGCCAATAATTTAATGTTCCGGGGAAGTGAAAACGCAATGTCTTTTAAATTAAATTAAAAGGGTTTGTTTAATCCGTTAAAAATGCACAATCACTTTACTAACAATTTCACAACTTTAATTTTCACTATTAAAATTCTACCTTCCACTTGTCCATAAATTTCTATCGCAATTGTCTTCTCAAAATCACCTCACTATTACTTGATCGCTTTTCAATTCGCTTTCCACACACTATCGCAAGTTTTTATCGCGGTCGAATGAATGATTCCCCCCATTCATCAGCTCGTTTTTATATAGGGTCCCTAATCATTCAACTCAGTTCTCGTACATTGATGAATAAGCGGGAACATTCCAGCAGCGTAATGAATGGGCAGTGACTCACTTTCAGACGTTGATAATGCTTGTTGGGTTCTCGTGGTCTCGAGTAAATTCATTTGCTGATGTTCTTAATGATTGTGAAAACAATTGCGACATTAGCTCGCAGAATTATTTGCGCATGTAACAGTATTTTCTCCCCAATTTCGGTCAAATTACTTCACATCATAAATGAATCTCATTCTAAAGAACGAGATTGCTTAAGCGATCGAGGTTCATCACCATTTCTGCCGGGTAAAAGATTTTTTTTTGCAGAAATTTTCTGACCTTTTTACTCAGCTTTGGTTAGCAACAAATATTTTTGAGTTCGCAAACCTATTATTTGGCAAATTCTACATTGTAGTAGTAGCACTACAGCCCCTCTCGGGCCATCGCTTTCTGAAAATAGCGCCTCCAACTGTCTCGGTCCATTGACCACGTCCTCCAATGCCGAAATCCGAGCAACGAGGTTCTCCCAAAGAATACCTAGCCTGTTGCAGCTTCCGCAGTCTTACAATCCTTGAGACCTCCGGCTCGTCAAAAATTTCATACCGCTCATGGTCGTATCAAATTCGCCATTGCATTAGCTTCGCACCGATTATTCGCCTCAGGACTCGTCGCTCAAAGGCGCTCGCTATAAAGGGTTTTCCAATAAGCGGTGTTATTTTGAATAGCCCGCTATTTCGGTAGATGTCACTTTTGAAGCTGTCATTTTTTGACACTTGACCAGTAGAAACTACGCCATTAATAAAAATGGAATAATACACGCTTCAACAATGAATTGAAATTATTAAAATTTACTATAAAAATGGTAAAAATTTGGCAGAGACGGTTCGTAAAACTCGAACATTTTCGGGTCGTCGTGAAGCACCTTGTCCGGCCGAAATATAGAAATTGGTGGAAAAACTCGAGCTATTGGGATAACTTAGTGATATGAAGAATAAAACCCGTGCATGTCACTCAAGAACAGCCGAGAATATTGCTCGTGTAGCCGAAAGCGTTGAAGAAAACCCAGGTTTGTCCATTCCTCGTCGTTCTTTGGAACTAGGCGTTCCACAAACGTCATTTCACCGTATTTGGCATAAAGATTTGGGCGTTAAGGCTTATAAAATTCAATTAACACAAGAATTCAAGCCGGTCGATCATCAACAACGTCATGTCTTTGCTGATTGGGTCCTTGAAATGAATAAAAATGATCCGGAATTGCATCGAAAAATCATCTTGAGTGATGAGGCCCATTGTCACCTCGGTGGCTTAGTCAACAAACAAAATTGTCGCATCTGGGGCTCGGAAAACCCAAGATTTATTGTTTAAAAAACCTCTCTATCCTCAACGTGTGCTGTTTGGTAAGGTTTATGGTCCGGCGGAGTCATTGGACCTTACTTTTTCGAAAATGAGGCTGGAGAAACAGTAACGAAGAATGGGTTGCGCTATTGAGAGATGATTGATGATTTTTCAATGCCGGAATTGGATGGTATTGATCTGGACAACGTTTACTTTCAACAAGGCGGAGCTACGTGCCACACAAGCAATGAAACCATTGATCTTTTAAGGACCGTGTTATGTCTCGAAGAGATGATCACAATTGGCCACCGAGATCTTGTGATTTAACACCTTACGACTTCTCCCATTGGGGCCACGTGAAAGAAGAGGTGTACGCCAACAGCCCAGCGTCGATTCAAGACCTCAAAGATAGAATTCGTGAGGCTATCGAGAACATAGGGCAGCCACTTCGCGATTTGGTTATGGAAAATTTCATGAAAAGGATATGGTCCTGTAAGCGTGGTCGTGGTGGTCATTTGCCTTATTTTGTTTTTTACTATTAACGACACATCTTCCTCTTTATAATGAAATAAACATCCGATCATTGACATGAAAAAATTGCATTTTTCTTTTAATATAAAAATAACACCTCTCATTGGAAAACCCTGTAGTTCTATTATGGTCAAAATAATCATGTTTCTACGTGTGGTAGTTTTTTTTTATTAGCCATTTGACAAGTTTAAAAATTATGTTAAACCGTTTGAAAAATTGCGATGGTTTTTTGGGTCATAAAATAACGCATCAAGATTTTGAAATTTTTTCAAAATATAACGCTAATGCACTTCATTCGTAATTATATATGTGTACATGAAATCATTATACATTCTTGCCTTTGTATTTTCTCCTCACTTTCGGACAAATTAAATCACATCATTTAGAACGAGATTGCTTAAGCAATCGAGGCTTATCACCACTTCTGCAAAATAAAAGATTTTTTTTTTGCAGGATCACACAACTTCTGACCTTTTTACTCAGCTTTGGTTAGCAACAAATATTTTTGAGCTTGTAAACCAATTATTTGACAAATTTTTCTTCTTCTTCGTAGTAGCACTACAGCCCCTCTTGAGCCATCGCTTCCTGCAAATAGCGCCTTCTACTGTCTCGGTCCTCCAATTTCGAAATCCGAGCAGCGATGAACTGTCTTCGTCGACCGGGTCAGACCAGCGTTTCTTCGGTTTCCCCATTGGTCTCCAGCCTTCAGTTTTCCCAACGAATACCTTCTTGGGTATCCGTTGTTCGTCCATACGATTCATATGTCCAGCCCATTGCAGCTTCCGCAGTCTTACAATCCTTGAGACCTCCGGGTCGTCAAAAATTTCATACAGCTCATGGTTGTATCGAATTCGCTATTGGTCCCCGTCTAGCTTCGCTCCGATTATTCGTTTCAGGACCAGTCGCTCAAAAGCGTTCAATATATTTGCGAATGGTTGGGTTAGGGTCCATGTTTCACACCCATAGCAAAGCACAGGTCTTTTCACAGATTTGTATACTTGGAGCTTTGTTTTCCTGTGTATGCAGCTGGTCTTCAAGATCGTGAAAACTGAATAAAGTATTCTATTTGCGAGGGGTATTCTTCGGTGTATTTCGTCTCTTACATTACCCGTTATCGTTATTTTGGCGCCCAAAAACACAAATTCGCCCACATTCCCGATACTGTATGCATCAAGTGTGATATTTTATTATTTGAGGGATTTATCCTCGACTGAGCTTTTTTTAGTTTCATTGATTTGTAGCCCTAATAGTTTTGCTTCGCTGTAAAGTTTCAGGTAGAGTTCTTTAGCAGTTGTTAATAACCGTGATGAAATGTTGATGTCGCCCGCATAGACTACTACGTGGCTCAACTTGTTTAGTAATGTACCTCGCGTATCGACAGGTAGCTTCCTCATGACGTACTCCAGAGCCAAATTGAATAGCAATCGGGCCAGCCAATCACTTTGCTTTAGTCCCCACATTTGTGTCAAAGGCATCGGTGGGTTAGTTGTTGATGCAGGCTTGGGAGGTTGTCGACGTCATTGCCATTTTGGTAAGACGGACTAATTTGGTTGGGATGCCAAAGCAAAGCATTAAATAGTATAGTACATTACGGTAAAAACTTTCATATGGTTGCTTAAAGTCAACGAAAAGTTGAGGTACGTCTATGTTGAACTCCCAACATTATTCAAGTACCTGCTTGACAGTGAACTATTGGTCTATTGTCGATCTACCTGCTCGAAAACCACCTTGACACTCCCCAATAATACTGTTGCCGCATGATCCAATTTTATTTTCTAAGATTTTAGAAAATATTTTGTACGCCGTTAGAAGTAGTGATATGCCTCTATAATTATCGCACTGTAGCTTGTCACCTTTTTTTGTGGATAGGAAATATAATTGATCCGCTCCACTTTTTTGGCATATGTTCTAGTTGCCAGATGTGCTGGATCACTTTGTGAATAGCTTTATAAACACTGCTGCCACCATATTTGATAAGCTCTATTGGAATTTCATCGATGCCCGGTGCTTTATTATTCTTCTGGGCTGTGTGTGAGGATTGAGGAGGCCTTTAAAGTATGATGCCCATCTTTCTTTAATCTTGGTTTAATCAGCAATTATGTTGCCGCTGTTATCACGACAGAGCGTGGTTTTGGGCTGATAACCACGTTTCAGGCTTTTCAATACTTTGTATGCTTGTCTTGTGTTATTGCTCGCTAAACTTACATCTATATTTCTCAATTAATCGTCATAGTATTTTCTTTTCTTAGTCCTAATTATCTCATCCGCTACTCTTCTGAGATTTTCATAGTGTTCCCTCTTCGTCCTGGTTTTCCTTCCTACGTATTCTTTGCACGCCTGATTCTTTTGATCTAACGCATTCTGGCATTCATCATCGAACCAATCATTCCTCTTGCGCCGGGCTTGATGTCCGATCGTCTGTTCTGCTACGGTCTTAATAGCCGTTTTCACTTCCATCCAGAGCTCGTTGCTAGTCTTCAACAATGCGTCCGATAAGATGGAAGGCAGCTGGTTGTCAAGGGTCTTCGTGAAATTTGTTATCACAGACGCCGTTTGGAGCCGTTTGATGTCAAATTTTTGTAGTGAGCTGGTCTTTGCCGAATATGCCTTTGACATACGACATCAATAGGTTAATTTGATCAAGTAATGATCTGAGTTACAATTGGCTCCTCGGTACTTACGAACGTTACGTATGCTCGAGGCCCAACGTTGTTGGATCAGAAAATGATCGATCTGGTTTTGTATGCTGCCATCCGGTGATACCCAGGTCATTTTATGAATGCGTCGATGTGGGAAGCAAGTCAAACGTATGACTAGATTTCTGCTACATGCAAAGTCAATCAGGCGCTGGCCGTTGTCATTTGTTTCATCGTGGAGGCTATATTCTCCAGTCGTTCCCCGATGAGATAGCTCATTGCCAACTTTAGCGTTGAAATCACCCAGAATAATTTTTGTGTCATTTGGAGGCAATGAGTCGACTAGTCTTTCCAGGTGATTGTAGAACATTTCCTTCGTTCTTTTCTTCGGTCGGGGCATGAACATCTATCAGCCAGATTTTGAAGAGTTTCACTTTTATACGGATCGCACACAACCGTTCCTTGACTGCCTTCAAATCAAAAATGTGCGATTCAAGCTCCCTCCACAACAAAGGCCACTCCGGATTCTCGTTTTCCAGTAGCCTTCCCTGGTTTGAATATTGTGTGCGATCTCATGTCTTGAATATCATTTGGCCTGGCCTGTTGTAAAAAGTCCTTAACACCGCCAGGGCAATTGATTGATTTGACATTCAGGATCCAATGCCATAGTCCCTTTTCCGTTTACGAGGTCGTTGCCATTCAGAGGCCAGTCTGCAGGTTCCGAAACATTTAAGGGCTTTCCAGGGACAGAGCTAGCCCTCCGCCCAACCTCCATTCCGGTAGCATGGTTATTATTTCGATTCCGTTATCAGGCGTGGAAGATTCACCTTCGTAGTGAATTTGGGTAGTTATAATTGTCCGTGAAGGACGGCAGTGATGGTCTGCTGCCTCAGTGGCAGAGGATAATGAGATCCACCGAGATTGGCCTTGTCTGAGGACGCGTCAACGCGCTGGCAGGCAATCGTTGTGGTGTCTTGGGGCGGGTTCTTTGCCCCAGCACAAAGACATTACAAACAAATTTTGCATACACGAATTAAAACGGCCCAACGCCGATCGACTGATGTCGAGGCCGAGGTAGCCTAATGAAGGTTGAAATTGCTTGTTCAAAGAACAAATTGGGCCAGGAGAAAATGGACGGACTTAAGAGACTTCGTCGTTACTGACGATATTTATGGCCCACAAATAAGAGTAGGGCATCCAGATGGAAGCGGTGCCCCCTGGCACTCTCCCAACCGGATCAAGATCCAAATGTAGACGTGGCCATATATTTCTTAGTGAAAAACTCCTAGAAACATATTTTGCGTTAATTTTTCCATCAAATGAGGAACTGCGGTCTTCTCTCAGTCCTTCTTGTCAATTTCTACCTGCCAGTAGCCACTCTTGAGATCGAGTGTAGAAAACCATTTTGCGTCGGCTAAACTGTCCATGGTGTCGTCGATGCGTGGAAGTGGGTAACTATCGTTCTTAGTGACGTCGTTAAGCTGCCTATAGTCAACACAAAAACGAGTGCTGCCAGCCGTTTTCTTTACTAGATTTACGACCCATGGACTGACAGAAGGCTCGATAGCAACTTGTTTTTCTATGTCCGAGATCATTGGGCTCACTTCTCCTTGTTTGGCTATTAGAAGACGTCTCGACGCTTGCCGAATTGCCTTGGCTCCCTGTGTATCTATGACGTGAGCTACCATACTCGTTCGGCCTTGGTCATCCGGGCTTATTGAGAAGATGTCACTGTACTTGGTGAGTAGATCAGAGGCTTGCTTGAATAGGTGCGTTGACAATTTGGTCTGATTCAATACTGCAGACGTGAATTCCCAGGCTTTGTTTGGTTTTTACCTCCTTTTCCAATGATGACCGTGCGTAGCTTCCAAAGAGATGATGTTGGAAATCAGCAGGCAGCTGCCGGTGACTTATCCCGCTTTGATGCTTGTGGTTGAGTCTGCGGTGTTAAAAACTCTAACCGGCACATATCCGCTCCTTAAAGATTTTACAAGGCTTCGTCCTAAAATCAAACTGCGCAATGTCGACGTCTTCGTTGGCTCTATCAGATAAGATCGGTGGTCTCCAAAATCACCATCAAGCTTGGCTCATACAGTGCTCTTGTTTGCCCCAATCCAACATAATTCAATGTGGTTGCAGAAAATCCATTCCAAGAAAGCAGCCATTCATAATGTTCGCGACCAAAAAATTATGGTGGAATGCAAGGTCTCCCAACTGTATCTGGAGGTTGACCTCTCCATGGACAGGTGCAGTTTCTCCCGTAGTGAGATAGTCCTGCCCTTGTGAAGAAGTTGATGCCTCATTTGGTCTGATCGGATAATCGATCGGGTCGCACCAGTGTCGATTGTTATGGTGCAATGTTCGCCGTCAACTTGACTCGGAAGGCATAAGTCTACTTCTCCACGATGTAGTCTTGACACGGTGATGGTGATGCTGGGGACGTCGATTCTCCTAGCCAACCTCTGCCCCACGAAGGTGGCTCTTACATGTTTCCCGACCCCTCTGTTTGAAGGGCTTCCATTCTGGGCTCCTGACTCGGTCTGGATCTTCTCCTAGCTGCACATCCTGGACAATAGCTCGGTTTTCTTCGCTTCTTGCAACCTCTTTGCATGTGCCCTTTCTCTCCGCAACTCCAGCATCTGGGCGCACCATTGACATGTGGGTCTCGCTCAATTTCCACGTGCTCACGCCTGCACTCGTCTGTCACTACCTCGCGAACCCGGGTAGTGATACGGCTCACGTTTTTCGCTGCCTCAAAGTTCAGACTATAAGCCAATGCGTCCTTAACTGTTTGCTTTTGAGCTAAACGCACGGTTTGTATTAATTCTTGGTCTTTTAATGCGCTGATGAATGCTTCTGTCGCTGCGTCATCTCGATGTCCTGGGTCGTACGCTGAGTAAGCCAAAAGTGGCAGTCGCTCAATGTTTTGGGCTAGATGCTGTAAGGTTTTGCCAGACTTCTGCATCCGATGCCGTAGCTGTGACCAATAAATCTGCTTCAGATGGTTGTCTCCATAACGCATTTCAAGCGCATGCATTATATCAGCCGAGTTTGATTGCAACTCAACGGGAATAGTCTGCAAAAGCTCGGCAGCTGGGCCTCTTAGAGAAGAATTAGTGCAGTTGCTCGGTCCTGCTCATTCCAGTGATTCGTCCTGGCGGCGACTTCAAATTGGGTTTTGAAAATTCTCCAGGCCGTTTGCCCATCGAATATTGGATGTGCTTTGCGCTACAGTTATAAGCGGGGCTGGTGAGGTGGTTACTTTTGCCTTCGCTGCTTCGAATTCCTTTTTCATTTTTTCCATCTCATGATTGATTCTGGACCTGGTATACTTGTTCCTCAACGCATTTAATTTGGTTGTTCAGACTACCGAGCTCCACTTTTATTTCGGTTGACTGTTTTTGCAAATCTGCCTTCAAATCAGTTGACTGTTTCTTCAGCTCATATGTGATGTCTGCCTTGATTTCAAATGCTTGTTGGTCCAGCTTCTGTGCCATGTCTGCCTTGATTTTGAATGCTCGTTGTCGCTGCTCTTGCTGCATCAGCATCAACATTTGCACCGGTGCATTTTCTGGCTATGATTTTGGCGTTTCTGCTTCTCCACCTTCTGCGCCTTTTTCCGCATCTGAGGGCTCACCCGAATCCTGATACACGCATTCGGGTCAAATCGCGTCACACAAGTGTGGAATCAGTGTGGCCTTTGTACCTTGCGTAGCCAGATTCCGCTGATTCATCTCTTCCTCAAGCTCCGGCATGGTCAATTCATTAATTTTTAAATGTAGGCTTCGGGGCATTTTAATATTTCGAGTTTTTTCCCACCAGTTTCCACTTTAAATTTCACTATTGAACACTTTAAAAATGTTTAAAAGTTTTCACTTTGAAAGTTTTCTTTCTCACTTCTGACACCACTGTCGTGTGTTATGATTCGCGGCCGATAATTTTAATGTTCCGGGGAAGTGAAACCGCAATGTCTTTTAAATTTAGTCAAAAAAGTTTATTTACTAAGGATGCACAATCATTAATTTCACTATTTTAAAATTTTACTTTTCACTTTATCAATTTATATAACAACTGTCTGTAACACGAAAATCACTCACTTTACATCGGGCTCCATTCAATCGCAGTTTCACTATCGCGGTTTTACTATCGCCTTAATGCGGACGCACCGTCTACATGACCTGGTTCCTCGTGCAGGACCCCCAACCACAGACCATCCTACAACCTGACCATAACACGCGACAGTAGCTCGCAGAATTATTTGGACATGTAACAATACCAACAATCCATACGTTTTCTGTTGTATCGGCTTTTCATCGAACCTGCCGCTACCGGTTTGATCAAATACTCTCATATTTTTTAAATGATATAAAAGATACATATAACGATATTTAAAATTTTACGTCAATTACATTCTTCACATCGCAAGAAAATAGTCGCTGGTGGAAGTTGATTAAAAATTGTGTTTCTTTCAATGAGAGTATTTAATGTTCACTTTATTGGTCTTTTTTTAGGGTTTTGTAAAATAATTTTACAAAACCCTACTAGTTTCGCGACCAGTCTGTCCGTCTGTCCGTCCGTCCGTCCGTCGGTCCGTCCGTCCGTATGTCACAGCACTTTTTCTCGGAAACTACTTCAGCTAGAAACATCAAATTTTGTGTGTAGGTGTAAAGTGGTGATCTCTTTAAAGTTCAACTACAAAAAAATTTTATAAGGTATTTAAGGGGGGTCTCCCCATATAGGAGAGTGACCCCCCGAAAAAAAAATTTCATTGAAGGTAGCCGATATGGGTATCAAATGAAAGGCCTTGATGAGAGCTTTTCAAAACTGGTCTTGATTTGGCAAAATTTGCTTCGAGGGGAGAACAGGGAGGGGAAATACACGAAAAATTTGTGTCCCCCCCCTCGCGATTGGACACCTGTGATCCGAAAAATTTGAAAAAAATCAGAGATGTAGGCCTTGATGAGTACAACAACAACAAATACGTGAGAAGTCGCAATTCGCTCAACTTTGTTAGTAATAGTATGATTTATCGATTTTATATTTTCTTGAATAAAATCTTAACGGTACCCTTAAATTCAATGAAATTCAGTTTGTAGATGTCTATTTATAAGATTGATCTATCCTGAAAGTTTCATAAAGATTGAATCATATTTAGTGAAGTTATAGCGGTTTGAATTTTCCTGTATTACTATGGAACAATATGCGCTGCATTTATTACTATGGCAACATATGGCTATGGAACAACATGCGCTTTTTACCGACTTAGACACTACAGTTTTGCTAGGATTTGCATGAAAATTTCAGGAATGATAGGTGTCATGTATATCTTTGAGAATCGGTTCAGCTAGTAGTATCAGTAATCGTAAAACAAGATAGTGGCTGTTTTAAATGCGAAGATTGAATAATTTTGAGTTATTTTTTCCCAACTTCAACGTTTAAGGTGCATGCTTTAAACACTTGATTCAATTTAATGAATGACTGAAGATGAGTACCTACAATTAATGCTCATAAGTGAAATAAGTCGAGGAGGTGGGAGAGAGCTCCTAGCAAAAGGGTTTTGTAACCATTCTAGGATTCGAAAATATTGGCCATGAATCGATGATTTCAGCACAGGAGAGTGGCCCCTGAAAAAAAATTCATCAAACGTAGCCGGTATGAGTATGAAATGAAAGTTTTCATGGGAGCTTTTCAAAACAGTTGTTAAACTGTCAGTTTTTGCTTCAGTGGGGGCACAGGGGGGAAATACATGAAAAATGTGTGTCCTCCGTCGCGGATGGACATCTGAAATAATTATCAAGGGAGATATTCATGAGTATAACAATACCAAAACCTCAAAAGTCGAAATTCGTTCAACTTTGTTAGTAATAGTATGATCTTCGAATTTCATGTTTTCTCCAATAAAATCGTCTTTGACATGTTTCTTGATTTGATTCGATCTGGTGACTGCATTTTGTAAATTGGATACAAAACCCTTCTGACATGAGCGTAGGTCTGTTTACCCAACTTGTTTTTTTTTATCCCTTGTTGATGTGGACTCATTATCTGCATATGATAGGTTCAACACTAATTCTTTTCGATACATTAGATTATCATTCCGCACTTTTTTTGCCATTATTGTCCACGCATAATTTTTGAACGATATTAGCTGACAACTTCTATTTTCACTAAACAGTTTGGTTTGGTAGTCATCAGTTCAGGTAATATGATATCGGTAAAGAACAATTTATTACCCGCAAATTTCCAAAGGGGGAAAATGTTAACCGCCGGATTCCCTATTTTCCCCGTATGGTCACCACTTTATTGCGGCTACTCCGGCGGAGGCTCCACCGTCCCCAATCTAGCTCACCCGAAGACGGGCGTGGGCGCCACTCGTCCGCTTTCCGAGCCTCCCAAGGGGTCGTCCGAACGAGAAGACGACCGCCGTTGCAAAAACTATCGCTTGGCACTGAAAGCCGAGAAAACCGACACGCACATTCGCTACCCTCGCCAAACACTACCACCACCGTTAAATCTTCCAGGTCTTCTTGCCTGGTCACCGCCCCCGGGAAAAGATTTCCCGAGCCGCACTCCTCACAACTGGAAAAAAAGTTAATTATTTGGCCCTTGATATGTGAAAGGAAAGATCGAATAATTAAACCTACGTTAGGTTTATTTATCAAAAGAAAACAATTCAATAACTTAAATGTTAAAAGAAAGCCACTTACTTTTACTTCCTAACATAAAAAAAGGGCCCCTCGCTTCCGTTCGCTCGAGCTTTCCACCGCCGTCTCGTCGAAGTTTCTAATGAAGTTCTTCTCACTGTCGGCTCATTCACTTCCCGCCGGACACTTGTTCCTTTCTTTCCAAAATGTTAGCCGGACAGCCGTTCACGTTTCACTCGATATTTTTCCGCTTTTCGCAACTCCACCGTTGCAGGCACATACAAAATTTTCACCGCACAAAGGAACGAAGAACGACCGTGCCAATCTTCTCGGCTTAAATAAACTCACTGATGATGTTTCGATGATCACTTTTCTTTTCGCAGCTTCACCGTTGCTCGCACATCCAAAATCTGCACTGCTCAAAAAGAAAGAAGGAAAAAGAGACCGCCCGCGCCAATCTTCTCGGCTTACATAATCTTACTGAATCCCGTTTTTTTCTTTTTCCCTTCCATCCACCGGGAAAAACTTGTTTTGAGTGACTTTGCTCTGCTGAACGAGTAACTCCCTTCGCTTGTTTCCACTCAACCTACATACCACCTGTGGCGATCCTAGTGGGAATCGAATGTACTATCCGCCGAATGCATTGATTCCATCTCCATTGTCTGTTATTGTTGATTCGTCGTTTATTCATCATTTCCTTCGACCGACGATACGAGTGCAGCATCACTTGTCGTTCGCTTGTCTGCTGTGTAGCCTTCGGCGACTGATGATGCTCCGATGATAACAATCATGTGAATCTTTGGTTGGTTTCGCTTCTTTGATCATACTCATTTGTATGTTTAATTTTTAGCGAATATTTCCCGCAAATTATTAAGCCATGGTAAGGTCTTTTATAGAGCCTTATAATGAAACTAGTTTATAATAGGATGAGAACTGCAACAACCCACAAATTAGCAAGTTACACTACAATGCCGCGTGAATAATGAAATAACCATCTTGAGTCGCAAATGAAGACTCTCCTGGCCGGAAGGTGGGATTTGATGTTCGTTTAATCTTCCCGATTGCTTAGAAATCTTTCCCAACTATCATTGGGATTCAAATGGAACTTTCCATGTCTTAGCATTGTGGGCATTATCGACTGATTTAACGCCGACGATGCACTTGCGCCTATTAGGCTCGGTATGTACGATACGATGTGTCTTTAGAGTTTTGGATGTTTCATAATATCTGCCACAATCACTGTACTCATGCTTGAGTGCGCAAACATTGATTTGGGATGGAGCGGGATGACGATGCAATTGCGTTGCCTGACTACATGTTTTGCCGCATATGTTGAATGGATGACGAATGTTTCCGCCACCGTGTGTATTTCGCATTTCGTTTTCGAGCTCGAACTGGTGCTTAGTGCCTCCGCCGCTTGCTGCTGGTTGTGTTGTCCATAATTGTGGCGTGTGGAGTGGAAGCGAGCTAGCTACATGAGTTTAAGTACATTAAGTTACAAAGCAAAATTACTATGTGGCTTCCTGTTTGTAATTAAAACAATTATTAAGCTGAAAATTATTGTGTGGCTTCTGTTTGTAATTAAAATAATAATTCTATCGTGAATGGAAATTTAAATTACTTGTTGACAGTTACATCATCGGACTACCAGGAACAAACAATTAATAAAGTGCGGCTCGGTATTGCGTAGGTTAAACTCTTACGAAAGCGCGTATGGTAGTGTTCGGGTGAGCAGCGCTACGGAGTCTCAATGTTTACACGTAACAAATTATCGCCGTTAAATGAGTTTTCAGATGACCGAAAAGAAATCATTTCCCATCCCGACAACCCACTTCACATTGCCCTTCTCAAACTTGTTTGTACAATGTAACTTTATCATTTTCCACTACCCAGGCGTCTAAAGCTTTCAGATTAAAATTATCGTTCTGGCGTCGCGAAATTCGAATGTTTTTTATTCATGTGAAATAATCTGTACCGATACAAAAAGACTCACTGGCTTGCGTCCCTCGTGGGTCTGCCCCATTATCACGTGTGCCGGTTAACCATAACTTTTTGCGGTTGACTGCTAATAATTTTCCAGGACATCTTCGGTTGCTTGAACGTTAGCTGTGGGTAACTGTCATTAGTTTGTCCGTTTGACTAGAACGCGCTGCCACGTGCACTTCCAGTTAGACTAGAAGCTGCTGTAGGCCCGTCCTGACGGTGCAATGCCGGCTGCAGCCGCTGCGCTTCCACTTCGTTGGGAGCCGCCGTTGGTGGGAGCTCCACGCCACTGACGCTGAGTTTGAAAATAATTAGACGCTACATTAAAAATCTACTATAGAACTTACTTGCAATGTTAGAAAGGGCTCGCTTGTTGGGGGAAACTGCAGATGGTGTAGGTGGAGGCGCAGTCATCCGCAATCCGGGCTGATATCCGGGAGCACCCAACTAGAGGCGGCTGCCACTGACACTCACGTTGTTTGTTTTTCTTGCTTTTTAATTTTGTCCGGGCGGGATTCGCACTGGTGAGGTCTTGCAACGTGAAACTCTCATCTCGCGTAAACCGGCTGTCATCCCTTCTTCCGTTTGACACCTGTCAAATCGCGGTTCAGTGGCAGCGAGTGGTTAAAAGGTCGCTCCCGAACCGTGAACGTATATAGCGTAGGATACATGGATCTGCTGATCAGCGTCAGTGTCGTAGGGCTACTTTATTACACATTTTTCCAAACTATCAAGATCTACCAGGCTTTGCACCATCCAACATAAGGATTGTTGAAGAGATTTTAACGTTCGCTTCTTGACATTTATAGTAATATCTTAATACAAAAGAAGTTTTTGAAAGTTTAGATTCCCTTGAAATTTTCAGTTTTTATCGGTTTGTTTCAGCATTATTTTACGTAAAATTTTGCTTTCCCTCCATTCGATCATGAGTAGTGAGACTTTTTGACCTAATCATTTAAAAAATATTGATTAAAAAAGATTTAACACAATACAGTGCATTTCTTTCTAGTCATAAAACTTCCATTAGAAGCAAGACGTAACATTTTGTGCTGAACATTTACTGATTTCATATTTTTGTTAATATTGTTGGCAAGGATCTATTTAAACGATTCATAAGATAATAACTTACCTGATTTCTTTTCATCATTTCAGCAATCGGGAAGCAACAATTACATTGGACGCGAATGGTGGTACACGTATTTTAAATATTTTGAGAAGAATGTTCGCGGTCCTGTACCAAGACAATATGAATGGCCATTGCCATGGCCACGACAATTCCATTCCAAATTGCCGAATCGTGAAAGTTAACAAAACGCAAAAGTCTGACTTTTAATGGAATCAACAGCATCCGCCATTGCCACAACCAACTTCACCGCCACCAACAGCAACAATAGCAACATTCTCACGCCCGCGACCACATCGCCCGGCCACATTTTGAAAAGTATCAATTTTGTAAGGAACCATTTCAGGACTCATCAAAACCACTATCAATTCCTAGTATCAGACAAGCAGCAACCAGGCCACACACAGCAACATCATTCGGATACATTTCACCAACAACAACTACAACAACAGCAGCAAGAGCTAAAAGTTCAACCAGATTTCAACAAGAAAAACCGAAACAATAATAAAAACTATTTTAGAAGTAAAATTCGTACATTAGTTAGTTGTGTAGGATTGAATTACAACTCAAGTTATTTTAATTTTATGCGAATTATCAATAAAAACCATTTCTACAACTCTAACACAATGATGGTGAGGAATGTGAAGGAAGGTGGCAAAAAGGATAACGATCACAACGATGATGGCGATGATGATGATGATTGCGATGAAGATTACGAGGATGTTGAAAAGGCGTGTAATGAAAATATTCGTTATCATCCTCATCATCATCTTCATCAGAATCACGGCCACCACCAATTAAAGCTCGATCAACATGGAAATAGTTTGGAAACTGTGAAAAACAATAATTACTACTCGAGAGCGAATAGTAATGGTAGTTGTACGCGAAGTAACTTTAACTTTAATGAGAACACGCGAAATTTCGTTAGAGATTATTTACTAGTTTTTGGTAAATATAAAACCTTTAAGAATAGTTAACATATTACTGTTACAAACACTACCTATACAGAAACAAAAACAACCAACAAACACAATTCTTACTATTTAATCAATATATATGATGATGATAATGATGTATACATGTATATTGCGCATTTTTGTGTATTTAAATGAAAATTTAACAAAAAATAAAAATAATAAATCGAAAGAAGAGAACTAAGAACTAAGGAAAACAATTCAAGAAAATTTCATATTTAAAAAGGAAAGAGCAAAATAAATATTGATTTTAATTTATATAATTTAACTGATTTTTTGTTGTTTTTTATTTCACGAAGATTATTTTTTCTAGAAGAATCAAAATAGGGTTTCGTTTAAGTTGAAAGACGTTAGTCGTGAGTTTTGCCAATGAAATTTCAATTTAATATATATAAGTTAAGATAACGGTTTCCTCCTTAATTTTTCTTTACGCCAAAAAGACATCTTATTAATTTACATAACATTTATTTTGTACAAATGAAACAACAGAAAAAACTGCATAAAATATAAAATACAATAATTAACATCCTAATTACAGTTTAAATGTGAATACTTAAATGAAAGCTAAAAACATAACTTTGAATATCTCTGAATAGCACTAATGTGAAAAACGTGGAAAATAAAAGAGAGAAAAAAAGGCAAAGGAATGGTTTAGAGGTTAATCTTAAACATAAAAACAAAACTAGATAGTAACGAAGTATATGAAATATATTTTTCAAGAAAAAAAAACAAAACTGATTAATCATAGAAAAGTCCTACTCTACTTCAAAGAAGGCGTTTTTTTATATTTAATGTGAATATATGATCTGCGGTTTGTGTGAATGTTTGTTATGATTACTATTATTAGTTATTATTTGTATAGTTTTCCTTCGTTTTATAATTATGTTCATAGCTTTATTTTTATAAAAGTTGAAAATAAAGAGAAAAAGATCGAAACTAATTTAAATGAGTTTTATTTGGTCATTTTGTATAATTTCCTTTTGTTTTTATTTAATGTTGATGCATTTATTTTTATTTTTCCATCAAGGCTTGGTCCTAACCGAACCACGTAAATTGGTCTAAGCTATCGTGTGCACTAGCCATCATTCCCCAGGTAGGAATTCGAATTCTGTATGGCCGTCCTAGCCCTTATGAAATGTCTAGTATAGGGTTTTCCATTAAGGACATAACAATTTCGTATCTTTATACGAACGCACCATTAAACTTTTTAAATGAAGTGTCAATGTCAAAATGTTAGTTCAATTCAAAACTTCCATCATGGTAAATTTCACGAACCAGCAACGTTTGGAAATTATTAAAATTTACTACCGAAATTCTGAGTCGGTGGTTGCAAATTTAAGGCCACACTCCGATTTTCGGCCATAATAATCATCTCACCCGACAGGCTCTGCTTGCTATAGTGGATAAGTTTGATTCTGAATTTTCTCTATTGGACGTTCCGGTGCCAAAATGACGTCGTACCGCTCGAAGCGAAGGAGATATCGCAACTGCAACTACATCGATCCAAAATGAGCCAAATTAGTCGATTCCACGTCGTTCTCAAGAATTCGGCATTGCTCAAACGACACTGTTGCATATTTTGCGAAAAGAGCATGGCCTACATAGTAAGAAGACCAAATTGACTCAAGAACTAAAGCCACTTGATCATTCGAAACGCCGAAACTTCTCCAATTGGGCTCTGGCAAAGCTTGAATAAAATGAAGAATTTCATCGGAAAATCATCTTCAGCAATGAAGCTCATTTCTGGCTCAATGGCTTTGTTAATAAGCAAAATATGCGTTACTGGTCAGCAACAAACCCACATGTGCTTCTTGAGACACCGTTGCATGTGGAAAAAATTATTGTTTGGTGCGGTTGTGATTCGGCCGTATTTTTTCGTGGATGAAAACGACTGTCATGTATCCATCAATGGAAAGCGCTATCGTGTTAGGTTGGAAGATTATTTGTGGCCGGAATTGCATGAACTTGTCATCGATATCTGGTTTCAACAAGACCGTGTATCGAATCTGCGAAGAACCAAGCGACATCTGTACGTCATAACTACGTACCATTATTTATTATGTACTAATTTTCCATTAGTTTGTCACTCTTTCTAAGAGCGTCGTTCAGTAAACAGCTCACTCAATAAATGGCGAATAATCGTGATTCTGTGATTTAATTCTAAACCGTGATTTTAGTGAAAACATCCGTTTACTTTCCCTGTAGGCAATAACACTACAATTGGTGACCCTAACAAACGAACACATTGTGTAAAGGAAGTGCGTTATAGAATTTTCTAACGACTTAAAATGGCGACAGGCCAACAACATAACCCTGAGGACGCTAATTCCGATACCCCGAAAACTCCGCTCAATATTGTGCGCGAATTGTGGCCCAGCAGTGAACCCCCTCGGCTTGATTCCATTCGTGACGTGAAATTACCACCATTTTGGGAAACGCGAGTTGAATTGTGGTTTTCTCAAATTGAATCCACATTTAGCCATTACAAAGTGTACTTGGACATTGCAAAATTTAATGCAGTCGTAACAACACTGGACATAACAATATTGGCACAAGTGGCAGATGTAGTAAAAAGGCCCCCGCCGACAAATAAATTTGAGGAGCTGAAAAAACAGTTACTGGCACGATTTTCAATTTTACCACAACAACAGCTGACGCAAGTATTGACGGATCTAGAATTAAATAACCAAAAACCTTCGCATCTATATAGGCAGATGCAGGCATTGGCGGGCACACAACTACCTGAGGATGCACTACGCGCATTATGGTTAAGGCGGCTTCCAGTCCACGTGCGCGCCATAATGTCGGTC
Organism: Odontomyia ornata; assembly: GCA_963969285.1. Classification (NCBI taxonomy): domain Eukaryota; kingdom Metazoa; phylum Arthropoda; class Insecta; order Diptera; family Stratiomyidae; genus Odontomyia; species Odontomyia ornata. The sequence goes on along the minus strand of OZ017740.1, from coordinate 324,941,102 downwards.
TCTACCGAGAAAGAAGTGATGCCATTATTAGAAATGGCTCACAAAATCGTGGAAGAATTTAATGCAGCGCCAACTGTGATAGCAGCTACTTCGCAGACTCCAGTTCGTTCGGAATCTGATCCGATTTTATTGAAAATTTTAAAGCGTCTCGACAATCTCGAAATGAATTCGAAAAATAATCGTTCAAGGAATCAAAATTTCAGTAGACGCAATCGATTGCGCTCACGAAATGGCAATCGAACGACAAATAATCCATCGAACGCAGAAACGCAGGAAGCAGAAGCATCACGCACCTGCTACTATCATCGCATATATGGAGAAAAGGCCATTCACTGTCGAAAACCCTGCCAATATTAGCGACAGGGAAACTAACTGCGTCATCGTCAGAAGCGGTCAGTAGTGACGTCCACGAAAAGAACCGTTTATCTATTACCGAGAAAAATACGGGAAAGGTATTCTTAGTGACCACAGGCGCGGAAGTCTCGGTAATCCCTTGTCATGGAAAACTGAAAAACCGGAACGGAATTTTTATGCAGCAAACGGGACAACAATCGCAACTTTCGGCAATAAAATAGTATTGCTCGACTTAGGGCTCCGATGAAGTTTCAAGTGGTCATTTTGTATTGCTGCTGTTGAACAACCAATCCTGGGAGCTGATTTTCTACGGCATTTCAATTTGCTGGTGGACGTAAAGCGTAAGCGATTAGTAGACCGAAATACTAATTTACAAATGAAGGGAATAATTCCAAATAACTCCAAGAGTTCTGTAAGGATGGTAAAAACAGGAACGCCATTTTACCGAATCCTATCTGAATTACCGGATATCATAAATCCAGCAGTCAGTACAACCACTCGCGATACGATGCTCAAACATCATATTATCACCAAAGGACCTCCTATCGCTGAAAAAGCCCGTAGTTTACCGCAAGATAAATTTCAATCCGTGAAAATGGAATTCGAGTTCATGGTGGATAAAGGCATATGTTGCCCTTCGAGAAGCCCATAGGCCAGCCCTCTTCAGTTGGTTCCGAAGCAGTCAGGAGAATGGAGACCGTGCGATTATAGAGGGTTGAACGCTGTCACCATCTCGGATCGATATCCGATTGCCGGCGTTGAGGATTTTACCCATAATTTGAATGGAAAAACGATATTCTCCACAATCGACCTTATACGCGCTTATCATCAAGTTCCAGTTGCGGGGGAGGATATTGAAAAAACAGCTGTAATTACACCTTTTGGTCTTTTTGAGTTCCTAAAAATGCCTTTTGGACTCAGAAACGCAGCACAGACCTTCCAAAGATTTATCGACACTGTACTATCTGGTTTAAATTACTGCTTTGGCTATCTGGATGATATAATAAACGCATTGAAGTCGGAAGAGGAACATAAAAAACACATTAGAGAGATATTCCAACGATTTAAGGAATACGGCATCAAAATTAATCCTGCGAAATGTAAATTCGGGAAATCTGAAGTGCAGCATCTAGGATTCATAGTTAACAAGGATGGAACTAAACTGCTTACTGAGAAGGTGGACATAATCCTTAAATACGAAAAGCCGCATACGATCCACAGTCTACGAAGATATCTGGGAATGCTGAATTTCTATCGGAAGTTTTTGAAAAATGCGGTGGAGATCCTGGCGCCACTAAATGAATTCTTACATGAGTCGCGAAAAAACGATAAAAGGCCAGTAGTATGGACTCCTAGTGCGATTGAGGCTTTCGAGAAGAGCAAACAGTTGTTGGCGGACGCAACAATGCTAATGCATCCGGTAAAAAACGCACCTTTAGCTATCACAACGGATGCGTCGAGTTTCGCTATGGGAGCCGTAAGGGAGCAATTAGTGGACAATCATTGGCAGCCACTCGGATTCTTTAGCAAGAAATTTAATAAGGCGCAATTGAACTATAGCTTTTACGACAAGGAACTACTAGCCATCTACTCTGCAATCAAATATTTTCGTGATCGAGTGGAAGGACATCGATTTTTTATTAGAACAGATCACAAGCCATTATGCTACGCGTTTAATCAAATGTCGTCAAAAGCATCGCCCCGACAAGCGCGTCAATTGGAATATATATCGCAATTCACCACCGATATAATTCACGTCAAAGGGGACTCCAACAAGTTGCTGATGCACTTTCGCGAGTCAGCGCAATTGCAAGGAATACCTCAATCGATTTAACAGAGGTAGCTAAAGAGCAGGAAAAGGACGAAGAACTTAAAACGTTATTGAGTTCTGAAACTTCACTGGACCTGAAAAAACTAAGGAGGCAAGGAAGTTACCTGTACTGCGATATATCAACAGGAACACCACGACCGTATATATCGAAGGTCCTTCGAAATCAAGCATTTGATTCGATACATCGACTATCGCACCCAAGTAGAAAAACAACTAGCCGTTTGCTACGAACAAAATTTGTCTGGCCAAATATGAAAAAGGACATAGCCCGCTGGGCAAAGGCATGCATTCAATGTCAGAGATCGAAGATTAGCCGACACGTTACAACCTTTCCACTGCAATTCGCAGCACCGGATAAACGTTTCGACCATGTCCATATAGACTTAGTTCGACGGAAGCGGTTCCAATCATCGATATAACGGCAGAAGGAGTAGCATTAAGCTTTTATACGCACTGGGCAGCGCGATTTGGAACGCCAAGAATATAAACTACCGATCGTGGGAGTCAGTTCGAATCCATGTTATTTAACGTGCTGACAAAGATGCTAGGGTGTAAGCACATTCGGACAACTGCGTATCATCCTTCATCAAACGGCATGATCGAGCGGTTCCATTGATCTTTAAAAGCAGCGTTAATGTGCCACGAAGATACCACTTGGTTACAAGCGTTACTAACTGTCTTACTGGGTCTGCACCCAGCCTACAAGGAGGATATAAAATGCTCCGCTGCGAAAATGGTACATGGAACGGTCCTGCGAATACCGGGAGAATTTTTCACCGATGAGCAAGCTAATCAAGGAAGTGAACCTGCATTCGTAGAAAAATTCCAAAAAGACATGAAGAATCTTCGACCGACTCCAGTGAACCATCATCGTATTGGACGCATTTTTATCTACAAGGATTTAAAGACATGCAGCAACATATTCGTTCGCGTTGGTACTTCGAAAAAATCGTTACAACAACCTTACACTGGACCTTATCGTGTCATAGAACATTACGAAAAAGCCTTCCAAATACTAATGGATGGAAAGGAATCGATAATTTCAATTGATCAACTGAAACCGGCATTAATGATTTCTCCAGACATCGAGGAAACAACGCCATCACCTTTCGTCAATTACGAGGAGAGAAGACAGCCGCTACTTAAAACATATTCTGGTCCACGCAAATCAAAAAACAACAAACAAGTGGCATTTCAATTGTCTGATTGACAATTTTTAGGGGGAACGTATATGTAGCGAATCTGCGAAGAACCAAGCGACATCTGTACGTCATAACTACGTACCATTAATTATTATGTACTAATTTTCCATTAGTTTGTCACTCTTGCTAGGAGCGTCGTTCAGTAAACAGCTCACTCAATAAATGGCGAATAATCGTAATTCTGTGATTTAATTCTAAACCGTGATTTTAGTGAAAACATCCGTTTACTTTCCCTGTAGGCAATAACACTACAACGGCACCACTACTCACACAGCACGTCTCACAATCGATTTGTTGAAAGCAAATTTGGTGAACGTGTTATCTCGCCCCGTTCATGTGATCTAATGCCATTGTCTTCCTTTTTTGGGGCTATATTGTCACTGGTCTATGCCAATACGCCAGCAACTTTTAACGAGCTCAAAGATAACATTCAACGCGAAATTGCCAACGTTTCGGTCAAAATGTGTGCCAGAGGGATGGAAAATTGGGTCCAAAGAATCAACCGCTGTAAACGGGCTCGTGATGGTCTTCATTCATAAAATGTAATGCTTGCACTACACCCACTATAAATTTGAACTAAATATCTCAAATATATGTGTGCTTTATTAATAGATAAATTAGTTATGTCCTTAATGGAAAACCTTTAGCTCCCTTGCCGTTGACTTTATTGCTTATTTACTTGCTGGTTACATAAAGAGTGTTTTTTTCAAAGGCGGAGAACTTTAAATTAAAATAAAATAAAGAAAATTGTTCTTGATATCCATGAAATTGATTTTATTTGAAACGTATTTTTTCGTCAATTTTATTTTAAGATGATTTTGGGCATGTGGCGCGGCGCGTACGTGAAATAATCTGGAGGGCCAATTTTCACCTACTCTTCGCAGTGAGTTGAGCTATATTTCGGCAATAACGGGTCGAATGTTGGCTTTCGAGGGCTAAATTGTTTCTGGTTTATCGGCGTAGACATTCCACTTTACATATCGCCAAACAAAGTAACCAAACGATTTCAAATCGCACAAATGCGGAAGCCACTTAATAGGGTGAAATTAATCGTTCATTAATTGTATCGCACGCTGTGTGGCATTTGGCGCCGCCCTGCTGAAACCACATGTCAGCAACATTAATGCTTTCCAATTAAGGCACCAAAAAGTTAGTAGCCATGTTTCTGTATCGCTCGCCGTTGAATGTAACATTGTGACCATTATTTTCGAAGACATATGGACCCATTATCCCTTCGGCCCATAAAGCGCACCGAACAGTAACTTTTTTAGGGTTTTGTTAAAATAATTTTACAAAACCCTACTAGTTTCGCGACCAGTCTGTCCGTCTGTCCGTCCGTCCGTCCGTGTGTCACAGCAGTTTTTCTCGGAAACTACTTAAGCTAGAAACATCAAATTTTGTGTGTAGGTGTAAAGTGGTGATTTCTTCAAATTTCAACTACAAAAAAATTTTATAAGGTATTTAAGGGGGGTCTCCCCATATAGGAGAGTGACTCCCCGAAAAAAAAAATCATTGAAGGTAGCCGATATGGGTATCAAATGAAAGGTCTTGATGAGAACTTTTGAAAACAGGTCTTAGTTTGGCAAAATTTGCTTGGAGGGGCGCACAGGGAGGGCAAATACACGAAAAATTTGTGTCCCCCCCCCCTCGCGATTGGACACCTGTGATCCGAAAAATCTGAAAAAAATCAGGAATGTAGGCCTTGGTGAGTACAACAACAACAAATACGTTAGAAGTCGCAATTCACTCAACTTTGTTAGTAATAGTGTGATTTATCGATTTTATGTTTTCTTGAATCAAATCTTAACGGTACCCTTTAATTCAATGAAATTCAGTATATGTCTATTTATAAGATTAATCTATCCTGAAAGTTTCATAAAGATTGAATCATATTTAGCGAAGTTATAGCGATTTGAATTTTCCTGTATTACTATGTCACCATAAGCGCTGCATTTATTACTATGGCAACATATGGCTATGGAACAACATGCGCTATTTACCGACTCAGACACTACAGTTTTGCTAGGATTTGCATGAAAATTTCAGGGATGATAGGTGTCATGTATATCTTTGAGAATCGGTTCAGCTAGTGGTATCAGTAATCGTAAAACAAAATGGTGGCTGTTTTAAATGCGAAGATTGAATAATTTTGAGTTATTATTTCCCAGCTTCAACGTTTAAGGTGCATGCTTTGAACACTTGATTCAATTTAATGAATGACTGAAGATGAGTACCTACAATTAATACTCATAAGTGAAATAAGCCAAGGAGGTGGGAGAGAGCTCCTCGCAAAAGGGTTTTGTAACCATTCTAGGATTCGAAAAAATTGGCCATTAATCGATGATAACAGTACAGGAGAGTGGTCCCTGAAAAAAAATTCGTCAAACGTAGCCGATATGAGTATGAAATAAAAGTTTTCATGGGAGCTTTTCAAAACAGTTGTTAAACTGTCAATTTTTGCTTCAGTGGGGGCACAGGGGGGAAATACATGAAAATGTGTTTGCTCCGTCGCGGATGAACATCTGAAACAATTATCAAGGGAGATATTTATGAGTATAACAATACCAAAAACCTCAGAAGTCGAAATTCGTTCGATTTTGTTAATAATAGTATGATCTTCGTATTTCATATTTTCTCCAATAAAATCGTCTTTGACATGTTTCTTGATTTGATTCGATCTGGTGACTGCATTTTGAAAATTGAATACAAAACCCTTCTGACATGAGCGTAGGTCTGTTTACCCAACTTGTTTGGATGTAACGATGTTTCGACTACTGATTGTGGATATTCATCGCTTCAAATGCAGCAGTCCTGTTTGTTGACATACATATTTATTCACCTTTTTGGGTATCCGTTGTTCGTCTGTACGATCCAGCCAGCCCACTGCAGCTTCCGTAGTCTTACAATCGTTGAGACCTCTGGCTCGTCAAAAATTTCATACAGCCCATGGTTGTATCGAATTCGCCATTGGTCCCCGCTCAGTTTCGTTCCAATTATTTGCCTCAGGAGCTGTCGCTCAAAGGTGTTCAATATATTTGCGAATGCTTGGGTTAGGAGAGCATAGTTAATGTGATTAGATTATCAAAAGTAATTAGAACGGCGAAAACTGAATGCAGTGTTATTACGCCGATAAGTAATGGCTTCGCTGTTAAGCTGGACCGTTATTAATAAATAAAAGGGAAGTCTTTATCCTTTTACTAACTGTTCTCTGCGGATAAATGCACCCGTAGTCTTGTATTTAATCCTCTCTACAAAAATTCTTAAGCTATTTATAATATTTTACATGTTCTTAAACTAGGAGTAATGTGAATACACACGACGATGATTCTTTCCCCATGTTCCAAATGACTCGATTCGATAAATCAATAGATCACTTAAAGTTTGACGCTATTTCCTAAACAAAACCATTAAGCATTTGTAGTACAATATCCCAAAACATCATAATTCACATATTCCAAAACATCTCGGCCAAAATTGCATTGACTTATTCATAACAAAAACAATGAAGTCAAAGCCAATGCAATTGTATCGCTTTGAGCATGCTACTTGAGATATTCAATACCTTTTGGCTTACTCCATAGCACTCACTCTCGTTGTACCAGATCTGACATCCATATGTCTAAACTGGTCTAACAGATAACTTTGACATTTTGATCAATGTATCTGGAATAAAAGAGTCGTCGAAGGGCCATGAATACTTTTTTTGCTTTATTGAGCATGATTTTGACATGTTCGATATAGTGCAGACACTGATCAAGATGAATACCGAGGTATCGAACACAGGATTTATGTAGAACCCGTTCTGAACAACCCTCGCCAGCCACGATGTGGAAATTCTTCCAATTAAGTTTCAGGTCTTGACTGACCCCCTGCAGCGTTGTCCCAAACAAAATTGTTTTGCACTTCTGCGCATTGATTTTCATTCGCGAATTGTCAGTGTACAATTGCACATCATTGAACATTTTTTGAAGATTGCTCTGAATTATTGTAGCTTTTCGGTCTGCCGTATAGATGATCAGTTCAATAGCAAACGCTGCCAATGATCACGTTGGGGAGACGTTAAAATCAAAGCCGTTCAATAGCTCCAGTACCTCCCACCCCGATTCCGATATTGTATCGAGCGTGAGATACGCGGTATGAGAGCGCGCATTATCCTGGAGAAGAATCGCACTTCGTGCTGGAATGGTCCTTCGTTTCAAACGTTATTTTGCGATATTGAAGGCGTTCGTGGATGATAGACTCTACACTACTAATATTGATGCTGAGTTTAGCCGAAATGTCTCGAACATTCATCCCACGGCCCTCCAAAATCAGTTGTTCTACGCGGCAAATGTTATCTGGTGTGATGCTGGTACGTGGTCGACGATCATGTGGCTCATTCTTCCCGGTTTCACGCATCCTTGAACAATTTGGCCCATTAAAACACAGAAGTCCTACCCAGGCACTCACCACCGAACTGATTTCGCAAACGCAGAAAAAATTTCCGTGTTTTTAACGCCTTCCCACACTAAAAAATTAATGACAATACGTTGCGCAACGGCGGTTGGCACTCGACGTTCACTCATGGTCGTCGCACACGGGCAAAATATCCAAACCCAACGAAAACTATGCCAAACTGTTCGCAAAGGATCCAGCTATCGCATACTCAAGCCACGACCTTCAAAACATACATGCGCGCCATTTACAGCGTTTGTCTCCATCATATTTGAACCGCCCTCGTAACAAGATCATTGCAGCTTATTACTACCTACCTTAATATCAAGTTTCATGTAAATCAAATGAAAATTGTCGCTATTAGCAGTTTTAAAAATTTCTAACTTTGACTTCCTTTACTCTTACCTTAAATTTTTTTACATTTTTCTCTAGCACTTATAGTTTCTATCACACCGCCAATTTGCATTACCATCAATTGGAGGATTTAGTCACAGCTACAAAAATTTTTTTAAGCACGTTTTTCAAACTTTAAGCGTCTGCCACTTAGTTTCAATAAACCTCCTCACCAAATTTCGTTCAAATCGGGTTTATGCTTTGCCCAGAACAGAAATCATGAGTTTTCTTCTAAAATCTCCACCATTTTGTTTTCGCTCGGCTAATTTGGCTAGACAACGAACTTTGCTAACAAATTTACCAACTCCAACTTTCCTGAAAATTTAAATTAAAATTGAAGCAAAATTGCGGCCCCTAGCATGGTTACAAATTTTGTTATTTCCCGTATAACATATAGTATATAGTTTTGCAACGTAAACTCTCCGCAATAGGTAAATTTTTCCCGAAAATTTACCTAATAAATTTTTCTCGAGAAGTCACCTCAAAAACACACTTTATTAGTATTAGTGGGGTAGAAGGTAAGGGGCTTATTAACAGTGAGAGCTAGGATGGGTAGTCTTGGAGGGGAGTGAGCTTATTGGAGCATGCGTCGACTTTGTTAACCCATACTCCAACTTAGGCTTTATCAGTGATCTGTATACAGGCACGTTCAGCGCCAGGGAAACTTTGAAATCGTTAGTTGATCTGCTGAGTAAGCTGATCAGGCTGATGGAGTTATCTACTTTGTTGCGATTGTTCCTTGAAGTCTCCTGACCTGCTTATTATGCTAAAGTATTTAATGTGGTTGCTCCATCTTATAGAACTACTTTGTATTGAAGTTATAATGTTGGGATCTGCCTTTAGAAAGGGGAATGGCCTGTATTTTATCAGGGTCCAAAAATTAGCTTTAGCTCCTTGTATGTCATCAGGAATCCATCCATGACATGTATCTTTTCTAGTTCTTGTAAAATTAAGAAGTCGTTAGAATATTGAAGGATGCTTATGTTGTTATCAGCTAGACCGTGGAGCTTAGGTGTGTAGATGTTGAACAGAGGGGAGCTGAGGACATCTCTCTGCAAAAGGCAGTTCGTGATTTTTATGCTGTGCCTGTTCAACTATTCTGTTACTATATAGACTAAAGATTCAGTTTATATATTCTTTCGGGAAACCAAGGTCATCAATGATTGATCTTACAACTCTCTCGTAGGCATTTGAGATGTCAATGATTACCGCAACTTTGTATTTAAGCATCCAGATGGTGTTCCAGCTGAGGTTTTGCAGCTCGTCTATCACCATTGTCCTGACTTGCTGCTCAGCACATTCAACGCTTGCCTACGGGACGGGGTTTTCCCGGTACGATGGAAGGTGGCGAGGCTCGTGCTGGTCAGCAAGGGGAAGGGAAATCCCGAATCGCCGTCTGCATAACGCCCGTTATGCATGCTAGACACGGCTGGGAAAGTGCTAGAGAAACTCATCAAGGGAAGACTCACTGACGCGATTCGTGCTGCTGGGGACCTATCTCCTCGGCAGTACGGCTTTAGAGCAGGACGTTCTACCATCGATGCGATTGCAGAGGTGGTGAACGCGGTCCAAAAGGCAGAGGCATATAGTCGCACCAAGCGACGGATCGTCCTGTTGGTGACACTCGACGTCAGGAATGCCTTCAACTCTGCTAGATGGGTGGATATTCTGGATACGCTGGAAAACTCTTTTCAAGTTCCAGAATATCTAATGCGGCTTTTAAGGAACTACCTAAAGGACCGAAGCTTGCTCTACGACACGACACAGGGCCAACGGAGGATGGAAATTACATCGGGTGTTGCCCAGGGATCTATCCTTGGTCCGGGCCAGTGGAACGTGTCTTACGACGGGCTACTGAGACTTGAGATGCCAGATGAGTCGCGCTTTTGTCGGCTATGCGGATGATGTTGCGGCTCTGGTCGCCGGACGCACCGTTGAACAAGCGCAACTTAGGCTAGGTATGCTAATGCGCCGAGTGAGGGACTGGATGACTGCTCGCGGGCTCAGTTTAGCACTGGAGAAAACCGAAGTGGTCATCTTGACAAAAAAGAGAATCCCTAGAGTAAGGATGATCAGTATTGGAGATATACAGATCGAATCGAAGCCAGCGGTGAAGTACCTGGGGCTACTGATCGACTCGAAGATGAGTTTCTCTGAGCAAATCAGGGCAACGGCTGAGAAGGCTGCTTCGGGAATATCGGCCCTGAGTCAACTTATGGCCAACGTAGGGGGACCCAGCCCATCAAGAAGACGCCTCTTGATGAGTGCTGTAGGGTCAGTGCTACTGTACGGAGCAGAGCTATGGGGCGACGCTCTCAGCAAGGAGGTATACCGAAAACGATTGGCACAGGTACAGAGAAGAGGAGCACTGAGAATTGCATCTTCGTATCCAACAGTCTCCGACTCGGCGGTGAGAGTGATTGCAGGCGTGATGCCTGTCGCCCTCCTTGCTAGAGGGTGCCGCGCTATTTACCTGCGCCGAAACGAGGATGCGAGGGAGATCGTTGTCCGCGAGGAGAGACAACGCTCGCTCAACGATTGGCAGCAGTCTTGGAGGAATTGCACGAAGGGAAGGTGGACTGCGCGCCTCATCCCGGATGTGAGACCGTGGCTAAATCGAAGGCATGGTGAGATTGACTTCTATCTGACCCAGCTTTTGAGTGGGCTCGGGTGTTTTCAGTCTTACCTGCACAAGATCGGCAAGTCACGGTCTCCCGATTGTCGGTTTTGCCCAGGAGAGGAGGACAATGCCTGTCACACATTTTTTGCGTGTACCAAATGGGCCAGGCTGCGAAGGGAACTCTACAGGGAGGCGGGGGAGCTCACCCCGGATAATATAGTTGCGGTGATGCTCGAATCGGTTGACAAATGGAACCAGGTGGCACATTATGCTCGGGCAGTCCTAAAATATAAAAGGGACTCACAGCAGCCGGAGGTACTGGGGCTGGGGGATCGCTCTTCTGGCAATTCCTCTTCCCCCCTCCCCTCCCGCTAGGAAAGGGACTCCCCAGCTTGAAGGCACCCCACGGCGTAACAAAACGAGACCTGGCCCGAAGTAATGTGTCAAACGGTTCCAGGCTAGGTTCTCAGATTGACAGGGGCCAGACTCGGCGGGCATAAATGCCTTCACCTCCCTACCACAAAAAAAGAAAGGGTCCGTTTTTTAGTTAACTTAAGGAACAGGGTACCGGGGCAGTCTGTGGCTCTATTGTTCCTACATGAAAAGCAGTGGCCTTCTCGGATACAACGTTCCTCTGCCATTCGGTATAGTTTTTTTTAAATACCCTTTATGTATAATAAATCTGAATACGACCTTAAGTGCAGAGCAGAGAGATGGGTCTGAACCTATCGCCGTTGGTTCGTTTTTTGTCTAGTTTCAGTATTGGGACGGTTCTGATATGTTACCACTATTTAGATACGTAAGATTCATAAACTGTTCTGTTAATTTCTCTGAAAAGTTTCTCTGATGATGTACACAAAAGGTCTTCATTATTCTATAGTCAATCCTATCCATTCCTGGGGAGGATCTTTTACTGATGTTATTTACTATCTGATGCAGATCCTCTTCTTTGAAAGTGTAATCTTTTCTCAAACCCTCATCGTGTAACATTACAACAGGATGGCCAGCATTTTGTTTGTGACTTAACATCTGTATAAAACTTGAGGATAAGTCTTCATTGAAGATGCTTCCAGAGTCGACAAAACTCGAGAAGTTGCCCGCATTTATTTCTATACGGTGAGTCTTTCATTCCATGCTTTCTTTTTAACAATACTGATCTGCTTTTCCAGGTCCTCCTTACTTCTGTTAGCTTCTACCAGTTCAATACCTTGCTGTGCTGTTTGAATCTTGCATCTGATTCTCTTGAATATGATTTCTTTCCCACTGAATCTTCATAAATTCTCTGCCGCACCGGAATTTGTTGTTCTTGAATCTTAACTTCTTTCCTCGGTATTAATTGCTAATAATCTTCAAAGCTGTGCAAAAATTTCTTGCAGGTTGCTCGTGAATTTCAACTTCACGATGTTATCAGAAAGTTTCTGTATACCTTGGTGACCTTGGTATTGTTGACGATATTGATTGATATATGTATAGGTGAGTGCCCACCACTGCATAGATTCTGGTTAATTTTATGCCATCTGAACCAATCTGCTCGCGTTTTTGTTAAGGTAATTGTCTGGAGCTGAAGATAATCTTTGTTCATTTTTATTAAGGCATCATCAGATTTCAGTTGGGGAGGTGCATACATGGACGTCAGAACAAACGATGACGAATTGAAATTTCTTCACAATTTTGTTAGTCGGGCACCAAATGAATTTGACACCATTCGATCGCGCTTGATTTAAGGAATCGTTTTTGATCTGGATATTTAGTATCGAAAAGCACCACTAAATTTAAAAGCAATAACGGCGATATTTCTATCTTCTCTATTGTAGCATTGCAGTCCCTTTTGGGCCTTCGCTTAGAGATAGTTAGAGTATCTCATTGTCATGATTGAGTGTATCGGCACTCCACAAGGTGATATAGTCAGTACCATGCTTTGGCCGTGTGTCTGTCCACCCAGCTGCGATGCGTTCTGATTGTAAACCAGCACGTATCATAACTGAACGGGATTATAGTCCGTCCGAAGAATCACACTGAACTAAATGTTGTTGGCGCCAATGAGACTCGAACCAGAGACCTTCGGCATGGTTTGAATGCTCTAACCACTACACCACTTTGAAGTTTATTTAGTTCACATTAATTTGAGGGAAAATCATAGAAGGTTGGAACAACTTTTATGGCCTCTGGGAATGCAGGTCGGGTAAAGGAATTATAAATGTTAAATCAATAACGCCACCACTGTTTTCAAGTGTACACACGGCAAATGTCATTTATATGGGAAAAATACTGTCCTTCATTTTTGATTAAGTAAAAAAAGGTTTTTTTGTTCAGATGCTCAGAACAATCATGATTTCTCAGAGCAAACCTGCTCAAATGGCATCAAAATCATTTGGCGTCTAGCTTACAAAAATCCTGCAAGGATTTGCGTTCTTTTAAGTTATTTGTATTGGCTTATGATTCAAATCTACTACAGCTAGTACATGAGCATCGGAAGTAGAATTAATAATAAAAAAATACAAATTTGAAAGTTAACTTTCTTTTATTGCAGTAAAATTTCCTTTAGTACTGGTATCCCCTAGCCATGTGGGTGCTATTGTATCATTTAAAGTGCATTTGGAACAAAAGCTAACCATGGTATAACGATGACAAGATCTGATGGACGATTATGCCCACCATGAAAAGTAAGTTGCATAAATCAACTGTTTATTTTTGAAGCAATATTTAGATAATTTAGTAGCATGGCTTTTGCTTTAGCACTGTAGCTCGTTTTGGGCCTCCACTTAGAGATGGTTAGAATATTTCATTATCTTGATTGTATGTCTCGACACTCCAGAAAGCGATATGCTCAGTACCACGATTTGGCCGCATGTTTGTCCACCCAGCTGCGATTTTTAACTAGTGCCTATCATAGCTGAATGGGCTTATAGCCCATCTGAAGAATCACTCAAAATAAGTCTCGTTGTTACGAAAGGGACTCGAACCAGGAACTTTCGGCTTACGCAGCAAGTACTCTAACTACTACACTACGTGGACTCTAGCTCTAGCATTAATATTAATGGAATATAGCTATTTACTGAAACAGGATAAAAAGCTTTAGTGTGTTATCCACAACGCTATTTCTAAGGAAACAAACAACTTTTCAAAAGACGTTCGCTTTGTTGAGCGATCATGTAATAATCTGACTTTTATCTTTTTACAATTCATTTCATATTCACTACGAGGTGATAGCCGGTAACAGCATTACCAGCAATAATAAAATAAAATAATGTGATTGACAAAATTTAACTTACAACTCGTCCAACCTAACTCGGAGATCATCCTCGATCTGAGAAGTTTCTCCATTTTCTCCAGCCCACAAGAGCTTCGGTCCATAACCGTAACATAAAGGCTTCATAAATATGACCATATGGCAACTGGGTCATTTGACAGTATTCTACATCACGGATGACGTATCGGTGGTTAGGTAGAACCTTGCGGCCTTCGAGGACCAGTGGTATTATCGACATTCCGGAGGACAACAAAATCTTCTTTGAAGATGGGTGGAGGTCGACTTCCGCTTAAGTATTGTACCTCATTACAGACTTGGTATTGAGCGATTACTGCGTTTGCATTCTCTTCAACAAGTCTCGTCTACCACACAATGTAATGCCAATAAGTTGAGTAAGCAGGAGAGCCTCTACTAGGAGGGCTTTATAGCATCCTAGGGTTCAAAACAAATTTTCGACTCTTCCATAAATTTTCATGAAAATCCGAAGAAAACAAGAGTGCTTGGACAGATTTGAAATATGTATCAACCAGTTGTTGTTATAAAAACTCCATACAATTTAAATGGCTATAACTCGCTTAATTATGATCTGATTTCCATGAAATATTGTAAGCATAAGCATCTTATATCAATCAATATACCATACAGACATACCATGCATTTTAAAAAGTTTTAGGGTATCTTCTTGATTTATGGGGAAAACGTAAAATTTACAAATCATGCTATTGCTAATAAAGCTGATTAAATTTTGATTTCTGAGTTATTTGTTGCCTTTGTACTCATGAGGACCTACCTCTTTGATTTTTTCTGATTTTTCGGCTCAAAAGTGTCCAATCGTGAGGAGGGGGTGTAGATGGAAGTCCTTATTCTACTACACAGATATTTTTTATCCGGAAATGTAACTCAAATATACGACAAAATACACAATTTGTTTTCAACAACAAGAAGAAGATAAACTTTCTTGTACTAAGAAAAACTCCTGTTTGTTTAAAAGAAGAATAAAACTTCGAGTTACAATTGAAAATCAACTTTACTATTTGACATCGTTTTATTAACTGAAAAATATTTTTATTTTTTTTTTTAACTTGACAATTGACAATTTATCTACGGCTACTATTTCTTTTTGTGTGGGTTTTATGAAAATGTAGAATTTAATTTATAAGTAATGTAGAATACGCTACAGGGGGCACCAATTTTTCATATGTTTTGTCTCCCCCTGGACTCCCTGGTACACAAAATGACATTTTTGTTTCTGATTCTGGAAGTCCTAATCAAGAACTTTCATTTGATACCCCACTCGAATACCTTTGATAAAAATTTTTTTTTTGTAAGACCCCTTTCAAACCTTTGAAATGTTTGGTTAAACACACGCGTAGTACTATGAAGGGAGCTGTTTAGGGCATATTTGACACAGGTTAGTTGAGGTATCTAATTGGAGTGATGAATAGTCTCTGTCAATCTGCCTTACATAACGATTAACATAAGGTTTACACGTTTAACTTGACTGTTGGCTTGAGGAGGAGC
This sequence comes from Odontomyia ornata, assembly GCA_963969285.1. NCBI lineage: Eukaryota > Metazoa > Arthropoda > Insecta > Diptera > Stratiomyidae > Odontomyia > Odontomyia ornata. The sequence goes on along the minus strand of OZ017740.1, from coordinate 324,925,497 downwards.
AGTGGCATTTTGAATATAACGGATGTTTCGGTTCAGACAAAGTTAATTAAATTCCAAGGATGTAAGACACGAGCCCAGGTCGGTCATGATTGGTATGGATCTACTTTATGGTCAAAGTTCTCCTGTAACGACGCCCACATGACTTTTGTACTTGTAATATTGACGGCATAAAATTTGACAAATTTATTGAAAGCATCAACCACAACTAATATATATTTACGTTCGGACTTCAACTAGTTTCAAGTTTCTTAGCCCATCCGCTAATGCTTGGATTCAGAATACGCTTAGACAGTGTCAAAGTTATTGCCTTCGACAAATATACGCAAACAGCATAGGGCATGAACGACAGCAACTATCTCGAATTCAAAACTATGGTTTCTCGACTCTGCGGGTAAAGCACGCTGGGAAAAATTAAAAAAACAGGATGAACTTTCGTCTTGAAGCCTTGCGAACTTGCGTCAGTGAGCAATTCGGTCTCATGGGAGGGATTCTACTTCCGTGTAACTTCAATGTAAATGTCTTTTGGTTTGGATTGAATTTCTTTAGAATTGGCGCTGCTGTCTAGATAATTTATATCCAACTAAAGGAAGCAGCATTTGGCTTGTTTAAGCTTCAACCCATATGAAAAATTTCTGCAATCAGCAGTCAAAATATCATCCATGTAAATGATTAACTGTCCAGTGCGGATCATGGCGGCGAAAATCAGTGAAATAAATCTCTGGAACATGCCAGGACCATTTTTGAGTCTGAATGGCATATGGGTGTATTTAAATAAGCAAGGGGTGACAAAGGATGTATATTGGACGGATTCTGGGTCCATTTTAATTTGGTAAAATTCGTTATTCAAATCAAGAAGAGAGTAACATTTTCTCCCATCAACGTATTCAAGGTAATCTTATGTAGGGGGTAAAGAAGAGTTACCTACATCGGAGCTTCCTGCAACAAGTGCCTTCAATTATCTCGGTCCATTGACCGCACCCTCCAATTTCGAAATCCGAGCAATGATGAACTGGCTTCGTTGGCTGACATAGACCAGCGTTTCCTCAGTTTCCCCACTGGCCTCCGTCCTTCAGTTCTCCCAATGAATACTTTTTTGGGTATCCGCTGCTCGTCCATACGATTCAGATGGACATCCCATTGCAGATTCCGTGGTCGTACAATCGTAGAGACCTCCGGCTAATCAGACAATATTTGAATTAAAGCAGCTCTTGCTGCTTCACACAAGGAGTTTTTGGATGCGTGATCGAAGGCTCCCTCAATATCAAGAAGCACGCCCAGCGCATATCCTTTCCAGTCCATCATCTTCACTAGAGAATGAAGAGCTGTGCATTCACAGGAATTTCCCCGTCAGTGTGAGTTTTAGGCAGTTAGGACTCCTACTTAGTGTCGTACGTCTTATGTCTTGGTCTATAGCTTTTCCAGTACGTTCTGCGAAAAAGCAGTAAGACTGATAGGATGGAAACCTTTAGGCTCAGAGTAGTCTTTTTTTACGGGTTTCTTAATATAGATAACTCTGGCTATTTGCCAAGGTGTGTGTGGGTGTATGCGCTAGTGCTAGACTTGATGTTAAGACCTTCCTCAGACACAGGATCAACTTATTGGATTTCACGTTGGTTATAGCAGGAACAATACCATCAAAACCTGGTGATTTCAATTTATCTACGGAATCCAACGCATGTCGGATCTAATACAAAGTAACCATTTGCCTTGCTAAGTTCAAACCGTTCCTTACTGCTCCTTCCTGCTTTTTCTCTTTGCGGAGCCATGAGCGAGTCCGTTGAAGGTTTCTGATGGCTGACCTAATTACACCCGAAATGGGTTTTCATCAGCATGGAGTGGAGTCTCGGTACGATTGGTCTGTATGCAGGTTTGGGTGTTGGATATCCAATGTCTTGAAGAATATCAGAAATACTCTTAAATTCTCTGGATAAAGCCATTATACCCAAAATTATCGAAGGATTCAATGTAATATTTTACAACAATACGAAATACGAATATTTTAATACTAAGACTTACGAGTATTTTAAATTTTCATGTTAAGTTTGGTGTCAAAATTTTAAAAATTTTCTTGAATTGTTGATTCCATATATATAAATATGCTCTTCATTGCAGAAAAACCGAGCAGCTGAGTTGAATCAATAATTTTTTGACTCTAAAATATATTTAAAAAATTAAAATGCTGCCAAATAATAAAAAAAAAATTGATTCAAACTTCCCTTCATATGCAATGATAATAAACACGATTGTAAATGCTCTGTATTGAATAAGTTTCTATCCCCAATAAACATAGAAGCGTTGTTGTTAAATTTTGCCCTACTATGCCTAAGTATAAAATTCATTCTTGCTTATAATCAAAATCTACCAAATCCTTATATTCTAGAAAAAAATCTAATTCTAATCCTGTAACAAGAAAAAAAAACATTCATAAAAGTATATACTGAATTGCTAATAGAAATTTTTTAAATTTAGGCTTTAGTCGTCTTTTGGAAAAATAAACTCAAAAAAATAAAAAAAAACTAAAAAATTTTAATGTGTTTTATGAATTTTAATTGCAATATATATGAACATTGCGTATACTCTCTAAAAGCATCAATGATAGTTTCTATTGTATGCTGAAATTATCAAAGATGTAACGTTTTTTTTTCATTATTTCTATATAACAAGGATTCTATTGAATTTGAAACCAAAATTATGATGAACATAAATTAAATAATGATGTAATAATATAATTGTTGTGTAATATTTCCAATGAATAAGCATGTAATGGTTAAAAGAATATAAAAAACAGAAAAACAACTATATAGTAATGTATATTTAAATTGTGTACTATTTATTACTATTTTTGTAATTAACTGTGCCTTTTATAGAACTGAAATACATACATATAGGTATATGAAAATATTGCTACTTTTTGTCAATGGTTTATTTTTGCCATGGATATTAATTTAATTAGATTAAAAATCCAGGTAACGCTGGTCTGACACGGTCGGCGATGACAGTTCATCGCGGTTTGGATTTTGAACTTGGTGCACGCAGTCTTCGTCGCACTACAGCCCCTCTCGGGCTTTGGCTTCCAGAAAATGTTGCCACTAACTATCTCGGTCCAATGACTGCGTTCTCCAGCTGCGATGAACTGTCAAGTCAGACCAGCGTTTCCCCGGTTTCCCCACTGATCTCCGCCCTTCAGTTCTCCCAACGAGTATCTTTTTGGGTAGCCGTTGTTCGTCCATACGATTCATGTGGCCAGCCCATTGCAGCTTCCGCAGTCTTACAACCGTTGAGACCTCCGGCTCGTCAGAAACTTTATACAGCTCATGCTTGTATCGAATTTGCCATTGGTCTCCGTCTAGCTTCGCTCCGATTATTTATCTCAGGACCCATCGCTTAAAGGCGTCCAAAGGCTTTGTCTTATTCTCATTGATTTGTAGCCTTACTAGTTTTCAGGAAAAGTTTATTGGCGTTTGTTAATGACGGTGACAAAATGTTGATGTCATCCACATGGGCTACTACTTGGGTTGACCTCACGCATTGAAAGGTGGCTTCCTTATGACGTACTCCAGAGTTACATCGAATAGCAATGGGACCAGCCCATCTCCCTGCGTTAGTTCAATATTTGTGTCAAAGGCAATAGTAAGTTGGTTATTGATGCTGACGCTGGAGGTCGTACTACTCCCATTTACTGGGGCTACTCTGAACGGGGGCTCTGGTCTCCAGATCGCTCGCCAAAGGACGGGCGTGGGTGTCACTCGCTCCCGAAATACCCTCGTATGGCCGCCGAGCGAGTATGATTTCCGCACATGAACCGCACTTCTGGAAACTAAAATTCACCACCTGAAAAACAAACTTTCTCTCTTCCACACACTTTTAGTGCACTAACTGCTGAGCATCCCTACGGAAGACCTATACTGGCTAAAAAAAAGTAACTAATTTGGTGAATAACCACACCACCTCAACTTCCATAACTCGCCTAGATGTCTGAGGCAACTTGCATTTAGCGCCCCCGAGTGTGATGCTTGAACTAGCAAAAAAAATCACCTATAACCACTCGAGCCACGCGCATACTTCTTGGAGCCAAATAAAGCAAATACAATTTTCTGATTCATCTCACTAACAAACGTTATATTGATATATTTCACGAAAGCACTTATCACTAATGTGGAATAGTACAATTAAGCACAATCAAGAAAAATACTTGGCTTAAATTTTTTCCCAAAGTTGGGGGCCCACTTTCCTTTGCGCGTTGCTTTCGCCAGAAGTATAAGCTCTCTCCCGGCTCCACTCCGCTGAAATGGCCACTCTGCTCCATTCGGCAAGCACTTGTTTGCAGCGCAATCTACGTTTCGCTTAGAAATTGCCTCTTCAGTATTGCTGTACTGATCCCTGCTCTAGTCGCCTTCTGCTTTCTCCCAGGATTCACATTGATAAAAAAAGAGACCACTACAGTACGTTCCAGCCAATAATGTCGTATGCTTGCTTAAAGTCAACGAAAATTTGGTGAACGTCTATGTTGAGGTTAAAGCATTTTTCAAGTACCAGTTTGACTGTGAACAATTGGTCTATTGTCGATCTACCTGCTCTATAACCACCTTAATACTCTCCAATAATACTGTTGGCGTATGATCCAATTTTATTTTCTAAGATCTTTGAAAATGTTTTGTACGCCGTACAAAGTAGTGATATGCCTCTATAATTTTCGCACTGTAGCTTGTCACCCTTTTTGTGGATAGGGAACATAATTGATTGGCTCCACTCTTTTGGCATGTGTTCTTGTTGCCAAATGTGCTGGACGAGTTTGTTGATAGCTTTATGAGCACTGCTGCTACTATATTAGATGAGCTCCACTAGATTCTCATCGATGCCCAGTGCTTTATTATTCTTTTAGGCTTTGATGATGGACAAACTTCATCCAGAGTTGGTGGGGCCAATGGAAGTACTCCGCAGACATCTATAGGCTCCGATGTTCTGGAGTTGTGCGGAGGATTGAAGAGGTTCTTCAAATATGATGCCCATCTTTCTTAATTTTGGTTTCATCAGCGATGATGTTGCTGAAGTCATCAAGACAAAGCGCAAATTTGGGCTGATAACCAATTTCAGGTTTTTTTCTTTGTATGCTGGTCTTGTGTTATTGCTCGTGAGACTTACATATATACTTTCAAATTGGTCATCATAGTATTTTCTTTTCTTAACTATAATTATCTTATACTCTTCTGAGATTTTAATAGTTTTCTCTCTTCGTCCTAGTTTTCCTACCTATGTTATCTTTGTACGCCTGATTGTTTTTGTCTAACGCATTCTGGCACTCATTATCGGGCCATTAATTTCTCATGCGCCGGGCTTGATGTCCGATCATCTGTTCCCCCACGGTCTTTACAGCTGCTTTCACTTCCATCCAGAACTTGTTCATAGCGCTGAATTTGCCAATACATATTGGACCAGTAGTATGTAAACGGCAAAGATTTTCAACGCCCAAAAAACTAAAAATCACTAAAAATAAGTTTCAGTATGAAGATAATGTTGACCGTCTTCCATTTCACGTGAGAGACCACTCCACTATGTACTACAGAAAGACGACGCTTGGTGACCATGCAGTGACTACCGTCATCCAAATAACGTAAAAATACCCAACAGACTTCCATTTAAAAATATTCATGGTAAAGTAGCTGGACTAACCGTCGTAGCCTGTAACATTTTTTGCACGCAAAAAATGTGTGGTAGGCGTCGTCTTCCTCTACAGTCGGGGGATACTGAACTGCCAATCTTGTGCAGGTAAGACTGAAAACACACACGCCTTGGGTCAGATCGAAATCAGTCTCACCATGCCTTTGATCAAGCCACGGTCTCAGATCTGGGATGTAGCGCGTCATCCAGCGTCGCTTCATGCAATTAATTCATGTCTGCTGCCAATCGTTGAGTAAGAACTGTCTCTCCTCGCAGGCAATAGTCTCCCTTGTGTCTCATTTTGCGGTACGTAAATAGCGCGATGCTCTTTAGTATGGAAAGTAACAGGTATCACGCCTACAGTAACGTTCATCACCGAATCAGAGACTGTGGAATATGAATATGCAATACTGATTATCCCTACTCTAAGAACTCTGTTCTATGTCAAGATGATCATTCTGGATTTCTCCAGTGCTAAGGTGAATCCACGAGCAGTCGTCCAGTTTCTCACTCACTGCATTAGCATACCTGGCCTAAGTTTCATTTGTTCAAAAGTGTGACTAGAGCCACAATATTATCCGCATAGTCCATCGTAAGACAAATTACACAGGTCTAGACCAAGGAAAGATCCTTGCGCAATACCCAATGTAACTTTCATCCTTCATTGGCCAAGTGTCATGTCATAAAGCAGGCTTTAGTTAGCCCCTCAGAAGTCGCATAAGATATTCTGGAATTTGAAAGGGGTTATCCACGTTTTCAGAATATCCACCCATCCAGTGGATTTCATGGCACATCCAACGCCGAGTGTCTCAACAGAAACATCTGTCGGTTGGTGTGGCTATTTGTCTCTGCCTTTTAGATCGCACTTACCACCTCTGAAATTGCATCAATGGTGCAGCGTCCTGCTCTAAGCCCGTACTGTCGCGGAGATAGATCTTCAGCAGCACAAATTGTGTCAAGAGAACTTTCCTTGATAAATGTTTCTAGCACGGTGTAAGTCGTGATGTTGATTTGGAATATCTTTTCCTCTTGCTATCCAGTACGGTCCTCGTCATATTCCATCGAACCAGGAAAACCCGTCGCACAGCAAGCGTTGATTGTGCTGAGCAACATGTAGGACAATGGTGATAGAAAAGTTGCACCACCTCAGCTGGACCGGCAGCCTTCCTCGCTTTCAATGATAGGAATGCCACTTCCAATTCCGGCTATGTGAAGAGTGAGCATCTAATTACTTTTTACCGTGGGCAGGAAAAGGTGCCCACACTTTCTTCTCTATCTTATCCGCATCATGTATGTAAGGCGTTCTCAATGCCCACTAAATCTTAGCAGCAGTGAGCCTTGTTATTGTTAATTAATTTGCAGAGGCATTTTTGGCAGACTTATATGATTCTGTAATAGAATCGCTGTAAGCAGTCATGATGATGCTCATAGTTGAGATCACCGCGTTTTGAGCAGCCAGTTCTTCTGTCCCCCTGCGTATCCCTTTGCAGTGGAGCACCTCCCGTGAGCATCTTGACCAACCTTTTTATGTCCATCCTTCCAAAGTTCCACCCAAATAATGGAAGTCAAGAGCATGGATGTCGGGAGATAATATCACGGATCTCAAATAGAATATGCTGATGATCACGGGCTGAGTAGTTATCTAATAGTCTCCAATTTCGTACCCTCCGTACTGAGGGCTCTGAGTCGAAAGTCACGTCCGGTATAGTTCCTACAGAGCCTAGACAGTAGAAAGCCTGCATTTAAATGGTGTTCAACATAACGAGCGCTACGATTTCCAGGCTTCATTTCCCCCACGGATCTGCTAAAGGCATGCTCATTCGCTTGCTTTAGCGTTGACTTTTCCCCTAACGAGTAAGTTTCCATTTGCATTCGAGACAGTGCCCTCCAAAGCATTAAGCTTGGCTTGGAAAAATGATATAAGCTTTTTCAACGTTAGTTACACACAAAAGAACGTAGTCCCTTAGCATTGAACCCACACGACACCACCCCGCCATCCACAGGCCTCTGGCTGAAAATGACTGTTCCGAACCAAGATGGTGACACAATCAGTTGCATCGGGATATCATGATGAAGAACATATATAGTGGTGTTGCTCACTTAGCAACAAAATGTCAGCTTTGATATCCCTTGCAAACTGCTCAAGCAGGTTTTGGACAGTTGAGCAGAATATGGGTTACTGAGGTTCTGATTTTGCCTTGGCTAGGGCTCCCTGGAAAACCCGACATTTTCCTGATCCTAAGACGTTCCTAAGTTTCGGTCTCCTTACAAAGGATTCAGTGTGCCCCCTTTGTGCAATCTTATCTCTTATGTCCCATTTGACCACATTTACAGCCTACAGAACTCCTATCGGGTCCTTTGCATTGTATCCTGTTACATTGGTCGGTCGTTTTTTCCATAAACATTGAGTTGATAGCGACCACATTTTATGCAAACTGGGATTTGTCACTCCTTCAGTAGTGACAATCGACCAAGGAACTCAATTTGAATCCGCATTTTTCAAAGCTGTCACCAGTCTTCTTACATTTAATCGTAGCCCTACATCATCTTCCTACCCAGAAGCAAACGTGTTGGTGGAAAAAAGGATTCACTCACTTAAGGCAGCAATAATGTGCCATAAGGATAATACAAATTGGGTTGACGTGCTACCAAATGTACTGTTAGTCTGTGCCACACGATCAGTAAGACTTTGGAGGCTCGTGTGCAGCAACTTTGTGCCAAATGGCTCTTCAGGTCTCTGGAAAATAATTTGTCTACCACGAAAGAAGTAGCAACCCACAACTGTTGACTGACCTGAACAAATGCATAGTCTCGGACCACAGCAGACCGTTCATGATACAAACAGACCATTTTCATTTTCAAGGACCTCGAGTCGAATCCAAATGCCTTTCTCCAGAAACATACCAATCAAAAATCACTTTCTGAACCGTGCTCAAGACCTCATCAGGTAGTTCGTCACATTTCTGGAATCCTGTTTACGAACGAAGTTAATAGTAGCATTTCACTAGATTGACTCAAACCTGCTTACCATGTTGGTGAAACAGATGAATTATCCCCGCCAATTTCATTGCCCAATCATCAACCAGTAGACAGAACATGAGTACTACCGTTATCTCAACTACTGTAATCATCTTAACTACAGCAATCACCTCAACAGCAGCATTCACGAATCAATTTGGAACCAATCAAGCTTATTCCATCATATGCAGCTAAGATGTATCCCACAAAGCGATAAGTTTGCTTTGTGGTACATTAAAGTACTCTAGAGGGAGTGATAACATCATCATCTATGGCGCGACAGCCCAAGCCCCAGTATTAATCTCCTCCAATCATCATGGTTCCGCGACGTTATTGGCCCGTTGTTTACTCCCAACAAGGATCTACTGCCAACTTCTATTGTGTCTTCCCACCGAATCCTCGGTCTTGCCGCAGGACGTCTATCTAGGGAGTGATATGTTGCTGCTGTATTGTCAGATATGGAGCCATTGTATAATCCAAAGTGAATGACACTTCACAGTGAACGCAGAACCATCATCGCTCGATAATCGACAAGATGTAACGCACCGCCATCTTGCCCATCAATGTTTAATTGTGATTATTTCATAACATAACTCGTGAGAATCACTGTAACATATACTCAATGCCTTATTTGATGAAACTGGCATTGTAAATCCATAGATGGAGACCAAACTCTATAAATGTGTGGAAACCCAGCTATCGACTAATACTGCCACAAGAGGTGAAACACACTGCATCTAATTTTACTGTCAATCAGGCACTCGCAATCAATTTAAACATAATCCGTTAGTTTGTTAATTTGAAATAGTATAGGATTTAGTAAAGAGTAACATACTTGTGAGTATTTCAATCGATAAGAATTGACATCGACAAAACTGTTGCGCCACAATTGCTTATTGCCTAAAAACGTGCTTTCAGCATTGAACGGGCTGATAAGAAAAACAAAAGAAGAGACTTGGAACAGGTTTGAGAACGACGTCCACTCGCTCGACAGCAATCATTCGGTACAGATGATTTCTCTGACGATGGAATAAATAACGTGTACAAAATTCTAGCCAATAAAGTTTATCTATTTAGTATTAATGATTTGTTTATCCTTACTGTGTTAATATCATTGTTTACATGAAGCAGAATGTCATTTGAAATAAACACGAGTTCTATATAACAAAACAATTTATTCATAAACATAAATAAACAGAATCTTAACGCGAAGGTAAAATGTCGACGTCAAGGACTGCGAATGAAGAAAGCATAATTTCAGTTAAGCATCCTTTTATAACGTCGTATGCGTCACATCCTGATGAAGATTGTTCTAGCTGAGTACTGCGTAGCTTAGCATTGCTCTGGTACAGATTGTGTAGTGCCTATGTAGTTAATTTCTACAAATGCTTCTCTTCAACACCATCTTTTATGCACAAGCGAAACTTGTAACAAATTTTATTTGTTATATAAAAAGCTCACTGCAAGCACAACGTGCATTAATCTGTTATACGATTCAAAAGCAGTTTTATTGTACAGATAAGAAATTACAGTGTAAAGTTAGTAACTTTAGAGCTGAAGCTTTCCCAAGATGCTACAATAAACTTACACGCCAATGGTAACAGCGAATAATTTATTAAAAGCAAAATTAGCTTTGAAAACATGTTTTTAGCATTAGAACGTAGTCCTGTGAGATTAATGAGTAATCGTTTAACGATGCAAATCAGGATGTAGAGCTTCTGTGGTAAAGGTCATGAAATGATTAAAGGATTTTTTAAGTTTATAAGAACATCTGAACTATAGAGATATGCATTCAACTTTATTTTCGTAAAGAAATATATTTATCAATAAATGTCAAAGTTTCAAATCAAACATCGCATCCCGGATAAAAATGCCACCTCCTATAAATTTCAAAAAAGACAGACAATTTAACAATATAATTGTGCAAAAAAACCAAAAACATTTTCCTATTTCTTGCCACATCATTCTCTTCATATGAATACAGCTCTAATACGATTACTCCTACCCCCTCGGAATCCTTAAAATAATTCAATCTATATCCCCATCGGAGCGACATTTTAAGGCCTTCGGCACGATTTAATGTTTTATGGTTTTTTAAACAATTTATCGACAATATGGGAAAGTCTCTTCGGTGGAGGGAGTCTCGCTCAGCAGTAGAGGATAATTTTACTGCCATACAGAACATAAGGTATATTTGGTATTGCTTGTAGGTGTTTCAATTTTCCAGCATGTCATCCTTTGCAACGTGGTAGCTCACTTTTGGCCTAGTGCAAAAGGGGAGTTCACTTGCATGTTTGGTGGGTAGCGAATATAGATAGGATACTGTTTGAAAGCATTCCTTTCTATGGCAATATGTGAATACAATATTGTCGCGTGTTATTGGTTCGCGGCCAATAATTTTAATGTTCCGGGAAAGTGAAAACGCAATGTCTTTTAATTTAAGTTAAAAGTGTTTATTTAATTAAATAAAATGCACAATAATCAGTTAACACTTTCACTAATTTTAATTGTCACTATTAAAAAAATCTAACACTTGTCCATAAATTTATTATCGCAATTGTCTTCTAAATTACTTCACTATTACGAAACACACTTCCCACACACAATCGCAGTTCTTATCGCGGTCGAATGAATGATTCCCCCCATTCATTCAGCTCGCCTTTATATAGGGTCTCTACCTATTCACCCATTTCTCGCACATTGGCGAATGTTCTACCGAGAGGTACCTGGTAGGTTCGAGCAAGTTCATGAATGGAGTGACGTCACTTGCAGATGTTGATCATGCTTGTTGGATTCTCGTGGGTTCGAGTAAATTCATTCGTTGACGTTCTTAATGATGATGAAAACAATTGCGACAGTAGCTCGCAGAATTATTTGTACATGTAATTATTTGTACATGTAACAATATTAAGAATTTGGATAGTACATGTTTGTGCAAGGATTATGTGAATGTATTGAATAATTTCATGATTATGCACCCATAGATTAATCTGAAAAAGAATATTAGAACTACCTTTTCATATTTTAGTTTGTAAGGTTTTTTTGATTCTCGTTCGTCTCGTTCGTTCGAGAGAGTTTTCCTGAAGGAAATGTAAACTGACCTTTTATCGGTTATAGATGGGAAGTCTGGGAACGCGTCAACGGACTGGACCCATCACGTGAACAAGTCCGGGCACCCTTAGTCTACTCCGAGGTGGCTGCTGGCAGGCTAACTAGTTTGGAGAGGAATTCCAGTCGCAGGTCTTTCCCGAGCAGACTAAGTCCAAATACAAAAATCAGCCACCAGTTCAAATGCCCGATTTGAAACGCGTCGAACAACTCCCACCAACTTGACTTTACTTTACTACCGTTTTGAGGAAAAGAATAATTCTAAACCATTAATCAAAAACACGTGCTCCCAAAATATACACCGAAATAAGCTACTCGAACTCAAACCGAATCAATCTAGTCTAACAAAACAACGCAAAAACCAAACCATGGCACCACGTGTCAACCGCAACACGAAACTGTTTGATTAAAGAAAAAGTTTATTTTTTGCCACTGACTTCAAGTTTAATAATTTGTGTTACCACCTCAGGCTCTAATGACTTCTTGAAGCCTGTTTGGAAGACCATCCATAAGATTCTGAATGTCTATTACCCCTCATTCTCTGGGGATACTCCGACTGGTGGCACCGGTCCTGGTGTCGCCCGTCCTTTGACGAGCGACCGGAACCTCCAGTCGGAGTACCCCAGTGAATGAGGGGTCGCCCAACGCGTTTAATCGACGTTTTCTTTTTCTCGGTGGTTGACTTCGAAGATTTTAGTCGATCGTCTCAGCAGAGACGAACTAATTTATGAATTGCTGGTGAGAGGTCCAACAGTGGAAAAGACGAGAAAGATGGTACGGATGGCATTAAAGGCAGAGAAGGCTATGGAGGTGTCGATAGTGGAGGACAGGAATTACCCGTTTTTCCCGATGGAGGATCTGGTGGCAGTTCGAAAGAAGAAATCCGTGTGATACCAAACAATGTTGATGGGAACTTGGAAAGTGGTGATTTTCTAAAACTGAGAACAAAGATTGATTTTTGACTGCGAAGGGTGGACAACATTCACTCGGAAGACTCGAAGGAACAAAGCGAGGCTACAAGATTGAAGGGTCAACTTTTACTGGCGGTGGGGGAGTTGCTGCTAAAGGCGGAAAGCGAGGAGAGTGATTCAGCAGAGCTGGACTTAGCGAGAGCTGGTACGGGAGCACCAAGAAGTTCCAACTTTGGGACACTGGTACCTTCTACTTCAATGCCAAAAGTGGAAAAGGAGTTCAGCTAGTTACCCAATATTTCTAAATGGAGGGTGAAATTCTCCAGTGTCAGTTCAGGCTCAGTAAATGCTTTTCTGGAAAGAGTCGAGGAGTTACACGTATCTAAAGGGGTCCAAAAGGCTAAACTGTTCCGTATGGCTGCCGAGTTATTCAACGGAAAGGCTCTGGTAAGGTTTCGCTCCGCTTCCGCGAGGGTCGGTAGTTGGGATGAGCTATGCTATGAGCTCCAAAGGGAATTTTTATCTCCGGACTACAATTTTAAACTCTAGGAGGAAATTAAACGTCGTACTCAAGGAAAGGAGGAATCCACTGGACTGTACGTTTCGGTAATGGAAGGCCTATTTCGCCGATTATTAGAAACGTGTTCAGAAGCGGAAAAATTGAAAGTCCTTCGCCGTAATATCGCTCCATTCTACCAGGAGAAGCTATCAAGGCTGGTTACACTGCGACGTAGCTTGGAAGAAACGCGAGCATCAGTGACCGGATTTGTACCTCCTTCAAGCAAAGGATCTATTGAGTTCTTGTAGCTGGACCTTTCCTACGAAGGTGTTCCTGCAGTCAATCAGCTAAGGGTAGCAAGCAGGACTGGAGTGATGAGGTGTTGGAACTGTAAGGAGGCAGGTCATCTATCTCGTGTATACTGTCAACTGAGACGTTGCTTTTGATGTGGGGGACACTTGCTCTCCAGGAGCAAAGGAACCCAGTCGCGATCAAGACAGAGGGGCAAACGCAAAGAGGGAGGAGATAGTTGAGCCGTCGGGAAACGCAAGTCGTGCTCATTAGGCGGCGTAATGAGCACCGAGTGCACAGAAGGGCAAGGAACCAGAGGTAGCGTTAGCTATTTGCTTACACCAAACTACGGGGATAACCGGCCGCACTTACATGTTTGCGTGGTGGGCAGACGGTTCAAGGCCTGGTGGACTCAGATGCTTCCAATACGATAGTTGGTCGAGATAGATCGCTGGAAATGCAGGAGCTGGGAGTCGAGTATGTCACTGCAGGGCAGCAAGCAATTTGTTTAACCGATAATGGGCAGTGCTAAGTAGGGGGGCAGGAGTGGATACCATTTCGGCTGGAGGGCAGAACAAAGTGGCTTGAAGTGTTAGTGGTACCCACCTTGGCCCATAAATTGATCTTGGTGGTGGACTTAATGAGACTGTTTGGAGTGATGTTGAATATGCGAGAGAACCGATGGGATTTTGTGTGTAACGAGATAATTCCAGCGGGAAGGCATGTGCATAGTAGATCAGTTTTAACCAGAGCCAAGGAGGAACATTTGGACCAATTGGTAGAGAAAGAGTTTCAGAGTAGGGGAGATAGGTTGGGTTGTACCATTCCAGTTGAGCACGTCATCAGGACAGATTGATTCCCCATCAAGCAAAGGTATTATCCAGTTTGTCCCGCCTTACAGAAGCTCATCAATGCGGAGTTTGACGAAATGTTTATGTAGGGGGTAGTCGAGCCTTCGTCAAGCACATGCTCTTCTCCTATTCTAATTATTAAGAAAAAAGATGGCTCGTAACGGTTTTGTGTAGATTTTAGGAAAAAAAACAAGGTGACCACTCAGGATGTCTACCCCCATCCGTATATTTCGGCCACTTTGGATGAATTACGGGATACGAAATACTTGTCCACGTTGGACATTAAGTCACTTTATTGGCAGGTGGCAGTGGAGTCTCGGCCGTATACAGCTTTCACTATCCTAGGTAGGGATTTTCGTTTCTGTTTAAGAGAATGCCGTTTGGTTTATAAAATGCAACGGCTACCTGGCAACGGCTGATCGACAGGGTGTTGGGTCCGGAGATGGAGCCCTTCGTTTTCACAAACCTGGATGACATTATCATAGAGACTCCGACTTTCAAACAACATCTAGAGATCCTAGCTGAAGTATTCAGATGCCTCAGAGAGGCTGGCCTGAAGTTATCACGCGAAAAATGTCGCTTTTGCCTAGCCCAGCTAAAATACCTTGGCTATGTCGTCGACGAGAATGGCTTGAACGTGGATCCTGAAAATGTGGAGTGCATGACAAATATACCCCGGCCACGTTCGGTAAAGCAGATCCGGCAATTCCTTGGGATGGTGTCGTGGTCTCGATGGTTCATACTGGACCATGCATCTGTGGTAGCCCTGTTAAAAGACCTGTTGCGGAAAAATCGTAAATTTGACTGGACGACACAATGCGAGTTAGCCTTTGAGCGCTGTAAAATGAAGTTTTCGACAGCTCCGATTTTGACTTGTCCAAATTTTAATCTTTCGTTCAACGTGCATATGGATGCCTCAGATGTGGGACTTGGAGCAGTGTTGAGCCAGACGTTTACGGAGGGGAAGAAAGTCATCTGTTATTTGAGTCACGCCCTGACTAAGGCAAAGCGTAAATATTTATTCAACCACCAGTTCTTTGGGCAGTGGAGAAACTTCGGCCATATATTGAGGGCTCTCATTTCCGGGTGATCACAGACCATCACTCCCTGGTCTGGCTCAACAACTTAAAGGATCCAACGGGGAGATTAGCTCGATAGGCTGTTTGTCTGCAACAGTTTGATTGCGAGGTGATTCATCGACGTGGTAGTGAGCATCTGGTGCCAGATGCGTTGTCGAGAGCGGTAGTTATATACTCAATTGAGGTGGGGCAGAAGGTCGTGGATGTCTAGCATAAGCGGATGAAATATAGAGCTCGTAACATCAGAGAATTATATGCCAACTGGAGGGTAAACGATGGCATGCTGTGGAAACATATACCAGGGCAGTATTCGAGTCAGAAGGAGTAGAAGCGTGGAGGAAGTGTTGCCCAAATCAGAAAGGCAGAAGGCTCTACAGCGCCTATGGGGATTGACCGGATAATTGCTCGGTTGATGCAGTCTTTTTATTGGCTAAAGTTAGCAGTAGTTGCTCGTAATGATGTGCAAAAAATGCAAAGTCTGCTAGGCAGTAAAGTTTGCCAGGCGATTAAATATAAATTATACGTAGTCTATTGGAAGATATCTTAGTACAACAAAATTTCTAACTTAAATCAATATATGTGCATATAATGCACTTAAGGATTGTTGAATGGATTATTTAATAGCAGAGATTACGAAAACTTTATTTATTTTGTAATAATCGAGCCGTCATCTATTACAGCGGAGTTGAAGTTCTGCCGTTCGGGTTTCGTTTTTTATACCCGGACTTAAAAAGTGCTGTTTACGACCACATTTAGAATGAATTACGTCAAACAAACACAGTTGCAGTGTTTCTACATCGTCCCAAATTTCACCTAGATGGTCTTATATTCGGAATGGGAACCGAGGGCTCGCAAAAAAAATTTGAGACTTAAAGGAGGAAAGTAATGTTGCAAGTGGTATTTATCTAGCCGTTTCAGGAAATAATGTCAGAATTTACTTGTGTAAGCAGTGATTCAAATTAAACGTATTCAATGAACATACGGCTCTCGCCACTGGAGCATAATTTGGAAAGCATGTGACTTATATAGCACCTAGTAATCTGGATCGTACTCTGAAATTTTACGGTGTGGATTGATTTAAGTTTTTTACTGACTTGTTTCACGTCATTCTAAACAAAATAGCAAAATAATTTCTGCTGATATTTTTCACCCTTGAATTCAAGTCTGTTATGAAATTTCTTATTAAAGCTATCTCTTAAATATTCTGATTATACGAAGGTGGTCGGGACCGTTGCTGAAATAAATTTTTCGTGGTAATAATTTTTGGATAAATTGTAACAGATGAAATTAAAACAAATGAAGCCAACAAATCACTTTATCAATCCGCTTGAATCAAACACAAATCAACATAAGCAACAGTTTTGTAGCATATCCCTTCCTCGAAAGTCGTCCCGCAAATAACTAACCGTGCGATTGGCTGCCTGCTAAATTAAACTTAAAATGTGTAGAAGGTTATTGGAATCACTGATACCCGAATATTAATCATGTATGTTTGGGCTTTAACAAATCGAAATGGAAAAATTTTGACTAAGGTAATAGACACAAATGAGACTGGGTTAACAAATGCCACGTAAGGTAACACACGAACACATCCAACAAACAACACTTCAAACGAATGTCCGACAGTCAGCACAGCAGATGCGGATGAACCAGAAAACATTGCAACCTCAACCCCAACAACAAATACAACAGCGAGTTGAACCTCAAACCAAACAGCAGAGAATTGGTCATTAAATACAAACTCAAGGGTGTGGCGGAATGAGTGGAAGGCCCGTCAACTGCCATTGCAAGGGTCCCGCAAGGCGACGACCAGCAACAAAGGGGAGTCAAAATCGAGCAACCGATCGAGGTAGTTGAGCTGATCGACGTGCAAATTGTGACTTAAAAAAAATAAAAACAGACCCCACGTGGAGAAAAAGAGATTTTGTTTTGGTGAAGGATGTTTCGTCTTGAAGTGCAGTGTTATTGTGATTTCTCCTCCCCCATGAGAAGAAAATGCCACTCGCTACGAAAATTTGAAATCTAACTCAGCATTCCAAATCGAGTGTGAAGTTCTTCAGGTTAAAATGAAAGATGTACGATTCGTGTGTCGTTGACGAGTAATAAATACAGCAATAGATTCAGTCAATAGTGTTGGCACAGGCCATCTATGCATTTATATTTGTATTTTGTTTGTCGAATTGGAAACAATTGCAATTGAAAGTTTTCCACAGTTGCCGAAGAAACCCCCGAGAGAAAATCACTCTGTCAATTAGTCGCTAACAGCACTGCAATTTACACGGTTGGATTTTTGTACGGTATATGAGAATGTTAGAAAACGTTCAACTGAAGAGGAATCGTATCGGATGCGGTCCTGACGTAGAGAATATTTTAAGTGCGTGTACCCCTACATTGTTATTTCGACTTTTTGCTCCAGTGTATATTCCCGATATATTTCATATCGTGGAACTTCTCCGCATCCGGGCGTTGTTGCGTGAAATAATTTTGTGTTCGACTTGTGATCGCATTACCTAGAGCATGCTTCCGAGCTAGGAGAAAGTTTACGACACTCGTAAAGTCAATATTGCTGAAATAAAGAAAACTGAATGCTAGCTAGTGTGCCCCATTTAACGTTTCGCTGATTGTTGTATTGTCTGTCGTCGCTGTGCCGCCAAACACCGTACGAGGTTGTGAATTCGAACAACGTTCGTCAAAATCTCAATGAGACGATAGTTTTCATATGAAGATAATCCCTTGAAAGTTGTATCGGATTTATTTAAAATTAAGACTCTTTGAAACAAATAGTATTTACTACCGGATAAAATGCAACCGCGCTATTTCGTGTCGACAAACACTGAATCTTCAAAATGCAAGCAATAATAAGAACGCCATGCAATCGCGTTCTTTGAGGGCTACGTTTTGCGCCCTTTAAATTCTCGAAGAGTTGAGGACACCCACGAAATTGGATATTTGAACGTCACTACACATTAGTCAATATGTTAATGCATAAATGTTGGATTTCACAAGAATTTTAGTACTAAATCGATTTCAGTCATCACCACATCGTCAACGAGCGTTCGTCGAGGATGCCGGTGGGTATCCCTGTTTTTTTAACTTTATTTATAAAAATGTTTTTAAATTATTTATTAAAGTGCATGAAGGATTTCAATAATGCGTAGCTTTTTTTGCATTTAAAAAGAGAATACAATGAATACCCTAATTTCAATAGTAATGTAATAAAAAAAAAGTAATTATCTAAACATTAAGTTAACATGAAGTTAGACGAATTGCCGTGAATATTTATGACTGAATATATGTAGGAGTTATTTAGGACTTGGAACAGTTGTTTGTACTTGTTTACTTGTTTCAAATTTCGTTTTTTGCAT
This sequence comes from Odontomyia ornata, assembly GCA_963969285.1. Classification (NCBI taxonomy): domain Eukaryota; kingdom Metazoa; phylum Arthropoda; class Insecta; order Diptera; family Stratiomyidae; genus Odontomyia; species Odontomyia ornata. The sequence continues at coordinate 324,906,717 of OZ017740.1, read as the reverse complement.
TAGCTTTGGTGAATTTTGTAACTCAATTGAAATGAAACGCCTCCTCAATACATTAGCTACATCTGTATTTAAAGAAATTGTTTAAGGGTAAGAGTAGCTGGAATCGGTAGCGTTATAAGTCAGGGTGAACGCTTTTGATGGCATTTTGTGCCGCAGTGAAAAAAACAAGAAAAAAGAGACCGAAAAGCTTTGATTTGAACACGACACCTGTTGAGCCGAGACGTAGTGCTCATCTCTGTATACTGATTATCCTTTAATTTACACTGAGGTGTTATAACAGTTTTCACATGAATATAGAATTTTATCAAATACTAAACGATAAATAGAATTACGTAATTTATACATTGTATAGAGTTATTTGAATATTTGGGAATCAAAAAGAAAGGAAATTAAAAAAAGTTTGATAATTGAATCGAAGATTTGGTCTTTCCCTTTCATCAACCCTGACCGGATATGGGACCCGCAGCGATGGCTGGCCCCGCCACTGAAATGAGCTAGCCATCGGGCGCGCTCTTCCCTTCTATTGCGTTTTAGGGGCTCTTACCTAGGTAGAGTGGCCTTCTACTCACGTGCCCTTTTATAGTATAGTGTTATGCGATTCCATCATATAATGCTAAAACATAAATTGGCCACGTTTCTATTCCTCATTTGATGGACAAATTCATGCAAATTATGTTTGTATGAGTTTTTCATTCAAATTGGAAATATATGGAGACGTCTACGTTTGGATCTTAATCTGATTGGAAGGGAACGAGGGGGTATTGCACCTATATGCCCCACTCTTATTTGTGGGCCATAAGTATTGTCGGTAATGACGAAGTCTCTCAAGTTCGTCCGTTTTTTCAGCGCCAATTTGTTCTTTGAACAAGCCATTTCAACCCTTAATAGGTTACTTCGGCCTCAACATCAGTTAATCCACATTCGACGCATTGTAATTCGTGAATGCGAAATTTTTTTGCTGTGGGTCCTTGCGCTGGGGAAAAGAATCCGACCCAAGACACCACAACGTTAGCCTGCTAGCGCATTCATGCGTCCACAGACAAGGCCAAATCTCGGCGGATACTACCATCCTCTTCCGCTGAGGCAGTAGACCATCGCTGCGGTCCTATACGGATCTTTATCTACCCAATTCACTACAATTTTATTTATTTCTTTATTTATTTATTTACTTACACTATTTGACAGATCCGCGAACCCAATTACAAAGTAGGTAATGAAATATAAGATAATATAATACATGCGAATAAACAAATGTATATTGAGAAAAAAAGAACAAGAATATAAAATACTAATAAACTATTGAAAGCTGAGCAGAATATTATGCAATATGCTTTTAAAAGCGTTTCAGGAATGTGGCAGAGGACCCAGCTGGAGCTCATTGTAACGACGTGATACGCGTACTAAAATTGAATAAAAATAAATATTGGTACTAGCAAAGGGCACAACGAATATGTCAGTTGAACGCGTCCTTGAGGTGGGACGTACATAAAGCCTTTCACGAAGGTTGGCTGAAAGAATACCGTGATATAATTTAAATAAGCAGCACAGGTCTAAGAATCCGCTGCTATTTTTGAGTGATGGAATGATTAGGATCTGTAAGCGCTCATCGTAGGAGCTGTAAGTGAGGTTATATTTGTAGAATAGAGATCGTGTGAATTTGCGCTGTACAGTTTCAACAGCATCCGATAGATTGGTATAGTGAGGAGACCATACTTGGTAGGCATACTCAAGGATTGACCGGGCTAGAAGTACAAATCGATGGACGCTGGTTGAAATGCTAAAAGACTTGCAAGAGGATCGTAAAATAAAACCAGGAACACGTGAAGCTCTAGTGGTTATGCATGAAATATGGATGTTAAATTTCAAACCTGGGTCAAATACTACTTCCAAATTTTTTAATTTATCCACAAGTGCGAGCCCCGATCCATCAATCTGGTATTCATATAAAACTGGATGAATTTTGTTGGTGAATCTGATGTGACAACATTTAGAAATGTTAAGAGGAAGTAAATTACCTTGACACCAATTTCAGAGATTGTCAAGATCATTTTGGAGGTATAAGCAGTCTTTGCTCGAGTTAATGGGGCGATAAATTTTTAAATCATCAGCATAAAGAAGACAATTAGAAGACAGGCATTGGGGAAGATCATTAATGAAAATGTTGAATAGCAAAGGGCCTAAAATTGATCCTTGATATTGGGCTAAATGAGTTCGATGAAAAAAAAATTATGTAACGGTGCAGGAGCGATGATATAAGAAGGGTAAGATCCAAGAGAGGATAGAGTCGGAAACGCGGAAAGATCGGAGTTTGTTAGCCAAAAGGCCATGATCAACACTGTCAAAGGCTTTAGCAAAATCTGTGTTTATCACATCGACTTGTTGACTCTCGTCGAAAGCAAGAGAGATAGTATTCGTAAGTTCTAACAAATTAGTTACTGTCGAACGGCCTTTAATGAGGCCATGTTGTTCATTTGCAAACAGGATACTTATATCATCATACATTCTGTTATGCACAATTCTCTCAAGGAGCTTGCCAAAACAAGACAGCAAAGAAATCGGACGATAGTTAGAGATTTCACTTCGATCTCCGGACTTATGGATTGGAAAGATGGTAGCATGCTTCCAGACGTCAGGGAAGCAGGAGGAGGGAAGGCTAATATTGAAAATAATTGATAGTGGGGTAGATAATGAAGAAGATAATGACTTAGTGACCAGATTTGGTATTCCATCAGGACTTGGACCACCATTAATGTCAAAGGTAAGCAGCACATTTTCAATTTCCGATGGAGAGGTCACGATAGAATGCATAATAGGGAAAGGAGAAGGACACGATGAGTACATAGTGGGGTTCAAAACCTTAAATGTGGAGGAAAAAAATTGAGCGAAAAGGTCACAGCTAGCTTGCCCATCAGAAGCTTGGCAATTACGCCATGAGAAGGTATTAGGAATGGAATGGAATGTTGTTTTCAGAAAATGTATGCATGCCCAAAAGGGCTTAGGACTATTAGATTGCAGTGATTTTTCAATCATGTTATAATAAGATTGCATTGCATTCTCACCCGCTTTTTTGGCTTCTTTACGAAGCAGTCGGTAGTTGGTGAGGTCAGTGTTAGAGTTGGAATAATGAAGTTTTTTGCGCGCCTGGTCCTTCAAATAGAGAGCGTCTGAGACATCAGCGGAAAACCAGTTGAGGCTTTTTTTCTGAGGGGATCGGCAGATGGGTACATGGTTTGCAATTATGCTACTGAGATTCTCATAGAAAGTTGATAGCGATACCCAATCGGATTCATTGGCGTTTGGTAGTTGCAAGATTACTCAACACATCTCGGTGACTCACGTCAAGAGTTTCGGGTGAGTGCTCCAGGAATTCGTCAACAAAGTTTTTTAGAATACGAGCATTCTAACAGTTTGAATTATTCTCTGAGATAACGTGAAGGCACTGGATAACAGTAGTCGGGATATCCTCAAATAAATTTCGCAAAAGAGGTACTGTCGACAAAAAAATATTTGATACCTTATCCAATTGATTGTTCATATCCCTGTCGAATGTTGATGCCCAAGCGAAATAGATTGCCTATTAATTTAGAATGGCTGGGAAAAGTGTCAGTACACCCTGACCTGCAAGATGTTCTCAAATAAGTATTTTCATCACAAACTGAAAGATTGGAGCTGCTGCTAATTTTCCAGGCACTCAAAGATTATAATTGTTGCTGCATGCCAGTCATCTTTAACAATTTGCTTTGTTCTCAACATGATAACAACTCGCACAGTTTAAGGTTGCGGCTAATATCTTACGCACAAGCCAGCTCCATCTGGACTTGAATTTGATATCTTTACATTTGGGTGGGAAATTCTTGAAAGAACTCCAAGTCACGGCTAATTAAGTTGGACTGTTGGTCGCTAGTCGAGAGCGAAGCACTTGTACAAAATGTATCACAGGTGTGCTTCGCGCTTGAACATACCCACCATGGAGGTTCATACTTAACTACTCGGCCGACGTCAAGTAGCGGTCCAGTCGCAGAGGCCTGTCATCCAACCCTTTTCCAGCTTACTGCAATTGTTTAGGAGTGACAGATCTCTTCGGGTATCACACCGCGAGATCGAAAGTTATTACCAGCTGTCTAAATATTTCAAATTAATTTTCGAACCCAAAAACAAATCCATTTCTATGTTTTTTCATTCAGACGCTTAGCTTTAAAGTTTCTTTCTGCATGTTTATTATCGATTATGACATAAATATAAAATCTAACATACTTTCTATTGCAATAGTCATAACCACAAAGAAATCAATCAAAATATCAAACAATCTATTTTCAGTATCCTCCTTTCTAAATATAAATCCTGCCCACTAACGAAACCATTTGCACGCTTTAATTTAGTATCATCAAGGTAAACTACTATCATACTCATAGCTGCTCATTAATACCACATGGCACAACAATAAAGGCCTATTTATTCTTCCCATCGCACATCCTTTTACATCCAAACATAATCATAAGGACTTCCTTTAACTGTCCGAACTAGCGATATAATAATATATCCAATGATATCCTTTCAAACTATCGCAAACGGAATGGTGGCCAGAACGGAAAAAGACTAGTAAAGGCAGAGCAGTGCAAATATCCTTATGTCGTGCTTATACGTGTTTATCTTTTTATTTCGTGTCTTTCACTCATCCATTTTCCGGAAAAGCGTTTCCACTCCTAATCAATTGCGTTGACGATAGGTTCCACTCATCGATGTGTGCAGTATTTGTAGGTATTTTATTTTCATCGGTCGAATTTATATCACTCGAGAGCAATAGACAAAATGAACTAATAAGAAGGCAGGAGAATATAAGGATGTGCTTTTGCTTACTAAAAATACTCTACAATGTCTGGTATATTCATGTGAGCCTTGGAATTTTCGAGAAACCCAATGGGATGTTGGAAATGTGGAGCGAATTAAGCATATTCTATATTCATGGAGCTTTTACATAAGGACATGCTATACATATCCTTACTCAGTGAAATTGTAAGCATGCGAAAAGTTTTTAAGGCTAACTTAAAGTATTTGAAAACCACATGGAAATGATTCATAAACTAAAAACCTGTACATTGAATCTAAGAAATCGTACAATCAAGTGCGTTGCCGACTATAACAACATTAAGTGTCCCTTAGGGATCAAGTTTTCTGTTGGATTTGTTTTAATTGATTATAGATCATATTATCCCTTATTTATCATATTTTGATTAAAATATTCTACTATTGTATATATAATTTAACATTCAATTGCCTTTCTGGAAACCCTGCGACAACTTGATCATAGAATTCCTTTTTTCCTGCCTTCGTCCTTTGAGTCGTTTCCACCATAATTTTTCCAAGTCAGCATGTTTTGCCTCAAGTACTTGTTTTTTTATTTTCTTTTGTTATTTTTCCTACACTAGAAAAAGATTTAACCTTGAGTTGTGCGTATGTTTGCAACTAGACCGAAAAAGTCCTTTTTTACGTGCAAACGACAATAACGTAATTGAGTTTTCTATTTTAGTATGATGTGAGTCAAGTCTATATTTGTTTTCTGTAGGAGTATCTTTGTTTGGTTGCCATAAAACTGAATTTATTGTGATTAGATTTAAGGAGTAGATTAAAACGGAATTGATTTGTCAGAATGTTATCTTTGAGGAACTTTATTGTACAAACAAGTTGGGTAGACAGACCTATGCTCATGTCAGAAGGGTTTTGTACTCAACTTACAAAATGCAGTAACCAGCAACGAATAAAATCAAGAAACATGTCAAAGACGATTTAATTGGAGAAAATGTGAAATTCGAGGATCATACTATTATTAACAAAGTTGAACGAATTTTGACTTCTGAGATATATGTTATGGTTATACCCATAACTATCTCCTTTGATATTTTTTTCAGATTTTTTAGATCACGGTTGTCCATTTGCGAGGGAGGAAACACATTTTTCATGTATTTCCCCCCCCCCCCCCCCCTGTGCTCCCACTGAAGCAAAAACTGTCAGTTTAAGAACTGTTTTGAAAAGCTCTCATGGAGAACTTTCAGTTGATACTCATATCGGCTACCTTTCATGAAATTTTTTTTCAGGGGCCACTCCTCTGTACTGTAATCATCGATTCATGGCCTATTTTTTCGAATCCTAGAATGGTTACAAAGCCCATTTGCTAGGAGCTCTCTCCTGCCTCTTCGACTTGTTTCGATTGTATGTACTCATCTTCATGATACCTATCACTCCTGAAATTTTCATGCAAATCCTAGCAAAGCTGTAGTGTCTAAGTCGGTAAAAAGCGCATATGGCTCCATAGCAATATGTTTCCATAGTAATACAGGGCATATTGCTCCATAGTAATACACGAAAATTCAAATCGCTATAACTTCGGTAAATACTATTCGATCTTGATGAAACTTTCAGAATAGATCAATCTTATAAATAGTCATCTCTTTGCTAAATTTTATTGAGTTTAAAGGTACCGTTTAGATTTTATTCAAGGAAACACAAAATCGGTAAATCATACTATTACTAACAAAGTTGAGTGAATTTCGACTTCTCATGTATTTGTTGTTGTTGTACTCATAAAGTTCTACATTCACGATTTTTTTCAGATTTTTCGGATGGAAGGTGTCCAATCGCGAGGGGGGGTACGCGAAAAGTTCGTACATTTCCCCTTCTCCTACCCCCCTCGGTACTTATAAGACAATTTTAAGACTTGTTTTGAAAAGATCTTATTGAGACCTTTCCAATGACACCCTATTCGACTACCAATGGTGAAAATTTTTTTCTGAGGGGTCACCCCCCTATATGGGGAGACCCCCCTTAAACGCCTTTGAAAAAATTTTCCACCCTTGAACTTTCAAGAGGTCACCACTTCTGACCTTTCTACAAAGTTTCATGGCTGTAGCCCCTATAGTTTCCGAGAAAAAGTGCTGTGACAAACAGACGGACGGACGGACGGACGGACGGACAGACGGACACAGGTCGTGATTGCAATAGGGTTTTGTATTTTAGTACAAAACCCTAAAAAATCAAATCAATAGTTAAAATTGGAGAAAATGAATAGTCCCAAATTATGCATGCATGAGATAACTGGAGCGCAATTTTTTGTTATGCTCACATAAATTTCGTTCTAAAATAATCAAAGTTTTGAATAATTTTAAGTATAGCTTCCCTTATGGTGGTTCTAGTGAAAATTGAGCGAGAGAGTTACCGAACGGAAAAGCCAACTATCCCGGTTGGTGTCTACCCTTAGTTTACGGTAGACTAGAAAAAATAGCAGTTAGGCACTCTGGGAGTGTCTTGGTGGTAAGTTTAGGTTCGTCTTGTGAATAATTATTTGATTAATGTGACAAATTCTAAAATCTAGGATGCATATACAATAATATGACAAAATATTAAATATTTTCATTACTTTTATTAAGCTAAACTTCCAAAAGGCGTGCAAATTTACTCATAAACAGTAGTCATTAAAATTTACCTGAATTTTGTTTCGTAAAAAATTGTAGTAGTTTCAATCCCTATTAAATCGCTTACCGTTCCAAAAGTCCCATCAATTTTTCATCATGACTACTGGTAGCCGCGAAATTACTAAATTTTTGTAAAATTCGTTTTTTTTTAAACTCCCTGATTATGAAAGGTCCATTTAAACCCCTTGTTAATATTTAATTGTATGCATGAATAAGCTATTCAACACCACCAAAAAGTGAAATCTGGATCATTTGCAAACATATAGGTACACCATCGTTTTGGTGTCCACGCAAATTTTTAAATAAACACCTGAAGTAAATTTTCATATAACTGTATCCAAAACTGGGGTTCGAGTGTATTTTCTAACCCATTTCTTTAGTAATGCTCTAGTTATTGGTCCAAATTTAACTAAGCATTTAGCATTATTTTATACTACTCAATGTATGGTTATCGAGTTTTTTTGTAGGTTACCGTAAGCTGAGTGTAGACACCAACCAGGTGAGAGGGCTAGAATATAGACGTCACTGATGGCACTTCCGTTAGTTTTTCCGTTCGGTATGCTTTTTCTGGGCTCACTCCTCTCACTCACTCACTCATAAGAACCTGCGTAAAGGAAGCTAAACTTCCAAAAACTAATTTTAAGTAGAAAAATTATTTAGAAATAGATAGAGACCTACAGAAGCAGCGAAATGATAGGAAGAACCACACCAATAGGAGCTCAAATTGTTTGACCACCATCTCAATAATAGCGCCAGTGAATCTCAACAGCCGCGAGAATAGTTTTCCAAAGCCAATGACAAATCATTACAATATATAATTCACAAGAGATTCTACGTCTAGCACTCGTTGCGTGTAGACGTGTTTTTAATTCGCTCCTGTCAAGAATTTTTATAAATTAAAATAATTTTTAAAAACGTCAATTAGAAAGTAATTTTATAAAGAAATTTATTACATCGTCGAACTATTCGAACAATTCATCGAGTATCTGGACTTTACCTGCGAGAAAGTTTCAAGAAAGAAGAAAAGTTTTTTTTTCACCGGGGGGATGGAGGAGCCCGACGGCTTCCCACCGCTGGGGGACCCAGATCCAGGCATTTCGAAAATTACAAATGATAAAATAAACAAGCGGAAAAATGAACAAGACAATTGTGAGCATGGAAAGCGTATTACGCTTTCCAGTGAAGCTTATGACAAAGTAACCAGAGAGAATGCAAGGGTTACGAAACAAAATGACGAATTAAAACTCCGGATACAGAGTTTGGAAGATATGGTTCGGACGTTGTCAAATGGGAGCAAACCAAAAGCGAAGCCACAGAATACGTCCGGCAAAGGAGAGCCGATATTAACTAAGAAGAATGAAAAACAGGAAACAACAACAACAAGCAAGACTAACGAGAAAGCAGTGCCAACATATAAAACGAAATCGCAAGATATGAGCAAGACAATCCATGATGCTGAAAATATCCTGAGCGCAGGAGGAGAGACCGACAGCGACAATTATTATGCGGTGCCGTCTGCAATGAACGAAGAAATGGACATCGAGATAGAGAGCAACGATAACATAGGTAATATTGATAGCAGTAATAATTTCATTAAATATTTAAAATTAAAAAATAAGCAAAAGGAGAAGAAGCCAACCGGTGTGTCTGCTGATCCTCCTAATAAAATTAATAAGGGAAATGAAAAAGTTCTTCCAATAAACGCATTTGGGCAGCGTGGAGGAGATATGGTTCGGTTATTGGCAGCCGAACATATAATCGAGAACTTCGAAGTCAAGAGAGTGACCGCTGATAAGCTCTCGATCAAGACAAAGACACTGGCTGACTTCAAACTGGCGAAAGATGCTCTTAATAGTGTCCAAGCTCCCCACTTCACATATATGCCAAAGGCGGAAAAAAATCAGACCTTCCTGTTGAAGGACTTGGACTGTGGGGAGAATACAGTTGATCTCCTTGAAATGTTGCAGGAAGCAGCACCAGCTGTTAAGTTCATGTGTGTGAAAAATTTTGCTACAAGGAGATCAACTGTAGAAGGTAAAATATTACCATTTTATTTAGTCCAAATTTCCAACGGCAGCAGTCCGAGTGCCCTCCAACAGGTAAGGTACTTAAACTTTCGAGTTGTGAGGTGGGAACGCCTCCAAAAAACTGAGGTCAACCAGTTTTACAGGTGTCAACGATTCGGTCATTCGGCTGCCAATTGTGCAATGCACTATCGCTGTGTTAAGTGCAAAGATATCCACGCCCCCGGTGAATGCAAATTGGCTCAGACGGAGCCAAAAGAAAAATTGTATTGTGTTAATTGCGGTATATTTGGTTATCCAGCATCATACCGAGGATGCCCTCGGTATCAAGATGCAAGAGCTAAATTTTCCCCAAAGCAAACCAAAGTAAATTACAATCTGTTACCTCCCAACTTCATCAAACCCGGGGTATCATTTGCACTTGCTGCCAGAGGACCAGCAGACAACAATATAAATAAAACAAATAATGTAAGTGGCAATAATGAGCTTTTTAAATTACTTTTTATGGAATTGTTTGCAGCTACATATAAATGAGTTGCATATTTTGAATAAAATAATAAAAAGTAATTTAAAAAGCTATCGGAGCCATCCGAAAGAGTGATCGATATCCACGCGACGTTAGATAAGCTTCAAATGTAGAGAAAATTTGTCGTATAGATTTACATTAAGTTGATATGAAAAGGGTGAAATGATCCAATTAAAAAAAAAAAAAACAAAAGTTTAGCTAATAATGAGCTGCTTCTTAAAATCTACCAGCAACTTGAATCGCTTTCAGACAGAATTAATAAGCAAGACCAAAAAATCAATTTCGTTTTTCAACGTTTAGGCCAACATGCTCCAAAATAGTTTGTCAACCAGTCACACTCCCATGGATAGAATTCATCTCATCTCGATCAACGTCAACTCCATTGTTACTATACATCGGCGTGATTATCTCCTTGAATTCATTGTTAAGCAAAAGCCTGACATCATGCTTCTCACCGAAACCCACCTCAATTCATAGCACTCCATGACATTCAAGGATTTTGAATTCATAAGAAACGATAGGGTAATAGGTGATGGGGGAGGTGGCACCGGGATATTGGTTCGAAGACCCTTTCGTTTCCAAAATATTGAAAAAGTCGAATTCAAAAGCTTTGAATCTCTTGAAGTGTCCGTTATCAAAATTTCACTGCCAGGTGGGGATAACCTCTTCGTTATCTCTGCCTATGCAACTTGTGGAACTGTTCTCAGGCTCAAGGAGGAACTCAATTCCTTGTTCGAAATACTCGAATTGAACAGGCTGCATAACCATTATATTCTTGCTAGTGACCTGAACGCCAAGCATACATCATGGCTGAACGCCACCAATAATCCAAGAGGTGTATTCCCGAAATCGTGGATAACAGAGGACCAAATTGAATACAGGTGCACTCTATATGGGTCGGAGTTCCCAACATACCCTAGGACAAATTCATATTTGGACCTTTGCATTGCTGACGCAAGACTCGAATTCAGCTTTAATATTATTATTCCTCAACGGAAACTGCAGGTGCTTCCTTATGATAGCGACCATAACGCAATCGTAATGGAAATCAATCATCACAGGGATGATTTCTTCCTCATTCCAGTCCAACACGAAAATCATCGGTTGAACTTCACAAAGACAGACTGGGGAAAGTTTCAAAAGAAGTTTAATCGGGAGTACCAGAAGCAATATCCCCCTTCTGATGGTGGCAACTCTTGTTCAATGGTTCCCAATAACAGGAATCTAACTGACGATGAAATAGATGCCTTTTTGTCGAAGTTAGAGAAGCTGACGTTGGAAACGATTGAGAAAGTCGTTCCCAAGATTAAACATCGAAACAATATGGAAGGATATGAAAACCAACCATCGCAAGGTTGAAAAGATTGAAAAGCCTTCTTCTCACACGCGTCAACAATATTTATCGGCGATTTTTGGACTATAACCATCCCGCGTTGTCTTTGTTGAAATTACATCTGAGGAATGTCCAGAACTTAATCCGGTCATACTTCAGGAGTGAGGTCAGCAATCAATGGGCGGAAAAATTGAGGGGTATTAGCCCACAGGACCCAGACGGCGTGTTCGCGAAAGTGAATAGCATATTCCGCAAGAAGTCTCGAGTGAAGGTATCGAATCTTGAAGTCACTAGTGATGAGATAAATCTTCTCGATAGGGCTGGTATCGAAATTGATAGTACGACTCCGGATAGAAATGGAAACAGGATCATTTGTGAAGGATTGGATAAACTTGCCCTGATTGGAACACATTTTGAATTGGTTCATCTGCCAAACCCTGAGAGAGGGAATGAAATAGTTTCAGAGATCGTTGAAGCAAAAGTTTCCGACTTCAAATCAAGCCTGAACGGCCAATCAATTCTTCATTTCAATGAAACATTAACATCTGACGTCATACCGAGCTTGAATCTTATTGATTATTTTGTCAGCTATGAAGACTTTTGTTTCATATTTCGCAGGATAAACAACAAGAAATCATGTGGTACTGATGGTATTCCAAATGTAGCTCTCCGATATTTGCCGGAGGTTGCTATTAGGAATTATTGCATATTGTTCAACAACATGTTGAGCAATTCATATTTCCCAAATGAGTGGGAAAAGGCTAAGGTATTTCCGATCTTGAAGAAAGGAAAAGAATCTTCATGCCCGAAAAGCTATCGCCCAATCAGCTTGCTGCCTAACATCAGCAAGGTGTTTGAAGTGATACTCAATAGAGCACTAAACGCCCACATTGAGGGAAATGAGTTGATGCCGAATTGCCAATTTGGTTTTCGTGCCAGGCATTCGACCACACATGCAATAACGAAAGTAACCTCAGACATCTGTTGGAAGCTAAATGATAGACAATGCGTTGGAGCTCGTCTCATTGATATGGAGAAAGCCTTCGATACGGTGTGGTTAGGTGGACTAGTTTTTAAACTCCTTCAGGAAAAATTCCCCAGACATCTTGTCGCCATGATGTGTAATATGTTATACGGGAAGTCGTTTGTCGTAACCGATGGAAATCTGACAACAATGCGCGAGTTCAAGGTCTTGAATGGTCTACAGCAGGGAACAGTTACTGCGCCTCTGCTCTACTCAATCTTCATTCGCAAGCTATGGAACGGCTTTGATTTTCGCCGACGCGATCATTGGTAGCGTTTGCTGATGATCTGATCATCTATACGGCAGACCGAAAAGCTACAATAGTTCAGAGCAATCTCCAAAAAATGTTCAATGATGTACAGCTGTACACTGACAATTGGCGAATGAAAATCAATGTGCAGAAGTGTGAAACAATCTTATTTCGGACAACGCTGCGGGGGGTCAGTCAAAACCTGAAACGTAATTGAAAAGATTTCCACATCATGACTGGTGAGGGTAGTCTTGAACGGGTTCCACATAAATCCTGTGTTCGATACCTCGGTGTTTATCTCGATCAGTATCTGTACTATACTGAGAATGTGAAAATCATGCTCAGTAAGGCACTTAAAGTAGTCATGGCCCTTCGAAAACTCTTTCATTCCAGATACATTGATCAAAAGGTCAAAATTATCTGTTACAAGACACTGGTTAGACCAGCTTTGACATATGGATGTCAGATCTGGTACAACAAGAGCGCTAGTACTATGGAAAAATTAAGAGTTTTCGAAAGGAAATGTCTTCGTGCATGTACTGGTTTGTACAGAAAGCCTGAGACGGATTGGAAACATTATATATCGAATAGAAAAATTTATCAAACTGCTGAAGTGACTAGAGTCGATATCTTCATATTGAAACTTCTGCGGAATCATATCGCATGAACTGTGACTCTGAGTAAGAACCCTTGGATTTCACAGCCGTTCCACCCTACAGACGGGTATATAGTGACTTGCCTCGCTACTGGCTTCATTCCTCCAGGAGCATTCGTGTATTTGGACATGAATGGATATTTTTTTGATTCTGACGGTGTCCCAATCATATATCACATATATCGACGGGCTACCGATAAGAAGATAAAAGATCCTCCGAATTTGAGTTCACGAGACCAAAGATTTCAATGGAGATACTCATTTGCTAGAGTTGAGCCCGGGCAAACTAGGTATTGGTAGCTGAATGACAATGTCTAAATTATCCGTGTTTATTTTCAGTTTTGGTGTTTTTCGTTATTTAGTTTTTGAGTTTCAGCTCATTATTGCTACATTTAGTGTTGTTGTTTATTTTTGTTAAAAATTAGGTATAGATTAGGTTTATATTATGTTTATTATATTCGGTTAGAGATAAGGTAAAACGCTTAGGTTAGGAACATTGTTATAGATTTATTTAAGTATGAGATAAAGTTTTTGATAGCATTTATTAGAATTAAGTTAAAACATATTAGGTGTAGGATCAAAGTTCACTGTAGTGTTAAGATTATAAATAATTTTAGAATAGTGTCGGTCGGTTTTTTTTCCTTTTTCCAATTGAATTGTAAAAATATGTGATAATCCATTGATTTGAATTTGCTATAGCTTCTTTTTTTAAATGTGATGAATGATAACGTACAAATTTAGAGAGCCATTTGGGCCATTAAGTTTTTTATTGTTATTGTTTGGAATTTGCTTTATATTCTTTTAAAATTTATAACGATTAGTATTAAATAAAGCGCTTTTGACTTTGACTTTGACTTTGAGCCTGGGTAGTCCCCACGATTGTTGAAAATTTCAGCGTACCGGCATTCTCCCATTCACAACTTCGAATTGCCGCCGTAACATCTCCGCCTTCTTTTGGGCACTTCTACCCTTTACTTCATCTATTTCAATTTTTTATGGAGTTATTCCATTCAACTTTAATTATCATTTTCCCATCATAGTAATTCTATCCTTTTACACTATTTTTATAATAAAAAAAAAAAATAATATCAAAAATATAATAATTATCTTAACTTTCCCACTAACAACTCCCCATTCATTATTTCCCATTAACAAAATTCATTCGATACCTTTTCCTAACAAAAACTAATTCTTTCCGTCATACTAGCTAATTTTATTCATTTGCTCCCACTACCAAATTTTATTTGGTATACTAACAAGATTGCATTCACGCTTCCCTACTAACAAATTTCATTTCCATGCCCGGTAAGAAAGGTGCATAGTTGAAGTTGCTAATTCGATGAATGGGAAATCAACAGAAGGTGGCTCAGCACGAGTAGAGGGTGTCCCGTAAGACCCACGACATGAATGATCGCTAGCCGGCCTCAGTATGCCACCCCGCGCAACGCACCCCTCTGCTGAAACTTAATGTCTGCAACTGCGGTGACTTCCGCGGCTTGTAACAGAGTATTAGAATCAAGCCAACAAATTGATCGTTCATGAAAAGCCAATTTTCAAGAAAGATAACGCACGGAAATGTGATGATACAATCACAAGTGATAATAAAATAGTTCTTGTGGGTAGGTAGCACCTTTAACTTGTGAAAAATGGCTTTGAATTCGCGGTAAACGACCCTAATCTGGGATGAAATCTTACTCCTCTTTACTGTTGATGAAACGATTACATTTCCAGGAGGGTGCATATATCCCGATATAGAAACATATATGTAGGAAAAGATCAAGTTACTAGCAACGCTTGGAATAGTTGAGGCTCCGATTTGGAGAAAATATGCTAGCGGATGAGTGGCAAATGGATCCTACAGCAAATTAACTTCATATTCCCTGAGATTGGTTTCCTCCGGGCATCGCATCTAAATGGTTTAGAATATGGCGATGCAAACTAATAGATGATCAATATCAAGAACTACGGAGAAAATGCGGCGCACGGGATCTTGCTAGAGGATGATCAAGATTTGAACTATGAGAGCGTATTAGACACCGACTACCCAACGGCTATAATCACTATGATGTCAACGATTCAATGATGATCGATATTGCTTCGAGAGGTGTGGTCAACCCATTACAATTTACGCCAACCTTTACCTTCTCTACACCCAATGAAAGTTATCTCTTGGACAATTTCAGTGATGCTGTAGATTTAAGTTCTTTCCTTCAATAACTTCTTAGGGATGATCATCATTTTTAAGGCTGGGAGATGAATGCCGTTCGTGCACAAAGTGTGGGACTCCCATGCTCAAAAATTATTAGACCAACCACTAATCCCCTTCCCTATAAAGCTGAGAACCCAGCTGGAACCGTTTAACACATTACTTTGGGCCAGGTCTCGTTTTGTTATGCCGTGAGTTCCTTTCGAGCTAATAATTCCTTCCTCTAGTGAAAGCGGAGAGAGGAATTGCCAGACAGACGATTCCCCAGCCCTAGCGTCTTTGGCTGTTCTGAGTCTCTGTTATCTTTTAGGACTGCCCGAACATAACATGTCACATATTTCCATTTGCGAACCGATCCAAGCATCACCATGACTATACTATCTTAGGTGAGTTCTCTTGTCTACCTATGGAGCGTCCATCACAGTGGGTTGTGTAGCCAAACCAAGTGGGTTGGAAGCCAGTAGAATTTGCCTTCAGATAGTACCGGGTCTTCATGCGGTCAGTATCCGATTCGGGGTATTTTCGCACTATCTGATGTACCTGGTTCAACCGCTGCCTTAGCTCACTTGCGTACTCCGAGATCGTTTGGGGTTTCTCAGGGGGTGTTTCGCACTTTGTATCAGCGGACAGATGAATAGCCTTCCCAAAAATGACTTTTGCTGGGGATTCGACCGTCGATGCATGCTCGGCAGCTCTATACGCCATCAAGAATAATGGTTGGTTGTCGTCAAACATCTTGGCCAGGTGTTTACTGAGTGTGTCATTGAAGCGTTCGACCATTCCATCGGATTGGGGATACAGCGGTGTTGTCCTCGTTTTCCGCATTCCTAGCAGCTCACACATTTTGCCAAAAACTAGTCACTCAAAGTTTCGGCCTTGATCCGAATGTAGTTCACAAGGAACGCCGTACTTACTGACCTAATTTACAACTAGCTGTTTCGCTACAGTAGTTGCTTCCTGGTTGGGAATGGGGTAGGCTTCAGGGCACTTCCTGAAATAATTGGCCACAATCAGCGTGTATCGACCTCCCCATTTGGATTCAGGAAAGGGTCCTGTGATGTCAACAGCAATCCTTTCAAACGGTACACCCATGTTGTAGGTGTGCATTTGTCCTCTGAGTCGTGGCTTTGGACCTTTAGCGGAAGCGCAAATCGTGCATCTACGACACCAGTCCTCGACATTTCTCGAGCATGGAGTCAGTAGAACCTTTTCCACAATTTCGCTAAGGTCTTGCTAATATCAAGGTGGCTACTCGAGGATCCTTCATGCATTTCCTTAACCATATCATAGATTCGGCTTTTAGGAAGTTTATTTTGCAGCTAATAGGGGTTGCCATCTGCTGCTCTCCATTTTCGCTGAAGTACACCACCCTCCCCCTGCAGGGAGTTCCATTGTGCCAAATAGCTTTTCAGGGTGCTTCGAAACGTCCTCCCATTCAGGTCACCCGGTTGTTTCCTTCTATACGAGCAATGATCCGATGCCTTCATAGGCTAGATGGGCGTTTCGAATCTCCTCCAATGACAAACCGTTATCGAATTCGGCCGTTATCACTCGGAGATCAACGGTCGGCTCCTTTTCCTCAATCTGTCAGCAATGCTTGCAGTTAGCTTGACATGGACGATGAGATAGGGCGTCAGCATTTCCATGAACTCCGCCCTTCCGATGAACAATTTTGTAATCGTATGACTGCAATCTTTCGATCCATCTCGCAACTTGTCCCTTGGGGTTTTGAAGTTAAGCAGCCATCTCAATGATGCTTGGTCCGTTCGAAGAACGAATTTCTGGCCGTATAGGTACTTGTGGAACTGCTTGGTGGCCTCTATTATAGCCAATAGCTCCTTCCTGGTCACGCAGTAGTTCCTCTCGCTTTTTGAAAGAACTCTACTGTAATACGAGAGGACTCTTTCTTCGCCATCGATCTGTTGGGAGAGTACAGCTCCAATTCCGCCGTTACTTGCATCGGTGTCAACTACAAACATTTTTCCGGGTTTCGGATATGCCAGCACGGGTGATTCACACAGCTTCTCCTTTAAGGTCTCAAAGGCTGCCTGGCATTGTTGATTTCAGACATACGGACAATTTGGCGGTTTGCTGATTTTTCGTGGTTAGCTGATGGAAACACTTAGCTTTTTTGTCAAAGTCTTTGACGAATCTTCGATAGTAGGTCGCTAGACCTAGAAAGTTTCGTAGTTAGCACTTGTTGCTTTTCATGGCTTCAATTTTCTTAGGGTCTGTTTTGACCCCTTCTGCTGATACGACGTGTCCCAGGTATTTTACTTCAGCTGCGAAAAGGGTGCACTTGGTGGGACTAAGTTTCAGATTTCGGAAGAAAACCTCTTCTAAGTTCCGCACATGCTCTTTGAACGCTTTCCTGATAACAATGATGTCATCTAGGTACACCAAGCAGGCCTTCCAGGTTAGGCCTCGTAGCACGTATTCCATCACCTCTTTTCCAATGATGGACGTGAGTGGCGTCCAAAGAGGTGATGGTGGAAACAAGCTGGCAGCTGTCGATAACTGCTCCCGCTTTGGTACTCATAGTTGAGTATGTGGTGTTAAGGACTCTGACTGACAATTATATTGCGCAATACGGACACCTTCATTGGCTCTGTCAGATAAGATTGGTGGTCTCCAGAGTCACTATCAAGCTTGGCTCATACAATGCTTTTGAAAGAATTCGGTGCATCAGTGTCAGTACATGCTACAACATTCATCTTGGCAATTTTGACACTGGGGTCCTCCATCAGTGCTTCAACATTCTGCCATTTCAATACCCGTTTAGCCAAATCCAAAGTAATTCCATGTTGTTGCAGAAAATCCATTCCGAGAATGCAGTCACCTTTAATGTTCGCAACCAGAAAATTATCTCGGAATGCAAGGTCTCCCAACTGTATCTGGAGGTTGACCTCTCCATGGACAGGCGCAGTTCCTCCCGTAGCTGTCCGTAGTGAGAAAATCCTGCCTTTGTAAAGTAGTTGTTGCCTCACTAGGTTTGGTCCGATAAGCGATCAGTTTGCACCAGTGTCGATTGTTATGCTGCAATGCTATAAGAAATCTTCCATTCTTTGGCATTAAATTTTTGTACATTTTCGGGAATAAATCAATTATAAAAAAACAACAATAAGTATGCAAGAAATTCATTCCTCCATCAGAACTTGATAAGTGTGTCTTACATAACATGCATTGCACATGAATGTTACGTACTCGATGCATAGAAATTTATTGCAGGAAAAACATGCTTTTTTGGAACTTATATTTTTTCTTCTGGGGCATAGTGCACAGAAACCACTGGGTCGAAGCTCAGGTTCAGCATGAGGAACTGGTACAAATCTGTTCATAGTAAACTTGAGGTCGGGCGGTATGCTTTGTGTGCAAAGCCGTCGTGAAATATGTGACTTTGCCAACTCTAGAGCCACATTTTTTAAGAACACACGTCTCTCGATCAAAATCTGTGTGTTTTCTTTGTAAATTGTTTGCGATTTGATACCAGTAATATTTGAAATAGAAAAGAACAACCGCATTGGCCATTAAAAGTAATTTTTGGAACGCAATAGTCATTTTTCTTTTGATCTACAACATCTACTCCAGCTTTAGTAGAATTGTAAAATGTTGCGATTTTCGGCTTCGCTTTATCACCTGTCTCTAGATCTTTTTTATCGTCATGGTGGAGTGAAGATAGCATGAGGACAATTCTTTTTGTTTTCTTTTTCGGTACATACGATACGATGACACTGTTTTCACCAAAACCGAAAATATAACCTTAGTTGATAAAAATTTCGTAGGCATTTCTTTTTTATTTTACCTTAGAGTGCCCACCGACGTTGTTCTGAATGCGTATTCAACTTCGTGGAATAGTGATATGGATGTGAAATAGTTGTTCATTTTAATATTTCTTGCCGTATTCAATACGGGAGTATTGCTTAAATATTGCAGCTCCATGAGCTGTTTGCTGGCATATGCCTCCAAGTTGGACGTTAAAAGTCTTAGCATCTACAAGTGCATCGACTTTTATGCCGTACTTTGCTGGGTTATTCGCGATGTAAATCTAAACTCACAGCGTCCCCGAAATGATTCTAACATTTCATCTATAGTGCAGTACTCTCCAGGACTGTAGTCATTGTTGCAATGTTTCACCAAATTTTCAAATATGTCTCTGACAAGGGCAAGGTAATCGATTCCGTTTCGCCCGGATACTGACATTATCAAACCGCTGCGCTCGTAGTTAAAAATATGAAACGTTTTATAGACATTGTTGCTCTAAACAAATCACATGCTGTCCCATCATCAAGCCACATTTCCTTTACATTTGAACTGCAACTCCTGGTTTGTACGTTAGGTAATGGCTTATTCATGAGCCATTTTGCAGAATTATCTTTGCCCGTGTAGTAATTACCTCTTTGTACTTGCAACTCATTATACGTTGCTTCATCTGAAGATTGCTCGGTATCTGTTTCGTGGGGGCTATTGATGTCGGAGTAGTCGCTTTCAGGCTCATCTGTGCGACCTTGGTCTGTATCACCACGATCTAGTGCCAATTCTTCATCAAAATCAGGCTCTTCAAGCCAAGCTAAAATTTGGAGAGTTTGCCGGCTTTTCATCTTTTATCTATTTGTATACTGAAAATAAAAACAAATATTCCTTTCGGTTATTAGATATATTATTGCGAATATATTGATCACTTCTTGAATGTTTCAATGGAAAAAAACAAGAATAAATAATGAAACAAAATTTCTCATCAAGAAAAAAATACTTACGCAGATAGGCGCGCGATCAGCAAAATGCCGCACTTGTAGACAAGACTCAAACAAACACTTCACTACGCGATCACAGTGGCACTGAATGGTGTGTGAGGGAGATCAGATGAAGGGCACAAATTTATAGGAAGGTACTGAGAAGCTTGTGACAATACGATATCCGAAACATTGAACATAAGGATAAAAAGTTTTGCGTGAGCAAAATGCTCAAAGCGCGCCCTCTCACGGGTTAATATACAAAGTATTTATATTAAGTATAAACAGTTGATTTAATGACAAACATCGGGGAATTATTCCCAATAAAGGCCGTAACAACGAGCGCTCGCTGGAATAGGGCTGGGTGTTGTTTATTAATAAAAAAAATAGTTTTACATAGTCAAAAAAAAAGGAGACAAGTGTGCATTTTAATTTGGTCTTGTAATGTCTAACATTTTAATTTTTTTCAATGTTTTTACTAAAAAGGGTTAGGATCAGTTCAATATACAATATATAGTTAACAATTACATATTTATAAATTTGCGCATTGTGTTCATAGAGACAAATCTTTCATCAATTTCTTTCCTTCTCGCAACTGAAAGAGAAATGCATTTTTATAATTTTTAATGGATTCATCTAAAATAATGAATTGTTTAAACCCAAACCTCTTTTCATTTCTCTAGAGTCCTCAAGTATCGGACCCACCGCGTTGGCTGGCCCTCCACTTATGAGCTAGGCATGGAGTGAGCTCACCCCTTCTTCGTTGTTAAAGGTGCTCTTGCAGAGTATAGTGGCCTTCCGTACCGGTTTCTTATTATGAATTATAATTCAGGAGAATAGGCAAGGATGGCAAAGAGCCATGATTCAGGAATGGGAATGGGGGCTTAGGGGTTAATAGTGTAGTCCTAAAAGGGGTGATGAGAGCGTGTCTCATCAGGGGCTTTTGCGCGTGGGCACAAACTGACTCAGAGAACTTCGGTTCACCATGACGGGATTTGTTGAAGAGCGTGATTCTACCTTCAGCATCGAAGATGAGACTGCAGCTGTTGAGAAGTGATAGGTACTGAAGAAAGTTTTGTGGAAAGCGTTTTGCAACTAGGAGGCCGGAATCAATGTTGAGGGGTTGAGTAATTAAGGGGTTGGTGTGGGATTGGGCTTTATGAAGGAACTTGAGGGCTGGTTTGGTGAGGAAGTAGTCTCTCAAGGGATTTCGGCTTTGTCATAGACTTTTTGGTGACGGACTATTCGACCTGTCGTAGGGTTCTTCCAGATTTTCGTACAATGACGAAGAATCTGTTGTTCTTTAATGCGCAGCTTTTCCATTTGGGCTGATGACAGGTCGCACCAGAAGATGAAAGCCATAGGATAGGTTGGGGCGGATTAATGAGGTATAGCAGAGGATTCTGGTCTTGATAGGATAAGTGGTTTTGTAGTGGATGAGCGGAAGCAGTGAGTGGAAAACCGTGGTGGCTTTTTTACTTAGGAGAGAGGAGAAAGACGGGAATTAATTATAGCCCCCAGATAGTTGACCTCGGATTTCCAAGGGATACTCTTGCGTTTGAATTGCAAGCTCAAATTGCACTTCATCAAAGAATGATTTTTTAAGGTGGGTGTGGCCTTTGATGAAGATTGCTTCGCATTTAGCTGGGTTGACCGTTAGTTTCCGCTTTGAAAGATAGTCATCTAACTGGTCGAGATAATTATTAAGGTGTGCTTTGATGAGATTTAGGTGGCAACATGCTGTAAAAATGATGATACCATCTGCATACTGAAGGATTCTTATTGGGGTCGGGGATGGTGGAATGTCGGCTGGGTAGGGGGAGAACAGAAGCGCTGACAGAGCAGATCCCTGTGGGATCCCCGCTATGAGAGGAAAGGTGTCGGATAGGGTGTCATTGAGTTTGACCCGTGCAGAGCGGTTTGTTAAGAAGGAAAGAAAGAGTTTGCACAGGAAAAGATGGAGGTTAAATATGGAGAGGAGTTTGTGGATGAGGCCATGTTGCCAGACAGTATCGAAGGCTTTCTGGATGCCTATGAGACAGGCAGTGGTCGTAGTATTTTTTGCATCGTTTATGGCTACGTGTGATTTCAGGATGAAGGGGGGTTGCTCAACGGAATGCTTTGGACGATTGACGAACTGGAAGTCAGGGGTAATAGGTTTGTCTTCTAGATGGGAGTCGATGGATTCTTTGTTGGCAAGTTCGAAGATCTTGCTTGTGGTGGAGAGCAAGGAAATGGGACGGTCGCTGCATGGGAGTAGTGGGATTCCGTATTTCTTAGGGATCGAAATGATAATGGAGAGGCACCATAGCTTTGGAAAGTAGGCATTGAGGGCGCAGTTGTTAATAAGGTTCAAAAGGAAGGGATATAGGGATTCGCTGCATTTTTTAAGGTCCACAGGACTTTTTATTTTTTAAATTTAAGATAACGGATTGGAGGATATTTGGAGTGACAAATTGGATATCGGGTGCATTGGAAGAGCATGTGTTTGGCGTTTGAAGAAGTCGTGAAAACACATGTCTTAAATATTGAATAGTAAAGACGAAATGCTCTCGAGTCCCGCACGCGTTACTCAGACTCCGTCTGTCGTATTTTAGTATTACATTTCGTCGGTAGCTTACCTAGGCCTCGACACCGTCAAAGCGTGAGCTTTATCTTGTAATTTCCAAATGCGAAATTTGTTTATATTGGGCCCTTGTGCTGGAGAAAAGAGCCCGACCCACGACACCGCAATGCTGGCCAGCATTCACGCATCCCCAGCGAAGGCAGATTCCGGCGGACACTAATATCTTCGCCCGCCGAGGTAGCAGATTATCGCTGCAGTGCTTTGCGGACTTATTGAATTCAATACAGACCCATCAACCTCTATGGAGTGCATCATAAGCTATCTGTTCCTAGTTCATTCGCCTAGCACAGACAATTTTCTTATTCTTAACCTTATGGATACCTGTTAATGTCCAGTCATGAAAGCTTAATCTATCAGTGTCCAGAATGAAGAACCGAAAGGCGCCAGGGTCTGTTGGAGTTCCTGCTTACGTACTGAAAATCATTATGGAGAGTAGACTACAGTTTTCATTGAATTTATATAATTCTTGTCAAGTTGTAGAGGTATTTCATAGATAAGAGTAAAAGTAAGCCCAATAGTTCATCAGATTGCCATCTATTGTGCATACTGAATACTGCAGGGAAACTTCTTGAAGCATGGTTTCTAGAAGGTGCGCTCAGCAATTGGTACCATCTCAGTGATTGTTGAAGTAATTAGAAGAGTGGGGGAGTTGTGTCGCGGGGACAAACCTATCGTTTTCCTCATTACACTAGATTCTGCAGGTTGTACAAAAATCTTTCTGGCAATTGAACAGAAGTTTCGTATCCTTATTCACTTGCTAGCCATTATGCCGGACTATCTCAGAGATAATGGTTGCTTTAAAGGAGTTAGTAAGAATGAAATATGTCACCTCATGTACAGCACACAGGCTGATTCTAAGATCAGATCGATGGATCATCATGTACAATGATTTGCTGTGTCTAAAAATAACTGTGAATGCATCCCTAGAAGGTTACTCTGATGCAATCGTAGTGGTTATCTCTGCTAGAACTTACTTAATCAAACTTAAGTAAGTCGTGAGGTGGGTAGAGTGGGGGACGATGGAGTACGGTTTGCAGCTTCTGGTGTCAAGAACTTAAATTTTTGTACCTGAGAGGGTGGGGAACACCAACCGCAATACGTATGACAATTTACTCAAACCACCACGTTGGTCATCAATCTAAGAGTGACTCTAGATAGCAAACTGGCCAAATGGGAGCACATCCTTAGGGCATGTGATAAGGTAGCCAAGTTAGAATAGTCATTGAGTTGGCTAATGCTGAACGTGGTTGGTCCTTGAGAAAGTATGTGATGACTACAAATGGCTACAACTAACTCCATACTACTGTATGGTCCCGAGATAGAAGGATAAAACAAGAGTAGTGAGCGTGAAACCTTTGAGACCATTGCGAATTATCTGCAGCTTCTGTACTGCAAATGAATATACGAGTATAAGGTTTTCGGTGTCCAATTTGATTCTTATTTACCTGTTGGCTTGAAAATAAGCCTGAACCAAAATTCCAGGTAGATGCGTCCAGTAACAATGTAAAGGTGGCTGCAACATTAGACCGAAAGTACTTTAACTGTTCATTTCCAGACAATAGAGTTCTAACCAATGAACACTGTCTTTTGCTATCGGTTCATTTTAGCCTGGACAGAGTTTTAAAGCGTAGACTAAACCCAAACTAGCGAATGAATGGGCGCAGTCAGAAACATACTCAGAACCCCAGAATAAGGCTTAAGAAAGACTGCCAGTTTGGATTTTATATGAAAAATAAAAAATATTAACTACAGAAAATCCAATTCAAGATTTTCTATTTAAATTTCAAAACCAAATTTTTCTGATGTGATCTTCTTGCTTCGGGCTTCACAGTAAAGGCAAATGTGGCTCTGGCAAAATAAATGCCAAGCTGGAGGAACCTGAAAGTATTTATAGGCATTCATGTATCTTTCAATCTAAATTATTCTGTAACTTTTTGGTAAAACTTCTTCAAACGACTGTTTTTAATGCAGTTTCCTGTCTTTTGTCACTTGAAAATCTTTTTGAAAGTACCACTAAATAATTTCCTCAAGTCTTATAATTTATTTTTATACTAAAACCATACAAGTAAAACTCGAGAAACTGAACCTTTTTGTAATGGCAAACATACTATATCAACTAAAAGCTCAGATGAAAACATGTTTAATTTCCTCCACAAAACATCACACAATTACAGAGAAAACTTTCGCTAAACGACAGCAATATTGCACACTTGGGATGTATCTTAACTGAAATGAATGCCATTTAATTCATGTAAATTTCAGATTGTATGTTTACTAACATCCTGTGAGAGAGTTTTCTAATTACTCACCTTCAGTTGCAGAAGAAGGAACAAGGAAAGAGTTAAAGTAAGTTTTATGAGTTCTCGAGAAGAGATTTCAAAGTAATTTTGTAAAGTTGATTCTTGATTTTGTAACTTGAAAAGATAAAGAAGATTTTCAAGGATTAAGGTCAAATAGCGCAGGTGACTTCATTATTAGTGTACGAGTACATTATGCAGATGTATCATGAAAAGTTTTACTAGTCAAGTATTCTATCGATGGGCTAGTCAAAGAACTTTTAAGTTTTTCAGTTTTGACTGGAATCTTACGAGAAATCATAAATCTTCGTCTCATACATATCCTTCATCAATCTTATACAATGAATTATGAAATAAGTTTAAATGGTTTTACTATCAAGAATTTGACAAACAAGCAGATACTTGAAAATGTTTCAACAGTTTTCAACTTCTTCAAACCTGAAGAGACTACCTTTTGTTTGGAATCAACTTTTCTCTTCATTCCTTATTCTTAGAACAACTTTTCAGGTACATACTTAATATAAGTTCTCTTCTTGGAAACTGCAATATTTATTTTGATTTATACTTATTTCGAAAACGATGTAAGTTGGAGAAAACTTTACTCAGTAGGGCCAGTTGGCCGCAAACATAAATCGAATGAACAATGAGAAAGATGAGTTTGAACAACTTGTTTCCTTGGAGTATTATATTTTGAAAGTCACCTCGAACATAACATCGTAGATGTTTTAAAGATGGATGATTTTGTGACATCCAGGAGTAATAATTATGATCTAATTGAAAATTACCCCTCACTTTATTTTCATGAGATTCATCGAGATTCAATCATGGCATTGGATCAAAAAACAAAGGATTGTCATTGTCACTTCATGTTGTAAGCCATATATCGATTTTCAAGCCAGTATACTTTCATATTGACGAAAACTTGCCAAGAAGCTATCAATCGCTTCAAATATCACAAATTATATGTAAAAGATAAATGCTGTAACATGGCCTAAACTATATTACTTGAGTATGGTATGACATAAAATAAAATCTTCAAATCGTCCTCATAAATACGTAGCATTTTTTTTTAGCGGGTCAAAAAGGGCGAATTTGGTGCGAAATGCGTTGAAAATCAGCTTAGAGACAAATTTTCTCTACAAAGCAAATGCAAACGCCATGTGTCTTGCTTGGAGTGCTTCAGTTCGTTTTAATTAATTAAATGAATAAAAGTATACTTTCGGAAGCGATTTGTAAACAGCGTATTCTATTTCCATATGTAATGCTAACTTTCTGTACAAGATTATCCTCCTCAGAGATTTGTATGAAATTTTGGTGATCGAAATCCCATAAAATGTTTCTCTAAATCAAAAAATAAAGGTTTTGTAATCACCCGCCGCCATGCGCCCTCCAACATTCCTTGCTATTATCAAACACCATCCGCCGTCATCGTCAATCATTCGCCCTAATTTGCCATCCGATATCCATAATAATTCGTTATCATCCGCCATATATTATCAACTACCATTCACCATATGCACCATTAACCATCGTCCATTAGCAGCCATCCGCTATCCATCATCTACCATCATCAACTATCATCAGCCATCATCTGCCATCATTAAGAATCAAGCTGAAGGACCTCATATAATCTGTATTTCTGAATCCTGGTTGACTGATAGTGTATTTGACTCTAGAATTATTCCAAATCATACAATTGTTAGACGTGATCGTGGCAGGTCAATCTCTAACAAGTTAGGCAGAGGGGGTATCCTAGTCACTTATAAGAATACTTTTACTGATATTCTTCTTGCTAAGCAGGGAACAAAAATAGCATGTTGTCTAACTTTTTTCTTCTCGTCTATTGCACTAACATACCTTATATGTTAAGTCTCCTTTTTTGGTCTTCAATACTTTCCTCACGGGAATTTCTAGTTTTTTTATCGCAGTTTTCAAATTGTATTATATGAAGAAATTAACCTGCCAAAACTTTTGTGGGGTCCCAGGTTCAAATCTCGTTGGGAGCAACGTGATTTAGTTCAGGGGATTTTTCGAACAGACTACGAGTGTTCACTCAGTGGTGATATCTACTGATTTAGTCAAATCATATCATAGCTGAGCAAGCACACGGGAGCATGCTACTGACCAAACCAACTTCCGAAAAAATCAATACGGTCATTAAAATGAGATACTCTAACTATCTCTAAGCGAAGGCCCGAGAGGGGCTGTAGTGCTACAAAGAAGAAGAAGAAACTCTTGTGGGATGATTTTGACTCATTTTAATATTAGGTCCATGTGTTCTCTTGCTCAATTTAATAATTTTCTCAAAGTTATAATAATCATATCCTTGGCTTATTCTTTTGAAGTATGGAATAATCATTATTATATTCATCTCCAGTTTATTTCCTTATTTCTCTCCTGATCCTCATCATTCCCCTCTATGGTTTGAAATTCCATGTATTGCCACTCTCCGTTACTGTCAAAAATAGCGTCAGTACTATAACTTTCATAAAACTAATTATTAGCGACTTTCCAAAACGACTTGCTCCGTTAATTAGTTCTTCTTCTTTTGCGGTCCTGAAAAGTTCTGTGACTTTTCAAACGATGCTACTCTTGACTTGACTCCGTTTATGAGTATAAAAAAATCACCCCATTATCCCTGGTTTACTTTTGATGTGATGGGTGTCTCGAAAGCCAAAGATCAAGCAATTCAACAGTTTTCGCGTGAAATATCCCCTAAGTCATGTAATGCTTTTTGTCTTCTGAGATTAATAATTAAGAAAGAGATGACGATCACTAAGGCTTCTTATTTTTATAGTATAGAGGACTCTCTAAACTCACATTACCCAAACCATTTTGGAAATATATACATTCTCTCCATTTCTCTTCTAATATTCCATCCTTGCTTTATTTGAATTGCTGCTTGATAGCTTCACGTCGGAGATTTGTGGACTATTTAGAGCTGAGTTTTCTTTTATTTTAATACTGCCTCAACGATGGCCCTTTGATCCCAATTCATTTCCTTTTATTTCCTATCCAAAAGAAATTATGAAGCCATTTTTAGCACTTGACGAGTCTGTCAGTTCCAATCATTTTTTGAAGTCTATCGCTATTTCAATTTATATTCCTCTTTTCTTCCTTATCTTCAGGCGCTTTTTCGTTGTGTTGAAAAATATCTTATATCACTCCTATTTTCAAAAAGGGGAGCAACTCGAACATAGCTAATTATCGTCTGATCTCCTTGTTAAAACAAGAGTTTCTCAAATAAAACACCTTGTTTCTGATCAATTTACAACTGATGAATTTTATTATCAGAACTTAGATATTTATATTCTAATTTTGTAAGCTCACCAATTTCGAATTGTGTACGAAAATTCTACACGCGCCAGGTGAACGACATAGAAAATGCAATTCGTGGAAATTTGTCAATCAGCAAATTCTGATTGATTTGAACTTTACTGTAATGCAATTTAGATCGAATATGCAAGCATAAAGGTAATCAGCAATAATTTAGGTGATTGACTTTATACTTGCACATGTGATTGTTACGCGTGCAGAAATCGCATAGTAAGCAATTCGAAAGGGTGTACATTGGAAAAATTATTATTTAACAGCTTCCGCCACTTTGAATTCTCGTGAGAGAATTTCAACTGCTGCCTTTTTACTTTTGAATTTGTTGCGGATCTTTCTTTGCATGTAAAAAGTGAAGACGATGAGCAGGATGACTAACGTTATATAGTTGATAACATAGTTGTGCGTGGCATGAGCTGAAGGGCGTGCAGGCAAGTCCGCTGATAGTTCTTCCCTCAGTTTTCCTCGAAGTTTCTCGATTTGATTGGATTCCGTAGTCCACGTAGAATTGAAGTCTTCTTTAGAAAGATCTGTGGCAATGAAAGTATAGTTAGCGAGGTCGAGGATTGGGGTAAATGAGAAGTTAGTGTTGTCGATGAATTGATTGTGTCCAGTGATTATCATTGATTTCTGATTTATGATGCAGTTTGGAGGCAATTTCAAAGTTCCGCTGCCTTTGATTTCCCTAGTGTGTATTGTATGCTGACAAACAATATCCAGTGTTACGGTTTTTAGAATTGAAAACATCCAACTATTTTTGCTTTCTAGCTGAATCCAATAATTGTCAGAGGGTGTTGCAAGTTTTTTGATTTTGCAGGATTGTGATACTTCGCTCGAGTGAGTAAGCAAGGGCATCTCACATTTACTAACGTCCGACTGCAATGTGTATAGAGGATGCAGATAATTGATTCTGATTCGAAATGTTGGCATTTATTTTTCTCCCAGTCAGATAACGGATAGTAATTGTCTCTCTGTAACGTAGCTGCTAGATAATCAGATGAAGGTTGGAATTGAACAATGGAGTTTTCTTTTTTTGTAGGAATTGGGTAGATTTTTAGCAGTTGATAGTGTTTGCGTGAGATCAGTGGTATTCGAATGTTGAACAATATATTCTTTCCAGTTGTTCTAGTTTGGATTCTAGCTAAGTTGTACAGCTTTAGTGGTGAGTTTTTTGGTATAGGCACAACTTGGTCAGGTGGCTAATGTTCTCTCATTATTCGGATCTGTTTGTTTAGTTCTCTTGCGCTAAGAAGAAGAGGATTTATTTTTCCGTGATAACTGTTTGTAATGATTTCTAGTAACGTTTTTTGAGTGCTTTGAAGATGATTCACCATGAGAGTGGTCTGAAGCGCGATCCCATTGAAGATTTGACTGATTTCTTCAATTTTTCTCGTGGTCCTTGTTAAGTGATCTATTTGTGATTGGATGAAGTGAATTTGTTGTTGAATGTCGTCGGTGGTTTTCTTGAAAATGTGAACTGTAGTGTCTATGATGCTAGTTTGATTTTTAAATAAGGTTAGAAGATACTGTTCGTTTGTATTTGTTCTTTGTATTTCTTCTTCATACTGCTGAGCAAATTCTTCATCAAGGATTCCGAATAAAGAATGAGCCACAGAGCCAATGATATTAAATGGAGATCTTTTCTTTCTTCTGGAATCTATTTGATGCTGATATAAGAGTTCGTTCCGTTTTTGAATTTCCAGTTGTATGTGATAAAGTTGCATAACAACTGCGTTGCACACTTTTGTAACATTTAGTAGTCTCTCTTGTGCTGAGCAAAGCCCCATCAAATTTTGAATTGACTTAGTCATTCCCTCATATTCCATCCAGTATCCGGATAGGTCGTAGTAGGAGACAATCTTCCAGCTGTTATGCGTTAGGTACATTGATCCTACGTCCTCCAAGAACATTCCTGGGTTTTTAGTGAATGGTGTAATATCGACTGGATCTTGCGGTTCCGCTTGCATTCCTTTGAAGAGAGGTATTAGTAAGAGCGCGCACAACAGTGTTTGTGATAGGACGAATCGGCCTTTTTTGGTTTGCTTTTCTTTGTCATTTGTTATCTTTCGTTTCGTTGAATCTTTGGTCAATGTGGGGTAAGCAGAACTAACTGGTGCTATTTTCAATTTCATTTTGGGAGGCTTGCCATTAGCTGTTTCGATCGTTTCAGCGATTGGTTGAGCAGGTGTGGTTATGCTTTCGGGAAGAGGGCAGAGGGAATGAATAACCCGGTCACATTCACCTGATGATGTTTTGAGTCTCACTACTCGATCATGCTTATCCGATCCTGGTATTTCCTTAATTACACGTGCCATTCTCCACTGAAGAGGAGGAGTGTTGTTTTCTTTTAACAGAACAAGAGTGCCAGTCATGAGTTCCGGTTGGGGTTTCTGCCACTTGCATCGGTTTTGTAAAGTCTGCAAGTATTCTTTTGACCACCGCTGCCAAAATTCAACATGTAGTGATTGAACTAGTTTCCATCTTGTAGCCAGGCTTAAGCTTTCGGGTTGCATTGATGGTTCTGGTAAAGTGGAAAGTGGTTGTCCAATCAAGAAATGGCCGGGTGTTTATGCTTGAAAGTCATTTGGATCACATGATAGTGGCGTAAGTGGCCTTGAATTAAGAAGAGCTTTGACTTGGCATATTACTGTGTGTAATTGTTCGTAGGTTAAAGATGCATTTCCAAGCAGTCTTTTGAGGTGATATTTGGCAGACTTTACTGCTGCCTCCCAACGTCCACCAAAATGGGGTGATCTTGATGGTTTGTGCAGCCAATCAATCCCTTCTTTGCTGCAGTGGGTTTGAATGATATCTTGCCCATCCTGACTGAATATCATATTGTATACTTCTTGTAATTCCGATCGTGCTCCGATGAAATTTGTCGCATTGTCACAGAATATTTTAGCGGGAAGGCCTCGTCTTGAAATGAATCATTTGAGACTTCCGATGAATGCAGCAGCTGTCAAATCAGATGCAAGCTCCAGATGTACAGCTTTTGTCGTGAAGCAAACGAAAACTGCAACATATGTTCTAACAGGTTGTTTCCCTCTTATTTGAAAATGAATTTAAACTGGTCCACAAAAGTCAATCCCAGTATTTAAGAATGGCCGGGACTGTTGAATTCTTTCTGCACGAAGATTGCCCATAAGTTGAGTAATAGTTTTCGGTTTGGCTCGAGCACAACAAACACATTGTCTTACAGTAGCCTGAGCTAAATCTGCTCCCCTTGTGCACCAAAAAATTTGTCTTGAGATGTACAGCAAAGTTTGGGGGCCTGCATGTAGATATTTTCGGTGAAGGTCCTCAAATATTAGCTTGGAGATTCGATTCTTTCTTGAAATGATCATCGGGTGTTTTGATCGAAATGGTAGGTTACTTTTTTGAATTCTTCCACCTACTCGAAGTATTCCATAATCATCCAAGAATGGCGCTAGTGCTCTTAGGTTACTTTCATTGTTAACTGTCTTGTTTTTATGTAGGTTGTCCAGGTCAGAAGCGAAATCTTGGGCTTGCATACTCTTTGTAATTAGCTTCAATGCAATTTCCATTTCTATAGGCGTTGGTTTGCCGGTTGTGCGCTGATCTTTTGGTATCCTACAATTACTTGCAAATCTGATGATGAATGCTAGTACCTCTTGTAGGCGTTGAAACTTGTTTTTATGATGAATTCGTTGAACTATATCTGATGTTGGATTGTTGGTAGAAAGTGCGAATTTCGTTCTTCTTATTTCCGGTAGAGAACTTATGGTGCTTAGGTAGTCTGGAGCTGGGTTTACTCGTATGGGATAGCAAAGAAAGCTTGGTCCTTTAAACCACTGAGATGATGCTATTAGTTGTGCAGGAAGCATTCCTCGGGATATTATGTCTGCAGGGTTTCACATGTTGCCAGATTGCTGTCCCTGTAGACGACTGAATTAATGAAACTCGATTGGCGACGAATGTTGTAGACTTTGATGATGAGGACGATATCCACTGCAGAACAATTGTGGAGTCCGTCCACAGAAACGTTTTTTTGATTGTTAGTGGAAGAGTTGCTTTAACTTGACATAACAAGTTAACAAGCAATTGGGCTGCGCATAACTCCAATCTCGTGATAGTCGTTTTCTTTGTGGGTGCAACTCTACTTTTAGCACATATCAAGTTTGTTGTTATGCCATTTTTGCTTTCGGTTCTCAAATAGATGCAAGCACCGTAGGCCAATTGACTTGCATCCGCAAACCCATGAAGTTGATAAGCTTTGTCGCCAGTGATGGGTCTAATTTGCCGTGATATTTCAAGCGTGTTTAAGAGAGGAAGTTGCAGTCGATACATAGTCCATTTTTGTTGCAACTGTTCTAGCAGTGGAATGTCCCAATCAACCTTTATCTCCCAAAATTGCTGCATAAATATTTTTGCTAACACTATAACTGGGTTTACAAGTACAAATGGGTCGAATAGTTGCGACATTTCTGAGAGCACGGTTCTTTTTGTGATTTACTTCTCGCTGTTGACCTGATTAGTTTTCAAAATAAATTTGTCAGTGGATGGATTCCAAGTAAGTCCTAATGCTTTGATCACGTTCTCAGATTCTACTTTGGAGATGTCAACTTCTGTAGCTTTGTCTTCGGGAGGAATGGATTTGAGAAGTGTACTTTTGTTGGAGCACCACTTGCGTAACTGGAATCCTCCTTTTTCTAAAAGATTGACTATTTTTTGCTGTAGATCTGAGGCGGCTTTGAGCGAATCACACCCAGTCAGTAAATCGTCCACTTAAAAGTCTTGCTAAACTGTTTTCTTTGCTAGGGGGTACAGTGCACCTTCATCGAGAGCGAGTTGGTTCAAACTCCTTATTGCCAAATATGGAGCGCTTCGTGTGCCATATGTCACCGTTTTTAATCGATATGTCTGTATTTCTCCTCCAGGCTTATTCTGCCAGAGAATAAGTTGGAAGTTTCGGTCCTCTGGAGCCACAATTATCTGGCGATACATTTTTTCTATGTCAGCCGTTATCACGTATTTGTGGCATCGAAATCGTAACAATATATCGAACAAGTTTTGTTGCAAAATAGGTCCGGTATGCAGAATATCATTCAGAGACTTATTGCTTGATGTCTTGGCTGATCCATCAAACACGACTCTTAGTTTGGTAGTTTTGCTCTCTAGCCGCAATACACAATGATGAGGAAGAAAATGGTGTGGTTTGCTATCATCGACTTCAGTGATCGATCCCAAGTGTCCTAGCTTCCGATATTATTCAATAAACGCAGTGTAATCAGTTTGTAACTTGGGATTTCGAAGAAATCTCCTTTGAAGTGCACTGAGCCGCTGTCATGCTATCTGTTTCGACATTCCTAGGCGAATGGGAGACTCCTGGAATGGAAGACGTACTATGTATCGTCCACTTGAAGATCTCGTTACTGTGGCCGTGAATAATTTCTCACATTCTTTATCTTCCTCCACATTTGATGTTACTGAAGAGGGTCCAGCTTCCTCAACTTCCCAGAATCTTTGTAGTTGTTGGTCTAGGTTTTGAGATTCACCACAAATTTTAGTTTCTGCCAATGATTCTTTCGCCTTTCCTAGCACCATCCACCCGAATACCGTATTGTGCAAGTTAGGCAGCTGTTCTCCTAAAGAAATCGTTCCTGGGATCATTATAGTTCCAAATAGCTCTGCACCAAGTAAAAGGTCAATGTGTTGAGGTATGTTGAATGAGGGATCTGCTAACGCAAGATTTTTCGGAATTGGCTAATTGGAGACTTCTATCCGTCGATCGGGGTGTTTGCTTGTTATATCTTTTAGTACAAAAGCTTCAAACTGCGTGCTAAAGCTGGTGCATTTGGATTTTTTTTGTCAAATTTACTTGCTTTGACGATTGTTGTCTACTATTGCCAACGCCTGCTATCTTGCATGTCCCGTGTATATCGTACATTTAACTTCTTGTAGAGTTTATCGGTGATGAAGTTTAACTGGGATCCGGAATCAATGAGCACTCTTACGGAATGTTTTGTGCCATGTCCGTCCAATATGTCTACCATCGCTGTCCCAAGAAAGCATACGACCATCCTTGGTCTGACAACGTAGTTAATGTTGTGTTAGCTGAGGTGACGGTTGAATTCTTCTTGAAGTGAAGTAGCGTGTTATGTTTTTTCTCACATTTAGTACCGGATCTCGACTTGCAGGTTTTTGAACCATGTCCTGTCTTGAAACAGTTGAAGCCGAGATGTTTTTTTGCAATCAGATTTCTCCGCACTGGTACTGAAAGTTTGAGGAAGCCATCGCAGTAATAAATTTTGTGATCGCCCTTGCGTATCATGCGTCCACTCTCCTCTGATTTGGTTGTGGGCAATGACGTTTTGTGTTGCTTAGTTGATGCCTTTGGTTGAGGCCTGATTTTGTTGCCAAGAGCTTCTAAAGATTGAAATCTCAGCTCAAGAAATTTCAAAAATTGATGAATAGTTGGAATTTCCCTTGGCACAACAAAAAACTGCTCAAACAGTTTATGCGTGACTTTATCCAGCTTCTTGACTAAGAGAAATACCAATATAAGATCCCAATTGTTGACTTCAACTTTCAATGCTTCCAGACCTCTCACGCATTCCTGAGTGACATCATGCAATGCTTTTATTTCTTGCGCTGATTCACCTATTAAATTCCGTTGCGAGATAAGCTTGTTAAGCACGGCGTGAACTAATAACCTTTTATTCTCATACCGCTCTTTCACCAGGTTCCAGGCAGGCTCATAATTACTGTCGCAGATTGATAAATGCCGAATAAGAGCTTCGGCCTCACCGGTTAGATTGGGTTTAAGAAACCAGAGTTTTTGCGCCGGAGCAAGTGCATTTTTGTCAATGAGTTGACTAAATGAATCGGAACTCCTGCCACGCTAGGTAGTTCCCATCAAATTTTGGTAGCTCGATACGCGGGAGTTGTATATTCGATTGAGCTGGCTGACATGTTTTCGTGATCGTCATTAATTGTAGTTGAATGGTTTCTAGCCATGACTCAGTATTGTTGTATACCGTTGGATCATAACTTTCTGAGATATCCGATGTTTCCATACTTTGGAAGTGTTCTGATCGTATTGCCTCCCAGTGTTGCTTAATTGCATGCAATTGGCAATCCTTATAATCTTGAGCTTGATCTGACTTTAGACGATCTTCTGTCCGCTTCAACAGATTTCTCAATGTGTGCAGCATAATCTCTTCGCATCGAACCGACTGTTGGACAAGTTTAACCTTTGGATTGATGTTCACTTCTGCCTTTGAATGCATCAGCAAGTTAATGTTCTCCTTTAATGTTTCTGGCACTGATTTCACTTCCAGATAGTAGTTACTTTTAAAGTAATCTACCTCACCCAACTCTTCTGCTGCGGACTTTAATACTTCATTATTTTGTTGGAATTCATTCCATAGTGTCTCAATATTTTATAGTTTCGCTTGAAGATATTTGACACCCTTGCGCTCTGAAGAATCCTTCTTATAATTACGAACCGTCTTTTCGATATCTTCCCCTAATGCTAGCTGCCTGCTTAGCAAAGACTCCATGCTGAAATCAATTATTCGCTATATTTACGTTTTTCTTCAATAATCCAAGCGGACGTTGTTGACTGCGGTGTTCTTGATGCTCGCGTCACCAACTATTGTTTATTGTCTTCCTGGGCCACCAAATGTTGCTAGCGATGCTCCAGCCTGACTGTGTTCACTCAAGAGATAGTTGCTTGGTTAATGACGTTCTTCGTGTTCTCGTGACTACCTTTCAAATCCAGTTGCTGCTGCTTAATTTATCAGCCTGTCTGATAAATTTTACAAGTGTCTGCTTGGTGATTTCTTCCTAACTTTGGTTGCTGTTCCTTCTATACTTGGGGTCACCAGATGTTAAAACAAGAGTTTCTCAAATAAAACACCTTGTTTTTTATCAATTTACAACTGATGAATTTTATTATCAGAACTTAGATATTTATATTCTAATTTTGCAAGCTCACTAATTTCGAATTGTGTACGAAAAGTCTACACACGCCAGGTGAACGACATAGAAAATGCGATTCGTGGAAATTTGTCAATCCGCAAATTCTGATTGATTTGAACTTTACTGTAATGCAATTTAGATCAAATATGCAAGCATAAAGGTAATCAGCAATAATTTAGGTGATTGGCTTTATACTTGCACATGCGATTGTTACGCGTGCAAAAATCGCATGGTAAGCAATTCGAAAGGGTGTACATTGGAAAAATTATTATTTTACACTCCTCATTATCCTGTTTTTTCAAAACTCCTCGAGAGAATTGTCTACTTAAACTTTTTTTTTCACTACTCAGAATGAGTTAGTTCCTGGAAAACATGGTTTTATCAAAGGGCAGTCAACCTTGACACATTTTTTAGAATTCTCGTGTTACTTCATAGGCCTGGGAGAGTCGTTTACAAGTCGATACTTTATAACATATTTGGATTTTGTAAAAGCCTTCGGCTCAGTAAATAACCTTACTTTGATGAACAACCCTAGATTTCTTGGTATTTCTGATCGTTTTGCTCCAACGGTTACCCTTTTACTTAAAGGTAAATGCTCCTTCAAGTTGTCTGCTACCAACGGCACATTCAAAAAAGTGTAGCAGTAGCTTGTTTTCACTCCAGTGTTTGCCAGTCCCAATTTTACAAGGCACTTCTATATTCAATGTAACACAAGTAGAGGGGGTATTGGAAGTATCTTGATCTAGAAAGACGATGAGGGTGGAGGGCATCCAATCACATATATGCCAATGAAGCCCAACGCAGCGCAACGCAACTATTGAATTACCGAATTGGAATGCTTAGCTGTGGTGCAAGCCATGAAGAGATTTAAGGCATATAGAAGTGTTGCCTTTAATGATCATTACCTACCATGCCAGCTGAACATGGCTCATTTAGCAGTCAGACCTTTCGCTCGCTCGCTGGGGCTTGAAATTACAAGGGTTCAATTTTCAAATTTAGTACCGGAAAGGTGCCTTTAATATTGTGCCGAATGCGTTGTCGAGATCTTGCTTACAGGATAAGCGGGCAGCCTCGCTCATTACTTGCCTCTCGGAGCACTAACATATTGATAGTTTGATTCCGGCGTCTGCGTTTCAGGGGCCCAAGTATAAACATCTCAAGAAGCAAATTCCGAAGCAACCTGATAAGTTTCAGAATTTGCACCTTGCTAATGGCTTCAAGTACTCCCCAAACAAAATTATGGGTTCCTGAGGACCACCGACAGGCCCTTATTGCATGAGTGTATGATGATCCCCAGGGCTCGCATTGAGGGATTTGCAAGACAACAGAAGTCTTACAAAGATACTACTATTGGCCTCATTTACGTCAACATGTGATTCAACATACCCAAAGCTGTTCTATATATGCAAACAGGTCTAGTCTTCGAACTCCATTTTGAGACCCCCTATGAGCATATCACGGGACTCAGCGAGGCCTATGCAACGCCTGTTTGTGGATTTTGTGGGTGTATACACCCGCTCAAAATCAGGAAACGCCCAATTGTTTGTGGTCCTGGACCGTTACACTAAGTTCATTTGGCCACGGCGAAAGCCACTGCGGAATCATTCGTGGGATATTTGGAGTGCGAATTTTTCTTAACCTTTGGAGTTCCCGAATAGCTTCCTTTGGACAGCGGTGTGCAGTTCTTCTCCAAGGCATTTACTAAGCTTATGAATTACCATGGAGTGTAGCACTACCTCATTTCATAACATTCACCGGAAAAGAATACCTTAGAGTGGTCAAATTTGTCGGAAGTGAACGCCATCAGGACCTACATAGTGTGCAATCATAGTAAATGGGGCGAAAATCTTAGGAATCATTTTTTACCTTCCGCCAGGTGATTCATGCGTCTAAGGGATTTCCGCCCTACTTTCTCATGCTTGGGTACCATCCTGTCCAGCATAGCTTTAAATTTGCCCTCATTAGAAGCTTGAATGCTTTGAGGATGGGGAAGGCAAGTTCGGTGAGAACAGTGATCGTCAGTCCAGTTAGGTGTAAACAGTGATTGAGAATGGAGAAGTACAGTTAGGTGTGAACAGTGACAGCTCTGAATACGCCCTCCTTAGAAGCGTGAATGCTTTTGAAGATGGAGAAGTACAGTTAGGTGTGAACAGTAAGCTGTGCAAGTCAGCGTCCAAGCTAAGTTGGGAGAATCCTACCAAAACGGAGCTCAACGTTACAACCTTTGGGCTCGCCCCGTGAGCTACTCCAGGATCAGCAAGTTTTCGTACGGAAT
Organism: Odontomyia ornata; assembly: GCA_963969285.1. NCBI lineage: Eukaryota > Metazoa > Arthropoda > Insecta > Diptera > Stratiomyidae > Odontomyia > Odontomyia ornata. Next base: position 324,868,028 of record OZ017740.1, on the reverse strand, counting down.
TTTGCTGTGAGCAATGCAGCCAATCAATTTGTGGTCAAAGTTACACCACGGTTTATTCCTGTAGTGGTTTGTCGTCGTGTCGGGCAAGCGTCATATAAGCTCGCGGATGAGTCCGTTGAACTGCTCGGCTTTGCCCGACTGGTCTGGGTTGTGCCCAGGATCGTTGCGAATTTCGACTGTACTGGCATTCTCCCCTTCATAAATTCAAATTGGCTGCTTATCATCCCCATCTTCTTTTGGGCACACATGCCTTTTTTTTGTTAATGTTTTTTTATAAAAACGTTCATTCAGCTACCCCCTGTCATATTAATTTCACTCTTTCCATCTTGCTTTCCAAATACAAAAAATAATAATCTTATCTTTCGTCTCTTACTTCCCATTAACAAAATTTCATTCTATACCTTTGACTAACAAAATCCCATTCTTTCCTTCCTACTAACAAATCGTATGCTTTCCCAAAACCAACAAACCTCTTAATTGTGCCCACTGTAACGAAATCTACTTAGGCATGTGAAATTTACTTGTTCTTTGATGAGTGGAAAGTTATCAGAAGATAGTTCCAGTGCTGTTCGAGTGGACTCTCAATCTAGGAGTCTACTGGGACCCTGTGTTCAAGCTCCCCCGGATGCAGGAAAAATCTTTTTAATTTTGTCAAAAGCAACTGTTCTCGTGTGTATGACGATTTGCATATGACTAAACGTTATGATGGTTATATGCAAATCACCATTGATGCAAATGGAAATTGTTGTATTTATTGAAAGTGAAAAGATTTGTCAGGAACGTGACCGAAGTATATTGAGCTTCGATCAAGTTACCTCGACACGGCAGCGGTAATTTGAAAGAAAGAGTTGCGGAATTGAAGAGTTTTGCGGCAGTCTCGGTTTGAATTCGGATAGAGTTTTTTAGTCGACGAAATTATTAAAAGTTAATGACGGAGCTTTGGCAGTGAAGGGCAATTAAGAAAGAAAAAGGAAAATTGGGCTGGTTGGATATGGGAGAGGAAACTGCATGTGGGTTGTAATATGAAGAGACGACCGCGATGCATTATCCGGATAAGGGAAATGTTATGAAAAAGTTTAATTTTAATGGAGAATGTGTAAGTTTTGGTGGACATGTGCCGAATGTGAAAGGAGACGGAAAGCGTGATTAATTCGTGATTTTTGTGCTGAGCAAAGCGTGAAATAGATTTGGACAACATTTGGTACAAAGGTTCAGTAATTTGTGTGATGAAGCTCACAACAAAAATCCAAAGCCAAACCGCCTGAAACGAAATTGTGGCCACTCAAAAGTTGAATAACGTGTAATATATTTGTTATTGTAGTTGTAACTAAAGTAAAGTGTTGTTACTCTCCTTGTGGAGAGTATTCTGGGTGGGAGCCTTCGGAGTCGGATAGGTCCGAGGGATGTGCGAGAGCGCCACACACTTAGTCAGTGTGCCCTCAAGATCGCGAAGCGAGAATGCGACTGCCAGAATATCAAAACTTCACCTCGATTTATCGTAGAGGGGAGAAAAACTATCCTCCAATGCACCTAGCAACCAAACATTCCATATTGGAGAAGAGAAACTGTGAAAAAAAAAACAAGAAAACCGTAAGAAAGGCAAAGAAAAACTGGCTCTTGCTGTCGTCGGACTACCAGGTTTGACTCCTGAGCGCATATAAACTACTTACTTCCTTTTGGACTAAGCTTATGCTGAAAATAAATAAATAAAGATGAAAAAATTTCAAGATAAAGGAACACAAGAAAAATAAATAATTTTCTTTCAAAATTTCAACATTATATTCTGAGATATCCAAAACTATATATCATACAGTCTGGCTTTTTTTCACAAAAACCATGGTAACGTTAGGGCCTCTTTCTGTTTCCACTCGTCTTTCGCCTTATTCTTACCGCACCCGGCGTCTCACAGCCTGCTGATTATTGCACGGATTTCCCTGGTGGACTTCTTTTAAACAACCGCCGCAATCCATTACTCACGCAACTCAATATTGGAATTATCCCCTTAAACTACTCTTTGCTTCGTTGACTGCTTAGTTTTTCAGGTTCTCTGGCTACTTATCTACTTTTTAAGTCCACAGATGATTTCATCCAGTTCCATTCCTATCATTCTGAATTTCTCATGCTACTCTCACATTGCTGTTGACCACCTGTCACATACATGAGAAAGCAAACTTTGATCGGATGAAAGGAGCTAAATGCAATAAATGTCTATCTGTTCTCCAAAACATACAAGCGTAACATTTAGTTCCAATTATTTAACCTTCTCGAATGATTTGGTACGTTGCATGCAAATGAACACTCCCCTCGACTAGTTATTTATAAAAATTTTTCAAAACGAAAATAATGAAATAACAGTAAAATATCCACTTTACCGGATATTCTCCTCCAGGCGTACTCTACAGAGCGTCGTAGGATCAGTAGCACTAGTTAAATCATTTCGATTAAAATCCGGAAAAGCACTTTAAGGTCACGCAATTTGATCTCGCGACATCACTAGTTATTGATAAATAATTTTATCTGACATTACAATCTGTCAGAGAAGATATTCAGCCGATTCAGCCGTGATTGTAGAGAACACTACCAGAGTGGTTGAAGATAGAGTGGGGATCACGCTGAGTTTGAGTGAAACCACTCCTCGAGAATAGAAAGAACCATTTCGAAGAGGTGGCTGAGCCCGACACAAAGAACTCGGTTGGGGAGCGGTAAAGTGGCCGTTAGAGGGAGATTATATAAGAGCGCGATGAATGACGTGCCGCCTTGTTTTTTTTTCTTGGGTTTGGCGAATCGAAGGTGGAAAAGTGAAGCGATGGCGAACAAGACAGAGGACGAGTGTCGGCTGGATTTTGAAAGGAATGGTAGCAATTGCGTCGACGGAAGCAGTGAAGAAGGAGCCCCTTTATAACTTGTAGACCAGTAATTTTTTCTTTTAAAGACTTCTTCTTTTTCACTTCATTACAATTGTGAATTTAGATTAATTATCCACATAACGAAATTTGAAATGAAAGATGAGTTTGTGGGATTGAAGTTTATGTTTATACGTAATTGAAGATAAAATCCAGAAAAAAAAAATTTTTTTTTTTTTTTTTAGGGAATTCTGAGGAAAGTGTGTTTATTTGTAGCCATTCTAAATTTTTGGCCACACTAATTTGCATAAGTGTTCTCAGTGATTTAAAAAGTGTAGTGATGAAGTGTTCTTTTTCGTGCTGCAAGAAAGAGAAACCGGCAAGCCGTATTCACGCTTGGTGGCTTATTGGAGCCTTGGTGGACAAGCGAGTGGCACACCACGCCCATCTCTGGATGAGCTGAACCGAGTCCGTATGCTCCGCCGGAGCACCCTTATTCCTTTTGTGTATAACAACCGCTCACCGCTAACTATCGAGAAGTACCAAGGAAGAAAAAACTTCCGATTAATCATTGTACTCCCTTGAATAGCTTCAGCTAACAACGGGGTTTGTCAGCTAACCAAAAGGGACGATGACCGGCCATCCACCTTTCATTATTCAAATCCCAATTTTCAACGTATTTTTTGTCGTAGTTTCCAAACTGATGACTGCGCTTAGTGTAACCTCGAATAAATATCCGAAATATCGCAAATTAACTTGTTTGTGTCGCGATCAATTACTTGGACTAGTTTTGTGCAACAAGCCAAAAGTGATGTCCAAACAGATTTTTTATATTTACGCGTGCGTGCCGTACTCGCGGAATAAGTTCCGAGGAATAAATTTGTTCGCGTTTGATGCTTAAATGATTGTCGCCCAGCACTGACAGGATCCGTTGAAGGTAATTTTAATTTAATGTTTCTAGGGTCATCGTTCGGAAAAGAAAACAAAATCAAGCTTTCATCCAGTGAAAGCAATTCTAATTTAATGTTTATAGTGTCTTCGTCAACAATATTCATTGACGCGTTGAATGTTCAACTTAGAGCTCTTTTGCGCTAATAGTTTTTTTTTAGAGATTTACCGTCTGCAATGGTGTTAGGTGAATGATAGTGCTACCTCCATCCTTTCCGGGTTGTAGTAAAGTCAACTTTTGGTTCTCACCCGTTTTGCTGAGGGCGTGGGTGTTTGGGGTCCGGTATACTCCGCGTCGTCGCTTCGCTCCAACGATGGGTTCCTTGCAAATCAATTTCCCAATTCACGATAATTGAGTGAATATTCAAATGGATTTAGAAGACAAATTTATAATTTTATTTGAATATAGTAATTACGTTGCATTGTAGAAATTTCGCAAAGCGATGACCTAGGTATGAAAAGGATTCTTTTTTTAATTTATTTCATGTTAAATAAACCACCTAGTAGACCAACTCTGCGAAGGAGGAAGTTTCACTTGTAACAGTATCTACGGAACAGTGAAAAATAAATTGAAAGACATTTCTTGAATTTCAAAACGGCTGCTAGTCATAGTTGGAAGATTCAAAGGTTTCTAAAAGTCACAATTTTCACTCAATTTATATGAAACCTGATATTGATTTTGTCATTTATGTCATTATCTAAGAGCAAGTTTAAAAATGGTGGTGGTTTAAATGTGCGTTTTTCATATTTTTGTGGTACACTTGCGTCCAAATTTCTCAACCGATATTGATGAAACTTAAAATTGTAGATTATTAGAGCAATATCTATAAATAATGATAAAAAACAACGTCGAAAATTTTAAACATAATATTTTTGGCTATCATTTTCAGAAAAAAAAAACACTGTTTTTGCTCTGTCCAGGGTGAAATTTTGGTTTAAATGCGATTCAATACATGAGAATAATATGACTGTAAAACAGATATCTTTGAAAAAATCTAATCAAACACGACTCATTAATATAATTTTATTTTCGAAGACGTTGGCGTCATGAGAGATATTTTGTGATGATTGTTAATCATAATAAGTCATGATAGTTGCTTTGGATGATGTGATTGTATTGATTTACCACTAGATGTTTGTTGTTCTCAATACTGTGATTCCATTGATGGAACGTTTAATAATTGCTATAAAAAAACAGTCGCATTTTTAAAAAAATGTTCTAAACTCAAAGCTGTCCTGAAAATTGAAATCGTCATAGCCACTGTAGTGTTGATGGGTAGTTTTAAAAGTATCAGGACAGCTGAAATAGATAAATGAATATGAAGGTATAATTGATAATATCAATAATTATTTTCTTGTGCAGTTGATTCGTTGAAGTACTTGCATGTGCTGATTTCAGGACCGGGAAGAGCCTTTGAAATTACAATGAATATTGAAGAACAGTGAGACCGGTGAAGTTCATTCGAAAAACAAATAACATACAATGAAACAATCTGACCTAATTTTGTTTCATTTCCAGCCACGTACAAACACTCAAACCGTTTGCAATCTAAATTAAAGCAATTCCATCAAGAACCCACATTATCTTCGAAAGTACTAAAACATTCGTGTCGAGATAAGTCATTCTTTCGACACATTTTCTCATTCTATATCCTTCCTGACAGGACGTTTCACAAATAAATTCTCTCTGTAAAAGCCATAAAAGGCTTAAGAATTTCTGTCAGATAATCTGGAAAAATTACGATAGCACATCCAATTCCTCAACCTCCACTACCAGTTCCAATTTTTGGTTTTTTTTCATCACATTGCGAACACCATTTGCAAAAGCACAATCCTGTGAAAACATAAAGCCTAGCAAAAATTGTTGAAGGTAACTACGTGTCTTCTATAAAACCAGAAAATGTAGAGAAATGAAACAAAAGAATGAAAAGGTGAAAGATGCTCCCGCCGAATTTCCTGGAACCATGTTGTTCTGAAGTTGGTGAGTCTAGACCAGAAGGATACAACGCGAGCTTATTATGAGTCAGATGAGACTCGTTGTGTAATTTATGAACAAGGCAGATTTAAAACTTAAATACGCGTATAACAATAAACACCTCAAGTGCCGACCTTGCAGTAAGGATAAGTATTGTAGGTGAAAAATTTATGGTACCCTTCTACGCCTGAATACTGGAGAGCGTGAATTAACTTTGGAATAATCGTTGTAGTTAATTTTTGATGAAATCAAAACTCTGCCTCACACACCTTAGATCTAACCCACGGAACGATTTAAGGTCCTTTGGCTTGGAAGGATCTTTGGTGGGTAGAATGTTTATAAAATTAATGAAACCGTTAAAAATCTTTCTTGACTCGTCTACTGAGGGGCTAAATTATAATATCTTGAATGAAGCGTTGGAAAGACTGTTGAATAATTCATAAGATTGTGGCACTGTCTTCCGAGGATTGAGGTAGTTGATGGTGATTGTGATGTAAGTTTGCTTTTGGGGGTATGCAGATGAGGTGAATTGTCACGAGGTAGAAAATATAAATGATATGAGTAAAGATATCATCGTCGATTTGGCTCCTTAGAGGATTAAGGTGTATGACATAAGAGGAATTTTGAGGTTATTTATGATGCACACTTAGATTAAGAAGAAAGAGAATAGATTTGCAGTATTCTTTTAAGGATTTGATCTGAAATATTTAAGTTTTATCTTAAAACATAAAAAACTTCTTTGAGTTTGACTTTCATTCAAAAGTCCTGAAACAATTTTTGACAGTATTTTAAATTTAAACTATTTTACTAAATAAATAACAAATTAAGATTTAATTGTAGTAGTTGTTCCCCAGGATTTTTTAATCCTCAAGCGATTTCAATTAGCTTAATTTTTGTACTTCTTCAAAGTGCTTTACATGAATTATCATAGTAAATATCTCAATGATGACAGTAATTGTATTTACTTGCGGTATTGTTACCTTACTATTTGGTCTATAAATTTTTCACAGTCCGTTGGGATACTAATGGTTGAATTTGAAGGACACAGGATTATTCCTAAATTTATTCGATTCCATAAAGATCAAAAAGTTTAGACAGAAGCTTAAAATATTATCGAATCTGGGCATTAGTTGATTGTTTCCAAATTGTTGCATAAAATGTAGAACTTAAATTACATGTAGATCTCCTACAAAAAAATAAGGCATAGAAAGTGAAAAAGAATGAAAATGAGATGAATTCTACGATACAGTATTTTTTATTGTGGTTGGGTGGTGAACGTTATTCACGCCCTGAGTGTGGAACTCCTAGACAGGCAAAACGTGTGGAATGCCTTCTAAACACCCCCTTTTCAACGTGTGAACCCAGCCTGGAACCGTTTGACTCATCACTTTGAGCCAAGCCTCGTTTTGCTACGCCGTGGAGTTCCTTCAAGTAGGGGATCCCTCCCCTATCGGGAAGGAAGCAAGGAAGAGAAATCTCCGAACCTTGACGTCTCTTTTATTGTATATCTTTTAGGACTGCCCGAGCATAATGGGTCACTTGGTTCCATTTGTCAAGCGATGCAACTTTTCCCCAATTAGACTATCCGAGAAGAGCTCTCCTATTTTCTTGTCGAGTTTCCAACACAACCTGTCCCATCTTTTACATGCAAAAAACGTGGGGTAGGAATTTTCTTCTTCTCTTGCACAAGACCTACAGTCGGAGAGCGTGTGCAATTAAGACTCAAATATCCACGCCCACTCAAGAGCTGGGCTATGTAGAAGTGAGTATTATCATGCATTTGATTGGGCCTTAAATCAGGAATGAAGCAAGCAGTTCATCTTCCTTTCATACTGTTCACCTAGGACTGCTGCGAATCATTAAATGAGCAATGTTTTTCAACGTAGGGGGATAGTATGGAGCTCTCTTGCAAGGAGGGCGATAGGTATCACGCTTTCAATGACTACCACCGCTGAATCAAAAAGTGTCAATTCAATCCTCGGTGTTCCTTTTCTTTGTACCTATGCCAAGCTTGTTTAGTACAGATGCTTGCTGAGAGAGTCGCCTCATATTTCTGCCCCGTATAGTTGCACCGACTCTACGAACCTCATTAAAAGTCACCTTCTTGATGGGCTGGGTCCCCCTATTTGGATCGTAAGTCAACTCAAAGCCATATGTCTCAAGCATTTTTATCAACTGTTGGCCTAATTTACTCAAAGAAACTCATCTTTGAGTCGATCAGCAACCCCAGATATGTTAATAGTGGCTTTGATACAACCAGTACTTTTGCTATACTGATTGTCCTTACGATGCTCTTCTTTGTCTGGATGACAAACTTGGTTTACTCTCTGACTCGGCACATTAGCGTATCTAGTCTCAGTTGCACATATTTGATGGTGCGTTTAACACATAATCCGCATAGCTGATCAGACGCAACTTGTCTGGCAGTTCTAGCCACAGTAGCCCATAATGCGATATCTTCCACAAGTCTGGACCAAGGATGGATGTAATTTTCATCCTTCAACGACCCTGAATCGAATTGGCTTTCGTCTTACAGCTATTTCCTCAAAAGCCGCTCAAAATATTCTAGAACTTTTCATTGTATACAGAATATCCACCCATCTAGTGGGGTTGAAGGTGCGCCGAACATAAATTATACCATTAGAACCAGCCTTCGCTTATTACGGCTATACGCCTCTGCCTTTTGGATCATGCCTACCGTCTCTGCAATTGCATATGTAGTCGGGCACCTAGCTCTAAAGCTATACTGCTAAGGAGATGGATGGTAAGTTTCTATAGAGCTTCCCCAATCATGTCCAGAATTTATAACACAAGGTCAACAGATTGTCAGCTGAGATTTTTCTTCTCCTTATTAATTAGTATGAGCCTCACTACCTACCAACGTTTCGCAAAAAATGCTTCATGCAGACAAGCTTTGAATGAACTAAGCAGGAAGCCAGGACAATTTTGAAAGACGAGCTGACGTCTGGATCTGGAACTTTCCTTATTTTCGATGATGAGATCACCTCTTTTATTTACAACGGCGTGAAAAATGGGCACTTGATTACTATTTTGCCGTGAACACTATCGTAAGACAGGAAAATGAGCCCATATTATCTCGTCTACTTTTTTAACGTCATTAGTGCAGGGCCTGCGCAGGGCACTATACCTGTTCCCTGCTCACATTGATCGCTACGTCTTGCCAATAACGAGTTTTATTGCCGTTAATCATTTTGCAAAGGCAGTTCCTGGCCAATCAAAGCTTTGAACACTCACTCCACTCAACTGGCAGCTTGCTGTGTGGGGGTTTCCGACGGGGCATTGAAAACCTGCAAGCAGACGTAATAATACTTTCAGTTGAGTTCACCATGTTTTGAGCTGCTAGCTCTTCAGTCTCCTGCAAGCCCACTAGCAACAGGGCACCTGTCATGAGCACATAAACAAACCACCGACGGGAGACAGCATCACGGATCTCAAAAAGAACGTATTGATTAGCACTGATGGAGTAGTCGTCTAATACTCTGCAATTGTAAACCCTTCATACGAGGGATTCCGAGGCAAATGTCACGTCGTGTATGGTTCTTTCACAGCCTACACGGTAGAAAGTCGGCTGACGGCTGATGATCAATATGACGAGTCTTGTCCAGGCTGTCATCTCTAGGACTCCTTTTCCCATGGATCAGTTAGAGGCATGTCAAATTTGATTTCTTTAGCATTGAAGTCTCCCCCAACAAGTATGTCACCATCTGCGTTTGTAACAGTGTCCTCCCAAGCAATAAACTTGGCTTAAAAATGATACAATTTCTCTTAACGTTTAGTTTACACTAAAAAATGTAGTTCTCGAACACAGAACCTACACGAAACCATCTTTTCATCTATAACTCTCCACAAGAAAATCAACGTTGTTGCAAGCTCAGATGGCAACAGTACCAGATTTGTCAGGATGCCTTGATGACGAACTCTTGTCATGATGTTGCTCGCTCAGCAGCAAAACATGGCGTTCATGACCCTCGCAAACGGATCAAGCAGGTTTTGGGCAGTTATGCTGTGATGTAGGCTTATACTTTATACTTGAAAATGCTGGGAGCTCAACATAGACGTGCACCAAATTTTCATTGATTTAAAGCAAGCATACTACAATATTGATCGAAACGTACTGTACCAAGTAATTCTTTGCTTTGGCATCCCAGCCAAATTAGCCCGTTATACCAAAATGACAATGACGTTGACGACCTCCCAAGTCCGCATCGATAGCCAACTCACCGAGGCCTTTGACACAAGTATCAGACTAAAACAGGGAGATGAGCTGGCCCCAGTGCTATTCAATTTGGCTCTAGAGAACATCATAAGGAAGCTACCTATCGATACACGAGGTACATTACTATACATGTCGAGCCAAGTAGTAGCCTATGCCGACGACTTAAATATTTTGTCACAGTTATTAACAACTGCCAAAGATCTTTCCCTGAAACTCGACAGCGACGCAAAACTAGTAGGGCTGCAAATCAATGAAAAAAAAACAAAACTCATGACGCAGCCCAGGAAAAATATTTCACATACATAGAATATCACACTGGGCGATTACAGTATCATAAATATTGGCAAATTTGTATATTTAAGCGCCAAATAATAATAAAATATTGAAAGAAACGAAATACGCCGAAGAATGCAGCTCGCAAATAAATATCTTTTTCAGTTTTGATGATCTTGAAGACCAACTGCATACACAGAAAACCAAAACTACAAGTATAAAAATCTGTGATATGACCTGTGTTATGCTATGGGTGTAAAACATGGACCCTAACGCAAGCATCTGCAAATATATTGAACGCCGTTGAGTGATGGGTTCCAAAACAAATAATTAGAGAGAAGCTAGACGGAGGCCAATGGCAAATTCTGTACAACCATGACCTGTATGAAATTTTTGTCAAGTCGGAGTTTTCGAGGATTGTAAGACTGCGCAAGCTGCAATGGGCTGGCAAGTGAATCTTATGGTCGAACAACGGATTCAAAAAAAGGTATTCGTTGGGAGAACTGAAGGTGGAGACCAGTGGGGAAACCGAGAAAATGCAGGTCGGACCCGGACGATGAAGATAGTTCACCGCTGCTCGGATTTCAAAATTGGAGAACACAGTCAATGAGGACTGCGACAGATGGAGGCACTATTTGCAGAAAGTGAAGGCCCGAGAGGGGCTGTAGTGCTATGAAGAAGAAGTTGATCAGCTGTGACTCCTTCGGAAGCTCTAGTTTCAATAGCTCATCATACGATATGTTCCAGAGGTCTTGACTAAAGATGGATCCTTGAGCAACATCTGATGTCACTTACATCCTTCGTCGGCCATGCAACGTTTTATCAAGCAGGCTTTGGTCCTTCATGTAGCCTTCTGAACGCCACATGTAATATTTTGGAACCATCAAGCGAAGTTGAAGGCATTTCGAGAATCAAGTTTCACCAACCGACCCAACCGCCGCTTGGAATGACTTTGTGCCACCACCTCTTGGACCACGCTTAACACCTCTGCAAATGCATCAAGGGTTTAACATCCGGCTCTAAAGCCATACTGCCAAGGGGATAGGTCCCCAGCTGCACGAATCACGTCAGTGAGTCTTCACTTGAGCACCTTCTCTAGCACTGTCTTAGCCAGTCTTAGCATGCATAACGGGTGGTCTGCAGACGGCGACCAAGGACTCTTTTCCCAACGTTTTGTAAATATTAATGTCAGCTGTTGAAGAGCATGGATAAATCTACTCGTATGTATTCAGTTTAATAGTCTATGTGGCCTTGTTCTTAGAGCATCAACGCATAAGCCAAAGGTCCCAGGTTCAAATCTCGTTGGGAGCAACGTGATTTAGTTCAGGGGATTTTTCGGACAGACTATGAGTGTTCATTCAGTGGTGATATGTACTGATTTAATCAGATCGTATCATAGCTGAGTAGGCACACGGGAGCATGGTACTGACCAAACCAACTTCCAAAAAAATCAATACGGTCATGAAAATGAGATACTCTAACTATCTCTAAGCGAAGGCCCGAGAGGGGCTGTAGTGCTACAAAGAAGATGTATTCAGTTTAAAAGGTTGAATAAACGATGGAGTTACAAATTCAAAATTAAAATTTTGAAAAAAATTATGAGAAAATGGAAAGAAAAGAAAAAATGGGACTGGTACTTTGAAGCGTCGAGTCGGAGGAAAAAAATCGTGGATACTCTCATCAGTATATCTCGGCCTAACTAAAGGGAAAATTCTAATTGGAAAATATTTCCAATTCCTGCGTTCTTCCGAAGCTCGTGGGAAATTCTTAGCAAGTAGAAAAGTTTTGTGTGCGAATGTGTGCCTTCTTGAAGATGAACAAAAGTTAACCATTGCCTTACTCACGGCCTAGTGTCATTTGTTTCCTTTGAATCTTTTCGGTTTTGCGTTTAATCCGGTGGTCGGAAAACTCATCAAAATTAGTGGCTGTAATGGCAACAGCAAATAATTTCGTAATTGCGGCAACTTCAACTGCAAATACTGTTATTGTCACCTGCATCATCATTACTACCCCTGACACTACTTGGGAGATAGATAGTGTCATGAATTTCAAATAGAATATATTGATGATCGCTGGCTGCCGCATGGCGGAAAGTCGGCCTATTGTTGATGTTCACCATAAAAAGTCCTGTCCTGGCCACCATCCTGAGGACTGGTTTTTCCCATAGATCATTTTGAAGCATGCCCCATTCGGTTGATTTCGCATTGAAGTTTCCCCGAATAAGAACGTAGCCATCTGCGTTCAAGACAGTGTCCTCAAAAGCATGAAGTTTGACGTTAGATATACACTAAAGAATCTAGTCTTTAAGCCTTACCCACACGAAACCATCCCTCCGTTAATAGCTCTCCACCAGGAAATCAGCACTACTGCAAGCCAGATAGTGACAGTACTAGTTTTATCGGGGTATCATGATGACGAACTTTTGTCATAGTGTTGCTCACTCAGCAGCAAAACTTCAGCTTTCATTTCCCTTGCAAAATGCTTAAGCAGATTTAGGGCAGTTATACTGTGATGTAGGTTTACCTGCAGGATACAGATTATTAAAGTTCTGCTTTTACGTTAAATAAGGCCTGCTGGAAACCCCAACACTTTTCTGATCCTAAGACGTACTTCATATCCTACAAAGGACATAGTGTGCCTTTCTCTTACATTCTTTAATTTTATGTTGCTTGTCGCCACATTTGTAGTATAGGTTACACCTATTAGGCCACTTGCATCCCATTGTGGTATGATCATAACCAAGGCACTGAAAGCATTAAAAAGATACAATTTTTTTCTGTACCCTGTAGATGCCCTGCTCTATTTTTACTTTTCTCTTACTTAAAAGTTGTTCAGCGTCTATCTCAGTAAGGTCACTGATCACCCTACGTTCCCCCCTTGTTTTTCTGGTGTCAGCCTCGCTTAACTCAACTTACGCAAGAGAGCTCCTATTTGATGGTCCCTCATACTTTAGTTAGATCCGTCATGCAGTAAATATCCCTGATTTTGATCAGGGATATTTACTGCATGAGCTACAGTTGTTACCATTCCGAGAAGCTTCTTTACTAGATCGCAGAAGACTTCTTTACTACTCGCCTTAGCTCCAAATTCGACCAGTGTGTGGCCATATTAGGTTGTTTGCTTTGTTTTAATGGTAGTTTTTGTGTCTTTGGGCCTTGCACCACCCCTGGTCTCCCCGAACACATCTGCTTAAGATCGGCCATGCTTGGTTTTCACGAGTAGTGCCTGCCACTGAGGTCTTTGTCGTAGCTTTTTTCTCTTCTGCCTCGCATTAAGTGCTCCGTTTTGTTGAAAATCTATGAGAACTTTATTTTTGGGACAATTTTTAGGCATTTTTTGACTTTTGGTAGTACTGTCTGGATCCTCTGATAAAACACATCATGCTCAGTAATTGCCTCTTCTTTCCTTCTTATATCTCAGTCTCCGTCAATTGGTCTAGGGACCACTCTATTGATGAAGCTTGGTGGTGGGGCTATCTGCACGTACTTCGTAGACCTAGCCTTCAGCTCTTCTTTCACCTTCTGTTCTTCAGCCTTGAATTAGCTCCACCGATAATGCCAGCTACGGTCTAGTAGCTTCTCTAGCTCGTGTGACCCATTCCTTTCAACATAGCTAATGTTTTTTTGTCAGTCACATTTAGGTTAAATCCTCTTCAGAATACTTCCGATTTTTTGGGTTAAGCTTTCTTCCTTCTTTCTGGAGAGTGGTTTTCTGCATCAATTTCTGGAAAAAATGCTTCAGCTACATTTTAAGCGCAACAGCACTTTGTTGAACCCCTCACTCATTTCTTTTTCTACTGTGTTTGGGTTTTCAACTTCAGGGTGATTCTTTAGGCACTCTTCTTTTATAGGGCATTGAAAGTATTGAACATTTATGTTTTGTTAATTGAGAGAGAGTATTCAAAGCGATTATTATTTTATAGATGTCTAATGGTGTCAAGAATAAAAACTATTACAGCAATCAAAAGTTTTAGAGTTTTGTTACTATTGGTACCATTGTGACTGCACTAGTTTTTGAATAGAAGGAGTATGGAATGAGATTGAATATTATTCCGATAAAGCGAGTAGAAAAATGTCAATTTGGCACTCTCTACAGCACTTCTCCTCAAATTACATTCTCTTTGTTTTCCCTATAATAACAGTGGTCCTTGCACGCCGAATGCACTAGTTGTATTCATCAAGAAATTCATATAAGCCCCTATTAGAAATTTGGGAAGAAATTCATATATTTACTTCTCGCCAGTGAGAATGCGTGTGCGTTTTGTCTTGCCCCGCTCCCTTTTATCTGGATGGCGGGACGTGCGTGTTTATACATTTCTCTTTAGGATCTGAAATTTCTTATTGCTAATGAGTTAAATTGACTGGTGATAGATTTAGTGCCAAACACTTACCTAATACCTGAAATGTAAATCATCATTAATTTTCAAAGGTGCAGGACTCATTTCCAACAACTTTGTGCATGCATTTTGTATGTGCTGCCTTTTGCAGCGTTGTTTATCGAATGAAGTGAAAAAGTTTCCCATGCGTAGGACAACAAATAGAGAATTAGAAATAAATAAGATAATTTGCCGTGCTTTGAGAGTGGGGTAAACGAATTTTTAATTACATGAGATAAGTTGGAGTCAAAGACATATAAATAAATGGACGAGCAACGAGAATCTGTGTACCTTTGTTTCCCGAGAGCTTTTTTTCATCTCTTCAGAAGAACCCCTCACTGACACCCGCGCACATCTACAAAATTTTGTTTAACATGTACTCGATCGTGCCTTCGTTATCATTCGTTGAATAGTTAGAGTACAACAAAACGTCAAGGCTGATGAAAATTTGTAGAGGCTAGAAAACTCATGTCTTAAAGCGGATCGAAAATTCGTAAGTTTTTATTAAAAAAAAGAGAACTAAAGTGCCGATTTCGTTCTCGCGATCTTCAAAACCAAAAACTTTGTAAACGTGAACGTATTGTTACATGTATAAATAACTACATGTACAAATAATTCTGCGAGCTACTGTCGCAATTGTTTTCACAATCATTAAGAACGTTGACAAATGAATTTACTCGAACCCACGAGAACCCAACAAGCATGATCAACATCTGCAAGTGACGTCACTCCATTCATTAATTTGCTCGAATCTACCAGGTACCTCTCGGTAGAACATTCGCCAATGTACGAGAAATGGGTGAATATGTAGAGACCCTATATAAAGGCGAGCTGAATGAATGGAGGGATCATCATTCATTCGACCGCGATAAGAACTGCGATAGTGTGTGGGAAGCGATATTATTCGAGTAGTAGAAAAGTGATTTTCGTAATAGTGAAGTGATTTAGAAGACAATTGCGATAAGAAATTTATGGACAAGTGTTAGATTTTTCATAGTGAAAATTAAAATTAGTGAAAGTGTTAAATTGATCATTGTGCACTTTTGTAATTAAATAAACTCTTTTAACTTAAATTAAAAGACATTGCGTTTTCACTTTCCCGGAACATTAAAATTATTGGCCGCGAACCATAACACGCGACAATGGTGTCGAGAAGTGAGATTAAAATTTTGAAAGTTAAAATTTGAACATTTTTATAGTGCACAATAGTAAAATTTAAAGAAACATTAAAAATGCTACGAAGCCTAAGCTTAAAAATTAATGAATTGACCATGTCGGATCTTAAGGAAGAGCTGGAACAGCGAAACCTGGCTACGCAAGGTACAAAGGCCACACTGATTGCACGCTTGCGTGACGCGATTGAACCGGAAGGTGCGTATCTGGATTCAGGTGAGCCTACAGATGCAGAAAAAGGCGCAGAAGGTTGTGAAGCCGAAACATCAAAACCAAAGGAACCAGAAAATGCGCTGATGCAAATGTTGATGCTGATGCAGCAAGAGCTGCGACAACAGTCATCTAATTTAACTGCGAAGCTAGATGAACAATCAGCGAAGCTTAATGAACAATCAGCGAAGCTTAATGAACAATCAGCGAAGCTTAATGTACAATCAGCGAAGCTGGATCAACAAGCGATCGAAATCAAGGCAGATTTTCAAAAGCAGTCCACCGAAATAAAAGCGGAGCTAGGTAGTCTTAACAAACAAATTAAAGGCGTCGAGGAAAAGGTTGACCAGGTCAAGGAAAAGGTTTACCAGGTCGAGGAAAAGGTCAGCCAGGTCGAGGGAAAGGTTAGCAAGGTCGAAGAGAGAATGAACCACGAGATGGAAAAAGTGAAAAAAGAATTGGAAGCTGCGAAGGCAGTAGCAACCACTTCACCAGCCCCACTTATAACCGCAGCGCAAAGCACATCCAGAAATGTGCAAGCACCAATATTCGATGGGCAAACGGTCTGGAGTATTTACAAGACCCAGTTTGAAGCTGCCGCCAGGGAAAATCACTGGAATGAACAGGACCGAGCAACTGCGCTGATTCTTGCTCTAAGAGGCCCAGCTGCCGAGCTTTTGCAGACTATCCCCGTTGAGTTGCATTCAAACCCGGCTGCTATAATGAATGCGCTGGACATGCGCTATGGAGACAATTATCTGAAGCAGATTTACCGGGCACAGCTACGGCATCAGAGGCAGAAGTCTGGCGAAACCTTGCAGCAGGTAGCACAAGACATTGAGCGACTGGCACTTTTGGCTTACCCAGCGTACGACTCAGAACATCGAGATGACGTAGCAACAGAAGCATTCATCAGCGCCTTAAAGGACAAGGAATTGCAACAAGCCGTGCGGTTAGCTCAAAAGCAAACGGTTAAGGACGCATTGATTTACAGTCTTAACTTCGAGGCAACACAAAATGTGACTCGTACCACTGCCCGGGTCTGTGAGGTAGTGGCAGACGAGTGGAGGTGTGAGCGCGTGGAAAATGAGCAAGAGCCGCCGGCAAATGGAGCGCCTAGATGCTGGGATTGCGGTGAGAAGGGGCACCTGCAAAGAGACTGCAAGAAGCGAAGAGAACGGAGCTATTGCCCAGAATGGTGGAGATCCAGACCGTGTCAGGAGCCTAGAATGGAGGCCCATCAAACTGCAAGGGCCAACTTCGTGGGGCAAACGTTAGCTAGGACGATCGACATTCCCAGCACCACCATCACCGTGCCAAAGCAACATCGTGGAGAAGCAGACAGATGCCTTCCTGGTCACGTTGATGAAGAACATTGCGAAATAACAAACGACACTGGTGCAACCCGATCGACTATTCGACCAGACCTAGTGAGGCCCCAACTACTTCACAAGGGCAGAGTTCATGGAAATGCTGACGCCCCAACTCGTCATCCATGTCCAGCTAACTGCAAGCATTGCCGGCGGATTGAGGAAAAGGAGCCGCCCGTTGATCTGCGAGTGATAACGGCCGAATTCGATGAAGGTTGGTCATCGGAGGAGATTCGAAATGCCCAGTTAGCCGATGAAGACATCGGACTATTGCTCGTATGGAAGGAGACGACTGGGCGACTTGAGTGGAAAGACGTTTCAACGCATGGCACAACACTTAAAAGCTATTGGGCACAATGGAACTCCCTTCAGGTGGAGGGTGGCGTACTCAAGCGGAAATGGGAAACGGTGGATGGCAGCTCCTATAGGATGCAAACTATACTTCCCAAAAGCCGAATCCACGATGTGGTTAAGGAAATGCATGAAGGATCCTCGGGAGGCCACCTTGGTGTTAACAAGACCTTAGCGAAATTGCGGGAAAGGTTCTACTGGCTCCACGCTCGAGAAGACGTAGAGGACTGGTACCGCAGATGCACAATTTGCGCTTCCGTCAAAGGCCCAAAGCGACGACTGAGAGGACATATGCAAACATATAACGTGGGGGTACCGTTTGAAAGGATTGCTGTTGACATCGCAGGTCCCTTTCCTGAATCTGAATGGGGAAATCGATACACGCTGGTTGTAGCCGATTATTTCAGCAAGTGGCCCGAGGTCTACCCCATTCCCAACCAGGAAGCAACTACTGTAGCTGAACAGCTAGTGTTAAATTGGGTCAGAAGGTACGGCGGACCTGGTGAACTACATTCGGATCAAGGCCGAAACTTTGAATCACTAGTTTTTAGCGAAATGTGCGAGCTGCTCGGAATACGGAAAACGAGGACAACACCGCTGCATCCCCAATCCGATGGAATGGTCGAACGTTTCAACGGCACGCTCAATAAACACCTGGCCAAAATGGTTGACGAGAACCAAAGGGATTGGGACCGACATATCCCACTATTTTTAATGGCGTATAGACCCGCTGAACATGCATCGACGGGCCAAGCCCCAGCCAAAGTCATTTTTGGAAAGACTATTCGTTTGCCAGCCGATATAAAGTTCGGAACACCCCCTGAGAAACCCCAAACGGTCTCGGAGTACGCAAGTGATCTAAGACAACGGTTGAACGAGATACATCGGACAGTGCGAAAACACCTCGAATCGGCTACTGACCGCATGAAGACCAGGTATGAACTAAAGGCTAATTCTACTGGCTTCCAGCAAGATGACTTGGTGTGGCTTTATAACCCGCAACGGCGAAAGGGTAGGTCTCCAAAGTTGCAACATAATTGGGAGGGACCATACCGAGTTACAAAGCGAATCAACGACGTCGTATACCGAATACAGGAACATCGTAAGCCGAGAGCTAAAATGAAAATCGTGCATCTAGACCGTCTTGCCCCATTTTACACCCAGGGGGAATCGACTACAAATAGCGACACATCTTTTCGGGGCGAAAAGGACTGAGGTGGGGGCAGTGTTACATGTACAAATAATTACATGTACAAATAATTCTGCGAGCTACTGTCGCAATTGTTTTCACAATCATGAAGAACGTTGACAAATGAATTTACTCGAACCCACGAGAACCCAACAAGCATGATCAACATCTGCAAGTGACGTCATTTCATTCATTAATTTGCTCGAATCTACCAGGTACCTCTCGGTAGAACATTCGCCAATGTACGAGAAATGGGTGAATATGTAGAGACCCTATATAAAGGCGAGCTGAATGAATGGAGGGATCATCATTCATTCGACCGCGATAAGAACTGCGATAGTGTGTGGGAAGCGATATTATTCGAGTAGTAGAAAAGTGATTTTCGTAATAGTGAAGTGATTTAGAAGACAATTGCGATAAGAAATTTATGGACAAGTGTTAGATTTTTCATAGTGAAAATTAAAATTAGTGAAAGTGTTAAATTGATCATTGTGCACTTTTGTAATTAAATAAACTCTTTTAACTTAAATTAAAAGACATTGCGTTTTCACTTTCCCGGAACATTAAAATTATTGGCCGCGAACCATAACACGCGACAGTATTTTGAAGTGTTGTTATGTTCGAAAACAAAAAGATATCACTTCAAACCTCCACTTCACACAACTTTAGCGAAGGTTGCTAATTGCTTCGGCTCTCGCGACCGGTTGCAGATCCAGTACTTTCTAAATCCATGGTTAGAATGCTTTGTTGCGTGGGGTGGAAAAATGAGTGATGAGTGAGTGATGATTTGCTGGGCACACACCCAAAATCATCGACGCATTTGGCATGCTTAGGAAATGGCAATGCTTGCGTTAAAATATCTACTGGCATATTTCATATTAATGTCACCCTTTTTCGGACATTCTCACACGAAATCATAACGCAGGTCAGCGTGTTTCTTACCACTGTGAAGCACGGAATTTCTGCATAACAACATAGTGACTTGATTACCATTGAAAATGGTTGTGCTCAGTTGTTTAGGGTCAGATATGAATTATTTCCATTATGGAGCCGGCAAGGGCCATTTATATAGCTTTTGTGGCTGACAATCCGACTGTTCTTTGTTTGAGAGAAAAAGTCGTTTGTCCCTATCTGCATTAGCGTAGGCAATGAGGGACTTCGGGAATTCTTTGAAGACTAATCCAAGGTTTTCGGTGTTCTTTAAGTATCGGAGAACGCGAATTATGTATGGCAGATGAGAAATGTGTGCTTGGTCCAGGCGAGAAACCCGTGACAATGCTGTGCAGCAGTGCGTAGGTCATCTGCACTTGACGATGGATGGCAATGGAATGAGTATGATATGCATACATAGATAAAATTTGTATCGTATAGAAAATGAATATTGGTAGCATGTTGAGCCCGATAGATCTGAGACAGTATGCAGCGGCCACTGATCGGAACTTGATTGCGGCCACGTCTAAACTCACCCATTCAACTGCGACACAAGCAGCACGGTAAAACAAACACCCCAAATTTGCAAAAAAATCTAAATTATTTCTCATTTTCGGTTCTAAATTCAGTTAGTATTTGCTATATTAATTACGATTTTTAGGAAGTTTTCTTCAAGTGGTAAGAATTTTAGGAAATCAAAACACAAAATTTTTTATTGGTGAATAAGACCTACGGGCCCCTTTGGGAAGGCCGGGCCCGGGAAGATTCCCCCCATCTCCCCCCCACCCCCCGCTCGACAGCCCTGCATTCTGCACAATGAATATAGTTTTGGATTATTTGATGGAACGATAGAGTTACGTACGGCATAAAATTCACTATTTGGCCAAATTCAACTATTTCAAACTTTCTAGAGCCCAGCACTTTTGGCCACACTGGAAGCGTGCTGGACCCGTAACTGATTTTTTTTTGCTTTAGCACTACATCCCCTTTTGAACCTTCACTCAGAGACAGTTACAGTATCTCATTATCTTGATCGAATGTATCGGTACTCGAGAAGGTGATATGATCAGTACCATAAGTTGTTTTATTGAGGTCCAATGTCATCAAGAATGAATAGTATAACAGTGGCAAAAGTTTTAGAGTGTTGGTACTGTTGGTATAATTATAACTGCAATAGTTTCCCAATCGGGGGAGTATGATATGCAACTCGATATTTTTCCAATAGAGAGAGTGAGAGGATTTTCAATTTGGTACTCTGTACAACATTGATCCTACTTAATAATATTTTTAACGTGGAAAAGTATTTTTACATTTTCCTTTTTCCTGGCATTAGGTAAATAATCAATCAAATAACACTTCCTAAAATGAAAACATAAATCTAATCAAGTGTTTGAAAAGGCACACATCCTAAAAACATAATCCTTGCATCAAAAACTAAATCCTGATATCAGTCTAAAAATATATCAAATCCATAAAATCATATTCAAGCATAAGCAATTGAATAGTTATTCACTTTGAGTGAAAATCGAACATACCATAAAATGATATTAAAAAAAAACAACAAAATTGATTTCGATTTTCAGTTTCTTCAACCTTTCCCATATCAACCGTCACGTTTCAATGTCGAATTTTCAAATCATCATCCTTGCTATGGTTAGTGTGTATGAGTATGATAGTGGATATGCAATAAAAATCACATTAATAGATTCATCTATGGGAGCCCTTCAGTTGTCAATACCTGGAGGTGTGAATGGATTTGAAATGGTTCAGGCTCTTTTAATTGATAAGGATGTATTACATTTAAAAGATGGGTTTTGCATGTATAAGGGGTTATGATAGTTAATTTTTAAAATTTGGCGATGGTTAGCGATTCTTGCGAAGTAGGGATTTTGACATAAGACTAATGAAGACGCAATTTCGATTTATTAGGTTTATGCAATCAGGCCCTGACAAAGTTTGCATCTTTCAATGAATGAACTATATGGATTGTCCTATTTCGAACAATAATTTGCTTTTAATTTCAACTCATTATCAAGTACATTGTCAGTTTAACTTTCCTGCCCCAACAACTACCTCAAACACTAAACTTTGTCTTCTAAGTTGTTGTAGTGAAAGCTAGTAATTTGCTAGTGTTTGCACTTTTAAGTGAATCAATAATTTTTCTAGAAAATAATTAATTTTATAGACTGTTTGACCTTGAACAATTCTCATCAACGTGCGTTAATAGTAAAGTTTCCAATTTTGAGACCATTTGACCTTGAACAATAAATGAATAATTATGAGCATAAAGTGCAGCCTTCCGAATTGTATTGCATTTGACAATTCGTTCAAATCTATAACATGCAAAGGCTTTTGTAACAGAAGGCTTCATGGTGCAAGCATGGATGCGCCTAGAGGTTGGTACCATCCATATATGGAAAATCATTTTATATGTAGTGATTGCCAGGGATTCGACAACACGCTAAAAAACATGTACGACAGGCTGAAAGACTACATCGAAAAATTAAACGAAGAAAAGACCATCTGATCTCGTGGCAGTAAGTACAGTCTCGTGCCTCGAAAGCTTCGTGGAAATGGAATGCAGTTTTGATGAACTAGCTTCCGGAATTTCCGAAATCAACCTTAAAGTGAGTAGAAATCTTGAAATGTTTAGATCATAGATCATATCCATCAATGAGGCTGTTTCATGCCAATCGTCGAAGGATAGTGAATGGTGCAAGAATTCTTCGTCGCTTCGTAGCACCAACGTGGAAACTTTCGACAAATACGAAAAATCTTCTTTAAACAAGGCAAATCATCAAGAAGAAATGTCTCAGCTTTTAACCAAACTCGATAAGTTTGAAGAGAAGTGCAACAACATAATAGCAGGGCAGCAAAAAGTTCAGAAAGAGTAACACCAAATTTATAACGTGCCGTAGATTCCCTGTTCAATTGATACACAGCCCAGTAGTCTACCACCGCCAAGTCCAAAAAGCCAAAAATACATCTACAAGCTTGGAACCTTCTGATCAGCTGAAGAATGGGAGAATCGTATCAAAAGACTTGCGAATTTAAACCATGAGCTGGATCTAAACCATGAGGCGAACTTCTGCATTTTCTTTGTGAAAGGAAACAGAAAGATTTGTAATGTGGCTATTATAGTACAAAAAACAAGTGAAGATGCCCTTCTTATCAGTGGAAGTAAAGCTCAGGAGCTACCCTTCCGCAATCATCAAAGACGTGGATTCAAGGTTTTTATTCCAATGCGATATGTCTTGCTCTAAAAGGATTTTAATAAGAAGAATGGCGTTCGTTCCTGGAATGGCATGATTATCAACGGATGGATTGATAAACTTGCGAGCCCTTGATCCAAGAATAACAGAAAAATAAATAGCTCTAAGAATGTATGTAAGCCCGTTACCATTGCTAAGTATTTGATCTCTACTACTAACATAAATCCCTAGCCCCAATCTCCATTTTCTTTTAAACGCTTCAATGATTGTATTGTAGCATTTTGTTTATTGACCCCAAACTATACAATGATAGTGTTAGTCAACTGAAAGCAGTCTTAGACTCTGAGGCGTTTTCTGCACAAAAACTAGAAGCAACTTCCTGTTCAAATTGTAAATCTTCTTCTATACAGGGTATTTACAACAACTTCGTACGGGGAGAAAACTGCATGCCAATATCATCCGGATCAACTTTACAGCCCATATCACTTGCCCCATCGAACGCCAACCAATCCTATTTAGACCCGCTGTTGCCACCTACAGTCAAGGCCACTATGGTTTCGGGTGCTGACCTGGAAAAATGTTATCTAATATCTCTACTCAGCTTTACCTGTCATATATGCACAAGATACCAGAAATAACTTGCATAGATGGTAAAATGAAAACAAGTTAAAGAATTGCTATTCAAAGAGAAGGTATTTCAATCGATCTTAAGGCTCTTCGCCTTCTGTATTTTTCCTACCATAAAGAAGATGGTATCACCCTTAGCCTGGCAAAAAAAGATCTTGAAACTTATGCATCCTACGTTAGTTCTAACTATAACTCGTCATTGCAAAGGATAAGAGAACAGCACAATAAATTTTTTCGTCCCCAAAAAACAGATAAGTTTTAAATTGTTTTACCATAACTGTGGTGGTATGCGTAGTAAGTTAAGCAAACTTTTTCTTGACGCATTATCGTGTCATTTTAATATCCTTACCCTACCGAAACATAGTTAAATGATTCTCATATTAACGAAGAGATCCTTGACAGTAACTGGAGTATATACAGAGATGATAGAGATTCTCATAGCACAGAATAATCACGAGGGGGTGGTGTATTAATTGCAGTACACAATTCCTTTATGAGCGAGCAAGTAACCTCTACAGAATACAAAACGTTCCAGCATACATTAGTTAAAACAAATCTGGAAAGATCTAACCTATATATTGGCGTATTCTATGTCCCCCCAAAATCCAACGATACTGTCTACGACGATGTTTATCAAGTTATAGCTAGAATCACAGCAATTTCAAATGAAGAAGATGAAATTATCATTACTGGTGATCTTAATCGGCCAGACTTAAAATTTGTGGTCGATGAAGAAGACAGTATCCTTCTTCCTATCAATCTCCTAGATAGTAATGATTTCAATCTCATAAGCACCTTCTACAGTAACGACTTGCAGCAAGTACCTCCTATACCCAACCAAAGTGGGAGATAGCTAGACCTTATTTTTTCGAACACTTACGACGAGGTAGTGGTCAGTTCAACTGATGAAAACGAGCATCTATTTTTTAGTTCATTTCATCACTCTGCTTTTACTGTTGAATTGTCCACTCCTGATACTTTTAATTCTATATCGTATAATTCCACTATTCTTCGAAATGTCAACAGTGATAAAATTAATAGTCTTTTATCCCGAGTGTATTGGAATCATATTCTGTCAACGTTACATTTGGATACGGCTCTACCCACCTTTTATACCATAATCTTTGACGGCGTTGAATCGTTCATACCTGAAATAAAGGAAAAACACAAATTTCGGAACTGTCACTAGAAGGCGGTCTCAGACATTTACAGTATGTAACCAAAGAAATAAACGCTAGAAGCTCCTAAAAAGGAGAAATGATGCCAGCGATGCAATTAAGAGTAAATACAACGATCTTATTGTAGCACTCAAACGTAAACCCCAAGATGCATATCAATCGTATGTTAGCGGAGGAAACTATTTCAAATCCTAAAAAGTTTTTTGACTTTGGAAACCTTAAGCGTAAAACTTATGGCTATCTTTCGATAATGACACATAGAGACTCGATGCCATCTAGTACAGAACAGATCTGGGGGTTTTTCGCAGACCATTTCCAGCATGTTTACTCCAAGCTTGCTACTTCACCGGACCTAGAGATGCCGGAAAAAGCGTCAAGGATCCTTAAAGAAAGCGTTTCGATTTCTGAAGATAAAACTCTCCAGAAATTCGATTTCAGTCATATGACCACCATGTGCCCGTTTACAGCGGTCGATTGTTTGGGCCCAATTTTCCGCCACTGTAGCACACACTTCAACCGGAACGTTAGCAATTTGAATTTGGATGTGGCCTTTGACCTAGTCTAACGTTGCTGGCTTTTTTTGGCATAGATCAGTGAAAATATCGCCCCATAAAAGAAATTCATTTGCGTTGGATCGCATGAACGAGGCGATCATTTGACCGGGCCATTTTTCGGGATAACATGTTCACCAAATTCGCCTTTCAATCAATCAATTGAGAGGCGTACTGTGTGACGAGTGGCACCATTTTGTTAAAACCACATATTGTTGATGTCAACTTCAACCAATTCTGGCCACAAATAATCTTCCAACGTAACACGATGACGGTCGTTTTCGTCCACGAAAAAATACGGCTCAATCACACCTCCGACGTGAAAACCGCACCAAACAGTAATTTTTTGCAAATGAAATGGTATCTTAAGAAGCACGTGTAAGTTTGTTGCTGACAAATAATGCATATTTTGCTTATCAAAGCCATTGAGCCAGAAATGAGCTTCACCACTGAAGATGATTTTTCGATGAAATTCTTCATTTGCTTCAATCTTTGCCAGAGCCCAATTGGAGAACTTTCGGCTTTTGGAATGATCAAGTGGCTTAAGTTCTTGAGTCAGTTTGATCTTGTAACAATGTTGGTCGTTTGAGCGATGCCCAATTCTAGAGAACGACGTGGAATCGACTGATTTGGCTCATTTTGAATTCATGAACTTACGGCTGTGATATTTCCTTCACTTCGAGCGGTACGACGTCTTTTTGGCACCGAAACGTCAAATAGTGAAAATTCGGACTCAAACTTTTCCACTATATCTATCACGCACAGTCTATCAGGCGGGACGATTTTTACGGCCGAAAATCGGAGTCAGTGCTCTTAAAGTTGCGACCACTGACTCAGAATTTCGGTAGTAATTGTTAATAATTTCCAAACGTTGCTGGTTTTTGAACTTTACCATGATCAAAATGTTGACTTTTGTTAAGGTTTTGACATTGACAGTGTAATGATTTTACGTCTACGTGCGAACGCGGAACCGACCTCTCATCGGTTCTAGACGTTAAGTCTGAGTAGTGCCGACGGATGGTACCAACCGGTCAACCAATCCGTGCACCGTAACCCATTCACGTGGTGGCTGCTTGTCGGCCAAAACTCCTTAAAACTCCTTATGCGTGGCGGCCACTACCTCCACACTTCAATTCACTGCCATGTGGCTGTCAATCTCTGTTGGCATCCCACGACAAAATAGACGTGGGATGTGCACTGGTCCAACGTAAAATGACAAGCCACCAAGCAGCAAAGTGTGTTGGTAGTGGTCACCAGCGGCGTCGCATGATTCATTACAACAGCTCATTCAAAAGTTTAAGGGTGCGTTCATATAAAGGTACGAAATTCTTATCCACAATAGAAAATCCTATACTATGATCAATTGGATAAATTTTTGCGTTTAATAAAGAAGTAAGGATCTAGTTCCTATAATTTTATTTCTAACCATAGTCATAAGGTAGAAATAGCAGTTATACAATATTAAATTCTTGGAAATTTTATATTTTACTTGGGAATTCTATGTTCAGAAACATTCAAAATAGTTTTTAATTGAACTCTAGAATCTCAGTATATTTTCCTAAGCTTCAAATAGTAAGGTATTTTAAAGATCATACTGCATTTGTATTTTTTGGACGATATTTGGAACTGATTGTTACATTGAATCTGAGCAGAGCCAGAGCCTTGCACTATTTACGGGTCAGAGATTGAAGTATTAGTTGTTCTAAAATGGAAATTGTTTGATATTGTGAATGTTTTGGGTGCAACGCTGAGGTATATTTAGAAGTATCATGCCAATCATGCTTTAACGATGGGTTTGTAAAATTCTTGACGATGGCTGAAGCTCTAACAAATCGACAACAGTAATGACGGATGCCGATCTTGAACATTCAAACATTACTACAAGCATACGAAATGGGCAAAGTGTTTACAACGTCTAGTTTTTGCCGATTCCATTTTCTGATTGCAAACAGCAAAAACATAATCGAAAGTCTCTAGTTGATTTGTTGTAGTCTTTGGCAACGATGAAATTTCATGGTCACCTGTTCTCCGTTCAATAAATACCGACCATCTAGCTCTAGTCTAGAACCAGATGTGGAAGTTAGCATGTATACACATCATCAGAGTTCTGATTGCACTGCCTAATTTGAACATCAATATCCGCGTGCCATTGGAGACTAAAAAAATTCCAAAAAGAATTAAACTGAATTTTAAATCGCTCAAATATAATAAACACAATCGTTCAATTTCTTCCAGAATGTTTGCTTTCTAGCATCCAACAAAAATAAGGCGTAGGACACTACGCTCACTAGAACTTTAACAATGTCTTCAAACGAAAGGTTGTGAGGGCTAATAGCCAAGTTGATGAAGGATGTTGTGACCAAAGAACTGTTGGTAGCCCTTTAGGTGCTAAAACAAGAAATGCACAGACAAACTATCACCGCTGAGAGTTAGCTGCATTCTCCATGCAATAATCCCAACGCCATGCTAATTAAGTAGTGAGCTGATTATGACTTTTGAATCCCATCACTGGAAGAAATGGAAACCACTTTAGGGGCTACTGTTACGCTCCCAAGAAGAAAATTCAATTGCTAGAGAAAAGACAAACTGAGAAACGATGGCTAAGACGGAAGGGAATCGGAAGCTAGTAGGGGGGTTTGAGGTTTTTATTGGCGGTTAGACCTCGATTTTAGTAGACAATATCACGAAAAATTTTTGGAAGAAAAACGAACAGGGTCACAATAGAACCTCAGCAAAGGGGAACCGGAGTTATCGAAAGGCCTAGTAGTAGATATTATGAGTGGGAAATTAAATTGGCTGAATCTTAAGTTGACAAGTTGGAGAATTTGTAATAATCGAGCAGTCGATCGAAAACCAACATATTGCGGATCCAAATTTCAATTGTAAATTTAAAATAATACTCATCATTTCAATTTGCAATGGAAATCTGGATACGGCAACCCCCTTTCCAACGGTTCTCTTCCACGATCGCACTTTCATAATGAAAAAGAAAGTGGATGGAAGGCTCGCCAACTGGTTTTTTGGAGCGGTCCCGTAAGGCGACGACGAGCAACAAACTGAGCGTCGAAAGAAGAACGGGAGTCGTGGAAGTCGCTGGGCGTGTTATTTTGTGCATTTCCTTACTAAATACCCCAAAGTTATTTCAGAAAAAACTGTCAAACGAAAATATAATTGTCTTTCTTGTTGCGGTTGCCTACTTCGCTTAGTGCAGTCAGTGGTAGTGCATGCATGCTAGAGTGATCCATCTGATTTGTATTCCACTATACACCAAATACGGTAGCTTATCCACCACAGCTAGTGGTAGTTATAAACGTTTTGGATTGGACGAAGTTTCTATCTAGCGAAAAGTGAACGTTATCATTACCATCACATTTCACCCGCTCACACAGTCGATGTAGTAGAATTCGTATCAAATTTTCTCAAGCAAGGACTATGGACGAGTTGTGAGAAAAGAGCCGCTAATTGACGAGTGTACCTGTGCGGTACATTTCCGATGCTTGCCGGTCTATTATTTCGCCACATCTGATGAATTAGTGACGGAATTTGCGCCCCTTATCCTCGTTTTGTCCACTTTTTTCCACAACTTTGGTGCTTGCTTTATGCTCGTCGTTGGCTGGACAGAGATGACGAGGAATGTTAACCAATGGATTTTGAAATTGAATGCGGGCCTGAAACTGAAGTCGAGCCCGAAAATCGAAGTCGAATAAAACGTTCTCGGGGTTTTCTCGCTTCGTTCTTGAGATTGATTTTGGTTGAAAATTTGCGGGGATTCAGTTTCGGGTTGAAATTAAGTTTCACGAAATATTCGGACAGGTGTTAAGACGTTACACAAAAGTAACTTAAAGAAATTAGCATTAAGCTGAGGAAACAAATCGTAACCGGAATTTTCATATTAACACACAATCGCATTGTCGATTGGATTTCCATTCGACCATTTATTGGCTGGTGCTCGCGCTTAGTGTAAATATTTTCGGGTACTTAATCATCTTTAAGACTTACGAGGGCAGATTTTATTATAAAGAGATCTAGTCTAAACTCATGTAAATATTTCAACGGTCTCAATTCGTGGCTCGTAGTTCGGAGCTTGAAAAAACGCACTGGGAACTTGCGTCGGTTGAGATAATGAATTTATCGCTTGGTGCGTGCAAATTTTTCGTGCTAAAATCTATTTGTTATGAATTTTTGAAGAGTGTAAAATGTGATTCAAGTCATACATATAGTCAATGCAGAAAGTGAATTGAAATCGAGTGTAGTTCATAACCAATTAATTGCCCTCAACCCTTGGATCGAGCAGAAAAATTTGCAACTCATGAAGAGAAGTGAAACCATTTTTAGATGTGTGCTCGCTTCTTCCTTTACACATATCTTGATTGTATGCTGCGTCTGACATTAAGGTGATTTGTTCGACGTTATGCATTGAATGCAGTTCAAAATGAAAAATGTGGAACTGAGGAAGAAAAGTGAAACTATTTTACGGTTAGGTGCAAAGTGTAAATCACTAGTCCTCCCCGATTCCCTTCAACTCGGAAAATCTCGTTTCTAACTGAATATTATATGATACTGGAAAAAATATATAAATTACAAGCATTTGATGAAGAATAAAAAGAAAAAAAAAGTATGAGAAGGTTTGCTGTTAAGAAGCCGCATTTACGTACAGTGAAGATTCGCGGGCATATTTTGACGCTAAGTCCGGCATCTTTCAATTCACGGGATCCTATTCCTAACCCTCACACTAAATTTCCTTTAAAGAGAAATAGTTAGTTATTCTTTATCACAATTAAGTGAAATTTAATGAAACTTAATTAAATTAGAAGTGCGTCTAAAATATGAAGCTAATACATTCGTCAGCGAGCGATCGTCGAGGATGATGGTTAAGTACCCTTTTAGAAGAAGAAAATAATTCGATTTATACAAACACAGAAATAAAAATGAAAGTGAAAAATCACAGAGGATAGATGTGCATTTTTCAAAATCGAAATGATTGTATTGAGCTCTGAATAGATATGTTCTATTATACTTACCTTTGTATATAAACGAGGTATTTTCGTTCACTATCTTGTGTTAAATTTCCCTTTGAAGCATTAAAAGAATAATTTGAACGTTTTTAAATGGAATTTTTGTTAAATAAAATGGAAGAGATGAGATAAATTGTAAATACGGTCTTTCCATTTCTTTCAACCTGACCGAGTATATGACCCGCAACGATGGCAGGCTCCTCCTCTAAAATGAGCTAGCCATCGGGTGCGCTCTTCCCTTCTTTGTTCTATTAGGGGCTCTTGCCAGGTAGACTGGCCTTCCGGTCGCGTGCCCTTTTATGGTATAGAGTTATGTGATTCCATCGCATAACGATATAACATAAATCGGCTAGGTTTGTATTCCTCATTTGAGGGAAAGACTCATGCAAAGTACGTTTGTATGAGTTTTTCACTCAAATGGGAAATACATGGCCACGTCTACGTTTGGATCTTGATCCGGTTGAGAAGATGCGAGGAGCACCGCTTCCACCTGGATGCCCCACTTTTATTTGGGGGCCATAAGTATCGTCGGTAACGACGAGGTCTCCGCTAGCCCGTCCATCTTTACCCGGCCCAATATGTTCTTTGAACAAGCAATTTCAACCCTTAGTAGGTTACTTCAGCCTCGACACCAGTCAATCGGCATGTGACATTAATTCGTGAATGCGAAATTTTTTTGCAGTGGATTGTTGTGCTGGGGAAAAAACTCGCCCCACGACACTGTAACACTAGCCTGCCAGGGCATTCATGCGTCCCTAGACAAGGCCCATCTCGGCGGATCTCAACATCCTCTTCCGCTGAGGCAGCAGACCATTTTCCATACCTATTTCACTTCAAATTCAGTCAAAAATCAAGTCGCCAATCAGGGGCGCCCATTAGGAGTAATATCTTAGGAAGAAAATGTAGTAAGTTAGTAAGAATATTTGAATATTATATTGGATTATCGAGTTGAATCAAAAAGAAAAAATCATTGTGCTTGATTTTAAAGTGCATTTTCTAGAATTTAAATCAAAACTTTTGATCCGATAGTGATTTGCAAACTTGGCTTGGGTGCAAAGAAGTTAAATCGGGGAGTCTGTACTTCAGTTCTTCTTTTAATTTATTCATGAACCAAACAAGGTACAAAATATTTACATTGCATTATAGTTCCATTTTATTTTTTAACAATTACAATTGGGGGGAAATGGGCTAAGGAATTCCAGGACAGAGGATATTTAAGGATTCAAGGTTTTAAGTAAGTTTGTTTTAAAAGTGGCCTTCGAAATGCCCGGTGTATAGCAATTCTTCACGTTGTTAAAGATTCTGCAGCATTTATTAATAGGCTCACAATCTGCATAGACAGTTCTATGATGGGTTACTTTGGGAAAAGGAGTATGCCTAGTTTGTCTCGTTGCATTATTAAAATTAAACTTCGTGAAGAGTGATTCAATCTGAATACCTTTTTCGATATTTAAAAAGGCGAAGCAGCAAGATGAGATTTGTCTTCTTAATGACAGAGAAGTCATGTTTAGTTGTTTAAGCCTTTGCGAGTATTCTGGTAAGGTGGAGAATCGACTGGGATCGTAAAGATCCCTTAAGGCAAATAGTACAAACTGCTTTTCGATGGACTCAAGTCTATTTGAGTGTATTTCAAAGAAAGGCTCCCAGACAATGCTCGCATATTCTAAGATTGGGCGAACGAGGGCCGTGTACAAAGATTTTGTTACCCATATATTCTTGAACTCCTTCGCACGTCTTTTAATGAAGCCTAGCTGCTTATAAGCCTTCGCTAAAATTTTATCATAATGTAAATTAAAACGCAGCTTGTGATCCAAGATGACACCAAGATCATTAACATGCTCAACTCTTGCCAGTTCGACATTATGAAGGAAGTAGGTATTGCTAACGAAGTTTTTTTTTGCGAGAAAAACTTATAACCTGACATTTACTTGCGTTGAGTTTAAGTTTATTAATCTCACACCATTGTTGAAGGCAAAAAAGTTTAGTTTGAAGAAAGCTCGCTTCAGTTTGTGAGCCAATAGCGTGGTAAATTTTTAGGTCATCAGCATACAATAGGTGTGGTATACCCGCCAGTTCTTTTGATAAATCAGATATGAACATGTTAAACAGGAGAGGTCCAAGGTGACTACCTTGTGGCACACCCGATGATGCTACAATTTTCTTTTAACAGTAACCCTGAAATTTTACAGTTTGAGTGCGATGAGAAAGGTAGGATATAAGCCAATTCAGAAGAGACCCAGAGATCCCAAAGTTTTGCAATTTTCTTATTAAAATGGAGTGATTCACTTGATCAAAAGCCTTACTAAAATCAGTGTATACTGCATCAACCTGCTGGACTTTTTCCATGGCATTAAGAGCATCGGAAACCATGATTATGAGATTAGTGGCAGTTGAGCGACCTTTACGGAAACCATGTTGCTGGTCGTAAAGGAATGGCTCAACAAAGGTGGCGAGCCTATCATGTATCATTTTTTCAAATAGTTTTGGTATAGTGGATAGTAGTGCGATGCCTCTGTAATTCTCCACTGATTTTTTGTCTCCACTTTTGTGGATGGGTGTAAGGTTGGATAATGTCGACACAGTCGGAAAGACACCTGATGAGAGAGATTTATTAAAAATTATGTGCAGCGGTTAATGGCTTTATGGATTTCTTCTAAAGTAAGAGTTGTTTCTGCAATACCACCATTATGAGGTATTTGCGTCTGAAGATGTACCGGTGAGCTAGCAGGCAGAAAAACTTTCTGGAAGTATTCAGCAAACATATCACAAATTGTTTTACAATCAGAGGAAGTAGTTTCTTTCTTAGTCATTGTTGTTAGATACCCAGACGATTTTCTTTTAGTATTTACAAAATCATAGAATTTCTTAGGGTCATGCATTATATTTTCTCCTGTTATATTAACGTAGAGATCGTATGCCTCTCGAGACTTTTGAGAAAATTCGTTGGCCAAGTTTTCATAACTTACCCTGATTTGTTCGTTTAGGTTTGGACTATTTTTTAAGATCTTGTAGAGTTTATTTCTATGATTTCGTAATTGTCTAAGCTCTCTATCTAGCCATGGTTCAGATTTCTATTTTCTTTTCTTTATTTTAGGGACGAAATTTTCAACGGCGCCAAATAACATCTGATAGAATGATGATACTGCATCATCTACGTCTAACATTGAAAGAGTTTCTATCCATTCTATAGTTTCTAAATAGGCTCTAATACCTACATAGTCTGCATTTTTAAAGTCATATACAATTTCATCATTGTATAAATTCGATGTTTTCAGATCAGATGTGAAAAGTTCAACCGAAAAAGCTCTATGATGTTCAGTATTAGAAAACAGGTTTTCTTCGTCAGTCGTTGGACATACTACTACTTCGTCAACAAAATTCATGAAAATTAAATCTAACCAGTTGCCATTTGAGTTTGGGGTTGGAGCAATTTGCTGCAAATCATTGCCATAAAATGTATCGACTAATTTATTGTCAACGGAGTCCTTAATGTTCAAAGGAAGGAGATATTTTTCATTTTCGTCAACAACAAAGGATAAGTGAGGACGATTGAAGTCACCTAAAATGATGATTCTATCAAATTTCATTAAGGGATGACATGACTGAAGAAGCTACCTCAAAGAAGTCGTTGTAAATAGTTTCGTCAGAATTGGGAGGTATATACACTACACCAATGTATAAAAATACGTGACCAAGGATAACTCGCACAAATATATGTTCGAAGTCTTTAGAGGATGCAGTTGGAACCACTTCACATGAGAGGAAATTTTTAAAAGCAATTAGAACTCCACCTCCTCTAGATTGACCTGTGCGCTGATAGTCTCGATCACAGCGGTGGATAGTCCAACTATCGTCAAGAATTTCCGTATTTGTATACGAGCTATTTAACCAAGTCTCGGTGATGGTGATAATATTAAAGTGGCAGGATTTGGCGTCAATAAATGAATAATTTAATTTTCCTCTTATAACACCGCAATTGTGGTAGAAGAGTTTAATGCGCCTTGAAGTCAGACTTTGGTTAGGAATGATATTTCTTAAAGTCATCTCCAGATTTTTGAAGAGCAACGATGTGTTTTGATCTCACATACGATCTATACGTTTCTAAATCCTTTTTTACCTGGTCGGAGCGCACACTAAATTGCTCATGGAAACGTATAAAGACAAGTGTCAAGGTTTTAAGGTCAGTAGGAAGCCCTTCCTGTTGTATTTTAACCTTTAAGTTGGTTTTTGTCTTCCCTTCGACACATGTAGTTTCAGGAGAATCGTGCAGATAGGAAAGAAAAAGACGAACATCATTATAAATGTTGGGGTCCCGCAAACGCGATATAAGGTATTTACTCTCTAGATCACATTGAGAGCTGATCGTGGCCTTAACTCTAGGAGGTACCAGCGGATCAAATACTGTTTGCGTCATTGCTGATTCAACAGGTGGAGCTTCTGGTATATTAATCTATCCAGAAGAAGATGGCTTGTGGTCATCACCGCGTACAAATTTTATTAGTGGGAAGCTATGGGTGGTTTTAGGGTTTGAATTATTACTTGTGATGACTTTTTGTTGAATTTCGGAATTTTTATCTATTTTGTTACTTTGAGCCACAGGCGATTTGTTGATGGATGTTGGATAAAGGAATATTGCTCAAAGGTGAGGGCTTACATTTTATATTAGAATTAAGCTTATTTTTAATACTTTGCTTACTACTTTTCTTCACATTATTCTGGTAACGCCACTTGAAGAACTTGATGCCATTCCATGATAGATATGTAATTTCTCCCTGATGATTGCTGAACAGCCAAGCATACTGCGTTGGAATGTGAAGTTTGAACGTTGGTCGATGGGTTTTTTTCTTTCTAGGGAGAGGTTCGACATAGCAGTCACTAATGCAAAACTCGTCCCGAGCAAAACGAAGACCCCAAGCCTCATCAGCAGCTGATGGTGCACCTTGAACGAAAAGCTTCTCGTAATTGCACTTTCCGTTGTGTGGTTGACAAGTTGTACTCGTCGACTTTGCGTTTGCCTCATGAATTCTGGCTACCCGTTTGCGCCATTCATCCTCGGACCAGAGAGTGCCAAATTTTGATATCATGTTAGATGTGTCTTCAGCAATTCCATTTAGTGACAAGTCACATACAGATGTTACCTCATCAACGTATTTTTCTTTCGACCATATGAAAAGTATAGAGGCTCTGGTTGAATGACGTGTAAAAGGCAGTTGGATATGGGTTCCACGGGAGAATTGTAAAGTTTTGAGGATATTTTTCTCTGAGTACAGGTTTCAGTTGTTTATTTATTATTCCTTTTCTTTTGAATTGTCGTGGGGGAATTGCATATGAGGTGTGGTGATAGTTAGTATCTCTTACGGGCAGACCAGGCGTCGCATTTTTCTTCTCCTTTCTTCTTCTCCCTACTTCTTGGGCCGTGCCGTAGCACGGCCCAAGAAGTAGGGAGTTGGGTTTTGGTGAGTCGCAGTCTTGCTCAATGACTCACGGGGCGTCATAGCGGGCAAGTGGAGCCCCACGTCCGTCTTGAATGAGTATTCAGGTCCCTGGTCCCAGTGACTGCCAGGACCATCCGCCTTAGATGCAGAACAATTTCGTGGCTAGCATGATAGTGATTGAAATAACCTTAACAAGTTGAAGTAGCAGGAGAGTGCTCCTGCCAGAAGGTTATTGTAAAACAATTAGTAAATCAAACAATATATTCTGCATATCAAAAGTTGACTAATATACAGATTCCATAAACTGAGTTCGAAGAATTATTATGGTTATTATATTTTTATATTCGCCACCATTTTGTTTCAAGTGTTTTGATCCCGTAGCTCAGTTAGTCATGATAACCCATCAATATCACAAACCATTCCTAAAATTTTTATCAAAAGTCCTACTTATTTATAATGGCTAGGTCCGTTGCAAACGTGTATCTCCCTAGTATCACGTGTTAATGTTGTTGTAATTGTTAAATATTCAATCAGCTATAACTCAGCTGTTTATTGTTCGATTATTGTGAAGTTTTCAGAACACATACAATTGCTTTCAAAAAACTTAAACAGTAGTTTTTGGGAAATTTAAGGGCTCCATTTTGATTTTATAGGCAAAAATGAAAAATTTATAAAATGTACTATTATCAACAAAGTTGATCGAATTTCAACTTCTAAGGTATTTGTTGCCTTTGTACTCCTAAGGATCAGATTTTTCTGATCAAAGGTATCCAATCGCGAGGGGGGGGACACCACATTTTCGTAAATTTCCCCTTCCCCAGCACCCCTCAAAGCAAAACTCATCATTTTAAGACCTGTTTTGAAAAGTTCTCATCAAGACCTTTCATTGCCTACATGCGATAAATTTTTTTTTTCGGGGGCCACTCCCCTCTATGGGAAGACCCCCCTTAAACACCTTATAATTTTTATTTGTGATGAAACTTTGAAGAGGGCATCACTTTACACCCACTTACAAAATCTTATGTAGTTTGCGAGAAAAAGTGGTGTAACACACGGACGGACGGACGGACAGACAGGACGCGATTTTAGTAGGG
This sequence comes from Odontomyia ornata, assembly GCA_963969285.1. NCBI lineage: Eukaryota > Metazoa > Arthropoda > Insecta > Diptera > Stratiomyidae > Odontomyia > Odontomyia ornata. The sequence goes on along the minus strand of OZ017740.1, from coordinate 324,831,042 downwards.
TATTGTAAAATGATTTTACAATACCCTTAAAAAATTAAAGTAAGCCGTTTTTGTTGAAAATAGTGTAGGCGTGATAAAATTCACAAAAGTGAGATGACAGGTGATGTGATCATTGGGGAATTTCGTAAGATCTCATTAATGACAATACCAGTTGAAGTTATAAAAAAACAAAAAATTTAAAAGAAATCGGCAGTTTTCAGTAAATATGATATATTGCCATAACGATAACAGATCAATGACTAATATTAATCATGAATGATTATTGTTAGCGAAATTTGAAAATTTGAACTAAAATTTAATTTTTATTCCTAATAGAGAATATTGCACTTATAATATCTTTAGGTCTAACTTTCTTGTTTACTTCATCTGACATGATAAACATGACTTGTGCATAGATGAAAGTTTTGGTCTTCCCTTTTCTTGAGCCATAACAGGTATGAGAGCCGTTAGTTGGCGAGGTATCTTCTTTCACCCAGCCATAGGGCTGTGGACCTCTTAGTATTGTAAGGGATCTCGCCATGATGGGGAGTCCTCGCATATGGACACATACCATCGGGACCTTGGGTCCAGCTGAGAAGGTTGTAAGGGGCATTATTCCCCTCAGGATACCCCATGTCTTGTTTTTGGTCACAATTTCCTTCGTTGATGACGAGGTGTACACCGGATCGTGTGTGGTTACCATAAGACAAAAGGTGGATAGGTAGGAATCATTTTAGTTCTAGCTTGTCCTTTTCCTTGAGTTCAATTCAATTTTTAGTGGACTTGATTCTGGCGGAAAGAACCCGATATGTGGCACCACAGACACTAGCCTGTCAGTGCATGTACACGTCCCTAGACAAAGTTGGTTCCAGTTGAGCACCAATCTTTGGCTCCTTGAGGTATCGCTCCATCGCTGCTGTCCTTTACAGACATGAATCACCTTTTCGGAAATCACTGCATACGCCAACCTTGTTTCAGAATTAAAGTAGAGTTAAAAGTTAGAAGTGTATCCATAATTTTGCCCAGCAAATGTTTTCACCACGGTACATTATTCCACCAATCCTGCTGGTAATTATATCAAACTGAATTTGTTTTCTTTGGGCAATAATTTTATCATTTTGATGTCTTCATATATTTGACTGAGAGAATGTACAATTATTATTTAAAAACTCATTTCTGTATCCCTAGGCCTAAAGGGAATAAAATTCGAATTGTAATCAATTGTTTGTATTATATCGAAGATCATTTAAATTTTTTCTTTTTCCGTCGAGCCTTGCTGTTTTTGAAACGGGATGATTCAGAGATCGCTGATAATCAGACATCCAAACACAGAAAACTTTAAAAAAAATCCCTTACCCTTTACCTAACCCAATCCTACCCTACTTACCAGCCTACCTCAACCCTCCGAACGAGTTGACGATGGCTAGGGGAATCAGTCCTTGAATCAAAAATATCAAGACCCGATAAAAAAGATTACCTTCGAACTCTTTAATTAAAGAAACTCAGTGCCATAATAATCCCTCAAACGCTAAGGATACACTGTCACTAGAGAGAAAATTCACGTTTCCTTTCCTATGAAAATGAAATAAAATTAAACCAGAAATATGGAACAATGATGCAAATTTATTTATTTATAGCCTACGAATATAAATTCGTAAATACGAATACGCTGGTGGCGTTGTCCTAAAAGAAAATCGTTTTCGTGTCTCATGCTAATCGAGAAATCCATACATATAAATTGCATACAAAAAATATGAAGCAATGCTACCTACAGAGGTTCGTTGTTCTGTAAAATCAATAAATTCACTTTATATTAAATATGTGGATTCTATAGGGAGTTTGTATGTTTGCATGGAGTATATAAAAATTCTGGCCATGCTCTTGTAACGTGATCAGTTGAGTATAAAAACTCCCTAAAACTTTATAATTCTGTTTCGCTTGAAATCAAAATATACTTACATTTCATAAGGATAAATATCTACTCGTTAATATCAATGCAATTCTCCAAACAGCAAACGAGCAATTAAACTAATTCCCTAAATCATTATCTCTCCCACAACTCGTATTTGAATCCCAAACACATTTCATCAAAGCGAACAAACCTTACACCGTTCATTAATAATTGATGCTTCAACCCAACAGCTAAATCCACACACTCGTCGTAGTCTCTAAACACAGTCACTATCACTTCATCCTTTGCAGGCATCCTTTGCACGATGTGCATCGCTACCAAACAGCATAATATTAATTACAATTCATCCTCAACATGTTTCTTGGCTCGTAACAGGTAATGGGCACCGGCTTCTAACTCCATACTGTGGAATCTTTGCTAACAAGGATAATGTCTTGGAATCCCTAAGTGTCTAACAGAGTAGTCGTTCAGGTGAATGTAAAAGTATCCTGTTCACGAGCTTCTGATTGAATTGAATTGCCAATCTGTTTCTCTGAATGCGAGGTACTCCTTTTCGTGGAACCCGTGAACGAGCTAGTTTTCACTCTTGCTTACTGCTAGTTTGTTTGGTGTGATTTCATTCCAAGTACGCTTTTCGGTGATATCCTGCTAAAGACGATTTCAAAGGATATCCATTCTTCAAGCTTATGAATAATTCGTGTTGTTTGGCTGGGTAATGTTTGGGTGGTCTTATTCCTCATAAAGTTCTGTTCACCCGATGGAGTAACGCATGCGCGAGTGGGGTGAGGGAGGAAGCAGGAGGAAAAAGTGGCTTCAGCCAGGTGAAATAGAATCACACTGAACTGTTTTTGACCAAGCTCTGCTCAAACTTGATTCAGGAAAAATTGTAATGTCAATATATCCAGCGAATCGGAAATGATAGCAATTAGACTCGTTTTTACTACAGAACATCCATGCATTTCACTGAAAAAATAAAATCAACACATGAGTCAAATATTTCCTGAACCCTTTTGCCTTAATGGCTGTGATTTATTATTTTGAAAGAAGGAAAAAAACTTGTGAAAATCATCAACAATGAACATATTAGCTGCCGTGTTTTTTTTTCTAGTTTGGAGGTGAAGGTTATTTATGCCCTGAGTGAGGGGCTTCCAGACGCGCATTACACCTAGACCATACACTTTACACCTCCCCTGTCAACTTGAGAGCCTAGCCTGGAATCGTCTGAAACATTACTTCGGCAAAGTCTCATTTTGCTATGCTGTGAGGCACCTTCAAGTAGGGAGAAACCTCCTCTAGCAGGAAGAGAGGAAATGCTCTAAAAGTGATCCCCCTAATCCCAACGTTTATGGCTGTTCTAATAAGCCCTTATTATCTTTTGGAATTGCTCAAACCTAATGTGCCACTTGTTTCCATTTGTCAACGAATCCAAGCATCTTCCAGACTAGACGATCCAGGGAGAGCTTTCCTGTTTCTTTGTAGAGGTCTCAGCATAGCTTGTCCCAACTTTCGTAAGTAAAAAAATTTTTGGTAGGCATTGTCTTCCTCTCTTGTGCACATTCCATGTTCTGGAGACCGCGACTTGTCAATCGTGTGCAAGCAAGATGAAGAACACCCATGTCCGCTGGGCTAGTACAAGTCATTCTCCCCCTGCATTTGATTGAGCCGCAGTCTCAGATCAGGAATGAGATGCGTAGTTCATTTTACCTTCGTGCTGTTTATCTAGGATTGGTACCAATTATTGAGTGAGGGGTTTTCAACATATCCTGAACATCTACCCATTTAGTGGAGTTGAAGGCATTTTGATCATCAGGTCTCACCAACAGAACCACCCGTTGCCTGATACGGCTTTGTACCTCCACCTTTTTACCATGCTCACCACCATTACAATCGCATCAATAGTGGAATGCTCTACTCTAAACCTATACTGCGAAGGAGATAGGTCTCCAGCAGCACGAGTCACGTTAGTGCGTCTTCTCTTGATGAATTTCTCAAGCACTTTTCCAGCGATGTGTAGCATGCATAACATACTGGTTGTAGACAGTGATCTGCATTTCCCTTTCACTTTGTTGTTCAATATGAGCTACAATACCTTTCATCATTTCGTTAAAACTCCTTCTAACATACAAGCGCTGAATGTACTGAGTAATCAAGATAATAATTATAGACGAGTCATAGCAACTCAGCTGGGATGCTGTCGTGATCTGGAGCTCTTGTAGTGAAAGTAGGTAAATAAATGTCCGTGCAGGACTGCAGCGATGGTCTGCTGCCTCGCTGGAAGAGGATGTTAAAATCCGCCGAGATTGGCCTTGTCTGGGGACGCGCGAATGCGCTGGCAGAATAGCGTTGCGGTGCTACGGGGTGGTTTCTTTCTCCCTAAAAGAGGGACCCACTACAAAATGCGCCCAACGTGGGGCCCAAAAAAGCCCAGGTGTATCAAAAGTCGTGAGCATGAGACAGACCATCGTCTCTAGTTGACCCTACAAGGTGTCCAGCTTTTTGGTAGGTAGGTAACTACTTAGGGATATTGCACAAATCGTGCCCCAGCAACTTAAGAACTTCCGGACGTGTGTTGCCCTCGGACATCAATATTGTTTGGACCTGCTTTGACTTATACTTCGTTGGTTTACTACCATTGTATGACTAGTAAGGCCCAATGATATTAGAGTGCTTATGTGTATTCAAAAGTTGGTATTCTAACATCATATTTGCGGCGGATTCTGATCTTCAACCCTTCCCAAGCGGTGCCCAAGTGTCTTCCGTTACATGGAATTTGATTTCACGTGATTGGCTGCTTAGCTATGACACGTGCTGCTTGCGGGTCAGAGTTCACCCTGGGCTGACAAGTTGTACCTTGTGAAAACTTGTGAAAGAAAGACCACTTCCGAACCTTGATCCTTATGGTACCGCAAGAGAGTAGTCCCTGTAACGCAACAGGAGGAGCTCACCATCGTTGTCCTTACTTTGGAAAGAAGCCGATGAAATGGAAAGGCCGAAGTTTCGTGATATCAATATACATTTATATTTAAAGTTTTTTTTGATAGGAGTCGTTACAGCTTGCCACTTTCGGCCACTTTGTTAATCTTAAATATTTATTCTTATTTTTTTTTAACTTACATTTGAATCTATTTTTAGCTCTAGAGTTTTATGTATATATATATATATATATATATATATATATATATATATATATATATATATATATATATATATATATATATTTAAACCGCAACCTTTATTATATATTTCAGGATTAAGTTTATTCCTTTGCAGAAATGTCCATCAGTCCATCAAGCGCACACCAGATCAGCGTCAGTTGCATTCAGTCGCAGGGCCCACGGCGTTGTGTGCTATTTGCCAGCAGGCAAGAAATGACGGCACGTCTGTGCAAAGGCACCAGTTCCATGAGCCCTGCATGACCCAACACCTCATGATCAACCGGACATGACCCAACACCTCATGACAACCTGGCTGGCGACTTGCCGATGCTGCTTAGGGGAGCAACATGGAAATCTACTGGCATAAACAATCCACTCCACCATCTCTACGGTGGTCACGCTTGAAGGAGGTACTCCGTATGGAGTACCCTACAGTCAATATGGATGAGAGGATTTTGGATAAGATCCATGCCAGATGGCAGCGTACTTCAATAAGTACCGGGCCGATATCCTACGGCTAAACGCAGTATATGGAATTACTGCTGAGAGCCATCAGTCGATAGGAGGGAGTCGAGGAAGACCTTCGAGAACGGCCATACTGGTCCGCGGCGTGGAATTGCGGAAGTGGCACTAGAGCACAACACTGCAGATCTGGAGGCAACTAACATTGAGGCAGATAAGCTTACTGTAGCCGCGGTGGGGAGCCTCACGACCTGCTAGAACTGTAAGCAAACCGGACATTGGTTTATTACATGTCGGGCAGCGTGCATGGTTTTCTGCTGCGGATGCGGTAAGCCTATTTCCTGGATTGCCCAGATTTTGCCACTTCAAAAAATGAACGAACGAGTACCCGACCACCTCAATGGTGCTCCAAACCCCCACAGTAGGTTCCTAGTCTGCTGCAAACCCCAATATTGACGACTATACACCAACCTTGACTATTATGACTGCGGAGGTTTCCTCTCTTCTGGAAACCTCTCCAACGGCACTTTTGAAGCGACCACCGCAGTTACTGCCTGAAGAACCCCAGCAGCCACGAATCCGCCTACTAAAGCCATATTATGTTTGACTGCAGGAATATCGTGCGGCTCGAGAGCGAATCTTTGCTTCCAAAGAAGTCACCTCTCACTCGCGCAAAGTATAATGGTCAACTCGTTATTGGCAGAGTTTCTGCAAGAGAGTGCGCACCTGCCGTCAAACCCTAAACTTTTGCAACATTTGGCAAGTCTCGGAGTACGTTCGAAGTTCACATCATTGGGTTGGTGGTGTAGGTTCCATTGGGATGGACTCCCAATTAGCACTGGTCTGGCTCTGAGCACTTCTCCCCATAAGGGCTTGTGCTAACCCTCGCATGACCTCCTTGCTCCGCAAAGATTACCATGGGACCAAAAAGGTGACTACACACGAACGAATGTAGCGGCTCCAAGGAGGGACCTAATTAAACTGGAGCAACTAAAAATCGTAAAAAGATAAAAAAAAATCTGAAAAAGCAAAATGACAACAACAATGACGCAACCAACGGCTGCAGCCACGATGTTAACAGCATATCAGGAGTGGTACTAAAGATGACAAAAATGACGATTAGTACGATAACAGTGAAGACGAACGAAAAACGGAGGTTAACAGACAGTCTTGCCCAGACTGAGACTCCTGTGACGTTCGGGCGCAGCAAAAAAACGATGCGAACGCCAGAGCATCCTATGAAGGAAAAGCGGGAAACCCTGCAGGACGCGTCAAATCTTTGAGTGGTGGAGGAAAATATAAGGATCATCGAGCATTCGATAGTCACTACGGAAGCAACTGAAGCAAGGGCCACAAATCCCGAAATAATAACGAACCATCCTGAAGTCCACGAGGAGATTACGGCAGGAAAAGACAGGATTGACCAGACAAATGAAGCAACTTTGTGTGATTTCATCGCCTACGTCGAAAATGCGGCGGAAGTACTATATTTGGAAACTGAAGCCAATAATCTCTACCTAGAACGATAATTGCAAAGGAAAATTGCTGCCCAGTGACATGAAGGCTATTTCAAAAAGCAGGAGATGTTCTGAAAAGAATACAATCTCTATGCGATTCGCCAAAAATCAGCAAAGCAGTAAAGATTGGGCTCCTTGAGTTTCAGGAGCTCCTTGACTGCATAGGGAACTGTCGGAGGAGATGGTTGGAGGCCAAACAGTATCAGAAGGCCAAAGAAGAGCAAAAGGCTAACAAAGCACTGAAGGCTTAATCTTAAGGGCACGTGCAGTTAGTTCCACCACCAAAAGATCAATAAAAGAATGGCGTCTAGCCCAATCGAAGGAGATTGGCATAAAAGATGGAGGGAAGAGGGACTTGATGTATGGAGAACACTAGATCAGGGATTCCAGACAGTGGTGACAAAAGGAGCGAAGAAGCTGCAAAAAACGTCTTCAAAAAGTGTCAGGAAACAAAGTTTGCACGGACCCCCAACAAGAAGAAAGATGTGATGCGAAACAGAAGAGACAGAAGCCCCGACAAAGACCCCGGCAGTAGACTCTGTTCGTAAAACCCAAAGGTGGTTGATACTACGCTGAAGTGCTATGGGATATCAGGGGAAATCTAATGCCTAAAGAAACCAGCACAGCTATTAAAGCAGAACGAAAAACATGGTCAAGCCACTTACTCGTCAAATTTGGACCAGAGGCCGACAATAGGAAAGCAATCTGCGAGGCAGTAAAGAAAACATTCGGCAAAAGCGTAATTATATCCTCGCGTGGGCTGATGGCAACGATTGAAATAAGAGACATTGGCTGCGTCAGGATTTGACTGGGAGTTCCCTAGCCTGGGCAAGATCAAAGCGAGCTGACACTAGAAAATCATAGGGGACAACGCATGGCCATAATTGACTTGATCAAAAAAGGCGCCGAAGGGTTTCTGAATAAGGGCAAAATAAGAATGGGGCCAAAAGTCAACAAAGCAGTAAAAATTGGATTGCTTGAGCTAGAGGAGCTCCTAGACTTCATAGGGCATTATTGGCGGAGCTGGTTAAAGGCCGTAGAGTACCAGAAGGCCAGGGAAGAGCAGAAGGCTAAAGAACCGCAAGGGCTTAATCTAAAGGGCATGTGCAGATAGCTCTACCATCAAAAATCAATAAAATAATGGTGACTAGACCAATCGAAGGAGATCGGTATAAAAGAAAGAAGGAAGAGGCACTTGATGGGTGCAGAATGCCAGATCAGAGGTTCAAGATGGTTCTGAGAAAAGGAGCGAGGAAAGCCGCGAAGAAAATCCTTCAAAAAGTGCCAGAAAACAAAGCTTGTACGGACACCCAACAAAAAAGCCCTGATGCAAAATAGGAGGGAAAGAAGCCTCGACAGGCTAGACCCAGGCAGCAGGCACTACTCGTAAAACGCCAAGATGGTCGATCCTATGCAGAGGAGCTGGGGGGATATAAGGGGAAACGTGAGGTCCAAAGACACCCACACAGCCATTAAAGCAGTGCATTTAACACCGTCGGGCCACATACTGGTCGAATCCGGACCAGAGGCCGACAATAGGAAAGCGTTCTGCGACGCAGTAAAGAAAGTCCTCGGTAAAAACGCAAGTGAAGCATCACTCAAGCCGATGGTAACGATCAAAATAAGAGACATTGATTGCGTCACAGAGGCCATCAAAAGGGAGTTTTCTAGTGTCGGAAGGATCAAAGCGAGCCCGATACCAGAAAATCATAGGAAACAACGCATGGCCATAATTGACTTGATCAAAAAAGACGCCGAAGCGTTTCTGAATAAGGGCAAAATAAGAATAGGGTGGAATGTCTATAGGATACCGCGAAGAGCAGCGTCTCTTCAATGTTTCAAATGCCTTGGCTATGGGTCACACCACACACGTATGCAAAGGACCCGGTAGGAGTTCTTTATGTTACAAATGCGGTGAAATGGGAGGTAAAAGAAAGAGTTTACGAAGGAGGCACACTGTATTCTTTGCAAGGATGCTGATCCAAGACTGGGTTTTGGGCACGTCTTGGGATAGGGAAATGCAGGTTTCTCCAGGAAGCCCTAGCCAAGGCAAAATCTACGCCCAAAATCTGCTTGAGCAGTTCGCGAGAGACATGAAAGCCGACTTTTTGCTGCTGAGTGAGCACCACCATGATATAAGTTCGGCATCATGCTGTCTTGACGAAACTGGTACTTCCACCATCTGGGTTCAAGATAGAGATTTTCAGATTTTCACCATATTGGCTGTGAAGGAACCATAGAGGACGTGATATTTGCCTTGGAGTCCTTAGTATGGAGGATACATAATTGGATAGTACAATGTTAGAGGACTACTCAGCTGGTGATCATCAGTGCATTCCGCTTGAGATGAGCGATATTGTCTCTCGACATCCGTACTCTCGGCTTTCTACAATTGGATGGAACATCGGAAAATGGACATCGAGAGGTTCGTCGAGATGCTCACAGCAGGTGCCCCGCTGCAGGGGGATTCGCAGGGGATGCAAGAACTGGCAGCTCAAGACGTGGCAAACTCAACTATATGCATCATCATGACTGCTTGCTACACTTCTATGCCCCGCGAAAACCCCAGCATGATAAGCCCCCAGTGTACTGGTGGTCGAGTGAAATCGCTGAAAAGCGAAGGGAGTTTCATAGCCCTCGACGTGAGGATCAATGGGCATGGAACCGTGATGAGGCATGCAACTGGGTAGCAGCATATAAGTCGGCCAGGAAATGCCTTCGTAAATTGATCAACAGTAGCAAGGCTCGCTGCTGGCAAGGTCTAGTGGACAATGTGAATAAGGATCCGTGTGGCCTTGGCTACAAGATTGTTATGCGTAAGCTTGGTGCCCTACGGAAACCTTGTATACGGAGAAGATAAATGAGATAGCGCGGGCACTCTTTCCCGCCCATCCCATCCGTGTTGACGCTGTCCATGGCGAAACAGTAGTTGAGTGTCCACTGTTCGTACAGCTGAAGCCAGAAGATGCAGTCCTTTCACTGAACGCGAGGAAGGCTGCAGGTCCAGATGGTGTTCCAGCTAAGGTGTTGCGGCTCGTCTATCACCATTGTCCTGACTTGCTGCTCAGCACATTCAACGCTTGCCTACGGGACGGGGTTTTCCCGGTACGATGGAAGGTGGCGAGGCTCGTGCTGATCAGCAAGGGGAAAGGAAATCCCGAATCGCCGTCTGTATACCGCCCGTTATGCATGCTAGACATGGCTGGGAAAGTGCTAGAGAAACTCATCAAGGGAAGACTCAGTGACGCGATTCCTGCTGCTGGGGGCCTATCCCCTTGGCAGTATGGCTTTAGAATGGACGTTCTACCATTGATGCGATTGCAGAGGTGGTGAACGCGGTCCAAAAGGCATAGGCATATAGCCGCATCAAGCGACGGATCATCCTGTTGGTGACACTAGACGTTAGGAATGCCTTTAACTCCGCTGGATGTGTGGATATTCTGGTTATACTGGAAAACTCTTTTCAAGCTCCAGAATATCTAATGCGGCTTTTGAGGAACTACTTAAAGGACCGAAGCCTGCTCTACAACACGACACAGGGCGAACGAAGGATGGAAATTACATCGGGTGTTACCCAGGGATCTATCCTTGGTCCGGACCTGTGGAACGTGTCTCACGACGGGCTACGGAGACTTGAGATGCCAGATGAGTCGTGCTTGGTCGGCTATGCGGATGATGTTGTGGCTCTGGTCACTGAACGTACTGTTGAACAAGCGCAACTTAGGCTAGATATGCTAATGCGCCGAGTGAGAGACTGGATGACTGCTCGCGGGCTCAGCTTAGCACTGGAGAAAACCGAAGTGGTCATCTTGAAAAAAAAGAGAATCCCTAGAGTAAGGATGATCAGTACTGGCAACTTACGAATCGAATCGAAGCCAGTGGTGAAGTAGCTGGGGCTACTAAACGGGTATGGGTGTTTTCAGTCTTACCTGCACAAGATTGGTAAGTCACGGTCTCCCGATTGTCGGTTTTGCCCAGGAGAGGAGGACAATGCCTGTCACACATTTTTGCGTGTACAAAATGGGTCACGCTGCGAAGGGAACTCTACAGGGAGACGGGAGCGCTCACCCTGGATAATATAGTTGCGGTGATGTTCGAATCGGTTGACAAATGGAACCAGGTGGCACATTATGCTCGGGCAGCCCTAAAATATAAAAGGACTCACAGCAGCCGGGGCGTTGGGGCTGGGGGATCGTTCTTCTAGTACTTCCTCTTCCCCTGTCCCCTCCCGCTAGAGGAAGGATCCCTCAGCTTGAAGGTGCCTCACGGCGTATCAAAACGAGACCTGGACTGAAGTAATGTGTCAAACAATTCCAGGCTAGGTTCTCAGGTTGACAGGGGAGGTGTTTAGTGGGTAGTCCAGTTGCTTTCCTGCGAGCATGACATTCATCTTCCAACCACCAAAACAAAGAAAAAAAATGGTTTCCATAGCATTAAATATTGTAATCATATTTTCGATAGTCTTTGGAAACTTTTTAGGAGTCTCTTTTTTCTTTTGCTCACCTTATCCTTGTCATTAACGACATTAATGACTTTGCTTTAATTTTAAAATAAGCAGCTTCAATAATAATTTTTGTTGTTAAAACATTTGAGTCTACTTCTACGTTCTCCAGTGTATCCACATCACCAGCATGCTACGTTGGCTGAACACTTAAAAAGGACCCTCGCAGCGTCAGTTGACTTTCTGCATCGCGTACGATTAAAGTGTCGTTCGTAATTCGGTCGCTTGAATTTCAATCGTTGTAGCTTATGTTCAGCGTTCTGTGCTGAAGAACGTGAATAAGGATTTATGAGTATATGTACATATCCTTTTTGAGTTTATGTAGAAAGAGCAGTAACAGCCTAAGAAAGTGAATTTTTGTAGGTCTTCCTGTTTAACAGGATTTCATGCTTACAAGCTTGTGGTAATTTTGTGGGAGTGAACTCAAAAGGATATTAATCGTTAAGTTACCTTATGGATAGTGTGTGTAGTGTCCTTTTGGAATTGAATTAGTTCGTTTGGTATCATTTTTGTTGTTTAGATAAAATTGAAAGAAATTTGTTAGTGAGTGATAAGGAATATAGAGGTGACGTGATAGAAAATTTAGTAGTTTCAGCTTACTATCCTTATTCAGTTAAATACGAAGAAGTACTGATATTCTGAATCAAACGTAAGTATGCAATTTAGAATTCACGAAATGTTATCTTTGCAGGAATAATGTACTCCGTGTCATTGCATGTTCTTTTGCGCTGAATATATTTTTTAGAACGATATTAGCTTGAAAATTTTCAGAAACAAATTTTTTGTCATAAATTAAATAGAATTAGCAAACAAGAAAATTTTTCATCATAAATTCAAAAGGATTTGCATAAAGCTTGAAACGTTAGACCAAGCTGTGACCTTACATAAGCTATTATCCAGAAGGTACCATCAAACCCATCAAAGATTCTGTCACAAAAAATCTACCTTAGCTCAGAGGATCACATAGATACGAATCCGCAACTGAACCGCACCATCTAAATTATCCTCCATTGGTTTTATTTTCAGTTTTTTCCCGACTTTACCTTCAACATTCCCGTACACATTGCGTATTCCTATCATGATTGTAAATCAAACCAAAACAGGAGGAAAGTCAATAGAACCAACTTGAAGCAAACATTGTATTCAGGCTGTAAAGTTTGAGGTTGGTTGACCATCCTTACGCACACAAACTCACCCACTGCCTCGATATAAGTTGAGACCAATGTTTGATAATCCAAAAACGGTTGGCATTGAAACCCTTACGGTAAATTAAGTTCTTAAACCTTCGTTATCTTAGGACTTAATATAACAACGGCATGAAGGATCCTATATCCACCTCCTTCCATGCTCTTAGTTCTATGTCTTTGATTCAATTGAATTTGACTTGAGTTTTATTTAGCTGCCCCATGAAAATCATTGATGTGTGTGCATGTGTGGGTTGGCTGGTTGTTGGTTGAACGGGTTAAAGGATATTATTATACGTATGAATGGTTTGATATTGCCATCTGATATGCGGTAAGACTACCAAAGGACTATCAAACAGATTTGCTGGAGCAGAAGAGGATGGGAGGAAAAGTTGTAAGGGATGATTAGTGATATAATTCTAGTCCTTTTTTAGAAGAATTAAATGTTTAATTTTGAAGCAGTATTCATAAGTATACCCTCTGAATTAAAAATAATTAAATCCAAAATGTTTGTTTTTTTTTGGACTTACGTTGTCTGCAAGAGAGTTGCTCATCCTTTTATTCCTCATTTACAAGTACCTGCAATCTGTTTCAACATCAAATTTCTGTCTCTGTCATAACTCTTCGCAAACTATTTTCTATGAAGCAATTTAAAGTTTCGTCCTGTTGAAAACTTCGTTCTACTTCTATGTCAGATAGCAGAAATTCTTGGAAAACTACTCATAAAACTTTTACTTGCAGCCGCAGACCTGCTCCACAGACCACTCAGAAGTAGCGCCAGCAATACCTTTCCTATCTTCATTGTCACCCTTGTCTTCATCACCACTCATACGCAAGGGTAAAATTTCATTGTCAAGTGCTGTCACAATCAAATCCAACCCTCGTTGCTCCCCACTATAGTACTCCATTCTTCCTTCCAACCTTTACTATGTATATTTCGAAATGCATTCTAAAACACTCCGGTCTTAAAGTGTTACGATAACGATTTTCTCGCATTCCACCACAAGTGTCCTGGCAGCACAAAGCAGCAACCATTGTTTCAATTCACCACACTATACTCGTAGTTTGAGAATTATTCTTTCATTTTCATCATGGTCGTTGTCATCGTCACTGTCTTCTTAAAAAAGTCATTCTCGTAACACTTATGACTTTTATTTTTTGAAAATCTGAAGAAGGAACGCGAAAACGCAGCGGGAAAAAGATGATTTTGATGTCGGGTGATGTGAGGACGTGGTCAAAGGAGCGAAAGATGAAACATTTTAAAGAAGCGCCGGAGGAAATAGATCGAGTGAGAGATTAGTCTTGCCAACGATGGAGCTCCATTTATTTTTCGTCCTGGGAAAAGGGTGTCTGCAGCTCTTACAAACATCGTGGACCTACTACGTGACTATTGCACCCTCTTGCTTATGGAAGAAAAGTTTTCGCCTGAAGGGTAGCGAAACACTTTGATATAAAACTTTTTTAAGGGTATGGGAGCCATATGGTAGTTCTCTGGCAGGATGGAATGAGTATAGCCTTGAGGGACTGTTGGGGTGAACTGATTGCAAATGCGAAGAAACAATATTGATATAAAGCGTTAAAATCTGCGGAAGTGATTTATGGACGCTTAATCATAAGGGCCAGGATATTAAAATTGAAAAGAACATAAATGTTTTTCAGCATAAATTAGGGTGAAACTTCAAAATGATCTCAAAATTGCATAAATAGAGGGAAATAAGGCCCAATTTCAGCATTAATAAAATAAAAAGTATGGATAAAATGAGGCTTGGGTTCATACTCCTACGCTTCCCTTAGGGAACTTTTTTCGGCATTTAGGTTGGAAGACTATATGACGTTTACAAACTTAAAAGCTAAAGGATGGAACCAGTGAAATAACTTTGTATGATCCGGTTTGACTCTATCAATGACAGCAGATTTCTTCTCCTCTGTCAACGAAACTGATTTATCTACTTAGCGGGTTTTGACAAATATCCAGGTCCCTCTACTAAGGACTGGATATCCATTAAGACGGGTTCCTTTAGCTAATATGTCCAAAAGCTTCTCTACTATTCTGGACACGCTGGAAAACTCTTTTAAAGTTCCAGAATATCTAACGTGGCTTTTGAGGAACTACCTAAAGGACCGAAGCCTGCTCTACGACACGACACAGGGCCAACGAAGGATGGAAATTACATCGGGTGTTGCCCACGGATCTATCCTTGGTCCGGGCCTGTGAAACGTGTCTTACGATGGGCTACTGAGACTTGAGATGCCAGATGAGTCGCGCTTGGTCGGCTATGCGGATAATGTTGTGGCTCTGGTCGCTAGACGCACTGTTGAACAAGCGCAACTTAGGCTAGGTATGCTAATGCGCCGAGTGAGAGATTGGATGACTGCTCGCGGGCTCAGTTTAGCACCGGAGAAAGCCGAAGTGGTCATCTTGACAAAAAAGGGAATCCCCAGAGTAACGATGATCAGTATTGGAGATATACAAATCTGATCGAAGCCAGCGGTGAAGTACCTGGTGCTACTGATCGACTCGAAGATGAGTTTCTCTGAGCAAATCAGGGCAACGGCTGAAAAGGCTGCTTCGGGAATATCGGCTCTCAGTCGACTTATGGCCAACGAAGGGGGACCCAGCCCATCAAGAAGACCCCTCTTGATGAGTGCTGTAGGGTCAGTGCTACTGTACGGAGTAGAGATATGGGGCGACGCTCTCAGCAAGGAGGTATACCGAAAACGATTGGCACAGGTACAGAGAAGAGGAGCACTGAGAATTGCATCTTCGTATCCAACAGCCTCCGACTCGGCGGTGAGAATGATTGCAGGCGTGATACCTGTCGCCCTCCTTGCTAGAGAGCGCCGCGCTATTTACCTGCGCCGAAACGAGGATGCGAAGGAGATGGTCGTCCGCGAGGAGAGACAGCGCTCGCTCAACGATTGGCAGCAGTCTTGGGTGAATTGCACGAAGGGAAGGTGGACTGCGCGCCTCATCCCGGATGTGAGACTGTGGCTTAATCGAAGGCATGGTGAGATTGACTTCTATGGGACCCAGCGTTTGAGCGGGAGTGGGTGTTTTCAGACCTGCACAAGATCGGTAAGTCACGGTCCCCCAATTGTCGGTTTTGCCCAGGAGAGGAGGACAATGCCTGTCACACATTTTTGCGTGTACAAAATGGGTCAGGCTGCGAAGGGAACTCTACAGGGAGACGGGAGAGCTCACCCCGGATAATATAGTTGCGGTGATGCTCGAATCGATTGACAAATGGAACCAGGTGGCACATTATGCTCGGGCAGTCCTAAAATATAAAAGGGACTCACAGCAGCCGGGGGCGCTGGGGCTGGAGATCGCTCTTCTGGCATTTCCTCTTCCCCTGTCCCCTCCCGCTAGAGGAGGAATCCCCCAGCTTGAAGGTTCCTCACGGCGTAACAAAACGAGACCTGGCCCGAAGTAATGTATCAAACGGTTCCAGGCTAGGTTCTCAGGTTGACAGAGGAGGTGTTTAGTGGATAGTCCAGTCGCGCATGGGAGTCCCACACTCGGTGCATTCACCTCCCGATCACAAAAAAAAGCTTCTCTAAAGTTTTGAATGAAATGGAAGGTAAAACTTTGAAGCCTATACAGCCACAGAATTCGTCCTGACCCATGTTTTGCCAGAAAGTTCCACAAGAGAGCAAGAGACTCGCCTGCAGGAGAAATGCCGAGGCACCAACCAAAAATACTACTTCCAGAAGAGCATTCCAGGTAGCGGTATCAAAGTTAGCCGAAAAAGCCGGCCTTCCAGTAAGGGAAAGCGAGGGGTATCGAGAAACCGAAAAATTAACAGCGGCGCAAACGCCTGCGATAAAAATTGCTTATTAAACCAAACAATGGGAGAACTAATGCAGACATACTCATGAAATTAAAGGAGCCGTTAAATTGAATGGCATCAAAACTATCCCGAGTCCGGTCCGGTGGCCTCCTGATGAAGTTTGGACCAGAGCCAACTAAAAAAGAAGTATTCCATGATGCAGTCAAGAAAGTTTTTGTAGGGGGGGGGGGGGGGTTTAATCGTATTCCTTGTTTGGGCCCATATCAATTTTTGAAATCAGATATCTTGACTCCGTCAGGGATTTGGCTGAAGTAAAAGAGGCCTTCAGAAGGGAGTTCATTAGTTTGGGTGGAGTCAAAACAAGACTGACTCGGAAAAATAACAGGGGAAAGCAAATGGCTATCGTCAACTTGGCCGAAAAAGATGCCAAATAAGACAAAGGTGAATATTAAAATGGTGGGTAATCTGCGGAATACGACCAAGATCGATTCCACCATATTGCTATTCGAGCTTTGATTATGTCCGAATCCCGTAGGGTGCAAGGGAATCGATGGGAATTTACTGTGCTATAATTGTTTCAAACATAAAAATAACAGGTTAAGGACCCAAGATCTAGGGAGCGGAAAGTTTCAATTCTTTAAATGAGCCCTAACCAGGCCAAGTGAAACTGAAATGATGCGTATCCTGCAATTCTTTTTTATCGAAGCGTGAGCACTCAGGACTTACTTGAATACATCGTGACAGGAGCTCACAGCATGATATCCCGACAAACCCGGCATCTCTACCATCTAGATTTGGAACAGTAGTAGCTTCCCGGCGCAAAGCCATGGACAAAGAGGTGGTTTTGCTTAAATTTGGTGTTCAGCTACAATATTTTTTAGTATTTATCTAACTCCAAATCAACCATCCATTTGAGGCAAACCCAATGCCTTGAGGGACGTATTCTCCAACACAATGGACCAGGTTATTATTGGAAGGGACTTCAATGCTAAAGCCATTGAATAGGGTATGCCTCAATTTGATTGCAGATGAAAATGAGTCCTGGAAATCGTGGCCAATGCAGCACTTACCGTGCCAAATATTAGCAACACTCCTACTTTTCGCCATTGGGCTTATGCAGGAGGCATATCTGATGCGAAACTAGCTTTGGAGTCGCTATTGCCAAGAGTAAACAGTTGGCGAGTACTAAAAGTCTACTCAGTCAGTGTCCACTAGTACATTATGCTTGAGATTCACGAAGGTGCCTTTCAGCATACACACTATCACGGATACTCTTTGCACTCTTCCATGCAGTCGTTAAAATATCGCCCGAACCAAGGCTATAAGGTTAAAATAAAAATGTCAAAGTGAAAATAAACAACAACAAAAAGAAATAGATGAAAACATCAACTTCTATACCAAGATGCCTTGTGTGGACAAGGAATCGATCGGCATCTATTCTGCTTGTACGTCGCTTCAAAATATCTCAAAGTCGAATCACCATTCCTGAATGAAGTCCTTAGCGAGCCTTCACGTGTATCTACTAGTCAAACACCATAAAGCTTCAAAACAACATATGATAAAGTTACTTCAAATGATAAAGTCAACTCGTTCGAAAGTGAAGACTCCGACGGTGATGAATAAAGAAACAAAAAATCAAAACAACACACAATGCTGACTGAGTGTCAGTCACTTTGGCACTTCGCCTGATAGGCGAATGTACTAGATGAAGGAAAAATTGGATTTCAATTGCCCGATGAACACCAGTTGGGGGATCCCTGATGCAAGCTAGCATCGTAATTGAACGTTGAATCGGCCGGAAGTAAAATTAACGGCGCGCCGGTTGAAACCGAGCCTATGAAAAACCTGGAAACAAAGAACGGGTTTTTTTTGGTTGACAAAGATCCACGGGGAGGATCGAGTGTGACGAGCAACAAGAAAATTTATCCTGGAGTTTAAGGAAGGAAAAACATTACATCAGCGACAGAAAGACTTACTTTACAACAGTGACAGCGAAGTATTTAACATCAGAGACAGGGAAGATTGGCGGACAAAGTTCAACAAGTAGCGCACTGGAAGGAGAACTTTGCGACGCAAGCTACTTCGGGGGGCCCAAAACAGGAACAGTATAAGTAAGGTAAGATTTGTATTTATAACGAGCTTTTGGTAGAGGACTAGAATTCATATTTTATTTTCACAAAGAAAATGTAGGGCAAGAATTTGCAATTATAGCGAGCTCTCAGTGGTTGACTAAAATACCTTAACTTGTGAATGGTTTTTTTTAATTTGAAAACGTGAATTTTATTAGAAGAAATATTTATTCTGAAGTGAATTGTACCCCCGACTCGGGTGTGTTCTTAATTTTAGCTCGGGTGTGTTTTAGATTTTAGCTAGGGTTCCCAGTGCGAGTTACGTCGGGTAAACTGATACCGGAGAAATAGTGCGAAGCAGCCACCCCGGTTTTGACCATTTCTTCCCTGTTAGAGAAAAATAGCAGGTCTTATTTTCAGCTGTATGAGGGGTGTTCGGCCGCCGCGTTTCTTGCTTGGTGGCTATTTTGGACCAGGAGATAAGCGAGTGGCGTCTCCTATGACTATCTCCGATGGCAAACTGGGTCCGAAGTCCCTAGCCGGAGGAACTCTCACGCGAAGGGTAATAAATTGGCGCCCAACGCGTTGAATCGGTGTATTTTTTGTGCGGAGTTGAAAATTGAGTCAAGTTCACGTAACAAGGAGAGTTTAAAGGTGTGAAATGTAAAATTTTTGTTTTTTCACTGCAGTGGAAGTTTTTATTTGAAGAGAATGGCCCCATCTTTTGGGAGGAAGGGGTTTACTTTAATTTTGCATGAGGATCAATTCCCATAAAGGCAGGATTTAGTGCAATTTGGTTAGAAGATCAATAGCGGCGAGGTGTGGAACAAGTCACAGAACCAAATGCTCTGCGATGGTTCAAACCATTTGTTTTTTTCGAGTTCAAGTAGAGTAAAATTCCTTTTTTTGTGACATAAATAATATATTTACCTTTCATTAAAGGAATAAGTGGTTTTTTCAGTATTAGTTAATATAATAAGGTGCAATTCACTTAGTCTTAGGCAGCTTACATTTACAGAAACTAATAGGAGTGCTCAGGATGAAGGCAGCGAAGATTTTGGTAGATTGGCTGAGTCGAGATGAGCTAACTTATGAGTTGCAAGTAAGGGGCCAGCAGTGCGGTACCGTCAAAGAGATGAGGAGGTTATTACGGCATGCTTTGAAAGCGGTGCAAGCTTTTGAGGCTTCAATGATTGAAGGGAAAGTCTAGTCGTTTACTCCCAAGGAGGACATCGTGGCTGTGCTGGAGAAACTGGAAGAAGTGCAGACCTTGTTGAATACCTTCACAGGTAACGCAAACAGTGGCATTTTTTTAAAATTGGAAACAAAGATCAAGTTCGGAGTGAGGGATTCGGAATACGTGCAGCCAGGAAATCGAGAGCAAAAGGATAAAGTTTCGAAGCTGAAGGGGGAGCTATGGTTGGTAATGGGGGAATCGACGGAGGAAGCGGAAGGTGACAAGGATGGCAGGCAAGTAAGGTGACGAAGATATAGGAGAAATCACTCTATTTCGCAAAGAAACCAACATTGAAGCTCAGCCGACAGCTATTTCAACTCCGAGAGTTGAGCGGGAAATGATTAAGCAGTCGGACATTTTTAAATGGGGGATAACGTTTTCCAGTAGATGGCCTGGTTCTTTAATGCCATTTTGGAAAGGGTTGAAGAACTGCAGGTGGTTAAAGGTATATCGAAAGCACAACTCTTTTGTATGGCTGCCGAGTTGCTTGAGGGTAGAGCACTGATTTGGTTCCGATCTGTGGCTACAAAGGTGGTTAGTTGGAGCAAACTGTGTGCGGACCAGAAGAAGGAAGTTTCACCTTCTGATTACAATGGTAAGCTTTAGGAGGAAATAATGCACCGCACTCAAGTAAGGGACAAGTCATTTGAGGCCTACGAGTATGTGGCGCTGATGGAAGGTATGTTCCGTCGGCTGGTCGAAAAGTGTTCGGAGAAAGAGAATTTGAAAACCCTCCTTACGATTTCTTCCACGTCCATACCGATCAGGTTTCTTATTGTTTTCCTGAGTCAATCTTACTTTAAACTAAGTAAATTCCATTCGATAACCTTGTCACTTGTGCCAAGTTCATAATATAGTCGAGGTCTCTGATTTCGAGGGTTGTCGTATACTAAATTGAGGCTATCTTTGTCTCCTTACCAAGGGCCTTCCTTACCGAGAAGTGGAGTGCATGTTTGTTAGTAGCCCTGACCTGAATTCAAGCGGTAAACCACCGAAGCGGTTCAGTTAAAATATTCTAATGGCAGTTTGGTTTTCATCAGGTTTGATAGCCCTTCTGCTTCCACAAAGAGCCCTTCTTTAACGTCTACTGACTTTAAAGAAAGACATACCTAACTTCGTAAAGGGCTCATCGCTACTCCACTGCATTGAGGGAATAGTAGATATCGATTACGGTGTATGAGGGAGGAACCTTATTGTAGCCATTATTTCCTAGGGTATGTAATGATTTTCATCGTCCAGTCAATTACATCTCGAGAGAAGTGCGAATCATTCTCTCAATGATTTCAAGACGTCTAGTCACGAACTGAGCCAACGAATCGTACCCTTGAAGTCAACAAATCCGAGCACTTGTAGTCTACTCCGTGTTGGCTGCTGGCCGGCCAACAAGTATGTAGAGGGATATAGTTGTGGGTCTTTTCGTGAGGAGACTATGCTCGTTATAATTTCTAGCCCCCATCTAGAGCCCGTTTCAAAACGAGCTCCAAACTATTTCCGAGAGTGAGTATAAAACTTAACTTTGCCGTCACCTTTAAAGGGCTTTCAATGATTTTTCATAGTGGTAGGGATTTGAAAGTTCAATTACGCACAGAGTGTGGGACTCCCATGTTCGCAAGAAGGCGACTGGACTACCCACTAAACACCTCCCCTGTCAACCTGAGAACCTAGCCTGGAGCCGTTTGACATATTACTTCAGGCCAGGTCTCGCTTTGTTACGCCATGAGGTGCTTTCAAGCTGCGGGATCCCTCTTCTAGTGAGAGGTGAGAGGAGAAGAGGAAGTGCCAGACAAGCGATACTCCAGCCCCGACACTCCTGGTTGCTGTGAGTCACGTTGAGCTTTCAGGACTACCCGAGCATAATGTGCCACCTGGTTCCATTTGTCAACCGATTCGAGCATCACTGAGACTATAATATCCGGAGTGAGTTCTCTTGGTTCCCTGTGGAGGGCCCTACGTAGCCTGTCACATTTTATGAATGCAAAAAATGTGTGACAGGCATTATCTTCCTTTCCTGGGCAATACCGACAATAGGGGGACCGTGACTTACCAACCTTGTCCAGGTAAGACTGAAAACACCCATGTCCACTCAAAAGCTGGGTCGGACGGAAGTCAATCTCACCATGCCTTCGATTAAGCCACAGTCTCACATCTGGGATGAGGCACGCAGTCCCCCTTCCCTTCGTGCAATACGCCCAAGACTGCAGCTAGTCGTTGAGTGAGCGCTGTCTCTTCTCGCGGACAACCATCTCCCACGCATCCTAGCTTCGACGCAGATAAATAGAGCGACGCTCTCTAGCAAGGAGGCTGACAGGTGTCACACTTGCAATGGCTTTCACCGCCTGATCAAAGGCAGTCGGATACGAAGACACATTCCTCAGCGCTGCTTTTCTCTGTACCTGTGCCTGGCGTTTTCGGTAAACCTCCTTACTGAGAGCGTCACCCCATATCTCTGCTTCGTACAGTAGCACTGAGCCTACAGCACTCATCAAGAGGCGTCTTCTTGATGCGCTGGGTCCCCCTAGGTTGGCCACAAGTCGACTCAGAGTCGATACCCCCGAAGCAGCCTTCTCAGCCGTTGCCCTTATTTGCTAAGAGAAACTCATCTTCGAGTCGATCAGTAGCCCCAGATACTTCACCGCTGGCTTCGATACAATTAGTATGTCTCCAATACTGATCATTCTTACTCCAGAGATTCTATTTTTTGTCCAAACGACCACTTCGGTTTTCTCCGGTGCTAAGTTGAGCCCATGAGCAGTCGTCCAGTCTCTCATTTGGTGCAATAGCATACCTAGCCTAAGTTGCGCTTGTTCAACGGTGCGTCCAACAACCAGAGCCGCAACATCATCCACATAGCCGACCAAATGCGACTTATCTGGCATCTCAAGTCTCAGTAGCCCGTCGCAAGGCCTGTTCCACAGGTCTGGATTAAGCATAGATTCCTGTGCAAAATCTGATGTAACTCCCATCCCTGGGCAGATGTAACCGCCATACTTCGTTGGCCCTGTGTTGTGTCGTAGAGCAGGCCTCGGTCCTTTAGGTAGTCTCTCAAAAGCCGCATTAGATATTCTGGAACTTAAAGAGGTTTTTCCAACGTATCCAGAATACACACCCATCTAGCGATGTTGAAGGCATTCCTGACGTCGGATGTCACCTACAGGACGATTCGTCGCTTTGTGCGACTGTGCGCCTCTGCCTTCTGGACCGCGCTCATCACCTCTGCAATCGCGTCAATAGTGGAACGTCCTGCTCTGAAGCCATACTGCCGAGGAGATAGGTCCCCAGCAGCACAAATCGTGGCAATGAGTCTTTCTTGATGAGTTTCTCTAGCACTTTCCCGACCATGTCTAGCATGCATAACGGGCAGTATGCAAATGACGATTCGGGATTTCCCTTGCCCTTGCCAATCAACACGAGCCTCGCCACCTTTCACCGTATCGGGGAAAAACCCATCCTGAAGGCAAGCGTTGAATGTGCTGAGCAGCAAGTCAGGACAATGGTGGTAGACAAGCTGCAACACCTCAGCTGGAGCCCCTTCTGGACCTGGAGCCTTCCTCGCTTTCATGAAGGACTACCTCTTCCAGTTCCAGCTTTGTGAAGACTGGACACTCGACTGCTGTTTCACCATGGACAGCCTGAATACGGACGGGATGGGCGAGGAAGAGTGCCCCCACTATCTCGTTCATCTTTTCCGCATCATGTATACAAGGTTTCCGTAGGGCGCCAAGCTTCCGCATAACTAGCGTGAAGCCAAGGCCCCACGGATCCTTGTTCACATTGTCCACCAGATCTTGCCAGCAGCGAGCCTTGCTGTTGTTGATCAATTTGCGAAGACATTTCCTGGCCGACTTATATGCTGCTGCGCAGTTGCTTGCCTCGTCCCGGCTCCATGCCCGTTGTGCCTCATGTCGAAGCTTGTGACACTCCCTTCGCTTTTCAGCGATTTCAGTTGACCATCAGTACACTGGAGGCATGCCGTGTCGGGGTTTTCGACGGGGCATAGAAGCTTTCCAAGCAGTCGTGATGATGCTCATAGTAGAGTTGACCACGTCTTGAGCTGCCAGTTCTTCCGTGCCCTCCAAAGTCCCCTACAGCGGTACACCTGCTGTGAGAACCTCGACGAACCTCTCAACGTCCATCCTCCCGACGTTCCATCTAATTGTAGAAGGCCGAGAGCACGGACGTCTGGAGATAGCATCACTTATCTCAAGCAGAATGCACTGATGATCACTGGCTGAGTAGTCCTCTGATACTTTCCAGTTGTGTATCCTTCGTACTAAGGACTCCGAGGCGAATGTCACGTGATATGCTGGAATGACGAAGCGGATCGTAAAATAAATCCAGTTAAGCCGGAGGTTTTCTTAATAATTAGAGCAATGTGGAGATCAAACTTCAGTTTATAATCGAAAAGCACACCAAGATCCTTAAAGGAGGTTCCATTGCGCAAAGGGATACCAACAAGTCTATACCTTGAGAGAAGAGGAAATTTTTTACAGAAGAATGTCATCTGATGGCATTTGAAAACATTTAAGGGGAGATGTTTTGATTCACACCAGTCGCTAAGACGCTGAAGATCGGTTTGAAGTTTGGAATCAATAACTCGAAAAATCTTGAAGTCATCAGCATAAATGAGACAGGGGGAGTGTCAAACAGAAGGTAGATCGTTGACAAAAAGTAAAAGTACTATGGGGCCAAGTATTGAACCTTGTGGAGCTCCCGAGCTTGGGAGAAAAGAAGAAGAGAAGGAAGACTGACTACACATTGACGATTCAGGACATAGGAGAAAAGCCAGAAATAGAGGTAAATAGGGACATTGAACCCTAAAAGTTCCTCAAACAGGAGAGATTGATCCACTGAATCAAACGTTTTAGAGAAATCCGTAAAAATAATGTCCACTTGTTGTTGCTGATCGAGGGCAGCTGCAATATGATGGGTAAAAGAAAGTAAATTTTTAAGAGTAGATCTGCCTCTCTCAAAACCATGCTGTTGATTTGCTGAAGATGGGAGGGCAACTGGATACAGCACATCAAAAACTATCTTTTCAAGAATTTTACCAAAACAAGGAAGAAGGGAAATAGGACGATAGTTTGAGACGATATTACGATCACCAGATTTGAAGACAGGAAAAATTTGGCGATTTTCTATTAGGACGGGAAAACCCCACAAGATAAACTCAAATTAAAAATAATTGAAAGGGGAACACAAAGTAAAGAAGATAAAGATTTTGCAAGAAAATTCGGAATGCAATCAGGGCCCGCACTGGTGCTGTTGTCAAGATTATTTAAGAGTTGCTCAACCTGCAAGGGGTTTGTATGAAAAGTGGTAGGGAAAAAAGAGCAAGAAGATTCGTTGAAGGAAGGGGAATGCTTAGTCCTGCCGAAACAGGAAGGAAAATAAGAAATGAAGAGTTCACAAGACTCTTGAGGAGTAGACGATGTCATGCCGTCTAGACTAAAATTATCAGGGGCATGATGAGAGATCCTTAAAGATTTTACGTAGGACCAGAATGCGCAAATTTGATTCGACATTAAGGTAGTTTTAATGAGGTTAACATATGCATGAAGTGCAGAGGTGGTAATGTTTCTGGCCGCCGTATGACACTTTTTCAATTTAGCATGGTCAATTGGCAAGCCACTGGTTAAGAATTTTCTGCGGGCATCATCTTTTGCTTTGATTGTAATGGCAACATCTGAGTTAAACTAAGGAGCATCTTTAGGTCCTCTTGCTGGAAACACAGGAGTGAATTGCGAGATTAAGGATGAAAGTAACATATAGAGCATACCAATTCATGGCATTAAGGCTAGCTTCCATGCTTGTTAAATCTGCTTTAAAAAAATCAAAGCGGGAAGGTGCGGAATTCTTCAAAGAACGAGAAGATGTGATAGCAAGCTCAATAGAGAGCGGTGGATGTTGGGGATCAGGTTTGACAAAGGATGAGAGTGCCACCAATGCGGACAGAGAAGAAGGGGATAAGTTGGAAAGAACAAGATGAAGCGATCTGTTATTGGCATTAGGAAAAGTGTGGTATTGGGTGAAAGAACAGAGGGAAATAAAAGAAGAAAGAGCAAAAGACACACTACCGCCAGAAACTGTGGAGACACACAAATCATTCCAAACAATAGAGGGTAAATTGAAGTTACCACAGACCAATATAGGGGTAAAAGAGAAACGGGCATTAATGGAGCTCGAGAATTCTGCAAAGAAACGTCTTTAAACAATAGCAGGACTGTTACAAGGGATATACACAGATGATACGAAGAAGGAGAGAGAGTCAGATAGAGGGACTAGCACAATTATACACTCAACAGGTGAAGTTGGAGTGAAATCATCACAGGATTTGCTAGCAAGTGAATCATGTATACCCACTAGAACGCCTCCACCGTCAGCCTTACCAGTAGCATCATGGTCTTTAACTCTGCGGAAGATTAAATGGTTCGAGAGGAGCTCACTATTACTAACGCCATCTGTCAGCCATGTTTCCGTTAGACAGATGATATTATACGCAAAAAGGATGGAAGAAATTCGAAGTTCAGTAGTCTTAGTCCTCAGGCCACGAACATTTTGGTAATAGCAAGTTAAGAATGAACTATGAGATCTAAGAGATGTTTCTTCAGGGGTGAAAGGACAAAAGAAAGTTCCGCTTACAAATTGGAGAGAACTTTTTGACGATTACGCCGGGGCCTAAATTCCTAATCAAGCAAGATACTTAGGTTAGCTGGAACATTAATTTTGAAAGACGCAATCAATTTGTTCGTCTTTCCATTAGGCGAAAGTGTGGTACACTGGAGCAACTCAGGACTAGAGTTGAGTTTATACTTTATATGAGCGATGATGTCTTCAACTGGGGTGCTATTTTCTAATCTCGACAGAAATAATTGTAGCGGGGGAGATATAGCACAAAGTGGGGTGCTAGGCTTCATTGGCGTAATGTTTGTCGTCGTTACACCTCCAGGTGAGGGCCCCCGGCTCGCAGATGTAGATCCTGGTGAGCCTAGATTTCTTATCATCCATTTCGTATCAGCATTACTTTGAGCTACAAATCTTGTAACAGAGGTTTCAGGCGGGCATAAAGACTTTGGGTTAGTCCCGGTACCAACTAAATGTTTCGGTGTTATGGAAGCAGGCTGCTGATTAGATGTCAATTGCAGATATTTCGGTTGTGCTTGTTGCTGTAGTTGTTGTAGATGATGATGTTGCTTTTGGGAGCCAGGTGGCAGTTGCTGTTGAGATTTCTTTGGAATGGCTCCTTTGCTGGCATTAACCGCAGTACTCACACCAGAGCTCTGTAGAGCATAATGTTGGCGATAGTGCAGGGGGATTGTTCACTGGGCCTTCCCTATCGTTGATGGAAGGAGTACATCGTTATGACCGGATATTGTCTCAAATTGTTGGGTTAGCTGCGGAAGTTTTCCCTTGTACTATGTTATTTTGAAGCTAAGGTAGCCAAACGCTTACCTGAAGCCTTTCCGTGCACTTTAGCTCACATAGGGAACCACAGATATTTAGGCTGCAATGCAAAATGTACGAGTGCCGTAAATATTTTTAATCATTTAAATTGACATGGTATACGTAATTGCTCTTTCTTTTCAAGGACTTCTAGTCATACTTACTTCATTAAGTTTTATTCATTTACATTCTAACAGCAGTTGTAAAATTTTAAGTGTTCTTTTCATGCTAATTTCGTTGACTTTATTAAACATTTTGAGTTTACCCTCTTTCTGTGAAATATCAATTTATCCATTAATTTTAAAACATAATTTTCCCATATCAATTACGCAATAAAAAAGTTAAATAATTACTTTAATCGTTGAATGATTCTCGGAAAACTCATCCGACCAAAGGTGGATATACTTCTTAACCACTTACCCACCGGGCGTCAACCGATTACACTTTTTTACCATGTAACCGAAGCATAATGTCGCGTACGACCCCATAACCTCCCACCATAGAACGAAACTGGAACATTGAAAAACAAACGACACCAAAGAACTTCTCGGACCGTGAAAAGCGACCGACGTAAAATCACCCCTCACCATGGTCCCGACATTATTATTGGTAAGCGACTACTGTGCACATCAATGCCACGAACACCCCAAAACAGCACCCTGGGCTGCCACGTCAATGTGGTGTGCTACGGGTTAACCTCTGCTGAACTACTGTAGAATGAGAGGGTTTTTGTCCCATTGGCTTTGCTGAGGTCGGGGGTGCTGGTGGTGGATAACAAGCCATTTTCACTCATTCTTCAATCATCCTCGAACCAGTGGTTGGAATAGCTTGAAGAAAGGCCGGAAAATTTCATGATGGGATCACTCATGTCCTACCTTCGAGGTATTGTTTGAATTTATCCTTTCTGCTAAACTGTTTTGCTTGAGCCATTAACTTTCTCCTTTTTGCAGCCATACCACTCCTGGCTGACTGTGCTAATGGTGTTGTTTTTTCCACTCATCCTTTTCAGTACCACAAGTACAAAACAAGCCATTTCACAGACTTTTTGTCCTTTTTTCCAGTCATCCCCATTCCAGCACTCCCTGCACGTTGTTCCGTTTGTTTTGCGCATTTATTCGCCATCCTTACGGGTTTGCTTTCTATTTTCTATCATTTTTCTTATTGCCATTCCTTCAATTGTCCTTTCGTATTTTTTCCGCATTTGTTAAGGTTTATACTGTGAATGCTAGAAAAAAATATATAATTTTTCCGCGACCCATGCCGGCTCGTATAAAGGACTCGGCCGTGGATGGCACGGAACGTGGTGCAATGTTGGCAAAAGTGATGGAATGGCGGTTGTTGTGCGGCATTGAAGGATGTATATTCATTATTTGTTCGATGCATTGTATCCTTAAATAGTTGTAAAATTGTTGGAAGCGAAGGCGTTGAGTTGAGCAAAGTTTTCTGTATGTATGTGGGTGGCGGATGAATGAAATGGTTTGGGATTAGTTTTCCGTTCCGGGGAAGAAAAAAGTTTTTAATTAAAAAGTCAAATAAGTGCATTTGGGCAAATGAAATGAGGTTAAAGCGAATCAAATTAGTCGAGGGAGAGGTGAAAGGATTATTCTTGTTTGGCTCGGGTTCTTTTCGAATTGCTTTCGAAGAGTTGTTCGTTTGGAAGGATATCAGATTGGCCAAGAATTTAATTCAGTGAAGATAATTTGGACCAACTTAATTCAGAGTGTAAATGGTATTTTTTCCGAGAGTGCCAGATGTTGATTATGTTAGTAAGGGTTGATTGAAGTTTTAATTAATTGTAATTTAATGAAGTAGACCCTTTTCTGGATGACTACCTAGACTAGCTGAAAGAAAATCATTTCACAATTCACGTTAGAATTCGAGATTAGGATAAGTTCCTTTCAAATTATCCTTTTAATACCATCTACCCTTCAAACTAATTTTAAATAAACTTCTTTGCTAAAATTAAAATTTTCAAAATCATTGCAAAGTTTTCCATATCCTATTTCTCACCTTTCTCTTCGGTATTCCTCCTTAAGCTTTCAAAAGACATTTGAGTACTATCGAATAATTCTATCAGAATCTGGCGAGAAAGAGAGAACTTAATTACATAATCCTTGTGATAGCAATCTGCTGTAACGTAAAGCGTGCTAAATGCTCTCGGTGTAGAAAGAAGAGGATACCTCACAAAAAATTTTAATGGCCCTGATTACAAGACTTCTAGGATAAAACGGACATATTCTGGAAAATTGACTACAAAATTACGTTTTTTTAGGCTATTACACAGGAAATTTAGAGAGATAATGACTATTAGATTAGAAAGAAAACAAAAATGAATAGAAAAGGGTATTATCCTTCTAAACTAATGACTATAAGTTAATTTTAGTAGCTGGGTTCCTTTGCATGACATGCGTAAACATTTTTACTTTTTCTATTTTTTCGCTTTTAAACACAGAATTTATTAGCTTGTGTCTATGTCCTTGACGAGAAATTATTTCGCACATGCATGAGTATGTAAAATTGTTTTTTGCCAACGCTGTGTACAGAACGGCACGTGTGAGCATTATTTGTTTAAAAGCTCATAATCATGTCCTAAGTAAATTATGCTTTTACTTCAAAGTATTTCTGGGAAATGGAATAATCATTCCGAATATATTGGTGGGCTTCAAGGTTTGGTAACAGGTCCTCGATTTGAAATTTCAGACCTTTTTTCAGTGACTAAAGTCACTCTTTTAAGGCTAGAAGAACGTTTCTAATTCGTACATTCCTTGCCCTACATTCATCCTGATAACTCTTTTTTGAATATCCTGAACAATTTACCAATATGTATGGTGAATTTAGGATTTAATAAATGTTTCAGGCCCATTGTAGGCTCTTACCAAAATGCACAATATAAATGTCGCTTCCAAGATATTGCACAAAAATCTGATGTCGTGTATTTAGACACGACTCCCGTTCCATGGCCGGAATAATTTATTGCTCATATACTTCTAACCCATGATCTTATCTGAAGCTTTTTCTGGTCTAGATGCAAAACGCCCATCGTTGACGGACATGGGGTTGCTGTGATCTATCATATTTGTGAATGAAACACTAACAAGACACTAGTATGCGCCGAGTACGTAGACAGCACAGATAATGAATTTTCTTGGCATTATTCGATGGATATGCATGACAAGCGCACGGAGATGAAAGCCTAATGCAATTTTGTCAAAATTGCGACAAAATCTACCAAAAATGTTATCATTTTTCACCCTTAGTACGAGAGTGGTCCCAAAAGTACCGGACCCGACAAAGAAAACATTAAAAAAATGCGAAAATGTTTTTTATTTTTCAACAAAAACTAAGGTGACAATTGAATTTAAACTGCGCTCGTCGAAGGATTTGAAGAATTATTTTTTTCCAGGTTGGTAGTACTGTCAGTGGACATCTATGTCAAATTTACATGTCAAAATATTCATTAGTGTATAAGATACGCGTCGTTTTGTGAGGTGCTAAAAGTGAGTTTTTCGTTTTTTGCGATGTCGAAGTTTGTTGAATTTGCAT
Organism: Odontomyia ornata; assembly: GCA_963969285.1. Taxonomy (NCBI): domain Eukaryota; kingdom Metazoa; phylum Arthropoda; class Insecta; order Diptera; family Stratiomyidae; genus Odontomyia; species Odontomyia ornata. Next base: position 324,800,252 of record OZ017740.1, on the reverse strand, counting down.
TAAATTTTGTTTGCGGGATCAATTTTCTGCTGCAGATACGATGAGGATGATGCAGAAACTCTTTGGTGATGAGGCTATGTCTAAAAATATGTTTACAAGTGGTATAGTGAGTTCCAAGCCGGCCTTGAACGTGTCAAAGACGAAGAGCGTCCTGGACGACCATCAACCTCTTCTCTTCTTCGATTATCGTGGTGTTGTGCATTATGAATTCCTTCCGCTAGGCCAAACAGTCAACAAGGAATATTATTTGAACGTTATGTGTCGTTTGCATAACGCTATCTACCTAAAAAGGCCGGAATTGTGGAAAGACAATTCTTGGTTTTTACACCACGATGATGTACCATCCTATACTGCATTCGTCATTCGTAATCGTTTGGCCAAAAACTCAACCGATATCGTTCCGCAACCACCGTATTCATCTGATCTGGCACAGTGCGGCTTCTAGCTGTTCAGTAAGCTCCGGGGACACCGTTTTTATACGGTAGAGGAGATTCAAGCCGCAGCGAAGACGCAACTGAAGGCCATCCCGGAAACGATGCGTATCTCAAACACCAATGAATATTTTGACATGTAAATTTGACAAAGATGTCACTGACAGTACTACCAACCTAAAAAAAATAATTCTCCAAATCCTTTGACGCGCGCAGTTAAATTCAAATCTCACCTTATTTTTTGGTCACAGTAGTATTCTCCTTTCAGCTCGATGTATTTTCCCAACGATGTTCAATAGCTTCGATACCCGCTTTATAGTGGAAACCGTTAAGCTCTTCAAAATATCTATTAAACGCAGACTCTACCTCTCCATTGTTGGCAAATCTCATTTTTTCAAATGCGGAGAAAGAAAATAATCTGAGAGTTCGAGATCAGGCGCTAGGGTGCCAGAGGAAGCAATCCGAACTCTAACTCATTGATTTTAGCCATCGCAATGACGCACGTGTGGACTAGTGCGTTGTCGTGGTGAAACAACACTTTCTTTTTCGTCAGATTGGGCCATCTTTTCTTGATTTCATCACTCAAATGCAGCATAATATGCGCCGTTCATTGTTTTTCCTTTTCCGAGATAATCAATAAATATTATTCCACGCGCATCCCAGAAAACGGATGCCATGACCTTGCCAGTTGACTGAACTGTATTTGCTTTTTTTTGGAGCCGGTTTTCCCTTTTGAGTCCACTGCTTTGACTGCTACTTTGTCTCAGGTGTACAATGATGGACCCGTGTTTCGTACATGGCTAATAATCGACACAAAAACTCGGCTTTATTGTTGCGAAACATTGTCAAACACACGATGGAAACATCCTCACGTTGCTGTTTACGCTCCACTGTGAGCAAAAGCGGCACCTATCTTGCGCACAGCTTTTTCGGTCAAAATGTGATGCATAGCACTTTTTGAAATACCTGCCATATCTGCTATCTTGCGCACTTTCAGTCAACAGTCATCCAATACCATTTTGTGGATTTTCTTCACATTTTCTGACGTAGTGACCTCACTTGGTTGACCACTGCGGTGTTCATCTTGGCAGCTGGTACGACCTCGCTTAAACTCAACTACCTAATATATGACCATTGTGAACGAAGGAGCAGACTTCCCCAGAGTATCCCCTTGGTTCTAATATCGGTTGAACTTAGACCTTTCAAATGAAAGTATTGTACCACATAACGATGCCCGATTTTTCCATATTTACAAATTCACTGAGAGCGTTCACTTTGGATGTCAGTAAAAAAACAATAATAAACGTACCGTTATGAATTTTTCACATTAAGTTGTTAAAAGGTGGTATTGTCAATCGCAGCAATTGTTTTTTTTACCTGTATTCATAAGTCAGGTCGGGTACGTTTGGGACTATCCTCGTATCTATGAATTTCAAATGAATTTCGCCGAACGAGATAATTCGATTCGCAGAGCATTATTGGTAATATATCAGTAGGAAAATGAAGAAACAATCAATAATCAGTTGGAAAAATACCAAAGTTTGCGCTCACTATATCTATAATGAACATTTTTGTTATCAAGAAGCAATAACATAATTCTGGAGGTTACGTATTGAACTACATTTTTCTTATTATTTTCTTTTGAAAACTGAAAAAATCACTATTTTAGAAGTCAGTTATGCACATGACAATTATTTGCTATTTTCAATCAGAATGCTCCGTTATTGCAAATAAAATTACACTGCACGCGTAGCTAGCACAAAACTAGATTCCATACAATTGTTGTAAAATTTGATGTATTCGCTTCACTGCTTCGGAATGTAAAGACTTTGCACATTTTCCAAAGGATTAACTTTGAAAGCGACATTCTTTCTATTAAATTTATCACTGACTTTTTTCCTTGAGGGCAGGTGGAAGATATAAACTCGCGAACCATTCGCGGCAAGAGATTGCTGAAGCAAACAGAAAACGATTTTTTTTCTCACAAGAGCAGTGACAGAGTCAATTCAATTCGAACTCAAACCGACGACCCTTCCGATCGATGTGCCAACTGCGAGTCCCACTTCGTCTGAATTCAACTTGACTGAACGATCCTCTTCATGGCAGTAACGGCAGATTCTCATCGCAACAATCTAACATTTGTTTCGATAGATTATCGCAATGGGATTGCCATGCTCGATTTTTGTTTTTTATTTGTTTTCTTTCGAAAAACATTTTATTGATAATGGTAGCGGTGTCAGTGGCGAAGTTTATTGCGGGTCAGTAATAAAAATGTTAATAAGTTGCGTATCAAATTGTTCCGCAATTACTGCGTTGTTATTTTTGTGATATGTTAATTTCTTCGCAAAGGTTCTTCTAACAGTTTGCCTAGGTGGGCTGTTCGATTGCTACAATTAGCTCTGTAGTTTGCAATCATTCAATTTGTATTATTTGTTTGAGGAATTTTTCAAATCCTTCATAAAAGTTCTTCATCTAATGTTTTAAGAAAGATCTTTTAATGTGTTTATCATAAATGAAGGACGAATCGGGAAGATAAAAGCAATTCTTAAAATTTCATCCAATGATTTTGTCCTAAATCATCCTTTATTGTTTCATTTATGCTGCATTTAGAATATATTTACTGGTTATTTCCGGTAGAAAAAGTTGACGAGAATGTATCGTTTAAGGAGGGAATAAGGGATACTGATTATTTTTATCATCCATGGTCAAAAGATTTGGTATCGCCCTCAAATCATTAAAATTCAATTTATCGACATCAATGCACCATATTGAACTGTTGACATCTACAGAGTCCTTGAATGGACTATAATTTTGTGCTTACACGTTTTAGTTCATTATATTGTCCTTCATTTTACACCCCTACAATCAAAATCCTTACATGTGTCGATCAGTTATGCTGAAGGATCGGGATGAAATCCGGAAATTTTCTAACCCGTCTATCCATCTCCATTCAAAAAATTATACAAAAAATAAATAAATATACGCTATAAACTGATAAACTTTTTCCTTTGGAAGTCGGCTAAAAATGATAATTTTTTTCTGTGGGAGTCGGTTAAAAAAAGAACGTTTGTCACTTATACTTAAATTGAGTTCTCGACTGCTCAATTAATCAGTATATTGTAATGAATATGTATTAAAATTGGAGTAAAGACTAATTTTAAATTTTCTAAAGTAGTAAGTAAGTAATGCTCTGTAATTCAGCCTATGCCTCTAAACTAAAATATATCCAACCTCTCCTGAAATGAACACTGCAAAATTTCATGAAATGAAATCGATTCAAAAAAATATTATTTTTGACCTCATCCTTTATTGTACGAGTATGTTCAGCGGTAACGATTTTTATTATGTCTTTTTTTCATGAGTTCACAAATGGCAAAATGTTTGCACAAGCCAAAAAAATTTCAATGATTATTAAATTTATTTCATCATTGTATAGGGTTTTCCATTAGGGAAAAAACAATTTTGCGTCTTTTTATGAACGCACCCTAAAATTTATTTAACAAATCGTCAATACCCATATGTTAGTTAAAGTCAATATGGTAAGTTCACAAACCTGCAACGTTTAGGAATTTTTTAAAATTACCAACGGAATTCTGAGCCCGTGATCGCAACTCCAAGAGCACATACTCCAATTTTCGGCCGTAATAATCGTCCCACTCGACAGACTGTGCGTGCTATAGTAGATAAGTTCGAGTCCAAATTTTCACTATTCGACGTCCCGGTTGTAGTGCATGGTATAAGTAAAGTCCGTAAAGGACTGCAGCGATGGTCTGCTGCCTCGGCGAAAGAGGATGGTAAGATCTGCCGATATTGGCCTTGTCTGGGGACGCGTGAATGTGCTAGCTAATTAGCGTTGCGGCGTCATGGGGCGGGCTCTTTCCCCTGGCACAAGGACCCACTACAAAAAAAATTTCGCATTTACGAACTCCAGGATCACAAAAACAGTCGACTGAAGTCGCAAAAAAGGAGGTAACTGACTAAGAGTTGAAGATTGCAGACGCAAAAGGACAAACTGGAGCTGGGGAAGACAGACGGACTTAAGAGGACTTCGTCGTCACCCGACGATTCTTATGGCCCACAAATAAGAGTGGGGCATCGAGATAGACGTGGTGCCCCCTCGTTCCCTCCCAATCAGATCAAGATCTAAACGTAGACGTGGCCATACAAAAGCACTTTATATGACTCTTTCCCATAAATGAGAAGCACAAACGTAACCAATTTATGCTATAGAGTTATGCAATGAAATCATATAACCGTACATCATAAAAGGGCACGCAAGGGAAGGCGTCCCTAACCGGCCAGAGCCCCTGGTAAGTGACAAAACGGTGGAGCGCACCCGATGGCTAGCCCATCTCAGAGAAAAAGCCTGCCATCGATGCGGGTCCTATACCCGGTCAGCTTGGAAAAAATGGAAAGACCGAAATTCTGAAGTTTAATGATCCATTATATTCTTGAAAAATAAAGAAACAGAAGAAAGAAATTTACAATTCATTGGTCTCAGTCACTTTAAGAAAAAAGTATTCTGGGCATTTAATTTCACAATGCATCTATGCGACAACTTGTAATATATCAAAATGCTACATATGCTTCTTTTTTGGCCAAAAGAAAACATTCATCTACTATCAACATTAATTCTGAGTGAATTTTGAATTTAGTTAGACTGAAACTAATTGAGAAACAATAATATCAACAATTATTTGGACTATTTAAACAAATTTCCTTAAAAAAATGAGTTCGTTTACCTAACCTTGCATTCAGCGCACTAATGTTCGTGTTAGTTAAAATATTTTATATCATATATCGGCATATTAAATATAATAATTTTTAAATAAAAATTAAGTACCATAAAATATATATTTGCGCAAGAATTCCGGCCATTCTTTGTTGAAAGAAACATCTGCACTTGACGAATAGATTCCCTCAGCACGTATTAAAGCTGCCACTAAAGATGATGTACCGAACGGCGCTCAAAGTTATCGCCACTGCTAGTCTTCGTCATTTTGCCCACTTTCATATATGTGCTGCTACCACGAATTAACCGAACATTTGCTTTCTTGTTCGCTATAAGCTACGTAACTGGTATAATAATGCAAATTCGTGGAATTGGGGCAGGGTTTATTCCAGTCAATTTGTATCAGTTACTTTAGCAAGCATCAGTTATCCAAAACTGAGTTGTGGAAACTGCTGTTCACTTTAAAACTATCCTTACCGGCTACACGAATAAATACCGAAATTCAAACTATAATGACTTTGGATTGAACGCTGGGAAAGTATTTCAGATATCCTGACTTCCTTTCAACTTTGAACGATGCATGAGTCATTAGGTATTAGAAATCAGTTGGCGTTCCCGAAGCTTTTATTCAAAATTGAGACATTTTAACACACAACACAAGCGAACATTGGTGGTGGGCGATTTAAAATCGATACACCAAATTTACACTGTCGTTTGATGTTACTAACACGTAAGGTTCTCGAGAATTGTTTGTTTGATGGGTTCAAATCTTCTTGGATAAAACACTCATCATCGCTCTTCGCCGATACACTTTTCAGGGAATCTGGATACGTTCTCGCGGTTGCGGTTTAATTCCCTCATCATCAACGACGGGCAGTGATAAATCAAACTACAGCATATTTGTATTTACGAAATTCCGACACCGATTATGACCCTGGTCAGCAAACAACTTCTATCGATTGCAGTTGGTTTGCTTCTCAAAACCAGTTGAATCTTTTTAATTTTCCAATTGTTCTCATCAAAAGCATCTCTGGCTAAATTGAAAAAAAGTACAAATTCAAAAACACTAACACGCAATCTAGGTGTATGTATTGTTCCACAGGCTAACACCAAAACCAAACCATGAACATCTATGTCATTGACAGCCTTGATAAAGTGTACATGCGATGGAGCGTAGGTTTGATTCGCTCTTTACTTTATATAATGCATCTAGAAACTTTTTTTGTATATTCCGTCCTCGACTACTAATTAAATAACCGATATGTTGGACTCAGTGACATGATTTGTTACGAGTGGCATCTGATTGATTGATTACCCTTTACAAGCACAACCATTTCACTCAAAACAATTTGTCTGAGCACCAAAAATGCACTATTAAGCTTTTATACTTAAAGTTTAACGTATGATGTTTGGCAGCCGCTGGCGCTTACTATACATAGGCTCATCAAGTTTTGAAATTCATTCTCCTTTACAGTTGGCATAAATAAAGTTTCCTACCAAAACGGACCTCGAAACAGCTCACGACAACACGCTTCACACATGACACCGCGGAGTTTTTCCCTTGTATTTTCGATCAAGCGCGAGCACTCTTTCAACTGGCCATTCTTCGCGTGCTTCCCGGATGAAGGTCATAAATAGACTCCTCAGTCCGTTCCAAGCTTGTCTTTTCTTCGTCTTGCAACCGGTAAAATCGAAACACTGAGTTCGACCAGCCCAGTTCACTTGCCTTCCGTGATGTGATACACTGTTTGGGCAGAGCATATCTACTAAATAGCAGCTGCAATTAGAACAAATTTTATTTCGTACGGTACTTATAGAGTAGAGAGAATTAGACTAAAAGTGCATATGTATGGTAAACAAAAACTTGAATTTGCAAGCAATTAAACCAACACATGGTAATCTTTAATCCATCTTTTATACGTCCTCTCTTTTCATTTTGACAGCTCCTCGATTGCAGTTGCTAGTTAGTATATACTCGTATGCTCTGGTCGGGGTGTATTACATCAGCGTTTCCAAACTCGGAATTCTGTGTGCAAATTTATGATTTTTTTTAAAAACAAAATTTAATTGAAGTAGAGAAAATTTAAATGAAGTAAAGAAATTTTAACTGAAGTAGAGAAATGAAGTTTTTGAATAATAATAAAAGTTAAAGGGAACTATTTAAATTATAATGTAATGAAATAACGTTTAATAAAATTAGTAAAAAGAAACAGTATTCTACAAATTACGCGTATTGAATATAAATAATTACATATTTTTCCAAATCTGCCATAAAATTCCGAGTGAGAGGAAGAGGAAGGTTTACAAGCAGTTTGCTTGTGTAACTTCTCGATTAATACATGGTACGAAAAAAAACGTCGCGCTGTTCAAAATGCAGGAAATATTGCAGCCGTAAGTGCATCAATTCAAAATGAGCCAAATCAGTCGATTCAACGTTATTCTCGAGAATTGGGCATCGCTCAAGCGACATCTTAGCCTGCATGATCGCAAGATCAAATTGACTTAATAACTAAAGCCACTTGATCAATCAAAATGCCAAAACTTCTCCAATTAGGATTTGGCAAAGCTTGAAGAAAATGAATAATTTCATTGTAAAATCATCTTCAGCAATGAAGCTCATTTTTAGCTGAATAGCTTTGTTAATAAGCAAAATATGCATTATTTGTCAGCAACCAAGCCACATGTGTTTGTCGAGATATCATTGTACCCGCAAAAATTACTGTTTGGAGCAGTTTTCATGCCAGAGGTGTGATTAGACCTTATTTTTTTGAAGAAGGAAACGACTGATATGTTATTGTCAATGGAGAGCGCTATCGTGCTATGTTGAAAGATTATTTGTGGCCAAAATTGGATGAACTTGATATAAACGATATTTAGCTTCAACAAGACGGTACAACTAGTCACACAGTACGCCTCACAATCGGTTTATTGAAAGGAAAATTTGGTGAAAGTGTTATCTCGAGAAATGGTCCAGTCGAATGGCGGCCTCGTTCATGTGATCTAACGCCATTGGATTTCTTTAATGGGGCTATATCAAATCACTAGTCAGTGCCAACAAGCCAGCAATTTTAGACGAACTCAAAGACAACGTCCAACGCGAAATTGTCAACGTTCCGATCGAAATGTGTAAATCAACCGCTGTAAACGGGCTCGTCATGGTCATATGATCGAAACCAAATTTTATTCATAAAATATAATGCTTGCACTAAAGCCCCAATAAATTTGAATTTATTATCACAAATATAACCGTTGTTCATTCATAAAGGGGGTCCAACCAAAATGCACGATATTAATTGTAAATAAAACGAAAAGTTTTCAGAGAATTGTGTTAATATCTTATATTATAATAGAAGGATCTTTGGCAATTATGCACGAAAGAAAATATTGCCCAAATACTCGCTACGGCTAGGGTGGTATACTTTTATCCGATGTTGCATATTTTCAATGACTCTGAGATATAATTGAGGTTCAATGTCGTTAATGTGCGAAATTATCTCATCCTTTAGCTCTTGAGTTGCTCTTGGCTTATTGACGTATATTTTTTCTGTTAAATATCCTCAGAGAAAGAAGCACAACGGTGTCAAATCACATGATCGTGGCGGCCAATTAACATCGCCAGAATGTGAGATAACACGGCCATTGAATTTCTCCCGCAAAAAAGCCATTGTTTGGTTGGTTGTGTGGCAAGTGGCACCATCTTGTTGGAGCCATATATTGTCCAGGTCCATAACCTCAATTTCTGGCCACAAGAAGTCCAATTTCATCTCGCAATTGCAAACATCTCCGTTATCATCCCGCAACAGCGAACCCCATTCACGGTAACTGCTTGGCAGTTCTCATTTTCGAAGAAGTATGACCCGATGACACCGCCAGCCCATAAAGAGTACCAAACAGTCGCTCTTTGTGAATACATTGGCTTTCCAACAATCACTCGTCGATTCTCATTTGTCTAAATGCGGCAATTCTGCTTGTTCTGAATCCACTGAGGTGAAAGTGTGCCTCGTCGCTGAAGATGATTTTCTTTGTAAAGTCACCTTTCATTTCTGTCTGTTCAACCAGCCACTCGACGTATTGCCGACGCTTGAAATGGTCAGTAGGCTTCAGTTTTTGAGTCAATTGAACCTTGTTAGCGTGTAAATTTAAATTTTTATTCAAAATTCGCATCAGTGATGCTCGTGAGATGTTCAATTGTTGAGCACAACGACGAGTTGAGGTTGACGGCTCTTTTGCCACACTATCGCGAACAACAGCAATGTTTCCGCAGAACGAACTGCGCGAGCATGCACAGGATATTTCGCAGTTTCTACAGACCTGGTTAGCTAAAATTTGTGCACGATTCTTCCAGATGTGGACACATTTGGTCGATTAAGCTGATCAAAAAAATCACGAAGTGCACGAAATGCATTTTGATTTGAACGCCCATTTTCGTAAAAGGCTGCAACAACCTTAACGCGCTGCTGAATTGTGGACCTCTCCATGGTTGAATTTTTCAAACACTGAAACAACGAAATGTCAAATTGAGTTGGGCGAAAAACTTGACGTTAAGGTGTGACTCACAATAATTAACATCGTGCATTATGGTTGGACTACCCTTTGGATAAAATTTTTATTTCATTAATGGAAAACCCTTTACAAAACCCAATAACCTTTCATAAGGCTTGAACGTTTTTGGCTCGCACACGTTCTCGTGAAAGCACGCTGAAATTGTTATTCAGAGATCCTTTTAAGTTTGGCCCTATTGCTAACTCATAATAATTTTGAATTATGTATTGAATAAAAAAATCAACCGGTTAGATTAATGTATTATCCCCAGAAAAAAAAAATCAAGATAAACATATTATCATGGAAAAAGCCAATGCACTACATCATTAATTTATTATCTCTTCATCCTCTTCATATCTCTTTAATCATCCTCAGCTAACTACTTTCTTTTCTTTGCTAGCATCATCCTGTTGGCAGGCACTAATAAAAAAGGTCCTTTCATTCATTTAGCTCGTGTTATTCTGTTCATGATACCAGAAAATATTGAATGAATCAGAGTCAAGGACTCATAGCGCATGTCCTTGATTTTCGGTCATCCCTCTTTAAGCTTTGCCGGAACGTGTAAAGTTTTTAAGTCATTTCAATTCTTGGTCAAATATTTCATGTCGTTTTAGCTTTAGTAAATATTCCTTAATCGTTTGCTAGACGACAGTGTGTCTTGACGATATTAAAGAATACATTATTTGTAGTGTTGTTACTCATATGGAAGCACGTAGAAAGTTGAGTTTTTTTATTCTGCTATGTGTACGAGTATCTTGAAAAGTTTTTTGGAAAGTTAAACTAGCTCCAACTGTGTCAAGGATAAGTGTTATTTTTTTCAATAAAACCGAATGTGTTTCTATGGTTAGGCAACTGTACCGGATTCTGAATGTTTGGCGTGAGTTATGTTTTAAATTACTAATGATTTGAATAAATATGTAAGTAGTTCTGTATATAAGGCTACATAAATTTTAAATTTATAAATAATTAAGTGATATATCATATTTTGAATCTTTTGGATATCCTGATGCTAGTATTGATGTTTTTTTTTACCATGTGCATCATGCAAAGCAGCCACTTCACGATTTGGTTATGAAAAATTTCATGAAAAGGAAACGGTCCTGTAAGCGTGGTCATGGTGGTCATTTGCCTGATGTTATTTTTAAACTATTAACGGCATACCTTTTTCTTTATAATAAATTTAACATTCGATCATTCATATTAAAGGATGGTATTTTTCTTTTGATATCAAAATAACACCTGTTATTTGAAAACCCTGTATGAAAGGCCATACACTCAAAGAGCTTGCTGCTGTGGCTGATGAGGTTTATAACATAGGACCATCTATCGTGGCAACTTCTGAATTTAAAATCTCAACTCCATCGTCTGGCTCTGCATCGCCGCAGCTTCCGTCTGATCTGCTAACACAGGAGCTATCCGCAATGCAACAGGTCATCGCCGAACTCACGAACATCATTCGTGAGCTCCAATTAAATACGAGAGATCCAGATCAGAGAAGCCATTCAGTATCATGCAGTGGCTGTAAACCACAGGCCCGCTCCTCTACATCAGGCCCCAACGAAAGAGCAGGGGGCCTGGTGGTACCACACGAGGCACGGTGGACGCGCGCAACATTGCAGGTAGCCTTGTTCCTTCTCCACTCAGGCACAGCTGTCTCAGGAAAACTGAAGAAGCCAGCGATACTTTTAGCGGCCATCACTGGTAACTCTTCAGAAAGCCGCCTTTACGTCTTGGATTGCAATTCCTCGATAAGATTTCTCGTCGACTCAGGATCTGAACTCTCTATCATTCCTAAATACATTATCTAGAAACCGCCCCAAAAACAGAGTTTCACTCTTACTGCAGCCAATGAAATTCCTATTGCAATCTTCGGAGTGAGACAGCTTAGCTTAAACCTTAGTTTATGTCGCCCTTTTCAGTGGAGCTTCATCATCAAAAACGTGCACACAGCATTTCTTGGAGCAGACGCTTTGAAACATCACGGGCTTCTCGTAGATTTCCGCAATCACCGCTAACTAAATGGTCACACCAACCTTTCAGCATCTTGCTCAATTGGTCCAGTTCCAGAAGGGCACTCCGTTAGAATTGCTGAACCCAAAGTCATGCCTCACAGATCTCTCAAAGAGCTCTGCGCAAAGCCTGTCGACGATTTCACCAAAAGCTCTGTTCGCTGTGGAGAGATGGCACACGTTCTAGATCTACCCGTTTAGCGCCACATAGTTACTTATGCCCGCCAGTATTTTTCTGACCACGTCGACTCTCAGGTGAACAACTTAGTGCAGCTAAAAGGTAATTCAGTGTGTTGCTAGAGCAAAGAATCATCCGCCTCTCAGCGAGTCAGTGGGCAAGTCCTCTTCACATGGTGCCGAAGGATAATGGAGGTTGGCGAGCTACTGGTGACTATCGTCAGCGCAACCCAGTCGCCTGCCTCGACCGTTACCCACTTCCAGTAATAGAGGACTTGGTGCAGGGTGCTCAAGGCAAAGTATTTACGGTCATTGACCTTCACAGAGCCTTCTACCAGATTCCGATGGCACCGGAAGACATTGAAAACACAGCAGTCACGACGCTTTTTGAATTGTTCAAGTTTTTGGGCATGCCACTCGGTCTGAAGAATGTGCCTCAAACCATGCAGCGTACAATCAATCATGTCTTCAGAAATCTACCATTCGTGCGTAAATATCAGGATGATCTTTTCGTCAGCCCAGACAGCCACGAAGAGCCTCAGGCGCACCTCGCTAAACTTCTTTCGACTTTAAGCGAAGCACGCCTCCAAATAAACTGGACTGAATGTCAGATCGCCCAGCTACAGGTAACATTTCCCGGCTATCACGTATTGAAAGAGGGTTTTCGCCCACCTCCGCCAAAGACCCAGGTCATCATCGACTTCCCAAGACCCGAGAACACCACGCAGCTCAGACGCTTCGTGGCAATGCTGAACATTTACCAGCGCTGGACTTCACAAGCTGCTATGTTGCAAGTTCCTCTTACCGACTTACTTAAAGTAACCACGAAAAAGAAAGCTTAGCTTGCCTGGTCCTGGTGACTATAGCTTCTGCAACAACCTCAGTTTTTCTCTCACCCACTCAGCGGCTCATTTTACGCACGGATGCATTCAGCACCGCCATATGCGCGGTTTTGGATCAGCAGCTAATTGACGGTACCTACGTCCGACTAGGATTCTTCTCGAGAAAGCTCTCAGATGCGAAGCAGAAATATTCGACCTACGACCGGGAGCTTCTAGCCATGTTCACTATAATCAGGCATTTCCAGCGCATTCTCGAAGGCAGGCAGTTCACCAGCTATACAGATCATCGGCCACTCATTCATGCACTCAAGTAACGATCAGAAAAAGCATCGCTTTGGAAGATTCGGCAATTAGATTTTATACCGTAGTTTAATACCCAGCTGGAATACACACCTGGGGAAGAAAACGCTGTACCCGATGCACTCTCGTGCGTGGAAACTGTCTCCATCTCTGCCGCCTGCAACCTCTGCACCATTAGCGCTGAACAAGAGAAAGATGAACAGCTATCGCACCTATTAGCTATCCATCGTTTCAAGCTTAGATGCCTCGAGCTCAAAGAATATTTATTGGTTTGCACCGAACACGACAGCACTATCAAGCCCTATTTGACAGTCTCACAACGCAAACATGCACTCGACGCGGCTTACAATTTGTCGCATCCGAGTGGCCGTGCTACTACTAAGCGCATCGCCCTCAAATCTTTTTGGCCAAGCCTTAGTAGAGACATTTTTCAGAGGGCCAAGCAGTGCATCCCCAGCAAAAAGACAAAAGCTTATCGCAACAACAGAGCGGAGCTAGGAAATTTCACAGCAGCGGATCAAAGATTCGACCACATCTATTTGGACCTAATCAGAGTGCCACTCGCGGAAAATTTTGAACACTGTCTAACTATTATAGACCGCTACAACCATTGACCGCAGGCAATACCAGTACGTGACATGACAGCCGCAACCATCACCCGTGCTCTCGTTGACAATTGGATATCCTGCTTTGGAACGCCGCTCAAAATTACGACCGATCAGGGTACGCAATTTGAGGCTGAGCTTCACCGTTAACTATCTTGCCTCCTAGGAGCTCATCAAATTCATACGACTTCTTACCACCCCAAATCGAACGGCATGGTAGATCGTATGCACCGCACGCTGAAGGTTTCTCTTAGATGTATTGTTTGCAGCCTTCGACAGTGCTCCTGAAATCTCCTGGCCGAAAGTACTTCCGACCATACTGCTTGGTTTGCAAATGACCTTTAAGGAGGAACTCGTTTTTTGGACATCACTTCGCATCCCAGGCGAATTCATTGATCCTCATCCTGTTTCCGTTTGTACTCCGGCAGATTTCGTTACCGGCCTCCGTCGCCTGTTCAACGCTATTCGCCCAATCTAAGCTTCCAGACATGTCAACAACGCCCTTTCGTTTTCAGGGACTTAGCCACTTATGAAGACGTTTTTCAACAAATAGACTCAATCAAAAAGCCACTGGAGCAACCGTACTCTGGCTCTCATCGAGTGATAAAGCATAGTGACGAGTGCACTTTTGTTGTAGACGTCAGTGGCATAGTAAAACACTATCGACCGATCAGCTGAAGCGCGCTTACATCGCTGCAGCAGATTTAAGGCATCCAACAATCACAGATTCACAAACGTCCACTCCAGTCGATTCACCAGCCTCCATACCAGAGCCTGAGACTTCACAGCCTAGCAGCTTATCGCCTTATTTGCTAACAACCATCGCTCCTTTGTTACGTCCTCAGCTTTCATCACCGGCAAATATACCGAAGGCTAAAAAGCGCATGAAGCCCATCGGGAAGGGAGTAGCTGTAGCGCTTCCGCTTCCACAGTCTTGGCGCAAACAAAGAATTATACCAAGGGAGATTTTTGCGTGCCTTAGTTGAGATGCAAACACACGCACATGCAGAGTGTGGACACGTCGTTTCAGGCATCATAGACGCGTTTTCCTTTTGATCGTCATTCGTTCCTTGGCGCTGCTTGGATTGTTCGCAGCAAGCATCGAGTGAAAAGAGAGTTGCGTATCGCGACTCTCGCAGCATGTAATAGTTTATTGCATGAGCAGCAAAACGCGCCTTTCATTCTACATTCATCCTAGCCTATCTTATATTTTGTGAAATTTAAATTTTAGTTTCTGTTCGCGAATAAATTTATTAGTGTTAATAAAGTACCATTTCATATCCCTAAGACTTTTAAGGCTTGTTTATTCTAAGCCACAACGGATGTAGCTGAATTCATAGTAACCTCACCCCATTTGGCTGGAGATATCCAAAGAAGTTCGCCATTTTACCTTACTACTTTCATTATCGTCGTCTCTTAAGGTACTGTATTTCAATTGACACTCAAGATTCTGTCGTGGTTTACGGTTGTAAATGAAATCCGATTCAGATCAAATAGGTTTATAGCTAATTTACATTTAAAATTATGGTTTGTTCCTCAGCTTGTCACTAGTCCTTATTTTATTTATCACCTGAATTTTATTGAATACTCTATCCTGTGATAAATCAAAATCTTCTTTTCTACAATACCACGAACTCTAGTCTATAAACCATCATTTTTCACGCTTTTGTGGTTTCATCATCAGCTATACGCTCCATCTGAGACACTATACTTGTGCTTACTTTATTCATAGACAGATTAGTCCTGCGGATATTCTCTATTTGCACGCCACATGAATAGAATAGAAAAGTCGATGAGCTAAAAATTTACGATCGCTACACACTTGAACGAATTTCCCTAGGACTTAGCAAATCAGTTCGCGAAGGGAAGATAAATCAAGAGAAAGCTTAGGAAGATAAAAAGATGAAAGAAGGAGAGCTATGTTTTATAGTAAATACATCTACGAAGAAGACCTATACATAACTGCTCTATACAAATTGTCTTTAGTATGAAAGCAAATTGAATAATGTTCTTCAAGGATAGATAATATAAATAATCGGAAAGGAAGCAAAAGATGTTTGGAATTGCCTCCGGAGTGCGTGAATATAATGGTGATGATTAGATGTCATGTAGACTTGTTGGCATTCAACTGTGGTAGACCTTAAGACTGCAGGACTAGCTCGCGGCTGAATATGTAAGGAACATCCACAAGAGTGTGTATACTCGTAGATGAGGGAAGAGAAGAGAAATCTTTCACCTAAATAGCAAAAAATTATTCAGAATAAATTATTTGATTGCTTTTTCTGCAGGAATTATGGAATATGAATTTATAACGTAAAATAATGGCTGAGATTCCCAGAATTTTCTAGAAAATCTTTCATGGCCACACGATGAGCGGAATTTATATATTTTTTCGATTGAACCTCAAGAGTTTACCAGACAATTAAACCCCCACTCGAATTCCATCAAATTTTCAAAGCCTACACACTATGGAATATTTTCTATGTGGGTATTTGAAAAGACTAGAATTTCTCATTGAATTTGAATTGTAATAAGGTAAATGCAAGTTCTATTTGCTGAAGAGATATTTTTCTACGTCAATTGCAAATCTACTTTACACTTGCTGATGAGTCCTAGAAAGTTCACGGAAACTAGCCTCACACTCATCCTTTTCAGTCTGTTGTGCTACTCTATGGGTGGCACAGAAACGATGTCATGGTATCAGCACCAGCCAGCACTATTGTCATGTTCTTTAAATAAATTTTCCTGTTTGCTTTGCTAGGATCATGTGGAAGAGGAAAATGATGGTTTGCAGAAGGAGTCCTGCTTGTTTTTTATTTGGAGTACTGATGTGCACTTAGAAGTCAATGCTGTATTTATAGTAACGTCGCAAATAAGCTCAAGGAGAGTGATGTAAAGTTCAAGTTTCATATGGAAATTCCGTTAGCCTCATTTTTTTTGCAGAGTAAAAGCGAAGCATAGAATGAACCCGTCTAAGGCATTTATTTCAATTAATGTTGCTCGATATTTGAGTCTATTTTACATACAAAATATTTTGGACTTAATATTTATTTATAAAGAGTGGGTCAACCATAATGCACGATATTAATTGTGAGTCACACCTTAACGTCAAGTTTTTCGCCCAACTTAATTTGACATTTCTTTGTTTCAGTGTTTGACAAATTCAACCATAGAGAGGTACACAATTGAGCAGCGCATTAAGATTGTTGAAGCCTTTAACGAAAATAGGCGTACAAATCAAAATGCATTTCGTGCACTTCGTGATTTTTTAGTCAGCATAATCGACTTAATGTGTCCACAATCGGGAGAATCGTGCGCAAATTTCAGCCAACTGGGTCTCAAGAAAATGTGAAATCACCTGTGCAAGCTCGCCCAGTTCGTTCTGTGCAAAACATTGCTGTTGTTCGTGATGTGAGGCAGAAGAGCCGTCAACTTCGACTCGTAGTCATGCCCAACAATTGAACATCTCACGAACATCCCTGATGTGAACTTTGAATAAAAATTTAAATTTACACGCTAACATGGTTCAATTGACTCAAAAGCTGAAGCCTCTTGACTATTTCAAGCGTCGGCAATACGCCGAATAGTTGATTCTGGCGGGTATTTGGACGATATGTTGTTTTACACATAATTATCATAGATTTTTCTATTATAATAAAAAATATTAACATAATTCACTGAATATTTTGTTTCATTTACAATTAACATCGTGCGTTTTGGTTGGACCACCGTTTATTAGGTCAAAAATATTGTGTTTACTATGCATAAATATTCTTTCATTCAATTTAATAAAATAAGTTTGATAATTAAGCTTGATAATTAAATTCAAATAGTCTGGTAAATTGACTCTTATTTTATTCAAAGTAGACGCTATGTTTCCTTGTGTCGCTAATTGATTAGTTCCTGTAAGATATTGTTAGTATGTATATGTAGTCTTACCCGTATTTCCAAAAATAAATATTTGAAAACTCATATTATAGTTATGAGTGGATATAGCTACTCTGAAGAATATTGGATATTAACTGCATAATATAAATTACGGTAAAATAAAGGAACTTCAAAGTAAGTGAATAGCTTTATGAGAGTATGTGCTGATTTTTCTCATGCTCTCTCTTTTGCTCGAGATTTTCCAAAGAAAATGGAAACCGGCCTCTCATTGGTTGAAGACATGAGGTCTCGGTATGGGCCAACGAACTACATCCTACACGTCAACTAGTCCAGGCACGCTTAGTGTACTCCGAGGTGGCTGCTTGAAGGCTAGCTATTTCGGAGAGGAATTTTGGTCATAGATTCTACGCGAGTCCGGATACATCTCAGATTCTGTCGGATATGAAGATGCAATCCTCAGTGCTCCTCTTTTCTGTACCTGTGCCAAGCATTTTCGAAACATCTTCTTATTGAGGGCGTCACCCAATATTTCTACTCCGTACAGTAGCACTGAAGTTACAGCACTCATCAAAAGGCGTCTTCTTGATGGACTGGGCCCCCTACGTTGGCCATAAGGTGACTCAGAGCCGATAATGTCGAAGCAGCCTTCTCAGCCAATGCCCTAATTTGCTCAGAGAAACTCATCTTCGAGTCAATCAGTAGCCCCAGGTGTTTCATCGCTGAATTTGATTCAACTATTATATCTATAATACTGATCATCCTAGGGATTCACTTTTTTGTCAAGATGACCACTTTTGTTTTCTCCAGTATGAAATTTACCCTGCGAGGAGTCATCCAGTCTCTCACTCAGCACATTAGCCTACCTAGCCTAAGTCTAAAGACGTAACATCATCCACATAGCCATTCCAGCGCGACTCATCTGGCATCTTCAGTCCTAGTAGCCCATCGTAAGACACGCTCCATACGTTTGTACCAAGGATAGATCCCTGATAAATATCCAATGTAACTTTCATCCCTCGTTGGTGTTATGTCATATCGTAGAGCAGGCTTTGGTCCATCAGGTAGTCCCTCAAAAGCCGCATTAGATATTCTAGAACTTGAAAAGGGATTTCCGAGATCGAGAATATCCATCCATCTAGTGGAGTTGAAGGCATTCCTAGCACCGAGCTTCATCAACAGGACATTCCATCACTTGGTGTGGCTATAAACTTCTGCCTTCTGGACCGCACTCACAATCTTTGCAATCACATCAATGGTGTAGCGACCTGCTCTAAAGCCATACGGCTGAGGAGATAGTGCGTCAGTGAGTCTTCCTTGATGCGTTTTTAAGCACTTTCCCAGCATGTCTAACATGCAGTGTGCAGACGGGGATCCACGATTTCCCTTTCCCTTGCTGATCAGCACGAACCTTGCCACCTTCCATCATACTAGGGAACCCCGTCCCGTAGGTAAGCGTTGAATGTGCTGAACAGCAAGTCATGACAATGGTGATCTATAAGTTGTAATACCTCAGCTAAAACACTATCTGGATCTGGAGCCTTCCTCGCTTTCAGTCAAAGGACTGCCTCTTTTAGTTCCGACTGTGTAAATAGTGAACACTTGACTACTATTTTACTATCGACAGCGTCAACATGGACGGGTTGGGCGGAGAAGAGTGCCTGAACTATCTCATCCATTGTTTCTGCATCATGTATGCAAGGTTAAAGTTGGGCATCAAGCTTCCAAATAACTAGCTTGTACCCAAGGCCCCACGGATCCTTGTTCACATTGTCCACTAGATATTGCCAGCAGCTAGCCGTGCTTTTGTTAATCAATTTGCGAAGGTATTTCTGGGCCGACTGATACGCTGCTCCCCGTTTGCATTACTCGTCACGATTCCGTGCCCATTAAACCTCACGCCGAAGTTTGTGAAAATTTCTTCGCTTTTCAGCGATTTCAGTTGACAACTAGTACACAGGGGTTTGCCGAGCCAGGGTTTTCTATGGAGCATAGAAGTGTTGCAGGCAGTCTTGATGATGGTCATACTAGAGTTCAATACATCTTGAGCTGCCAGTTCTTTTTATCTCTGCAAATCACCCCGCAGCAGAGCACCTGTCGTGAGCACTTTGATGCACCTCCGCATGTCCATCCTTCCGATGTTTCACCAAAATGTAGAAAGTCAAGAGCATGGGCGTCGGGAAATAACATCACTAACTCCAAGCAGAATGATGATCACTGGCTGAGTAGTCCTCTAATAAGAGTACTCTCGAATTAGGTATCAACCGTACTAAGGACTCCAAGATGAATACCCCGTCCAAAACGGTTCCTTTACAGCCAATATCGTAGAAAGTTGGCGTATTTCCGGTGTTTAGTATGATGAACATCATTCTGCCACCATTTCCAGGATTGGTTTTCCCCGCAGATCTTTTTTTTCGTGGTAGGGAGGTGAATGCTATTTATGCACAGATTTTGAGACTCCCATGCGCGACTGGACTACCCACTAAACACCTCCCTTGTCAACCTGAGAACTCAGCCTGGAACCGTCTGATACATGACTTCGGGCCAGGTCTCGTTTTGTTACGCCGTGGAGCGCCTTCAAACTGGGGAGTCCCTTTCCTAGCGGGAGGGGAGAGGTGAAGAGGAAATGCCAGAAGAGCGATCCCCCAGCCCCAGCGCCCCCGGCTGCTCTGCGTACCTTTTATATTTTAGGACTGCCCGAGCATAATGTGCCACTTGGTTCCATTTGTCAACCGATTCGAGCATCACCACAACTATATTATCCGGAGAGAGCTCTCCCCTCCCCCTGTTGAGTTCCCTTCACAGCCTGTTCCATTTTGTACACGCGAAAAGTGTGTGACAGGCATTGTCCTCCTCTCCTGGGCAAAACCGACCATCGGGAGACCGTGACTTACCGATCTTGTGCAGGTAAGACTGAAAACACCTATGCCCACTCAAAAGCTGGGTCAGATAGAAGTCAGTCTCACCATGCCTTCGATGAGGCGCGCAGTCCACCTTCCCTTCGTGCAATTCACCCAAGACTGCTGCCAAACGTTGTGCGAGCGCTGTCTCTCCTCGCGGACAACTATCTCCCTCGCATCCTCGTTACGCCGCAGGTAAATAGCACGGCACTCTCTAGCAAGGAGGGCGACAGGTTTCACGCCTGCAATAACTCTCACTACCGAGTCAGAGACTGTTGGATACAAAGATGCAATTCTCAGTGCTCTTCTTCTTTGTACCTGTGCCAAACGTTTTCGGTATATCTCCTTGCTGAGAGCGTCGCCCCATACCTCTGCTCCGTACAGTATCACTGATCCTACAGCACTCACCAAGAGGTGTCTTCTTGATGGGCTTGGTCCCCATACGTTGGCCATAAGTCGACTCGGCGCCAATATTCCCGAAGAAGCCTTCTCAGCCGTGGCCCTAATTTGCTCAGAGAAACTCATCTTCGAGTCAATCAGTAGCCCCAGGTACTTCACCGCTGGCTTTGATTCGATTCGTAAGTCTCCAATACTGAACAGCCTTACTCTAGGGACTCTCTTTTTTGTCAAGATGACCACTTCGGTTTTCTCCAGTGCTAAACTCATCCAGTCCCTCACTCAGCTCATTAGCATACCTAGCCTAAGTTGCGCTTGTTCAACGGTGCGTCCAGCGACCAGAGTTGCAACATCATCCGCATAGCCGACCAAGCGCGAATTATCTGGCATCTCAAGTCTCAGTAGCCCATCGTAAGACACGTTCCACAGGTGCGGACCAAGAATAGATCCCTTGGTAACATACAATGTAAATTCCATCCTTCGTTGGCCCTGTGTCGTGTCGTAAAGCAGGCTTCGGTCCTTTGAGTAGTTCCTCAAAAGCCGCATTAGGTACTCTGAAACTTGAAAAGAGTTTTCCGGCGTATCTAGAATATCCACCCATCTAGCGGGGTTGAAGGCATTCCTGACGTCGAGGGTCAACAACGGGACGACCCCGGCAGCACGAATCGCGTCAGTGAGTCCTCCCTCGATGAGCTTCTCTAGCACTTTCCCAGCCATGTCTTTTATGCATAACGAGCGGTATGCAGACGGCGATTCGGGATTTCCCTTCCCCTTGCTGATCAGCACGAGCCTCGCCACCTTCCATCGTACCGGGAAAACTCCGTCCCGTAGGCAAGCGTTGAATGTGCTGAGCAGCAAGTCAGGACAATAGTGATAGACGAGCCGCAACACCTCAACTGGAACACCATCTGGACCTGGAGCCTCCCTCGCTTTCAAATGGAGAGGACTGCTTCCTCCAGTTCCAGCTGTGTGAAGAGTGGGCACTCGACTGCTGTTTCACCATGGACAGCGTCAACACGGACGAGATGGGCGGGGAAGAGTCCCCGCACTATCGCGTCCATCTTTTCCGCGTCATGTATACAAGGCTTCGGTAGGGCACCAAGTTTCCCCATGACCAGCTTGTAGCCAAGGCCCCACGAATCCTTGTTCACATGGTCCACTAGGTCTTGCCAGCAGCGAGCCTTGCTACTGTTAATCAGTTTGCGAACGCATTTCCTGGCCGACTTATATGCTACCACCTGGTTGCATGCCTCGTCACGGTTCCGCGCCCGTTGAGCCTCACGCCGAAGCTTGTGATACTCCCTCCGCTTTTCAGCGATTTCAGTAGATCACCAGTACACTGGGGGCTTACCGTGCCGGGGTCTTTGACGGGGCATGGAAGCGCAGCAAGCAGTCGTGATTATGCAAATAGTAGAGTTCACCACGTCTTGAGCTGCCAGTTCTTCCGTCCCCTCCGGAGCTCCCTGCAGCGGCTCACCTGCTGTGAGAACCTAGACGAACCTCTCGACGTCCATTCTCCCGATGTTCCATCCAGTTGTAGAAGGCCGAGAGCACGGACGTCGGGGGATAGCATCACTTATCTCAAGCAGAATGCACTGGTGATCACTGGCTGAGTAGTCCTCTAATACTTTCCAGTTGTGTATTCTCCGTACTTAGGACTCCGAGGAGAATGTCACGTCCGGTATGGTTCACTCACAGCCAATACGGTGGAAAGTCGGCGTATCACCGGAGTTTAGTACGACAAGGGCCGCCCTGGCCGCCATTTCCAGGATTCGTTTTCCCCGCGGATCCGTCTGAGGCATGCCCCATTCGATTGCTTTAGCATTGAAGTCGCCCCAATGAGCACTTTACCCTCTGCGTTCGAGACAGCGCCTTCCAGAGCATTAAGCTTGGCTTGGAAAGATGATATCGACTCGTTAGGCGTTAGGTGCACACTAAAGAAGGTGATCCCTGAGAACCGAACCCACACGAAACTATCCCCCCGTCAACAACTCTCCGCTTGAAAGTCATTGTTCCGAACCCAGATAGCGGCAGTACCAGTTTCATCAGTGTACCATAATGCAGGACTTTTATTATGGTGTTGCTGACTCAGCAGCAAGAAGTTGGCTTTCCTGTCCCTCGCAAACTGCTCAAGCAGATTTTGGGCGGTTGAACTGTGGTGTAGGTTTAGCTGCAGGATGCGGGTCATCGAAGCTCTGATTTTGCCTTGGCTAGGGCTTGCTGGAACACCCGGCATTTTCCTGATCCCAAGACCTGTCCAAAATCAAGTTTTGGATCAGCATCCTTGCAAAGGATACAGTGTGCCTCCTTCGTACACTCTTTTCTTTTATGACCCGTTTCACCGCATTTGTAACATAGGGAGCTCCTATCGGGTCGTTTGCATACTTGTGTGGTGTGACCATAACCAAGGCATTTGAAACATTGAAGACGCATTGCTCTTCGCCGAATCCTGCAGACAACCCACCCAATTCGTACTTTGCCCTTGTTCAGAAATTGTTCGGCGTCCTTCGGTCAAGTCAACTATGGCCATGCGTTGTCCCCTGTTGTTGAGTTGAAGTTTGAATTGCTTCCTCACGCACCCTATTCGCCAGATCTGGCTCCCTCAGATTATTTTCTTTTTCCGATTTTGAAAAAATGTGTAATAACCGAGGAGCTATGGCTCTAAAAGCCAGCGCTGCCACAGGCACACAGCACAAACTCAATTTAACAAGGAAGTACTCATCCCGAAAATAATGTGTGAACGTGCGAAAGCTGAAAAATGTGTTGACGAAGTAAAAACGTTCGAGTCCTGCTGCAAAGAAAGCAGCATACTTATGGTGATCACATGGCGAAAGGAAAATTCAGCCCTGAAATCATGTTTAGAGAAGTGGTATCGGAACGAACAGTTTCAAAATGAATGCAAAGATATATACCTGGAGGAATGCGCGGAATTTCGACGTACCGGACTAACAAAAAAAAGAAAAGACAGGCACTTGCAGGAGAAAATAAGTAGCCGAATTATTGGGAAAAAGTTTTTTTTGGTATTAAGAGAAACAGTAGATATAATTTGTTTTGTAGCTTTTTATTTACCTTGAACATGTTGTTTAAAATCAAAACGACGAGGTATTGTTTCTGTTACTTTAAACGTGTGGATAAAGTCATATAAGATGTCGGGAGGTATATCCGTTGGAGCAATTACGTTCAGAATTAGAGCATCTTGGTTGGAAGTCTCTGCAATACGATGCATCCCTTGAAAGTCTTTTGGGTCCAAGTTCTTTTCTTCTGGTAGAACAATTACAATAAAACTTGCGTGACAGTAGCGGGTCCCAAGCTTGTAGAGCACTGAAATTAACTCATTAGTTTTCAAATGGTGTTACGAAAATTCGATCTTACGAAAATCACCGCCAAACTTGGTTCCATTCTTGACTACCCAACCTTTTGATTTGAGGTAAATATACGCGGGTAATGTATATGCAAATTTTGCCTTAATTTTTGCAAACTTTTGATACGCCCGCCCTCGGCTGATTGAAACACCATCAAGATCTAATATGTCCACTACGTTTGATACAAACGCTAGACAGAAGGCTTCCTCCAAATCGAGTACCAATATCTCTGCGTACGTCGTCGCAGTAAGCTTTGACCTGCTTTCAACACTAGACAGGGGGAAACTTCGTGAATGAGAGCCCCTTTCCAAATCCTCCGTTTTCATAGAGGCCACGAATGCTGTTCTCGCTATCTCCAGTTACCTCAAGGGAAAATCCTGTGAATGTAGCTTTCCATGTGACTTTTTGCTCAGCAGGGAATAGTTGTATGTTTATTTGACTTCGCCTTGGCTACAAACTGCATTTTATGTTGAACATATGTGGATCCAAACAACCCGCTCCATTTACTAACGCTTTGACATATTCCGGTCCGGATTGCATTGCTGTCAGGAAAATGCACTTGTGCAAAGTTGGCAAATTTTGATTCTGAAACAGCTGATCGTAGTCCATCAGCTGTCACGTGCGGGGGAAAATGTTTAGGCTGCGTTCAGTGCATGCAAAAAAATCCTGTTTTTATGATTAAACCGAATGTTTTCCAAACTTATACAGAAAAAATGTTTTAAGTTGTTCAAAATGCATTATCGTTTATTAATGGATTTCTTTAACACCAACACTTTCGGAAATTCTTACCAATTTTCACTTATTTGAATTTTCCCACCCAACGTTTGTACGCATGTGGAATGTTGTGACACACGGGAGTGGGAGACAGGATCGAAAAAGACAAGAAGGCGGTCGTCAGGGAATTCGTGGTGGTGAAAGATCGAAATTTTCCTCCAGCCATTTTCGAGTTCTAACAACTCCCCTCAGCAAAGTGATCTGCCGGAAGTTTTTTTTTGGATCTCGAGTCCGCTAGTGACGAGATCGGCGGTCGGTGTACGGGGAATGGAATGAGAAGAATCGCGTGGCGAGGGATGACGGACTAATTCAAGTGACGATTGGCGGATTTTGTTGATTGCGAGGAAGAGATTGTTGTCGGTGGCCGCGGAAGAAAGCGCTGCGGAGCTAGTGAACGGAAAAGTGACAATCGAATTGTTCAGTGCTGGACTGTGGCCGCATGCCCTTCGCGTTGATTACGACTTATTTCAGTGGTAGCAATTGTGTAACGGGATTAAGAATGCATTGACGACGCAGCAGTGCATGTAAATGAAACGGCTTTTTCTTAAAACCCCGGAAAACGGTACATCCTGCTGTTGACATTTGAATGGTCACTAATGTGCGGACGAAAAAGACGAAATTTCTCAGTCCTGATGTAGAATACTTTACATCGTCGACAGCGCTTGACGCTCTTATGAAGTCTCGTTTTGCTGAAGGAGATAATTGTTTATTCCCATCCCGAGAGAGTGCAATAGATTATTTGGATTTTATGTTAGACCATAAATCTCTTCATCGAGCAAAGAAAGTTCCTGTTTATTTAGAAGAGCTTAAAGTCATGTTGAAGGAATCTCTGAAGAATTGACATCCAAGGAAAAACGAAAGCGAAAAGTCGACTCGAAATGCACCCAGAGCAAATATTTGTTGACGGTTCCGAAGCATGTGTTTGGATTTATGACCCAGTGCCCATTTACTATTGGATTTGTGGAACATTTTTCGTATTAGGAGCATTATTATTTATATGTTTCCGCTCTGGCCTCCTATTTTAAGGAAAGGCGTATATTATTTAAGCATAGCGGCCGCCGGGTTTTTAGTATTTATTTTTGCATGGACGGTTTTAACAATTAATAATCTTTGTTATTCTTTGGCTTGTGAGTCGAGGAAAATTATATTTTTGGATTTTCCCGAATTTAACAGAGGATACCTGCACCCATCGAGCGCTCGGAGGACCGTGCAGGTAAGTGCCTTTGATTTGTTTTATGTATATTATTAAAATATTTCAAATACTAATTGAAATGAAAGTAAATGATGTAAGACAATGTATTGTAATAATTCCATTATCGGATCATACAACGGTGAAATTCGGAAATAACTCTTATCAAGAAGAAAACTTTGTAATTCAGAATTTTTTTCACTGCATAGAAAACACTAATTAAATAAGGCCTGAGCAATCATTAGACACCTATTGCTTTGTATTTACGAGAAATCAGTAATTAAATAAAATGATGAATTGAATTGAACCATGGGCCTTTCCCTTCCGATTTCTCTAACCGAGTATAGGACCCGGTACGGTGGCAGGCTTCCACCCCAAAACATGAGCTAGCCGCCGGGTACAAACTAATTCCTTTTTTTCTGTTTCAGGTGACGCTATGGGTTGAGTGGCCCAAACAGAGTGCCTTTTTATGGCATAGATTTATGCAATCCAATTGTATAATTCTATGACATAAATTGGTCACCGGGGTACTCCCCTTCTGATGGGAAAGTTCATACAATTCAAGTTGTATGAGTTTTCCACTCAGAAGAGGAATACCTGGCCACTTCAACAAGCTATCAATGGATTTATTCCGGTTGGGTGGGTATGAAGGGGCTCCACCACCACCCGGTTGCCCCTCTTTCATTTGTGGGCCATGAACTTCGTTGGGTAACGACGAGGTCACCCCAAGTTCGCCTTTCTTCTCAGGTTTCACTTGTTCTTGTAACAAGTACATCTCCTTCGGTGAGGTTATCTACAGTTTTTGCGACTTTAGTCGCCTTTTTGATCTGAAAGCAATTCGTGAATGCGAAATTGTTTTGTAGTGAGTCCTCGTGCTGGGGAAATGAACCCGCCCTACGACACCGCAATGCTAGCCTGCCAGCGCATTCACGCGTCTCCGGACGAGGGCATTCTCGGCAGATCCCTCCATCTTCCTCTGCCGAGGCAGCAGACCATCACTGCAGTCCTTCACGGACTTATATTGAAACTCATTTTATTCACTACAAATGGCTCGGCGGCAGATTTGCCAATGATGAAGAGGTAGAGTTTGCGGTTAATAGCTATGTATTTTGAGGAGCTTGACGGTTCCTACTATACAGGTAAAGCAGGTATCGAAGCTATTGGACATCGTTGGGAAAAGTGTATCGAACTGAAAAGCGAATATGTTGAAAAATAAAAATCATTTTCGCAATTTTTTTACTGCTTTCTTTGTCGAGTCAGCTACTTTTGGGACCGCCCTTGTACCAAAACTAAATCTCATAAGTACATATAATTTCCATGGCTGTATATTTGGTAGGAATCGTTGAATTTAAACAATCCCAAATCTTTTCTTGGTTAAATATATCATAACTCATTCTACAACAATTTGTTCTTGATTCAACAAAAGCTTTCTCTTTTCGTTGCAGGATAACATTATTTCCGTCTGAGTGAACATAAAAGGTGAGCTCCATTTGAAAGTCTTAATGGAATCAATGTATACAAATGTATTATACATAAAATTCATGTAATGATGTTTATCGAACTCATAAAGCAATTATAATTTTGTTTCAGAAAACAGAACAAACATTCTTTTCCTCCCTCCAAAAAAAACTCGTGTTTCACAGAGAAAAACTTTGTTTTCAATTTTAAAACTTTGTCGTTTGCTTTCGTAATCACGCCTACACACTCTGTTCTCTTCGAAACTTAAGCACAGAAAAAGGTTCGGAGAGGAATTCTGTGGGTTTTTGTTGTCTTTTATGTTTATCCGATATGTTGTTGAAATATTTTTTAAACTTTCTCAAATGTAGTAATGAGGGAAATATTTTTACTGAAGTCAACAACAATCTTAATTTAGTATCTGGTTTGAAGATTATAAAAGATTTTAAAAAATTCGTACATGTCCGAAAGCAAACAGCAAAATAAATCTACGAAAAATTGTTCTGACTTTATTTTATCTTTAGCTACTTATTTACCAGCATTTCAACGGACTTGACCTACAACTCCTACGAATGTTTGACTTACAAAGTTTGTTTATTCCCTCCCTAAGGAGGGCTATAAAAATAAGAAGCACCATTTGTCCTTCTTTTCTACGCAATCTTAGAAGCAAATACTCGGAGAGAGTTTTCTTTTTCGTTTTCAAGACTTGAGGATGTTGTCATCCTCAGTTTTGGCTCAACTGGGGGAAATGATTTCATCGGCGACACCATTTTATCCTCAGGCTTCATGATTCTTCAAGCACATCCAGATTAGTTTTTATGCTGGAAACCCGCTTCTGTCTGCGAAGTTTTTAATATTAGAGTGTTTAGAGATTTCATTGGAGCAATACCATCACAGTATTCAGGTACTATAGCATGAACTTAATAAATATAGCATATAATGGTTTCATAAAACCTTAAGTCTCAATAAAAATATCTTCCAGCTAAAATTTATTACAAAAAGTTAATTTCAACTGTAAAGCGATCATCCATTATAATTCCCTCATTCTTCTACGCTTTCAGCTACATTCCTTCTTCACATCCTTGATACAAAATTGCAGCTCATTTATCATCATATAACATATAGCACAAAAACACCTCTCCGTTTCCTCATTAAACTGACAAAT
This sequence comes from Odontomyia ornata, assembly GCA_963969285.1. Classification (NCBI taxonomy): domain Eukaryota; kingdom Metazoa; phylum Arthropoda; class Insecta; order Diptera; family Stratiomyidae; genus Odontomyia; species Odontomyia ornata. Next base: position 324,771,488 of record OZ017740.1, on the reverse strand, counting down.
TTGAAACTCCCGGCAGAGACTTTACTACTCAAACTAAAAAAAAATAATCCTTCACTCTCTTGGTAGCACATTCATCCTGGAAGCAGAATAGATACGCAAAATGTTGTTTCAAGTTCACGTTTCTACTATCATTCATTTTATTCAATTTCCCTGGAGCTCATATGTACACATCGTTACCATCTTCATCATCACTGAGAACAACCATCATCATTTCCTTCCTAATCAGCGTCAAATCTCCTGTGGCTTAATTATCCTGCAGTCGCCATTAAATACTTTAAAGTACCGCCTGAATGTTTGCGTGATGATTTATGGACTGCATGGAGGAGGATGGTTGCGGGGCAGACGGGGAGCATGCAATGTAACAGCGTTTGCTTAACCACTCCCTTCCTATGTAGCTCACATCATCAACGTTACGGTGGGGATGTCCTTAATTTCGGGAAAAATCGTGCTTGAAAAAACTTCCATGCAGTGGTTGAAACGCTAAGCTTACCTAATAAATTACTCTCTTTATAGTTTTCATTCCTTTCCATTCTACATTTCACTAATTTTAGTTTCCACCTTTCTCAGGGTCAACGATAAAACTTCAAATGAATAATACGATCGATTTATCGTCCTTTTTACACCCTAGCCGTTAGAGTTCGGACTAAATTCAAAAGCTACTAAATTAAATAAAATGAGCTACAATTCGTCACAGAGAGAGAAATAGCCGAGTGGAAGTTTCGGGATATAATTCACACAAAACTTTGCCTTTTTTACATCTTATCAAATATCTTACTGGTGCTTTTCTTTAGCTTTATGTTCCTTTTTTCGTCCTTTTTTGTTGTAGTTGAGTGACTGACTCTATTGCCGGCATTCATGTGTTGACAACGACAAAGTGTAGGGCAATAAATTTCCACTTCACTGACGGATTTACGACACTTTTGAGGAATAAATAGTAAGTTTAGGGTTGGTTTTTTTTTCGTAAGGAGGACGTGAATCGTGAGATTAAAAGGAAATTTGTAGGGATTTTTCAAGTAAGTTGGTAGCCATAATTTTGAAAATAGGAAAATTATGATCGAAGTTTTGTCAGTGCGTAAAGTGAATGTTTTGAATAAAGGATTTTTTTGTGGTAGGGAGGTGAAGGCATTTACGCCCGCCGAGTCTGGCAGTGTGGGGCTCCCATGGAGGATACCCTTGGACTATCCACTAAACACCTCCCCTGTCAATCTGAGAACCTAGCCTGAAACCGTTTGACACATTACTTCGGGCTAAGCCTCATTTCTCTACGCGTTTAGGCGCCACCGGGCTACAGGGATCCCTTTACCAGCGGAAGGAAGGGAAGGGAGAGGGATTTCTAGAAAAGAGACCCCTCCGCCCTGGACGCCTCCAGGCGCTCAAATATGTTCCTTTTTATCTTAAGAACTGCCCGAGCGTAATGTGCCACACTGTTCCATTTGTCAACGGATGTGAGCATCTCTCCAGTGAGTTCATCCGGAGAAAGATCTCCCATTTCTTCAATGAGGTCACCGCGCTGCCTTTCCCACCTCTTGCATACAAAAAATGTGTGCTAGGCATCATCGACCTCTCCAGCACAGAATATGCAGTCAGGAGACCGTGACTTACCGATCTTGTGCAGGTAAGACCGAAAGTATCCATGTCCACTCAGTAGCTGAGTTAGATAGAAGTCAGTCTCACCATGCCTTCGATTGATTCGCTCACCCAGGACTGTTGCCAATCACTGAGTGAGCGTTCTCGTTCTTCGTGGGCGACAGCATCTCTGTCGCATTCGTTCCTCTGCAGGTAGATTCTGCGGCGCTCCTTGGCAAGGAGGGCAATGGGTATCACTCTTGCGATGACCAGCACTGTCAACTCCGAGACAGTCCGATATGCAGATGCAATCCGCAGCACTCCTCGTCGCTGCACCTGTGCCAAGCGCTTTCGATACAGCTCCTTGTTGAGAGCCTCACACCATATTCCCGATCCGTACAACAGCACAGATTGTACGGCACTCATCAGAAGTCTCCTTCTTGATGAGGTGGGATCCCCTATGTTGGCCATTAGTCGGCCGAGAGCCGAAACACTCGCTGCAGCCTTGTTAGCTATTGCCCTGATTTGCTCGGAGAAACGCATCTTCGAGTCGATCAAAATGCCCAGGTACTTCACTGCTGGTTTAGTCTCAACGAGTGCTTCCCCAATGTTAATCATCCTTACTCTAGGAATTCTCTTCTTTGTCAAGATGACTACTTCGGTTTTCTTCAAAGCTAGGCTAAACCCGCGAGCAGTCATCCAGTCCCTCGTTCGGCGCATTAGCATACCCAGTCTGAGTTGCGCTTGTTCAACAGTGCGTCCCGCAACTAGCGCCGCGACATCATCTGCATAGCCGATTAAGCGCGACTCATCCGGCAGCTCGATTCTCAGTAGCTCGTCGTACGTGATGTTCCACAGGTCTGGGCCAAGGATGGAGCCTTGTGCAACACCCGATGTAACTTCCATCCTCCGCCGACCCTCCTTCGTCTCATAGCGCAGGCTCCGGTCTGTCAGGTAGTTCTTCAAAATCCGCATCAGATATTCTGGAACTTGAAAAGAGTTTTCCAGTGCTTCCAGAATATCCGCCCATCTAGCGGAACTGAAGGCGTTTCTGACGTCAAGCGTCACGAGCAACACAACCCCTTTGTTTGACTGGCAGTGAGCCTCCGCTCTTTGGACCGCGCTCAATACTTCCGCTATCGCGTCAATAGTAGAGCGACCTGCTCTAAAACCATACTGCCGTGGAGATAGGTCCCCGGCAGAACGGACCGCATCGGTGAGTCTGCCCTTGATGAGTTTCTCGAGCACTTTCCCAGCCGTGTCTAGCATACATAACGAGCGGTATGCAGACGCCAACTCGGAATTTCCCTTCCCCTTGCTGATCAGTACGAGCCTCGCCACTTTCCAGCGTTCCGGAAATACACCTTCGTAAAGGCAAGCGTTGAACATACTGAGCAACAAGTCAGGACAAATCTTGTAGACAAGCTGCAAAACCTCAGCAGGAACGCCATCTGGTCCCGGTGCCTTACTTGCTTTCATGGATAGAATCGCCCGCTTCAGTTCCATCATTGTGAAAGGCGAGCATTCTAATGGTGTTTGTGCATGAGCTGAATCGACAAGGACAATGTTGCGTGGGGAATAGTACCCGCACAATCTCGTCCATCTTCTCTGCTTCATGTAAGCAGGGCTTCTGTTGGGCACCAAGTTTTCGCATGACCAGCTTGTAACCTAGGCCCCCCGGATCCCCATTTACATCGTCCACGAGTTCTTGCCAGCATCGGGCCTTGCTCTTGTTAATAAGCCTGCGAAGATATTTCCTGCCAGACCTGTATGCTGCTAGCCTAGTGTCTGCCTCCTCCCGTGTTCGTGCCCGCTAGGCCTCTCGCCGAATTTTGTGACACTCGCTTCTTTATTCGGCGATCTCGTTTGACCACCAGTATACTGGAGGCTTACCGTGTCAGGGTCTCCGACGGGGCATGGAAGACTCGCAAGCAGTTATGATGGTACTCATAGTTGAGTTCACCAAGTCCTTAGCTGTAGGCCCTCCACTCGCTGGCGGAGCTCCCAGCAACGGTGCGCCTGCCGCAAGCGCGTCAGCGAACCTCTCAACGTCCATCCTCCCAGTCCTCCATCCGAGGATTAAAGTTTGGGCATATGCACGCAGAGTGGCACCGTCGTGAATCTCAACCACTATATACTGGTGATCACTAGCCGAGTAGTCCTCTAGTACTCGCCAGTTGTGTACTCTAGGTACCAGGGACTCCGAAGCGAGTGTCACATCGGGTATGGTTCGTACGCAACCCCAGCGGCGGAAAGTAGGGGTGTTACCAGAATTTAGGACAAAAAGTGCTGTTCTGGCCGCCATGTCCAAGATTTGCTTTCCCCTTGGGTCGGATTGTGGCCTACCCCATTCAATGGCTCTAGCGCTGAAGTCTCCCCCGACCAGCATGTGGCCCTCTGTGTTCGAGACAGCGTCCTCCAGGGCATCGAGTTTGGTTCGGAAAGATTGCATTGCCTCGTTAGGCGTCAGATAAACACTGAAATATGTTATCCCTGCACACCGCACCCACACAAAACCATCCCCACGTCCATGGCCCTGCACCTGAGGGCGGGCGCTGTCTTGAACCCAGATGGCCGAGTTACTAGATTCGTCAGGGTACCACGCTTGTGAGTCCTTGTTATGATGTTGCTCGCTCAGCAACAGCAGGTCAGCTTTCTTATCCCTCGCAAACTGCTCAAGTAGGTCCTGGGCGTTTGTGCTTCGGTGCAAATTGACCTGCAAGATACGGCTCATTTGAGTATCGATTTGGCTTTAGTTAGGGCCTCCTTGAAAACCAAGCATCTCCCTGTCCCCGGCTCATATTTGAGGTCGTCGGGTGCTAGCTTAGCTTCCTTGCAAAGAATGCATTTTACCTCGTTCGTGCACTCCTTCCTTTTGTGCCTCGTTTCACCACATTTGTAGCACAGAGATCTCCTGTCGGGTCCCCTACAGCCATACGCGGTGTGTCCGTATTCGAGGCATTTGAAGCAGATAGGGATCGCTCTTCTCCGTATCCTGCAGATCACCCAACCTATCTTTATTTTGCCCTTCGCCAGGATTTGCTGGGCGTCTTTATCAGCTAGTTCGACAATAGCCATGCGTTGCCCCCTTGTGTTTTCACGTGTCAATCTTGCCTTGACTTCACTGAAGCTGGGGAACTCCCTCCTAATGACATCCTCTACTTCAGCTTTGTCCGTGACGCAGTCGAGGTCCCTGATTTCCAGGGTGGTCATAGGTTCGAGCGAGGCAACGGTTGCCGCATCTCCAAGAACCTTTTGAACCGCGTCACGGAATGCATCTTTGTTTGTGGCCTCTGGCCCAAATTCCACCAGCAGGCCACCGGTCCGGGTTGGTCGAACTGCTTTGATGGCAGTTTTGGTGTCGTCTGGCTTGACCGCTCCTTTGATTTCACGGAGGACATCTGCGTAGGTTCGGCCCTTAGTGGGTTTAATAAGCAGTGCCTTTCGCAAGGGTTTGCGCCGCGGTTTGCTTTTTGTTTTCTGCGGTATATCGGCGGGTTCTTTGTTCTTCTTTTCGTGGTTGAGCTCTTTGTCTGTTTTTTCTAGGAGTAGCTTTTTGGCCGCTTTTTTTCGCTGCCTTGTTTCGCACCACATGAAACTCCTCGCCTGGAGTGACAACTTCGTTTATGGTCTCGTCCTTCCTCCTTTTCTCACGGTCGCCTTCAATTGGGCTACCGGCCATTCTTTTGCTGCTGCTAGGACCCACTGATGCCTCGAGGGAGAGTGTGTCTTTTTGGTGCTTTTCGGTTGCAAGCCACCTCCGCCTGTAGTGCGTTATGCGGCCAAAAAGCTCCTCCAGTTCAAGAATGCCATTCCTGGCACTCTTGCCTATATTTTTCAGCACTTCGCAGGCAGCCGTCAGTTGTTTGACGATAGTCCCCGCTTTCCGAGTAAGCCGCTCCTCTTTGGCGCGGTCAAGGGTGATTGTGTTATTTGGCGCCACCTCTTGGGAGAGGCCCTTTTGCTTCTATCGCTTGGGTAACGTTTGAAGTGGCGTCGGCCAACGGCAAAACATCTCCCTCCCCCAGTCTTACACTGGCCTCTGTTGGTGTCGCAGCTTGATCCGGATTATGTACGCCTTGCACTGGACGCTTCGGGGTGCGCGTAGTCCTTCTACTGCGCCCAAAGGCCGCAATGATGCCAGGTTGCACAACGCACTCTGCCTTCTTTCGTTCGTTAGTCCGTCTGCCGTCTGTCTCCGATGATTTAACCTGTGATGTTGACTTTGACAGTGTTTTTGGGGTTTGCTGCCTCCCCCCGCAATCGGTGACTTGTTTTATCGGTGTTCTTGCCAACAGCGGTTTTTGCCTGAAAGGGTTCTCCGTGCTAGCGTCCTGTTTGCTTGTAGTTATATCTGTTACAGAAGCCAAGTTCACCACTTCTGTAACATTGCAGTCGCTGGATGACGACGGCCGGGAGCCTGCTCGCTCACTACCCTCTGTCGCTGGTACTGGGGATCCGACCCCCTGCACCGTAATTTGGTTCCCCTTGTGGACCTGCATGCTTTGGTTTTCTGTCTGGGTTTCCGTTCCCATAGCATTTTACCTACTGCCAGGATATATGGATAATTGATGACGCCATATATTTCGTCATGTCACAGTGAAGATCATTGACACTCAGGTATTTGTCCTGAGACTCTCCCTTCACTGCCGACCATTGTCCGCGGCTGCTTATTGGTTATTCGCAGCGAACTTTTCGAGAAAGGTCTGCCCCTATCCGCAACCCTGGGGACGCGTTTGGTTCCCCAGTCTGAGGGCACTATCGATAAATCGACAACCAAATGAATAAAGGATTAGATACAAGAATAAGTAATGAAAATAATTTATCAAGATTCATTTTTCCTCATTTTTAATCACAATCAGAAAATTGGCTGGGGTTGAGCTTAAAAACGAAGCAAAGTCATCTGCGATCAGGCTGCATGGTATTTTGTCTTCGTTAGTCATATATAGGGTTTTCCATTAGGGACATCACAATTTTGTATCTTTATATAAATGCATTTTTAAACTTTTTTGATGAACTGTCAATGTCAAAACATTAGTTAAAGGCAACATATTCATCGTGGTAAAGTTCACAAACCAGCAACGATTGGAAATTTTTAAAAATTATCACCAAAATTCTGAGACAGTGATCGCAATTTCGCGCTTACTCCAATTTTCGGCTATAATAATCGTCCCACCCGACAGGCTGTGCCTACTGTAGTGAATAAGTTTGACCCCAGATTTTCACTATTGTACACTTTGGTGGCAAAAAATGGCGTACCGCGCGAAGCGAAGGAAATATTCGCAGCCATAATTGCATCGATTCAACATGAGCCAAATCAGGCGATTCAACGTCGCTCTCAAGAATTGGGCTCAAACGAGACAGTGGCGTATTTTGCGAAAAGATCCTACATGATTACAAGATCAAATTGACTCAAGAATTAAAGCCACTTGATCATTCAAAACGCTGAAACTTCTCCGATTGGGCTCTGACAAAGCTTGAAGAGAATGTAGAATTCCATCGAAAAATTATCTTCAGCAATGAAGCTCATTTCTGGCTCAATGGCTTAAATAAGCAAAATATGCATTATTGGTTTGCAGCAAACATATACCGTTGCATCTGCAAAAAATTACTGTTTGGTGCGGTTTTCATGCCAGAGGTGTGATTGGGCGTATTTCTTCGTGGATAAAAACGACCGTCATGTTACCGTCAATGGACAGCGCTATGGTGTAATGTTGGAAGGTTATTTGTGGCCAGAATTGGATGAATTTGACATCAACGATATGTGGTTTCAACAAAAGGGTACCATCAGCCACACAGCACACCTCACAATCGGTTTATTGAATCTCAAATTTGGTGAACGTAATATCTCGAGAAATGGTCCGGCCGCCTCGTTCATGTGATCTGACACCATTGCATTTCTTTTTAACGGGACTATATCAATTCACTGGTATATGCAACAAGCCAGCAACCTTAGACTAGCTCAAAGACAACGTCCAACGTGAAATTGCCAACTTTCTGGTGGAAAATTGTATCCAAAGAATTGACCACTGTGAACAGGCTCGTGGTGGAGATATCATTGAAAATGAATTTTACTAATAAAACGTAATGCTTGCACTATACCCATAATAAATTTGAACTTAATATCTCAAATAATTCTGTGTTTTATTAATAGATAAAATTGTTAAGGCCTTCATGGAAAACCCCTCACATTTGCTATGCTTAAATGCTATTTGATGCCGAAGCGAAATGTTATGTAGCTCTTCTGGGGCGGAGCGTTTCTGACACATTAATGTATCATGATCAGTCCGCAGAAGTCAACTCCCGTATTGAATAACGAATGTACAGGCTGAATGCAAGTGTTCGATAGATTTCCCATGACACATATTGCTGCACAATTAATCTCGCTGCTTTCCTTTTATCTGCCAGAAATGTTGTCTCGTAGTGGTAAGCAGTGCCTGTACCACAATATGGCCGTTGACGCGATAAGTGTCCATCATCAATAGCTTGAAATGGGTGCTTGTAAGGAAGCAGCATTAAGTACTTGGCATCAAAAGAAAATCTTGAAGCTTCCAGCCTCCCGCCCGCGTACAAGATTCCTTCCAAGTTCAGAAAAGAGTCAGCCTTACCAAGGGTTTGTTTTTGTTGAGCTGCTTGTCCAACCTAATGTTCTGTATCTCTTCACGGAAGTCATCTTACTGGAAGTATTTGACAATGATATCCTGTGTTCTTGACTCATGAGGGCTTTGTTCCATAAATGGGGAGGCTCGGAAGCTAGTCTGTAATGACTGGCAAAACGCACTACGTAGGTGATTATTCGTTGCAACTTTTTGAAGGAGTTCCCATGTGGAACTTTATGAACGCAACATTCACCCTAGTTGTCGTCGCCATTTTGTTTTGATTTGCCTGGTGATTCAGCTTTACTGAAAAATGGTAGTCTGTGCAAACACCTATCGTAGCTACTTAATCTAGCCGGCAACATACCACGTGAGAGAATTTCGACTGAATTATCTCGTGAAGCAAAATGTTGCTATTGTTTCAGCCTCGAAAGGGCTTGAATGACCGAAACCCGAATAGCAATGAAAGTGTTGAAGGACGATGCGGTGGAATTGACCCAAACTAGCGCAATTTCAGCATCTGTCCACAAGAAAAGGAAAACATCCAGCAGTTTCAGCGCTGTTTTCAATCGCTTACTTGTTAGCACACCGTTTCAGGCATGGTTAGTGATTTTATTGGGACCACTCATGACTTAGAACACAGCACCCTGACCACAGCTTGACGGATCCACAAAGTGATCGAAAGTGCATTACAGAACCATATGCCTTCTCTGTGGCATCACAGAGGTTGTGCAACCTCCGGGTTATCGCTTGTACTAACATGTCGGGAATAGCACACCGTCTGCAGCAATGGTAAGCAGTCACGATGATTAGCATCAAAGCGCCTAGTGGGTGATTTGATGAATTTGGAATCAGTGGGCTCCAGACTAATGTGAATCTGGAATTGGTCCACCTCTGGAAGCCAGATTATTCCCAAAGTTTTGATGTAGTCTTTCGATGGACTAATGAACTCCAATTGGTGGCTTATCCTCTGCAAGAGGCAAGAATAATCGGACCACTGTTTTCACGAGTGCATGCCAAGGTTTACGAGGACTCTGCTAAACTTCTCCTGCTTTTGAGGTGCACCAATCACGACGTCGTCAATTTAAACATTATCTTGCAACCCACTATTGTCCAGATAACCCTTATGCTGCTCAGCTCATACCAGGGCTTGTAAAAATTTGATTGCCAAGCACAAGGTATATGTTGCGCTATATATTGTGGTGTTTGACTGATAGTAATGTAACAGTAGAGTTGAATTGTATCTTCGGATCAGAACTTAATACTTGCGATTGTCTGGATATAGCACTGTCTGCTGGTAGATCTTTTTTAAATCCGTGGTGAAAACAAAACGGTGCATCCATAAGTACAACAGAATCGCAAAAAAAAATTGTGCTGCACTGTGGGCCTCGTGTAAAGGTTATCATTTGAGGAAACATTCATCGAGGTCTTGCTGGATACATCTTAGATCACTCTCAAAATAGTAGTAGTGCTGTCTGGCTTCAATACGTAATGATGCGGTAGAACATAGCGCAGTTGCTTGCTCACCTGCCACGCTGTTAACTCCATATGGCAGAATAGGCCGTAGTCATCCATGAGGCCTTAGTAAAGACCTTTTGATTCCAGATTTTTCTCCAGTTTGCGTATTAAGGCTTTGAAATTATCGCAGAAGGGAAGTCTTACAAGGAAGCGGTCGTCTGGCTACCTTCACATCATATGGCAAAAGCATGTTTTACATACCCCTACAGACAATATAAACCTCTGCTTTGGGTCATGCACTTCTCCCACCTCCCAAAATATTGAAGTCACAAAGTTCTGGACTAATATCCGTCTAGGGAATGCATTATACCTTGGCTGTGCATCTCTTACTTTTGTGCCCCATTTGCCCACAATTATAGCACAGAAAGCTTCTGCTGTACGCCCGTATCCGAGGTGTCTAAACCATACGAGAAAAATTAATCTTCTCTGTATTCTGCAGATAACTCAACCTATTTTGATTTTGCATTTCGCTATGATTTGCTCTGTACCTTTATCGGTCAAGTCTACAATGACTATGCGCTGTCACCTGGTGTGTTTCCATATAATTTTTATTTTGACTTCGCTTAAACTAGAAAATTCAATTATGATGGCCTCCTCTACCTCGAGTTTGTCCGTGACACAGCCGAGGTCCCTAATTTAAAAGGTTGCCGTTGGCTCAAACGAGGCAATAATTATACTGGCTCAAAAAACCTTCTTCCTTTTTCCGGAAATTTAAATATCAGTTTTTCCAAGAAGAAGCAATTTGGCCAATTTTTTGTCTCGTTACTTAGTACCATCTGAAACTCAGGATAGCCAGGAGCTAGAGCTACTGGCGCTTCGCTAGAGGGGTTGGCGTTTTGGTCTTGCTCCGTCTCAAGTCACCATTGTTTGCAGTGCTTGATGCAATCCATGAGTTTCTCCAGCTTTAAAAGTGCTTTTCTGATGCTTTTTCATTCGTTGTAAGCGGCTTTCAATTGTTTGACCATACTCTCCGCTTTCCAAATGATGACACTTATCCCTCCTTCTCCTTTTCGTTGTCTCCGTATTATTTACGGATCGTTACAGCTCTTGCTCATTTCCCACAAGGTACTCCTAGATGCGCATAGTTTTCTTAAAGCACTTAAATACCACAGCTTTTCCCAGTTGGATCATGTACTCTACTTTCTTCGATTCATTTGTCCGGTTATCAATTGTCTGTGGTTAGTTACCGCATTGAAGGCTACGTTATCGTTGAAGACATTTGATTTTCTCGTAATGGTCTATTGAACATCTAAATTGGGTTTTCAGTCGGTGCCGAGAGTGCTTGTAGATATATCTGTTATAGAAGCCAAGTTCACCACTTTTATAACAGCGCAGTCACTGGATGAGAACGGATTGGCCGGGAGTCTGCTAGTTCACTAACCATTTGTCACCGATATTAACAATCCGACCCCCTGCACTGTAAGTTTTTTCTACTTCCCGCCTTTCATTGCATTTCTTGATCCAGATTTCCCATAGCGTTTTAACTACTACCATGGGCATTTGCATACTCAGTTTCAAAAGGAAGCCCGGGTCAAGAAATTGCCTTCTTACCAGGAGCGAAACTAGTCTCAAAAGATTCAGGCAGTCGCCGTCAGGGCGATATGGAATTTTATATTTGGAGAGATGAGTGCGGGAGAATTTACGCTCTACCAATTCAACTGCCATCATAAGATACTTGTGATAAGAGGACCAGATTTGACATACTATATATGCACATCCAGGAATTGCGTGAAGAAGCATGATGAGAACATGTATGTTACGAAGGCTTGAAGGCCGAAATATTTATGAAAGCAACGTAAAGTAATGCTCGTGATTTGAGAAGCTGTCTTAGTTACTTCAAGAGCATGACCATTGAATTTCAAATGGGAATCAAATGTCATACTTAAGTTCTTAAAACTATAGACCGATGCAAGAACTGAGTTATCGATCGAATTAAAAAACATTATTTTTTTTTTGTGGTAGGGAGGTGAAGGCATTTACGTCCGCCGAGTCTGGCAGTGTGGGACTCCCATGGAGGATAACCTTGGACTACCCACTAAATACCTCCCCTGTCAATCTGAGAACCTAGCCTGGAACCGTTTGACACATTACTTCGGGCCAGGTCTCGTTTTGTTACGCCGTGAGGCGCCTTCAAGCTGGGGAGTCCCTTTCCTAGCGGGAGGGGAGACGGGAAGAGGAAATGCCAGAAGAGCGATCCCCCAGCCCAAGCGCCTCCGGCTGCTGTGAGTCCCTTTTATATTTTAGGACTGCCCGAGCATAATGTGCCACCTGGTTCCATTTGTCAACCGATTTGAGCATCACGGCAACTATATTATCCGGGGTGAGCTCTCCCGTCTCCCTGTAGAGTTCCCTTCGCAGCCTGACCCATTTCGTCCACGCAAAAAATGTGTGACAGGCATTGTCCTCCTCTCCTGGGCAAAACTACATCAACTTGGCGTGGACTATCGTGTTGATGAATGCAACTAGGTTAGTAACAGTAGAACATCCTTATATGTATAAATCCGCTTGGATTTTCAGATAGGTCAAGCCACAACGCATTGTAAAATTTGCGGTGAACATCGTGTTCCAAGATTTTGCAAAAGCATGATAGGAGTGAAACAGGTATGTAATTAGATGCGTTGCAACAGTGATTAGCTTTATAGATACGAAGTTGACCCGATAAGGACGATTACTTAGCCTAGAAAAGAAAAATGAAAATTTTTGAAAAGTTGTAGTTTATTTCTCAACATAACCTCCTCTTAGCTCCGTTCACTTGACTCATCGATTCTGCAATTTCTTTAATCCATCGAAAAAATACGTTTTCACGAGTTCTGCAAAGTAGGTTTCCGTGATGGCGATGACCTCCTCATTCGACTCAAATATCTGTCCGGTGAATGACTTTTTCAAGTTTGGAAACATAAGAGAGTCGCACGGGGCCAAATCTGGAGAATACCGTGAATGGAGTAGCAGTTCGTAGCCCAATTTGGTCGATTTGGTCGTGACAATGGCGGAGGTGTGAGCCGGTACATTGTAATGGTGGAAAAGTACTTTTTTCTTCGCCAAATGGGGCATCGAATGACCGATCTGCCTTTCTGTAGGTAATCAATACAGATGAAATCTTGTGAATCCCAGAAAACAGAGGGGCTTAACCTTTTTGGCCGATAGGTCAGTCTTTGTCTTCTTTGGAGCACATTCACTAGGAGAACTCCTCTGTTTTGACTAATCCCTGGTCTTTAGTGTGTACCAGGGGTGACATGTTTTGTGGGCAGCCACGAAACAATGCAAAAACTCCTTTGGCGAGCGCTTAAACAGCATCAAATACTATTCTGAAGTGGCCCTACGATTAAGTTTATTGTCGAGAGTGAGCAAACGCGATACTTATCACTCCGACAGTTTTCTCATGCCCAAAATTTCATGCAAGATATGACCGAAGCAGTCTTTTATATGCCTACTATCTCGGCTATCTCACGCACCTTCAATTGGCAGTCTGTCAATACTAGCTCGTAGATTTTTGCCACTTTATCCTTCGTGGTAGCCATTTTAGGGGACCTGGGCGTGGCTCATCAAAAACCGACGTACAACCACGTTCGAACTTGTTACATCGATTTTTCACAATCACCGTCGTAGGAGTAGAGACACGGTACACAGAATCCAAGCGCTTTTTGATTTTGCTGCCCGGTCTTCCTTACAAAAGCAAGAATCGAGTCACCGACCAAAATTGTTCTTTCACCACTTTTCTAAAATCCGCAGAAACAAATTACGAGTCCGATTCGGCTGAAATTTTGACAGTACAAGAATGTACTACACGATATTGAGTCTTCCTGTGGATGCCTGTATATCACGTGGACCAGGTTGAACACAACGCATTGTTAAGACTCACTTAACGTGATAACAAAACAATTTGTTTCGAAATTAAATATACTATATTTATCGAAATTAAATATACTATAAAGAACTTTATCTTGTTAATTCTTGTTCGAGTTTCGGCCAAAAAAGAGAGAGAGAGAGCAGCTAATGGATTGTCAGTTCACTCGTTGCTAGATGATTGGTTGCCAGGTGTGGGCCATTAGATTTCCTTTCGACGATGTCAGCGCCATCCAGTGGTAAAAATGATGTTCATGATCGCCACATCACTTGCGATAGTGGTGCCATCGGTCGGAGTACTTATCGGAACGCCCTGGTAGGAAGTAGTATAGTATGATTCCATAAATCTGAAAAATACCAGTTGCAAGACTAGAATTGAAGATATGGATCAGTTTTGAAACTCATCGGGGCCAACTGCACTGCTAAAATCTAATGGCTGAACTACAGGGTTATCCATTTTACGCTTGGGAAAGTAAAGCTAAAGAAAACACATAAAATATTCCGATAGAAACAAAATATTTTATTCAATATGAAGATTAAACCTTCCCATTATACGTAAAATACAACATCATTCAAATGTCTTCCATGGGACCTCTTATGGGCCTCAGTCCTTTTGAGGTAATTTTCAATTACATTTTGGCACATTTCCGGCAATGTTTCGGCCATAACTTCACGAATATTGGTTTTCAATTGCTCATGATTTTGAGGGTTGTTCGCGTAAACACGATCTTTTGCATAGCCCCATAAAAAGAAATCCAAAGGCGTTAGGTTGCAGGATCTTGCGGGCCAATTGACATCACTCAATCTCAAAATTACGCGTCCTGGAAATTTCTCTTGCAAAAGTGCTCGATTAGCCTGTGTTCTGTGGCTTGTGGCTCCGTCCTGTTGGAACCACATGTTTTCCAGATCATAATCTTCAATTTCTCTCCAAAAACAATCGGTTAACATCCGTCCATAGCGGTCAGAATTGACTGTAATGGCTCTTCCTTGATCGTTTTCAAAAAAACGCGGGCCAATAACACCACCAGACCATAATGCACACCAAACGGTTACTTTTTCCAGATGCAAAGGCCTTTCTGCAATCACCTGAGGATTTTGTGAGCCCCATATAAGGCAATTCTGTTTATTAACGTAACCACTGAGCAAAAAATAAGCCTCATCACTCAAGAAAATTTTGTTCGAAAAATCGTTATCAATGGCTTGTTGTTCAATCACCCAATCCGCATACAATCTGCGTTGCGTATGGTCTTGAGCCTTATGTTTTTGAGTGATTTGGTTTTTGTACAGATGGAGATGTAAATCCAAATGCAAAATCTGCCACAATAAGCCGTAAGACAAGCCCAAATGTTGAGCACGTCGAGGAATCGACAAATTCGGGTCTTCCTCCGCACTTTGAGCAACGACAGCTATTTCCAGCAGAACGAATGTTGCGATGATGTACACGCCTTGCAATATCAATAACCGATCCAGTCTCTTCAAATTTTCTCACTGGGCTCGAAATCGTTTGCTGTGTAGGTCGATTATGTCGACCGTAATCGGCTCGTAGAGCCCTAAATGTTGATACAGCAGAATTACTATTTTTATAATAAAATTTAATAATTTTAACGCATTTTTTGACTACTAAGCGATCCAGATTTCCAAATGGCAAACCTTCAGCAAAAAAAAACATACTTTTGAATGACATTTAATTTTGACAGATATCAAATGGCAGGGTTATACTTTCCCAACCACGAAATGAATAACCCTATACTGAGGGGATTGTACACATGTTGACTAATAAAGTGGGAGAGGATTGATAATTTGAAGTTGGGGCAGTGGATCTGTTTATGATGGAAAACAGCCAGCATGCATGTCACACTTATCACACAGGCATTTAATGGTCTGATGGGGGTCTATTTCATCCTTAAGTCTAACTCCAGTGTTTATTGGAAAGGTAACGAGTAACATAATGGGTAACTTTTAATAAAGATATCAGATTTACTTATGCCTCGTAGCTTTCAATTGTACTGTTTATATTTACTTTTTATCTCAAATTATTTTGGCTATTGTAAATACAATTTCTTGATAATTTGTAATTCAAGCATAAAGTGTTTTCCAATAAGAGGTGTTATTTTGAATAGCCCAACATTTCGGTAGATGTCACTTTTGAAGCTGTCAGTTTTTACTTTTTGACAAGTAGAAACTACGCCATTAATAAAAATGGAACAATGCGCACTTCAACAACGCATTGAAATTAGTAAAATTCACTATAAAAATGGTGAAAATTTGGCAGAGACCGTTCGTAAAACTCGAACATTTTTGGGTCGTCGTGAGGCACCTCGTCGGACCGCAATACATAAATCGGTGGTAAAATTCGAGCTGTTGGGACAACTTAATGATGTGAAGAATAAAACTCGTGCTCGTAACTCGAGAACAACCGAGAATATGCGGCATTGCATAAGTTTGTAAATATTGCTACCGCTGTTCGCTTGTTCACGTGTCTTGTCCGCCCGCTCCTTGAGTACTGCTCAGTGGTGTGGTCTCCAAGACATTTATATCTTATGAACTCAATAGAAGCTGTTCAGCGTAAGTTTACCCGTATTGTGTTTTTCAAATTTAACGTAGCTTATGAGCCTTATGAGCGTCGTCTATCCACACTTCGTCTCCCTTCTCTGTCGTCCCGTAGAACCTTCTTAGATCAATGTTTCCTTTATAAGTTGTACCACCAACAGATTGCCTCCACCCTAAGCGCAGACTTGCAATACAGACTGTATGCACGTCCTAGTCGGTCTAATCACATTCTCGAGGTTCCGTACGCCCGAACAGATTTATATTTTAACTCAATTATGCCACGAATCATCAGAATGCATAACAGCCTCGAGCTTGGCTCTCTATCCACGTCCTACTTTGTTTTTAAAATTAAATTAAAGATGTTACTTTTTGCGAATAGTGATTAATGTTCCTTAGCACTAAATTTTACAAACTTTGTTCTTGACTCTATCTTCATTTCTTTCATGTTTTAGATTAATTCTTTTCTGCTTGATTTGTTGTATTGATTTGTCTTACTCTGAATTTTATTTAACTATGTTTAATTGTCTAAGTCTATTTTGTAATTGGATTTCTGTCTGTTAAGTAGACTTGAATAAATAAATAAATAAATAAATATTGCTGCTGTAGCCAAAAGTGTTGAAGAAAACCCAGGCTTGTCCATTCCTCGTCGTTCTTTGGAATTAGGCATTCCGCAAACGTCATTTCACCGTATTTTGCATGAAGATTTGAGTCTTAAGGCTTATAAAGTTCAGTTAACACAAGAATTCAAGCCGACCGATCATAAACAACGGAATGTGTTTGCTGATTGGGTCCTTGAAATGCATGAAAACGATCCGGAATTCCATCGAAAAATCATCTTGAATTATGAGGCCCATTTTCGCCTCGGTGGCTTCGTCAACAAGTAAAATTGTCGCATCTGGGGCTCGGAAAACCCAAGAATTATTGTTGAAAAGCCTCTCTATTCTCAACGTGTGACTGTTTGGTGCGGTTTATGGTCCGGCGGAGTCATTTGACCTTACTTTTTCAAAAATGAGGCTAGAGCAACAGTTACGGTGAATGCATTGCGCTATCGAGAGATGATTAATGATTTTTAATGGTCAGAATTGGACGGTATTGATCCGGAAAACGTTTACTTTCAAGAAGACGCTACATGCCACACAAGCCACAAAATCATTGATCTTTTACGGGAAAAGTTTCCGGACCGAGTTTTCTCTTGAAGAGAGATCACAATTGGCCACCGAGATCTTGTGATTTAACAGCTTGTGACTTCTTCCTTTGGGGCCACGTGAAAGGAAAGGTCTACGTTAATACCCTAGCGACGATTCAAGACCTCAAAGATGGAATTCGCGAGGCTATCTAGGACATAGAGCAGCCGCTTTGCGATTTGGTTATGGAAAATTTTATGAAAAGGATATGGTCCTGTAAGCGTGGTCGTGGTGCTCATTTGCCTGATGTTATTTTTCACTATCAACGGCATACCTTCTTCTTTATAATGAAATAAACATCCAATCATATATATATATATATATTGAAAAATTGTAATATCTTTTAATATCAAAATAACACCTCATGTTGGAAAACGCTGTAAATTCTCATATAATTTAGTGTCAAATAAGGTGAGCGACAAATTGTTGGAATTTATTTAATAAATGTCGAGAACCTAATATGAGATAAATATCGAATTACATGAAAGTGATTTCTTGGCTCTTAGCATACCAGATACAACATACTTAATATCTGACACTTTAGTGCGGGGACTCTTCCCCGCCCATCCCGTCCGTGTTGACGCTGTCCATGGTGAAACAGCAGTCGAGTGTCCACTCTTCACACAGCTGGAACTGGAGGAGGCAGTCCTCTCCCTGAAAGCGAGGAAGGCTCCAGGTCCAGATGGTGTTCCAGCTGAGGTTTTGCAGCTCGTCTATCACCATTGTCCTGACTTGCTGCTCAGCACATTCAACGCTTGCCTACGGGACGGGGTTTTCCCGGTACGATGGAAGGTGGCGAGGCTCGTGCTGGTCAGCAAGGGGAAGGGAAATCCCGAATCGCCGTCTACATACCGCCCGTTATGCATGCTAGACACGGCTGGGAAAGTGCTAGAGAAACTCATCAAGGGAAGACTCACTGACGCGATTCGTGCTGCTGGGGACC
This sequence comes from Odontomyia ornata, assembly GCA_963969285.1. NCBI lineage: Eukaryota > Metazoa > Arthropoda > Insecta > Diptera > Stratiomyidae > Odontomyia > Odontomyia ornata. The sequence goes on along the minus strand of OZ017740.1, from coordinate 324,753,288 downwards.
TATCTCCTCGACAGTACGGCTTTGGAGCAGGACGTTCTACCATTGATGCAATTGCAGAGGTGGTGAACGCGGTCCAAAAGGCAGAGGCATATAGTCGCACCAAGCGACGGATCGTCCTGTTGGTGACACTCGACGTCAGGAATGCCTTCAACTCCGCTAGATGGGTGGATATTCTGGACACGCTGGAAAACTCTTTTCAAGTTCCAGAATATCTAATGCGGCTTTTGAGGAACTACCTAAAGGACCGAAGCCTGCTCTACGATACGACACAGGGCCAACAAAGGATGGAAATTACATCGGGTGTTGCCCAGGGATCTATCCTTGGTCCGGACCTGTGGAACGTGTCTTACGACGGGCTACTGAGACTTGAGATGCCAGGTGAGTCGCGCTTGGTCGGCTATGCGGATGATGTTGCGGCTCTGGTCGCCGGACGCACCGTTGAACAAGCGCAACTTAGGCTAGGTATGCTAATGCGCCGAGTGAGGGACTGGATGACTGCTTGTGGGCTCAGTTTAGCACTGGAGAAAACCGAAGTGGTCATCTTGACAAAAAAGGGAATCCCTAGAGTAAGGATGATCAGTATTGGAGATAGACAGATCGAATCGAAGCCAGCGGTGAAGTACCTAGGGCTACTGATCGACTCGAAGATGAGTTTCTCTGAGCAAATCAGGGCAACGGCTGAGAAGGCTGCTTCGGGAATATCGGCCCTGAGTCGACTTATGGCCAACGTAGGGGGACCCAGCCCATCAAGAAGACGCCTCTTGATGAGTGCTGTAGGGTCAGTGCTACTGTACGGAGCAGAGGTATGGGGCGACGCTCTCAGCAAGGAGGTATACCGAAAACGATTGGCACAGGTACATAGAAGAGGAGCACTGAGAATTGCATCTTCGTATCCAACAGTCTCCGACTCGGCGGTGAGAGTGATTGCAGGCGTGATACCTGTCGCCCTCCTTGCTAGAGAGCGCCGCGCTATTTACCTGCGCCGAAACGAGGATGCGAGGGAGATGGTTGTCCGCGAGGAGAGACAACGCTCGCTCAACGATTGGCAGCAGTCTTGGAGGAATTGCACGAAGGGAAGGTGGACTGCGCGCCTCATCCCGGATGCGAGACCGTGGCTAAATTGAAGGCATGGTGGGACTGACTTCTATCTGACCCAGTTTTTGAGCGGGCACGGGTGTTTTCAATCTTACCTGCACAAGATCGGCAAGTCACGGCCTCCCGATTGTCGGTTTTGCCCAGGAGAGGAGGACAATGCCTGTCACACATTTTTTGCGTGTACAAAATGGGCCAGGCTGCGAAGGGAACTCTACAGGGAGACGGGAGAGCTCACCCCGGGTAATATAGTTGCGGTGATGCTCGAATCGGTTGACAAATGGAACCAGGTGGCACATTATGCTCGGGCAGTCCTAAAATATAAAAGGGACTCACAGCAGCCGGAGGCACTGGGGCTGGGGGATCGCTCTTCTGGCAATTCCTCTTCCCCCCTCTCCTCCCGCTAGGAAAGGGACTCCCCAGCTTGAAGGCGCCCCACGGCGTAACAAAACGAGACCTGGCCCGAAGTAATGTGTCAAACGGTTCCAGGCTAGGTTCTCAGATTGACAGGGGAGGTGTTTAGTGGGTAGTTAAAAGGTATCCTCCATGGGAGTCCCACACTGCCAGACTCGGCGGGCATAAATGCCTTCACCTCCCTACCACAAAAAGAAAAAAATCTGACACTTAACACTCTACATTACACAAATCACATCAAATTATCAAACACAACATGGCCCAGCAAAAATTCAAATCAAATCACGAGCCTTTCCTGTTACTCAATATTCTAGAAATTGCTGCATCCTCTCTGCATGCTCTAGGGAATATTTACCTAAACACTATGCATCAATAAAGCTTCAAATATTTCCTGCTTATACACTCAACACTATCATGTTGTTCAACTCATCCTCACAAGCTTTTATCAAACATGACGTACGTACACTAAAATCAATATCAATCTTCATATATCCTTCGGTACGATATACGCATTAAATTTCTGATCCTAGGATTATCGCATATATACGAATGGAAAATTTCATATACTCATATTCGTATTTCCATGTAGGCTAGGAGTGGCTATTGTGATTTTATCGCATGATGAATCCCTAAAGAGTAATTTGATTTAATTTAATTTTAATGTGAACTTTCATCTGCTGGTATCCATCTTTGAAGTTATTTCTATGGATAATAATGTGGTGATTCGAGGAAAGTGGATTCCAATGTTTATGAGATTGGTTGAAAATTTTTTATATGAATCTGCGAATACTGATATCATCATCGTCGTTATGATTGTGATTTATTAACTATGATTTGCGGAGTTATAAATTGTATTTTTGATGGTTTTGGTAGTATTTGCGGATTGGTAAGTGGCGATTCGGCGAATCGCCTGGAAACTGTCAATTAATAAACATATTTTATTAGGGTAGTTTCAAAGTAAGTAGCATGAAAATTATAATAAAACTAATTTTTCATTATGCATTAGATATTTTATTTATTTTGTATAACAGCTGTTTTCGACTACTATTTGCAGTCTTCTTCAGTACAATTATTGGGTTACAAGATTTTTACTTAAGTACATATAACTTTTAAAAAAAGGCAATTATATCTTTGATGTAATTAGGCTAAATAACTCTGAATGGCAATTAACTTCATCCGTATTCATTCTTTGTTGCTCAGGTACTTGGATTATCTTTATTGCTTCCATTGCGTCTAATTCTCTAGGACAATTACTGCTCTTAATTACACTTACATCGGCAATATCCATCATGTGTTGTTCTTCCATGATGTGTTTAGCTACGGCGGACCTCATGTGCGATCCCGGGTTTTTGGCTGCGATTTGTGCTTCCCTAATATGTTCATGGAACCTGACCGGGATCAATCTTTTCGTTTGTCCGATATAAATCATAGGACAAATACTACACGCTACTTTGTAGATGCCACTCGTCTCTTCCATTGTTTTTAGATCCTTGCCCGATCCCAATATGTTTCGTCTGCGCATCTGCGACTAGAGGACACCATTTCAATTTCGTGATGTTTGAAAATTTGCTTCATGTCGTTTGAATACCTCGAATATGTCACTGATATGCGCTTTGAAGTTTCTTTTGTCGGTTTCAATGTTGTTAAATTGTCCCTATTTTGTTTTCGGATCTTCTTCTTGATTATTGCTTCGATGCATTTTCCGTCGTATCCATTTATGCTGGCTGTATTAATGATATATTGTTTTTCTTTCTTGAATCGCTCTACTGTTAATGGCACTGTCAGTAATCGGTGAATCATTGAATGGTATGCTGCCATTTTTTGGGGGTAGCTATGGCTAGAGTCGCTAGTAATTGTACGTTGAGTACTCGAGGGCTTCCGGTAGATGTAAAAGAGGATATTAGGAACAAATTGACCAAAATATTACTGAATGAAAAACCAAATTTAATATCAAAAAACAAAATCATAAGGCAGTTAAGAGAAAAACCCGTTTTCTATCTAAAAGCTGATAAAAGCAATGCAGTGGTAATAATGAACAAACTTAAGCATGATGAATTTCATATTAAACACCTTATCCAATGGAAATTATATGGAACTGCGAAACAATCCGCTCCCAGATTCCATAAAACGAGTCGAAAAAACTCTCAAGGAATGTAGAAGAGTGGTAGCCAGTAAAAATTTGAGAATGCCGAATCCATCGCTCCCTCGCATCCGTATTCAACCAAAAACCCATAAAAACGGTGAGGAGGTACGTGAAATTATAGCTGACTCGAACTCGCCAACATATAACGTAGCCAAATGGTTAACCAACCAAATTAACGAAATAAATATACCAGTAAGCAGTTGGTCAATTAAAAACTCAGAAATGCTTATCAAAAAATTGGAAAAAATAGATGATTTGGACAACGAAGATATTATGGTGCCTTTTGACGTAAAAGCTCTTTTCCGAATGTCCCAGTTAAAGAATCATTGTATTTACTGGAAAAGTGGTTATCGAGCATAGAAAACTCTAGTGAATGGAAAGAGAAGACAAAGTGCTACATAAAATTGGCTCGACTATGCATGAATGAAAATTATTTCATGTTCAGGCAACAATTTTTCAAAACAACGTCCGGTACAGCAATAGGCAACCCTTTCTCTCCTCTTATCAGCGAAATTTTTATTGCCCATGTTGCAAATATCATTGAAGAAGAAGGTTTGATGCCAAGATTGTGGGTACGATATGTGGACGATATTTTTATCATCATTGCAAAGGAAGAATTGGAAAATACCTTCCAGAAAATCAACAATATCCACCCGAAGATAAAGTTCAGCATGGAGATAGAAGTAAATGGTGAAATCCCGTTCCTTGATTTGAAACTTATTAGGAACCAAGGCAGGATTGAAATCGACATCTACCGGAAGCCCTCGAGTACCCAACGTACAATTACTAGCGACTCTAGCCATAGCTACCCCCAAAAAATGGCAGCATACCATTCAATGATTCACTGATTACTGACAGTGCCATTAACAGTAGAGCGATTCAAGAAAGAAAAAGAATATATCATAAATACAGCCAGCATAAATGGATACGACGGAAAATGCATCGAAGCAATAATCAAGAAGAAGATCCGAAAACAAAATAGGGACAATTTAACAACATTGAAACCGACAAAAGAAACTTCAAAGCGCATATCAGTGACATATTCGAGGTATTCAAACGACATGAAGCAAATTTTCAAACATCACGAAATTGAAATGGTGTCCTCTAGTCGCAGATGCGCAGACGAAACATATTGGGATCGGGCAAGGATCTAAAAACAATGGAAGAGACGAGTGGCATCTACAAAGTAGCATGTAGTATTTGTCCTACTATTTATATCGGACAAACGAAAAGATTGATCCCGGTCAGGTTCCACGAACATATTAGGGAAGCACAAATCGCAGCCAAAAACCCGGGATCGCACATGAGGTCCGCCGTAGCTAAACACATCATCGAAGAACAACACATGATGGATATTGCCGATGTAAGTGTAATTAAGAGCAGTAATTGTCCTAGAGAATTAGACGCGATGGAAGCAATAAAGATAATCCAAGTACCTGAGCAACAAAGAATGAATACGGATGAAGGTAATTGCCATTCAGAGTTATTTAGCCTAATTACATCAAAGATATAATTGCCTTTTTTTTAAGTTATATGTACTTAAGTAAAAATCTTGTAACCCAATAATTGTACTGAAGAAGACTGCAGATAGTCGTCAAAAACAGCTGTTATACAAAATAAATAAAAGATCTAATGTATAATGAAAAATGAGTTTTATTATAATTTTGATAACATCAGAAAAAACTGACTATATACGTATATAAGTAGTATGACTAATCATAGTTTTTAACTATCTGAATTTGATCTACTAGACCGAAAAGTTCGCTAATGATCGACAATGTCATTTTGGTGACGCACGCACCGATCTTTAGTGGTGAAAAGTCAATCACAGTGCCTCTAAACTATAGTGTCAAGAAAAAGTAATGCAAAAAGTTGAAAATTCACAGAATTTCAACTTTGATAACTTTTTTCCAACCTCTCAAAAGTAAAATTAGCAAAATTGAAAGTTCAGAGCATGGTCCGATATGTCCAAGACAATATTCACACATGGTTTTCCCAAAAACCTATTTTTGAAAGTTTGTATGCCCTACCAGATGTATTCACAAGAAAACAGAGCTGCAAGTATGATAATCTGTGATAAGGCTTGTACTATGTTGCGGATGTGAAAAATTAATCCTAACCCAAGCATCTTGAACTTCTTTCAAAGATGGGTCCTGAGGCGAATCGTTGAAGCGAAGCTAGACGGAGACCAATGGCAAATTCGAAACACCCATGGGCTGTATGAAATTTTTGACGAGCAGGAGGTCTCAACGACTGTAAGAGTGGGGAGCCGTTTCCAGAATACTGGCGAAAAAGTACGATATGCCCTGTGCACAAAAAGGGGGATAAGCTAAAGTGTGAAAATTATAGAGGTGTCGCTTTACGGTGTATACCATATAAAGTGGTCTCCTAAATCATAAAAGAAAATTGAAGCCGTACTATGAAAGTATTATAGGAGAGTACCAGTGAGGCTTTCGAAGTTAATGGTCTAGAATAGACCAAATATTTTCAGTTAAGCTAGTTCTGAAAAAGTGTTAGGAATATAACAGCGACATGCACTAACTCTTCAAGCAAGCATACGACAGTATCGACAAAAATGCCCTGTACAAAATGATGCTTGATTTGGGCGTACAAGCAAAACTAGTCCCCATAGTCAAAGTCACGATACTGAACATAGAATTCCAGATCATGGTAAACGGTAAACTACCTGATTGTTTCAAAAAAAGAATCAGGCTCAAACAAGACGTTCGGCTTGTCCCAATTCTTTTTGATATTACGCTAGAGCACGTCATCAAGAAGACAACAGTAAAAACCTTTGATACACGCATGTTTAAGTCCATACAATTGGCATGATCAATCTTTGATGTCAAATAAGCATTTTTGAACCCAAAATCTGTATCTTGTAGATAAGCTGAGTAGAAGAAATCCCAAAAAATACGAGACTGAATGCCGTAAATAAAGCCTTTTACTCCATACTTCCTATTTATGGTCCAGATCTGTGCACAGGTGCGTTCGTATTTACAAATCACTAGACTAATATCCACCGTTATATAGAAGTCAAATAGGAACCCTGACTTAAAACTATGTGAATTCCAATGGGCGAACATTCAAGGATAGAGCACATAATAGATGTGCAGTGGGTGGACTTAGGACTAGATGATAAGACAAGAGAGCTGACAGTAGATCCTTGCTGGGAACGATTAGGTTTTAAATGAGGTTGGAGAGTCGTAATGATTGGAGGAGATTAATCCTCGGAGCCAAGGCCCGGCTTAGGCTCCTCCGTCGTTGAAAGTGACCGAACGTAGAGAAAGCCAGCAAATCTCAAAAATTAAGCCACAGCAAATGTCTTCAAATATACAGCAGGCTCTAATAGGAGAATCAACAATCATGGTGTCATGTTTAGCGCTAATGATGTCGGCTAAAAAATCAGGGGTAAATGACAAACTGGCAAATGAGCGAGAATGCATGGTCCAACGGGACATAGCTACGGCCTTTGAGCACAGTCAGAAAATTATGGGCACCTTAGTGTACCCTGTAAGAGAGAACGAAATGGGAGACAAGGCGAAGGAGGAGAAGAGAGAAATTTCATTCCAAGTGACACTTTTCTTGCGGTCGCCGAAGCAAATGAGGCACGAGAGTTCGATAATGAGAGCCTGTCTCAATAACTTACCCCAGAAAGCATCATGAGTCTGGACCACTTCGAAGGGGAGCGGAGAGTATTGTCATACAATTAAAAGTCAATTGCTTCTTAAAAAAATATCAATAAGGACGTCAGAAATGGAGTTTTTTGATCTTACTTATACATTAACATTTACCACAAGAGTTATTATATCTGCATTCTAGGTATTCTCCTCAAACTCATAGCTTAATGTAACCCCCGCTTATTTCAATCACCACTTCAATTTTCCGCTTGAATCATGAGCACGCCTTCTTTTACTGCTCTCGGTGTAAATTGATGAATGCTTCTTCAACAGTGGCCTGTAGGGACCACTCGATAACGTTCCACAGGTAATGTCCAGGTAGTTTAAATCTCCGAGTCGGCAGGGTAAAACTAGATGCGAGCAGTAGCTTCATTCTTTAGTGAACACAAAAGCAAGTAACAGCGGGCAATTCTTTTTGTTTTACCATCCTCGGGCAGCATCTATTGCAGCTTTATTATGTAGTACGTGTACCTCAGGTCCTTTTCGACGATTTGGCGCATGGTAGTCCCACTTACACCCAAGATGGCTGCCATTTTTCTAAGCGAGCTCCCAGGACCCACCAAAATGAAGTATTGGGCCCTTGCAACAACTTTCGGGGTCCTCTCCGTTCTTCTCCTTTGCATGAGTTTCGTTGCTGAACTAAGAAAACCATCCTCAAAACTTTTCGCGGCCGCGTACTTCTGAGCAATAGCGTAAACTGTGGGTTTTGGATACCCAAAAGGCCTTATAGTTTCTGTTGGCGGCCGTCTAGCGTGAAAACTTTCAATAATCACCGCTCTTCGATTGTATTCCGCTCTCGATTGCACTAACTGCGACACTTAGAAAACACGCAAGAATGCACACACGTTTTCTCAGTTGATATAACAACAAATGACTGTTGTCGTTGAAGTCCACTACAGCGACAAATTAATGTAAAGTTTCTCCGGATTTTTCTAACGCACCCTGTAAAAGGGCTCATAGATCACATCACGCACAACAAGTGGAGGTGGCTTAAGGCCGAAAACAACCGAGCATCAAGTACTCTAGTGGAACACCAGTAGCTCCAGCTCCTAGCAGTACTACTGTGAAAGGACGGCAAGCAGCTACGTCGAAGATGACCATAAAACAAGTTGGGTAAATAGACCTACGCTCATGTCAGAAGGGTTCTGTATTCAATTTACAAAATGCAGTCACCAGATCGAATAAAATCAAGAAACATGTCAAAGACGATTTTATTGGAGAAAATATGAAATTCGAAGATCATACTATTATTAACAAAGTTGAACGAATTTCGACTTCTGAGATTTTTGTTATTGTTATACTCATAAATATCTCCCTTGATAATTATTTCAGATGTTCATTCGCGAGGGAGGAAACACATTTTTCATGTATTTCCCCCCTGTGCCCCCACTGAAGCAAAAACTGACAGTTTAACAACTGTTTTGAAAAGCTCCCATGAAAACGTTAATTTCATACTCATATCGGCTACGTTTGATGAATTTTTTTTCAGGGGCCACTCTCCTGTACTGTTATCATCGATTAATAGCCATTTTTTTCGAATCCTAGAGTTGTTACAAAGCCCTTTTGTTAGAAGCTCCCTCCCGCCTCCTTAACTTGTTTCACTTATGAGTATTAATTGTAGGTACTTAGCTTCAGTCATTCATTAAATTGAATCAAGTGTTCAAAGCATGCACCTAAAACGTTGAAGTTGGGAAAAAATAACTCAACATTATTCAATCTTCGCATTTAAAACAGCCACGTTTTTGTTTTACGATTACTGATTCCACTAGCTGAACTGATTCTCAAAGTTATTCATGGCACCTATCATTCCTGAAATGTTCATGCAAATCCTAGCAAAACTGTAGTGTCTGAGTCGGTAAAAAGCGCATCTTGTTCCATAGCCATATGTTGCCATAGTAATACATGCAGCGCATATTGTTCCATAGTAATACAGGAAAATTCAAACCGCTATAACGTCGCTAAATATGAAACTTGCAGGGTTAATCAATCTTATAAATAGACATCTGTGTACTGAATTTCATAGAATTTAAGGGTACCGTTAAGATTTTATTCAAGAAAACATAAAATCGATAAATCATACTATTACTAACAAAGTTGAGTGAATTGCGACTTCTCACGTATTTGTTGTTGTTGTACTCATCAAAACCTACATTCTTGATTTTTTTTCAGATTTTTCGGATCACAGGTGTCCAATCGCGAGGGGGGGGGGGACACAAATTTTTCGTGTATTTCCCCTCCCTGTGCACCCCTCGAAGCAAACTTTGCCAAATCAAGACCTGTTTTGAAAAGTTCTCATCAAGACCTTTCATTTGATACCCATATCGGCCACCTTCAATGAAATTTTTTTTTCGGGGGGTCAGTCCCCTATATGGAGTGACCCCCCTTAAATACTTTATAAAATTTTTTTTGTAGTTGAACTTTGAAGAAACACCACTTTACACCTACATACAAAATTTGATGTTTCTAGCTTAAGTAGTTTCCGAGAAAAACTGCTGTGACACACGGACGGACGGACGGACAGACAGACGGACAGACAGGACGCGATTTTAGAAGGGTTTTGTAAAATTATTTTACAAAACCCTAAAAATGGGGTACCAAACGAAGTTGCTAATCTTGACAAGGAGTTTCAGGTTGTGCTGAGAAGTGCTGCCAAAATACGGCCAAAAAGCTTCCCTATGGAAAATCTGACAAAAAGCCTTCCAGAGAGGGGAAGAAGAAAGAACCTTCCCATAAAACCCCGGAAATTAAAGCGCATATCTCATAGTGAACGCCTACGGGAGACGCTGCTTATTGATTTACCTAAAAGTTGCGTGAAATAAAGTGGTAAGGCCAGATAACACCAAAACCAACATAAGAACTTTACGATAAAACTGATTCGGAGGCTTGTATATGGAACTTGGATCAGAGGCTACCAACAAGTACGCATTCTGTGATGCAATCAAACGGGTTCTTGGAGCCAAATTAACCATTGCCGCATTCGAGCTGACGGCAACCTCAAAACCAGTGGCTATGTCATCGATAAACCCAAGGCATTAAAAGGGGATTCCCTAATTTAAGCGAAGTCAAAGTAAAACTGACAGAGCAAGCCACCAGAAGACAACACATGGTCATTGTCCACTTGACCGATAAAAATGCCGAACAAATCCTAGCAATAGTCAAAATAAAAAACAAGGTTAGGTTATACACAAAAAACGAAGAAGAGCAATTCCTCTCCACTGCTTTAGGTGTCTTAAATACGTACGCATAGCATATGGCTGTAGGAGACACGACAAAAGCTCTACTTGCAACAATTGTGGTCAAAAGAGGCACAAAAAAAGGAATGCACGGATGAGACATAATGCATTTTCTGCAAGGATGCTCAGCCAGAACTGGTAAGATCAATCACATGTGAGGGTCGGGGAAGCACTGGGTTTACGAAGAGGCCTTTATCAAAACCAAATCAGTGCTCCAAGGAGTTAAGCCCCACAAGTAAACTTGTACCGAAGGACAGACGCCCAGGATCTGATTGTTCAGTTTGCGAGGGATATAAAAGCCAGCCTGCTTTTTCTCAGTGAGCAGCATCGTGATAAAAACTCGTTAACATGGTGACATGATGAATCTGGTACCTATACCATCTGGGTTCGGGCAGCGCCCACTAATAGTTAAAGGGCTATAGACGAACAGATGGTTTTGTATGGTTGAAGTGTTCAGGAACAACATTTGTTAGTGTTTATCTAACGGTGAAAAACCGATGTAGTCTTTCCCGGTAAAACTGAAAGTATTTGAAGATTATTTCATGAATACAGAGAGTCAAGTAATAGTTAGGGGAGACTTCACGGCTAGAGTGGTTGAATCTGAGCACAGAGGAAACCACTTCTTAAAACTGTGCTTATGCGGGAACCATGCTGATGTAACATTTGCTTTGGAGTCTCCGGTAGCGAGAGTACACAGCTAGTGGATACTAGAGGACTACTCAGCCAGCGAACACTAGTATAAAGCATTTGAGATTCACGGCGGTGTATCTCGGTGTACATACGCCCAGACTCCAGCGCTTGGATAGAAAACTGAGAAGATTACGAGTAACCTTTTGGAGGTTCGTTGACATACTTTTGGTGTGCACATCACTGCTGGGGAGTGGAAGACCTACTGTGGAGGATGCGGTGTTTGTAAGTTTTCCATGTCCCATCACAGACCTCGTCATAGTAAGCCTCCAGTATTTTGGTGGCTAATAGAAATCACTGAACAGAGAAGGAAGTGTCACGAAACTTAACGAGAGGCCCAGTGAAGTTGAGCGCGAGAGAAGGCGAGAGGATGCTGACTGACGTATTTCAGAAGCTCCTGGTCCGAATGGTTCTTAAATGATTTGTAAACCGATTTGTCAATTGGTTGAAGTTCATAAGTAGCATTTAAGGGAACACAGTACAAAGTTATGCCAAATTTTTCGGCTTTATCAACAATTATAAATCCAAACTGCATTTAGCGCCATCAAATACAAGGAGGAAGGCTCTAGATGTTCTGAATTTATTCAAGTGTTGAACAAACTCCACAAAAGTTTAAGTTGTAATACTACCTTTTGGCGTCATCTTCACTATAGCCTCTGGTTGCAAATTATCCAACTTTAGTCTCTTGCCCTTAAATAAATTAATACCATAGGTGGAGTAGCTGACCCTATAGCATTCAAACAACCGACCACTGTTATACTGTCGGCATGCTCATTAACTATTTGATGAACCCTTTTTGTACCTTTCGTAGTCAGAACTTACTGTTGATGGTGCAAAGATAAGCGACAATTCTTTTTATCTACATATATTATATATGATTTCTGGCATGTCTTGGATCCCAAGTCTATTCAGCACTCTTTTGTGTTTAAAAAAATGATTGCTAACAATACCATTTTTCAATTTTCAAGCTCGTGCTGGATTAATCATTTGTATTGGGAGCGCAAATTAAAAATGCGGGAGTTTTTCAAAATTTTGAGAATTTATTTCAAAAAAAATTGTAACAGACTGATCAATCGAAGTATTGTCCATCGCTAGCCACCACTTTTTCCCATCTTCCTGGCAACATACGGATACCGCGACGAAAACACGACTCGTCTTTTGACTCAATCCACGAACCGACCCAATTTTTGGCTTCCTCATAAGAACGAAAATGCTGATCAGCCAGGTCATGCGTCATCGATCCGAACAAGTGGTAATCAGAAGCAGCAATGTCTGGGCTATACGGCGGGTGGGGTAGGACTTCCCATTTGAGTGTTTCCAAATAAGTTTTTACGAGTCTTGCAACATGTGGCCGAGCGTTATCGTGCTGCAAAATCACTTTGTCGTGCCTTTCCAAATATTGTGGCCGTTTATCACGCAATGCTCGGCTCAAACGCATCAATTGAGTTCGATACGAAGCGCCTGTGATCGTTTCACTCTGTTGCAGCAGCTCATAGTAAACGACACCCAGCTGGTCCCACCAAATACACAGCATAAGCTTCTTTACATAGATATTCGGCTTTGCCGTCAATGTTGCGGCATGACCGGGGTAACCATATGATTTTTTTCGCTTGGGATTGTCGTAGTGGATCCACTTCTCATCACCAGTAACGATGCGATGCAAAAAACCTTTCCTTTGTTGCCTTTGAAGCAGCTGTTTGCAAGTGAAAAACCGCTTTCGATGTCTCTCGGCTTTAACTCGTACGGTATTCAATGTCCTTGCTTTTGAATCATTCCCAATAATTTCAATCGATGGGAAATGGCTTGGCGTGTAACTCCGAACGATTTGGCAAGTTCTTCTTGCGTTTGACATGAGTCCTCATCGAGTAATGCCTCCAATTCAGTATCTTCAAACTTCTTCGGCTGTCCTGGACGTTCTTTGTCTTCCACATCAAAATCATCACTTCTGAAACGCACAAACCACCTCCCGCACGTTGAAATCGAAAGAGCACACTCCGCATAAGCTTCGGAGAGTAATCGATGCGATTCAGCTGCACTTTTCTCCAAATTAAAGAAGTAGATCAAAACTTCCCGCAAATGCTGCTTTGTGGGCACAAAACTTGACATATTGAGAGCCAAAAAAACTATGTTGTTTACACTCCGGGCAAATGATACATACTGAAAATGAAAGTTATGGAATGAGGTTATGACATGAATATAGTTTCAGTATTGTCTGATGGGTATATCCCGAACTACGCCATCTTTTGTCAATCCCGCATTACTAATTTGCGCTTCCGCTTTATGGCAAAAGAGTTCTGGATGCCGTTTTAGAAATAATTTTAGCCATTTCTTACCAACAGCACATTTAGTACCATTGAATGAATTTGATATTTTGTTTATTCTACAGAACGAGAAAGCATGTACTTGTTATTATGCTTTTTGGTAAAAATAGTTCAGCGACCAACATTTTGCATTGTGGAACCACTGTGTAAATGGTTAGTTGCTGCAGCAACGTGTTGTGATAATATATCCCTTAACACCATCTTCACAGCACTTTCCATCTGTTCAGAAGTCCGAACAGCCCCTTTTTTGGTGCTAGCGCTTTTGTTTCTTCTTCCGTGATTCATCTGAAAACAACAAACTTTACGTTCTAAGATCATCATTCTTTTCAAATAAATACATAACTGAACTCAAATAAAAATGAGATTCCAAATAAGGCTCACATTTACTTTTAGGTGGCCTTATTAGGGAGTATCATACACATAATCAAAATGTTTGTCACATAAAGTATACTGATAGGACGGCTTCCAAATGCATAAAAGACGTTTGCAAATATATAAAGAATAATAAATACAACAAAAAATAAACGGCATATGTATACAGTTGAAAATGCTCACCCTTTTCACTGCAGAATTTTAATAAAAATCAGCATCCGCTCCGCATCAAAGTAAGTTTGCCACTGCGGGTTCTAACATGCTTACGAGACGAAACACTCGATAAGCGAATGCACATAAGCTATAGCCGTTCATACTCATTCGAACTTTTACACTAATTTGAACGCGCGAGGCGGGAAATTTGAACCCAGATCTTATGAGGCATCATACCTTATTATTAATATTACTATTATTATTATTATTAGTATCATCATTATTATTATTGTTATTATAACTATTGTTACATGTCCCTTTTCTGACGACACCACTGTCGCTATTACGGTTTGCATAGGATAATTTTAATGTTCCGGGAAAATGAAAACGCCCTGTCATTTAAATTAAGTTAAAAGACAGTGCGGTTTCACTTTCTCGGAACATTAAAATTATGGGCCGCGAACTACAACACTTGACAGTGGTGTCAGAAAAGAGAATGACAATTTTGAAAGTGAAAACTTTTAAACATTTTCAAAGGGCTAACATTGAAATGTTAAGTGGAAACTGTTGGAAATAATAAAAGTACCACGAAGCTTACATCTAAAAATTAATGAATTGACCATGTCGGAGCATAAGGGACAAGCAGAAACATCAAAATCAAAGGAACCAGAAAATGCGCTGATGCAAATGTTTGTGCAGATGTAGCAAGAGCAGCGATAACAGTCATCCAGTTTAACTGCGAAGCTAAATGAACATTCAGCGAAGGTAAATGAGCTATAAGCGCAGCTGGACCAACAAGCAATCGAAATCAAGGCAGATTTGTAAAAACAGTCAACTGAAATAAAAGCGGAGCTTGGTAGTCTGAGCAAACAAATTAAGTGCGTCGAGGAAAAGGTTCACCAGGTCGAGCAAAAGGCCAGCCAAGTCGAGGAGAGAATCAACCACGAGATGGAAAAAATGAAAAAGGATTTGGAAGCAGCGAAGGCAGTAGCACCCACGCCCGGCTTACAACCGCAGCGCAAAGCACATCCATAAATGTAAACGCACCAATATTCGACGGGCAAATCGTCTGGAGTATCTACAAAATCCAGTTTGTAGCCGCCGCAAGGATACACCACTGGAATGAGCAGGAACGAGCAACTGCACTAATTCTTTCCAGCTGCCGAGCTTTTGCAGACGATCCCCATTGAGTTGCACTCAAACTCAGCTGCTACAAACGCACTCGAAATGCGTTATGAAGAGGATCATCTGGAGCAGATTTATTGGTCACATTTAGGGCACTGGATGCAGAAGTCTGGTGAAACCTTACAGCAGTTAGCCCAGGACATTGAGCGGCTGGCACTTTTTGCTTACCCAGCTTACGACCCGGAACATCAAGATGACGCAGCAACAGAAGCATTCATCAGCGCATTAAAGGACCAGAAATTGCAACAAGCCGTGTGTTCAGCTCAAAAGCAAACCGTTGAGGACGCATTAGCTTATAGTCTGAACTTTAAGGCGGTGAAAAATGTGACTCGTACACTACCCGGGATCGCCAGATGGAGACAGACGAGTGCAGGTGTGAGCGTGTGGAAATTGAACAAGAGCCACAGGTAAATGGCGCACCTGCAAAGTGACTGCAAGAAGCGAAGAAAACTGAGTTATTGTCCAGGATGGAGGAGATCTAGACCAAGTCAGGAGCCCAGAATGGAAGCCCTTCAAACTGAGGGGATTAACTTCATGAGACAGTGGTTGGCTAAGAGAATCGTCGTTCCCAGCACCACCACCACCGTGTCAAGACTACATCGGAGGGAAGCAGACTTTTGCCTTCCAGGTCAAGTTGACGGAGAACATTGCACAGTAACAATCGACACTGGTGCAACACGATCGATTATCTGACCAGACCTAGTCCGGCAAGAAATACTTTACAAGGGCTGGATTTTCTCAATATGGACAGTCACGGGGGAAATCGCACCTGTCCATGGAGAGTTCAACCTCCAGATACAGTTGGGAGACCTTGCGTTCCAACATAGTTTTCTGGTCGCGAACATTATGGATGACTGCACATTCGGGCAAACGGGTATTGTAATGGCAGAATGTCGAAGTATTGGTGGAGGACCCCAGTGTCCAAATTTCCAAGATGATTGTCATAGTATGTGCCGACACTGATGTACCGAAATCTTTGGAGAGCATTGTATGGGCCGAGCTTGATGGTGATTCTGGAGACCACCGATCTTATCTGAAAGAGCCAATTGCGCAGTTTGATTATAGGACGAAGCCTAGTAAGATCTATAAGGAACGGATACGTGCTCGTTAGAGTTCTTACCACCGCAGACTCAACCACATGCATCAAAGCTGGAGAAGTCACCGGCAGCAGCCAGCTTGTTTCCACCATCATCTTTTTGGAAGCTAATCAAGACCATCATTGGAATAGGAGGCAAGACGCAGCCAAAGCCCGGGGACTCACGTCTGCAATATTGAAGCAGGTCAAATTGTCAGTGCAGCTATTAAAGCTAGTCTGTGATCTGGTGACCAAGTACAGTGACATCTTCTCAGCCAGCCCGAATGAACAAGGCCGAACGAGTGTGGTAACTCACGTCCTAGATACATAGGGAGCCAATCCAATTCGACAAGCACCGAGACGTCTTCCTATAGCCAAACAAGGAGAAGTGGGAGCACTGATCACGGACATGGAAAAACAAGTTGTTATCGAACCTTCTGTCAGTCCAAGGGCCGTGCCAGTAGTTCTAGTAAAGAAAAAGGATGGTAGCACTCGTTTTTGTGTCAACTATAGGCAGCTTAACGACGTCACTAAGAACGATACTAACCTGCTTGCACGCATCGACGACATCATAGACACTTTAGCCGACGCACAACGGTTTTCTACACTCGATCTCAAGAGTGGCTACTGGCAGGTAGAAATCGACAAGAAGCACCGAGAGAAGACCGCATTTTCAGTTTGGATCGGATTGTGGCAGTTTGTGGTGATGCCATTTGAGCTTTGCAATGCTCCAGCCACCTTCGAACGTCTGATGGAATACGTGCTACGAGGCCTAGCCTGGAAAACCTGCTGGGCGTACCTAGATAACATCATTGTTATCGAAAGAACGTGCGAAGAGCATGTGCGGAACTTAGAAGAGGTGTTCTCCTGACTGCGACTGGCAAATCTGAAACTTAATCTTGACAAATGGACCTTTTTGCAGCTGAAGTAAAATACTTGGGGCACATTGTATCAGTAGAAGGGGTCAGAATAGATCCTGAGCAAATTGAAGCTGTGAAAAGCTGGCCAACACCAAACAACAAGCGCCAACTACGAAGTTTTCTAGGTCTAGCGACCTATCATTGAAGGTTCGTCAAAGACTTTGTTTAAATAGCTAAGTGTCTCCATTTGCTGATCGAAAAAAGTCGTCAGTATGTCTAGAATGAACCATACCAGACAGCCTTTGATAAATTGAAGGAGAAGCTGTGCAAATCGCCAGTGCTGACATATCCAAAACCAGGAAAAAAGTTGCAGTTGACACCGATGCGAGCAACGGTGGGATCGGAACTGTAGTCTCCCAGCAGATCGATGGCCAAGAAAGAGTCCTCAAGTATTACAATCGAGTTGCCTCAAAAAGTGAGAGGAACTACTGCGTGACCAGGAACGAGCTATTGGCTATAATAAAGGCCACCAAGCAGTTCCACAAGTACTTTTATGGCTAGAAATTTCATTTTGAGAGTAGATCATGCATCGCTGAGATGGCTGCTTAACTTTAAAAACCCCGAGAGATAAGTTGCTAGATGGATCGAAAGATTGCAGGCATACGACAACAAAAATGTTTATCGAAAGGGCGGAGTTCATGGAAATGCTGACGCTCTATCTCGCCATCCATGTCCAGCTAACTGCAAGCATTGCCGGTGGATTGAGGAAAAGGAGCCAACCGTTGATCTGCGAGTGATAATGTCCAAATTCGATGAAGGTTGGCCATTGGAGGAGATTCGAAACGCCCAACTAGCTGATGAAGACATCTGACCATTGCTCGTATGAAAGGAGACAACTGGGCGACCTGAGTGGAAGGACGTCTCGATGCATGTCGCCACCCTGAATAGATATTGGGCACAATGGAACTCCCTTCAGGTGGAGAATGGAGTGCTCAAGCGAAAAAAGAAAACGGCGCATGGCAGTTCCTATAGGACTCAAACTATACTTCCCAAAAACCGAATCCACGATTTGGTTAAGGAAATGCATGAAGGATCCTCGGGAGGCCACCTTGGTGTTAACAAGACCTTAGTGAAATTGCGGGAAAGGCTCTACTGACTCCACGCTCGAGAAGACGTAGAGGACTGTTGTCATAGGTGCACAATGTGTGCTTCCGTTAAAGGTCCAAAGCCACGTCTGAGAGGACGAATTCAAACCTATAACGTGGGGGTACCGTTTGAAAGGATTGCTGTTGACATCAATAAACCCCTGACCAAGATGTTGACGTGAACCAAAGGGACTGGGACCGGGACATCCCATTATTCTTGATGGCGTATAGAGCTGCCGAACATTCATCAATGGGCAATGCCCCAGCCAAAGTCATTTTTGGAAAGACTATTCGTCTGTTAACTTATATCAAGTTCCAAACACCCCCAAACATCTCGGAGTGCGCAAGTGAGCTAAGGCAACGATTTAACCAGATAC
This sequence comes from Odontomyia ornata, assembly GCA_963969285.1. Classification (NCBI taxonomy): domain Eukaryota; kingdom Metazoa; phylum Arthropoda; class Insecta; order Diptera; family Stratiomyidae; genus Odontomyia; species Odontomyia ornata. Next base: position 324,734,551 of record OZ017740.1, on the reverse strand, counting down.
ATCGGACTGTTTAAAATTACCTGGAATTGGCTGCTGACCGCATGAAGAGCAGGTATGATCTAAAGGCAAATTCTACTGGCTTCCAGCAAGCTGAGTTAGTGTGGCTATATAACCATCAACGGCGGGAGGGTAGGCTTCCGAAGCTGCAGCATAATTGGGAGGGACCGTACCGAGTTACAAAGCGAATTAACGACGTCGTATATCGCATACAGGAACGTCGTAAGTTGAGAGCCAAAATGAAAATCGTGCACCTGGACCGTCTTGCCCCATATTACATCCAAGGAGACTTAGCTACAACTGGCGACACACCTCTCGAGGCGAAAAGAACTAAGGTGGGGGTAGTGCTACATGTCCAAACAATCTGCAAGCTACTGTCGCAATTGTTGTTGCAACTATTAATAACATCATGATCAATAAAAGAATGTACTTGAAAGCACAAGAATCGACCAAGTAGATCCATGTTCAATGTCTGAAAGTGACGTCACTACGGGTATTCAGAATTGCTTGACTATCCTATGTAGTTCTTGTCAGAACATTCACCAAATTACGAGAAATGGATTGAATGACTAGAGACCCAATATTAAGCAGACTAAATGAATGGGAGGTTTAGTAAAAAAAAAACCGCGATAGTAAAGCCTGCGATTGTGTAGAGCGCGAGTTGAAGGCGATATTGATTGATAGTGAAGTAAAGGTTTTTCGTGATATGTTTGAAGACATTGGAAACATAAATTGATAGGACAAGTGAAAAGCAAACTAAAGTGTGATTTGTAAAATAGTGAAGTTAATTATTGTGCATTCTTAGTAAATAAACTCTTTTAACTTAATTTAAAAGACGTTTTCACTTTCCTGGAACATTAAAATTATAAACTAGTACTAAAACAGATCACGAGTTATCGAAAATAAATTCAAGATGCCAAATTAAATTTACACACGAAAATGTATAATTACAACAAAGAAGGAATTTCAATGATTTAAAAGATTGAAGCAAAGAAATTAAGTTAAATGCTACAATATAATTCGTGCCGACGTTACATTGCAAATATTGAGAGATTCGAAAGACATAAAAAATGAAAAAAATTTCAAAATAAAGCAAATTATAACGCATCGATTTATGAGAGTCCTTTCCTTCTATTCAAAACCATATATTTTCTTACAACGGTCAAAATGTAAACTTTTGCAACATATTTTACTATAAAGCTTACTCCTTAAATCCTTTTGAAACTAGCTGCCATAATACTATAATGATGGAGCTAACCTTGGCTAAGCTTGGACAAAATCACCTGAACTTAAAGTTCATTTCCATTACACCACGCAATGAACATAAAATGGAAAGCATTGCATGGTTGTGACGCAAAAACGATACTGTGCACTATAAGAAATAATGATTAAAACGACATCCTTTATCCTTTAAATATATAATTTAATTCCTACACTTTCTACTCAATGAATTCACCACCCACAAATTCATCCCCACAAAAGCTTCACACGAAATACGCACTGCGCCTCTCATTTACAATCCACGTTACATGTGCCGTCATAATAACATAAACCACCCTTAAACTGTCTTCCTTCTCGTTCTCGCAGGATGAATATTCCAATTTGGTTAAAGTATTTCTGTCCTGCTGTCATTGCACTGAGACTGCCCTAACGAAATTTCATGAACAAGAAATTGTTTCAATTCTACAAATTCATTCGTGACGTGAAACTCACAACAACGAAATTACAATTTAAGGGGGATGTAAAAACGTGAAATTCTTTTCCATCGCCAACTATACATAATTTAAGCATTTCAGTAAGAAAGGAGCCTTTATCAGTGTCGGATACGGTAACGATAGTGATAAGGGTTGGTATTTGAAAGTTTGTGAGTTGAACTCTTGAACAATTTTGAGTGGTTTATACAATTCCTTTTTGTCAATATCCTTAACAGTGTCGTAGAATGTTTGGTGACGTTTTATGATATAGTGAATTTGCAGTAATATAATAATTCAATAATTCCTCGGTACAGATAATACAAGGATTGTGAATTTATATATACTGTGCAACCAAAGTGACTCCTTATCCTTACTAAACGAACGAGCCGGCTTCAATATCTAGTAATAGTAAAAGAGTCTCCACTTTGAAACTGTTTAATAGGGGTGTGACGTTTCCGCGAACTGTATCCAATCAAAAGAAAAATTACAAAACCATACGTGGACGTGTCAAAAAATTTTATACGAGTTCAAAGGATATTTCTTTCTTTATTTGTTGAGTTTTCAGAAAAACTTCAAAATGGATTTTGGTAAGTACACGTTAAAAATTTAATTGAAGGCTTAAGTAAACATGACGTGAAACAACCCTTGTATGTTACCTAGACTTTAAAAAGAATCCTTTCTGAGAAGGCAACGAAATATTTTGCCCTTGAACTTAAAATTTAAGTACACATGAATACACCCATATGCTGAATGAAACTCTTTCAATTCTAATTCTAGGCATTGACAAAAATACCCTCCCAAAGAATATAATGTGACAACACCGAAAAATTGCAGTGACTAAATGTATCGAATAGGTCCTTAAACTCTACACCTAAATTCTTACTATTCGGTCGATTGATTTTTCCTTTTTTCTACGTCTGTCGTCCACATGCTCTCAGGAAGGTTGTCTACTTTGACACACTCCCTGAATGGGTACATGGTTCCGGTTGAAGTTGTCTGGCAAGTGGTAGATGATTATAATGTGAAAATGTTTGTAAAACTATTGACACACTAATCCTGTTTGCTGAATAACTATAAATATATCCTTGAGTGAAGTTAATAGGCGATAAATTTATTCTATGATATAAGAATCTTTGACTAGCGTTTTACGTTGGTATGAGCAGATGAGAGTACTGCATGATATGAGAAGCAAGAGACTATTAAATCCTCATGCTGAGCAATGAAGTTTCCATAAATGAGATCATCTTTGCATAGAAACGAGGCATAAAATGAATAACCTTCTTTGCATCTCATTACGATGACAGTATAAAATATTTACCCACATTGGGGGTATTATGATTGAAAAAACTATAATGAATAGGTTTCAACGATTTTAGAGATAAATTCAAAAAGGCTAACCTCACAGAAACGGTCGAAAAATCTCAAGGAGGGGCTTTCAGAGGAAACCTCATTTTTAGGGCTGGATAATTAAAGTCCCTTTTTTAATTCGACTCAGGTACTCATGATATTTAGTGACAGAAAACCTTAACAAATTTCGTTTCCAAAAATAACGTACTAGTTTTGCACGTACATTTAACAAAGGCTTTTCAAAAACACCATTTGTAAAATGATTGATGCCTTACATTAACTTATAATGAACTCACGCATTAATAAGGCCAGCCATCTCTGGGAAATTCCAAGTATAAAGTCAATCATTGCGTACAAGATTTCGATTAAAACTGGAATCAAGACAGTAATGAGATACCTAGGATTTTGATAAATAGTCATTTCTTTGGCAGCAAGGAAATATATTTAACCCTAGCGCAAGAATGGCAAAAAAATACAGGAAGTGTACCAATCGTTTCAAGTAAGCAAATAAGATTAGCATCCAATTCAGTTAACTTAAAAGGGCCCCATTTAACCATTTTGGCTAACATCCAGCAGATATTAGAGGGCACAATTCCTTGGCCAGAAGTCATCTGTAATACATATTTAACACTTACAGGGTTCCCACTTTTAGGCGATTGACATTACTACCCCGAAGGTACCTACTAATTTAACCCCGAAATAAGCAGGTTTAGTCGAACTAGTTGTCAAGTACCTGCGCTGATTGACTCGAAAATGAGTTTCTCTGAGCAAACCAGGGCAATTGCGGATAAACCTGCAGTGGATGTGTCAACACTCAGTTGACTGATGGCCAATGAAGGGGAACCTAACTCACCACAAAGGGAACTTCTGATTAGTGCAGCACAGTCGTACTGTATCGATTGGAAATATGGAGCGATGCTCTCAGCAAGGAGCTATACCGGCAACAGCTGGCACAGGAGCAGCAATGAGAACCGCAGAGGATAGCATATACATATCGGACAGTCTCTGAGTCAGCAGTACTGGTGATTGCAAGAATAATACCCATCGCCGTAAAACTTAGTTGCACAGAAACAAAGCTGATGGAGAGGTAGTCTTGAAGAGAAACTTGAAGATCAACTTCATGGTGAGACTGATCTCTATCTTATCAAGCTCTTGGGCCACTGTTTCTTCTACGCCAGAGAGGTCGATAATACTTGCACATAGTTTTTAATTGTAAATTAAAATAGCCTGCGGAGTGATCTTGTTATGGATTTAGGAGAGCTCGCCCCTGAAAATCTAATCAGAGAGATGCTGAAATTGTAGTGAACTGGGTGTATATAAAAGCCCGTAAAGGACAGCAGCGATGGTTTGCTGCCTCGGTGAGACAGGATGGTGGGTTTTGCCGAGATTGACTTTGTCTGAGGATGCGTGAATCCACTTGCAGGCTAGCATTGCGGTGCCTTGGGGCGGGTTCCTTTCCCCAGCTTAAAGACACTACAAAAGAAATTTCGCATCCACAAATTTCAAGGTTCGAATGAACATCGACTGAAGTCAAGCCTGAGGCTACCTACTAAGCGTCAAATATTGCTAACGCAGAGGACAAACCGGGCCAGGAGAAAACAGATGGACTTAAGCGGACTTCGTCGTTACCGACGATACTTATGGCCCCCAAATGAGAGTGGGTTACCCAGGTGGAAGCGGTGCTCCCTCGCATCCCCCAGCCGGATCAAGATCCAAATTTAAGCGTGGCCATATATTTTCCATGTAAGTGAAAAACTCATGCAAACATAATTTGCAAGAATTGTCCCTTTAAATGAAAAATATAAACGTGGCAAATTAATGTCATAGTATCATGTGCGGGGCGTACTGACATTCACCCATTCGCAAATTCAAATTGCCGCCGTAACATCTCCACCTCCTTTTGGGCACTTATACGTTTTACTCTGTATATTCATTTATTTTAATTAAAATTTTACCAATTTCTCTATAATTTTTACTTCCCCATCATCTCATTCCTACCTTTTAATGCTCTGGAGGGCGCTGTTTCGAACGCAGAGGACAACGTGCTCGTTGGGGAGACTTAAACGCAAAAGCAATCGATTGGGGCATGCCTCAAATAGATCCGCGGGGAAAATGAATCCTGGAAATGACTGCCAGGACAGCGCTCGTGGTACTTAACACCGGAAACACGCCGACTTTGCCTCGTGGGAACCATACTGGACGTGACATTCGCCTCGGAGTCCTTAGAACGGAGGATACACAATTGGAAAGTATTAAAGGACTTCTCAGCCAGTGATCATCAGTGCATTCCGCTTGAGATCAGTGATGCTGTCTCCCGGCGTCCGCACTCTCGGCTTTCTACAACTTGATGGAACGCCCATCCAGTCGAGAGGTTCGACGAGGTCCTCATAGTAAGTGAGCCGCTGCAGCCGCTGCAGCCGCTTTGGAGGGGACGGAAGGATTGGCAGCTCAAGAAGTGGTGAGCTCAACTATGAGCATCAGCACGACTGCTTGCTACGCTTCTATGCCCCGTCTTAAACCCCGGCACGGCAAACCCCCAGTGTACTGGTGGAAATCGAGCGAAGGGAGTGTCACGAGCATCGACGTGAGGCTCAATGGGCGGGGATTCATGACGAGGCATGCAACAGGGTGGCAGCATATAAGTCGGCCAGGAAATGCCTTTTTTGTTTGTTTTTTTTTAAGTTAGGGAGGTGAATGCTATTCATGCACAGAGTGTGGGGCTCCCATGCGTGACTGGACTACCCACTAAACACCTCCCTTGTCAACCTGAGAACGCAGCCTGGAACCGTTTGACACATTACTTCGGGCCAGGTCTCGTTTTTTTTACGCCGTGAGGCGCCTTCAAGCTGAGGATCCAATTCCTAGCGGGAGGGGAGAGGGGAAGAGAAAGTGCCAGACAAGCAATCCTCCAGCCCCAGCACCCCCAGCTGCTGTGAGTCCCTTTTATATTTTAGGAATGCCCGAGCATAATGTGCCACCTGGTTCCATTTGTCAACCGATTCGAGCATCACCGCAACTATATTATCCGGGATGAGCTCTTCCGTCTCTCTGTAGAGCCTGACCCATTTTGTACATGCAAAAAAAGTCTGAAAGGCATTCTATTCCTCTCCTAGGCAAAACCGGCAATCGGTAGACCTTGAATTACCAATCTTGATCAGGTAAGACTGAAAACACCCATGCCCGCTCAAAAGCTGGGTCACATAAAAGTCAGTCTTACCATGCCTTCGGTTTGCCACGGTCTCATATCCGGGATGAGGCACGCAGTCCACTTCCTCTTGGTGCAATGAACCCAAGACTACTGCCAGTCGTTGAGTGAGAGCAATCTCTCCTCGCGGACAACCATCTTCCTCGCATCCTCATTTTTACGCAGGTAAATAGCGCGCGCTCTCTAGCAAGGAGGGCGACAGGTATCACGCCTGAAATAACTCTCACCGCAGGATCAGAGACTGTTGGAAACAAAGATGCAATTCTCAGTGCTCCTTTTCTCGGTACCTGTGCCAAACGTTTTCGGTATACCTCCTTACTGAGAGCGTCGCCCCATACCTCTACACCGTACAGTAGCACTGACCCTACAGGACTCATCAGGAGGCATCTTCTTGATGGGCTGGGTCCCCCTACGTTGGCCATGAGTCAACTCAGAGCTGATATTCCTGAAGCAGCCTTCTAAGCCGCTACCCTGATTTGCTCAGAGAAACTCGTCTTTGAGTCGATCAGTAGCCCCAAGTACTTCACTGCTGGCTTCGATTCGATTTTTATGTCTCCAATACTGATCATCCTGACTCTAGGGATACTCTTTTTTGTCAAGATGACCACTTCGGTTTTCTCCAGTGTTAGACTGAATACGCGAACCCAGCCTAAATTGCGCCTGTTTCACGCTGCGTCCGCCGACCGCAAATGCAACATCATCCGCATAGCTGACCAAGCGTGACTCATCAGGCATTTCCAGTCTTAGTAGCCCATCGTAAGACACGTTCCACAGGTCCGGACCAAGGATAGATCCCTTGGCAACACCAGATGTAATTTCCTTATTTTGTTATCCCTGTGTCGTGTCACAGAGCGGTTCCGGTCCTTTGGGTAGTTCCTCAAAAGCCGCATTAGATATTCTGGAACTTTAAAAGGGTTTTCCAACGTGTCCAGAATATCCACCCATCTAGCGGAGTTAAAGGCATTCTTGACGTCGAGTATTGCAAACAGGACGACCCATTCCTTGGTGCGACTATATGCCTCTGCCTTTTGGACCGCGCTGACCACCTCTGGAATCGCATCAATGGTAGAACGCCCTGCTCTAAAGCCGTACTGCCGAGGAGATAGGCCCCCAGCAGTAGGAATCGCGTCAGTGGGTCTTCTCTTGATGAGTTTCTCTAGCACTTTCCCAGCCATGTCTAGCATGCATAATGGGCGGTATGCAGACGGCGATTCGGGATTTTCCTTCCCCTTGCTGATCAGCACGAGCCTCGTCACCTTCCTTCGTATCGGGGAACCCCCGTCCCGTAGGCAAGTGTTGAATGTGCTGAGCAGCAAGTCAAGACAATGGTGATAGACAATCCGCAACACCTCAGCCGGAACACTATCTAGACCTGGAGCCTTCCTCGCTTTCAGCGAAAGGACTGCCTCTTCCAGTTCCGGCGGTGTGAAGAGTGGACACTCGACTGCTGTTTCACAATGGACAGCGTTAACATGGAGGGGATGGGTGGGGAAGCGTGCTCGCTCTATATCGTCCATCTTTTCCGCATCATGTATACAAGGTTTCCATAGGGCACAAAGCTTCCGCATAACTAGCTTGTAGCCAAGGCCCCATGGGTCCTTGTTCACATTGTCCACTAGATCTTGCCAGTTGTGAGCCTTGCTGTTATTGATTAATTAGCGAAGGCATTTCCTGGCCGACTTATATGCTGCCGCGTGTTTGCTTGCCTCGTCACGGTTCCGTACCCGTTGAGCCTCATACTGAAGCTTGTGACACTCCCTTCGTTTTTCAACGATTTCAGTTGACCACCAGTACACTGGGGGCTTGCCATGCCGGAGTTTTGGATGGGGCATAGAAGCTTTGAAAGCAGTCGTGCTGATGCTCATAGTTGAGCTCACCACGTCTTGAGCTGCCAGCTTTTCCGTCCCCTCCGGATCTCCCTGTAACGGTGCACCTGCTGTGAGAACCTTGACGAATCTCTCGACGTCCATCCTTACGATGTTCCATGCAATTGTAGAAAGTCGAAAGTACGGACGTTGCGAGACAACATCACTTATCTCAAGCAAAATGCACTGAGGATCACTGGCTGAGGAGTCCTCTTATACTCTCCAGTTGTGTATCCTCCATACTAAGGACTCCGAGGCGATTGTCACGTCCAGTATGGTTCCTTCACAGCCAATACGGTGGAAATTCAGCATATTTACAGTATTTAGTACAATGAGTGCCGTTCTGGCCCCAATTTCTAAGATTCGTTTTCCCTGCGGATCTGTTTGAGGCACGCCCTATTTGATTGCTTTTGCGTTCAAGTCTCCCCCAACGAGCACTTTCCCGTCTGCGTTCGAGACAGTGCCCTCCAAAGCCTGAAGCATGGCTTGAAAAGATGATATCGATTCTTCCAGCGTTAGATACCCACTAAAGAAGGTGGTCCCTGAGCACCGAGCCCACACAAAACCATCCCACCGTCCACAGCTCTCCGCCTGGAAATCACTATTTCGAACCCAGATGGCGGCAGAACCAGTTTCATCAGGATACCATGATGCTGAACTTTTATCATAATGTTGCTCACTCAGCAGCAAAAAGTCGGCTTTCATCGAGCAGATTTTGGGCGGTTGAACTGCGGTGTAGGTTTAGCTGCAGGATGTGGGTCATCGAAGTTCTGATTTTGCCTTGGCAAGGGCTTCCTGGAAAACCCGGCATTTTCCTGATCCGAAGAAGAGTCCAAAATCATGTCTTGGATCAGCATCCTTGCAAAGAATACGGTGTGCCTTCTTCGTACACTCTTTTCTTTTATGTCTCATTTCACCGCATTTGTACTTGTTCGGTGTGACCATAGTCAAGGTATTTGAAACATTGAAGAGGTGTTGCTCTTCACCGTACCCTATAGACAACCCACCCTCTTCGTGCTTTGCCCTTATTCAGAAATCGCTCGGCGTCCTTTTTGGCCAAGTCAATTATGGCCATGCATTGTCCCCTACGGTTCTCTGGCGTCAACCTCGCCTTAATTCCGTCCACGCTAGGGAACTTTCTTTTGATGGCCTCTTCCACCTCGGCTAGGTCCATGACGCAGTCAATGTCTCTTATTACGATCATTGTCATCGGCTCAAACGAGACTATAGCTGCGCTTTTGATGAGAATTTTCTTTATTGCGCCGCAGAATGCTACCCTATTCTCGGCCTCTGCTCCAAATTCGAACTGCTTTAATGGCAGTGTTAGTGTCTTCGGGCCTTACGTTTCCCCTGATGTCCCGCTGCACCTCCGTGTATGATTGTCCATCTTGGGATTTTACGAGCAGTGCCTGCTGCCGGGGTCTTCATCGGTGCTTCTTTTTCTCCTGTTTTGCATCGGGTCTTTTTTCTTCTTAGGCGTTGCTTTCTGGAACTTTTTGAAGGAGTTTCTTTGCGGGTTTCTTGGTTGCTTTTGTAAGCATGGCCTGGAAACCCTAATCTGGTGTTCCGCGCCCATTAAGTGCCTCTTCATTCCTTATTTTATCCGGATCTCCTTCGATTGGCCTGGATGCCATTATTTTATTAATTTTTAATTATGGGGCTGTCTGCACGTGCCCTCTAGATTTCCCCCAAGCGCTTCTTTAGCCTTTTGCGCTTCTTCAGCCTTCTGGTCCTCTTTGGCCTTTAACCAGCTCCTCCAAAATGCCCCTCTGCAGTCTATGAGCTTCTCTAGTTCAAGGAGCCCAATCCTCACTGCTTTGGTGGTTTTCGGTGAGTCGCATGCAGACTGAATTTTTTTTACAACAACTCCCGCTTTTCGGAATAGCCTTTCTTCTTCACGTCACTGGGTGGTAATTGCACTTTGCGGCCATCGTCCTTGGGAGGGGTTATCGACTTCTGTTTCCGAACACATTACTTCCGCCACCTTTTTGACGTTGGCGATGAAATCACGCATCGTCGCTTTATTTGCCTGGCCACCCGTTTCTTTTCCTGCCGTAATCTCCTCGTTGACTTCAGGATGGTGGATTTACGGCCTTTGCTTCAATCGTTTCGGTAGTGATCGCAGCAGTGAACATCGAATTGTCAAGTTTCTTTATATTTTCCTCCACCACCCAAACATCTGGCGTGTCCTGCAGAGTTTCCCGATTTTCCTTCAGAGGACACTCTGGCGCTCGCATCATTTTTTGCTGCGCCCAAACACCGCAGGAATCTCAGTCTGGACAAGACTGTCTGTTAATCTCTGTTTTTCATCCATCTTCACTGTGTTGTATTAGCCGTTGTTTTTGTCGTCGTTAGTACTGCTTTCGATGCCCTGTTAACAGCGTGGCTGCAGCCGCTGGTTGCGTCGTCGTTGTTGTTATTTTTGCATCTTTTTCGAGTTTTTTAAATCTTTTTTAAGGGTTTTGGTTGCTCCAGCTTTATTGGGTCCCCCCTCGGAGCCGCTATCTCCGTCCGTGTGTGTATTCGCCTTTGCAGAGCAGGGAGGCCATGCGAGGATTGACACAATTCCTCATGCGTACAAGTGCCCAGAGTCAGACCAGCGCTAATCGGGAGCCCGTCTGAACCGAACCTACACGACCAGCCCAATGGCGCGAACTTCAAACGTACTCCGAGGCCTGCCAAGGTTTTACCGGGACGGAGATGGTATGTAGTTGAATTGATGCCATTCACACATGAGTGTCACCTCGGCGCTACCGGGCAGAGCAACTAGGTGCAAACCATCATATCCGCCAGCCCAAAGCATGAATTTCAGTTTGTTGTCAAAGACGTAGTCCAGATCCGGTCAGGGTCGTTACTTATCATCCCAGGAGGGAGCCTCACGGCGCACCTCATATCCTCGGGTCCATTGGGGCGGCGTTCCCTAAAGAATGCTAGCCTCCATGAGTGCACTAGTCGACTGGCGTTCCCCCTGTGGGAATTTTCTCAGGTATGTGGGGGCGGAACTCCCCAAACAATGCTAGCCTCCAAGAATATTTCTCTCAGCCAGCATTCCCCTGTGGGGAGAACATTGAAGGAAGCTACATTTGAATGGAGTATTCAGCCCATATCCAAATCATTAATTATTCGGAGATCGATTTATGTTTCAAACTCAAAAAATTGCCTATTTAGTTTGGCCTGCTTATAAGCTGTGCGGAAAATGCATTCAGTAACATTCTGCTGCTCCTGATTCATAAAAGTCACAGCTTTTTTCATTTTATCTTTCTTTGCTTCATTGAGTTTTTTTCTGCTAAAAATGAGCTGAAGACCCACGGTGTAAAGCGTATTTTTCCTAAGAGAGGATTGTTGGCTTTTTTTATTGTTTCCATAAGCGGTAATAGTTCCTAAAACCGAATCCTCACAGCACCTAGGGTACTCACGCTTCTGCAAATATTACAAATTAGTTCTTTGTTCACAATTAACCATGGACTTGATGCTTTAAATTCATCAATTTGTTCAAGAGACTAACAAACTGGGTGTTCACCCCCATTAACATAATCACTTTCTTTATTCCTAATCTTAGCTTCGTCTGAATCAGATCCCAATCCCACCAACTTGGATGCTTCTTTGTCCGATGAGGAAGTTGAAGAATTATCATCCTCCTTGATTCCGATTGCGTTACCTTTTTGATTTTGATCAAAAATTGGAGTCGTAGTCGATGCTTCCGAACTGCAGTTCTCATTATTCACATTAACCTTTTGTTGATGTTGCGGCTCTGGTCACCGGACGCACCGTTGAACAAGCGCAACTTAGGCTAGGTATGCTAATGCGCCGAGTGTGGGACTGGATGACTGCTCGCGGGCTGAGTTTAGCACTGGAGAAAACCGAAGTGGTCATCTTGAAAAAAAGAGAATCCCCAGAGTAAGGATGATCAGTATTGGAGACATACAAATCGAATTGAAGCCAGTGGTGAAGTACCTGGGGCTACTGATCGACTCGAAGATGAGTTTCTCTGAGCAAATCAGGGAAACGGCTGAGAAGGCTGCTTTCGGGAATATCGGCCCTGAGTCGACTTATGGCCAACGTAGGGGGACCCAGCCCATCAAGAAGACCCCTCTTGATGAGTGCTGTATGGTCAGTGCTACTGTACGGAGCAGAGGTATGGGGCGACGCTCTCAGCAAGGAGGTATACCGAAAACGATTGGCACAGGTACAGAGAAGAGGAGCACTGAGAATTGCATCTTCGTATCCAACAGTCTCCGACTCGGCGGTGAGAGTGATTGCAGGCGTGATACCTGTCGCCCTCCTTCCTGGAGAATGCCGCGCTATTTACCTATGCCGAAACGAGGATGCGAGGGAGATGGTTGTCTGCGAGGAGACACAACGCTCGCTCAACGATTGGCAGCAGTCTTGGGGGAATTGCACGAAGGGAAGGTGGACTGCGTGCCTCATCCCGGATGTGAGACCGTGGCTAAATCGAAGGCATGGTGAGACTGACTTCTATCTGACCCAGCTTTTGAGCGGGTACGGGTGTTTTCAGTCTTACCTGCACAAGATCGGTAAGTCACGGTCTCCCGATTGTCGGTTTTGCCCAGGAGAGGAGGACAATGGCTGTCACACATTTTTCGCGTGTACAAAATGGGTCAGGCTGCGAAGGGAACTCTACAGGGAGACGGGAGAGCTCACCCCGGATAAAATAGTCACGGTGATGCTAGAATCGGTTGCCAAATGGAACCAGGTGGCACATTATGCTCGGGCAGTCCTAAAACATAAAAGGGACTCACAGCAGCTGGAGGCGCTGGGGGATCGCTCTTCTGGCATTTCCTCTTCCCGTCTCCCCTCCCGCTAGGAAAGGGACTTCCCAGCTTGAAGGCGCCCCACGGCGTAATAAAACGAGACCTGGCCCGAAGTAATGTGTCAAACGGTTCCAGGCTAGGTTCTCAGATTGACAGGGGAGGTGTTTAGTGGGTAGTCCAAAGGTATCCTCCATGGGAGTCCCACACTGCCAGACTCGGCAGGCGTAAATGCCTTCACCTCCCTGCCACAAAAAAAAACCTTTTGTTTTTTAGGGACCCTAAGAAACCCTAAGTTAGGGTCAGGTTTCAAAATCAAAAACTTTTCTGGTAGTCATTACTAAAGTAGTAAACTTTTGTAGCTGCACTAGCACTAGTAAGCATAAACAGACACGAACAACGAACTGCAATTCAAAAACGAACTGATTACAAAACAGTGATGATGGAATGCAATGCACTTTGTGACTGAAACGCGTCAAGTAAACTATGCTGTGATCAGTGTTTCTACTTCCACTATGATGTGTGTGCGGTGGCGGTGGCGCGGTGAAGAAATGGAGGAGGTAGGCGGAGGGTATTGTTTTGTTATTGAGTGGCGGGGACGAAATGACTGACCTCGTTTGTTAGGGCGCTTATTACATACTTACGAGCCGCTCACGAGCAAAGCCTAAAATTGATCGTATCTACAATTTTAAAAAATTTGTAGCTTTAGAGTTACTTGCATTGCTTTATGTTCCAGCACTATTGAAGGTAAGGATCCGCTATTCCCTTGCATTTTCACTGAAATTAACACTTTTTTGTACCTAATTTATCATTCATTATTGTTGTTAATCATAAAAATCAAGTACAGATTATACCCATCATCAAAATTCTACAACTCTCTTGAAATTAAGCCACAACCATTCCTCTGGTACAATCTCTAACCGATAACAGTTTAAATTTACTTATCCAACCAGCTGTGAAAGGAAAATTTGATTCGTGTGTAGTCGCGTGAACACATTCTTTTCTACCTCTTTCCTTTCATTTCAGCTTGAGGTTAAATTCAATCAAGTTACGGAATTTGCGATTGGAAGGCACAAATTGGTTTCCATGCCTCGAATCGGTGATATGCAAAATGGAATATACTCAAAATTGTCGATAAAATCCATTTCCTACGGCTCTGACACTCTTTATCAGTTTTCATTTTATTTCATATTATGTACGAGTATATGCTATTGCTGTTTGAACTCCAAAATCAACGAATCCTTATTGGCTTCAGGCTATTGGAAATATAAGGCCACTAAAAAATTGTGACAGATGCCAGGACGTTTTTGAAATGGATGCTCTTCGTTGGGACACGCAGTAGAAAGCTTGACCATACAGAGCAAGTCCGAGTGAAGTTCTGTATGTTTTCAGAAAGGATTTAATTAAGTGGATTCGATCAGGGCATAAGATATGAAAGGCTTATGGTTGTGAATACTGCAAAATATGTAGAAACATATGTCAGAATAATTGATTTATAGGGATGTAATTGAATGAAAAGAACAGGTAAGCAAACCATTGGCAGCGTAATTTTTTTATAAATAAGTTGATGTGTGTGGAACTTCAAGCCTCAATTTTGGAAAAGAAAATTTTATTTCTGAAATTTATTGAGTTCTTAGAAAGGACTTGAACAATGGGGCAATTAGCTTCAATAATGAAGTAATTCGGCAATGAGTTCTTATCGGTGGTTTAACTGATCGAAAAGGTTCAATGTGTATTTCTTATGTATTTATTTACAAAAAGATTTAGTTGAGATTGCAACAATTGTAAAAAATCAATGCTACCACCATCCAACGTAATCCATTAAATTGAGTATCTTTCGATATGTATTCAAAAAATGATCCATCTCTTTAGGGATTTCAATTGAAACCAAATACCCACGAACAATCGGTAAATCCTTAAAGAGGATTACCAGCAAAAAAGGAAATACAAAATACAACAAAAAAATGGTTGAACAGATTTAGCGATTTATTTTTTCTGGGTATGCCCTTTTCATTTTTGCTTTATTCATCATTACCTTTTTTTCTTTTTTATTATTTATTTATTTTTTCAGTTTTAAACAATTGTTGCAGGCATATTGTTGCAGCAAGATTTTCTTTTCGCAATTTGCAGAGTAACGAGCTCAAATAAAAAAGCGGATCCTTCCTGCCCTCAATCCCCAACAAGAAAAATGTGGATACACTTGTGAATATACGTTGAACAAGTTCAAGGCTATTGTATCAACTTTCAATATGTCTGAAGTTGTATTGTTTCTTTGGGCTTTTTGTTTGTTAAAAAAAGGAAAAAGTCTTCTTTCATTTTTGCTTCTCATTTCATTTTTTACTTGATCCCTTAATCTGATTAGCGTTTGGCATTTAAAAAATGGAATGGTCTGAAATGGTGAAAAAGCAAACAATAAAATGTGTTATTGCTGTCGTTGGGATTTTCATGTTGAGAGTGAAAATTGATTACAGTTTATTGACGTGTGTTTGGAATTGACAATATGATTTGTTCGGTTTAATTAGCCTACAGTTATAGTAATTATATCATCATCATTTATGGTGTAGCTCTAATTCAAGCCTTCGCCTCCAATCGTTTGCCATTTGGAAACCCCAAGCAGGAATCCACTGTTTTTGTTTTTTTTTATTTTTTTTTTTTTTGTGGTAGGGAGGTGAAGGCATTTACGCCTGCCGAGTCTGGCTGTGTGTAACTCCCATGGAGGATACTCTTGGACTACCCACTAAACATCTCCCCTGTCAATCTGAGAACCTAGCCTGGAACCGTTTGACACATTACTTCGGGCCAGGTCTCGTTTTGTTACGCCGTGGGGCGCCTTCAAGCTGGGAAGTCCCTTTCCTAGCGGGAGGGGAGAGGGGAAGAGGAAATGCCAGAACAGCGATCCCCCAGCCCCAGCACCTCCGGCTGCTGCGAGTCCCTTTTATCTTTTAGGACTGCCCGAGCATAATGTGCCACCTGGTTCCATTTGTCAACCGATTCGAGCATCACCGCAACTATATTATCCGGGGTGAGCTCTCCCGTCTCCCTGTAGAGTTCCCTTCGCAGCCTGGCCCATTTGGTACACGCAAAAAATGTGTGACAGGCATTGTCCTCCTCTCCTGGGCAAAACCGACAATCGGGAGACCGTGACTTACCGATCTTGTGCAGGTAAGACTGAAAACACCCGTGCCCGCTCAAAAGCTGGGTCAGATAGAAGTCAGTCTCACCATGCCTTCGATTTAGCCACGGTCTCACATCCGGGATGAGGCGCGCAGTCCACCTTCCCTTCGTGCAATTCCTCCAAGACTGCTGCCAATCGTTGAGCGAGCGTTGTCTCTCCTCGCGGACAACCATCTCCCTCGCATCCTCGTTTCGGCACAGGTAAATAGCGCGGCGCTCTCTAGCAAGGAGGGCGACAGGTATCACGCCTGCAACCACTCTCACCGCCGAGTCGGAGACTTTTGGATACGAAGATGCAATTCTCAGTGCTCCTCTTCTCTGTACCTGTGCCAATCGTTTTCGGTATACCTCCTTGCTAAGAGTGTCGCCCCATACCTCTGCTTCGTTCAGTAGCACTGACCCTATAGCACTCATCAAGAGGCGTCTTCTTGATGGGCTGGGTCCCCCTACGTTGGCCATAAGTCGACTCAGGGCCGATATTCCCGAAGCAGCCTTCTCAGCCGTTGCCCTGATTTGCTCAGAGAAACTCATCTTCGAGTCGATCAGTAGCCCTAGGTACTTAACCGCTGGCTTCGATTCGATTTGTATGTCTCCAATACTGATCATCCTTACTCTAGGGATTCTCTTTTTTGTCAAGATGACCACTTCGGTTTTCTCCAGTGCTAAACTGAGCCCGAGAGCAGTCATCCAGTCCCTCACTCGGCGCATTAGCATACCTAGCCTAAGTTGCGCTTGTTCAACGGTGCGCCCGGCGACCAGAGCCGCAACATCATCCGCATAGCCGACCAAGCGCGACTCATATGGCATCTCAAGTCTCAGTAGCCCGTCGTAAGACACGTTCCACAGGTCTGGACCAAGGATAGATCCCTGGGCAACACCCGATGTAATTTCCATCCTTCGTTGGCCCTGTGTCGTGTCGTAGAGCAGGCTTCGGTCCTTTAGGTAGTTCCTCAAAAGCCGCATTAGATATTCTGGAACTTGAAAAGAGTTTTCCAGCGTGTCCAGAATATCCACCCATCTAGCGGAGTTGAAGGCATTCCTGACGTCGAGTGTCACCAACAGGACGATCCGTCGCTTGGTGCGACTATATGCCTCTGCCTTTTGGACCGCGTTCACCACCTCTGCAATCGCATCAATGGTAGAACGTCCTGCT
The DNA here is from genome assembly GCA_963969285.1 of Odontomyia ornata. Classification (NCBI taxonomy): domain Eukaryota; kingdom Metazoa; phylum Arthropoda; class Insecta; order Diptera; family Stratiomyidae; genus Odontomyia; species Odontomyia ornata. The sequence goes on along the minus strand of OZ017740.1, from coordinate 324,717,347 downwards.
CTAAAGCTATACTGCCGAGGAGATAGGTCCCCAGCAGCATGAATCGCGTCAGTGAGTCTTCCCTTGATGAGTTTCTCTAGCACTTTCCCAGCCGTGTCTAGCATGCATAACGGACGGTATGCAGACGGCGATTCGGGATTTCGCTTCCAGCACGAGCCTCGCCACCTTCCATCGTACCGGGAAAACCCCGTCCCGTAGGCAAGCGTTGAATGTGCTGAGCAGCAAGTCAGGACAATGGTGATAGACGAGCCGCAACACCTCAGCTGGAACACCATCTGGACCTGGAGCCTTCCTCGCTTTCAGGGAGAGGACTGCCTCCTCTAGTTCCAGCTGTGTAAAGAGTGAGCACTCTACTGCTGTTTCACCATGGACAGCGTCAACACGGACGGGATGGGCGGGGAAGAGTCCCCGCACTATCGCGTCCATCTTTTCCGCGTCATGTATACAAGGCTTCCGTAGGGCACCAAGTTTTCCCATGACCAGCTTGTAGCCAAGGCCCCACGGATCCCCATTTACATCGTCCACGAGGTCTTGCCAGCATCGGGCCTTGCTCTTGTTAATAAGCCTGCGAAGATATTTCCTGCCAGACCTGTATGCTGCTAGCGTATTGTCTGCCTCCTCCCGTGTTCGCACCCGCTGGGCCTCTCGCCGAAGTTTGTGACACTCGCTTCTTTGTTCGGCGATCTCGTTTGACCGCCAGTATACTGGAGGCTTACCGTGTCAGGGTCTCCGACGAGGCATGGAAGACTTGCAAGCAGCTCTGATGGTACTCATAGTTGAGTTCACCAAGTCCTTGGCTGTAGGCCCTCCACACCCTGGTGGAGCTCCCAGCAACGGTGCGCCTGCCGTAAGCGCGTCAGCGAACCTCTCAACGTCCATCCTCCCAGTCCTCCATTCGAGGATTGAAGTTTGGGCATATGCACGCAGAGTGGCACTGTCGTGAATCTCAACCGCTATATACTGGTGATCACTAGCCGAGTGGTCCTCTAGTACTCGCCAGTTGTGTACTCTAGGTACCAAGGACTCCGAAGCGAGTGTCACATCGGGTATGGTTCCTACGCAACCCCAGCGGCGGAAAGTAGGGGTGTTACCAGTATTTAGGACAAAAAGCGCTGTTCTGGCCGCCATGTCCAAGATTTGCTTTCCCCTTGGATCGGATTGTGGCATACCCCATTCAATGGCTCTGGCGTTGAAGTCTCCCCCGACCAGCATTTGGCCCTCTGTGTGCGAGACAGCGTCCTCCAGGGCATCGTGTTTGGTTTGGAAAGATGGCATTGTCTCGTTAGGCGTCAGATAAACACTGAAATATGTTATCCCTGAACACCGCGCCCACACAAAACCATCCCCGCGTCCATGGCCCTGCACATGAAGGCGGGCGCTGTCTCGAACCCAGATGGCCGAGTTACAGATTTGTCAGGGTACCACGATTGCGAGTCCTTGTTATGATGTTGCTCGCTCAGCAACAGGAGGTCAGCTTTCTTATCCCTCGCAAACTGCTCAAGTAGGTCCTGGGCGTTTGTGCTTCGGTGCAAATTGACCTGCAGGATACGGATCATTTGAGTATCGATTTGGCTTTAGTTAGGGCCTCCTTGAAAACCCAGCATCTCCCTGTCCCCGGCTCATATTTGAGGTCGCCGGGTGCTAGCTTAGCATCCTTGCAAAGAATGCATTTTGCCTCGTTCGTGCACTCCTTCCTTTTGTGCCCCGTTTCACCACATTTGTAGCACAGAGATCTCCTGTCGGGTCCCCTACAGCCATACGCGGTGTGTCCGTATTCGAAGCATCTGAAGCAGCCGATATCCTGCAGATCACCCAACCTATCTTAATATTGCCCTTCGCCAGGATTTGCTGGGCGTCTTTATCAGCTAGTTCGACAATAGCCATGCGTTGCCCCCATGTGTTTTCACGTGTCAATCTTGCCTTGACTTCACTTAAGCTGGAGAACTCCCTCCTAATGGCATCCTCTACTTCAGCTTTGTCCGTGACGCAGTCGAGGTCCCTGATTTCCAGGGTGGCCATTGGTTCGAGCGAGGCAACCGTTGCCGCATCTCCAAGAACCTTTTGAACCGCGTCACGGAATGCATCTTTGTTTGTGGCCTCTGGCCCGAATTCCACCAGCAGGCCACCGGTCCGGGTTGGTCGAACTGCTTTTTAAACATTAAAAACAAAGCAAATATGAACACCAGTCTTATCTACTCAAATAAGCAAATCGTTAATTTCTTTAGCTAAATAAAAGGAAAATCAAATGCTATTCACATTTCGAGAAAGTAAAGTTTTTTCTACATTATCACAACACATTTAATAAACTTTTTTCAACTGTAAAACATTCATTATTGCACATTGTAAACAAAAAGAAAACAAAAAAATGTAAGTACATATTAGATTTACATATTAAAGTTCAGGAGCATTAATTGTGACACCTTTTTTCCAGTCAGTCGATTTCTTCTTTCAACTAAAATTTGGGCAGATTTTGAAAAAAATACGCTCTGATGGAACTGAAGTAGCGGGTCAACACATTCGCTTTTTCATTATTGAGTATAGCCTGGGGTAAGCATGCCTTTTATCTTCCCACCATTTTAGAGGATCTAAATGACGGTGCAATAAAGGCTCTTGAAGGTACTTGTCAAACTCTATCGAGCTTGCTGCAGAAGAATCTACATTTTTAATCAGATCGCAGACTTTGTTGTCGAAGTCCGCCCAAATGCTGCACGCTTTCTTCGTTGGTAGTGCTGCTTCATCGTTATTGGTGATTTATTGTTGCGATATTAATTTAACATCGGCCACCAACGATTTTAAGCTTGAACAAGCCGTGTCGTAGCTCAATGCATTTGAGAAACCATACCGTTTGAAGCGGGGATCTAATAGTGTACTTTCCGCAAATAATTGGTTGTCTTCAATATTTCTGAACTACTTTTCTAATGCCTCTAAAAGACTTTGTGCCATTTTTTTAACGGATAAAGGCAGTTCATTTTTCGCGTCAAAATCTCTACATTTCTTCTGCAGAGCATTGACAATCAGGATTACCTCAGATATTGTCACATTTTTTTCAGAGCTCGGTTCCTCAGATACATCTTTAAAAACTGATAACAAATCAACGGCTGCTACTAAGATATTAATATCTTCACTATTAATGTTATCAGTTCCTCGATAATGTATGGCAATGGTGGAAGTCAAGCTGTTTTTAACGGTCAAAACCCTTTCAAACATATCGCACGTTGAATTCCATCGGGTGACAACATCTTGCTTCAGCTTCAGTTCAGTTTCTCCCAACTTTTTTTGCATAAAAGTCAGTCTTTCAGCTGCTAACGGACTCCTTCGGAAAATCGATTTTATTTTCGTTTGTGTTACTTTGATTTCCACCAAAGCAGACTGAACAATCAAATTCAGTGTATGTGCAAAGCATGGGATATGCTGCCAGTTATTAAGTCTGATTGCCGCTTTTATGTTGTTAGCATTGTCGGTTGTGGCGGCAATGATTTTATTAGATATGTGCCAATCGTCGCATATCCTTTTCAATTCCACACTAAGATTTTCCGCAGTATGTCTATCGAAATATTGATGGCACTCTAACATGCAGGATTGCAATTGCGATAAAATGAGCGGTCAGCGATAAATAATTGTCGTTTGGCTTTGAAGTCCAGCTACCTGTTGTTAAAGCCACAAGCTCTGAAAGCCCCAAAATCTTCTGAACATTGTCTTTTGTTTCGTTGTAATAATTCGAAAGAAGAGCATTCGATAATATTTTTCTCGAAAGAATTACATAATTTGGATTCAGCTCGAATATATATTTTTTAAATTCCTTGCTCTCAACTAAATGAAAAGGCAAATAGTTTTTTACCACAAGCTCCACTAAACATTTGTTTAGCTGCTCAGATTTCTCGGCAGATAATGGTTTGTTTAAATACTGAGTCATACTGGTACTTACAACTTTTGCAATGGAACTTGTATGACCTTCAGTTCTGGCTGTTTGCGTCGAAAGAAATGTGCTTCTTGTTATTTCGGAGGAAGTTTCTGTGCTTACTGCAATGTTCCCAGTCGCTGATGTTTCCATCGAAATTACTGGGTTAAGACGATCAGTTTGGTGTATTGCCTCAAAAATAGTCGGGTGGAGTGATTTCGTATGGCGAATCAGGTTGAATGGACCACCACCCCTGTATGAAATGATTTTCTTGCAAAAATTACATTTTACCTTATTATCCTTCATGTCAGTGAAGTATTGCCAAGCACTCGATTTTCGTTTATCTGCCATACTGTTCAAAAAATAAAAAGGTTAATTTTAGAGCCTCGAGGTATCATTTGAACGAGATTTGATTATTTTCGTAGTCAAATAAATCAAAGATCTGGAATTGAGTTTTTCGTTTTATATATCTTTGAACTCGATTCAACATACCATAATCAAATATTGTAAGTAACGTTTAAGCCATTCATTGAAACAAGGATACATGCATCCGAAAATTGGTGGAAGAAGGTGGTTTCTTTTAAGTATATGTTCTTGAAAAGCGATAAGACCTACTGTGGAAACTGATAAAAACATAGATCGTAAGCTGGAAATATGTTTTTGTAGATACTCATTTCTTGAATATTTAAGAATGCTATTTTACGATAAAAACAATTGAGGAGAAATCAATCGAGGTCTTACTTATGAGGATTTCTTGAAATCGTGTATAAATGTTTATTCAAAAATATCGATGTAAGGTAATCTGATTTGTGGTAAGTTATTAGATCAAAGTGAGACAAAGAACAAAAACTAGTTAAGCGATGGGTGGCTAACTCTACGCTAAGAAGTGAAAAGCTCAAAAAAGTTAATAGATATTGTTCAAGATTCAATCCATACAAAACAAATTCGAATAGGTTCCTTCTTAGTTTTTCAAAAATTTATTCCAACTGAACCATTTAAAGGGAACACAAAAAACTTATGTTTCAAAATTATTTGGATACTAATAGACCAAGAGCTAGCAACGTTTTTACTTTGGCCGTTTCAAAAGTCGTGAAAATTTACACACTAAATCTTCTATGCCAGCTGAACATGAAAAGTCAATTCTGGTAGTCCTCCCTGGTCTGGTTCTATCACCATAACATTTCAAAGAAGTTGAGGACTAATGGTAATTTTGGTTAAAAGTATAAGTCGTAACGATCCAAGAGATAGTATTCAATAATATTTTCCATCAGAAAAAATTACTGCCAAAATATGTTTTTCTTTATCTCAGGTAAATGATTCAAGTATTCTGACAATCCTTTAGAATGAAGATCATCGTTACGACATATAGTTTAAACAAAATTACCATTTTGGGACATTTCCTCATGAGGTATGGGATTGAGGTAGTGCTGGGTGCGAAAGCATATTCCCACTAGGAAATGGAATTAGTTCGTAAATGATTAAGTAATTGATTCCAGGCTATCATGAACCCGTTCTAATTTGGATCTTTAAATATTTAGTCTGCATTACATTTGACATTGCATGTCATAGGCGGTAACCAATAGCTGCCGTCTCGATTACAGTGGAGCCATTCCGTAACCAGTTACCGAGACTCCTTTTTATCACAGGTTACTTGGTAAAAAATGTAACCAATTCGTATATGAGTTCATTAATTCATTAATTAGAATGGCTTCGTGTTTGGAAGGAATTCGGACAATCAATCCAAGACTTTCCATTATCTAGTGGCTATAATAACAACAATCGAACGGATAATTTTGAACTTTAGTGGAATCCATTTTAAGGGCTTTGTACTATCTTACGGAACCCTATTGAAATCGTTGTCTGTCCGACGGTGTGTCACAGCTCTTTTTCTCCAAAACTATAGCAGCTACGGATACCAAGCATTGGTACGCATATTAGAAGTAATTGCTTTTTGAAAGTCCAGGTATTAGAAAAATTGTAAGGGGGATCCTTCCATACCGGAAGGGGACCCTAGCATATTTTGTTAAGCGAAGGTAAGCGTGTGGAGTATCAAAAGAATGGTCTTGATGATAACTTTCTAAAACGAGCCTTAAAACAGTGCTACCTGCTTCGTGGAGTGCAGGGGGGGTAAAGGCATGAAAAATGTGTGTGTCCCCCTTCGCGTTTGGACACCTTTGATCCGAAAAATCTAATCATGAAGACAGTCCTTTATGAGCACAACAACGACAAATACCTTAGTAGTCAAAATTTGCTAAACTTAGCTTATAATAGCATGATTTATCAATATTACATTTCCGTCAATAAATTTGCAACGATACTCCTAAATGTAATGAAATTTGACATTTGAGTATTCTTATCTTTGGTTCTTATATCCTGTAACTTTGATAAAAATCCATACATTTTAACAATAACTACACGTGACATTTTTACCATATGGGCTTTCCATCGAACCAGACACTACAGTGTTGATTGAATCTTCTAAAAATTTACAGATAATATGAAGAATATAAAAATCTTTGAGATATCACTCAATTAATAAAATTAATAGTACCACAACAAAATAACAGCCGCTTGAAATGAAGTAACGCGGGCTTTTCTTTCAAACCATGTATGTATTTCATGTGAATGTCACTGAAGATTTTCTTGAGTAGGGGAGCCTGGGGCTGGTTGTGACAGGGGTAGGTTGTTACAGCGGCATTAGCTGCTAAACTATGAACGCTATATTTATATTAGAAAGAGCAAAATGATCACTATACCTTAGGCTTCCACATGACGTGAGTCAGTCGCGCTAGCATTCGTATGAGAGCAGTCCGTGAGTACACTCATCAAAACCGCAGGTTAGTAGTATTTTTGATTTTCAGTAAAATCGGTTTACACCTTGTTTTCTGTGAAAGCAGTGAAGTGTGTGTGTGTGTTACATTTATGCCCTGATGCCTTTTGTTTTCAACAAATCCACGTTTGTACAGTTATACTTATTCGTGTTTCTACTATTTAACCTCAAAAGATTAGTTTTGGTGCTGGGGCGAAAAGTGACATATGGTCGGGGCAGGTTGTGCTTTGTCATTACCTGCCCCGTAGTGATTGTATTTTTTTATTTGAACTCGATCTACATAAATGCGTTATTTTATGTTTTTTTTAGAATGAGGACGTATAAACGGAAAAGTGGCCGTGGAAGAATATCGAAAGATACCTACGAGAAAGCAGCAGTTATTGTGGAAGATGATGAAACTAGAACAATTCGTGGTATCGCAAAAGACTTCGGAATATGTCATATGTCTCTGACAAGGTATTTGAAGAAGCAAAAAGAAGCGAAACAACAGGGTGAATCTATGGAATCTCTCACAGTTGGCTACAAAAAAAACAGAAAAGTTTTCAGCGATGGACAAGAAGCAATTTGGGTGAGTTACCTAACAAAGTGCAGTCAAATTTATTATGGATTAACGCCAAAAGATGTCAGGAAATTAGCATTTACTTGTGCACTAAAATACAACATTGTTATGCCTCAATCGTGGCTTAAAAATAAAGAGACGGGAGTTGATTGGCTGACAGCATTTTTAAAATGCAACCAGTCTTTGTCTGTGAGATTACCAGAGGCTACTAGCCTGAGCAGAGCCACATCTTTTAATAAAACCAATGTTGCAAATTTCTTTTCGAAATTGGCGGAAGTATTGGACAGTCATAAATTTCCTGCATCACGCATATGGAATGCCGACGAAACAGGTGTTACAACCGTGCAGAAACCAAGAAAAATTTTGGCTGTGAAAGGATCTAAACAAGTAGGTTCCATTACGTCAGCTGAAAGAGGAGTTCTTGTTACTGTGTGTGTAGCAGTAAATGCAGTGGGAAACTCGGTGCCGTGTATGTTTGTTTTCCCTCGGATTAAATACAGGGAGTATTTTGTTTGCGATGGACCTCCAGGTTGCATTGGCGCTGGTAACTCGAGCGGCCGGATGACTGGGATTGAATTCCAAATATTCATGAAGCACTTTATTGAAAATGTGAAGCCATCTCCATCTGATCCTGTACTCCTATTATTGGACAACCATTGTTAACACTTGGAGATTGAAGTTGTTGAAATGGCTAAGGAAAACAATGTCGTTTTGCTGTCCTATCCACCACATTGTTCTCATAAGCTGCAGCCTTTGGATGTAGGAGTTTATGGACCATTCAAAAATTATTGTGCCACTCAACAAGATGCTTGGCTCAGAAGCAATCCCGGTAAAACAATGACTATTCACGATATTCCGTCTATAGTGAATAAAGCTTTACCCTTGGCACTGAATCCGGCTAACATCATCTACGGATTTAAAAAGACTGGGATTGCACCATTCAATAAAGATATTTTTCAGGATGATGATTACTTGTCTGCTTTTGTGACGGACAGAATAATAGGTATCCCAAATATTGAAAATACTGCTGTTACTCCACAAAAAACTCCGGTTTCACCTCCTAGGACTCCATTTCCACCTACTAGTTCAGTTGCTGGTTGCAGCAGAGATCCTCTCAGGACTCCATCTCCACCTACTAATCTAGTTGCTAGTTGCAGCAGAGATCCTCTTGATAATTCATGCATTTTTTCTACCGAGGCTGTTCGGCCTTATCCAAAAGCTGCTCCTCGAGTGTGAAAGTTTACACGAAAATCTCGTAAATCAGCTATTCTGACAGACACACCAGAGAAAAATGCGTTGGCACTAGAACAAAGCAAGAAAAAAGAAAATGCTTCTATAAAAGGAAATGTAACTAAGAATAGAAAGTCATCTGAGCCAGAGAAGAAAGCTAAACAAGGAAATAAAAGTAAGGTGCAAAAAACAATGAAGAAAACAAGAAAGATTTCTATAAAGAGAAAGATGTTACAAGAATCTGATGAAGAAAATGCAGAAGATGAATTCTTTTGCCTGATATGTTGTGAACCATTCGACCAGAGTCGAGCTGGTGAGAAATGGGTACAATGTTTAGTCTGTAAGAAATGGTCCCATATCAGGTGTGCTAAGGGAAATGCTGTATCCTATATTTTTTCAAACTGCGAAAGCGATTGTTCCGACTAAAATAACTGAAGTCCTTTGTGATTAGCTTTTAAGATCTGATTGTTCTTTATAAGAAAGAGGGAAATAACTTATTTTTTGTTGGTTGAAGATTTATGTTTAGCTGATTCTTAATAATCGTAGTTTTAATTTAAAATAAAGAAGACTGTGAAATTGAACAAGGCTGAAAGCTTCCTAAATTTTGTTTTTATTGGGCAGAACTTCAAAACAATATTGTCAACTTAAGGTTCCTTACTTTGATAAACAAAAGAATTCTTTTTTTTTTTAAGATAGATGTTATGCTGTTAATTTGTAATAGAATATCCGTGTAAAGTAGTTTATTTTGTTAAAAGAAACTGTGATTATTCTTAATAAAAAGTCCGAAATAAACTTTGTTTTTTTTTTTTTGTAACATTTTGCCCCTTATTGTGTAACAACCAGCCCCTGGCGTGGGGTTAAAAGTTACACGCGACTTTTCCAACAGTTCATTAATTTGTCTTATTTCTTAAATGCTGATCAGAAAAATTGTTTTTAAATTTAAACATAGACAAGTAACTTAATGAAATAGAGCTATAATCAGGTAAAATAAACAAAGAAACAAAGAATTAAGTCACATTATAAAAAAAATGTCACAACCAGCCCCAGGTTCCCCTATATTCATAATGGGCGATTACATAACATAGTTTGAGAACAAAACCCTTCTGACAGGAACGTAGGTCTGTCTACCCGACTTGTTTGGTTTGTTCTTCTCTTGTTTTAAAAAAAAAGAATCTTACGGAAGTTTTAAATTTCTTCACTCAAACGATAGAATCCATTCACGCTACAGCATCGTTAAAAATTAAAAAATGTACATTCCGAAAAAAAAAATTTATTACATAAACTTTGAAAATAATTAACACAAACATATTTTGAATCCAATTCATTTTTGCAAGTGAAATAAATCTTAAAAATCTAAATTAAATAAATCTTAAAAATCCATAAAAATAATATGATAGGTATGAGAGAATATCTAATTTTGTTTATTATTTACACATGCTTTTTTAAAAAATTATTTTTTCCTCTTTTGAATGCTTTTTTGATTGTTGTATCATAATTATCTGCACCGACTGCCTCTGAAATTGTGTTATAGAATATTATTGTAGAATTCAAAAATTTTACCTCATTTTTCTTATATACCTGTGAAAATTTCATTGACTTTTTCATACGTCCGGAATGGTAATTTGCCATGCGTACCATTATAGTTGTGGGATAGTAATATATCCTCTGACAGAAGTTTTTTAATATTTTTAACGAAACCACCGGCTTTGATTTTGTTTTTTACAGCTTCCACCTGCTAGTATTAATTATTAATTAATTATTATTTATTAGCGAATGGAAAGCCAGAAATACTCTCACCAAATAAGGAATATCTTCCTGCGTTAACCTTTCATTGAAAAGCTTCAAGTCTTCCGAAGTTTTTATTGGAAGACTTGTGGATATTTCCTTCTCGAATGTTTCCTGCTTGTATAGCTTTTTCAGTAGCACTAAATTTGCTGCCAACACGTCTATTATAGCTTTATTTTGAAGCTCAATTTTATCTGAAATCAAAGTTTTTGATCTCCAATAAGCACTAGTACATGCTGTAGAAATCATACCTTCCAAATTTTTAATCTGCTGTTTTAATTCATTGCAGACACAAGACTTTTCACAAACTGAAAGAAAAAATATCAACTTTTGGAGTCTTGTTGATCAATAGTTGTACTTACAGGAAGAAAACATCTGCTCTTCTCCTAAAACTGCACTGTAGCATTTAAGTTTTGCTGGAGTCGGCGGAGTATTTTCTTTGTTATCGCTCATTTTCTGAAATTATAAATTACGGGTGTACTCTCCATTATTCATCGCAATTGTGCAATAACGGTATGATCAAAACATTTTCTTGTTTCCATGGTAGTATCATCAACTTGCAATTTATGTCTTCCAATGCGAATTTTTCATCTTCACTGCTCAAATCTTTATTTGCGGGACATATACCCAGAACGTCCTTCGATGGTACTGGTTCCGTAAAAAAGTCTCTCAAATCTTTGAATCTTTTCCCGATAATAAGATTTGTATCTCCTTCTAAGAAACCTGTAATTTTTAAAGGTATATAAGGTTTAATAGCGCAATAGCAGTTGGGCTCTTTCACGCTTAAGTAATATGAGTTGCAAGTGTAGCTTATAATTTTTTCGGCATTCTTTTTGAAAAATTTCGATCTTCATGCTTTTGATTGTTGCTTATTAGTTGCAAAATGCCAGTCGGTTTTTTTCACTTGCTTTTTTTATCGTTTGCAAATAATTTTCAAATTTATACGCCGAATAATCCGAAACGATTCCATGCTCTCGGACACAATCTGGCAAATGAAGTAAACTATGGATGTTGTATGTTACGCTGTTTTCCCCATATACCATAGGAAAGTTTTTAACAAAATAATTGATCATCTCCTGTATATTCGCAATGTTTCGAAAATATTTCTTTGGACACAATAGAAGGCGAAAAGCACAATTAAGCAATAAAAAATGGTGATATAAATCGTCATGTACATTGTCTTTTAAAACCACAATTCCGGTGTATAACCCAAACTGTCTGAACTCTGTTGCTTTGAATTTTTTAAGCTCAGAAAGAATGCTTCTCGGCTTTCGTGAAAGTTCTTTGGGAATATAGGGTCGTTGTGAGACTAAAGACTCCGATATATTTTTCTTCTTTTCTTTGGAGATCTTGTAAGCAGCTTTGTTTTCAAACAATCGGACCAATATTTTTCTGAGTATTCTCAGGTCAAGCAAGTGCATGACGTCATATGGAAACTGTGGAAACATACGTATTCCAATTTGTTCCAATGGAGTTGCGATGTTTTTAAAATAATGATTATGAATTTCTAGGTAGTTTCGTGCGCTAAATTGGCTGTCAGTCACTATCTCGCAAACTCTTGTCTCAAAAATTGTTACTCTATTAACTGATTTGCCTTTTTGCTTACATCTCATGCACCGATTCAAGGATGTGTGTCCAACAGTGCCGCGAAGAAATGCTTTAGCAGGTGCATCGCAAATGAAGGCCCGTATCTGAAATTTGAGGGATCTCCCGTTAATTTCAATGCCTTTCTTCAGTAAGCTATCCACTTCGACAACAAAGTCCTGAAGATAATTTTCAAGACTATTCGGTTTATTTCTGCCTGGATAAGTCCCGATGAGAAAAACTGCAATGTTTTCAACATTCACTACTTTTCCGAGAATAGGCCATAGACTTTGATTTGAACTTTTGTACAAGGGCAATCCATCAATACCTATATCCAAGATAATAGTATCATGTTTTTCAAATGCGTTCGAGACTTTATCAAGTTGATTTTGGATTCCACAATGCCAGTATTCTCCAAGTAATACTTTTTTAACGGCTATTTTAGGTAAATCACTGATAATAGTTTCAGACGATTTGGGTACATCTAAATTTTCAAGACTGAGAATCTTCAAAAGCTCATCGAAGGCTTCTCTGGGAGGCGAATATTTTATATACCACTTTTTTAGTCTACTCCTCAGAGACTCTGCTTCTTCTTCCTTTCCGCTTTCTTCGATTTGTGAAACTTCTTCTATAAATATTTCACTGTCATCGATGTTAGCACTATTACCGCTTGTATCGGGCATATTAATTGTCTCATCAATTTTCAATCGTTTTTGAAATCCATCCCTCTCTTCTTTGATCAAACGTGACAAAGTCCTCTTGCTTTTACCCGAACGATCCATTTGTTTGATTTAGTGATTAACACGTTCGCGGTCACTGAAAATTTCTGACAGCTTTAAAAAAGGTAACTAAATTTTCTATAGCATCGTTGTATTCTTTTTCTTCATACTTCGGTACTTTCGTCCCTTATAGCAAGGATGAAAGTTTAACATCTAATCCCTGTAACCAAACGGGCCGAAAGTTGAATTTTTGGTCCTGCGTATCATGATACCATCGACTATCTCGCTCCTTTGTGGGCGGAAAATTCAACTTCGGCCCTTGTAACTTACAGGGAGTAAATTTTAAACTTTATCCCTGCTATTATGGACGAAATTACGTACTTTCGGCGGTATGAAGAAACATCGTACACACTACACGGGCAGTTAAAATCTCGGTCCTGAGCGTCATGATGATCATGATGCGCAGGGCCAAAAACTTAACTCTTGGCCCTTGTAGTGTAATATACTATTCCGTGAAAGTGTGGTTGAATGATATGGCGTTTACGTCCGTGAATATGTTAGCTTAATATCGAATTGGTACTTACATTTGTTTTAATCTTAATTGATTTCAAAATATTGAAAGCACTTAACACGCACTATAGAACACTCTTCAAAATATCCACTCACGCACGACTCGACTTAACAAAGGCAACTGATAACAATAAATTATGCGCATCGATTGCATCAGAAAAATATTTATAGATGGAAAATTCCATAGTCCCGCATGCATATGTATTTACGAAAACTTCTATCTCATTACAGACTGCATTACATTTTCTAAAACTGTAGTGCAAAAAGCAAGTAGTTACTTATTCTTGATAATAATTTAATATCGAATTCATTAATCAATTAGCTACCAATGTAACAACTTGCTATATTTCCTGGAGGGTTGTGTGGAGTTTGAATGATGTATCACATTTTTACCTCGCAGCTCATTTTGCCTCAAACTCATTTTACCTCACTCAAAACTCACAATCGCTCATAGCTCATTATAGCATAACATCCAAGAAAAATTTTACCTCATTCAGAACTCATTCGTACCCAATAGTTCACTTTACCTCAAAATCCGTTTTACCTCAGACCTCATTTTTCCTCTTAGCTCATTTCACACCTCATTCTTGAGGTGGTACAAATAAATTTGTTGAGGTGTTGGGACATTCCCATTCGTGAGGTACCTCATGAGTGAGTGACCCAACACTATTAAATACGCTCTTCACACACCTTTAAGCAAAGCTAATTAGACGTTTCAACCACAAACTAGTGTCATTTTCATAGAAAACATAGTAAAAAGTCACTCTGCGATCCTGCCAGGAGTCGAACCTGGAATCTTCTGATCCGTAGTCAGACGCGTTATCCATTGCGCCACAGGACCGATGTGAATCCCCCCTCATAAATTTTATTTTATTATGCAGTGAAATATCCAAACACTCATGTTTAAATAAAATTCAATTGCAGCATAATTTTACACTATGTAAAACATGAAAATAATTCGTTTTCCACCATTTTTTATCAGCTAAAATACCATTCAAAATTTTTATAAATTAGTCTCGTCATTTTGTTTAGCACGTTTAAGATATGTCTACACTTTCAAAGTATCTGAATCTTATGATCAACCACACTTGATAGTACATACACATGCCACACTTTCCTTGGTCTGCTCTCTATAGCGAACTGTATTTAAAACAAATAACACTTTTCTTTCAAACTAAAAGATATTGCACTCGTACTGCAGGTTCCACCGAGAATTGAACTCGGATCTCAGGATTCAAAGTCCTATGTGCTAACCATTACACCATGGAACCGGATGATTATTTGTGCATCGACAATTTACAGACACATCTAGATGGCCCCAAAAACAAATGAAAATTTAAGTTTCGCTTGAAAAAGCTTTCGCTAAAATCTCTAGCGTTCTCTTATGAAGAGCTAGCAATGCTAGCTGTTAGTGAAGATGATAAAGATAGAGGCGACGACGCACCGATAGCATTTGCTGGCAATGGCGTTGAGGTTATTGCCGGCGTACATGCTGACGGGGCTCATATGGCTCATGCATTCGGATTATGTGGCAGTGACGTAGGTTTAGATTGTGCTTGAAATTTAATGTGTGCTATTAAGATTTTGTATTGCCAGTTTGCAGATTGATTTTGATTGAAAATATTTAATCAGTTGTCTTTAATTTAAATTGAGTAGGAATTAGGTGAATGATAGAAGAAAATGCTCGGAAGTTTTGAAATACATATGTGTAGTATTTATAACTTGATTAAACAAACTTATAAATGTGCTCAAGAACAGTAATGGTAATGTGAAGCTTACAGCTATGAATTTATAGGATGATATTATTGAATTAATTTGAATTTTTGCCGCAAAGATTGAAGATGAAGTTTTATTTGATTCTGTGATTTCATAGCTATGGGTATAACTTTGCCGAAGAAAATTACTCAAGGCAAGAAAAGATGCTGTTTCACATGTTTCTATACATTAATTACAGCTAAGCTAATTTTAATTATACCAGGTGTTCTTAAATACCAAATTTATTAAGTTTATAGCTTGGCTATATAAAGAAAAATTAATTGAAAATTTCTACTGAATAATTTATTTAATGCTAATGACTCGTTCCGATAAAATTTGTAGATTAATAATGTGACATTAAAAAAAGAAAAATCACAATTTTTATGGTATGCAAATAAGAATTCTTTGAATATGTATTCGCTCAAATTCATAAAAATTCAATCAAAATCGAATTAATGTTATGACGATTTTCTAACGAAATGCATTTCTATTTAATAAAGAGATGGCAAGGCTTTAGGATATGTCGATCCATCCGAATTTTTGCGAGTAGACAGACAGTATTCAGTAATCGTAATATAATTTTAATACCATAGCGTCCACTATTCTGCCACTGTGGAGAGGAAAATGCTTAGTTTAAAAAATTCTTACAACAATTTAATTTCTCGTAAAGTCCATTTTTTGCGACTTTTCAATCTATTAAAATATAAATTGAATAACCAATATCACTTTGATTATTTATCATGAAATAATAAAGGAATCACAGGTGTGTAGCAATAAATAAAATTTCAAAAATAAAAATTAGAGGAACTTCACAAAATGCAATTTCTTCAATATATTCAATTTTAAGTTTATTCACTCGACCTGATCGTAGTACCATTTTCTTACGTCATATACACAAGATTCTACGTCTAGCATTTGTTGCATATGGGCGTGTTTTAAGGGTTTTGTAAAATAATTTTACAAAACCCATCTAAAATCGCGTCCTGTCTGTCCGTCTGTGTGTCCGTCCGTCCGTGTGTCACAGCAGTTTTTCTCGGGAACTACTTAAGCTTGAAACATCAAATTTTGTATGTAGGTGTAAAGTGGTGCTCTCTTTAAATTTCAATTACAAAAAAATTTTATAAGGTATTTAAGGGGGTATCTCCATATAGGGGAGTGACCCCCCGAAAAAAAATTCATTGAAAGTAGCCGATATGGGTATCAAATGAAAGGTCTTGATGAGAACCTTTCAAAACAGGTCTTAGTTTGGCAAAGTTTACTTCGAGGGTCGCACAGGGAGGGGAAATACACGACAAATTTGTGTCCCCCTCCCCCCCTCGCGATTGGACGCCTGTGATCCGAAAAATCTGAAAAAAATCATGAAAGTAGGCCTTGATGAGTACAACAACAACAAATACGTCAGAAGTCGCAATTCACTCAACTTTGTTAGTAATAGTATGATTTACGGATTTTATGTTTTCTTGAATAAAATCTTAACGGTACCCTCAAATTCAATGAAATTCAGTAGACAGATGACAATTTATAAGAGGCATCTATTCTGAAAGTTTCATAAAGATTGAAGTCAAGTCAAGTCAAGTCAAAAGCGCTTTATTTAATACCAATCGTTATAAATTTTTAAAAGAACATATTTTATCTTCTTATCGGTGGCCCGTCGGTATATGTGATATATGATTGGGACGCCGTCAGAATCAAAAACATATCGATTCATGTCCAAATACACGAATGCTTCTGGAGTAACGAAGCCAGTAGTGAGGTAAGTCACAATATACCCGTCTGTAGGGTGGAACGGCTGTGAAATCCAAGGGTTTTCACTCACAGTTACAGATCTTGCGATATGATTCCGAAGAAGTTTCAATATGAAGATATCGACTCTTGTCACTTGAGCGGTTTTATAAATTTTTCTATTCGATATATAGTGCTTCCAATCCGTCTCAGGTTTTCTGTACAAACCAGTACATGCACGAAGACATTTCCTTTCGAAAACTCTTAATCTTTGCATAGTACTAGCACTCTGGTTGTACCAGATCTGGCATCCGTATGTCAAAACTGGCCTAACCAGGGTCTTGTAACAGATAATTTTGACCTTTTGATCAATGTATCTGGAATGAAAGAGTCGCCGAAGGGCCATGACTACTTTTAGTGCTTTACTGAGCATGATTTTGACATGTTCAGTATAGTACAGATACTGGTCGAGATAAACACCGAGGTATCGAACACAGGATTTATGTGGAACCCGTTCTGAACTACCCTCACCAGCCATGATGTGGAAATCTTTCCAATTACGTTTCAGGTCTTGACTGGCCCCCTGCAGCGTTGTCCGAAACAAAATTGTTTCGCACTTATGCGCATTGATTTTCATTCGCCAATTGTCGTTGTAGAGCTGCACATCATCAAACATTTTTTTGAAGATTGCTCTGAACTATTGTAGCTTTTCGGTCTGCCGTATAGATGATCAGATCATCAGCAAACGCCACCAATGATCGCGTTGGCGAGACATTAAAATCAAAGCTGTTCAATAGCTTACGAATGAATATTGAGAGAAGCAGGGGCGCAGTAACTGTTCCCTGCTGTAGACCATTCAAGACCTTGAATTCGCGCATTGTTGTCAGATTTCCATCAGTTACAACAAATGATTTCCCGTATAACATATTACACATCATGGCAACAAGGGTCTGGGGAACCTGTCCTGAAGAAGTTTGAAAACTAGTCCATCTAACCACACCGTATCGAAGGCTTTCTCCATATCAATGAGACATGCTCCAACACATTCTTTGTTGTTTAGTTTCCAACAGATGTCTGAGGTTACTTTCGTTATTGCATGTGTGGTCGAATGCCTGGCACGAAAACCAAATTGGCAATTCGGCATCAACTCATATTTCTCAATGTGGGCGTTTAATGCTCTGTTGAGTATCACTTCAAACACCTTGCTGATGTTAGGCAGCAAGCTGATTGGGCGATAGCTTTTAGGGCATGAAGATTCTTTTCCTTTCTTCAAGATCGGAAATACCTTAGCCTTTTTCCACTCATTTGGGAAATATGAATTGTTCAACATGTTGTTGAACAATATGCAATAGTTCCTAATAGCAACCTCAGGCAAATGTCGGAGAACTATATTTGGAATACCGTCAGTACCACATGATTTTTTGTTGTTTATTCTGCGAAATATGAAGCACAAGTTTTCATAGCTGACAAAATAATCAATAAGATTCAAGGTCGGTATGAGGTCAGATGTTAATGTTTCATCGAAATGAAGAATTGATTGGCCGTTCAGGCTTGATTTGAAGTCGGAAACTTTTGCTTCAACGACCTCCGAAAATACTTCATTCCTTCTCTCTGGGTTTGGCAGATGAACCAATTCAAAATGTGTCCCAATCAGGGCAAGCTTCTGCAATCCATCACATATAATCCTGTTTTCATTTCTATCCGGAGTCGTACTATCAATTTCGATACCAGCTCTATCGAGAAGATTTATCTCATCACTAGCGACTTCAAGATTCGATACCTTCACTCGAGACTTCCTGCGGAATAAGCTATTCACTTTCGTGAAAACGCCATCTGGGTCCTGTGGGCTAATACCCCTCAGTTTTTCTGCCCATTGATTGCTGACCTCACTTCTGAAGTATGAACGGATTAAGTCCCGGACATTCTTCAGGTGTAATTTCAACAAAGCCAACGAGGGATGGTTGTAGTCCAAAAATCGTCGATGAATATTGTTGACGCAGGTGAGAAGGAGGCTTTTCAATCTTTTCAACCTTATGATGGTTGGTATTTCATATCCTTCCATATTGTTTCGATGTTTAATCTTGGGAACTACTTTCTCAATCGTTTCCAACGTCAGTTTCTCTAACTTCAACAAATAGAGATCTATTTCATCGTCAGTTGGATTTCTGTTATTAGGAACCATTGAGCAAGAGTTGCCATCATCAGAAGAGAGACATTGCTTCTGAAACTCCCGATTACTTCTTTTGAAACTTTCCCAACCGATGGTTTTCATGTTGAACTGGAATGAGGAAGAAATCATCCCTTTGATGATTGGTTTCCATTACGATTGCGTTATGGTCGCTATCGTAAGGAAGCACCAGCAGTTTCTGTTGAGGACTACTAAAGCTGAATTCAAGTCGCGTCAGCAATGCAGAGGTCCAAATATGAATTTGTCCTAGGGTATGTTGGGAACTCCGACCCATATAGGTTGCACCTGTATTCAATTTGGTTCTCTGTTATCCATGATTTCAGGAATACACCTCTTGGATTATTGGTGGCGTTCAGCCATGATGTATGCTTGGCATTCAGGTCACCGGCAAAAATATAATAACTATGCAACCTGTTCAATTCGAGTATTTCAAGTTCAAGAGTTCCTCCTTGAACTTGAGAACATTGCATAGGCAGAGATAACGAAGAGGTTATCCCCACCTGGCAGTGAAATTTTGATGACGGACACTTCAAGAAATTCAAAGTTTTTGAATTCGACTTTTTCAATATTTTGGAAACAATAGGGTCTTCTAACCAATATCCCGGTGCCACCTCCCCCATCACCTATTACCCTATCGTTTCTTACGAATGCAAAATCTTTGAATTCCATGGAATGCCATGAATTGAGGTGGGTTTCAGTGAGAAGTATGATGTCAGGCTTTTGCTTAACAACAAATTCAAGGAGATAATCACGTCGATGTATAGCAACGATAGAGGTGACGTTGATCGATATGAGGCGAAGCCTATCCATGGGAATATGACTGGATGACAAGTTATTATTAGGCATTTGAAAGACCTAAACGCTGAAAAGCAAAGTTAATTTTTGAATCTTGTTTGTCGATCCTCTCCGATAAAGAATTAAGTTGCTGGTAAATTTTGAGAAGCAGCTCATTATTGCCACTTACATTATTCACATTATTTCCAGCATTTTCTGCTGGTCCTCTAGCGGCGAGTGCAAATGATACTCCGGGCTTGACGAAGTTGGAAGGTATGATATTACGGTGTACTTGTGTTTGCTTTGGAGCAAATTTAACTTTTGCATCTTGATATCGGGAGCATTCTCGATATGATGCTGGGTGACCAAAAACACCGCAGTTAACGCAGTATAATTTTTCTTTAGGCTCCGTCTGAGTCAATTTGCACTCACCGGGAGCATGAACGTCTTTGCATTTAACGCAACGATAGTGCAAGGCACAATTGGCAGCCGAATGTCCAAATCTTTGACACCGGTAACACTGGTTGACTTCTCTTTTCTGGAGGCGTTCCCACCTCACCACTCTGAAATTTAAGTACCTTATTTGTTGAAGGGCACTTGGACTGCTCTTATTTGCAATTTGTACCAGGTAAAGTGGTAAATTCTTCCTTTCTATGGTCGACCTTCTTGTCGCAAAGGCTTTGACTGAAGCAAAATCAATATCTGGTGCAGCCTCCTTGAGCACCTGAAGAAGATCGACCGTATCCTCTCCGCTGTCCAAACCCTTCAACAAAAAGGTCTGATTCTTTTCACTTTTTGGGGTATAGGTGAAGTGTGGAACCTCCCCAGAAATCAGCGCATCTTTGGCTGACTTGAAATCAACCAGTGATTTCGTCCTTATAGTTAATTTTTCGGCATTAACTCTTTTGATTTCAAAATTGGCCAGTTTATTTTCGGCTGCCAATAGCCGAACCATATCTTTCCCGGTTTGTCCGAACACGTTGATTGGCGGAACTTTTTCTGTCTTGTTGGAAGCTTTTTCAGAGGAACCAGCAGAACTGCGGGCTGGTTTTTTCTCCTTATTTTTGTTCTTTAAATATTGAATAAAATTAACGTCATTATCTTGATTAAAATTACCTCCGATGTTTTCTTCGATTTCCATATCTTCGGTTAATCCCTCCAGCGCTGCAAAATAATTTTGGCTCTCGTTGGTGCCACCAGCACTTAGAACTTCCTCTGGATTTAGTTGCTTTGTACTTTTCTTCGGCTTTGTTACCTGTTGCCATTGATTTTGTGGCTGCGTCCGCTGAGGCTTCATCCCTTTCTTGAAAAGATCCTTGAGAGACTGTATCTCTTGCCTTAGTTCATCATTTTCTTTCTGCAATTTGGCCATTTGTTGATTGTCCGCTATTATTTGCAGCTTGCGCCCTCCATCGGCGGAGTTTTCTTCGTTATGTTTTCTTTTGGCGATTGTCGCCAGTTTCGTATTCATCGTTTCCCCAGGTTGCCCCAACGGTGGGAAGCCGTCGGGCTCCTCCATACCAGCGGCGAAATTTTCTTTGTGAATTTGTTTTTCGTTACCAATCGAAGTAAAAATATTCGATAAAAATTTCCTGAGTCGACTACTTCGACAATATAAGATTTTTTCCGATAAAAATTAACTTCGGACTAATGTTTTTAAAAAATTAATTTAATTTTTGAAAACTTTTGACAGGAGCGATTTAAAAGACGTCTACACGCAACGAGTGCTAGACGTAGAATTCATAGAGATTGAATCATATTTAGCGAAGTTATAGCAGTTTGAATTCTCCTGTATTACTATGGAACAATATGCGCTGCATTTATTACTATGGCAACATATCTTTCACTCCTTTCAACAACGTCATATCTCAAAAAAAAATGTGATTTTCCAGGAGAATGACTTTAATGTTTGAAAGTGGCATAAAATCTTTCAAAAAGAAAATATTAAGCTACCGCTTGAATTTTTCACTATGCAGCAGACTGTTTTAGATAATGACTGAGATTTTCTCAGTTTGAAAAGGATAAACAGAAAAAAAATTTAAATTTTAAATATTTTTATTTGATTAATGACATTCTTGTTCAAAATTTCATGGATTGTGCTTGCAGCATTACAAAATATGACGTTATTTTCCTTAAAATAATTCAATATGGAATTCCAGGATTAAATTATCTTGAACTATGACATTCTTCCAAGAATAATTACATTCAAAATCATAGAGCTATAAGATATAGAGAGGACGATAAGCCATTTTAGCGTCGTAACCGCCCCCTTTTTACAAACACGAAGGAATTTACAAATGCCAACAAAATTTTAACAGTGGCGTAGATATTTTCGGGCAACGAACCTGTAGTAATCTATGCATTTGTGGCGCTGTAAGAATACACCGAATATGCTTGCTTCCTGCAAATTTCCTCGGGTAAATAATTTATTAGTAATAAGTTGAAGTCATGTTAAAACTTTTTAGCTTAAAAAGAGTAGCCTCGAAAACGTTTACTCAAACGTCCATATTGGATTTTCATTAATTTTGAAAACTTGAATTCTGCATGAATATGAAATCAATCAAAATTATTAAGCTCCTTTTAAAACGACAAAATAAACGACAAGCATTATTGATTCGTTCTTCAATCCAATAGGAGCGTATGGGTTATTTGCAAGTATCAAAATCAGACAAAAATTAAGCAATATTTAAAAAAATGCTTTGTAGTTTCTTGGTCGTGTGAATGTAAACGAAAATGCAACTAATTTTATCCCAACCATTGATTAAATCATTATACCATACCTCCCTCTTTCTTTTCCGGGCTTGGGACCGGCTTTGGCGGAATTAAGGCACTGGCTTTAGAAAAGAAAAAATTGAAGTGCTTAAAAAGTGGACAAACGTTTTAGAAGTAGGCTCTACATTCCTTTAAAATGAATTGATTTATTGAATTTCTGTCGGAGAGATATTTTTTCTGACGATTTCTTAGCGATGAAATAATATCTAGTTTGCAAATATTTTTCTGTAATTAAATTGATTAGCCGGCTATTGTGCATTGTTTCCAGCATGTGCTTCGACTTATCTTGGAATAAATTATTTCCAATGCATTTTTCTGAACTGTGATAGATAATATGTCAAAAGATTCCTTATTGAGAATCCCTTGGCTATTGCATCGTTGAACTCTTCTTATTTCTTCTTCGGTCCTTTTAAAAATTTCTACAACACTTTGAGATGGCGCTTTCAAACCTCCATTGTTTTTAAATTTGATTAATGAGTTCCCATTAACTTTACCTTGTATTGCAGCAATACATTCAGTGCATTTGAGAACGTGGAATAATTTGAAAACAACAAACCCTGCTATATATTCCACAACATGTTCCGCATATGATGAGAGCTTTTCCAATTGTGTAGCAAAGTTGTGTTCCGCAATGAATTCGTCATTCGCTGCATTCTCATCAAACGATATCTCTTCAACCATTGAAGTGCGTTCGGCACTCAAATTGATCTGACTCAGAGTACAACTTTTTTTTACATTTAACATAGGGATGTATTCTAATGGAATGCAGTTGCCCATTCCTCCATCTTTAATCTGGGTGTGAAATAAAATTTTTTTTTTGTATCGAGATGTAAACTGTCTTACTGTTGGATTATTGTTATTTCCTAAGCCTGCTCGTATTGATCCAAAAAATAATTCTAGATGATCTTGACTGAACTTGTATAGGGGAATAAATTTCAATGTTTTTGTCAAAATGAAACGCTCGTACAAAATCTTTATATTCTGTAAGCCAACAATAAGGCCTTTAAATCCTACACTTCTGTTCGATTCAATCACTAGTGTACCCGAAAGAAGTTTCAATTCTTTTATGTACTTAACATAATCACAACAGTAGGCATAAATGAGTTCTACATTTTTCTCACATAGAGCTTGTTTTGACGGAGGATATGCTGACAGTTTTCTCGAGTTTAAAATGTAGAATATTTGGTTCAAAATACGAATGAAATTTGCTGTTGCTTGGCTACCAGCGAATTGTTCCAACTGTAAAGACACCCTACAAAAATCTGAAGCATCCGCAACTGAGTTGCTGAAAGTTTGTACAGCCAAACGAACTTTCATTTTTTGAGAATGGAAATAAATGTGCGCCTTTCTCAATTTATTACCAAGATGCAGCCCTTCATTTTCCAGTAGCTCAAGCAGTGAAACGATAAATTCCCAATTAATGCTATTGTTGTCTTGATCTTTCAACATTTTCAGGTCTGCCAATGCATTGCGGCACAACTTAAACATATGCAACTATCAGGGTGAACTATATACTTTGCCAGTGAATCATTTATTTGTATGTAGCCTTTTGATTGCAAGCAGCGAATATCTGAACCTTACAGTTTAGCCATTTGTAAATTTGATGCTAGTCCATCAAAAGTCACTCCAGCAACTTCAACCCCGGTTTCAACTAAATGGTTAATGCAATGTGAAACAAGATTGGCCTTTTGTTCTGAATTAATCGAAGCAATTGGGAAAAATACTTTCGGAATTTTCCAAGACTTATTTATTAAAACCACCATGAATACAAGCATTTGCGTGGCTATCTTGTCCACGTTTCCACCATCACCAACATCTACGTACCATATGCTCATTGGACATCCCATTCAACATGTTGCTTGATACTCATTTCATCAAAAAATATATTTACAACAATTTTTTCGTTGTCAGCTACTAGTACGACATTTCTTATAGCTTCAAATGCTTCGCTAGTGTTTGTATGATGATGGATTATCGGCAAACGAAGTTTTGCACTTGAGTTCCAATTTAAAAATTGACAAGATAAGAGCAAAGACTTATTTTTTAACACGCACGACACAGTATTTATTAATTAATTATTTCGAACAAACTTCAACTATAATTATCTCTACACCTATGATGATCACTTGACTGTCGTCCTCACCGATTGCTCACGAACTGCCTGCTCCGTCAGCACTTGCTCGCCAGCGCAGATTACTCGATAAATTATGCCAAGATCAGTTGCTGTGTTTGTATTGTTAATTGCATTGGGGTTTGTTGTCGTGTCAGGATGATGATGTTGATGCTAACGACGCGTTGATGACTGTGTGGCCATTCGTGATGGGAGTGGGTGAAACGTCGACTGTGGAAGTTGCGGTTGAATCCTAAACATACTTCCCCGCTGCGACCGTAAGGCGCGGAACGTCCTATGATTATAAAAAGAAATAAATGATTTGTTAACACATATGAGCTGGTGAACTCCGTGTCTGTCCAGCTAGGTTGCATCCGCTGATTACCGTAATTTCCCACTAATCTGCAACAAACGGTGCTCGGAATAACAGAGTGAAGCTCAACCAACGATGTCGGCTGTTCACCGCTGCTACGTTCGGGCAGTCCGGGTGTCTGGAGATTGAACCGTGCAAATTGGGGAAACGGAGTGTGGTGATGGGTTGTATGAATTCGATTAGAGGTTATTAACGGTAGTTAAAGGGTGTTAGGGTTTTGTGCAAATCGGTTAAGTGTGTTTTGGGGTAGGCAGTAATGCTATCTTGGTGATTGCGCGTTTATATGTGTTGCCCTTTGCGTGCAGTGTTACCACTCGTACAAGGTTATCTGACCCGGGATGTAAAGCAGTCACCCTGGCTAATGGCCATTTGTATGGGTGTAATTTCTCCTCTTTGAGTAATTTCTCCTCTATGAGTAAGTAAGACCTTGGGGTTGTGTTGTCGATGAGTCCACTTTGGTCTCTGTTGTAGTCTGGTGAGATATTCGCTCCTCCAGCGTCGCCAAAACGTTTGTGCTAGACGTTGCGTCAGTTGCCATCTATCGAGTCGGTTGATGTTAGTTTCCGTGAGGTCTGCTTCAGGAGGTGCTAACAACGTGTCGCCAATCAGGAAGTGTGCTGGCGTAAGTGCCGTAGTGTCCATCGGATCATCTGAAAGCGGGCTCAACGGTCTCGAATTAAGAAAGGCTTCTATCTGCGTCATCGTAGTCGTTAGCTCTTCAAAAGTTAGCGTAGCATTTCCTAGCACTCTTCGAAAAGGAACTTGGTCAACTTGACGCCGGCCTCCACGAGTCCTCCAAAATGGGGTGATGCCGGAGGATTAAAATGCCATGTGATCCCTTGGTTAGCGAGAAGTTCCGCAACGTCTTTGTGGTGCTGCAGTACCTTTCTTAGATGTGTGTCGGCCCCCACGAAATTTGTCCCACAGTCACTGTACACGTGGCTACACATACCGCGTCGTCCGCAAAATCGTTTAAACGCTGCTAGGAAAGCGTGCGTCGACTAATCGCTGACCACTTCAATATGAATCGCTTTGACTGTCAGACATATGAAAATGGCGACGTATCCTTTGTAAGTCGAGCTTCCACGGCCTAGACGGTGTCGTAATTCGAAGGGACCGCAATAATCCACTTCGACGTGAGTGAACGGGCGAGCAACGTTAACTCTCGGTGCTGGTAGGTTGCCCATGAGCTGTGAGGAAGTCTTCGCATTCGCGCGAAAACATTTGATGCACTGGTGTACACTTTTCTTGACCACCCTACGAGCGTCGATCAGCCAAAACGTCCTTCTCAAGTGTGTCAACATCGCTTGGGTCTGTCCATGTAGAGTAACTTGATGTACTTGATGTAGCAATAAGTCAGTGAACTTGCCAGATCTTGGAACGATAATCGGATGGATTTCAGAGTAAGACAATGTAGCATGTCCTAAACATCCCCCGACGCGTAGTACTCCGTCGCTATCTAAGAATGGGTTCAGATTTGCAATCTTACTTTGTTTCGGAATTTCCTTCGCCTTGATTAAGGTTTTGATTTCATGATCAAATTCAGACTGTTGTGCAAGTTTTATCCAAATGTCTAATGCTTGTTTTATCTCTTCGCTGTGTAATGGGATTGGGGTGATGGATTTTGGTATGCATTTACGCCAACGTAAACAATACGCAGTCACTCGGCATAACCGCGTCAATGACGAAAATCTCGCAATGATTTCAGTTGCGTTTGTTATTGTCTGTAGGAATACCTTGATATTTTTTCTCCTCTCCAATTCGGTGCTCTCTATAGTCGTGGATTTGGGCCACTGATCCGACAGTTTCACCAACCAGGTTGGTCCATTCCACCATAATGGATTTGATAATAGTTCTGCAACTTCTGCGCCACGTGAAGCTAGATCTGCTGGGTTTTGTGGCGACGGAACGTAACGCCAAAGGGTGTTACCAGTTTGGTTGAAGATTTCTGTCGTTCTATTGGCTACGAAAATGTTCCATCGAGTGGGATGACCTTTCAACCACGCCAGAACTATCTGCGAATCGGTCCATAACGATTCGCGCGTGATGGGTAATTTTAGCGTTTCTTTCACTCAAACCATCGGTTTTGAGAGCAATGCTGCTGCACATAGCTCGAGGCACAGGTGCAACCTTGGTTTTTGCCGTGACGATACGTGAATATGTCCCGGACTCGTTTCGTGATATTAAATAGATGACCGCGGCATATGCTCTTAGAGAAGCGTCGCTAAATCCGTGCAGCTCGAATTCTGCACCTGGACCACACCCAACCCATCAAGGTATTTGGCATCTCGAGATCTCTTGTATGCCTTCACGGAACCGTGTCCACTTCTGTGTACATTCTAACGGAACTGTTTCATCCCAGGCCACTCCACTCAGCCATAACGATTGAAGTATAATTTTGGCAACAATCAGTACAGGTGCTAACCAGCCCAGTGGATCATATAGTCGCGCAATATCTGACAAGATCTTTCTTTTAGTATATGGCGCCGAACTCTCTGGTGACTTAATTTGGTATCCCAGACAATCGGATATGGGATACCAAACGATGCCTAGTGACTTAAACTGTTGATCCCAGTATCGTTCAACGTGAAGTTTCATTTCCACGTCTTCCTCAGGAATCCCACATAAAATTTGCGGGTCGTTAGCAATCCATTTACGGAGTGCAAAGCCTCCACCTTTTAGTAGTGCGTCTACTTCTTTACGCTTCATGATAGTCTCTTGCAGGCTCTCACCACCCGACAGAACATCGTCCACATAAAAATCTTCCATGATGACCTTATACGCCGATGGGTATTCCCCTTTGCCATCGTCCGCTAACTTATGCAAAGTTCGAATTGCCAAGAAAGGAGCACATGTGGTGCCGAATGTGACTGTATTTAGACGAAAGTCACAAATGATACTCTCTGGATGCGGTTTCCAGACTATACGTTGGTACTCAGCGTCATCGTGATGTACGTTGATCTGCCGATACATCTTTGAGATGTCTGCTGCAAATGCGAATTTATGCAATCTCCATCTCGATAGTACAGCGCTCAAGTCATTTTGAATAGCTGGACCCGTCATTAAAGCTTCATTTAAGGAGACCCCGGAGCTAGTTTTTCGCGATGCGTTGAACACCACACGTAATCTGGTACTTGTGCTACTTTCCTTGATGACTGCCAGGTGCGGCAAGTACATTGCCGTACTTATCGATTGGTCTTCTTGTCTGATGTATTTTGGCTGGTCAGCTACTAACTGCATATGTCCCATATCAATGTACTCTCGTAAACACTTATCATATTCCTTCCTTAATTGCGACGTCCTTCCTAAATGTTTCTCTGTTGCTTGTAAACTTGCTACTGCCTGATGCCTCGATTGACCTAATGCTTGTTTCATGCCCTGCTTGAATGGCAACCGGACCGTGTATCGTCCATCGACTCCCCTTTGAACATTATTTCGGAAATGTTCCTCACATGCTTGCTCTTCATCAGATGTTATTCTATGCGATGCCACTTCTTCCAGCTCCCAAAATCTCTGCAATAACTCATTGATGTTCGGTTCATCACTTGCTTCTACCGTGCAACTGTGCCATGTTCGATCCCTTGTGGAATGCACTGGTACTTCGCCCGACAGAATCCATCCTTAACTTGTCCTTTGTACCCGCCGGTAATTTAAACATGTCACTCATCAGAATTTTGCCATATATTTCTGCTCCCAACAACATACCAATGTTACCTGGTCTATTAAAAGAAGGATCAGCAAGTTGAACTGTTTTCAATTGCTCCCACTCTGCAGTATCCAGCGTCTGCGGTGGTAGTGGGTTCGTTAATTTGTCCAAGACATATGCCTTGAAGGGTATGACTTCATTCGCATGTGTTCTAATCTGTGCATGGATCATGCCTCGACTTGCTCGACTGGATTCTGCCCCAATTCCCGCAATTTTGATATTGGTGGCCTTGCGCTTTAAGCTCAATTGTTGAGCTGTAGCTTCTGTTATAAGAGACGCTTGCGACTCTTGATTGACCAAAGCCCGCAAGACTTTGCATCCATGGAGTGCCTCCACGCTGACTAACGCTGTAGCCAGAAGTACCTCGTTCTTCCTTTCACAGTTCAGCGCGTTGATGTCAATCGCTCCTGGTCCTGAGGATTGAGTTTCGGTCGGGTTGGGATTGGTTACCTTTGGACTTCGTTGACTCATAGTGGCTTCATCTTTGTGCAGTAAGGTATGATGCTTCCGTTGACATTTCTTGCACTTAGATTGGCTGGGACACCTTACCACGAAGTGCTTGCTGGATAGACAGTTGAGGCAAGCACGCGATTGTCGAACTGTCTGAAGTCTTTGCTTCATATCACTGCGAATAAATTGATCGCACTGATACAAGAAATGATGCTGCTTGCATAAAGGGCATTCTATCGTCACTTCGTTCTTCACCACATGTACACTTCGTGTGGTGTTTGCCATTCGCGATACCGTGGGACGCACGGTTCCTGCTGCCTCCAATGCTCTGAATCTATTTTGTAGGAAGGTACACACGTCTTTGAATGACGGTAATTCTTTCTCTTCACATCTTTGTTGTTCCCACAATTGACGCGTTTCATGTGGGAATCGTTGCACTGTCATGTGAATCACCATGGCTTCCCCCAAGTTTTTCACTTTCATGTTTTCAATAATCTGGACACTCTCAACAGATCGATCCAATAAAGTTTTAAGCGACGTGGCTGATTCATTAGCATTTCCAATGCTGAAGAGGGTTTTCAACTGCGCGGTCAAACAGACACTTGCATTTTCGTATCGTTCTACCAACACTTTCCACGCTCCGTCGTAGTTTGCATCGGTTACTGCGAACTGTTTCACTAATCCTGCTGCCTCTCCTTCTAAACTTGACTTGAGATAATGCAGCTTTTCAACCTTTGACAATATTTTACGATTATGAATGAGCGATGTGAACAGATCTCGGAACGACGCCCACATATCATATTTGCCGTTGAATTTGGGTAATGTAATCCTTGGCAACCGTAATTCCTCCAACGGAGTCGAGGATTCTGGTGGATATGCCCGTTGTGCCTCCTTCAAAAAGTCGGCTAGTTCGGCGTAGACTACTATGTAGCTCTCGTTGAACGTAGATAACCAGTCTTGTTCAAAATAGGGCACCTTCAGCTCTTCGTCCATGCCCGTGAGCAGTGCAATGATGTGTCGATGGGTTTCCGCAAACTCCTGATGTAAGGTTTGCACCCTGTCCAATTGTTTTTCATAATAAACTTGCGTTTTCCGTGATTTTGAGTCCTTTTTATAATTACTAATTACTTCATCAAATTGCTCCAAAGAGAGCTTTTGCTGCACAATTAGTCGATTCATGGTTCTGCAATTTGGAACTATGTAATGTGTGATAGAGTGTTTCCTAGAAAGCGAACTTTTGTACAGCTAAATGTCTGATGAACTAAGTTGTGACTAAAAAATGCACTGCTTGCATGCGATAGCCACGTTTTGTATGCACTGATTGCACCTAACTCCCCACAAATGACTTGAGAGGCAACCAATGCCAGTGTTTCCAACGAAAGATGAGACGATTGTTGCATGCGATAGATACGATTTGCATGCGATGCTTCTTAAATGCCCACAAATGACTTGATGCAATCAATGCGAGTGCTTTCGTCGACAGAAGAGACGATTGTTGTATGCGATAGCGTCGTCTTGTATGCGATGCTTCCTAAATGCCCACAAATGACTTGATGCAATCATATTCACTTTATAATCCATCAATTTTCTCACACTTTCACCCTTTTTACCAACTGATGAACGTGATAGTGGCTAGCAGTTATGGGCTGCTCCCTGTTAATAATTTAATTTGATTGCGTCGCAAAGTGCTGAGGATTGCCCATAAGCACGTCTTGGGCTGTTAGCCACCATGTGCTTGAATGTGGGAATTGTACTCCCGTTACGAGGTCCCAGTTTGACGATCACCGCTTTTCAATGAAATGCCACCGGATTTGCACACACGTGAATTTGGAAGAGGATATGTATGACAAGTGTAGGAATGATCGTACTTACCAAATTGCACGGTTCACACATTAACTATCGTTGCCTATACGCAACGATCCGGCTCGACGGACCAAAAAATGTTTGTATGATGATGGATTATCGGCAAACGAAGTTTTGCACTTGAGTTCAAATTTGAAAATTGACAAGGTAAGAGCAAAGGCTTATTTTTTAACACGCACGACACAGTATTTATTAATTGATTATTTCGACCAAACTTCAACTATAATTATCTCTACACCTATGATGATCACTTGACTGTCATCCTCACCGATCGCTCACGAACTGCCTGCTCCGTCAGCACTTGCTCGCCAGCGCAGATTACTCGATAAATTATGCCAAGATCAGTTGCTGTGTTTGTATTGTTAATTGCATTGGGGTTTGTTGTCGTGTCAGGATGATGATGTTGATGCTAACGACTCGTTGATGACTGTGTGGCCATTCGTGATGGAAGTGGGTGAAACGTCGACTGTGGAAGTTGCGGTTGAATCCTAAACAGCTAGTGAAACCTGGTACACATCCGATTCCTTCGCACCACCTTCGGATCGTTCTATTATGTGGCAACGACTTACCAAATGTCAACCGTACATAATCATATGCTTTTGGCGACAAAAAATTTAAATTAAGGGCAAATGCTCGTAACGTAGGATCAAATGGCTTTGAAGCGCTCAAAACTCTTCGTTGGAATAATTGTTTCTCTAGCGTTTGCTTACAGGGTTTACTTATATTATGTATCACTTGCTGCATATCCTTGCCGATAAGTTTTTCTGCTTCAAGGATTCAAGCGAATCCTCCAAATTAGAAGTTTTCTTTTTACTGCGGAGCAAACGCTTTTTTAGCGAATCGATCATTTTTTTTTTCATTGATTTTTCTTCTCATTGAAGCCAACTCTGCCTGCAGTTTTTCAATTTTGTTCCTGTTATATCTGCACGTTAGCAACTGGCACTTACTCTTTAAATCCTATATAAACGTAGATTTTCTTAAGAATAAATTCGTAACTAGCTAAATGTACCCTGCATATATTCCACGATAATCTAAACACAGTGAATGCTACAAAACCCGCGCATCTAAACACAGATTATCCAGCGAAAATTATGAGATCTGATTTAATTTAAAGATTACCTTTTCATTACATGAACCTTATACTTTTTTAATCGGGCTGGTAAAATAAATGTGAATTCTCAATTCGAAACAAAAAAGTTTAAATGCTTTGCTTTTAGGAACATAAGTGATTTACTTGAGATATGAACCCGTATCGTCTTTATGTTAATATCAAAATGAAATCATATGCTCATTTTTCGCTGGAGATGGAATATTCTAAACATAAAAACAAATACAAAAGCCCCAATAACCCTGAAAACATACACGAAACTTACTCTTGAAAGTAAATTATTATTGTCTTGATTTGCATCTAGGTTAGGCGCAATCTACAAGAAAACTTATGAAAATCTGGGCAAAAATTTAGCATAGACTTCATTACGTCAAATATATTTTCGATAAAATCACTTGCAGTATCCATTCCTTCTGTAATATTCAGACTAGCTTGGGTATTATTTTCAAGTGCAACATCATTTTGCATCATGAAAAGTTTTGTAGTATTCTGAAATAAAGCAAACATATGAATTTATAGTTAATCAATTTCATATTTTAAAAAATTTCTGACATCACATTCCGAAGTTGTAATGATTTTTTAATGCCCGTGTAGGACACGGGTGCCGATGGTCTGGCATAAGTGTCAGCGAGCTATAAACAACACCGAGCTCAGCTAACTAGCTTCGCTTAACGACCGCGTACGCGTGCTTGACGACTAGCATTTGCGGGATCATATGAGGCGGGTACTTGTCGAGCCACGAAGCTACACTACAAAATACTTATCACGCGTACTCTACTCTACAAGACGCACCGATCAATTTTTATTGTCTTTAGAAAAGTTCTATTAGGTGTCAATTAAGCTACTCTACAGTAATTCAATATTTTTTGCCTCGTTAAGGTTAGCGGACACGGACGCTTGAGACAAACGCAAACATTACACAAAAAGCAACCGTTACTTTCACCGAAGAAGATCGTTGCATTACAAGGGGAATGTCAAACCTAAAGATGTTAAAGTGGCTGAAGTGAACCACTCATCTCTGCCTAAAAAACGGAAACTTGACGGATGCAGTTTACTTTACACTAGTAAAACAACAAACTAAGCAGTTTCGACAGGGTGACCACCTTATCTCTTCAGGAGCAGCCACTCCTTATCACCACGGGGCTGCTCGACTGCTTATGTTTATTACAGGACAGTCTCTTCGATGCCGACCCAGAAATGGAGAGACTGAAGGATTTCGCTCTTCACTAGTAAAGAAACAATTGTTTCTGCAGTGGATAGATGGTTGTTATAATTTTAGACCCCTCTCCTTGAAAACAAGTCCCTGTTTTCAACGAAAGTATGCTAATAAAAACCGCTAACCAATCATAAAAACAAATCGGTTGTCGGTCAGGACTAATCGATGATGCGGATTTTATCACTGCCGGTCATCAGATTAGCTCCCAGCAAAAACTGACGCAACTCCAAGCAGTGTATTTGAAAACCCCTGGCACCATCAGTTTGTTCAAAATTAGAACTGTCCGACTACAAACTTTATAAAAATGTGCAAACCTTTCTTTTGGTAATATTAAGGGACGAACTACTCTATAACATCATCGGCATGTTGAGGCGGCAGAGCCATCACGAACGAAGAACTCCAGAAGATGCTATAGACCTTATTATACCGAAAATAAGACAAACAACACTATCTTTACTTTACGGAACCCTCCAAAGTATGCTACGTTAATATCAAATGGTGAGGGCGACAATAAAAATTGAATCAGTTCATCTGCCGACAGCAAAATTAAAAATGTGAGAACTCGAAGGAGAGTGATGTTGTTTCCCCTTCGGGCCCCACGTTGGGCGCCATTTGTAATGTTTTTTAACATTCTTACGATCGCGGAACCGACTTCTCATCGGTTCTAGACGTTAAGTCTGAGTAGTGCCAACGGACGGTACCAACCGGTCAAGCAATCCGTGCACCGTAACCCATTCACGCGGTGGCTGCTTGTCGGCCAGCTAGATCGGAGAGGATTTCAGTCGCGGGTCTCCGAATGGGTTACGCTCATTTACAATATTCAGCCACCTATACACGCCCGTTTTCAAACGCGTTACAAAAACAAAACCATACGGAGAGGAAACCTATTCTACGTTACTCCGTATTTCTTCATCAACCAGTCAAAAGTACAAAATCTAATTTTTACTTCGCGTTCCCGAATTTCCGACGCGGTACCGAAAAGTATCCTACGTAAACTCATCCCGACGAAAGCTACTCCAATAAAAACGGCAAAACAACAAAGGTACCGCGTACCGCGCGCGACGCGAAACCGACTTCAGCGGATTTTCACAAACCCTACCCTCGCGACGGCATACTTACCCTACATCTCATTTCCCGCTGAAAAGCAGAGCTACTGGAAAGGAAAGTATATTTTCCTCGTTAGCAATTCATATTATGTATTTGAATATTATATAGTCGAATCTGTTCTAAACCAACTACGAATTTTTTTTTTCTTATTTCCTTAGTTACCTATCGGATGAAAATTCAACATAAATATTCAAGAGTGCGATAATTCTAGTAAAAAAAAAAACAGGAGTCACAGTTTTTCTTTCTTATAACAAATAATAATAATGTGAAATACAAACGGAACGAATACAATGCAAAAGACTAATTAATTTGCTTATCATTCACTTACAAGAACATTGGCTTCTAAGTATAATTTCATATCAATATCGATCAAATGAAAATTGTTTCTTCGGATTTGTATAGCCTTGAAACTAATTTAGTCCTCTTCGTTTTTATTATTAATGCTTATGTATGCAAATATTCTTTGGATTGGTTTAATACTTTTTCCACTTCCCTTTCTCATTCATACATGCACTAATGTGATTAATTAATCGTATGATAAAAATTTAAAGTATAGTAATCGTGTTAATATTATTCTCCTTATGCGTAGTTTTTATTGGCGAGAGTGTGAAAAAATTTAAATTAAAACTCAATTAACATTTCTTTCCAATGTAACCTGTCAATTTTCTCCTTGCCCCCCCGAACAACGTACTACATTGTGGTCAATCATGCACATATACTTTACAAAGGGAAACATTTACATGCATGCTAATATAATAACACAAGTAAAATTACTTTGTTAAATGAAAAATTCAATCATTATGCTGCTGTCAAAGGATTATGATTGCAGTTTTTAAAATTTATGTCGTAGTATTGAATATTGTGCAGTTTGTCAATTTTGTTTTCTACGCAAATCAACCTTTTTTTTGTTTCTTTCTTTATAAATTTATACAAACTTCCATTGTTTGTTTTACCTTCCTTAGCGATTTATTTTGCATTTTTTTTTTGCATATTGTTATTTCATATTTCTTTAAGAACGTGAACGCGATTATGTGCTCTTAAATAGAATCAATGGATGCACAAAGTAACAAATCGTGTTTGAGAGTTGTAGGATATATGCCCAGAGCATAGTGAATTAAACTTTTACGAATTCAATCTTGCTTCCAGATACAGACGTCACCAGATTACCGGTCGTTAAATTCTTTTGTTTTAAATGTTTTCAAAACCTTTCACACAAACAAATCTAAACTTGTGCTCCTTGTCAAGCTTTTGCTTTTCATTATATTGTTTGTTTTCTATCATGTCTATAATATAATTGTATTTTCATTCTTTTTCCTTGCTTGTTTGTTTTTGCTTAAGATCTTTTCCGGCTTTCTGCCACCTCTCTTTGTGTGACCGCAAGAAAATCCTGCTTCTGGTGTAGTTGGTGACGTTAACGGTCGTTTTCTAGTCGATCGTGAGGCACCAGGCGATGATTCCTCTATTGGTGAATCAACTGCATTTTTATCTGACGACGATGGTGTACTTGGATTATCCCTTTGGTTTTGAATTGTTTTCGCTTGTTGGTCCGTCAAATAAATATCGGAAACACTGACTTTAATGTCTTTTCTAGCTATATCTACAGTGTACATTACTTTTTTGCCACTTTTGTCGATTACCTTCACTGTACGTAGTTCATTTTTTTTTTTGCGTCCCACATAATGATAGATAGATCGTTTAGTTTACATATACGTGGATTGTTTATACATAGCAGAAAAATGGTGATCAAAGTACGAAGCCTTGTGGAACATCTAATTTCTTGGGTGACGAATTACCCAAAGCCTTATTGACTGCTGTTCTCTGCAATCTTTCTTTCAAATAATTTCTAAGTGGTTGATTCGGTTTTCCTTGGACACCATATGATTTTAGTTTACGAAGTATTGGATCATGATCAATCGCATCAAATGCATTTTCTGATCCACAACAAAAGCCAATAACATAATCTCCTCTGTTAAGCCCCGTACTTAAATCCAATCATATATGTGTAACTTCTGGAGTCACCATTTAATTTGAGAGCGGTGGTGCGATGTCAATTGCAGTTTATTTACCGTTCATTAGAGTCAATGCTAAAAACAGGAAAATTTTCGGGCTGCGCGGTACAAATCCCCATGAATCCAGGACGATGACATTCCCTCGGAAGACACCTTACATTTTCACTCAATTTTACTACTTCTTCTTTATTCAATTGTCAAGACGCGGTTCCAAGCTACAGTTGTACTCCGAATACTATAACACTGTCACTACAATTTCCTAAAGTGTGGTTCATTACAGTGATCCATTAGCATTGTTCCACACATTTCGAACGAAGCACTTGGGGTTCGCTTGATAAACGCCCAACTGAAATATTGCAATAAATAGATTTTCAGGATTTGTATTGGGCCCAGTACAATGGACAAGACATAGGGGGAACGCCGGAAAAATTTCCTTCGAAGAAAAGTTTATTTCACACTTTTATGAAAAGAAACGATCAGATACCCGATTCAGGACAAGCCAAAATTTGTTCGATGATGCTTTGGTTTTTCTGGGGTGAATAAAAAAACACAAGTCATTGCGTTTGCCGACCAGCCGATTTCGATCCGCAGAACTTTCCCAACAAGCATTAAAATTTATCGAAGGAAGATGCCACCTAATTTTCCAATGCGGTCGCGGGTGCAGTCAACAAGACAACAAATCGAAAGGTTCAACCCAGCATATGAACATCAAGCCCGTTCGAATTTAGTGCTTGAAAATACTGGAATTTTATTTCCCAGGAAAAAAACGCAAATCACCAGGTTCGGATAAAATCAAGACCGCAATTAACCAACCCGGGGCACCACGGTAAGAGTAAGCACGACAACAAAACAGCGGTCAGAAAACTCGGCTCAGGATGGAAACTCCCAATGTTTCCCCGAGATACGGTTTAAGACATCCGACCCGATTCATAACAGGTGGCTGGTTAGAATTAAGGAAGCGGCAACTATAATATCGGAAACTTGACTTGTTTTTTTTTTCATCCGCGCACTTTTCTTTCGCAGTTTCGCGTTCCCATTCAGATCCTCTACATTCGCAAGTTACACTTACTTGTTATCTCCTAGCTGTTGTCGCTGCCTCCACCGGGATATCCTCTTGGGGTCGCTGCCTCCTCAATCGCCGCGCAGCTTGCGATGATGGCGACTTTGCCGATTTCGGTATTAAAAAAGGTTGAATCTCGCGAAGTGCAATTTCCCCTGTTTTGCCTAATATTTGCATCCAAAGCCGTCGAAGGAAACGCTTTCCGCAACCTGTTTTACCTAAGCACAATGTATCTTATTTTACCCGTATTAATTATAATCAATATTTTATACTTGCCTCCTAATAATCTAAATTTCCCAAATTACGCGCCCGAACACGCCGCCTCCATGCAAGACAAAGAATCCAGTTGACAGCCCACGACTAAATTGACGTGGGATGTGCAACCGACACAATTGACGTGGGATGTGCAACCGACATAACCGACGTGAGATGCCAAGCCACTCGGTGGAAAGGTGTATTAGTGAGTCGCCAGCGGCGTTACAAGGTTCATTACAAAGTGTCACGAATTTCTCCACAGAATGTTCTTAGTGCTGGCAAATTGTTCATATCGAAACTCTGTAAAAAAAATTATGACGCAAATTTTACATTCATACTGTAATAAAAGTATACTTCTGAGCTTTCATCACAATCCTTTGTAAAACCCCAATTTAAAATTTCAGCATTGCTTGTCGATAGTGTTGACGGATATACAACTGTGTAACTCTTCATAAAAGTAAGAATTTATAATATAAATAAAAACTTCGATGAAAAATTAAGACTCATAAGTACCATATTTCCTGCTGAATTTATGCTTTCCTGTAAAGGAATTGCCGATAGTATGGAGCTGCAGCTTCTATCTAGAGGTACCTGTAAAAGCACATATTTTTATTGCTTCCTATCTTTTTACATTTTGACCGGACAACGAATCCAGTATAATTGCTTCAAATGGTCTGCTTTCCAAATACTGGAAATTAAATTATTTCTAACCAAATTGGGAAAGAATACGTAGCTAATAATTGAACATCTTACTGGTATTGGATCACTTGAATTTAGGAGTGAGCTATTGTTAGACACGTGCAAAAATATTGTTACTACCAATTGAAACGTATCTGAAACCCTACTAATGGAAGCTTTCCTAATTGTTGTCCCACTTCCAAAAACTATTTCCCTAGTCTCAGATTCATGGATTTCTGGGAAAACCTAAAAGTTTTTCATTTTTCAATTTATGCCATTTAAAACTCAATTTGATAGAAATTCCTAAAAGTGTCAATAAACCTACCATGTGATTATCGGATCGAAAACATTCCAGGGACAAAGAGTGCTGCTACTGTTGTTTGAAACAACACTTTCCATAATTCCAGGCACATTCTGAGAAAAGGAAATTTTTTTTATATTATATTACTTTTAAAAATTATATCTTACGTTTGTTTGCTCAAATGAGACGAATAATTCAGGAAGTGCATTTTCCATCAAAACAGTTTTAGAGGGATATCGAAACACATCCTCTTCTTTGAAATGTTGACTGCAGATCACACTGTGTTTTTTTATAGTTCGGATTGCATTTCCTAATCACTTGATACAAATTGATCTTCTGGGTTCGTCTCCAGGAAAGCTGTTATCATCGGATACATGAGATTAATTTCAATACTAAAAACCATTATAATTTTAATAGATGTAAATGTTCAGCGGAATTTTACACCTGTAAAAATCATTTATCTTTATTTTTATACTAAATACTGAGCGAAACTTTTCGACTCAACCTATATTGCCCCTACGAATACAACTTTTGAACTATGCCAATGGGTTCGCGAATATTTAGCGCACAAAAAATTCAGGTGAGTGTCAAAAGCTCGAGCCGAAGATTAGACCACGCCTTTGTAAACAATATTATTGACCGACAAACCAATAATTTCTAAATTATTATTGAAAAAGGCATATTTTTTGACTCAATCAACGCGAAAGTTAAAAATTCATTAATTATCTTAAATTTACCTTTGAAATAACACCCCGAATGGCCACGAACAAGTGTAATTTCTGCAATTGAAAATGATACACTTCATTGTCTATATTTGTCTTTAAAAATCACTGCCACTTTTGTCTTCGCACTTTTCCACAATCACAAATTAAATAGCACTCACGATTTGTAATTTTTATCGCTGAACAATTTGTCCGACACAAGTACCTTATTAAAATCGCCCGTAAATCACACCGAACATCAATCAAATCAGATTATTAGTCTTGTTTTGACAATTCGTTCAGTTCGGTTGCAATCGAAAAAACGCGAGCATTTCTCCAACTGAAATATGAACAAGTTGTGTAGACAGACCTATGCTCATGTCAGAAGGGTTTTGTACTCAACTTACAAAATGCAGTAACCAGCAACAAATAA
Source organism: Odontomyia ornata (assembly GCA_963969285.1). Lineage (NCBI taxonomy): Eukaryota > Metazoa > Arthropoda > Insecta > Diptera > Stratiomyidae > Odontomyia > Odontomyia ornata. The sequence goes on along the minus strand of OZ017740.1, from coordinate 324,677,591 downwards.
AATCAAGAAACATGTCAAAGACGATTTTATTGGAGAAAATGTGAAATTCGCGGATCATACTATTATTAACAATGCTGAAAGAATTTTGACTTCTGAGGTATTCGTTGTAGTTATACCCATAAATATCTGCTTTGATAATTTTTTCAGATTTTTTAGATCACGAATATCCATTCGCGAGGGAGGAAACACATTTTTCATGTATTTCCCCCCCTGTGCCCCTACTGAAGCAAAAACGGTCAGTTTAAGAACTGTTTTGAAAAGCTCTCATAGAGAACTTTCAGTTGATACAGATATCGGCTACCTTTCATGAAATTTTTTTCAGAGGCCACTCCTCTGTACTGTAATCATCGATTCATGGCCTATTTTTTCGAATCTTAGAATGGTTACAAAGCCTTTTTGCTAGGGGCTCTCTCCTGCCTCTTCGTTTTGTTTCAATTATATTTACCCATCTTCATGATACCTATGATTCTTGCAATTTTCATGCAAATCCCAGCAAAGCTGTAGTGTCTAAGTCGGTAAAAAGCGCATACGGCTGCATAGCCATATGTTTCCATAGTAATACAGGGCGTATTGTTCCATAGTAATAAAGGAAAATTCAAATCGCTATAATTTCGTCAAATACTATTCGATCTTGATGAAACTTTCAGAAAAGATCAATCTTATAAACAGTCATCCGTTAACATGTTTATTGAATTTAAGGGTACCGTTTAGATTTTATTCAAGAAAACACAAAATCGATAAATCATACTATTACTAACAAAGTTGAGCAAATTTCGACTTCTCATGCTTTTGTTGTTGTTGTACTCATTTTTTTGTGGTAGGGAGGTGAAGGCATTTACGCCCGCCGAGTCTGGCAGTGTTGGACTCCCATGTAGGATACCCTTGGACTACCCACTAAACACCTCCCCTGTCAATCTATGAACCTAGCCTGGAACCGTTTGACACATTACTTCGGGCCAGGTCTCGTTTTGTTACGCCGTGGGGCGCCTTCAAGCTGGGGAGTCCCTTTCCTAGGGGAGGCGAGGGGGAAGAGGAAATGCCAGAAGAGCGATCCCCCAGCGCCAGCATTTCCGGCTGCTGCGAGTCCCTTTTATCTTTTAGGACTGCCCGAGCATAATGTGCCACCTGGTTCCATTTGTCAACTGATTCAAGCATCACCGCAACTATATTATCCGGGGTGAGCTCTCCCGACTCCCTGTAGAGTTCCCTTTGCAGCCTGGCCCATTTGGTACACGCAAAAAATGTGTGACAGGCATTGTCCTCCTCTCCTGGGCGAAACCGACAATCGGGAGACCGTGACTTACCGATCTTGATCAGGTAATACTGAAAACACCCGTGCCCGCTCAGAAGCTGGGTCAGATAGATGTCAGTCTCACCATGCCTTCGATTTAGCCACGGTTTCACACCCTGGATGAGGCGCGCAGTCCACCTTCCCTTCGTGTAATTCCTCAAAGACTGCTGCCAATCGTTGAGCGAGCGTTCTCTCTCCTCGCGGACAACCATCTCCCTCGCATCCTCGTTTCGGCGCAGGTAAATAGCGCGGCGCTCTCTAGCAAGGAGGGCGACAGGTATCACGCCTGCAATCACTCTCACCGCCGAGTCGGAGACTGTTGGATACGAAGATGCAATTCTCAGTGCTCCTCATCTCTGTACCTGTGCCAATCGTTTGCGGAATACCTCCTTGCTGAGAGCGTCACCCCATACCTCTGCTTCGTTCAGTAGCACTGACCCTACAGCACTCATCAAGAGGCGTCTTCTTGATGGGCTGGGTCCCCCTACGTTGGCCATAAGTCGACTCAGGACCGATATTCCCGAAGCAGCCTTCTCAGCCGTTGCCCTGATTTGCTCAGAGAAACTCATCTTTGAGTCGATCAGTAGCCCCAGGTACTTCACCGCTGGCTTCGATTCGATTTGTACTCCAATACTGATCATCCTTACTCTAGGGATTCTCCTTTTTGTCAAGATGACCATTTCGGTTTTCTCCAGTGCTAAACTAAGCCCGCAAGCAGTCATCCAGTCCCTCACTCGGCGCATTAGCATACCTAGCCTAAGTTGTGCTTGTTCAACGGTGCGTCCGGTGACCAGAGCCGCAACATCATCCGCATAGCCGACCAAGCGCGACTTATCTGGCATCTCAAGTCTCAGTAGCCCGTCGTAAGACACGTTCCACAAGTCCGGACCAAGGATAGATCCCTGGGCAACACCCGATGTAATTTCCATCTTTCGTTGGCCCTGTGTCGTGTCGTAGACCAGGCTTCGGTCCTTTAGGTAGTTCCTCAAAAGCCGCATTAGATATTCCGGCACTTGAAAAGTGTTTTCCAGCGTGTCCAGAATATCCATCCGTCTAGCGGAGTTGAAGGCATTCCTGACGTCGAGTGTCACCAACAGGATGATCCGTCGCTTGGTGCGACTATATATACCTCTGCCTTTTGGACCGCGTTCACCACCTCTGCAATCGCATCAATGGTAGAACGTCCTGCTCTAAAGCCGTACTGCCGAGGAGATAGGTCCCCAGCAGCACGAATCGCGTCAGTGAGTCTTCCCTGGATGAGTGTGTCTAGCACTTTCCCAGCCGTGTCTAGCATGCATAACGGGCGGTATGCAGACGGTGATTCAGGATTTCCCTTCCCCTTGCCAACCAGCACGAGCCTCGCCACCTTCCATCGTACCGGGAAAACCCCGTCCCGTAGGCAAGCGTTGAATGTGCTGAGCAGCAAGTCAGGACAATGGTGATAGACAAGCTGCAAAACCTCAGCTGGAACACCATTTGGACCTGGAGCCTTCCTCGCTTTCAGGGAGAGGACTGCCTCCTCCAGTTCCAGCTGTGTGAAGAGTTGTTGTACTCATTAAGGCCAACATTCATGATTTTTTTCAGATTTTTCAGATGGTAGACACTATTCCTTAAATTTTCATGAAAATTGAAAGAAAATAAAAGTGCCTAAGTCAATTTTAAACATATATAGGGTTTTCCAATAAGAGGTGTTATTTTGAATAGATCTTGTGATTTAACACCTTGCGACTTTTTCCTTTGGAGCCACGTGATAGAGAAAGCCTACGCCAATAGCCCAGCGTCGATTCAAGATCTTAAAGATGAGGCTATCGAGGACATAGGGCAGCTACTTTGCGATTTGGTTATGGAAAATTTCATGAAGAGGATATGGTCCTGTAAGCGTGTCGTAGTGGTTATTTGCTCAATGTTAGTAATAGCTATTAACGGCATATCTTCCTCTTTATAATGAAATAAACATCCGATCATTTGTATTTAAAAATGGCATTTTTCTTTTAATATCAAAATAACACCTTTTATTGGAAAACCCTATATCAACCATAAACACTAGTTATTGTTATTGTAATTCCATATAATTGAAATGGCTATAACTCACTTGATTATGATTCGATCTCAATTAAATTTTGTGAACATATATATCTTATGTCAGTCTATATAATTGCAAAATTTCAAGAAGTTTAAAGGTACCGTTTTGATTTTATGGGCAAAAATGTGGAATCTACAAATCATACTATTTTTAATAAAGTTGAGCGAATTTCGATTTTTAAGGTATTTGTTGCCCTTGTACTCATAAAGGTCCACGTTTGTGATAATTTTCAGATTCTTCGGCTGAAAGGTGTCCAATCGCGAGGGGGGAGGGACACAAACTTTTGGTACATTTTGCCTTCCCCTGGACCCCTAATTCATAAAATGATTTTTTTATTTCAGATTCTAAGAGTTATAATCAAGACCTTTCATTTAATACCCCACTTGACCATAGTATACTCAACTAGTAACCACACTCCATCAACCCTCCGGAAAAATTCGAACCCAAGCCGAACAGCGAGCCATAAATCTTCGGTAGCAGGTAGATGGTAAACGCTGATGCGAGGAATGGCGCGAATATAAACATATGCTTCGATGAGAGGTTTCAGGGCTACCAGAGCTAAAAAATCAATAACATTGCAGAAAAACACATTCTTTCCATGCAATCTTTTAGTTTTTTATTAGGATTTGGCAGCACTCCTATGTTCTGAAATGCGTAAAAGAACACGTGCGTCGGAAATTTTATTTGCATTTTGCTTTGTTTCTTGAGCGCGCGAAACATGGGATCAGCTGTCATGCCCCGGATCAGCTGACGTGCCCCTGGGAAAATTCAAAAAGTGTGCAACACAGGGTAAATGAAAGGTGTGGCTACTATTTGAGTATACTATGCACTTGACTACCTTTGATTAAAAAAAATTTTTAAGGGCCAATTCGTTATTAAAAAAATTTTAAATTTTTGATAAGGCCTTAACTTTCGGGAGACCATCATTTCTGGCCTTTTTACAAAGTTTGAGCATTCTAGCTTCTATAGTTTCTGAGGAAATTAGCTGTGACGCACGGACAGACGGACAGACAGGTCGCGAAACTAGTAGGTCTTTGTAAAAAATTTTTTTACAAAGACCTTAAAAGAGTTAACAAATAAATTTTTTTCAAACTAGGTTCTTGTAGATATTCAATGATAAAGCATTTTTAGGAGTAAAAGTTCTGGTAATTTAGAGTATACCAAAGCGCCGGTGATCCGATTTCATTGAAATATTAGAAAAAAGCCTTGGGCATATACTTTCTGAGCGTGCGCGTATCTTCAAGTAGAATTATTTATCTAACTGTTTATTCAGCTCAGTGTCAGATTGGAATTACGAATGTATCCGAATATTCTCATGGTATTAAAATTTGTAAACATTGATTTCAAATTAAATTTTCTTAATAAAAATATATGTTTTGCATGACAAGAATGCCTCACTCTCCCACAAAATATGAATTAGATTCTATTGCCACCAATTAATGTGGGGAAAATCTCGAGAAATTTTAGATGTTAATATTTAAATTTCACGAAAAAAAGTACCATCCAAAAACCAAAAACCAAAAACTAAAAACCAAAAACCAAAAAAAAAACCAAAAACCAAAAACCAAACACAAAACAAACACCAAAAACCATTAACCAAAAACCAAAAAAAAAACCAAAAAACCAAAAACCAAAAACCAAAACCCAAAAACCCAAAAAACCAAAACCAAAAACCAAAAACCAAAACCAAAAACCAAAACCAAAACCAAAAAACAAAAACCAAAAACCAAAAACCAAAAACCAAAAACCAAAAACCAAAAACCAAAAAACCAAAAACCAAAAACCAAAAACCAAAAACCAAAAACCAAAAACCAAAAACCAAAAACCAAAAAACTAAAAACAAAAAACAAAAAACCAAAAACCAAAAACCAAAAACCAAAAACCAAAAACCAAAAACCAAAAACCAAAAACCAAAAACCCAAAAACCAAAAACCAAAAACCAAAAACCAAAAACCAAAAACCAAAAACCAAAAACCAAAAACCAAAAACCAAAACCAAAAAACCAAAAACCAAAAACCAAAAACCAAAAACCAAAAACCAAAAACCAAAAACCAAAAACCAAAACCAAAAACCCAAAAACCAAAAACCCAAAAACCAAAAAAAAAAAAACCAAAAACCAAAAACCAAAAACCAAAACCAAAAAACCAAAAACCAAAAACCAAAACCAAAAACCAAAAACCAAAAACCAAAAACCAAAAACCAAAAACCAAAAACCAAAAACAAAACCAAAAACCAAAAACCAAAACCAAAAACCAAAAACCAAAAACCAAAAACAAAAACCAAAAAACCAAAAACCAAAAACCAAAACCAAAAACCAAAAAAACAAAAACCAAAAACCAAAAACCAAAAACCAAAAAACCAAAACAAAACCAAAAACCAAAAACCAAAAAACCAAAAACAAAACCAAAAACCAAAAACCAAAAACCAAAAACCAAAAACCAAAACCAAAAACCAAAAACCAAAAACCAAAACCAAAAACCAAAAACCAAAAACCAAAAACCAAAAACAAAACCAAAAAACCAAAAACCAAAAACCAAAAACCAAAAACCAAAACCAAAAACCAAAACCAAAAACCAAAAACCAAAAACCAAAAACCAAAACCAAAAACAAAAACCAAAAACCAAAAACCAAAAACCAAAAACCAAAAACCAAAAACCAAAAACCAAAAACCAAAAACCAAAAACCAAAAACCAAAAACCAAAAACCAAAAACCAAAAACCAAAAACCAAAAACCAAAACAAAAACCAAAACAAAAACCAAAAACCAAAAACCAAAAACCAAAAACCAAAAAACCAAAAACCAAAAACCCAAAAACAAAAAACCAAAAACCAAAAACCAAAAAAAAACCAAAAACCAAAAAACAAAAACCAAAAACCAAAAAAACCAAAAACCAAAAACCAAAAACCAAAAAACCAAAAACCAAAAACCAAAAACCAAAAACCAAAAACAAAAACCAAAAACCAAAAACCAAAAACCAAAAACCAAAAACCAAAAACCAAAAAAACCAAAAACCAAAAACCAAAAACCAAAACCAAAAACCAAAAACCAAAACAAAACCAAAAACAAAAACCAAAAACCAAAAACCAAAAACCAAAAACCAAAAACCAAAAACCAAAAACCAAAACCAAAAAACCAAAAACCAAAAACCAAAAACCAAAAACCAAAACCAAAAACCAAAAAACCAAAAACCAAAAACCAAAAACCAAAAACCAAAACCAAAAACCCAAAACCAAAAACCAAAAACCAAAAACCAAAAACCAAAAACCAAAACCAAAAACCAAAAACCAAAAAACCAAAAACCAAAACCAAAAACCAAAACCAAAAACCAAAAACCAAAAACCAAAAACCAAAAACCAAAAACCAAAAAACCAAAAACCAAAAACCAAAAACCAAAAACCAAAAACCAAAAACCAAAAACCAAAAACCAAAAACCAAAAACCAAAAACCAAAAACCAAAAACCAAAAACCAAAAACCAAAAACCAAAAACCAAAAACCAAAAACCAAAAACCAAAAACAAAAACCAAAAACCAAAAACCAAAAACCAAAAAACCCAAAACCAAAAAACCAAAAACCAAAAACCAAAAACCAAAAAACCAAAAACCAAAAACCAAAAACCAAAAACCAAAAACCAAAAACCAAAAAACCAAAAACCAAAAACCAAAAACCAAAAACCAAAAACCAAAAACCAAAAACCAAAAACCAAAAACCAAAAACCAAAAAAACCAAAAACCAAAAACCAAAACCAAATCCGAAAACCAAAAACCAAAAACCAAAAACCAAAAACCAAAAACCAAAAACCAAAAACCAAAAAACCAAAAACCAAAAACCAAAAAACCAAAAACCAAAAACCAAAAACCAAAAACCAAAAACCAAAAAACCAAAAACCAAAAACCAAAAACCAAAAAAACCAAAAAACCAACAAAAACCAAAAACCAAAAACCAAAACCAAAAACCAAAAACCAAAAACAAAAACCAAAAACCAAAAACCAAAAACCAAAAACCAAAAACCAAAAACAAAAAACCAAAAACCAAAAACCAAAAACCAAAAACCAAAAACCAAAAACCAAAAACCAAAAACCAAAAACCAAAAACCAAAAACCAAAAACCAAAAACAAAAACCAAAAACCAAAAACCAAAAACCAAAAACCAAAAACCAAAAACCAAAAACCAAAAACCAAAAACCAAAAACAAACCAAAAACCAAAAACCAAAAAACCAAAAACCAAAAACCAAAAACCAAAAACCAAAAACCAAAAACCAAAAAACCAAAAACCAAAAACAGAAAACCAAAAACCAAAAACCAAAACCAAAAAACCAAAAACCAAAAACCAAAAACCAAAAACCAAAAACCAAAATCCAAAAACCAAAAAACCAAAAAACCAAAAACCAAAAACCAAAAACCAAAAACCAAAAACCAAAAACCAAAAACCAAAAACCAAAAACCAAAAAACCAAAAACCAAAAACCAAAAACCAAAAACCAAAAACCAAAAACCAAAAACCAAAAACCAAAAACCAAAAACCAAAAACCAAAAACCAAAAACTAAAAAAACAAAAAACCAAAAACCAAAAACCAAAAACCAAAAACCAAAAACCAAAAACCAAAAACAACAAAAACCAAAAACCAAAAACCAAAAACCAAAAACCAAAAACCAAAAAAACCAAAAACCAAAAACCAAAAACCAAAAACCAAAAACCAAAAACCAAAAACCAAAAACCAAAAACCAAAAACCAAAAACCAAAAACCAAAAACCAAAAACCAAAAACCAAAAACCAAAAACCAAAAACCAAAAACCAAAAACCAAAAACCAAAAACCAAAAAACCAAAAACCAAAAACCAAAAACCAAAAATTAAAAACCAAAAACCAAAAACCAAAAACCAAAAACCAAAAACCAAAAACCAAAAACCAAAAACCAAAAACCAAAAACCAAAAACCAAAAACCAAAAACCAAAAACCAAAAACCAAAAACCAAAAACCAAAAACCAAAAACCAAAAACCAAAAACCAAAAACCAAAAACCAAAAACCAAAAACCAAAAACCAAAAACCAAAAACCAAAAACCAAAAACCAAAAACCAAAAACCAAAAACCAAAAACCAAAAACCAAAAACCAAAAACCAAAAACCAAAAACCAAAAACCAAAAACCAAAAACCAAAACAAAACCAAAAACCTAAAACCAAAAAACACAAAAACCAAAAACCAAAAACCAAAAAACCAAAAACCGAAACAAAAACCAAAAACCAAAACCAAAAACCAAAAACCAAAAACCAAAAACCAAAAACCAAAAACCAAAAACCAAAAACCAAAAACCAAAAACCAAAAACCAAAACCAAAAACCAAAAACCAAAACAACAAAAATTATAAATAACAAACCAAAAACCAAAAACCAAAAACCAAAAACCAAAAACCAAAAACCAAAAACCAAAAACCAAAAACCAAAAACCAAAAACCAAAAACCAAAAACCAAAAACCAAAAACCAAAAACCAAAAACCAAAAACCAAAAACCAAAAACCAAAACAAAACCAAAAACCAAAAACCAAAAACCAAAAACCAAAAACCAAAAACCCAAAAACCAAAAACCAAAAACCAAAAACCAAAAACCAAAAACCAAAAACCAGGAAAACCAGAAACCAAAAACCAAAAACCAAAAACCAAAAACCAAAAACCAAAAACCAAAAACCAAAAACCAAAAAACCAAAAACCAAAAACCAAAAACCAAAAACCAAAAACCAAAAACCAAAAACCAAAAACCAAAAACCAAAAACCAAAAACCAAAAACCAAAAACCAAAAACCAAAAAACCAAAAACCAAAAACCAAAAACCAAAAACCAAAAAACCAAAAACCAAAAACCAAAAACCAAAAACCAAAAACCAAAAACCAAAAACCAAAAACCAAAAACCAAAAACCAAAAACCAAAAACCAAAAACCAAAAACCAAAAACCAAAAACCAAAAACCAAAAACCAAAAACCAAAAACAAAAACCAAAAACCAAAAACCAAAAACCAAAAACCAAAAAAATAAAACCAAAAACCGAATAGCAAAAACCAAAAACCGAAAACCAAAAACCAAAAACCAAAAACCAAAAACCAAAAACCAAAAACCAAAAACCAAAAACCAAAAACCAAAAACCAAAAACCAAAAACCAAAAACCAAAAACCAAAAACCAAAAACCAAAAACCAAAAACCAAAAACCAAAAACCAAAAACCAAAAACCAAAAACCAAAAACCAAAAACCAAAAACCAAAAACCAAAAACCAAAAACCAAAAACCAAAAACCAAAAACCAAAAACCAAAAACCAGAAAACCAAAAACCAAAAACCAAAAACCAAAAAACCAAAAACCAAAAACCAAAAACCAAAAACCAAAAACCAAAAACCAAAAACCAAAAACCAAAAACCAAAAACCAAAAACCAAAAACCAAAAACCAAAAACCAAAAACCAAAAACCAAAAAACCAAAAACCAAAAACCAAAAACCAAAAACCAAAAACCAAAAACCAAAAACCAAAAACCAAAAACCAAAAACCAAAAACCAAAAACCAAAAACCAAAACCAAAACCAAAAACCAAAAACCAAAAACCAAAAACCAAAAACCAAAAACCAAAAACCAAAAACCAAAAACCAAAAACCAAAAACCAAAAACCAAAAACCAAAAACCAAAAACCAAAAACCAAAAAACCAAAAACCAAAAACCAAAAACCAAAAACCAAAAACCAAAAACCAAAAACCAAAAACCAAAAACCAAAAACCAAAAACCAAAAACCAAAAACCAAAAACCAAAAACCAAAAACCAAAAACCAAAAACCAAAAACCAAAAACCAAAAACCAAAAACCAAAAACCAAAACCAAAAACCAAAAACCAAAAACCAAAAACCAAAACCAAAACCAAAACCAAAAACCAAAAACCAAAAACCAAAAACCAAAAACCAAAAACCAAAAACCAAAAACCAAAAACCAAAAACCAAAAACCAAAAACCAAAAACCAAAAACCAAAAACCAAAAACCAAAAACCAAAAACCAAAAAACCAAAAACCAAAAACCAAAACCAAAAACCAAAAACCAAAAACCAAAAACCAAAAACCAAAAACCAAAAACCAAAAACCAAAAACCAAAAACCAAAAACCAAAAACCAAAAACCAAAAACCAAAAACCAAAAACCAAAAACCAAAAACAAACCAAAAACCAAAAACCAAAAACCAAAAACCAAAAACCAAAAACCAAAAACCAAAAACCAAAAACCAAAAACCAAAAAACCAAAACCAAAAACCAAAACCAAAAACCAAAAACCAAAAACCAAAAACCAAAAACCAAAAACCAAAAACCAAAAACCAAAAACCAAAAACCAAAAAACCAAAAAACCAAAAACCAAAAACCAAAAACCAAAAACCAAAAACCAAAAACCAAAAACCAAAAACCAAAAACCAAAAACCAAAAACCAAAAAACCAAAAACCAAAAACCAAAAACCAAAAACCAAAAACCAAAACCAAAAACCAAAAACCAAAAACCAAAAACCAAAACCAAAAACCAAAAACCAAAAACCAAAAACCAAAAACCAAAAACCAAAAACCAAAAACCAAAAACCAAAAACCAAAAACCAAAAACCAAAAACCAAAAACCAAAAACCAAAAACCAAAAACCAAAAACCAAAAACCAAAAAACCAAAAACCAAAAACCAAAAACCAAAAACCAAAAACCAAAAACCAAAAACCAAAAACCAAAAAACCAAAAACCAAAAACCAAAAACCAAAAACCAAAAACCAAAAAAAAACCAAAAACCAAAAACCAAAAACCAAAAACAAAAAACCAAAAACCAAAAACCAAAAACCAAAAACAAAAAACCAAAAACCAAAAACCAAAAACCAAAAACCAAAAACCAAAAACCAAAAACCAAAAACCAAAAACCAAAAACCAAAAACCAAAATCCAAAAACCAAAAACCAAAAACCAAAAACCAAAAACAAAAAACCAAAAACCAAAAACCAAAAACCAAAAACAAAAACCAAAAACAAAAACCAAAAACCAAAAACCAAAAACCAAAAACCAAAAACCAAAAA